>JAJHZJ010000666.1:0-1330000 GCA_023548195.1 Bettongia penicillata ogilbyi | reverse complement strand
ACCCTTTTAACTCTCTTCACATACACCAGTACTTTGATTTGATTTTCATTAGAGAAGACCTCGACTGACCCCAGGAAGGGTAAAGGTGTCCAAAGAATTGGAAGTGCAGGTGCATAAGGGGGAGAAGGACAGGGTCACGGGTGTACAGTATTAGCTGGGGTTTTAAATCTCTGAAGCTCTGTTGTCACTAATATGGAAAATTGAATGCCAATAACCCTACCCTCCAGACAGGCTAATTGATGTACCTGATCTTGTTTATGCTACTGACTTTGACCCCTATGAAAAGGGCCTATGCCCTAAAGCCCTTCTAGAAAGAAATTTAGAACTAGAAGAAATCTGAGAGATTACCAAGTCCTACCCCCTAATGCTGCAAATAAAGAAACTGTCTGCAAAAGACAAGGAAGGATAGTGTTAATATGTTGTGTGTATGTGTATTTTGTGTGTGGCAAAGGAATAATTCAGTTTGAAGAATTACTGTAGTGTTTAGAAAGATCATTTAGAAATGAATATGATACTGAAAACTTAGCAAGTTTTGGAACTTAGCAGCACCTTTAGAAATGAAAACAGAAAAGAGAAATCCCCAAAATTTATATATATGAGTATGCTCTCTAATGATAGCTTACTTTCATATAATACTAACTTAAGATTTAAGAACCATCTTCCTCACAGCCCAAGTTCTATTATGCACTTTTATCCATGGGAAAACTGAGGCTCAGAAAATTAAGTGATTAAGTGATTTTCTGAGAGTCACACAGCCAGTAAGTGTTAGAGCCAAGACTAAGATCTGATCTTCTGATTTCTAGTCCAGTGTTACGTGCATCTGAAATGAACACGTGTCTGGCCGTCCCCACTGAATCACAGGACTGTAGATTTAGACCTAGGAGGAAATTCAGAGATAATCTAATGCAATCCATTTGTAGATTAGGAAATTGATCTCCGAGAAGCTGTTAATAGTAAATAGCAGAACTGGATTTTGCAAATAAATTCTGTCACTTCAAATCCACCATTCTCTTCTGTACCATTTAGGTAATCTGCCTGCTTGATCAGGGCTATCTGGGTTTCAAGGTTCTACTTATATAGCTAGCTGTGAGATCCTTTTGCTCAAAAGGAACAATCCAAATTCTGATTATTCAATGTCAAGAAATTGAAAAAGGAATGATACAAGGTTAGAGTAGAAAGAAACCTCACTGGTCCAAATCTCATTTTGCAGATAAAAAAACTAAAGCGGTAAGAGTCTTTAGGACAGAAGCGGGTGGCGGTGGCAGGTTGCCACTAGGTGGGGTGGGGAGAGAAGGGAATAGAGAAAGAAGGGAGGGAAGGAGAGGAAAGAGGAAACTGGGGGGAGGGGGGAAGAGAATAGTGAGAGAATGAGATGAATAATAATATATGCTGTCAACCCCACACCTGTCATCTTTTACTGGAAATTTACTCTTTTCCAAAGACACAATTAAATTCAGTAAATTCTATATTGACTTCCATTCCTAGAAAAGTGTCAGCAACAACTGCCTAAGGGATGAACCAGAAGATACTATTGAGATAATTACAGTAACCCAGGAGCAATGACTTGGCAGCCAGTGCCTGGAGCACCAGCCAATATTTGGTTAGTGAATAATTTGTAAAACACCCCAGAAATTTGACACTAGCTGATTGGCACCAGTGTGGTTACATGATCTATTTTTCTTTAAGTAATTGTTTTGGGAGCCTAGGTCAGGTCAGCAAGCACTTCGAAAGAATTCCAACACCTCTACCAGTCTTACTCCCAATGCCAAATACTGCTCAATTCTTCTAAAGATGGCGCATAGATAGACAAATAGGATGATAAGAGCCAAAAGGGGCCATAGAGATATCCTAGTCCAACCCCTTCATTTTATGCATCCATAACTTAGAAGTTCCCATAATCTCTAGACTTAAATTACAAAAAAAAATGAAAAGTTAAGAAAGAATGCTTTTCCTTTCATCCCCTAATGCTCTATGCAATTCAACATCCTATATCTGCTTCTCCTTTCCCCCTTTCTCCCTTTTTTCCTCTTTAATCCTCTTCTCTTCTCTCTTCTCACCCTTCTTCCTTCTTTGCTTCTCTTTTCTTGTTTTCTCTTCTGCACCCTCCTCTTTCTGCTTTTCTTTCTTTCCCTCTCCCCTCCTTTTTATTCCCCGCCCCCTTCTTTACTGTCCTTTTCTCTCCTCTTTCTCCTTCAAGGGCCATGAACTGTCTCTGTCCCTGGTACTCAGCAGCCTTACCAACCGCAATGCAGGTTTCTAAGTAAGAACCCCAGCAACGGTGTGCATAACCAGGAGTATTCTGTCCATATAAGATAAGGAAGTTCTTGTTTTGTTTAAAATGTAGTGATGCTGCATTTGGAAGGGGGAAAGTTAACTTACTAAAGGAGGTGAAAAAGCAATATAACTCACGTTTATAGAGTGTTAAGGTTTACAAAAAAAGACTTTACTCATCCAACCCCATGAAGTAGGTAGTGTTATTCCCTTTTTGCAGAAAAGGACATTGAAGATAAAAAGCTAAGTGATATACTTGCTACTAGCCAGAGGGCAAGTAAAAGTTACCAAGCCAAAACTCGAACCAAAGGTCAGCAATAATGATGGTAAATAATAGCGTTGAAGCTGTCATTGTCCTCTAGCCACTATGTGGCAATAATCAATACCCTAGTATTAATGCCTTTAATGACAAGTGCTTAACCCTTGAAGTTGAGAAGAGAAAACAGCCATAACAATATAAAAAGAAGGCATCATTATCATAAACTCATTTATTTAAGTTGAACCATCCTTATCCCTAATACACATGAAAAGGTGTTTATCAGAAAGTCCACAGTTTTTCCCAAAAATTGACCACTAAACCATTAAAAGGTAACCTTTACTGGGTATAGAAGAATGGAGCTAGAAGTATTTCGACACAGTACACCCTGCCACTGAACTTCCTGTCAATTGTTATAATAAACATGGCCCAACCAAACTAGACTTAACCTTGCCTAAAGCAAAACTGGTCTAGGGGAAACTAAAAGGTGTCTAGCGTGAAAAGACAGTAGTTTGTTTTGCCCAAACAACATGGCTATAGCCATGTGGGGTATGCAGCTACAACAGAGTTACCTCTGGATATCTTCTCTTCAGCCACATAGGAAGCTTTTGCTTGCCGTACAAAGTTTCAGGGAGAAAAGACAGACAAAACTCTAGTGCCTCCTCCAACCCCCTGATGTTCAAATTACCGACCCTGAGTTCAACCAACAGAGATGGTG
Organism: Bettongia penicillata ogilbyi; assembly: GCA_023548195.1. NCBI lineage: Eukaryota > Metazoa > Chordata > Mammalia > Diprotodontia > Potoroidae > Bettongia > Bettongia penicillata. The sequence continues at coordinate 1,326,755 of JAJHZJ010000666.1, read as the reverse complement.
TTCATTTTCTTACTCTTCGTGTAGTTTTCTGGTTCTCTTCTCTATCTTGACTTTGTCAGACATTCTCTTTAGTGACTCAATCAGCGGGCATCTGCTGGCAAAGACCCCCTAAACTGACAAGGTGTCAAAAGGAAGTTCAGTCTTAAGTTAAGGGAAGCTTTTTCACAGTTGCTGCTGTGGCTGCTGCTCCACTGAGGGGAGGGAGAAAGATGACCACTATTTTGTTGGAATGAAAACCTTTTCATCTAAATTTAGGTAAAACCTCTCTTTCTGCAATGGTGAAAAATGGCCAGCCCCTGAATTACAGAATCTTTCTACTTTCAGCACCAATACACCTGGACCTGGGATCACAGGGTTGTTAGATCTAGAGCTAGAAGAAAATTTTTTTAGAAGTCAAATCCCATTCTCTCATTTTACAAATGAGGAAACTGAGGCCCAAAGAAACGTGATTTATGCAAGGTCATACCTGAAGTTACTTAACATTTATTTACTATCAATGGCCTTCCCTTTCCCATTCATCTGCTCCTTCCTCCACCCCCACAAACAAGAGATAGAATGTAAAGATATTACACCATTTTATTCTGAAAAAGTTGTTTTTCTGGCTTGCTTGGATAAATAAAAGTAAAGTTCTGCATGGGGTCAGCTTCCAGACTGGATTACTAAGTGTTCCAGAGTTTCCCCAAATCCAGAATGGGTCTGTTTTCAATCACTATGTTCAGTTACGTATTTCTATAAATCTGGTTTTCCTCTCAACTTAGAAGAAATATCTTCATAATAATAAAGATTACTCAGACTGAATTATAGAATCATTCTCCTTTTATTCATTTGTTCTGTACTGTTTCCTTTAAACCTCCCCCCTCCCCCCAAAAGAATACTTGTGTATGCATATATCCAACTATACCTTGTCTTAATCGTCTCCTTTTTTAGCCCTCCAAGTAGTACACATCTGCAACCTTGACCTTACAAATTGCTTCTCTGCCTTCCCCTATTTAAGCACTTCAAGAGTCTGATTCATTTATTCCACGAATCTCTTTCCAAATATAGGTACAGCAATGCTCAAAACTTTGGATTCTAACAAACTCTGTAAGTCTCTCCTCCCAATAGCTTTCCTTCATCTTTTAGAAATCAGTTTTCTTCCTCGCTGCATTAGGGCAAAGGGCCTTCTTGGGAGTGTGGGATAGGATAATCGGTTAAAAATGTGAACTGAAACTATTCTAAATGAAATGGAGAAGAAATAAAATCCTGAAGAGAAGTAAGGGTGGGATATAGTGCGTCTGTGTGTGTGTGTGTGTGTGTGTGTGTGTGTGTGTGTGTGTGTGAAAGAGAGAAAGAGACAGAGAGAGAGAGAGAGTCTGTGTGCTCTTCCTCATTCATTCTGCCTTTCAATCCAATGTTGTAAAACAGTACAGACTCCACATCTCTCTTTAAAGGTTCCCTGCAGAGCTGCTTGTGCGCTTGGCCCCGCCTGGTCCCTGCTAAGGGACTTCAGAGCGAGAGGGGAAAGCGTGGGGGGTGGGGTGGGGGGCAGCTGAGTGGGTGGTGGTGGTTGGAGAAGAAGAGGGCGGGAGAGGCAGGAGGAGGAGGAGGAGGAGGCAGGGGGAGATGAACGCCGGTTTCTTGCCCCCTTCTTCTGTTAGTCTTGGCGGCAGAGTCCCTCAGCTTCTGTCATGTGATAGTCACGAAGCTGGAGCTGCGGGGGTCTCAGCATCTCGGGGACCATTACAAAACCCAGGCAAGAGAGCGCTTGCCTGCCACAGCACTCTCCGCCTCTCCTCCCAGCTGGACCCGGGAGAGCTCAGGCAGAAGCAGCAGCAACTACAGCGACAGAGCAGCAGCAGAAGCCGCAACGCAAAGACAGAACTTTCTCCCGACCCCATCATCACCACTTACACAGGCTATCCTCATTTACAACCCCCCCTACACACACACACACACACACACACACACCTCGGAAGCCACTTCGTTCTAGGTCTAGAAGCAGAGATAGCATCTCTAGCAGCAGCCACTAAACTTTTTATCCGATCGCAGCAGTGAAAAGCAATTGGATTTATTTCTCCCTGGGCTCAGCTGCAAGCTGGGGGCTTGAACTTCCGGGCTTTCCTCTTCTCTTAGCAACCCTGCTGAAGGAAGGGGGCGGGGAGGCGCGGGGGAGACCGAGCAGTCCTGGCACCCAGCTGGGCCATCCCCTCAAGTTCTCTCTCTTTTGGAAAAGCAAGAACTTGAAAGAGAAAAAAGAAAATGACTATCCGTTCCCAAGAGCCACATCCCTGTAGTTTTGGGGCCTGAGCCGAGACGGTGCTGGAGAGTCGGGGTTTGAAAAGTCGGTTTGGACGTCTGGATATTTACGAAGGGAACAAGATTTCTATTCTTTCGTCTCAGTTACCCCACTCCCTCTCCTTTACCGACTTGAAAATCTGCTTTCTTTCCCACTACTGAGGGGAAAAGGTGGTGGTGGGTTTGCTGAAGAGGAGTGGAGAGATCCTCTTCACTTTCTGCACCGTCACTACCCCGTACACCACCGAGTTCTACGTCTCAACTTCTCATCGACTCCAGGAACCTAGAAGAGGGAGGTGGGGTGGGGTGAGGGTGGGGTGGTAAAGCTGGCGTGCTCCAGTTGGGACATAGAGGCCTTGATCTCCACCGTCGGGGCAAGAAGTTGGCGACCTGTAAGCCCAGAGTTGCCGCCGGAGTCCGAGAGAGGAGTAGGCACCCTAGAGAAGCCAGGCAAGAGAACGAGAGAGGGACCCACTAGAGGAGGCTGGGGAAAGGGGGGAAGTGGTGGGAAAGGAAGACAGACAAGGTGGGGGTAAGTGGGGTGAGGGTTAAGGGAGGGGGAGGGTGGAGGAAGAGGGAGGTGCTGAGGTCCAGAGTGGGTGGGAGGGAGGGTGGAGGGGGCAATGCCTCGTCCGGGGAAGAGCTCGTACAGCGACCAAAAGCCGCCCTATTCTTACATCTCACTGACCGCTATGGCCATCCAGCATTCGGCTGAGAAGATGCTGCCCCTGAGCGATATCTACAAGTTCATCATGGAGCGCTTTCCCTACTACCGGGAGCACACGCAGCGCTGGCAAAACAGTCTGCGCCACAACCTCTCCTTCAACGACTGCTTCATCAAGATCCCGCGGCGGCCCGACCAGCCAGGCAAGGGCAGCTTCTGGGCGCTGCACCCCGACTGCGGGGACATGTTTGAGAACGGAAGTTTCCTGCGGCGTCGCAAGCGCTTCAAGGTGCTGCGCGCTGACCACCCGCACTTGCACCCTGGGGGCACGGCGGTGGCCAAGGGCTCAGGTGGAACGGGACCTGGAGGGCACCTCCACCCGCACCACCCTCACCACCCTCACCACCACCACCACCATCATCACCACCATCCCTCGGCTCACCATCACCACCACCACCCGCCGCAGCCGCCGCCCCCCCATATGGTGCACTACTTCCACCAGCAGCCGCCTGCTCCTGCCCCGCAACCCGCGCAGTCGACGCACCTCCAGTCCCAGCAGCAACAGCCGCAGCAACAACCGCAGCCACCTCCGCCGCAACCGCAACCTCAGTCGCACCCCGGCAAGATGCAGGAGGCAGCAGCTGTGGCGGCGGCTGCAGCGGCAGCTGCGGCCGCGGCGGTGGGCAGTGTGGGCAGGCTCTCCCAGTTTCCCCCCTACGGGCTGGGCTCGGCAGCGGCGGCTGCGGCCGCGGCTGCAGCCTCGTCTTCGGGATTCAAGCATCCATTCGCCATCGAGAACATCATCGGCAGGGACTACAAGGGTGTGATCCAGGCGGGCGGCCTGCCCTTGGCGTCGGTGATGCATCATCTTGGCTACCCCGTGCCTAGCCAGCTCAGCAACGTGGTCAGCTCCATGTGGCCGCACGTCGGGGTCATGGACTCAGTAGCTGCGGCAGCAGCAGCTGCTGCAGCCGCTGGGGTGCCAGTGGGCCCAGATTACGGAGCATTTGGCGTGCCAGTTAAGACTCTGTGCCACCCTCCTGGACAGACTCTGCCTGCAGTACCCGTCCCTATCAAGCCCACCCCGGCCCTGCCACCTGTAGCGGCCCTGCCACCCGCACTGACGGTCAACGCGCCACCGCCGCCACCTCCTCCACCCATCTGTCCTTCTGCAGCAGCTTCTCCGGCTTCCACTCTGCTGGAGCAGACTCCCCCCAATTCGGCGGAGAACAAGGGCAGTTCCTTACATTCTGTCCTGGTGCACTCTTAAGACATATGAGCAGGGGAGGGGAAAAGTGAATTCATTCAGAGACATTGGACTGGCAGGCAGGACTCCCCTCTTCTTCCAGTAGGGAAAAGCAGACCACCAAGTAGAAAGGAAAGAAGGAGGGAGGGAGAGAGGGAGTGAGAGAGAGAGAGAGAGAGAGAGAGAGAGAGAGAGAGAGAGAGAGAGAGAGAGAGAGATTTTGAACTGAGAATGTATTTAAACAAAGTGGATGTTTATAAGGGTTTTAATAAATATAACACTTCTGGTGTCAGTGGTTATACTATGTTGTACAATCAGATTACTGAGAGCCAATTTTCAGGTAAGAGTTTCTATTGTTATTAATTCTATAAATATAAATAAGTTATGTGGAGAGAGAGCGAAGACAAGGTGGTAGGGAAAAGCTTTATTCTGTGCCAAACTGGATTCAATTGTCCTTCCCTGGACCATGTATGTAAAAGTTCCTGAGGCCAGGGTGGGCCACGTGTTAAATTTTAAAACCAACGTAAAGAAATCCAGACTGAAAGTGAAAAATAGATAAGGCTACCAAATGACCTTATCCTGAACCTGTTTAGTGGTGTTTCATAAATATCCAAGGTAAAATTTGTCAAATAAAAAAAATCTCTCCCTATATAGAGAGGGAAATGTATTTTCCCTAGTTTATTCCCTTGCCTTCCCTTCGTTCCCTTGAGCCTGGGTGAGGGGTAGGGAGAAGACGAATTCAAGTCTTTTTAATAAAGCCCATACTTTCTTTTAAAAGAACACAAAGTATCTTTGGGAAAGTCAGTTGAGTTTCTCAGCTCTCTTTCCAGGGGGGCTTGGAAGGGTGGGAAGAGCAGCTAAAGGAATTAGCCTGCACAATGGGGAGCTACGTGGGATTAAAAAAGTAAAAGCCCCGATTCCAAAAGGAAAGTTTGGAGAAATAAAACTCATGTGAAACAGAGAAACAAGAACTTCAGACAGCAGGTAAATTTTTAAAATCCAAGAAATCCCTTTAAGAATTAGGAGCGCAACCTGAGATCTTGAAATTCTACTTATATTTAAAAAAAAAAAAAAAAAGTGGATTTTCAAGCTAAATTCCCGTCTGTGAGTGCTATATTTCACAGGTCTACATGAAACACGTTGGCTGTTTTGGTTTTTTCTTATCTTCGACCAAGCAAGGCAAATTTGCAATATAATTCTGTCCAGCTGTTCTTTAAACATGCAGAACCGCCTTTTGGCTTTTCCTTTTCACACCTTATGCAGACCAAAACAAAAAAACAAACAAACAAACAAACAAAAACATAAAACCGAGAAACGAGTAATGCTTTCCCCATCACCTTTGATCGCTCACACAAATTTGATATTTTATGTGTTGTTTGGTGTGAATCTCCTTCCAATGAGTTTTCCAGTTTAAACTAGCGAATGGGAAAGGGGGGGAAAACTTTGATGTTTGTTTTACTTGCTTTCTTTTCTTTAAACCACAGGCATAGCACTTTACTCAAAACAAACTTTAGGTGGAGAAAAAACAAAAGCGAGGGCCTGAGAGTGGTGGTGGACAGCTGCTGCCCTTTTTACGAACAAGTTGTCTTTAGTTTCTTTAATCCACCTCATTCGGGTTGTGACATTGTGACAGGTTAATGTCTGCCTATGTTGTACACCAGTGTTGTCTATTAAAACTTCTCCTTGGCTTTGCTTCTCTGCTGTTTCTGGTGTTTCACTTCTTAAAAGGCGTGAATGAGCGCCTTGGAGAACTGGTCTGTGTAAACCTCAATTTCTGTGACGGAAACTGGAAGGGGTTTGCATCTCAGTTGTGGGGAAGAGAGAGCTCAGGAACCTGAGACTTCTATTAAAGGAATTGCCTTTCCATACACCTAGTTTATCCCCCCTTTATCGTTTCCCGAAATTGCTTATGCTCCTCAACCATTCCCCTATTCTATTTCTCTTTTTCATTGAACTCAAAAGAGCTTCTCAGCGCAGAGATTTGGAGGAGCTTTGATTGAATCTGTTCCGACGACAGTCTTCCCCCACCTGAGCCCGCCCTCGCCCACACACACCGCCTTCGCTTTCCTGAAGTCTTTGGGTATTGAAGGGGAAAAGAAAGTGAGTTGGAGACTCTAAGAAGGGGGGAGGGGGAAAGCACTCAACCACAGGAAAGCTTCCTTCTGTCTTTATTTTTTGCTTGTCAATGCCTTTTCGTGTATGGGCTGAGAGGAGGGACCGGATCGCGGGCCCAGAACTAAGGAAAAAAGGAGATCGCTCGTGGCTCCTTTATCTGTTTCACCGCATCTACTTTTTCCTCCTTTTTCCGGGGTTTGAAAGAGGAATATTTCTTCAACCTAGTTTTGCCGGGCCGGGAAGTTCGGCATCTAGACGATGTTGCTTCTCCTCAGTGGTTCTTAGCAAGGTGTTGCTCATTGACTTGGTCGGAGCAGCCTGACCTGTTGCGCGCTAGTTGCTTGCTAGGCTCCACCACAACTATCCAGAAACCCGAAGTCCAATGGGTTTTCCCGTTGGGTCAAGGAGAATAAAGTTTAGGCTTCATAGCTTGGAACCCAACTCCGCTGGGTTTTGCATCCATCCTTGAGCTACTGAATGGAATTTGCCACAGAAACCTGCAAACCTCTAGCAAACCAAATGCATACTCGCCACTTCAACTGAACCAACTGAAGAGACCGACTTCCCGGCCTTCAAACTTGGGATCCCGACCTTGGTCAGAGAATAGACATAGGAGGAGGGGAGGAGGGTAACAGTGTCCTATTTCTCGCTTCAGCTCTCGCCCCCTATAATTCCTTTTCCAAGGGCAAGGCAATGGGGGAGATATTTGGATAGGTTGTATTTCGATTCCGGCCGCAGAACCAAACACTCACGGATCTTCATTTTGGGGACGATTTCCTCTGCTCCCCAGTCAACTCCACGAGAGCTTCACCATCTTTTCTTAAGAAAGCCGTTCACAACCATTTTGCTCTCAAAAACTATAGGTCCACGCCTCATTTATGGAGAGGAGCAGCTGGTGGAGCACTCTGCAGCTGTATCTGTTTATCTGACTTTGGTTGTCTCAGCTTTGATTAAGGCTTCACAAGGTGGGGGTGGTTTAAAGAAAGCGAATGGACAGTCATGGAGCCCAGGTTCTAACTTCAGCTCTGCCACTAGCAACCCTTATTATGACCTTGGGCAAGTCCTTCCCTATGTCTGGGCCTCAATTTCCTCCCCGGCCAAATGAACGAGTTGCACTCGCTGATCTCTTCCAACTTTAAAGAGTCGATGACTTCTAAATATGTCCTTGTGACTGTCTGGGAGACAGACTTTGGAGGAAAAAAGAAAGAGAGGGCCTTGGCAAGGGCGGGGAAAGGGAAGAGAAAAAGGAGTGAGACCCACCTGGTCATATACTATAAACACTATTCATGCTAGAGGGTTGAGAATTACATGTTCAGGAATAAGGGCCCCAGTACTGCTATTTCATTCATTTCCCTACAGAAACACCATCCCAGTATTTGTGCGTAAGGAGAGAGAAGCTGGAAAACGATTGAGCTGGGGCGGGGGGAGGGGGGGCGGTGAGGGGGAAGAGGGAGAGAGATCACAAGAGAAAGAGAGAAAGGTGGTCCAGAGAACACTTGCCCCCATCCTGTTTCTCTAGGTAATCTCTTCCACTGTCTGGCCGTCGTTCATGGTTAGCTGTGTCAACGATCAACTTAGCCCCAAAGAGGACATACTGAGACCAAGAGGACCACATCCAGGATAGCCCAGTTGGAATAACCCGGACTCTGGCGGCGAAGAAAAGGCAAACGTTATGACTTCTCCAACGGGGAAGTGCTTTGAAGAAAGATCATGCGAACTGGCAAAGAAGCCCCTTCTCGTCCCTTTCCGCCTCCTCCCCCTCCCCTCCCCACTCCCCAAACTCTTTCTTCTGCGTATGCATTTTTCTTGCCTCATCACTACTGTAGAGCCTCTCTGGGGCCCCCTGCAACTCTCAAAAGAGGTTTGGTAGGATTGTGTACGCGGGGGGCGGGGGGGGAGAGGGGAAGAGAGGGGGAGGAAAAGAGACTAAGGATGAGTGAGAAGCTCTATGGTTATCCTGCTCAAGTTTCGGCCAGTGCTAAATTCCTAGAAGTAAAAGTATGTGGTTAGTGGAAATAAATAGGAATAGGAGAGGGGAGAGAGTCAGATTTTACTTTTTTCCCCCATCCAGACTTTGATTATAAAGGAAATCAATCAAATTATCCAAACTATATTCAAAATAACAATCAAAATATGCAAACTATGTTCAACATGGTAATCAAAATATTCAAAAGACCTCCATGAGACTTTGGTGTTGAAGATGCTTTCTGTCATTTCTGTTTCACCAGGGGCTTCACTATAACCTCTGGCTCCTAGGTGGCCTTTAGGCCACTGTTCCCCTGGGGGAGAAGGAACAGGCTTAACCCACTGAACATTATGCCCAAAATGTAGGAAAAGTCTAAGACCTCCCACCCGGAAAAGGCATGCCAAGTGCTCGAATTAGTGGCAGAAAAGCAATTTGGGAACCACAGTCTTGCCCAGCTCCTATTGTAAATGTTAAACTAAGAGTCAGGTCATTAAAAAATTAGTGTGCTGGCAATAATTAAAGTAAGGTATTAGAGAGATCCCTTTGCTGTTACAAACAGAATAATTACTACATAATTGGCAACTCTGCTGGTCCAGTATGTGACCTGGGTGCTTCTAATCTGATGTGCCAAGTCCCTAGCTCTAAAGCCTAGGAATCTCTTGGATTCCTAATGGACTTGTGAGTTTCAGATTCTCTCTTTTCAGTCATAAATTTGAGGATAAGGGGTTGGAGTATGAAGGGTTTAAGCAGTTGAGGGGCAAGGAATCCCCCTTGAAACTGAACATTTGAGGTTCAGAAAATAAACTAAAATCATACTTGGTGAGCTAAGCCCTATTCTATGACAGCATTTGAGAGAGAAATAGAATTAGGTCAATAATTTCCATGATGATGGCAGAGGCTCTGGTTTTCACTCTGCCCCATTCTGTTCTAGTGTGCAGAGCTCAGAGTAGGTAGGAGCACCAAGGTGGCACACAGAGGTTTTTTGTGGTTGTTTGTTTGTTTTCTAATTAAACCTAGAAGAGGGGAGGGATATGGAATAAAACATTCTTATTTAATTCCTAGGGAAGTTGAGAAGAAAACTGATGGTTTTACAGAAAGATGAGGCTAGTTCGGCTTCAATTCCGAGGAGAAAAGGCCTCCCTTTGAGGGTCCGATTGGCACAGTTGGCATTTCCCAGCAGTAAAACAACCTGTCAGTCAGACTGGTTTGTGGTCAATTATCTCCTTGAGCAGACTGGCATTTTTCCAGCCAAGAGGGAGAGCACATTGCATCCAGGGGAATCTGGATGTGGTGTTGCTTAAATTTGAGCATTTTTTCAGCTGCTTACTTTGTAAGGCCAATAAAAAAGAGGACCTCCTGGGATTCTGCATTGGCTTTTGCCTGCTTGACACTGTGACACAGGGGGCCAGGGAAGAGGATGGAAGTGAGCAGCCCTGGGCACATAGATTTTGACCATTAAATCATTTATGCATCTTAAATTGAATTCAGTTCACCACCACCCCCAAAGAATTTCAATGTCTAATCAGCACAAGGTTATGATAAGAAAATACGTTGTAAGAAATATGAAATATGTATCCTTTGGATACAATGGAATTATAATTCCATTTTTAACTATCTGACAGTGTCAGGAGGAATGGGGAGAAAAGATATTGCATATTCTTGCATATGTGTTCCCATTGAATGTAGGGAATGTGGAGAGGATTTGGAAGGCATCATGTGAGTGACAAGATTGCATGTTCCAATGTCTGAAGTAGAGTCGTAATCCGTATTTGCCTAGATAATGTAGAGGAGGAAACTAGAGAAACATAAGTTAATGACAACCACTTTGGGAATGAGAGAGTAAAGCAGAGCTGAACAATCGCTTTGTCTCTGCTTATGATGCTCCTCTTGCTTCTAAAAGTTGATTTCAGTGTTTTGTTTTGTTGTCGGTTTTTCCCCCTTGACTTTACCTTTCAAAGTCCTTTCTTATGCACTTTTTGCAGAGGTGGATGAAATCCACCTGGATTTTCTGGTCAGACTTCATCTACTGAGGACATGTTAGTCAGTCAATCAGGTAGCATATATTAAGTGCCTGTTGTATACCAAGTACTGTGCTAAGCATTTTGGGTTTAACAACTACCACACACACACACACACACACACACACACACACACACACACACACACACACACACTCCTCCCCATCCCACCCTGGATTTTCCTTGTTCTTTTCATTCTGTCCTGAGAACTTTCTTCTTTCAGTTTCAGATATCTTCAGTATTTTAAAGGAAATTTAGAACATGTTTCTTTGTTTTCCTTGTATCCAAATGCAGTTTTATTGAGTTTTAGCATGTATCATAAAATAGAAATTATGAGTTTTGAATTAAAGTATATATTGCATTATATATTCGTGCTATATGGACGCATTATCAGTTAAAATAAAGTGACTGAAGAATCACAACTGTACTAGTTAAGCATTGCATCTGAACAAAAGCATGCTGAAGATTCCATATTTAAACACTGCTGTCAATATTCAAAAGTTAATTTTTTGACCCATGAAAATAGTGCTTTTTAAATAGCTATTTGAACTCTCAGAAGCTATATTAGCCCTGTTTCTTTGAAATAAGTAGGGTTTTTACCACTATTAACAGATATTAAATATAAATGCAAACAATTTCCACTTTTAAAAACCAAAACTTTTGCATCCTCTTTTACAAACTTGTCAAATATATCCTATCCAGCTGAACATATATCAGTACCATTAGGACCTCCCTGAGTTATTAGATTTCATTTCAGAAAGAAACATGGAGAGAAAACTCAGTTATCGCCTTTGTGACCTTGAACACGTCCCTTAACTATTTGGCCTTAGACCCAGAGACTACTCCCAAGATCCACTCCAGCATTAACTCTATGAGTTTTTAATTAAGATGATAAAGTTGTGTATATTCTCATATAACTACAAATTAATCAGGAACATTGGAAAATAAAAATTACAAAAATTTAATACAAATTAATTGTATTACCAGTTGCATTTCCAGTACTGGCAGTTTAAAACAATCAATTTGGTGAAAAATGTTTTGGGGTTTTCTACAGTGTGACTTAAACCAGTTCTGACACATGATAATATTGAATCTAAAAAATGTATACACAGTCACTCACTTTCTAATAATTTGCTTCTTTAAAAATCTTTGTCATGTATACATGACATAAAAGTATGTATACATATATAGTATACATGTACGTGTGTATATGCATATATGTACTTTGTACATATATGTGTAAACATACACACATGTGTTGAATTATATATTCCTCTCTCCTTAGCCTTATATGCTGCTTCTCGTATTGGTCAAAGGAGCTTGTAGTGAATATTCCAGAAAGTTCTTTCTCTGTCTCCTTTCTCTATTCTTGGTGACTCAGTACAGAGCCTCGTCATAGGTAATGAGAGGTAAAACTGTTGCCTAAAATGGGACCTTGATTTCTCACTTCTGGTGTGAAATTTTGCTGTCAAAAGACAGCTTCAATCTGTACTATCTGCACTAGAATAAAATGGGATATACAGGTTTTCTACATGCAAGTGTAGGAATCCTGAGAATCAGGGAGAAGATAAAGGAAGGAATACATGTGATAATAAAAAGAAGAGGAAAAGGGGAAGAGTTATAGAAATGCCTTGCTTCTTTGGCATTCTTCTGACAATCACTACATTCAAAAGTGCCATTTCAAAATTCTTAACCTAAACAGGGAAAATTTCTTCATTCCTCTTTTATTATGAAAAGCCATTTTTAGACAAAATAGATTCTCATGTAGAATGAGACATGCTCTTTTTCAGATGGTTAACAACCCTTTAGATCCGGAACAAAGTCAGCAGAGAAAATATTCTATAATGTCGACCTTCAATTACTGTCTATTTACTCAGTTGTGAAGCCTAGAGAAAAGTCAATATAATAAAAAAAAATTCACATTTGGAATATTTTTTAAGTTTTTATGTTTTAAATCTACATTAATTACTCTAGTAAAAATATTTTCATTCTAGCTTATTTGTGGATAGTTTATCTCTTCTTTATCCCCAGAGCTAAGGGGTATGTTCTTAGGGAACATTAATTTTATCATCAGAATAAACAAAACAAATTAGCGTAGCAAATCCAGTAAGTAAGGGAGCAGAGAACAATATAATATATTATATAAGCCCCACAAAAGTAGCAGTGAATTTTAGCTGGTCTACCAATTTTGATTCTATTACTACATATCTCCATTAATAGATATTAGAAAATGAACCAATTCTAATTTTCCAAGTTCAATAGGTGCCTTTATAATGTAGTTTATTTTCTTTTAAAAATTATTATTTTTTATAATTTCACTTTCTCATATAGTCTTCTTTTTCTCATCTAGAATGTTATCACTTATAACAAAGAATAATAAAGGAGGAAAAAAAACAGGAACCAGCATAAGTGTGAGGGCATCTGCAATGCTTCACATACCTAGTTCCACCATCTTTGCAACAAAAAAAAAGGAAGCATATTTTTATTTCTCTTCTTCAGGGTCAAACTTAATCATCATAATTACAGTGTTCAGTTTCAATTCTGTTCTTTCAATTGACATTGTTGTCATTAAAGTGCATATTGTTTTCCGGGTTCTGCTTACTTCACTTTTCATCAATTCATAGAAGTCTTCTCATACTCTCTTTTATTATTCATATTATTCTCCATATTTATCATTTCTTATAACTTGGCAATATTCTGTCACATTCATGGATCACAATTTGTTAAACCATTCCCCAGCTGATGGACATTAAATAGTTTGTTTTCATTTTTATTTTCACTCACAATGTCAAGGGAGATTCTGGGAATCAGGAATTCATCATTCTAAGGTACTCTACAATGAAAAAATCCAGAAGAAAATTTAATAACTCTTCATGGGGCTTGCCTAAATATAAGCAAGTACGTAGCAGGAAGCAGGAGCAGAGCATGGAGTGCAGAGAGAACTAGGGGTCAATGCCAACTGTTAACTGACTGAAATATCATTTTCCCAAAGTATTGTTTTGTCTTCATTTCCTTTTCTTATAAAATATTTGTGTCAAGCTTTGCTTATTTGTTTTAGTAATTAAAGCTAGGAACAAACTTACCTGTAATTACACTGAAGAAAAAAATCAATGGAAATTTTTATAATTTAGTTAAAAGAACTGTTAATCAAAACATACTCTATTCTAATGACTAAAGACTTTGATTAGCCACCACAGGAATCTGTCAGTGATTTGGTCAATATGGAGCTTGTTTAGATATGTTTGTAAAACACTTAACCAAACACAGAAGAATAACAACTAAAAATTTTTAACTTTAAAGTTTAAAACCTAATCTTCAACTTATATCAAGTGGCATACAATGGCAAAAAGATATATAAATCTTCCTGATTCTCACCCACCACACATATACCCTTTCTAGCTCCCAGGTCATTTAACCTTCAATAAATATAAAATTTTTTCTTAAGCCTCCTCTCTCATTCCCAGCTGAAATAAAGTTATACCCAATTATGGTTGGAAATGACATCTGTTGTTCACTATGCACATGTCTCTTAAGGGAGAAGAGAATGCAATAGTGGGGAAAATGCCATAGGAGCAGCAGCATACTCATAAAAAGAAAAAGAGGCAGCTAGATGGTTCAGTGGATAGAGCACTGGGACTGGATTCTGGAAGACTTTATCTTCCTCAGTTTATTAGCTGTGTGACCCTGAACAAGACACTTAACTTCTATTTGCCTTAATCCACTGGAGAAGGAAAGGGCAAATCGTTTTTTTGCTATTTTACCAAGAAAGTCCAATGGACAGTATGGTCCCCAGGGTCCCAAAGAGTCAGATACAATTGAACAACCACAAGAGAGAATTAAGACAAATATGCTACTGAGATGGTTCTCTGGGCTAGGAGAGTTTCTCTGTTACTCCATTACAATATGGAATTTTTCTCTGTGACTATCATAAACCTTCATAAAGCTTCCTTCTGAAGTTTTATTTTAAACTGATCTCTAACCCATGGTTCAGAGAATAAAACTCATCATATACTTGCTGAATTGAAATGAATATTAGAGATATATATATATATATATAAACACACTTCCTAAATACTCTTGAGGCATATATGTAAGTGGAACAAATATATACACACACATGTGTACATACACATCTATGTCTATATGTTTACATGTATAGGTGTATATACACATGTATACATGCACCATGTTCACACGATGTATACATATGTGTCGTATGCATACATATTATATATATGTAAACCTATGTTGCAGATCTGTAACTATATAATGTGTGTGAAGGGATGTTGAGAGCTGGAATGAATCTTGGAAATAATCTAAGTCCACTCCCCTCATTTTACAAATGAAAAAACTAAGACAGAGAGGATCTAGTCAGTGGCAGAACCAAGGCTAGAAATTAAATCTCAAGTGTCCTATCTCCTGGGCCAATGGTACTTCTATAGCACAGTGCTTCTATATAAGTAAGCTGCAGCCATAAAAAGATTTCTGTAAGGAAGTTTCAGAACATGAACAAATATACATGGACAATTTTTTTCTCTTGGGAAAGTTTGTTTATTGTGCAAATGTGTTTAAAAATGTGCAAATTGTCTTTTTTCAAAACTAAATTCTTTGACTTCATTCAGTATAAAGAAATTACTGAAGAAGAAGGAATCTGTAGAGGACTGTTATATTGGAACCATGGAAATTTTCCACTGACATCTTCCCATCCTCCTTAGTACAGACTTCTTTTTCTTATTTGAAATATAAATGGACTGAATGATAACTAGTCAGTATTTTGAGTGATATTCACAATTTTGAAGATTAAGGCAAATATCAAACATGTTTCCCTGGAATTGCCCAAACTAGTTGTATGACTCTAAGGAAGCTACTTAAACCTCTCTGACCTTCAGTTTCCTCCTTTGCAAAATGAGGTGTGGACTACATGATTTCTAAAGCCTATTTCCAACCTCCCCTCAATTTGATTAATTCTTTGATGTCTAAAAAGAAAGCTTTCTAATAAAATTATAGCACTTGTGGGTCAAAAATATGTAGCTGTATATCATGCAAAAGGACAAGTTGATATTCAGAAGTACTGGGTTAATGACATTAGCAAACAGAGATGCTGAAATTTGCTGTAAGTGACAGTGCTAGTCATTCATTGAATAAGGAAAATAATAATAATAGTTCCTACTTATTTAGCACTTTATACTATTCACAAAATTCTTCTCCCTCCCCCCACCAAAAAGAAAAAAGAAAAAGAAACCCTGGGAAGTCAACATGGTTACCAGATAAGATCTTCATTTTACAGGTTTTGTGATAGATTCAGAGATTAAATGACTGGTCCACACCCATATAAATAAAGGTACTAAGACTTCCATGCAGGTATTGTGACCTCTAATCCAGGACTCTTTCTGCTACAAACACTCTGAAACTCAAACCTTAATTTTATTGTCCTTGTGTTCCATGGCCTACCCATCAGAAATATCATAGATCATGTAGTCAAACTCCCTCATTTTACAGATGAAGAAACTGATGCTCGAGGACTTACCCAAAGTCACATCACTAATAAGAAAGAAAACCAAGATTAAAAACTCCAGTTCTTCTGACTCTAACTCCAAAGTTTTCAACATTTTTATCAAGGCATTGTATATAGGGAGAGATAGATGACACTAAATGATCCCATCAAATCAGGATTCCATCAAAATCTCAAAAGGCTAGAAAAATGGATCATAGGATCATAGAGCTATTGATCAATCAATTAGCATGTATTAAGCACTTACTGTAAGCAAGACACTGGGATAGGCACCGAAGACATGCAAAGACAAAAATGAAACAAGCATTGCCCTCAACGAGCTTATATTTTGCAGAGGAGACAATACATACATACATCATTTACGCAAAAATATATTTTAAAAAAACAAAAACAAGGCAAATTAGAGAGACAGCATTAGTAGGTGGAAAGATTAGGAAAAGTTTCATGTAGAAAAATTTGAGCTGAGCTTTGAAGGTAACAAGGAATTCTAAGAGTCAGGGATGAGCATTTGGGGAATACTCAGTGCCAAGGCAGAAACCAGTGATGTTTGAGTTGGAAATAAAAAGAAGGGAAGATTGCCCAAAGTTCAGATAGGAAGAAAGAGAGTAACATTTAACAAGGTTGGAAAGATAGTTTGAGGCTAGGGTGTGAAGGGCATTAGTATTTTATCTCAATAGCAATAGAGAGCCATAAGAGTTTACTGAATGGGTTTTAGCATGGAGAGAGATACATTTCAGGAAAATCACTTTAACAGCTTTGTGAAGGATTGTTTAGAGTGAATAGAGACTTAAGGCAGGGAGTTCAATTTAAAGTCTATTGCTATAGTTCAGGTGAAACAAGGGGAGACTCTAAACAAGGATGATAGCTATGAGTTAAGGGGATAGAAGCAAGAAATGTTGTGGAGGTAGAAAATATTGGCAGGCATAGGATATGTGAAACGAGGGGAAGTAAGGCGTCAAGGATAACAATAATGCTGTAAAACTGGGTGACTGGAGGGATGGTTGTATCCTTGACAGAAATAGGGAAGTTGAGAAAAGAGGAAAATATAATTATTACAAGTGGGAAGGTAGGTGATGCTGTGGATAAAGCACCGAAGTTGAAATCAGGAAGACTGGTCTCGAATTCAAATCCAGCCTCAGAAACTTACCAGCTATGGGACCCTGGGCAAGTCACTTAACCTTGTTTGCCTCAGTTCCTCATCTGTAAAATGAGCTGGAGAAGGAAATGGCAACACACTCCAGTATCTCGGTTAAGGAAACTCCAAATGGGGTCATGAAATGGGATTATGAAGAGTCAGGACATGACAGAAACAATTGAATAACACCAAAATAATTACTTCAAAAGTCATCTAGTTCACTCTCCTTATCTTGCATATGAGAAAACTAGAGCTTAAGAAGGTTAAGTGACTTGCCAAAAGTCACACAGGTAGTAAGCAAATGACATAGGCACTAACATTAAGTCAAACCTAATAAGATGGTATTTAATGGGGATAAATTTAGCATTCTACATTTGGACGCAAAAAACTAATTGCTTAAGTACAAAATGGAAGAGACATGACCAGGTATCAATCCATGTGAATAAAGGTTCAGTGGAATTTACGCTCATTATGAGTTAACAGTTTCATGCGACATCCAAAAATGCTAAGGCAAACTTATGAATAGAAACATACATAAATAAAAAAAAGAGTAATGAAAGTTCTGTTGTATTCTGCCATGGTCACACTACATATGGAATACTGTGTTGAGTCCTGGACATCATATTTTAGGAGAGACGCTGAAAATCTAAAGACCATTCAGAGAATGGCAGCCAGGATGATGGAGGTATAGGAGATCATATCATAAGAAGATGAAATAAGTTAGAATGTTTATTCCACAGAAACAATAATAAAAAACTAGGCTGATGCATGATAGCTGTGTTACAATATTTGGAGCTGGGTGTTTCTGATCAAGATGATGGAGTGAGAGTTTGAAAGGAAGTCTGGTACCTCATACAACCCTTTTAAAAAAGTATAATTCCAGATGGGGAGAAAATGGCTCTAACATTCAAAATGATAAGAATGAAATGATCTAGAATATGAGAAAAGTGATAGAGAGCCAATGCAGTAAAAAAAAAAAAAGATACGCAGCAATTTGATCAGCTATCTAATATCAGAAGAAAGGCATGTGAGAAAAGAAATGATATCCTGATGTACATCTTCACATGGATAATATGTACAAAGCGAAAATTTAAACTGGTACGAAAATAATAATCAGACCATTTTTAAAAAGTTTTAAGGAAAACTACAAGGGGAACACAGCAGGAATTAAAATTTGCTCAAAAAATTATCAAAATGAATTAATAAAGAATATCAACAAGATAAAGATTATAATTAAACCTAAAAGAATTAGTAGAGTAAACTGATGACAGACTTGATAACTACAAAAAAAAAAATAGGATAGCCTGTGCAGATAAATTGCAGAAAATGTCAATGGGGAAAATCACTAAGTTATCCAAAGACATGTGATACATATAGAATCAAGGGACTAATCTGGAGGATAGGCTCACAGGAAGGAAAGAAGCAATTATTCATTAAGTACTTACTCTGTGCCAGGCACTGTGCCAAGTGCATTGCAAACATTATCTCATTTGATCCCCACAACAATCATGGGAAGTAGGTGCTATTATTGTCCACACTTTTCAATAGAGAAAACTGAGGCAGATAGAAGTTAAGTGACTTGTCTAGGGTCACTCAGCTAGGAAGGGTCTGGGAGTGAATTTGAACTCAGGTCTTCCTAACTCCAGAACCAACACTCTGTGCTCTGCACTATATAGGTGCCTTAATATACAGCAATATCTGGATTGTTGACACCACAGAAAATTTTTAGAAACAGAAGAATCTTTCCTTAATACCCTGGATATATTAAAGAAACTCAGAATTAACAAAATCTAATATAAGCTTTGATAAGTGAATATACACAGGACTTCCACAAAGAAGAAACCAAGATCCAACACTTCTAGGTTTATAATGTACTGTTACAAAAATGAAGAAAAAAGACTTCAAAAAAGTATTTGAAGAGCTAATATATATTGCAAAAGTGGTATTATACTTATGCTGTTTAACCTTAGAGAGCATAACTAAAAGCAGTGTGTGGAAATTACAGAGGCAGGTTTCAGCTTTATATGAAGAAAAACAGTGACCTCTGGTGCTGTCCAAAAGTATTATGGACTGTCTCAGGAAGTAGTGAGCTCTCTAGTAGTGGAGTTGGAGTAGATGACATCTGAGATCCCCTCTAATTCTAAAATTCTATGATTTTATAATTTCGCTTTGGTGCCAACTGGAAAGCAAAATGAATGGGAAAAAAAATCACCTTTTTTTTTTAACAATGTTTTAAAGATTCTTTTTGCAATATACTTGAGTGCTTCCTTGATGGCTTAGACCTCCTTCTCCATTGCCATGGAAATGATTATGTATGACAAAGCAACATTATGTCATTATTAGAGGCCAAGAGAAGTAAATAAACAACAGGAAGGAATAAATCTTAGGTTCCATTATGATCAATGATTATCAAGTGTAGGAAGACAAGCAAAAGACAAAGGAGGAAATTATAAAAGTAATATTTATTTAGGAGTATTCCTCATAAGCAAGTTGTGTAAAGACAGTTTTACATTAGTAATTTAATCAACCTGAAAAATTAATGAACTCATGTATATGAATAAAAAAGGGGAGGTTTTGTTTGTTTTCTGGGCATTACAATCATCTTGAAGAAATAGATTAAGATTTATACTCAGATTATTATTTGCATATGTCTTAATGATGGAATCATTGGATTTGTGGTATTATAGATTTAATTTCTCAGTTCACTTTTTCACTTTTAGACAATGATTGACTCATTTTCATAAAATTATAGAATTTAGAACTGGAAAATTGCCTTAGAACTCATCTAGTCCAAATCCCTCATCTCACAGAGGAAGAGACCGAGACCATGAAAAGTGAAGTGGCTTACCCAAGGGTTTTTTTTAAAGGAGTTAGTAGTAAAGCCAAAATTCAGATGCACTTTTAAAAAAACATATTAATTTACATAATGCTTTAAATATTTTAAAGGACATTTGCATGTCTTATCCCATCTGTGGAACATGGACTTCCTTCTATGGGCTTATGAGAAGCCAGGCTCTGACCCCAGTTTGGAGAATTAGAATCACTGTATTGGATGTTAAATTGATGGAACATCCAACAGAAAGGAACAGTTCAATGAACTTGTATTTTGATTAAGAGAGCAACCATTTAGTTACTGTAATCACAGCAATAATAGCTGTGATTTATATAATACTTGAAGGTTTGAAAAGCATTTTATCACGTTTTAACCTTACAACATCTAAGTAATTATAAATTTTGTAGTATTCAGTTTCTATTTTTTTGGTTGTTCTTTTCGTTTATATTGTTGTAGTGAATGTATATGTTTCTTTCCTGCTCATGCTTACTTCATGTTGCATCAGTTCGTACATCTTCCTATGCTTCTCCATATTTGTCATATCCATTCTTTCTTCCAACATGACAATATTCCATTGCAGTCCTATGCCATAATTTGTGGTACAAATACATAAAAAAAGCTCAGTATCAATATACTAAAGCACATTCATGACTTGTGATTGCGAAATCCTCCTTAAACAAATAAAGAACAACTTAAACAATTGAATGTAACAACAGTGCTCATGACTGGGCTGTGCCAATATAATAAAAATTATAATATTATCAAGAGTGATTTATATACTTAGTGATATATCAATTAGACAGTCACGAGGATACTTTATAGCACCAGAAAAAAAAATGATTTTTAAAATTATTTGGAGGAATAATCATTCTAGAATATCAAGAAACAATGGAAAGAAGTAGGAATAAATGATATATACATAGGAAGAAGTGATCATAAAAACTGCTTCTGATTTTAAAAAGCAATAAGTAGAACAGATTCTACTTTTCCATCTCTTGCCTCATTTTCTTATGCTACTAATTTCTTTCTAAACTCCAGCTCTATATGACTACCTTCTCTGCTCCTGCAGAATATCACTGGAAGAAATCACCCAACCATATTGATTGAGTCCACCGTAGATTTATGTTATCCAGTCTCAATTCATCCCTCACTTATGCATGTCAATCATTTTACTCTTCCCCTGATTGACTCTTCAATTGTATCCTCCCAGTCACAGTTCTAGTATGGTTAACTTCCCATCATGGCTTTCTCAAATAAATATTAGTTCAAAGAGGAAGAAAGGGTAAAGATAGTCACAAATGCACAATATTTCTTTTAATTTTTCAGGTTGATGCCATAACTTTTTAAAAAATCAGTTCCATATATAATAATAATTATCAGGCTTTCATTAATTTTGTCAGTGATATATACCTGCACAGAGAAAAGGATTTTTGTTTAGTTTGAAGGGCACATCAAAATCATGTTGAAAAATTGTTTATGGTTTATGTGCAGAGATTATTATTTTTATATGCCTAAATAGTGATGGAATCATTGAGGACATCATAGTAAAAAGAAAAAAATGGAGGAGCTATTTGTAATTCAGCATTTGTAGTCAATATGAAAATGTAGATCCAATTACCTAGGGGAATATTGTAGACATGTCTAATATAAAAAGTAATTACTCTATCACAGCTGAGTGGGCTGGGCAACTTGGCTGAGCATCACTTCAGAACTACTGCCTGCCACACAGAATATGGATCTCAAGCTTTTAACAAAGGTCCTGGGTTTTTATAAAGCATCATCTTAGATCAGCCTGGGAGCTTTACTATGGCCCCCTCACCATAGTGGCTATGCCTAGACATTGTCCCAGATTTTCATTGCCACGATCATTGAAGACTTTTTTCTGGTATTAATGAAAGCTCCTCAACAAGGTGTGAAATTTACTTAATAATGTTAATACCTTGATAAGCTATGAATTCCTAGTCTGAAGTTCTTAAAGGAAAATCTAAGTGGGCACACCCAATCCAAAGACTTGGAATAGGGAAAAGTCCCAAAAACTGACCATAAGTTCTTCGTTTCCAGAACATAGGTTACATCTTCAGTATGAACGAATAGAGTACAAAGGGGAAAAAAGCAGCAGAATTTAAGTATGGAGCATTCAAATGTTCAAATAGACCCGTGATCTCATCCAATTCTCTTTGAGTGTGTGAGCCCAGAACACCAAGATTCAGTGGCTCATTGTCAACCCACTCTCCCCCTCATTCTTGTATAGCATAGCTATTATATCTTTCTATTAAATGGTCATTATAATAAACATTTTGGTTTCTTATCACAATGTCTTCTCTGTGGGTTCTTAAGCAGAGGAAGAATTCACACTGTAATACAGCAAAAAATCACAAGGCAGAGGAAGGACAGCTAGAAAGCTAGGAAAAATTAAAGAGGATTCCTCAGGGAAGTTGAAGAAAGACAGGATCTAATTTTCATTGGTGTCTGCTCTTAAAAGAGCCAGCTTGCCCTCAGCTCAGATATTTTAAACTGGAAAGACAAAAGAAACCCCAATAGGAGAAAGCTTCTGATGAAAAAAAAATCTAGGCTACAAGACAAACATAAGATGAGGCCTTTGATTGCCTCTCATAACATCAATTGTCTAATCTGTAAAATGAGAATTTTTGTACTTTATGACCTACCTGACAGGGTTGTGAAGAAAGTATTTTGAAACCTTAGAGCAGGTTCCCTATCCTTAGAGCACAATGTAAATGTGAGTTGTCACTATTATTTTTACTAAAAATTCTGCTGCTGATGCTTTCTTTCAAAAAAATTAGTATAAAATTCAGAGACAAAGCAGTCATAAAAAAGCAGGATACTGACCTTAAAGCAAGAAGTTAAATATTCTAAGAATAATTTTTTGAGAGAGGCCATATGGAATAATAGAGAGATCAGGTTTTGAAGTTAGAAAGAACTAGTTCAAATCTGACCTTTGATAAAAATTAGCATTGTGACCATGGAAAAGTCCCTTAACCTCTCCAGGCTCCAGGACACTCAAGAAGACTGTCATTTATTCAGACTGACAGTTTACGTATCATTTTCCACAATATAAATTGTTTTAATAAAGGAAATATCAGTCCCAGATACCCAAGAAAATACCATTTTTTAAAGAAGCATTAATCCACAGATAAACTATATAATAAAAACAACATAAGTGATATGATGTAGGAAATGTGACAGAAATATGTGAAATATGATAGAGCAAAGGAGGTGGGTCAATCAGATGGTCCGACTGAAGGATAACAGTTGAATAATCTGAGAGTTTCATTATTACATTCAAAATATCAAAAAATAAAAATAAATTCTATGGAAGGATTATCAAATTTTTCTATGTGGATTCTAAATCCTCTCTGAGGAATATAGACCAAGATCCCATTGGATGGAAATGCATCAATGAGTTTCAATCTTTACTGGCAGAGGAAATGCCCATATCAACAAGACCACAGATCATTATTGAGGTAATAATGGCTGACATTTATATGTGTTTTAAAATTTGCAAGCACAGTGCCTGGGACTGTCATAAGCACTTAATATATGCTCATTCATTCATTAATTTGTAGTAGTTTCTAGTAGGATATTAAACTAATTTAAGGTTAATTAACCTAAGACTCACACAGAGTTGCCTATATTCACACAAGTGGTAAGTATTGAAAGACAAATTCAAATATAAATATTCTTGGCTCCAAGTTCAGTCTTCTCTCTGATACACTAACAATGTATTTGTGGAGAAGCACTTTCAATATTTTGATAACGTATGTAATGTTAGTAAAGTTCTATGTCGTACAGAATCTCTACTGTTTTTAGGAAGCATCCTTTCACACCTTGGCAGAGTAGAAAGTAGAGATGTTTTGCCATGATTAGAAAATATATATCTGATGTGAACAAATTTTATGTAGCCTTCAAGGTATGGATTAAGCAGTAGAGAGGACTTGACCACACTTTTGCATGTCATCCCTTAAAGAAAAGAAACATTTAACCCAATCTATCCTACTCTGGATTTACTTGTGTTTATGTCCATTGAATAGTATTGACAGGATGAGAAATAACCCAGACAGAGAAACAAAGGAGGGAATTGTGGGGCTAAAGCAGAGAAGATATGGTTCTGTGTTATTTTTTTTTTTTTTGTGACATGGGAATCTCCACATTTTCATTTTTTAGGTGGAAGGCATCGAAGATTATTCTCTACCTTAAAGTAGCTACCATCTACTTTGGATTATTTGTAAGATTTAATTAAAAATTAAAGAGGCATTTAAAAATGCCTCAAAAAATTAAAAATGAAAAGGCATTTCATTAGGTGAAGGGATTATACCTGATCATCCTATTAAAAACTGTATGTTTTTCCTATGACGTTCCTATAAAAGTATAATGAAAAATATCATTAATGGCAGGGGGTGGAGGATTAATAGGATAGAAAAGTGTATACATAAAATTATTAGGCAAGGTCTCCGTATTAGATCTTTTTTGCTTGGTTTATGTATGTTTGTGTGTATATATGTGTGTTACACATATATGTACATGTATGCATACACATATGTGTATTGTATGTATATATGTGTATATATATATGAAGGTTTACAATGGAAAGAGTAATGACTTTGAAGTAACAAGAACAGAATTCATATCCCTTCTGAGATACTTTCCATTCACACGACCTCGGTTAAGTCACTTAACCTGTGTAGGCTCCATTCTGTTAATCTGTAAAATGAGAGGCTTAGACACAAACACCTCTAAGGTCATTTCTAGTTTTAGATTTATGAGTCTCTGATCACAGGGTTCCATCTGAAGGGAGGTAGATGGGAAATGACTTTAATGTAAACATAGTGAAGCATATTTGTGAAAAGATCATACGATTTAAACATGGAATTGTCCTTTCAAATTTACTTATCTTTGCATTTTAAAATTTTTTGAAAGGCTTCCTGATAGTATGTACACAAGGCACATGCTAGAGTCCAAAACCTAACACAAAAATCTCATTTCATTGCTAAAAATAGGTTGTATTTGAATAGCACCTTTATCCTGAGATGTTAAGTACCTTACGCTTTCCGCTAATGATGAGGGTGAGGGAAGCAGGCAGAGAACGAGAGGTATACCTCCATGTCACTCGGTAGCTAAGATGTTCTGTATGAATCATAGTTTTGCAAAGCAAATTGTGTTTCTGTACTCCAGGGAACAGAGGGGAAAATAAAGAAACTTGGCTCTATGTTCATGCATGCATGTTTGCTCACAGTAGGCCATTGTATATTGTTTCCACTGAGAAGGAAAAACTGAAGTCCATTTAAAAAAATCAGAGGATTTAGAATAAAAAGTAATATTAGACGTCATAGAGTTTCGCCCTTTCATTTTATAGATAAAAAAGCTGAGTTCCAGAGAAGTAAAATGAGGTCTAAAAATTGAAAATGAAGTCTAAAAGTTTAGCAAATGTATTAGCTCTTCCTGTGGTTACTAGAGCATATATGGAAAACTCAATGGCTACCTAAATTTACCCAAGTAATAGAGTCAGGGAGATTCAGATCCATATTCTGTGCTGAAATGCATAGTTTCGTAGAACTAGAGGTCACTGTAAATATCATCATGACTTGCACATTATTTCGAGTGAGGGAGGGCTGTGCAGGTCACCAGCTTCACTTCTCCTCCAGAGCCATCTGAATCCAGCGACCAGATATTCATCAGGATGACTGGAGATGCCCCAGGATGAGGCAATTGGGGATTAAGTGACTTGCCCAAGGTCACACAGCTAGTGAATGTCAAATCCATACATGATAGAGGGCTTCTTCCATACACTATTAAGTATTTGCAAGATACCTTCTGTCTCCTGTAGGTACATTGTATGGTGAAGGAAAATATTTTCATTGGCTGCTAAGCTAGAACTAAGTATGCATACAAAAGGTTTTAGCCAATGATCTCTCAATTTCTCATCAGGCCTATTTCTAGTGAGGAGGACTGCTATAAGCTCCTAGGTAGGAGAGAGGTTAAAAAAAAAAAAAAAAGAAAAAGAGGGCAAGGTCTCCTACTGTGTCCAGAGTCATCACCAGTCATCCTGACCTATGTTTTGCCTCTGGACTCCTATGACTCTGGAGGAGAGAGTGAGGCAGATGACCTTGCACAGCTTTGCCTCACTTAAATCCAGTTCATTTGCAAGTCAAGACATCACCCTACTAATGTCCTTGGTCCTCTTCAAGGAGAAAGAATGCACAACAACGAAGTAGATAGGTAGCTATTCCTGTCTCATACTGAGTCATCATACATATACATATATGTATATATACACGTGTGAACACACATGTGTATATATACATGTATATCTGTGTGCGTACATATGTATGTACACACATACACATACAAACTGGCACCTCTGTTTCTTTTGTCTTTTTTTGTGTTTATTCCTAATTTTGAGTGAATGAGTATCTGGAAATGGGATTGACAAGGTTATGGCCTTTTGAGCTTTGAGAGGCTGAAAAAGTCATCAAAGTCAGTAGCAGAGGTCACCAGAGCTTCTAGAAGCAGTAACTGAGTCCTGTGAGGAGCAAGACCTGAGGAGAGACTTGTGTACCCCATTCAGATTTATAAGCTGAGCCATAGCATCCTACATAAAGCTAACCAATGTGAGCAAGGGAGTGAGTCACCCATCATATCACCATTTCCCAAAATTACTATGGTGGGAATTCTGAGAAGGGAGAAAAGAATTCCAAGGTCTAGGAGTCTTAAGGTATCCCTCAGTTCCATATGTTTTCTCTGTGTGTGTGCACATACACATATCTATCTATCCATATAATCTCTATATTTGCACCTGACTTCATCTTGCTAAGTTTAGATTCGCTCTCCCCAGGACCTGTGCATATGGAGGGAAGAGTATATTCTGTTTTTCTTTAGGAGAGGGAGCTGGATTTCTTCTCTGTAAATATTTTTTCACAAAAGACTAATTGATGATATTCAGGAGAGCACACTGGGTGGAGGCAGTATTACAATTCCTAGTTACAGGGTTACCCAATGATAGAATACTCAAGCAAGGAGTAGTCAGCTACTCTCTGGGGACCAGAGACTCTATTAAGGCAAATGGAGGTTGAAAGAATGGGTACACATGAGGTTAGAAAATTCTACATATGTTGTCTCCCTTAGTCAGATAATAATTTCCCTGAGATTAGGAACTGTTTCACTTTTCTATTTGTATCCCCCGAACTTGGCACATCATAAATAATGAATGCTTTTTAATTCATTCATTCACTTATTCATCATCTGGATAGTTCAGCTGCCCTCTTTCCTTTGCCTTTTGACATTATACTTTAATCATTAGGGTTCTTTAAATTACATTTTTATTATGAAATTAATAATGATCAACAAATTTCAATATGCAAGGACAAATTGTGTATGACATGAAATTCTATTAATATAGGTTTTTTAAGTCTATGTAAAACTTGACAGGGTAGTAACACAATTACCCTTCCTGTCTCCTGAACTTCTTTTTGTTTTCTTCTGAGTATTTAAAAATGTTTTATTGCTCTTTTCTTCCTCTTTTCCTTTTTTGTTATATTATTTCATTAGGTTGCATACATTTCTCTTCATGTCTTCTACAGTCTTTAACTTTCTTAATGTTAGAATTGGTTCTAAAGTGCCATAATCTTAGGATAGCATCAAACCTACCCCAGCAGAATTCTGTGACTTAACTTGATTTACAAAATTAAAAGACTTCAAACTTTCTTCTCAGCTAAATTAAGACATACTGAAATGCTGCCCCCCTCCTTAAGAGAGTGCTCAATCAGTAAGAATTTGCTTTAAAACTTTGAAAAAGGACATGGCTCAACCAATGAGGAAGGGAGAAGTAACCACAGAACACAAAGCCCAACTTGTTATCTCACACTTTTACAAAAAGCAGCTTCAAAAAGCCAATTAGAGTAAAAACTTATTTTTGTTTTTTCAGCTGGATGTTAGTGGGAATGATTCGCACTCTTTAACATGCACATCTGTGGTGTCCCTAAGGATTTTCTGGCTCCTTTTGATTTCTGCACATCAGCTAAAACAAATGTCAAGTGAGAATTTTAAAACCAGTGTGTTGTGAGTTTATCTTCCTTGGGACCCTAAGCTATTAAGCCAACAAACTATTTAAAATCTCAAATTATTTAAATTATTTCATATCCAAGGAAGAGAGTTTGACAAAAGTACTGTCTTTGTAATATATAGTGTTAGGTAGCGTCATGACATTAGGAGCTGAACTGTCAGCTGACCTAGGTTTTGGCTCATCACTCAGATGCTGATTTGCTCTGTGACCTTCAGCAAATCACTTTGTCTCTCTGGGACTTAGTTTGTTCATCTATGAAATGGGAGTGAGACTAAATGATCTCAAAAATTTCCTTTGTAGCTAAAATTCTATAGAAAGTTGGTGCTGTGTGTCCAAGCAGAGTCACATTCTCACACACACAGATAGATATCAACTAGATAGCCCTTTGGCATCTCAAATGCAACATCTCCAAAACAGAACTCATTATCTTTTCCCTGAAATCTTCCCACTCTTCTTAACTTCACTATTTCACAGAATAAAATATTTGAGAATTGGAAGAGACTTCAACCACTATCTGGTCTAGCTCAATCAAAAAAAAAAGGGAGGTGAGATAGGGGGTAGATCCTAACTCCCAAGGGATCAACTAGCCTTTGATTAAAGCTATCCAAGAAAAGGGAATACCACACATCTTGTGGTTACCCATCCTACTCTTGGACAACTCTGTCATCAAATTTTTCCTGTTATCAAGTCAAAATTTGCCTATATAACCTCTACCATCTGTTTCTTGAGTCCTGGTGGAACATTAATCATTTTTCCCTATAAATACTTTTTAAAACCTCTCATGTAACCTTTGACTATTTGCTTCTCTGGGCTAATCATCAGTTCCTTCAGCTGATCCTTATAAGTCATGAATTCAAAGCCCTTTACCATCCACTACTCCCATGTTAACACTCTCCAACTTATCAGTATTCTTCAATTCTAGTTCCCACAACCAAACATAATACTGCAGATAATATTTGATAAGGGCAGAGTACACTGGGACCATCACTTCCTT
This sequence comes from Bettongia penicillata ogilbyi, assembly GCA_023548195.1. NCBI lineage: Eukaryota > Metazoa > Chordata > Mammalia > Diprotodontia > Potoroidae > Bettongia > Bettongia penicillata. The sequence continues at coordinate 1,297,921 of JAJHZJ010000666.1, read as the reverse complement.
GTTTCTAGAAGCTACCACCTGTTTTAGTGTTTGAGGCTGCAACATTAGACTTATATTATTTGCACTTGACCAAAAAAATCTTCTTTTGGGGGTATCACATTCCTTCTAGTCACCCAGGTTCACAATCTCAAAACCTTCCTCACTCTTTCTTGTCCATTACCCCTAACAAGCAACCAGTTAGCCAGATTATATCTCTCATATCTGTCCCTTTTTTCTGCTTTCATAATCACCACTCTAATTCAAGTATTTATCATTTCTCACCTTAACTATTGCTATAATCTCCTAACTGGTATCCCAGGCTACAATATCTCGATTCTTCCCTTCAAACAGCTGCAAAATGAATATGCCTGAAGTACATATCTGACTATGACCGTCTCTCCCTCAAGAAACATCAGTGGTTCCCTCTGGTTTATGGGACAAAATACAAACTCTTCTATTTGACTTTTAAACCTTTTACAATTCAGCTCAAGCTTATCTTTCCAGGATTATTTGGACATTACAATGTAATCGATTCTAAATGCTCTAGTCCAGGGATAGGGAACCTGTGGCCTCGAGACCTGTAATGTTAATTTAAGGTTAATGGGGGCGGGGAGAGTTAAAGATCTTCCCTGCCCATTAATAGGCTCAATACCTTTTGTTAATTTCTATTGAGGCAATGGATCAGAGAGTCTTGCCCTCCACCTCTGAAGAGTGTATAAACACTCTGAGGTGAGGTTTTATTTTGGGGCTTATTTTTTTGAAGAAGGTTTGTTTGTCCAGACAAAACTCTAGGAAGTCGCTAAGGCACCCTCTGGCTTTGAAAACCCAGATGTTAGTGTTCCTCTCTCTGGTAACTATGTATGTATGTAATGGTCAGACAGCTGGACCTGTCGGTCTTTATTTCTCTGCTTCTATTTTTTCTGTTGGTGTATGTGTTTGATTAAAGGATTGCTGACCCCTCAAAAGTTGCTTTCCTTTTAGAAAAGCAGATCTATGAACCTACAGCAGGCACTCTTGTGTATGCCACTCTCCTTGCTGTTACAAAGTCAAATGTGTCCTTCTAGGTCCTTGGGTGAAGCCTTTTGACTCAGTCCAAGTTTCATGGAACAAATCTTTTTATTAAGGGGATTTGTTTTATAAAGTTTAGATCCAGTCAAAGGGCTACATTTGAGGACCTAGAGGACCATATGTGACCTCCAGGCTGCAGGTTTCCCACCCCTGTTTTAGTCAAACAGGGGAGTGTAAATAGCAATTGCTTCTGTTCTGGCCAGAAACCCTGAAGATCTTCCCCTCCCAGATTGATTCTTTTGAATTAACTAGTTTGAGGCAAACTAGGCCACTTTTGCCTCAATTCTTACCTGGCTTTAAATCATGGAATGGGTGTTGCCTCAGACAAATTGAGACCTGAGAAAGACCTTACCTTAAAAAAACCAAAGTCTCCCACTGCGTCCAGGGCTATTTCTAGTAGTCCTGCCCTATGTCTTGCCACTGGACTCAAATGACTCTGGAGGAGAGAGTGAGGCTGATGACTTTGCACATCTCTGCCTCACTTAAATCCAATTCATTTGCAAGTCAAGACATCACTCTCCTGATGCCACTGGTCTTCTTCAAGAAAGGAGGAACAATAACAACAGTCAAACAGGCCAGTGTGGTGTTCTTCATACAAACATTCCATTTCTTGTCTCCAGATCTTTGTCTCTCATACTTAGAATGTGTTTACTCCTCACCACTGACTCTAACAGCTCTTGTATATTGAAAAGTTTGCATTGGCTGAGGATAACTTAATAATTTAAAAGTATGAGTTAATTGTTCAAATAAAATCCTGATGACTAAGGGCAAATTAATGAAGATATTTGAATGATCTAGATAATGAAAAATAGAAAGATTTTAGACTCACTCTCCAGAGAAAAATTTAATCTTCCTTGCCACTACAGGGTTCCAGGGGTTGCCTGAGGGACAGAGGGGTGGCTCACCCCAATGCTATTGGCTGAAGTCCCACATCAGTTCATTAAGGGCAGGTACTCACTTTTCACCACCCTTGGAGTACAGTAGGTACTAAATAAATATTTCTGGATTGGTTAGCAAATACTCCAGTTCCACTCTTAACTACTAGTGATTTACATCACAATTCCATTCAACCAATTACCAACAATTAACTTTCAAAAAGAGATTTGACAAAAGAATTCCTACTGGAAAGAGATGGCAAGAAGAAAAATAGAAACTTTCCTACCTCCCAACAGCTGTGGGGCACCGTTTCTTATAAAAGCCTAAAGTGTTTCTTACGTACATCCTACCCAGTTCACTTCCAAATGTATCATCGCTGATAGATGAATGAATCATGTCTCTGCTGCTGCTAGACTGGGTCAAGCAGGTTGCTCAGGATTTTGGTCCTTAGCATCTTGCCTACTGAAAATCCATGTCCAGGCTTCAACTTCCAGGCTTCTAGTAGCTCTTCCTCCTAACCTTTCAAAGTTCATAAGGCCATAGCCATCTCCAGTATCCTTCACCTAAAGAATGGGCACAACAGAGAAAGAAGCAGTTGCCAGATCATGTACTCATGGGCTTCAGAACCTCATTGTTAGATTAAAGCCAGAGGCTTCTTTTCTCACCAAGTCTTTGGCCCCTCTATTGAATATGCCTAGTCGAGAAATGAAGACAAATCTTTCTTTTTGAATGTACCCCAGTACTGGTTATATGCTCCTTTTCTTTGTCACATGGTTAGCAGTCCAGAATGTCTACCATGATCCAGATCAGAGAGCAGGGCACTTCTAGTACACATTTTCATCCCTTTCCAGAAGACTCTTCAGCCTCTTCCCAAGTGGGGATTACATCAACTGAGCACACTGTGCAGGCTCAACAGGCTCCCATTACTGAATGAGTGCATGAATGAATGAAAAAGCATTTATTAAGCATTATGTGTGAAGCATTATGGTAAGCGCTGGGATACAAAAAGAAAAATACATCTGCCCCTGTTTTCAAAGAACTTACATTTATATTGGGGGAGACAATACATAGAAGACAGTTCAGCTACCAAGTGGATGAAAATGTCTACAAGTCCTAACAGTATTTCTTGCTGATACCGTTTGCCCTTCTTCTAGTAGAAAAACATGATATCAGGAAATTGATGCCTTGACTTGCAAGTGAATCAGATTTAAGTGAGGAAGGGCTGTGCAAAGTCACCAGTCTTACTTTTTCTTCTGGAGCCATCTGGATCTAGTGGCTAGATATAGATTAGGACAACTGGAGATGCCTCTCCACACCCCCCAATACCCAAGACTATATCAAAAGGATGGATGGCAAGGTCCAGAAGTTCTCAAGGTGTATAAGTAAGACATAGGGTGGTTCCTAGATGTCTGGAGGACATAGTTTCAAAGCAAATGGGAAGGGCTAAGTAGACTTCTCTTAGAAGCACAACAAAAGCTGAAACTTGCATGAGCACTTATCAATAATTTTTCTAACTGCTTAAGGTTATTAATAGTCTAATCAGTCTTCCACCTTTATATTAATGATGCTTCACTAATAGGTAGGGCAATGTTCTTTTCAAATGAGAAATTCAGAGTAAAGTTCACATAAGGAAGGGAATAGAAGTTCCCATTTAATGTTAATAATAATAACTGAAACAGCATTCTCCAATTTCAAGGTCAGGACTTCTGCTAATAGATTATGTAACACTTAGCAATTCAGAGCATGAATGATGTAGTGGAAAGAACTCTGAAGCTTGAGTCTAAAGGTTCTATGTATAAAATCCCAGCTCTGCCCTCAAAGAGATCATATTCTGATGGGGGAAGAGTCAACACATAAAGTGGTACTAGAAAGCAGGGGTGGGAGAGGACACCCAAGGGAGATCGTAGTAAGTGTGGGGGATACCTAAACTTCAGGAAGATAAGGCAAAAGGCTCACTTATCAGAGGCAGGAGAGGCGAGAGTGTAATCCAAGTTTCGCATGAAATAGAGATGTTTGGAGAGTGGGAGAGGAATGTTGTGTACTAGCCACATCAAGTAAGTAAGTTGTTCTGGAATGCAAAATGTATGTAGGAGGGGAGCACAGATTCCAACTTACCTGGATTAATCGATTGGAGCCCAACTAGGAAGGGCTTTAAATGCTAAACCAAAGAGATTATTTTTATTTTATCCAAGAAGCAAAGGGCAAGCCCTAGGCTCCATGACTCCAAACCCAGGGCTCTTTGCTTTATATTCAGTTACCTGTCTGTGACTTGGCTGTAGAATGAGGAAAATATTGCAGGTACAATCCACCTCACAGGATTGTTGTGGGGGAAATAATGTATTAATCTTAAAAAGCTATATAAATGTGAGTTATTATTCTTCCTTGCCTAAGCCCCCCTAGTTCACACTCAAGGTTGGAGTGGAATTGACCTTCTCTCCATCATAAATCCCCTGGAGCCACAGATAACTTCATCTGTTCCCCCTTCCTCCAAATGATTAAAGGGCTTGGCTAATTTTTTTCCTAATAAAAAATGTCTCATAATCTGATAACTATGAGTTATCAGTGAAACCCTAGCAGGGAGTGTCATCCATAACATGGTCCTAAAAACCTCTCAATTATACTTGTCACTTGAAAGCAAAAAGTAAATTTTTTTTTGACATGGAGAACAAATTACACTAGGTAAATAAAGACACCTGGGGAAACCAATGCTTTCAGCTGCGCTTTTGCAACTCTTCATTTAAAAAAAGAAACAACCTGTAATATCTTCCCTTAACCCTTTTCTCTTCGAAGAAATGAAAGGAACTTAGGTATCTCACTGACAATCATTTCAGATTTAGATATGGAAGGAACTTCGTAGGATCATAGATTTGGAGCCGGGAGGCACATTAGAACTCATCTAGACCAACTCCCCTTAATTTATGTATAAGGAAAACTGAGGCCCACTGGGGCAAGTGATTTGCCAAAGGTCACATGTGTATTAACTGACACTGCCCTCTTGATTTAGAATGCACCCCTTTGAAACAGTAATTTTTATTGGACCTAAATGTCAATAGTCATAGAATTTAAAGCTAAAAAGAATCTTCAGAAGTCTCTAGTTCAGTCACTTCATTTTAGTGATCAGGAAACTGAGATCCAGAGAGAGGAAGTGATTTGCCCATTACCATACAGGTAAGTTAATAATAAATCTGGAATTCAAACTCAGGTACTCTTAAAAGTCAGATCCTTAGTTCATAGGATCCCAGAATGAAATCTGGAAGAGACCTTTCTAAATACCCACAGCAGCTAGTGCCCTCCCATCCACTAATCATCTTGTATCAATTCTGTATATTACTATAGATGTACACATTGTCCTACTCTATCTCCCAAAGTGTAAATTCTTTGAAGACAAGGCTTATTTCATTTTTGTCTTCTTCATATACTTAGCACTAAGCACATAGTGCTTGGCACATAGTAGGCAGTCAATAAATGTTTGTAAAGTGATTGATTAATATTAATTCAACCACATCATTTTATAGATGAGAAAACAAGAACAGAAAGGTTAATCACTTACACAGGTAGTAAGACCACATAGAATAAACTCCCATAGTTAAGGTTAGGATTCAAACCTACTTCCTCTGAATCCAAAGCCACTGCTCTTTTCACCATATCCTTATGACTGTATTCTAGTTCTTCACAAGGAAGATCACAGGGGAAAAGGGTGAAAAAAAAAGTTTTATAATAGAAAACCAGTGTTATTAATGATTGGGGAAAGGAATAAAGCAATTCAGCATTTATTTTTTCCTCAAAAAAAATTATCTTCTTTTCTAACACAGATATTAGCTTTAAACTCATTCTCTGAATGTCAGGAAATACCTTTTGTCTTACAGAATGTAAGAAGAAACACCTGGAGCCTTGAGGCACAGTTACATGCTTAAGTTAAACATATTAATATTTCACTTAGGAAGTTTTTTTCCTGTTACACAACAATCTTTGAAATGGAAGAGAACTCACACCTCAGGATTACAAGACTTTTGAACTCCACTAGAGCAATATAAACAGACATATAAAAAAATATGGGGCATTTGATTGTCTATGGGGAAAAATAAAATGCAGACCACTGTGTGACTGCACTTTAAGGGCACATCACTTTCAAAATAAAAGTGACATCACCAATGAAGATGAAATTATAGCAATTATTAGGAGCTATTTTGCCCAAGTATATGCCAATAAATCTAACAATCTAAGTAAAATAGATAGTTACAAAAATATCAACCGACCAGATTAACAGATGAAGCAGAATAAATAATGCTATTTTAGAAAAAGAAATTGAATAAGCCCTCAATGACCTCCCTAAAAAAAATCCCCAGGAGCAGATAGATTCACAAGAGAATTCGACCAAACATTTAAAGAACACTTAATTCTAATACAATATAAACTATTTGGAAAAAAGGGAAAAACAAGGAGTCCTGCTAAATTTCTTTTACAACACAAATACAGTGCTGATACCTAAATCAAGAAGAGCGAAAACAGAAGGGAGAAAAAAACTTTATAGATTAATTTCACTAATTGTTATGGATGTAAAATTTTAAAGACACTAGCAAGGAGATTACAGCAAAATATCACGAGTATCATACACTATGACCGGGAAGCGGGGTAATTTCCTTTCCAAGGGCGACCTTGGAACTCATGTAGACCAACTCCCCTCAATTTCTGTGTAAGAGAAACTGAGACCCGATGAGGCAAGTGATTTGCAAAAGATCATTCAGGTGTTAAGTGACAAAGCCATAATTGACCATATTAATAACAAAAACAACAAAAATTATATGATTATCTCTGTAGATGCAGAAAAAGCTTTTGACAAAATACAACATTCATTCCTAGTTAAAAAAAAACACTAGAAAGCATGGGAATAAATAGAGCTTTCCTTAAAATAACGTCATATCTATCTAAAGCCATCAGCAAGCGTTATATGTAACAGGGAGAAGTCAGAAGTTTTCCCAAAATGATCAAGAGTGAAGCAAGGATGCCCATCATTACCACTATTATTCAATATTATACTAGAAATGCTAGCTATACCCATAAGAGAAGAAATTGAAGGAATTAGAATAGGCAATAAAGAAACAAAACTATCAATTTTTGGCGATGATACGATGATGGATTTAGAGAACGAATGAAAAAAACAAGTTGAAATAATTAACAACTTCAGCAAAGTTATATAGAATATAAAAGAAACACACATTATCAGCATTTCTATATATTACCAACAAAGTCCAGTAGCAAAAGATAGAAAGAGAAATTCTGTTTAAAATAACTACAGACAATATAAAATACTTGGAAGTCTACCTGCCAAGACAAACCCAGGAGCTATATGAATGCAATTACAAAACACTCTTCACACTAATAAAATCAGATCTAAACAACTGGGGAAATAGTAATTGCTCATGGGTAGACTGAGCCAATATAATAAAGAGTGACAATTCTACTTAAATTAATTTACTTATTCAGTACCATACAAATCAAATCACTAAAAAATATTTTATAGGACTAGAAGAAGTAGTAACAAGATTCATCTAGAAGAGGAGAAGGTCAAGAATATTAAGGGAATCAGTAAAAATAAAACAATGTGAAGAAAGGTGACCTAGCAGTATCAGATCTCAAATTGTATTACAAAACGGTAATCATCAAAACAATATGGTACTAACTAACAATAGGATCAGTGGAATAGACTAGATACCCAATATACATTAGAAAATGACCATAGTAATCTAGTGTTTGATAAATGCAAAATCCAAACTTTTGGGACAAAAACTCACTAGTCGACAAAAACTGCAGAGAAAACTGGACAGCAGGTTGGCAGAAACTAATATACACAAACATCTCACACCATACACCAAGATAAGTTCAAAATGGGTATGTGATTTACACATAAAGGGTGATACAGTATAAACAAATTAGAGGCAGATGGAATAGCTTATGTGTCAGATCTATGGAGAAGGAAAGAATCTGTGACCAAACAAGAGATAGAGCGCATTACAAGATGTAAAATGGATAACTTACATTACATTAAATTAAAAAGGTTTTGCACAAACAAAGTCAATGCAGCTGTGGTATATGATTGTAATGGAATATTACTGTGCTATGAGAAATGATGAGCAGGCTGATTTCAGAAAAACCTAGAAAGACACAAATTGATGTGAGGTGAAGCAAGCAGAACCAGGACAACATTGTACACAGTAACAATGCTGTACGATGATCAGTTGTGAATGACTTAGCAAATCTCAGAAATACAATTATCCAAGACAATTCTAAAAAACTCGGTGAAAAATGTTATCCACCTCCAGAGAAAGAACTGATAAGAGTCTGATTGTAGATCAAAGCATACTATTTTTTACTTTATTTTTTGTGGGTTTTTTCTTTTGTTCTGTTTCTTCTTTCACAACATGACTAATTTGGAAATGTGTTTTATATGACTATATATGTATAATCTATATCAAGTTGCTTATTATCTTGGGGAGGGGAAGAGAAAATTTTAACGCAAAAATTTTTTTTCTTTATTTTAAATTTTATTTTCTTATCATTCTGAACTTGACAAACGAATATTTCTTTATATGAAAAAGAGAAAGAGGATTGTATATGAAACCCTGCTCACCGTGGTTTTAAAAAAATATTTATCAGATTTAATATAACATTGCTCTGCTTGTATGTATCTCCTTCTGAATTTCCTTCTGCTCTCTTCTATGTATTTTTCTTTTTATTAATTTATATTTAGTTTTAAACAATCTCTTCCAACTACAAATTGGGGAATGGCTGAATGAGCTGTGCTATACGAATGTAATGGAATACTCTTGTTCTATAAGAAATGACAAACAGTTGAACTTCAGAAAAACCTAGAAAGATTTACATAAACTGATGCTGAATGAAATGAGCAGAACTAGGAGAACATTATACACAGTAACAGCCACAGTGTTCGAGGACTGTTCCCAATAGACTTAGCCCTTCACAGCAATTCCAGGACCTAAAACATTCCCAAAGGATTCTTGAGGCAAAATGCCATCCACATCCAGAGAAATAACTATGGAATTGGAATGTGGAACAAAGCAGACTATTTTTCTCTTGTTACGTTTCGTTTTGTTTTGTTTTGTTTTGTTTTTTCTCATGGTTTCTCCCATTTGTTTTAATTCTTCTATGCAACATGACTAATGTGAAAATGTGTTTAATAAGAATGTATGTGTAGAACAAGATGCATGCCATCTTGGGAAGGGGGTAGAGGGAGGGGGAGAAAATTTAGAACTTATGGAAGTGATTGTTGAAAACTGAAAACAAATTAGTTAAATTTTTTTAAAAATTTAAAAATAAAAAAATAAAAATCTCTTCCATGAGATTTTGATTTTCAAATTTTCTCCTCTTCTCTCCCCTTCCCCCACCCCAAGATGTCATGCATTCTAATTACTCCTTCCCCGAATCTGCCTACCCTTCTGTCCCCCTTCTCTTGAATATGTAACATGTGAAAATGGACCATAAAACATTATATAAATGTTACATCATATCCAAAATTCCCCAGCATGGCACTTTATCCTTACACATAACTAAGTTGTATTCTAGAGGTCCTGACCTTAAAGAATATATCAGCCAGGTGTGTGTATATCTCTCTCTGTGTGTATCTTTCTATGTCTCTGTCTCTGTTTCTCTCTAACTCACTGTTTTTGTCCCAGTGTTTCTGTCTCTGTCACTATTTATCTCTGTCTCTCTGTCTCTGTGCCTTCCTTTATTTCTGTCTCTGTCTCCCTCAACTCAGATCCAGTGTCCATTCTGGAAAAGGTACAATGATATGAGTATCAAGTATAGGACAATGGTTTATTTGGTTTATTTAGTTCTTCTACCACAGAAAGTAATTAAAATGCAAAATACTCAGAAAACAAATACAGGAAATACAAAACATTCAATATGGCCATTATACTCCTTACAGAAGGTTTAAAAAGCAGTTTTGTGATAATTTTGTTATGCTGTCCATTCCTAGTCTACTCTGTTGAACAGAATTCAACTCCTACCTGCCTATCTCACCTCACAAAGTTGAAGTCTCCTGAGCAGCACAAAGAAAAGCTTTTTTTAGCCCGTTGGAGGCAGAATGATCCTAGAAGTGGAGCCGTTCTCTTCTGAGAAGCATACAATTCAGAAAAGCTTCCTGCTGGACAGCTGGTACCTGACTCAGGAGCTTGGAAATTCAGTTTCATGAGGTAACCTCTAAGGATGGTGACATTCATTTCTCAGAATCTTTAGTCACCAGGCAAGGATATAGAAAGATGGTAGAAAGCAGTCACTTACCTGAGTTTCAACTTTAATCCCACCTAGGCAAGGTTATGTTCCTCCTGCTAGCTGATAATGCTACTGAGTAAGGTGGATGGATGGGTGGAGGCTTACAGTCCCTCTGGCTTGAAGTCCAAGGACAAAAAAAAAAATCAAGGGAGGGGGAAGAATTTCCCCCATCCAAAGAGAAAGGGCCCAAAACTGAATGGATGATGTCATTACCATAGTTCTTATAGACTATCAAGTTGGCTGACTGGGAGAGGGCCAGAGGGGAAGCAAAAAGTATCCTCCAACAAGAATAGGGACACAGCTATAGTCACCAGAGATCAATCATAGGATATGACCATGTTCTCCCCAACACCCAAGCAAGGGACCAGAGCATATGCCCAAGTCCACACAAGATGTCCCAATCTAGTAAATTAAGTGTAATTCTGTTCACTCCTGCTATATAAACTTGAAATCTCATTAAGTATTTTAATGTTTGGTGCATAGAAAGTGCTACAATAATAAAAAGTGACATCTCAATAGCCATCTAGTTACCCCATCACATTTCAATTCAGGCTTAAGGCAAGAAATGACATTCCTTCTGAAGGTAAGTTTCGTTTTTGCAGCAATCATCGGTTAATTTAGCAATGGTTTTACATTTGAGCACCTGCTGGGAAAAAGCCCAAAAATAGTAACTCCCCCTGAGAGGAGACATAACAGCATTTTTTTCTGAACATGACAAGAGTGAAATAGATCATTATAGTTCAATTCAGTTCTGTTCAATAAGCATCTATTCAGCACTTGCCATGTGCCAGGAATTGTGTCACCCCATGGAGATACAAATATAAAAAAATGAAATAGTTCCTGCCATCAAAAAGCTGACATTATACATTTTAAAAATTCTCAGATGAGAAAACAGATGTTGAATTATTCTACCAAAAAAAAAAACCTACAATAGTGGGGGCTGGAAGTAGAGGACACCAGAAACTAAGGGGTTGTTGAATAAAGAAGTGGCATGGTCAGACCTGCTCTTAAAGAAAATCAAACGGATAACATGGATATCCATCTGTAGCAGCAAGCCCCCTGACACATCCAGGATAGCCTACTAGCACAGGTTCTTAGATCTACTTTTCTAAAAGGAAAGCAACTTTTGAGGGGTCAACAATTTTCTTTAATTACATTCACCAACAGAGAAAACACAAGCAGAGGAAATAAAGACCAACAGACAGGGCTTCTGCCTGACTTTATAAGCAATACATACATTACAGATCCACAGACAGATCCAACTGTCTGACCAACATACATACATAGTTACCAGAGAGATAAGCACCAACATTTGGGTTTTCCAAGGGGAGGGGAGGACACTGCTCCCCAGAGTCTCATCTGGCACACAAACCTTCTTACAAAGAAGCCCCCAAAGCAAACCTTCACCTCAGAGTAGATATACACTTTTCAGAACTGGAGGGCATCAAGACCCTCATGACCCAGTGCCTCATTAATTAACAAAAGGTGTGGACTTTCCTACAAATCAAGTCTCCTCTAATCAAACTTCCCTTAATGGGCTTCAGGTGAGGTCCATTAATGGGGAAGAAAGGGAGAGAAGATCTTTAACTCTGATTAACATTACACCATCCCTACAAAGCCACATGCTCCATGGGGTAACTCCTATTACACGTGAATGAAAATGGCATTGGTATCAATGGAGGATAAAAGAGCCAATGTTGAAGTCATTTTGGAGGGAAATGCCATACCACTTGAGAACTGAATGTGGTGAGGTAAGAGAGGAGAAATGAATGGGAAATGAATCCAGGCGACAGAGAGGATGATGCTACTGCCATCAACAGAAATTGGGAAATTAGGAGAAAGGCATGAGATGAAAATGACAAGCTAAGCATTTGGTATGTTAAATATAAGATACTCACAAGACATATAAGTGGAGACATCAATGAGACAGTTTGAATACAGCAATGGAACCAGTGGAAAAGGGGTGAGACTGGGACTAGATATTTAAGAGGTTTACCTGACATTTTTTTTCTGCATTAATCCTCTTCTAGACCTCACTATATACTTTTGCTGTTTTTCAGTAATGTACCGCTTTCCAGGAGCTACTGACTAGTTTCATGTTAAAATGGTGCCAGATATTGCTTTCCTTCCTATTATCTGAAGGAATGTTTCTCCATCTCTCACCAGGAAACTCCACAAGCCTTGCTGTAATAATGCTAACATGTCTAATTACTTATAGTGGTGACAAGAGAAAATGCTATTACATAATTTATATTGGTTAGCAAATCACAAGCTATGACCTTTAAAAATTGCTGCCCAAAAGACTTTTTTAAAATTTTTCTGACTTTTGTGTAGAAGTTATGATTTGCTTGTTGGAGAACCTAAAAGCAAACTAATAATCACAGGATCATAATTTTAGAACTAGAAAGGATATTAAAGGCGTGCTTGTCCAATCTCCTCATTTTTACAGATGAGGAAATTGAGGCACAGGAGAGGTGAAGTGATTGTCCAAGGTCAGACAAATAACAAGTGGTAAAGTTAGTATTTGAATCCAGATCATCTAGTTATCAGGGGTTAAGGCAAAAGCTGACCCTGAAAGAAGTTGTTCTTATCAAAAACTTAGAAATCTAATTGGATCCCAGAGCATTTATTCCCTGAAGTCCAGGCATAACTTCAGTACCTAACACAATGTCTTGAATAGACTATGTGCTTAATAAATGCTCATTGAATTTTCACCTAGGAAATTAGCAAAGGTGACAAAACATGAGAGTAGAACATTTGGGAGAAGTTGCAGAAAGACAGGCATACTATCGCATCATTGGTGCAACTATAATTAGCATGACCATTCTGGAAAGCAATTAGAATAATGAAAAAAAAAGTGGCTAAAATATTTGAACCAGGAATTTCATTGCTAGGCATATGCCCCAAGGAGATCAAAAGTCAAAAAAAAAAAGTGGGGGGAGAGGCTCCATCTTCACCAGAGAATTAATAACATCACTTATCATGGTATAAAAAAATTGGAAACAAGTAGATGTCTACTGACTGGGGACTTACTAAACAAATTATAGTATATGAATGTCTTAGAATATTACTGTTCTGTAAAAAATGATGAATATCATGAATACAGAAAAGCATGAAAGACTTACCTGAACTGATACAAAATAAAATGAGTTGAGCCAGAATGACCATAACAGTGCAAGTGAATGAACAACCACTAGAAAACAATAAAAAATGAATGTTGCAAAATTATAAAGGACAAACTTGGTCCCAAAGGAGAGATACGGTAAGGTGATTCACCCACACGCACATACACACAGAGAAGGGTCAGTGTCCACTGGTGTGGGATATTGCATGTAATGCCAATTTTTTGATGTATTTATCAATATTGCTGAATTTTTCTCCACAGTTTCTTTTTAAAAATTCTTTATTATAAGGGATGGCTCTCTGGGAGGGGCAATAGAAAGCATACATGGAACTATCTAGGCAATGTAAAAAGAAAAGAAATCTTTCTAAAAAATAAATACATGTTGACTGACTAACCTCTTATGATCTAATTCTTAACAGAGGACAGATTCACAAAAACATGGACATAATTCTTACTTGTGAAACAGAAGACATAATTTTGAAAAGTCATGTAGGTATAGTAGATAGATTACTAGTTTGGGAGTTAGGAAGACCTGAGTTCAAATTTGATCTTAGACACTTAACAACTTTTTGACTCCAGTCAAATCATTTCACTTCTGAGGAAGTGACTCATTTGTAAAATAAGGGAGTTGGCTAATAGTCTCTAGGGTCTGTCCCTTCTAGGTCTAAATCTATAATCCTACATTCTTATGATAAATAATTCCTTTATATCTTCCCTTAACAGTAAAAGGAAAGTAGTGAGGTGTTAATAAAGGGATGGTAGATGGGATGAGATATAGTGTATGTTATTTTTAATATAGTCCCTTATACCAACTATATGAGATTTCTCTTAAGGAAATGTCATCATTATCCTCTTGTAGAATTCTTAAGGAATTAACATTATTTATATTGGTTTCCAACTGGAGAAAAGTATAGAAAACTTTTCCTTTTCCTTCAATATATTGACATTCTATCTGAATATTTTTCTCTCAAAAGACATTATACAAATAATAACTTAGAACTGGTAAACTGGGCAATAACAAGTTTGAATCAATATTATCTCATAGTACAGGGCAGCAATGGGGCAATGGATAAAATGCTAGCCTTGAAGTCTAATGAATGAATGAATGAATGAATGAAAAAAATCAATTAAACACAGTGCTAAATAGTGGAAATACAAATCCAAAAGCAAAACAAGAAACTACCTGCAAGAAACTACCTGCAAGAAACTTGTTTTTAGTAGGGGAAGACAAACTTTATGAGAAGAAGGGTGTTTTAGTCTGGGAAGTCACAGAAGTAGTGAGTGGGCCAGGTACTTGAATAACACACTTTCCCCAAGAGCAATGGTAGTATTGATCATTCTCTCCAGAGTGAGAGGGGAAAAGGGGATAAGAATGTTTTCATGAAGATGCAAAGAAGATGCCCAGTGAATACATAAAATGTGAAGCATGAGAGATGGTGAATTTTCTCTTTCACAAAAGGTAGCTCAACCCAAACAGTGGACATTCCAATGTGTATTAAATTCCCTTCAGCTGGTCTCTAGGGATCTAGGGTTCCAAAGGGTGCTGTAGCAATACAATTGGCAAAAAGATGGCTTGGGTGGAGCACACAGAGCATGTAAAGAGTGCAGAATTACATAGCCAGTATGGGTGAGTTTAAACCCAAGTCTTCTCAACTGAGGTCAACTCTCTGTCCATGCTGCCTCCTCCAATCAACATTCATAATATAGCCTCCTGCCCCTACCTCAATGCATCAGAATCTTTTTGTTGTTTTCCAAATCCAGTACAGTCTTTGGAGTTGGCTTTTAACAGCCTTCCTCAGTGGCAGCTGCCATTGCCAGACATGCTTTCCAGTTGCTTGGATTACCAGTTCTTCCTTCCTTTAACCAAGTGTCTGGGACAGAATGGGCTTAAAAGTAGGCTCTTTACTTCTGACAGATCGGGAGCTCGAGCTCAGCAAATTGAGCATGATGGTAGTTTAAATACAACCCTAGCATATACCAATAATTTGCTAAATATTCCAATAGTCACTCTTCTCCCTGAGTCTTGTAGGTTTTCTGAGAACTGCATTGGCTGCAAAAAAGTTTCAAGGGACTCTAATGTCCACAAAAGATTCAGAAGGACCACCCAGAGCCACCAATGCTCGAAGGGGCTTCAAGGGCCTCTTGCAGGATTAAAATTGCCCCCCTCCCTCAAAGTCCTGTAAATCTTCCACTAGGGCCTCCCAAACACTACCAAGAAATGAAAACCTTTTCCTTTCATCTGGCAGGAACTTACACAGCACCAACAATGCCTGAACCTGGACCGGAAAAAAATATCCTTAATAGAAGATCTGACATTGTTGGTACTTGAAACGTGCAAAAGCTCTTCTAAAAAAATCATTCTGGTCTGAATTCCCACATTCCTGGACCATCCCTGTTCTTTGGGAAATATAGTGCACACACGATATAAATCTTCTCACTCTGTTCCCACCAATTAGCATTGATCAAGTGCTGTGGGGGAAGAAACATTGCTAAAGTGTTTCTGCTGGAGAATGAGTCATCTGGGAGTGAATGAATACACGGCTTGGGCTTGTTCTCCCGTAATGGGGCACACAAACAAACATCCTTCTGGATGGCAGGAATCTTTCAGCTAGTGGGATGAGTTGCTCAGAAAGGCGAAAATTTTCTAGTGTTAATTAAAAAAGGGTAAACAGAAAAAGTGAGGCAAAAACCACAAATTGGTATATTCCTTGTAAAGGTATATAGAGAATGCATTTTGGTAGAAATTTTACATGCATTAGCAGTTCCAGTACAAATCAGAAAAGAAATTGATGAACTGAAATTAAACTTATCATTGATTCAACTGAGAAATTTACAAATATTGATACTGAACAGAAATAGGGGTTCTTTCAGAGTGCTTCAAAGCAACATGTGTCAACTTGATTGATTGATTATCAGACTATAGTCTCCAGCCCCTTGACTGAGAAGTTAATATAGGAAAGTTTTCTAACTTCAGTTCATCATAAGTTTTCAACTGTATGACTGACCACTATCTTCATATAATTTCAGTATGGTCACTGGGTAACTGTGAGCAAGCAGAGCTTTTCAGTATGGCCCACCCATTTTCCTCTTGACAGACCCCTGAGGAAGGGGAGGATGATAAATGATTATTTTTCATAAAATTTAAACACACTTTTCTAGGTGACCAAGCAAAAAAGATCATTGTCAGAGGGAAATGGGGAAAACAAGTTTTCAGTATTGCTTAAGCTACCTATTCCATTGAGGTTTCTCCAAGTTTCCACCTACAGGAGACAAATAGGCCCAAATTCCAGAAAAGTCTAGATTTCATTGATGAGCTGTATATAAAGACTCACTCCCCACCTCAACAAAATTTAGTCTAAGTAAAGGAAGCAATAGCCCTCTAATTGTTCAGGCATAATGAAGTTGCAATGAAGGAAAAAAGAAGACCTCTTCATGCAACTGGAAAGAATATTATTTGAAATGGAGCCCGTTATTTGCCTTATGCTTGGGGGCAAATATTGTTACTGTTGATCTGATTTGTTATTTCAGGGGGACCTTTCTCTGCTAGTGTAAATTGGCACCTTCTCTATAACTTGCAGTCAGAGAGGTGCCTATACATATACGCTTATGCAAATGTACATGTATGTACGTATACATGTATGCATATATGTGCATGCATATGCATGCATATGTACAAATACATTCATGTGTATGAATGTATAATCAAGGTACTGCAGTACAGTGGATAAAGAACTGTCCTAAGAGCCAGGAAGAGTCCTGATGCTAACACATATTGGCTATGTGGCCTGGGCAAGTCACTTAACATCTCAGTGTTCTAAGCAACTAATTCTCGAAGACTATAGTATGAAGATAAAGTGCTGACCTTCGTTGATAGAGGGAATTTCCTCATCTGGGGGTTCCTTATACTAATAAAATAATAGGTCTAATCCCTACTCCCTTATTGGCATACTTTATCTTGTTAACATCATTTCACAATGACTCCCTCCTTCCTTTTACCCTAGTAGAACTCTTCCTTGCATAAAAATAAGAAAAGTTACAAAAAAACAAATCAACATATTGGCCATGTCTGACAATGCATGCTTCATTCAGTACCCACTGTCCACAACCCCTCTGCTGAGGTATGACAGGCATGCCCTACTTGCAGTGTTCCAAGGTTGATTGGTCACTTAAATGATCAGAGTTGGAAAATCTTGCAATGGGTAACCATATTGCACCTCTTTTCCCCTGGCTTTCTAGTATTAGAGGCAGCAGCACCCCATTGTGAGGGACAAGGTGGCTTTAGAGTTATTGCAGTCAGAATCCAAGATCTCTAGGTGGTATCCCATATCTTGGCAAAGAGAACCATGTTATCTCCAGATATCCTCCATTACTACAAGGGCAACTAATTCAATAAAAAAAGGAGAGAGAACAAAAGGAGGTGAGATAAAGAGCCAATACAATAGCTCTACGTAAAGACCAAACAAGCAGTTTTAAACCTCATACTTGCTAGGGTTTGGTGGCTAGGAAAAAAAGCTTTCTACTTGATAGTCTGTGTTATAAACTAGGCCAGAGCACTTCATTCTGGCCCTTGGGAGATTAACCAACCACTTGAATGCTGATTTAGTGCTCAAGGAACCAAGGTCTCTAAAAGGCGTGTGCTTGTGGCTTGCTATACTCTAGCTAAAACAAAGCGAAAAGCAAAAAACAAAGAACCTTCTTGCAGCAATACCAGTCAGCCGGAACTGTCCGTATTATTTGAGGAGCAGGACGGCTTCTATACTTTCCAAACAATACCTGTAAAGCCTAAACAAATACACTGTACCCACTCAAAGCCCATTTTTCTTTTTATTGCGCTTTCCCAGGAATTGTGTAATATCTTCAGTTGGCTATGCTGCTCTCACCTCAAAGCCTGTCACTTCAACTAGCATTAACCTGCCTACTACCCCTTGCAGGTCCTGTGTGAATGCGCATAGTTTATTGGGGGCAAGATATTTAGTTGTTAAATAATACTGAAAAAAACAAGTTAGCTAATGATCCTCAGTTTAGGTGTACTTTCTTCTCTCGATGTAATTCTGTACTAGGTTTCCTTGCTAGTAAGAAGCCTAGTTAAAATCTCATTAAAGAGCCATCTCGACAGGACACATAATGTCCCAGGCTTTAAAGAAAGACTTAACATATTAATTGGCAGAACAAAGCCTCCCAAAGCTTACAAACAATCTATTAGCCAGTTTGGAAAGATGCCGGCTTCAGCAAAGACAGACAGTATTTCCTCCGGACTCAGATTGCCCAGTCCCTTACTGCCAATTTCCCCCAGCCCACCCCCAACCCCTTTGCACCTGGACTCTGGCTTTTTGTGTTATAAGGAGGGTTATTTTTGCCTAGGAGAGGAGGACTTTCATGACTTCAAACGTGGAAATTAGATCAAGTTTTTATCTTCTCACATAATCCTGTCTTTGATGTCACCAGACTGAAGCCTCTTCGAATAGAAAGGGAAAGCTGTGAAAAGAGGCCCAGTTAATTTATACGTTTAAGTGTCCCTGTTCTAATTCACCCTTGTAGCATTTTCATTGTTTTCTGCTTTGCATCCTAAAGGCAGGCTTACCCCAGGCAATTATGAATGGCCCCTCTGAACAAATAATTGAAATTCACAAGTTGTGGGGTTTGGTTAAACAATGTCAGGGTTGGAGGTGTGAGGTCATGCATATTCCCAATGGCATTATTAAAGTTATAGTCACTTTTCTCCCCAGTCTCACCAGACCTCGAGTATTGTCTTACATTAGCTTTAATAGCAACTAATCAGGTAAGCTATATATGCTAAATACTAAGCAATCTTGGCCTGCTACAATTTACAAAGCAATCCTAGATAATAGTAGGGCTACTGGGCCTCCTAGAAACACAGGCAAACATCAGAATGTGCAGGAAAGAATAGAAAAGAATCCTGGTGTTTTGTTTTTTTTTTTAACTTTATCACCCTATTTTTTTTTAAAAAAAATGTACACACATAGGAGTGTGTCCAATGGGAAAGGGATAAGGTAGCCCGGCACTATTCCAAAAAGTATGGTCAGATGAAAATTTCCAGGCTCCACTAATATATATCACTCTCACACTACCAGCCCACCCACCAACCTCATCAAAACAATATCATGTTGTAAACAGTTGCTCAATAATTGTCTGCTTACGAGTTTATCTGAGAGCATTTGTTTGTCCAAATTCTAGGGCAATATCTGGTGCAGAAATGAATGAAACTCTAATTGTACAATTCACAATTCATTAAAATTCCACACAAGGTCTTTTTGGATCCCACGCAAAGAGCTTCGTCACTGAAATGCTACAATCCAAAAATTCAATTCAATTTAATAAACACAGGAGGCAGTAGAATGGAGTGGAAACCACACCTGACTCAAGTCAGGAGACCCCTGAGGTGACAATTACTCACAATCCTGTGACCTTGGGCAAGTCACTTCTTGCTGCCTCTGGTACCCCATTTGTAAAATGGGGACAATAACACATGTATGTTATCTACTTCTTGCTGTGAGGATCAAATCGGGTAACTATATGTAGCATTTTGCCAACGTTAAAGTATTATGGAAATGTCAGATATCATTATTTAGTCCTTGGAGACCAAGGAGAATAAGAATCTCCTACTTCTCTCATTCTGCTAAGAAAGCAAGAGGAAACCGGGGAATTGCTTTGCCTAAAACAAAACAAACAAAAATCCATTATTTAGAAATGTCCCCTAAGCAAAGATAACCAGATAATTTTGAAAGAAGGCAAAATAAAACCATTTGCAGTGAAATGGTATTTGCAATACTCTCAAGTAGTGACTTTAAAGCATTCTGTGACAAGGCGAGATTTTGACTGTCTTTTCCACTTTAAAAAGAAATTCATGTTATACCATGAAAGAAAATATTAGAGAGAGGAAAAAAAAGAATCCTGACTGGATTTGGAAAGGTTTCCTACCCCTGGCTCTGACCAGTGCTGAAACTAATGGGAGCAGTACGTCATAATTCCTAAATACAAGACCAAGTTTTCCTTAAAACTCAACTTGCACATATGACAGCCTGAATGTTACCTTTTTTTCTCCAGTTGCTAAACGCTAATTTGCTTTATCAACTTCTGCTCTCTTCCTAATAGTGAGAAAATATGTCCCAAGGGTAACACTTAGGATGGAACTACTGCATAATTTTAGGTATAACTGACTTTTCTGCATCTCTGTTTTTTAGATGTCAAAGGTGTAGATTTTGTGAAGATAATATGAAATAACGTACATGCTTTAAAAAATGCAAACATGGTATATAGATCATTAGAATTCTCAATTCAACAACAAACACACTTCAACAAACATTTATTAAGTGTCTAGTGCATGCAGAGGCTTTATTGCTGGTATTGTCATAGTCAGGTCTGACTCTTCTGGACCCCATTTGGGGTTTTCTTGGCAAAGATACTGGAGTGGTTTGCCATTTCCTTCTGCAGTTCATTTTACAGATGAGAAAACTGAGGCAAACAAGGTTAAGTGACTTAGCCAGGGTCACCCTATTAGTAAGTGTCTGAGACCAGACCAGAACTCAGAAAGATATCTTCCTCACTTCAGGCTCAGTCCTCTATCCAGAGACCTCAAAGAGTTTCCAGTGTAGTAGGGAGCTATTTCCATGGACATATGACATATGACACTACAATTTAACACATGATAAGTGCATTAGAGATGTACTGAGCCAAGTATTGCGGGAAATTTAAGGTGGGAGAAAGACACAGTTTTAATATAATCCACCCAAGCCTGAGTTATGCTAAGAGGCAAAATGAAAACACTGTTTCCTAACAGAAAAGAAATCTGCCGCAAGTGAATGTGGCTTAAAGATGACTTAAATAATTGATTTGATGCTTAAGTCTCTGAAATAAGAAAAACATGATAATCATGGTGGATGTATGACTTTAAAGATAACTGGGCTTTCCTGGGCCCTCCTCTCTTCTTCAATACTGCTTCATTCGTTGATCTCATTAGCTTTCATGGATTTAATTACCATCATCGTGTTGATGACTTTCAAATCTACTTATCCTATCTTATCTTCCCTGCCAACCTTCAGCTGCCTCTCCAGCTGCCCTTCCGACATCTTGAATTGGAGGTCCAGTTTTAAACTCAACATGTCCAAATCTGAACTCATTATATTTCTCCCTAAACCATCGCTGCTGTCCAAACTATGCTCTTACTGGTGAATGCACTGCCTCCCTTTCAGGTCCCAGGTTCACAACCTAGGTGTAATCAATTCCTCACTATCTCTCACTATTTCTTATTCTCCGTATCCAATCTATTGCCAAGGCCAGGAGATTTCACCTTCCTAGCCTCTCTCCAATATCCAACCCTTCCTCCACTTCCCTCTTCTGATACTGCCACCACTATGGTACAGACCTTCATGTCTTCATGTCTGCACTATTGCAATAGCCCAGTGGCTGCTCTGCCTGCCGCAAGCCTCTCTTCACTCCTGTCTGTCCTCTCCAGAAGTCTCTCTCTACGCCTGTCTTCCATTTGGCCGCCAAAGTGATTTTCCTAAAACATGGGTCTGCCCATGTTATTCTGCTAATCAACAAATTCCACTTGCTCCAGGCTCAAATATGAAAGCTTCTGCTTGATATTCAAGGTTTTCATAACCAACTAACCTCCCATCTTTCCAGTCTTCTGACATTTCATACTCCTCACTCTCCCCGGCAACTCTTCCAACCAGTGGCAATATCCTCATTGCTGTTTCTTAAACAAGACACTCTACCTCTGGGTTCCAGGAATTTTCTCTGGCTGCTCCCCATGTTTGGAATACTCTTCCTCCTCTGCTCTGCCTTTTGGCTTTTTTCAAGTGCCAGTTAAACTCTCACCTTCCACAGGAAGCCTTTTCCAATCTCTCTTAATGCTGGTACCTTCTCTCTGTTAATTACTTCTTATTTATCCTGTTTATAGCCTGTTTATGCGGGTATGTCTCAAATACACACATACATACACACACACACAGTTATCTTCTCAATTTTTGACCCATGACATTGTTAACTCCTCAAGGGACAGAGGCTGTATTTTATCTTTCTTTTCTCCCCAGGACTTAGCACAATATGTGACACACAGTAGGGCTTAATAAATGCTTATTATTAACCTTGTTTAGAAGATTCAACTCTAAGTATCATAAGTTACTACTCATTTGGACTTGGGGGACTTTAAGCAAACAAGAATGAACTCTCACTATGCCCAGAATCATGAATAACAACTTGAAGTGGAGTTTTTGTAAATAATTGATTAATTTGAACATTGTAGAAAAGCTGTCTAACTAGATAATATGAGGAAAGACGCACCTCCAAATAAAGGCTGGCTGGGTTAGGGAAGAACCATCACAACTGTCAGGCAGGTAGGTCACACAGTAAATAAAGCACTGGACTTGAAATCAGGAAGACTCATCTTCATGATTTCAAATCCAACCTCAGATACTTTCTAGCTGTGTTACCCTAGGAAAGTAATTTAACCTTGTTTGCCTCAGTTTTCTCATTTGCAAAATGTGCTGGAGAATGAAATGGCAATTTCATTCCAGTATCTCTGCACCAGCATCTCTGCCAAGAAAACCCCAAAGCGGGGCACAAAGAGTTGGACAGGACTGAAAACAACCAAATGACAAAATATAAGAGGAATGGGCTGTATATTGGTTCAACTACTTGTTCAACTACTTGGACAAGTCATTTGTATCTATCTGGGATTCAGTTTCCCCAACTATAAAATGATAAAACTATTCTAAATTGAGCATTAAGATGTGCTGGTAAATGTTTAATAATCCCTAGGATTAGAGTAGGGAAGGGGATAGAATTTATGCAAGACCCATTTTTAGGTTTAATCTTCACTATTACCATTTTCCCCATCACATTCTAAAGTCTGGACAGTCAACAAAATAACAAAATGAAGCCCTGATTTGTAGCTTTTGCCAATTTCTGAAGTGTAAATGTTCACACTTAAAATTTAGCAATCAGTCTGGGGCTTGTACAGGCTGAATTCAGTATTCCAGTCCTAAATTATAGAGTTTTAAAGGAGCTTTTGTAAATTAACCTTCTTAATAAAAACAAAAAGAGTAAAATGCAATTATTTTCCGGTATAGTCACATTAATATAGTACTGAGGATTGCAAAGCACTTTGAGTGTTGTCTCATTTGACCTTTTGTAACTCACTAGAACCAAACGTGCAACAAAATGTTCTTGTAGCTGTTCTCCATGGGACACAAAACCTACATCCTTTTCACCCCATTCCATTTATAGTCTTCTTGTGGCTATTAATTTTTAATTTCTGGAGACACATCCACTGTTTTCCTTGCCCTCTGGTGGGAGATAAATGTGATTTAGATGCCATTTAATGTATACTTGGGTTGATGGTTCTGATTGTATCTATTTCCCAAAAGAAAAATTGCTGGGTTTCACTTTCCTCTCCTTACTAGTCATAAAACAAATATTAAGCAGTAACAATAAACTGAGCACTTGCTCTAGTGTGGCCCTTTTTAATTACATGAGGGCTGATAGGATACAGGCTATTCTGAAAATTCACATTGTGTACCCAAGTGAAGAGCATCCATATTCTCTGGGCCCCTGAGACACAATAAAACTGGTACAGAAAATCAACTACTGTTTCTTTAGTCATATTTTTCTAACTTATAGCCTTTAAGTGATCTTTAGACTCAAATGTGCAGATGGGAATACAAGGGCTACATACGATAATTTTCCCTCGACACTAGATTTAATATTGTCAATAAGAAGCGTTTATGAGAAAAATAAATGTTATAACTATGTTAGATTTAGGAAATTGTCTACTTTAAAGGGCATTTTCTTTCATGTTTGTGGATGGACAAAAGCTGCAAACCCTTCTGGTTTATTCAATATAACTAAATTATGTTTTAGTATGTCAGATGCTTTTGAATCAAGCAATTGATAGTCTTTTATACAAATTATTTTTGTGGATTAGACAGAGATATGGCAGGTAGATACATGAATCTGGAATTGGTTAAATGTCTAGACACAAAGAATAATAATGGATCAATGAAAGCTGATGGGGGGAGGTCTTTAGTAAAGTGCCTCAGGGATCTGTTTTTGATCTCATGCTTTTCAGTATTTTTATCAGTCCCTGAAATAAGGGCATCAGATCAGTATCATGCTTAAAATTTAACATTTGATGGCCTCGTTTCTAGAATATATAGAGAACTGAGTCAAATGTACAACAATACAATTCATTCCCCAATTGATCAATGGTCAAAGGATATGAACAGGCAATTTTCAGAGGAAGAAATTAAAGATATCTATAATCTATATCTATATCTAATCTATATATCTATATCTATATATCTATATATCTAATCTATATATCTATAATTTATATCTATAATGAAACAATGCTCTAAACCACTTTTGATTAGAGAGATGCAAATCAAAACAACTCTGAGGTACCACATCACACCTATTAGATTGGCAAACATGAAAGAACAGGACAATTATAAATGTTGGAGAGAATGGGAGAGGTGGAACACTAATTCATTGTTGGTGGAGCTGTGAGCTGATCCTGCCATTCTGGAGAGCGGTTTAGAACTATGCCCAAAGGGCTACAAAAATGTTCATCCCATTTGACCCAGCAATATCGCCTCTAGGACTGTATCCCCAAGAGATCATAAAAATGGGAAAAGGTCCCACATGTACAAAAATATTTATAGCAGCACTCTTCGTATTTGCCAAAAACTGGAAATCAAGGAGATGCCCATCCATTGGGGAATGGCTAAATAAATTATGGTATATGAATGTAATGGAGTACTACTGTGCTATAAGAAATGATGAACAGGAAGACTTCAAAGATTATATGATCTGATGCTGAGCAAAAGGAGCAGAACCAGGAGAACTTTGTGCAAAGCAACGACCACAGTGTGCAAGAGTTTTTCTGGTAGACTTAGAACTTCGTAACAACGCAAGAACTTAAAAAATATTCTCAGTGGTCTTCTAAGGCAAAATGCATTCCACACTCAGAGAAAGAACTATGGACTTCATTTTCAGAATGTAGCAGATCATTTGTGTGTGTGTGTGTGTGTGTGTGTGTATTATGTTTTGATTTGTTATATGATTTCTTCCATTTATTTTAGTTCGTCTACACAGCATGACTATAGTGAAAACGTATTCAATAGGAAAGTATGTGTAGATCCTATATAGAATTGTATGCCATCTTGGGGAGGGAGGGGGGGGTGGGGAGGGTAGGTAGGGAGGAAAAAAATCTAAGTTTTATGGTAGTGACTGTAGAACATTAAAAATAAAAAGAAAATAAAAGAATTTCAAAAGATAGAAAGCCCAGTTTCTAGTCATATGTGAAGATCCCTGCACAAAGTTGCCTTCATAGTTACATTTAACTCACAAAATTTTCTATGATCTTGACATGTACATATAGATACTCTCTTGTAAGAATACCTTTAAGGTTATATTTTGTTCTATTGTGTCAGTTATTTTTCAACCAATTAACAATGACCACAGTGAATTCTTGTAAAAAAAATTGATATTTGAAAGCAAAACATCTACCACCCTAGTTCCATGTTTGCTACCCTCTTACCTGGATTATCACAGTAACCTTCTGATCAGTCTTCCTGCCTTAAAAGTCTCTTCTTTCTCCAATCCGTTGTCCATCTTGCTCCCTCGATTAGGTTTGAGCACGTTATCCTCTTCCTGACTTTACTCCAGTGGCTTCCTATTAATTCTAGGACTAGAGGAGACCTCCTGTTTGGCATTTAAAGCCCTTTACTCCATTTCCAGGATTATTATCTATTACTAACCTATACATACTATATGACTATCCCAAACTGGCCTACTTGCTAGGCTTTACATGCAACATATTCCTGTTGAGGGAGAGTGGAATCCTAGATCAGGCAATAGTTTTGGAGTCAGGAAGACCTCGTTTCAAATCCCGCCTCTGACACTTACCAGGTGACTCTGGGGAAATCACCTAACTGCTCTGTGCCTCAGTTTCCTCATCAATAAAATAAGGGAATCAAAGATCCCTTTCAGTCCTAAATCTATGGTTCTTTCTACATGCCTTTACATAGGTTGTCCCCTATACCTAAAACACACTCCCTTTTCTCAACTTCTTAAAATCTCTAGTTTCTTTCAAAATGGTTCAAAAGCTGCTTGCTATATTAGATCTTTCTTGATACCTCCAAAAACTACATTTTGTATGTTATATGTTACAGAAAACATAAATATATTTAAAATGTATATATGTTATTTCCCCCAGTGGATTGTAAACTTTTGGCTTGGTATCCTCATCACCTACCACAGTATATGGCAAATAGTCTACTTTTAATAAATGTTTGCTGATTAATTGATAGCTAATATATTGGACATCAAAGTCTAGATCTAAAAAAAGATCTTTTGGGCAACTACATGGTGCAGTGGATAGGGTACTGGGCTTGGATTCAGGAAGACTCATTTTCCTGAATTCAAATTTGGTCTCAGACACTTATTGGTTGCGTGACCCTGGGAAAGTCACTTAACCCTGCTTGACTATAAAATGAGCCGGAGAAGGAAATAGCAAACCACCCAGAAAAACCCCAAATGTCTCAAATAGTCAGACACAACTGAAAAATGATTTGAAAAAAACAAAAAGAACAAAAGACCTTCCCTAGCAAGAATAATGAATGAAGAGAATATGACGAAATTTAATAGTGATATATGTAAAAACCCTATACTTAGATTAAAGTCCTACTTCATAAATATGAATAGAGAAGACAGTGTGTACCAGAACAAGAAAATTAATATTTCCACTAAATTAATCATTCAATTACATTTGCTTTCAGCTCTGGCCACATTTTAGGAAATATGGTTACAAGTCCTAGCAAGTCCAGAAGTAGGCAACCAGGATAATAAAAGGACTGAAGAACAGGCTTGTGCAGATTTGTCGAAGGTCTTGGGGATTCTATCCTGGAGAAAACTTGAAAGGGACACAATAAATATCTTCAAGCATTTGAAGGGTTGTCGTCTAAAAGAGACATTAGGCTTTTTCCTTTTTTTTTTTTTTTTTTTTTTTTTTTTTTTTGGCCCTACAGAGACCTAGAATGAATGAAAGAAAACTTCGAAGGGACAGATTCAAGCTTGATGTAAGAAAAACGTTTCTCCATAATTAGAGTCATGTCAAAGCAGAATACCTGGAGTGGAAGTCAGTTCTACATCATTGGAGGTCATCAAGGACAGATTTGGACGACTTTTTTCTGGGTATGTTGTAGGAGGAATTCTTTTTTAGGTATCAGCTAAACTAAAGGTTCTTTGAGATCCCTTTCAACCTTGAAATTCCATGGTTCTTGAAGCATTCAAAAGTCTGTGCTGGGGGAAAGGGATTAGCTTTCTTCTGCTTGACCATAGAGTACAGATGTAGGAGGATAGGTTGGAGGGGCAGAGAAGTAGATTGTGTTTTGGTGTAAGGAAATACTTCCTAACAATTTGTTGTTATTTTTCATTGTTTCAATCATGTCCTACTCTTTGTGACTCCATGGTGGGAGGAGGTTTCTTGGTAAATATAATGGAATGGTTTGCCATTTTCTTCTCCAGCTAATTTTACAGATAAGGAAATTGAGGCAAGCAGGGTTAAATGACTTGCCCAAGACCACACAGCCAGTAAGTCTCTGAGACAGATTTGAACTCAGGAAAATGAGTCCTCCTGGCTCTGGGCCCAGCATTCTACTCCACTGTGCCATCTAGCTGCCCACCCCTAACAATTAGAAGTATCCAAAAATGGAATGGACCATCTCAAGAATTAGTAGATCTCCTTTTATTGAAGGCTTTTGAGCAAAGGCTGGACCTTGATGAGCATCTTGTAGAAAGGGATTCTTGGTCAGGAACCAGTTAAAATAGACAGTCTTTGAGATTCCTTCCTGTTCTTAAATTTATGAATATATTCAGCTACCGTTCCAGACACCCCTAAAGGAGGCTGCGAGATGTTGAAATTGTCTTCCTTGCTCAATTATTTAAATGAACTGAAGCACAAATGAGTAAATGTTATTGATATTCTTTAACAACACGTTCTGCTCTTGGGCCCAGGAGGGCTCCACTCAGTTATGCACATGCTCTGTGAAATGGCCCCTGTTACAGGTTTAACAAAAATATTAGTTTGGATAGAGTGAAATTTTAAATATGTCCCATGCAGCTTTAAAAAGAGAAGCTTCAGAGTTCATGAAGATTTAATGAATAGGCATTAAGACTGAATTTAATCTGTACCTCAAATTCACTTGACACCTATTATATCCATTTTTAATAAAGCATGTTAACCTTGTTTATTACTTAAAACTTGACCACCAGATGATGAAATTTTTTAAAATTGAAACAGCTCTCAAAGATTATCTACTAGGTTGAGATCTACATCCATGAATGATATCACAGATTTGAAGTATTTAACCTTATTAGTATAATCTAATACAAGGGGCCCATTCAGTTTTCTAGTTTGCTACTCCCACACAGATGACATGGGAACTTCAGTATCTAGCCCTAGCCCAAACTCAAGGGAAAACTGATTTCCCTTACAAGTCTCACAAGGCTTAAAACAAACTATTTCATTTGCAAACTAATAGAAAATAGAATGTACCTATGCTCCTTCTTCAACTCTCACTTACAGGTTGAGTTCCCCAGAAGGGTAACTACCCCAGGTGCAAGGTACCATCATTCCCAAAACTGTAGCTCATAAGCCCCCACTGCTGTGTTTATGTTTTCTTCCATCGGAGGACAGACACAATTAGTTCAAAGCAAAGGCAATCACTGAAATGAAACCGTAAGAATAAGGGCAGCAAAACACCTGCCCTATAAATCTAGGGTACACTGTATGCAAAGACACTCATAGAGTAAACAAATGGAGGTGCAAACACGTAGGGAACACATTTCATATGGGGTTGGGTCCTTAGTGTCTTCACAAGGCTTCACTGACCTTGTTCTCACAGTCATTGGCAGATGCTGCCCCACTGCTTGGTTGTAGTCACTACCATGTCCAGCTGTAGACTCAACCTACATGCCATTCTAGAGTGCTATGCATTTTCAGAAAAAAAAAATATAACCCATACCCTAAGACCATAAGGAATCTCATGGAACCTGTCATTTCCTGAGTTCTTATATTTGTATTCCCAGTGCTTTACGCACTGGAAATTCTTTATTAAAAGCTTTTTTTTCCCCACTCATTCTCTCTGCTCCACCGGAAAAAACCTTGTGCTTCTGTTGCTTGATGCCAATGCTGACCAGAGGTGGGTGGTTGTGGGAGGACACAAAATTCATCTGCTTTGCTATATCCTACAAGAAATGCAAGGGAAAAGGTGAAAACTGACTGACTGACTTCCTAAAGAGAAGAGTTCTTCCTCTATAACTGGTTCCCTTTTAACTGACTCAGAGTTGTGCCAGCCTGCCTTTTAAAGGTCCCTTCAGGAAGGACCAAGTCTTAGCACCATTCACCTTCATATAATGACCAATGTGTTGTAATATTGTCAAACTTTTACATTCTATTTTCAGATTGTTTAGATAACTCCTTACCATGTAAACTCCTTCATTTGATCAGAGACTGCCCTGACTGACCTCCTTTTCAAAAGGATTGCATGCCCATAAACAATTCTTTCCCCAGAGACCTGGATAGATTCAGTGTCTTCCAATTTGGGGTAAATCTCCAGAAGGGGGCTTTCTAACCTCCAACGACCCCAATCGATACCCTCCTTTGTATCTTGCTTTGATTATATAGTGTTGCTTATTTCCTGAAGCACTCGGCAGGCATTCTCAGCCCATGCTTTCCATCATTGTTCACTGTTACTGTCCCCCACATCTTGAAGCTCCCCCGTTAGGTGGTAACCATTCAGTCCTCTGCAGGTGTTTTCTTCCTCCAGCTTTCCTTCCTGAATCTTATTCCTTATTTCATATTCTAGCAACCTCTCTCAGTTCCCAGCAGGTAGTCAATTCACTACCAGCCCTACTCATTCTTCTGAAGTCTACCATTCCCCTCAAGCTCCAATAGATGGCACGTATTGCCTTCCTAGAACACCAGCTCCTGAGTCTTCAGGTGTGTGACCATACCTCCAGTATCCTTGAGTCTTCTTTTTCTCACAATCTTCACAAACACTGAAAATGAATCTCCATCTCCCACCCCAAGCAAATCCATAACTCCTTACTTTTTATTTCCTCTTTCCCTCAGTGCCTGGGGAATGTGTCTCTCACTCATGTCAATGTTTGCAACTTGATCTAGAACTTAGGGTTTGGCAGGTGGCATGGGTGAGCAACATTGTGTTCTCTCTTCAGTTGTCCCACCATCATCTGCCTTCCAAGGATAGCTTGGTCTGTTATTCACATTTCCGAGGCTTATGAAGTGATGCGGAATGAAGCGAGCAGAAGCGGGGGAACAATTCATATCATAACATCAAGAGGGCAAAAACGAACAATTCTGAAAGACTTGAGGACTTTGATCATTTAAATGATCAACCATGATTCCAGATGACTGTAGAAGAAAAATGCTGCCCACGTCATGACAGAAAGAGGTGACTAACACGTAGAATGAGAAACACATTTGGGTGTGGCCAACATGGGATTGGGTTTTGCTCTGCTTTGGATTCATTCCTTTTTCCCTCCTTCCCTTACTTCCTTCTTTCCTTTCTTTCTTTCCTCCCTTCCCTCCTTCCTACTTTCTCTCTTTTCTACAAAATAAACATATGCTAATTAGAGAAACTAAAATTTATTTTAGAAAAAAATAAGACAGTAGAGAGAGAAGAAACAAGGGCTTTTCCTTCCCATAACTTGGAGGAGATTATAATTATGGAGCTTATCTCTATGCAAGTACATCTGCCCTTATCCTCCAACACTCCCCCATTTCACCCTTTCCTCTACCATGTATGCTCCCAATCTTGCCCACTTCTAAGTCAGACATTCATCTTTCCAGGTGCCCACAGAAGCAGTTGCAAATGCCATTGAGAAAATTCTACAGACTCCACCAGCAAACTCTTATTGTAACCCTGGGAAGGAGGGAGAGAAGAAGAAAGAAAGAGTTAGGGTGAGAGAGAGAGAGAGAGAGAGAGAGAGAGAGAGAGAGAGAGAGAGAGAGAGAGAGAGAGAGAGAGGCAGGGAAGGAGAGAGACAGAGAGAGAGAGACGGGGGAGAGAGACGGAGAAACAGAGAGAGAAACAGACAGACAGAGACAGAGAGAAATCTATTTGAGTATATAGCTTTATATTGAGAAACATTATAATAGAGCAGATAGAGAGTCAACTTTAGAGTCAGGAAGACCGGACTTAAAGTCTTACTTATGATACATACTGACTGTGACCGTGAATTACTCACATAACTCCTCAGTGCCTAAGACATCTTTAAGACTATGAGCTGCAGAGCAGGGAGCAGCCTACATTGGTAGAGGAAATTTTCTCTGTAGGATCCAATGAGACCAAAAGGGTTATATTGTGGCATTTGGCAGTTCACTGACTTACATAATGATTGCAGTAACTTTGAAGGTAAACCCAAATGGGCAGTGTCAATACAATTAGTATGATGATTTCCCTTGTCAGAAATGTTCCATATTAAATCAATTTTATACTTTTGATCGTCCTGGATGATCTCTAGGAGAAGAAAAGATGTATTAGTCTTCAACTAGTCAGTTACTTTCTCTTTCTTCATTGGAAACCCTTTCTGAAAACTTAAGGTAACTTTGAACACTCTAATTCTAAATTTCCTATTTTTCAAAAAGGGAAAAAGAGCTTTAAGGTCATAAATACTATTCCAGTTCCACTGAGTCAAGGAAATCAGAGGTACAAAAAAGCAAAACTTTGACTTCAGAGGGGTTGGGCAAAAGAAATCTTCTATATTAGAAGCTAAGTTCCTTGAGGTCAGAAACTATCTTCACTTTTGCAGAGGTTTAGCAGAGTTTGGGGCACAGAGTAGGTTTTTAATAAATGTTTATTCATTCTTATATCCACTTCAATATAGACTTTTTAAGTGTCTGGTATGTATATGGTTCTTTGCTGGGCCCTGGAGATACAAAGACAAAACCAGCTGTCCTCACCCTACCCCCAGTTGCTTTGTTCCTCAGTGACGTACAACTTGTGTACAGATAAGTAAATCCAAAGTAATTTTTGGAGGGAGACAGTATTAACAATAGGAGGGATTGGGGAAGACTACTTGGAAGAAGTAGCATCTGATTGAACCCTTGAAGAAGGATATCATATCATATCTTTCAAAAGATAGTAGTTGTCTGATGTTAGTTATATCTGTAATGAGAAACACATTTTGTTGCTCAGCTCCTTTCACTACAAAAGAATTTTGCCTTGTTCCTGCTTTTTCCCCTTTTTTAAAAAATAAAAGATATCTCTTTTTCATTACTTTCATTTCCAAATATATTCAAATCCATTTAACAAAGAACTAAAAAGAAAGAAGGGAAAAAAGCAATTTCCCAAAGTAACCCATAAAACTAATCAGTCTAGTCTAAAAATATGCACAATGATCCACATTTACAGTGCCCTACCTCTGCAAAGAAGGAAGTGGAGCATATTTTCTCATCTCTTCATCAATAATAAGCCTGGTCATTGTAATGACAGAGAGTTTAACCTTATTGGTTGCTGTTCTTTCTGTTTATGTTCATTGTGTATACCGTTGACCTGGTTCTGCTTACTTTGTCCTACATCAGTTCATCTGTCTTCCCACGCTTCTCCGAATTATTCATGTTCATCATTTCTTAGAGCACAGTATTATTCCATTACATTCTGTACCACAGTGTTCTTGCCTACAGCTTTCAAGGACCTGCCTGTAGACACCTTCCTTACATCTTAACAGACATTATTTATTGTATCAGAGCATAGAGGGGTAAGTGCCACTGCTGATGTCATTCAGGTTTTTTTTCACAATAATAAATATATTCTTGGAGGGTGATTGCAGGCAACAAAAAAGGATTGTAAACTGAAGGACAGGGTGAAGTGAGGATGAAAAAACCCATAGTGTCTAGGTAAGAATCTGGCGGTCCTCCTTCCCATTCTCTTGGCTGTCATTCATGATGGATGACACTGTCAGGAAGGTTTGACTCAACTGTAATGGTGAAATGCAATTAAACTTTCCTTGCATCCTTTCTCCCCTTCATTAACATATAGATACATATACATATATATATATAATTACTATCCAGTATAGAATATGTACTATTTCCAGCAGATGAAAAATTTTTTAGGGGGTGTAATTGCAAATGTTTCTCTAGCAAGTTTTTCATGGAATGGTTTATGCCCCAAAGTGATTTTTTTTTGCCTTCATAGAATACAGAAACTGCAACTTCTGAAATAACTGGAGAGATACAAGAATAACTGAAGGGGTATTTGACATGGAGCCAAGAGTTCGGAATCATAATGATACTTTCTAGTTATGGGACCATGGAATAGTCACTTAGTCCTTTAAAGCCTCTATTTACTTATCTGTAAAATGGGGATTTGAAACTTATGTTACTTACCTTGCCACATGGTGTAGAAATCACTATGGAAATGAGATATTATGATAATTGTTGAGATTATGTGAAAAAGCAGAAAGAAGAGCTGTATTTGCTTACTAGCTATAAAATTCCTAAATACCATTGCCAACTGTGACAAAAAGAAACTAAGAAAGAGAAGAAATGGGTGTTATTTTTATTTTTAAGTGTTAATAATACCAAATCCCTATTAACATATATGTTACTGTGTACCAATCTACATGTGCACATGTGCAGATGTACACGTGTTGCCTCTCTAGCTGGATAGGTGTAATACCCACACACTGCCTTGTTACTCTTGGAGAACTAAAGGAAAGCATTCATCCTGTTGGGTAGATTCCCTGTACATGGAGCTATGGGAAGATATGAACAAGGGTAACAAAGGGTAACAAAAGATAATTGAATGATGGAAGGAGTTACCAACTCTAAAAGGTTTCAGGTCTTCTGAAGCCTTGAAATATTTAATGGACAAGCATCCTGTGATGCATCACATGTTTGTTTTTCTCCAAGAATATAATGATGTCAGCTGAAACTTTTCTTCATGATTCATGTTCATCAGCATGAGCATTAATTATTGAACACAATGTGTTAACTCTACCTATCCCTTATTCTTGGTTTAAGGGTTTAGAGTTATTTGAGCACGTTATGATATAAACATTTCTCATAATTTTATTTACTATTTGGTATGTGACCTATAGAAGAAATAGGTAAATAAAGTAAAGCTCAATTTTTTAG
This sequence comes from Bettongia penicillata ogilbyi, assembly GCA_023548195.1. Lineage (NCBI taxonomy): Eukaryota > Metazoa > Chordata > Mammalia > Diprotodontia > Potoroidae > Bettongia > Bettongia penicillata. The sequence continues at coordinate 1,263,392 of JAJHZJ010000666.1, read as the reverse complement.
ATACCAATAGGAATGTCCTCTATAATTAAGCACCTCCCACAAGCATATGTAGATATCTCCACCAAACAGTTCTCCATCCATGATCTCTCCTCATTCCCTGACTTCTCCACCCTCCAAGTTGATATACGGACTTTCTCTTCCGTGTGTGTATAATTGATTATTAGCATCCAAACTGTGTTTGCCTATAGAAATTCACTTTGTCCTAAAACTTCTTTCCTTTTTATTACACTCAATTATAGCTCTGATGTGGTAGAAAGAGCACCAGATTTGGAACTGGAGGAACTAGGTTCAAATCCTGGTTCAGCCAATTACTTGATTGGATAGGTCACTCTCTTCTCTGATTTATGTACTCATTTATAAAATTAGAGTTAGCCTAATTGATCTCTGATATATCTTCTTAAATAAATTGACTGACTGTTGGAGAGAGAGAGAGAGAGAGAGAGAGAGAGAGAGAGAGAGAGAGAGAGAGAGAGAGAGAGAGAGAGAGAAAGAAGAGAGAGAGGATTTATTAAGTGCTTATTATATGTCAGGTACTGTATTAAGTGTTGAGGATACAAATCCAAGAAAACAAGGTGGTCTCTACTTTCAAGGGGCTTACATTCTAATAGGAGAAGATGAAACATAAAGGGGAGCTGGAAAAAGAGGGTGGAGTAGGATGGCAGAGTGATTTTGGTGTGAGTTAAGCTAGGAGTGAAGTATATGGAATGGATAGGGTCCCTCCAGAAATAGGTATGCCAGGGAGGGAGGGACTTACCATTCAGTGAGCTGGCCTCTGATCAGTCATACAAAAAGGGGTCAGGTATCTTACAGCTCCAAATCCTACAATCACTCTCTTTTCTTCCTCTTCTTCTCTTTGCATTTCTCTGAGAGGTTCAACTCTTCCACTAAAGTAGGGTTTCCAACCAATCAACAATCACTGCCTATCTAGAAAATCCATAAGATTAAATTTCTGTGAACAGAACATGCTTTGGCAATTAGCTGTTTGCTTATCTTTTGCTCTGAATATTGCTTCCTCTTTGAAAACTTCCTTCTCCCCTGCATCCCTAACTTGTCTACTCAGCAGGACTCACGATAGTAATCTTATATTGTCCCCAACCTAATTCTCATTTAGAAAAAAAACCCATCATACATTAACTGTTGTACTTTTTGAATTCTTATATTTCTTTGCACACAATTCTTCTCAAAATTTTGCTCTTGGGTTATTGGTTGCCACTTTTTTGCAGTGTACCTGCCTTTAGTAGCTCCTTGTCTCCTTTCTCATTCATCAGCTTCTGCTTCCAATCTTTTAAATACCTGGCTGGGGAAGCAAATGTGTGAAGTTGTTAGAAGTGTGTATAAAATAAAAGTAAATCATCTCTGAGCAAAAGCCTTCAGAGTTTTCCTATGAGTAAGGCACATGAGTTTTAGTTCCTGGACTTTACTGCATCTATTTATGGCTGCAGAGATATTATTATGTTTTATTACAAATGATTGCAATTGACAGATAAGTGGTATCCTGGACTTTACTGCATCTATTTATGGCTACAGAGATATTATTATGTTTTATTACAAATGATTGCAATTGACAGATAAGTGGTATCTAGAAAGTGAGGTGTTAGCTAGCATTATAAAATTCAAAAGAAAATAAATTATGTCACCTAAGAAACTGCATCTCTCTTTTAATGTTGAATTTCTTGTGTGCATACTACTAGCAGAGTATAACTCTGTGTTGGTTATCTCGCATTTATCCTGTATGTATATTATTTGCACATAGCTGTTTGAATATTACCTATCCCATTAGATAGTGAGCTCTTTGAAGACAAGGAACCATGCATTTGCCATGATTTGTATTCTTAGTGCTTAGCAGTGGCTGGCACAGAGCAGTTACTTCATAGTTCCTTGTTTCTTTGGGCTTTTTGCTCATTTTTTGAGAGGTAATCATGGTTAAGTGACTTATCTAAGTTCACACAGCTAGTAAGTGTCAAGTGTTGGAAAGCCAGATTTGAACTAAGGTTCTCCTGACTCCAGGGCTGGTCCTCTTCATAATTCCTTACTTACTGACTAACTGACTTTCTAGGACCTGCATTTCACTTTATTATATGCAATCAGTTTTGCAATAAAAAGTTTTCTCTCAAGAAATATCATTGTCAGTTTCTCTTTTCTCCTACATAAGGTTTTGCTCCCCCCCCAAAAAAAACCCTGGAAACTAAAGTAGATGTCCACTGATTGGGTCATGGCCAAACAAAAGCTATTATATGAGTGGTGTTGTGGTTTGTCCTTCATTTTCAAAGAGGATCGATGACTTTATGATGTTGAGGTCAGGATACAGTGTGTTGTCAGTCCAATATAAGTATGGAAGGCTTTATTACAGGTTGGGCACAAGTAGCCCATTAGAACATTTGGGATGGAGATGTGTCTGGAATTGTGTAACTTAGTTTTTCTTCTTGCTCCCGTGATTCTACTTTATTCATTCACAGAGTACAGTACCTTCTTTGATGCATACATGCCATCCTGGGCAGTCCTGTGCCCGTCTCACAATGGAGACTGAAGTTCTTCAGGGAGACCTTGAGAGCATCCTTGGACCATTTCTTCTGATCTCCATGTGAGAGCTTGCCTTCTGCATAAAATGGTCTTTTAGGTAAACATGCACTTGGTATTTGGTCATGGACAGACCCCTAGATTGTACCTCTCTGCAGTAGAATTTGAATATTTGGCAGTTTAGCTTGAGAAAGGTCCTTGGTGTCTGATTATCATGCCAGGTGACCTTCAGAACCTTCCTGAGACAATTTAAATGGAAGTAGTTTGGTTTTCTGGCATGGCACTGATGGAGTGTCCAGGTTTCAGAATATAACAATGAAATCCCTGTAACAACTCTGTAGACTTTCAGTTTGGTAGGCAGCCTGATATCTCTTCTTTCTCATACTTTCTTTTGGAGCCTCCTGAACACTGAGCTAGTTCTGACAATGTTCACATCAACATCATGGACATCCTTGGAAAGTATACTTGCAAAGGTTAGTGAACTTATCCACATCATTCATAATTTCTCCATTTACTGTGACAAGTGGTTCCATGTATGGTGTGGCACTGTTTGGTGAAAGGCCTCTTCTTTCTTGGTATGATTGTCAGGCCAAAATTAGCACAAGTGGCAGAGACTCGATACATACTCTGTTGCATTTCAGACCCAGAAGCTGCATGGAGTGCGCAATCATCTGCAAACAAAAAGTGAAGCACCAGCTCTCCCTCTACTTTAGTCTTGGCCTGTAGTTTTTTCAAGTTAGATAATTTACCAGAATTTAATATTATTGTGCCATAGGAAAAATTTTAAAAAATGAGGAATTCAGCTAAGCATTGGAAGATTTACATGAAGTGACTTGAATCCCAAGAAAGGAGAACCAGAAGAATAATATACATAATAAGGATAACAATATAAGCAAAAAACAATACTAAAAGATAGCTAACCTGAAAATGAATGAAATAATTCATTTTGGCCTTGGAGAACAGGTGATGAAATACATTTCTCTCCTCTTTGGAAAGATGCTTGAGTCCAGGGAGTAAGTAAGACAGCTTTGAAAACTGCATATTGAATTTCTCATATACTTAGAAAAGAAGGAAACAAGCATTTACATAGCACCTACTATGTTTCAGGAACTGTGCTAAGTACTTTACAAATAATATTTCATTTGCTCATTTCAAAAACCCTGGGAGGTAGGAGCTATTATCCCCATTTTATAGTTGAAATGACAGAGGCAGACAAAGGATAAGGGACTTGCCCAGGGTCACACAGTTAATAAGTGTCTGAGGGTAGATTTGAACTTGGGATTTCCTTACTCTAGGCCCAGCAAGGTACCCACTTCTCCATCTTGCTGTTAATACTTCAAAGGTTGTACATAATAGAGATCTGTGACTTGGTATACAATCCTCTTCTGATCTACTTTCTTCAATTCTGTTTTACTTCTCTGGGCCTCAATTTCCTCATCTGTGAAATGAATAAGTCAAACAAGGTGACCGGTGAAATCTTCACCAATTCCAAATTTATTATTCTGTGATTATCATGACTTTACTTGAATAACTTGGAATTATTTTCCTGCTAATTCAAAACTCCTACTGCTTGGAGTGGAGTCTAACCCAGAGCGGGGAGGACTTCCAAAGCAGTCCCATTCCATCAGATTGAAGTCTGGTCCAGGAGTGAGGGGAAAGGAGGGTGGGGCAGGAAAGGGATAAAAAGTGGTGATGAGGTTCATTGGGACCAGCCTACTTTGGGAGTGGAAGGAATTGAGGAAGTAAACAGCTGAAATCTTCATAAATGTGAGGGGAAAGAGGAAAGAGGGCACTACTTACACATGGTAGAGTAGGGGCTTAGAGTCAAAAAGACCTAAGTACAGATCCAACCTCAGACACTTAGCTATGTGACCCCTGGGCAAGCTCATTAAACTCTCTCAGTTTTCTCATCTGTTAAATGTGGATAATAATACTGCTTACTTCTCAGGTTCGTAAGGATCAAGTGAAATAATATTGGCAAGCACCCTCCAAACTTTAATTAATGTTGTTCAGTTATTTCAGTCACGTCCTACTCTTTGTGACCCATTGGTGGTTTGCTTGGCAAAGATACTAAAGTGGTTTGCCATTTCCTTCTCCAGCGTGAGATGGAAATATTTTACAGATGAGGAAAGTGAGGCAAATGGGGTGAAGTGACCACACAGCTAGTACATGTCTGAGGCTGGATTTGAGCTTGTGAAATTGAGTCTTCCAGACTCCAGACCCAATGCTTTAACACTGTGCCACCTAGCTGTCCCTTCAAGATTTGAGTTACCACATAAATCTCAGCTATTGTTGTACTTTTTAATATTATTATTGCAGCAAAACTCCCTGGAGTCAGTGCTACAGCCCCTGGGGACACAGGGGAAAGGTCAGAAATAGGGGAGACCCTACTTGTTAAAGTGCTGTCTCCTTGTTACCCCAATAGTGACCCAGGTCTCTCCTGTCTACTCCCCCAAACTAGGCAAAGGAAGAAGTACATGCTATAAGGAAATTGTAGGAGAAGAGGGAGCAAGGTCAAAAAAGAGGGAATTGTACCCTGAAATTCTTGTCCTCAGCCTCCTCCCAGCTTTTATTTTCTGACACTCCTCTGGATGTGAAATTCAAAGCAATTTCTTGAACTTCTTACTCAACATTCAGAGGAAAGGTTTGGTACAGGAGAAAATTGAAACTCTTGGTTTCATAATATAAAGCTTTCAGCTTCTTTATGTGCCTCAGTTATTCATGTTCTCTCTAATCAAGAGTTCATTCTATTAAATTGTAGCTCAAAAAGCAAAGCTATAGAAAACCAGAGCAAAAAACATATTTTTTTTTAAAAAAGAGAAGACCATATTTCCCATCAATGAAGAGCAATGGCTTAGTGCTAAGGATATTGTGTGAATGACTCGGTCCCAGGGATGGCACTGCTATAGCTGAACTACTATAGAAAGTCAATGAAATTACAAAGAAATAATTTGTCATTAGATTTAGCTTCGTTCTGTTCCTGAGTGAACACATCATCATAAAACATGATATAGGATTCACTTCAAAAAGATCAGACCCATTAAGTCAGTCGTGGAGACTGCTGAAAGAAATAACTTTAAGTACATTAAACACTCTTAAACATATGACCTTTCCTCAAACCCTGAACACACAGCACGTGAACGCACGCACACATGCACGCGCACACACACATAGCACTTTAGGAAAGCATAATTAAAATGTAGACTATTTTGTGGTGCTACAAGGATTTTTTAAAACTCATCAACCCTTCTGCTACATTAGAATACTGCATACCACAAGTGTTTGATTTTATTCCACAGTAAGTACAAACCACTTATCTCTGCTTATAATGGCAAATCTGAGATGTGATGAAGGCATGCTTCAAATGATGAAGAAAATGTAAATGCTTGTAGTTTATGGGGAAATGGACTCTCTACTAATTGCTTCAAGAATTGAGTGATTTGGTAGACCTCAGGAGAGGCTTCCTCTTCCTAATTTGCATCCACTTGGCTCCTGCTACCTGGCTTACTATAAATTCCTTGATGATGCTCTGTGTGTGTGTGTTTGTGCATGTGTGTGTGTTCTGCATCAACCCCAGAAATTGGGAAGGAAGCAATGACTCTGGGGACCAGAAAGCTTCTCCCTGCAAAGAAACTGCCCGCACTGATACATAGCCCTTAGCAAAGCAGGCTTCAAGTTTGATAAATGACCTGCATTTCAAACTGTCCATTGTTATTCTTACCCCTAAAAAATTTGTAATTGGATTAATTTTCATGGTGAGACTCAGGTGAGGATAGTTAGTTAACCTGCATCTCTGTGTCCCCTTGTATAAGTCCTATATTACAGACTAATTAAAAGGAGATAAGGGAAGTAAATATTTTAGTCTACTTGCTCCTTTTTCAAATGGTCATCCCCTGGCAAGCTAAAAATCTGAAGGAACTTTTGGCCACTAAAAAACAAACAAATCACCAAGAACAAATCAAAAGCGTTTGATTGGGTTGGGCATAGTGTGACCTGCATCCAAGTGAAAAACAGGGTCTTGCTTGAGGATGCCACGAGCAGTCAACAATACAGAAGAGAAAAAGAATTAGAACAAAGAGAACGAGAAAACAAAGAGAAAGAAGGATGAGTGAAATGTGGGAAAGGGTAAGAGGATGAGCAGAAAAGAGTGGGAAGAAGATGCGAAAGAGAGACAGAGAAAGCAGGGCATAAGAGAATAGAAGAAGTAATAATAGTAAAGGAGAGATACTGGAAATTCTAGAAATGGAAGGGAAAGAGGGGGAAATAAAAGAGTCTGAAAGGAAAAAAAGGAAACGATATAAAAAGAATGGCATAGAATCAAGTGAAAGGTAGTATGTGCAGCACTTGTTACCTAGGAAGGAAATTTAAACGTCTTAGGTCTATCTGCATTTTCCATGGTCAGGCTCTTCAACAAGCCTGGAAGGAGTAAAAGAGCCCTTTAAGGAGCAGAATAAGATCTTGAAACAATGCCCCAAAGTAGCAGCTCCTAGACATGCGTGGGCACAATCAATGTTAGGATTTTTCATTTATCTAGAATACACAACCATGATTTGGTGCAGGACAAAGGGTGGAACAGTGTGTCAGGGAGAAAATTCATTTCAGAAATTAAAATAAGAGGTCCAAGGTTGGTTTTTGTTCCAGAGAATTACAAAAAGCCCTGTTAAATATGAATGTGAAGATGAATAAAATATAAGGTCATAAGCAAATCATCCTGTTTTCTTGAACCTTGAGCACAAAATGCAAGTTACATTTGTTACAGAAACGTGAATGAAGATGGAATTCAAGATAAGATATTAATCATAATTAGAATGATGGTGACAGGTCTGCAGTGACAAATTCTTAACAAGTGTAAGAGCGCTTATTCATAATGAACCTCTTAATTCAGTCAATTCCTCATTAGGAGGGCCCCCTTCTAATAAGTTCAATATAAAGTTGGTATAAGATGGTATTTGTATTCTCTCTTCTTATTTTCATTTCAGAAGCATTATAGGCTAAATGAGATAAATCGTTTAAAACATATAATTACTTGTATATATTCACATAGTAATTCCCTAAGCAATTGTGTTATTATAAGTTCTCAGTGTGCATATTAATTTATCATACCCACTAACCTCTTGTTCATTGATTTGTTACTAGCCATTGGAAAACCCTGTTAAGTAGCACATGCTGCCCTTCTCTGAAAGTTTGATTGTAGCTCAAATAGGGCAAATAGTGCTTTCCAATTAGAATCCTGCTGTTTGTCAGGACTTGACAATGACTAATTACAGTCCTAAATGACTTAATATGTTTGAATGCATGATTATTTATAAATACATTTCAAGGGCTGCATAAAATTAGTATTCCATAGTTTAGGCAAGAAAGGCTATTACCCATACAAAAGGTAAAAAAGAAAAAAACAAAACCTGTTGATACCTTATATTTTTGGAGATAAAAAGTATAAGTACTAGTCTTTATTTAGGTTAAATGAAAAAGATGAAAATTGCCTTTAAAAGGAAGAGAAAATGAATTTTTAAGATACCAAAATAGCAAAAGAATAAATATTTATACTTAAATTTTAGCATCTTCAGTCATCTGAAAGAACCAGACTTTCCTGATTTCAAAATTGTTCAGTCCAGGAGTTTCAGAGAGGACTGTTGTTCTGATGTCTAAGTCCCACAGTGAGTCAATTATTCTTCTGGTTTCCAGATCTCCTGAAATTCAACATTAATATGGCATGTGTTGATTTCCCAAAGGTGGTATGGAAGTAGTGATTTGAACAAGCCTAAATAATGCACACATTCTCTCTATTTTCTTACAAACTACATAGAATTATAAATGGAATAGAAAAGCAGTGTTTTAACTAAATATCATAGTATCCTTGAGAAATGTAGACATAGTTTGAGTTTCTCCTCTTTTATCTGATGATGTAATATACCTGATGCAATCATACAGAGTCCAGTGTAATTTTCTGAATTGTAATAGTCATAAATTACAGTGTTGGAAAAGATTTTGGTATATGTTGATATGTATTTAGAAAAGGCAGTACCTGAACCATCCTGGGCAAATGATCACATAACATTTTCAGACTCCACGATATCCCCCTGCCTCTAAGAAATTTTGCACAAGACCTTAGCTTTAGAACTAGAGGAGACCTTAGAGGTTGAATTTACTTAGGGTAGAGTGAGGTCTACAGAAAGAGTCAGAATTTGAACCCAGCTCCATGGCCTCCAAATCTAGTGCCCTTTGCCACTATACCATGCAAAACATTAAATGTTTTCTAATCCTCATTATCAGATGATCCTTTACTATGTCTACTTTAAATCTTTAATTTATAGCTTGATCCTCATTCATCTTTTTCACTGCTCAAAGAAAACAGAGAGGCGGCTTCCCTTCCTTGAATAATAACCTACATATACTTCAAGTCCTCTTAGTTATCTTTGTCCTGAACTAAGAATCCTGGTTATTTTTATCTTTGGTTGGAGATCCTTTCTGAAATCCCTTACCATCTCTCTGGTCTTCCTCTAGATTTTACTCAAGTAGAAAATGAGTCCCATCTGCCCAATTAATGATGGTGATATTAATTCATAATAATACACATGTAGCACCTTAAGATTTCCAAACTGCTTTCCTTAAAACTATAATGTGAAGCAAGAAACACCAATATTATTATTACCATGTTGTAGATGAGAAAACATGAACAGAAAATTAAATCACTTCCTAGGGTCACATAAATTGTAAATGCTAGCATTAGAATTCAGATTCAGGTCTTCTGATTTCAAGACTTAAATACTTCTAAGATGAAAATGCTTTTGTGGATTTTGGGGAGTTTTCCAGTATTTTTTTCTATTTTCCCTTAACTAGTAGAAAGATTTGTACCATATAAAATAATGAGCGTTTATAAACTGCTTTTTAGGTCGGTCATATAAATATTATGCTCACTTTTCATAAGAAGAAAACTGACTTACCCACAGTCATGTAATTCCATTAATAAACATTTATTAAGCTTATATTATATGCATGACACTGAATTAGATCATGGGGATGCAAATGTAACCGTAGGGGTTGGCCTCTTTGGGCTTGTGTCTGAAGAGGTAGAATTTTAAAGTTCCCAAGTTGATCATTCTGTCCTTAGAAGTATATTCATAAAACATAGGAATGGCTCTTAATTGCGGTCCTGGTTTAAGAGTGAAAACATTCTAAAATGGACTCAGGAATTAGTGGAGTGAGATTCCAACCCCACACAAAGCAAGTTGACTTTTTCTTGCCCATGTGAATCCCAGAGCTGGGAAAGGATCAACCACAGATATTTATGAGGAAGAAGATCAAATCAGTCATATGAAGGTTTTAATAGAATAAAATAAGGATATATTGTAGTCCCAATCAATTTAAGTGATGCATGGGGACAGGGGGAGCCATGGATCACCAATTTTTCTTGACTTTTCTGGTCACCTGAGTGGGAACCCATGATAAAAACAAGAGAGGAAAAATAAGCCAACACACACACACACACACACACACACACACACACACAGAATATTACTTCCCATTTATTCCTTTAGCTTTTACCTCTAATAAACTCCATTACAGATTTGGTTTGAGGAAAGAAAACGCAGATGTCACTGCCACCAGACCACACGCATATTCCATGTGTCAGGGCCCTCATTGCCAAATCCCTCTGCTCCTCAGGTTTTCTCTCCTCTCCTAGTTTCTCTCCACTCTCCTGCCCTTCCATCAGAGGATTCTATGGATACTCCTGCTGTAGGGGGATAACCTCACTCACTAGTCCTGATTCTGAATTAGCTCCACTTTCTCCCATGATAAGTAGAAATACAACTCTAAGGGCACTGGTGCTCAACCCAAGCCTTACCAGAGGGATGTTACACAGAAATGAAGACAGAATCTCTTCAAAGAGCTTGTACCCTCATTGAGGAGAGGACAGAGAGAAGAGGAAGGAAAAGGATATGACATATGCAAAGCCAAATATGATACAAGAGATCCAAAGAACTAAAAGACAATATGAGTAGGGTGAGATAATTTTTGTTTGGGGAAATTAAGGAAGACTTCCCAGAGGAGGAAGAACTTGTACCAGGCCTTGAAAGAAGAGAATTTTGGTAAGTGGAGCTGCTGTTTGTCCTTTGTTTTCAAAGAGGATCAGTGACATCACAGGATGATGTCTTGACTCATTGCATGAATTTGATTTAAGTGAGGCACAGTTGCACAAAACTGTCAGCCTCATTCCCTCTTCCAGTCATTGAAGTCCAGTGACAAGAACAGGAGGTGGGGCAACTGCCAATGGCCCAGGATGCAATAAAGAGGAGTAATGAATGGTGCCAGTCACGGGAGTGGGGAAGGGCTCATGGGAAAGCATAGAGGTGAGAGAGCACAGGATGATACTGAGGACCAGATCACAGTCCAGTTTGGCTACAATATCAGTCCTTGAAAGGAAGAAGTATGAAAGAAGGCAGATCATTTGGAGCTAGGTTATACATAACCTTAAATGCCAAACTAAGGAATTTGTATTTTATCCTGCAGGCAACAGGATGTCCTGAGCATTCTAGAACATATTTTGGACATGTTCATGAAGCTACTATTGGACCTGAACCCTTAAGTCTAGAGCCCATTTTACTACATCATAATGATTCACAAAGCCCTGGCATGTATGCGTACACACATATACTTATGAGCATATACGTGTATACTTACTACATATATGTATATATATGCACATAACTGTTATACTATATTGTATGCCTATGTTGTGTTACATATTATATATCCAATATAATTACATAATTGTAAATTATATAATATGCATACACTCATGTAATTTGTATAATAAATACATCTGTTTTACATATTTTCCTGTTTGTTCATGCCATCACAATTGCCAAAGCTAGAGTGATATGGAGAGATCAATTACAGAGCTCTTCACTGCACTGACAAATATTCAATTCAATATATCTTTAAGATGTTCTCGATTAGCCAGAAGATAGTCCACAGCTTGTCATTTCATTCAAAATTACAGCAATCAAAAACAGTGGCTTCTCCATGTAGACATGGCCTTATTCTAAGTTAGGTCCTTGGAAAGTATTAGTTTACTTCATTTGGGTGGTATGCAGTGCACCTCCAGTCCTGCTAAAAGCCCGGGTCTTATGCCAGCTCCCATAGAGTTCATGCATCTAGTAGTTCTAGAGGTACGCTTCCTCTGTGTGGAAAAAGTGGGACTTTCTCCCAACCAGCCATTGTTTCCCCCTTCTTTTTACAAGTAATTTGCAAAAAGAAAAGAAAAATCTCAATATTAATAGTGCAAGTGAAATTTTTATACATATTAGTCCTTCCATTTTAAAATGTTGAAATTCCAATTTATTTGCATATTTTACAACTAGCAACAATAGTTAATGACCACATATGCAATTTTACTAAAAAGAAAATTTAAAATATATAATACTTCGATTTTCATTTATATAATTATGGGCAAGTGCCTTCAAAGCAACAAAATCCTTTGGAGGGTGGAGCCAAGATGGTGGAGAAGAAAGACTCATGTATGCTAGCTCCGAACCCACAGCCCATATATTTCCTGCAAGAAGAACTCCCCACAAATTCTGAAGCACTGCATGGCGCGCAGAAACACAGTGGAAAAGATTTCTGTTCCAGAGAGCCCTGGAGAGCGGTCCCCAGGGGTCCGTCGCGCCGCGGAAAGCGGAGCCCACCCCTGAGCTGCCCGGCTGCGGCCACAGAAGAGCAGATCCGAGCATGCTTCAGGGACGGAATGTCCACTGGCTGCGAAGGTCCCTCCGCCCACAGACGCTACAGGTCAGTGAGAGAGACATCTGGGCTGGCCAAGAGGGGAGTGGAGTGTCTCTGTGACTCGGGCCCCCTCAGGAGGGAGCTGCGGAGGGGGCAGCAGAGGCAGCTGCAGAGGCTGAGGCAGAGGCAGTGGCAGCAGTCTGGGACTCCCCGAGCAGGCAGGAGCTCCATTCTGCATAAACGACCTGAGGGAACTGAGCCTGAGAGATGGCCCTGCCCCCAACCGACCCATTACTGAAGGTCTCTGCATAAAGCCCCTGAGGGAACTGAGCCTGGGAGGCAGCCCTGCCCCCACCCAAGCACCAGAACTTAAGCTCACATTGAATAGCAGCCTTGCCTGCCACTGAAAGCCCATTTGAATCTCAGACCCCAAGCACTAGCTGGGCAGATCTAGGTGGGGGTGGACAGGAATCTCAGAAGTCAGGTAACTGGCTGGGAAAATGCCCAGAAAAGGGAAGAAAAATAAGACTATAGACAGCTACTTTGATGGGGTACAGATGTTCCCCTCCCGCCTTTCAATTCTGATGACGAGGAACTATTCTTACCATCAGGGAAAGACGTGGAGGTCGGGGCCTCTGTATCCCAGACATCCCAGGTGGATGTCCGATGGGCTCAGGCCATGGAAGATCTCAAAAAGGATTTTGAAAATCAAGTTAGACAGGTGGAGTAAAAACTGGGAAGAAAAATGAGAGAGATGCAAGAAAAACATGAAAAACGGGTCAATACCTTGCTAAAGGAGACCCAAAAAAATGCTGAAGAAAATAACACCTTGAAAAATAGGCTCACTCAATTGGCAAAAGAGGTTCAAAAAGCCAATGCGGAGAAGAATGCTTTCAAAAGCAGAATTAGCCAAATGGAAAAAGAGGTTCAAAAGCTCACTGAAGAAAATAGTTCTCTCAAAATTAGAATGGAACAGATGGAGTCTAATGACTTTACGAGAAACCAAGAAATCACCAAACAAAACCAAAAGAATGAAAAAATGGAAGAGAATGTGAAATATCTCATGGGAAAAACAACTGACCTGGAAAATAGATCCAGGAAAGACAATCATGTATATCACTGAGATAAGTCAAACTTTTCTAGAACCTTCCTTTTCATAATTAGCCATGGACTTTTGTTCCTATTTTCTATGAATGAGTTTTCTCTATTCCAAAAAAGAATAATCTTTGCTTTGGAAATATATCCTCACTAAAAATATGTTGTAATATATTAAATCTACTCAGAATGGGAACAAGCAAAAGAAGATACTTTAAGGTTGATTACAATTAAATGAGACCTATGTTAAAAATGCCACATCATAAGGTAAAGAGTAGATAGCTCCCACTAGGAATGCAGCACACAGTTGATGTTCCAAATTCTCAACCACATGGTTTTAAACTTTATTGAAAGTTTATGATAAAAAAAAAAGGACAACAAAAGACATAGTATTGTATAGTGGAAACACTACTGGACAGAATCTAAATATCTGCCACCTACCAGATGTGTGGTCATGGGCAAGTTAATTAACCATTCCAAGTCTCAGTTTCCTCTTCTGTAAAGGAAAGATAATTTCTGACAAGTAATATTGTTTTATATACATCATCTTATTTGACTCTCAAAACAACCCTATGAGTTAGATACTGTGATTATTCCTATTTTAGAAAGGAAGAAACTAAGGACCAGATGCGTCCATGATCACAAAGTAAGTTAACAGAGGCAAAATTGAGCCTATGCCTTCTCAACTACTCTTTCCAATACACTAATACTTTTACTACCTAGCTCAGAGGGTTTGGGGGATAGTGAAATAAGGAAGTATAAATTGTTTCATATATTGCATAAATTTCAATTGTCATGAACTATAAAGCACTTTATAAAAGTGAGCTATTGTTAGTAGTTATTTTCATGAAACCCTAGCATGAGAATATTTTTCCTGGTGTAAGGACCAATATTTATATTTGATATGACATGAATTAAATGAGATTGTTTTACAGGTTCTTTTCTTCTCACAGAAGGTTAATTCTCAGCTTTCCATTTCACAGATGGTAACTCTTTAAGGCTTCCTTAGGAACCATTCAGATTGAGTCTCCCCAACTTTGATCTATAGCTCCCAGAAGCCAAGCTAGAAATGACAAGCAAGTTGGACTGTAGTTTATGAGAAGCCCAGAGTTTATAAATGTCTCAGGTATTTCCAATAAATTGGAGGTCACCACAAAAGATGTTAAGATAATAAATCTAGCTTCTAAGTATATTCTGCCTTTACCCAGCGGGAAGCCTCCTGGGATCATTTGTCTCCAGTTCATTATCTTGTCTGCATTATTCAGCAGCTCTGTTCATACTCAATGGGCTTCGAATGGCTTTTAACAGCTGCAGCAGCCTCCAATTTTTACTTAAGTTCTCTTTCTCTGTGTAATAATAATAGAACAAAAAAAAGTTGAAACTGACTGATGCCTAAGAGCTACCCAAGTAATTAAACCCGTGTCAAAATTAAGCACTTGCTTACTTATCACATATTAATTCCAGTAGTGTTAAATTTGTGATGTTCCGGGTGCCAAAAGGCAAAGATTCTATCTGAACGTTAATGGGATGAAGGAAACTATTTAACAAGGTTATTAAATAGGAAATCATATATATGTGTATATATGCACATATATATAGACATATGCATGTGTGCATATGTGTTTGTGTTTTCAAGGGTATCAGTACTAAATTGTGTCTTACGTAAGATTTCCCCCTTGAAGTAAGATTTCCTTTTGGACCTAGCGGATCATGGGATCATAGAGTTAGAGCTGGGAAAATTAGAGCTTAAGTAGGGGTGGGGAACCTGCAGCTTTGAGGCTCCATGTGGTCCTCTACATCCTCTACATCCTACATGATTGAATTCAAACTTAATAGAAGAAATCACCTTAATAAAAGGATTGTTCCGTAAAACTTGGACTCAGTCAAAAGGCTGTACTGGAGGACCTAGAAGACCATATGTGGCCTTGAGGCTGCAGGTTTCCCACCCCTACCTCAGAGTATAAGTGTCTTATTTTGCAGAGAAGAAAACTGAAACACAAAAAGGTTAAGTGACTTGCTCAGGGACCCATAGCTATTAAATATCTGAAGTAAAATTTGAAACTAACTCTTCCTGACCCCTAACTCTGTCATTTTATTCTATGCTGCCTCTGTCATACCTGACATATGTATGTAAGTATATAATACATAATGTGCATATGGCATGTAGCTATATATTTCCTTAAATATGTGTATAATTAGATATAATTTATGATATATGTGTATATACATATATGAAAGTGGCTTGCTAATGAGTAACATAGCTAATAAGCAGGATTCAAATGTTGGGATCTTCCTGCACCTGAGTCCATTACTCTAACATCTACACCCATCCATATTGTAAAACAAAATCTGAGTTAGAAAACCTTCTGGAGCTAAAGAGAGCAAATATGTTTTAAGGAATAGGTAATTTACCTATGTAACTGAAAACTTCAATGAATTAATTCTCTTGTTTCAACCAAGAGGCTGTAAATGCAAGCTGTAGCCTGCAGGTGGTTTCATTTTCAAATACAATGGAGTCATTTCATGAATGGGACTAAGGAGACCCTATTGGATGAATCCAAGTCGAAACAGCCACAATTACAGAGGTCAAAGAAACAAATAAACATAGCATGTTTCTTGGAGAGGATTTTCAATGTAATGATAAAGCAATATAAATTTCTTAATGACCTAAAATAGGTAACCAACGCAGAAGGAAAATGCACACAATACTCTCTTGGCATATGTGATGGCAAAGACTGCCAAAAACAGATACAAATACTGCAGAGCAAAATTAAATCCAAAGACAAGCAAATAGAAGTACATCAGGGACCTAGAAAATGCCAACTATTTAATCTAATCAGATGAGATTTGGCGGACAAGTGAAAATTTTTCAATCAAGATTATTAAACTCTCTGATAATAAAATTGAATCAACCTCAAAATCTGAAAGCATGTAGTACAAAAGAATTGAGATGAGCCAAGAGTGCTTAAACAAAACAAAATCTTCAGTAAAATGTTTCTTGATGGTCTAATATTCACTCAGGGATTGATTTAGTTGCCCTGCCACAGTGTAATTCAAGTTTGACTTGATATAAATTGAACAGCAAGACTGTTTTCCAATTAGTAGTTAAATATGATGTGAATCACCCACTTTTCAGTCAAAGATCTGCTTAACAGTAAACACGCACACACACACACACATACACACACACACACACAAAAGTGCATTCAGAAAGCGAGGTCTATGGACCAAATAAAGACATCTAAGTTCTATATCGTGGACCAGAGTTCCTCTTATCTTAGCAAGGGAATGAGGTCAGCAGAGTTTATAGTCTATATTCTAGACTCAAGCTAAATACAATAACAAGGGACTGATTTTTCCAAGCATTAGATTGGCATATTAAAAATCAAGGGAGCTTTTCATCATGGTCATTTGATCAGATTAAGGACTCAGTGTTCTACAAAACACAGCTTGTTATCCAACAAAGTCTGAAAGCATCTCTAAAGTTTCATAGAAATGCTAAGTAGTCTCCAGCATCCAGACAATGCTTAACATCTGGGTGAAAATCAAAAATTCAGTCAGTTCTCTGGATCTTTTAGAAAAAATATAGATCATTAATTGAATTTATTGTTTGGACATATGAAGATAATTGATGGAAACATTAAAGTTGTTTTTTTTTTTCCTAAACCATTTGTACAATTTGATTCAAACTTGCTTCAGCAAGATAGAGGTTATAGGAAACCTCATACCTAACTTTAAACTTCTCCTTCATTCTTCCACTCTGTCAAACCAAAAAAAAGGGGGAGCTGAGCACAATATGTAAAAACAAGAATTTTTCTCCTAAAATCTCTTCCCAAATGAGAAATTTCCAAAATTTAAGATGTCATCTCAAATATTTTATACGTTTGTAGCAATTACAAATGCAAATATAACATTTGAAAATATGATCATATTTTCTATTTTCTTTTCATCTCAAGTCCCTTTCTTTGCATATGTTATCAGAAAATGTCGGCATCCAAATCAAATTAATTCTTAACAATTTACCCTTAGGTTCCCAGTCACTGGGATATAAACCTTGTATTTAATGACTGATTTTCAATCAGTGATAAGTTCTAAGAAGAAGCATCCTTATTAAGTTTCTGAACATCAACAAATTGGCTGTTTTAAGCATCAATAGCATTCTGTCCTAGGATTCCACTAGCAAACTTACAAAATCAAAACTATGAAATATCTTGAAGTCATTACTTGACTGATTTGAAAATCAAGACGGACTTTTCTGCCATTTGCTAACAACAAAGGAGTGAGTGATAAATAGAAAAAGACCCAAATGCTTATTCTTTGCAGATGATATTATGATATACTTAAAGAATTCTAGAGAATCAAGTAAAAAAAAACTACTTGAAATAATAAACAACTTTAGCAAAGTTTCAGGATACAAAATAAATCCACACAAATCATCTGCATTTCTATATATTACCAACAAAGTCCAACAGCAAGAGATAGAAAGAGAAATCTCACTTAAAGCTACTGTAGACGCTATAAAGTATTTGGGAATCTACCTGCCAAAAGAAACCCAGGGACTATATGAATACAATTACAAAACTCCTTTTGCACAAATAAAGTCAGATCTACATAACTGGATAAACATCAGCTGCTTGTGGGTAGGCCAAGCTAATATAATAAAACTGACAATTCTACCTAAATTAATTTACTTATTCTGTGCCATACCAATCAAACTATCAGAATATTATTTTCCAGAGCTGGAAAAAATAATATCAGAATTCATCTGGAAGAACAAAATGTCCAGAATATCAAGGGAATTAATGAAAAGAAATGCTAGGGAAGGTGTCCTAGTCATATCAGATTCTTAATATGTATTACAAAGCAGCAATCATCAAAACCACTTGGTACTGACTAAGAAATAGAGGGGCAGTGGAATAGGTTAGGTACATATGACACAGTAGTCAATGACTATAACAGTCTACTGTTTGATAAACCCAAGGACCCCAGCTTCTGGGATAAGAACTCACTGTTTAACTGGGAAAATCAGAAAACAGTGTGATGGAAACTGGGCATAGACCAACTCTTAACAGCATATACCAGAATAAAGTCTAAATGGGTACAAGATCTAGGTATAAAGGCTGATAACATAAACAAATTATGGGAACAAGGAATAGTTTATTTGTCAGATTTATGGAGAATGGAGGAATTTATGACCAAACAAGAGGTAGGGAATATTATGAAATGCAAAATGAATAACTTTGATTACATTAAATTGAAGAATTTTTTGTACAAACAAAGCCAATGCAACCAAGATTAGGAGGCAAGCAGAAAACTGGGAAAGAATTTTTACAACTAGGGTCTGTGATAAAGGCCTCATTTCTAAAATATATAGAGAACTCAGTCAAATTTACAAGAATACAAGTCATCTCACAATTGATAAATGGTCGAAGGACATAAACAGGCAGTTCTCTGAGGAAGAAATTAAAGCTATCTATAGTCATACAAAAAATGGTCTAAGTCACTATTGATTGGACAGATGCAAATCAAAACAACTCTGAGATACCTCATCACACCTATCAGATTGGTTAACATCACAAAACAGGAAGATGATAAATGTTGGAGAAGATGTGGGAGAGTTGGAACACTAATTCATTGTTGGTGGATCTGTGAGCTGATCCAACCATTCTAGAGAGCAATTTGGAACTAGGCCCAAAGGCTATAAAAATGTGCATACCCTTTTACCCAGCAATATCACTTCTAGGGCTGTATTTCAAAGAGATCATAAAAATGGGAAAAGCACCCACATGTACAAAAATATTTATAGCAGCTCTTTTTGTGGTGGCCAGGAACTGGAAATCGAGGGAATGGTCCATCAATTGGGGAATGGTTGAATAAGCTGTGGTAGATGAATGGAATGGAATGTTATTGTGCTATAAGAAGTGACCAACAGGAAGACTTCAGAAAAACCTGGAAAGATTTATATGAACTGATGCTGAGTGAAATGAGCAGAACCAGGAGAACATTATATACAGTAACTGTGTGAGGACTGTTTCCGATAGACTTAGCCCTTCACAGCAATGCAAGGACCTAAAACATTTCCAAAGGACTCCTGGTGAAAAATGCCATCCACATCCAGAGAAAGAATTATGAAATTGGAACACAGAATAAAGCAGACTCTTTTCTCTTTTGTTATGCTTGGTTTGGTTTGGTATTTTTTCATAGTTTCTCCTATTTGTTTTAATTCTTTTATACAATATGACTAATGTGAAAATGTGTTTAATAAGAATGTATGTGTAGAGCCCTCATAAGATTGCATGCCATCTTGGGGAGGGAGGTGGGAGAGAGGGTGAGAAAATTTAAAACCTATGAAAGTAATTGCTGAAAATCAAAAACAAATAAATTAATAAATTGGGGGGGGAACAAATCTCTCTCAATGAGCTCTTCTGGAACCTCAAAAAATGAAAAAATAAGAACTTTTCCTTAAAAAGTCCCAAATTTCTAGTTTATGTCTAGAAACTCTAAAAATGCTTCAGTTGTATAGAAGAGATTCCAGAACAAGGTAAAGAATGAAATGTGATGGACTTTCCAAATGTACACAGGTCTCATGGTTTTTAAAATTATACTTTTAATTGCATTTCCATAGAACAAAAAAATTGATAATACAAAAGCACAATCAACATACGTTCACCAGCTGCATAGCAAGCATCATTAATAGGTTTCCTTAAGAAAGTAATATGACTTGATGCTGTTTAGAAAGCATTTTGGTTGAACAGCAATACAGTCCTTTTTTAGGATTCTGGTCATCTACTTAAAGACTTGAAAGCTAAAGAGAACCACTGATTTTCTGAGTGTTCTATGGACATACTTCCTATATCTAGGATATTGAATTGGGTATATAGCCCAGGATATAGAAATTTAAGTGGCACTGAAAGAATTTATACTCCTTTAGCAGATAGAAGCAATTGAACTTTCCACCCAGTTACCAAGGATAATGTATTAAAATAGGAAGCTGTCATCAGTGAATTGGTCTAACTATTCTGGTAAACAATTATGAACTGTGCTAAAAGTCACTAAAATACCTATACTTTTTGACCCAAAGATCTCACTGCTAGGCTTATTCTCTAAAGGATAGGAAGTTCCCATTTGCACTAAAATATTCATAGCAGCATGTTTATAGCTGTAGAGAACTGGAAACAAAGACACAGGAACAGATACATAGTGCAAAGAACCTAGTAAACAATATATACAATGATTATAATAATATAAATGCTAAGAATAACAGGAAAAACCCTGCTCCTAAAACTAAATGCTTTGTCATTTAATAACCAAGCTTTTCTGGAAAAAAAAGATGAAAAAATATAATTCCCTTTCTTATTTTAAAGTTGGGGGGTGCTATAACTGTGAAAAACTGCATATTCTATCAGATTTGGGTTATATTTGTTAGTGTAACATGGGTTTATAGAACATACATGGATATTTCTTGCCACTTGGACCTCTGAGGATAATGGACATTTGACTATTTCCAGATATGTAGTAGCTCAGAGCTGAAAAGATTCATCATTTTGATATCATAAAGAAAACCCTGAGTGGTCATTTGGTCCTCCAAGATCACCTCCAAGCTCGGATAAGTCTACATCAAAATTGATGATATTCAGTCCATCTGCTTATGAAAGGAAACACCAAGTGAAAAAGGTAGCTAGGGATGCCAAGTGTAATTTCATCTAGTTAAGTTCCCAGCAGATGTTGCCATGTGGTCAGGGTTACCAGAATGCCAAAGCAGAAAAGATCTAGCATTTCCCCACACCTCTCGCTGAAAGTTTTAGTATTTTACGATGTCTCCCAGAGGATCAAAGTAAGAGATAGCTGAAAGCTGTCCCTTCATGTTTAACCAATGCAACACTCCCAACTAATCATGGGATTTATTA
The DNA here is from genome assembly GCA_023548195.1 of Bettongia penicillata ogilbyi. Classification (NCBI taxonomy): domain Eukaryota; kingdom Metazoa; phylum Chordata; class Mammalia; order Diprotodontia; family Potoroidae; genus Bettongia; species Bettongia penicillata. Next base: position 1,242,147 of record JAJHZJ010000666.1, on the reverse strand, counting down.
AAAATGAAGGCATGTCTCCCCATTCTCCTTGTTCCCCAGGTGCCATATTACCATGCTTCTAGTGAACTATACCTCTCATTCCTTTCCTGTCCCTCTACCTCAGTGGCAGGTTTGTAATGTCCCTGGATCTTTTTTCCACTAGTTCCTGTATGCTGAGATCTATCTCTGAGTTTCCCACCTCCATCTGAATTCATTTTAAAAAGTTAATTTGAGGGTACCTTCATTTTTCTAACTCCCAAGACACATTTTTCAACTGCTTGCCCCCAAACTACTGACTACTGCTCTGCATCAATCAGTTTGCGGGCAAAGCTACCAATTGAGTCCCAAGGTAAGGAACAACTTTATGAAAAAAAGGACTTTCAAGGATAGGGATAGGCTGAGAGTGAAGGGCTCCATCAAGAATGATAAAGAGCTTGAGGAATAAAATGTGTTCCTTGTGTTATGCTTATCTTTGTCCATTAGACAGCAGTATTTGAGGATGTTGGGTACCATTTTCATCATCTGTACCCGGCACAAAATGTACACTGTAGCATGTGACCTCAAAGATTTTATTCATCTCATATGAGAGTACAGCATGAATCTAAAGCTTACATTATTTCTTAGGCTTTCTATAAGGATCAGAACATTTTTAAACATTTAAGCCTTATAATAACACAGCAAAGGATAACCAATATCACTTATAGCAAAGTGCATATGCTACTCCCAGGAGCTCAAAGAGAAGTTCTCGTTATTGTTGGGTTGGTTCAATCATGTCCAACCATCCTTTACCTCATTTAGAGTTTCATTTCCTTCTCCAGCTCATTTTACAGATGAGAAGCTGAGGCAAACAGGGTTAAGTCTCTTGCCCAGAGTTGGATAGCTAGTATCTGAAGCCACATTTGAACTCAGGTTTTCCTGCCTCCAGTTCTGGTGCTCTATCCACTATGCAATCTAGCTTCCCTCAAAGAAAGATAAGGTCTAATACACACCAAAATAGTCATGGTGATACTTTTTTTAATAGTGAAGAACCAGAAACAAAGTAGATGCTCCATCATTTGGAAATGACTAAACAAATTTGTACATGAATGTAATGGGATATTACTGCACTATTAGAAATGATGAATATGATGAATTTGCAGAAGTATGAAAAATTTGTTAGATCTGATGCAGAGAGGAAATAAACAGAAACAAGAAAATTACGCACAAAATGACTACCATAATATAAATGAAAAGATTAAAAAAAACCCAAATTGAACTGAACTATGGAATTACTATGACCTTGCTTAGCCCTGAAGAACGAACCAACTGTTAACAAGTTTTTATTAAGGACTTACCATATGCCCAACAGTGTTTTAAGGACTGGGGATGCAAAAAAGACAAGAACAAAAAATAGTCTCTGCTCTCAAGAAATCCACATACATATACATCCATACATGCACACACACACACACACACACACACACACACACACAAGATACAGGGTAGGAGAAAGGTAATCTTAAAGGGTTACAATCTTGAGTGACGGGAAAGATTAAAAAAGCTTCATGTTGAAGACACTTGGGATATCTTTTAAAAGCCAGGGATTTCAAGAGAGAGAAGAGAGCATGGAAAGTGTTCTAGACAAGGCCATAATAAACACGTAGAGAACAGAGATGGAAAGCCTCCTTTGAGGAACAGTAAGGAGACCAGCATTGTTGAACCAAAGCCTATGTAGAGGGGAGTAAAGTGGGAGAAGCCTGGAAAGGTAGGAAGAGCGTGGGTTATGAAGGATCTTGAAAGCCAGAGGACTTCTTTGTTTTATCCTGGAAGTAATAGGGAATCACTGAGGTTTGCTGAGAATAGTGAGTAGGGAGATGAAAAAATATACCTCCATTCCTTGTTCCCAGAGATGGAGGTGTGTGAGTGCATTCACTGTCTGACTCAGTTGACATGTTGGCTAGTTTTGCTAAATTGTTTTTATTCCTTTATTTTTGTTACAAGGGGTGATTGATTGGACAGAAGAAGGGAAGGGATACATTGGATAATGAATGAGATGCAAAAGATATCAATTAATTTTTTAAAAAAGAATGATATATGCTTGGCCTTCTCAAGTCATCATTGGGTCATTCTTGTTGTCTATGGATGTGATGAGGGAAGAATTAGCATAATAAATATTATTTATGATGTATTAATTAATGTTATATACAGTATAATATAATGTGTTATACTATGTTATATATTAATTGATAAATACTAGGATAATATTAAACAAATAACAAATCCTGCGTTTACCATCTGAGCCTTGGAATGGTTGCTTTTTCATTTTCAAAATAGCGATTGACTTGTCTGAAATTTTAATTAAAGAGGAAAAAGCCCTGATAAGCTTTTGTTTTAGGAAAAAAAATCCATACTTTAAAAAAATGTTGTGAGGAGCAAGGAGTTTCATGTCAGACTCACGTTTTCAATGAGGACTCTTCTCTATGATGATTTTAAAAATAATTGCATTTCAAGGAAAAAGGAATTATAAAATTTTCCTTGGTGGGTCATGGAGGGTGGGGGAGAAAATTTGGAATGGCATTTGCTCTTAACTGGACCTGCTTCCTGGCACTGAATGAAACTTCTGACTGGAGAGCAGAAGATCCAAGGTAATAAGGTCCCTGCTTGGAGAGTGGCCAAAAATGTCAGATTTATTGATAGGGGATGAGTTACCAGAGTATCTTCTTGCTGGATAGAGGGGTCAAAGGGAGTAGAAGGGCCCAGGTCAGGATTGTGCATCAGTCCAATACCTCAAGGTATGGACAAGAAGATGTTAGGGTCATCAGAGAGTTCAAGCATCGGGAGAAATGAGGAGGGATTGAATTCCACGAAGAATCTGGGACAATTTATAGCACACAGTTTCTCAGATGCACATAAATGCATCCCCAAAGCTAGCCCCACTTTTTGCTTTCCTATAAATGCACTTTATCTGTCCAGCTCCTGCTAATACTGTTAAGCATTCCCTTCAGAGAAAATAATGGAAAGCAGTGCTGCCATGACATGCGGATTTTTCATTTGTAGTAATTGAAAGAAAGCTCAGTGAAAGTACTGTGATCATTTAGAATTGGAGGTCAATTTCACAGCTTTTCCTTGTCTCAGAAACTCTGTGATAGAAAATTCTCTAAGCAAGATGATGCCAGTGTCAAATATGAAGATAGTATATGAATAATTATAATGCTGTTTTATTATCAATTAAAAGGTTTTGGGATTTTTCACACTTTTAAAAAACAATTATTTAATAAAGTGTACTTTTATTTTTGTTATAAAGGACCTCAGTCTTTGGAAATTAATCAGAAGTGCTGGCCACCTCTTTAGCAATGCCAAGAGCAGATATATGTGTCTGTTTCCAAATAAAACTGGCAAACTTGGCAACTGAAGCAGCTGTAAAAATGGAAATGCAATCACAGGAGGAGTTATCAGCCTTATGAATTGAGGAGTCTTGACACTACTTGACATTCATTCTCAATTACCAAGTTCAGGTTTCTTACCTTCATCGCACAGCACTACAGAGTACCTCAAGTAAATGAGTGGATTCTAGGCACCTATGATAGTGTAAGTAGAATGCTTCACTTCTTCAAAGGACTCAGGTCAGCCAGCAAAGCACTAGGCATTAAATTATGTCTGACAGCAGCCACAGGCTATTAGAAATGTAACCCCCATTTTTCTTTCAGATGTTTATCTTTGAAGAAAGCACTCACTCATTTATTGCAGTCATAAAATCTGTTGTAATGATAAAAAATTTTTAAAAAGGCATTTGACCTATGCCTGCTTGCTGTAGCAGACCACTGAAAGCTTTAATTGCCTTCTTTCACACTTTTTTCACTTATAACTTACAAGGTAAGGCTTGTGTAGAGCACAAAATTAAGGAGAAATGATAAATAACCACCAAGATGAGACCCTGAGATGTAGCAGATAATTTGTCAGCTTAACTTCATAAGCACGAATAGGACAAGGGTTCTGTTCAGACCCTCTATGTATTGTTGTAACACGTTTGCACTGACTTCAATAGTGTCTGAGGCTCCAGTGAAATGAGGTATTTTAGTGCCTGAGTTGGCCAGTACAAATGAAATGAGATCAGTGGGGACATTCTGCACTTAAGTCACCTGCAGAACACCTAGGAATGGCCAAAAAAAGTGGTTTTGTCTTTTATTTCCTCTGGTCAAGAGATATGAGAGACAAGTGTCACAGAAAAGATTTATGTATTGTATCTCACTGCCACCTACTCTCTGGGGTCCCATCTGGGGAAAGGAAGTAAGTTCATTTGGCACTATTAAGATAAGTAGAGTTAGATTGAATCTGATGTTGCAACTATCATTATCATATAATCCCACATTGGCATAGGCTTCAGGGAAGTATTAGATCAACCAAACTACACACTCTGATCAAGGCAAGTTATCTACCATACACCACAGGGCTAAAAGAGAAGAGCACTCAAGGGAAATACCTTTGAAATGAGGCTGTACCACAATCTTTCCATACTTCCCAGCTTCTCAAACTCCTTCCTGGCCCTCTCTCCATCATTTCCTGCCAAGTATCACACAGTTCCCCACCAGCCACTGCTTGATGATGACCCAAGTACTCCCAACTCAGACTTTTAGTTGGTTTCATCCACCTTGCCCTATGCCATCAATCTGCCTGCTTCCTGAGTTCCCAGAATCTTTTAGAATTGAAATCAAAAGACTTGTATGAACAACACAGAACCAGGAGGACAATTTGTGTGCCAGCAACAATTTTGTAACAAAAGCAATGAAAGACTTTAAGACTTCAATTAATGCAAGGACTAACCATGACTTCAGGTAACATATAGTGAAGAATATTAACTATTGCTTGAGAGAAAAATGATGAACTCAAGAACAATACATACATTTTTTGGACATGGTCAGTGTGGATATTCATTTTGTTTTGAGAGAAATTATTATTATATTAATATTATACTTATATTTGTATATTTTAATTTTATTTATTTATGTTTATGTTAATAATATAAATCTATTATATTAATAACCAATTATTTAATTAGGATTGAGGTTTTTTCCCTTTATCTCCTCATTCAGGGACCACCTTGGTTAGACCAGTCAGTCTCTGAAGGGCATTGCTGATAAATGAGATTACCCAAATCCTCTGGCTACATCCCTTCCCACCTCCCTTCCTCTCTATTTTCTGACTATTAAACTGACATTTTAAACCACAAAAACTTATATTGTTTAGTAGAACTGGTATATTTGTGTTCAAGCTTATCTTTAATAGCATTTGCAAAAATATGAAGTGTTTTTTGATCTCCAGATCCTAAATAGACGACATCAAATCACTCTGGGGAGTTCTTGTCATGGTCTATGTGACATTTTGTATACATTCCTACTCCTCCAAAATGTATACATTATAGTTAAAATTTGGTATAAAGAATGAATGCATGAAAAAAAACATTTATTGAGTGTTTATTATATGCCAGATACCATGCTAAGTGCTGGGCACACAAATATGAAAAGAAAGACAGTCCCTACCCTTAAGGAGCTTACGATTCAATAAAGGAAGACAACATGTAGTATAAGAAAATAATGGCCAAAAAGGGGTGTTTGGCCTGGGAAGCAACAGGAATTTTGAGTAGAGTCAAAGGGCAATTATGTAACTTTTGCAGAAATGTAATGTTGACTTAGGTACAAAATGTGTGGGGTATGTGGTTATGTGTGTGTGTGCACACATGTGTGTGTGTGTTTGGGTGTTTTATAACATGTAGCTTGGGAAGACAGAAAACCTGAGAGGTGACATACAAAAATTGGGTAATTTAGGCTGATCCATCCCCAAACTGACAGAATCTACCGAAGTGCAGGTAACTGATTTGTGGCTTTAAAAAAATGCAGAATGAATGTAAAAACAGTTAAAAAATATTAAGTTTCATAGAAATCTTATTTCTAAAAATCTAGTCAATAACCAAGTCTATTTTATTTTCCCATCAAAGTATATCTTTTATTCATTCTTTCTCTTCATTTCTATTGTCACCACACTAAGTCAGACCTGGATTACTGTAATAGATTTCCAACTGGCCTCTATAACTTGAAGTGCATACTATAATTTATTCACAATTCTAATGATTCTGACCTAAAGAAACATAGCAACCTCAAGCTCAGTACCAAATTTATGTAACTAAGGGAAAATTTAGAAATGAATCATGGATCTTTATTGCTTTGGAGAATAAATATTAAATGCTCCGATCTGCTTCATGGAAAATGTAAGCCAGCATGTTCCTTAGGGGGTTCAGAGCTCTGTTCATATTAGGCATAGAGTAGTAATATCTATGCTGTAGAAAGTGAGAGTACTTGGAATCTAGAAAAACGTACTAAAGCACAGACATAATTCATGTCAGAATCTGGCTAGAGTGGAGGTTAGGCTGTTGTCCTTTGTTCTCAAAGAAAACCAAAATGACATCACTGGTTATATAATGTGTCTGACTGGCTAATCAGACTACCACAAGCTTGGGAGACTCTACCACAGACTGGGTGCAAATAATCCACATGAGCATTTGGAGTGGAGATGTGTCTAAATTTGCACATCTCAAATGAGTTACATTAAAGTAAGACTGTATCCAAATGATACCAGAGAACTAAAGTTTACTTATTTTAAACATGCATACACACACACACATACACACACACACACACACACATTAGGTTAGGAGACTCATCAGTTACAAATACAATTCAAAGAAGCATTAGCATCCATCTTGCCAAAGCCGAGGTCTGCCAAGTCTTTTCATGCCAACATAATCATTAAGGGTATAATTAGGTGTGCCTGGCATTTACACCACAGTACGACATTTTCTCTTTGTATTAGAGTGACACTCAGAAAAGAGGTATATTTGTATCCTACAAACAGAAGCACAGTTGGAAGAAGAAGCAAATACGGTGCTTGCCTATTACTTCCCATCTTGAACAGGTAGTTAAGAGGCTAAGAGGTTTGTAGTTCACTTTCAGGAGGAGGGAAAAAGAGACGGAGTGGACAGGTGTTCAAGAGAACGTTCAAGAGAAAGAATGGGGAAATAATAATGTGCATTTATATACAATCACTTGCTAAGTATTATCAATTCTATTTCCACAGATCTCTTGCATCTGACCCCCTTCTCTCCCCTCGTCCAACCAAACACCCTTTTTCAATCGCTTAACACCTCTCATCTGAGACTCTGGCAGCAGCTTTCTAATTTGTCTCCTTCCTACTAGCTTCTGTTTTTTTCAATTCATACACCTGCTGAATTAACAGTCCCAACATAAAAGTCTGACCTTGCCAAAACCTCATTTAGTGAATCTCCATTGCCTCAACAATTGAAACTTAACTCTTCTCATCTACACACCTTTCTTGGCTCTCTAGCCTTGTTTTTAAGCCTTCCAACTTGTAAAGTATTCTTAGACGTAGGGCACGACAAGTGCAAGAAATGGGAACAGGCAAAAGATCAATTCATCTGGACCTGGTGATGTTGTTTGACTTCTAGTTCACATCTTTCCAGATGTTCTTTCAGGCTGTTTTGTGGCTTATCTCCATGCATCTCCCCAACCCCAGCAAAAATTTCATAATTATTCTATCAACGAGCCAAACATCTGCCCAATGTGCAACTCTGTTGCAACACATATTATTAGAGAAATGCAGATCCAGTAGCAAAATATTTAATTAAATCAAGAAATAATACAAAGAAAAGCAAAGGTAAAATATTCACTTTCCCAATAGAAAAAGCAGTACAAGTCTCTTATATGTCTGGAGGAGAAATAATCTAATTTCTCTCATTATCTTTAGCTCTCAGTTAGGAAAAGCCCGTTTGCAACTCACAGATCAAAACAGTGATTTTTTTAGTATGCATTTTTTTTCTTCTTTAAATCCATCCTGGGAGCCCATGGAGCACAAGAATCACTGAATGTTGCTGCCTCAGTTCAGTAGTTGTTTTTATGAAACTCAAGTAAGATGAAGGGTTTTGAGACAGCATGGTCACCTTTCCCCAACTTTTTTAAACTTTTATGATTTGGTACTCCAATTTGTAACCCCATCTTGGGTCACCATTCCTGTTTTTCTATCCCTTACCTTATAAAGACTCCTCCCTCAGAGACCTTACACCTGCACCATGCTGCAGGCTCATCGCATAATCTTTGGGAAAATGTTCTTGTGAGTAATATAGTTCTATTTATGAACATACCCCTCATGTAACATTCCAGGCAGATTGCATTAATAACTGATCTCTGAATTTGACACTCCATCTTCTGACTTCATTCCTATCTGAAAGCTGTGCCCTATTTCTCAGTAGAGTTCTTTATCTTCCTTTAGGAAGCTGGATGACTCAGTGAATAAAGTGCCGGGTGTGGAGTCAATAAAACTCATTACACTGAGTTCAAATCTGTCCTCAGACACATACTAGCTGTGTAACCCAGGCAAGTCACTTAACTCCATTTGTCTCAGTTTCCTCATCTGTAAAATGAGCTGGAGAAGGAAATGGCAGTATTTGCCAAGAGAACCCTAAATGGAATACCTAAGAATTGGACATGACTGAAAACTGAACCACAAAAAAGCTTAGCCTAGTAATATTAAAATTCTTTTATTTGTGACTCCTTCTGGATTTGTTTTTGTTTTATTTTCTCGTTGGTGCTTTTTCCATATTTCTTATGAAGTGATGTTTCTTGTTACCTTTGTGCCCATTATTTTTGTTGGTTATTTTTTTTTTGGCTCTCCAAAGAAAACCTACAGATCATCCTGCTCTTTTACTATAACTTCCTTTCAATTGCCATGAGAATGTCAATATTAATTCCTCCAGCAGAATGTCAGTTCATTGGCTATTGGATCATTATTTAATATAATATTTAAACAGCAAAATCTCAGTTGTTTACTATGAAAAATATAAAGAATTTTTAAAAAGTCAGCATTACAGGATAAAATCGGTAGGAGATGAAGTAATCCTTAAATTTTTACCCTCTAGACAATAATGACTCCACTAAAGTTTTACTTGGATGCCTTATCATGGCAGGAGGTTGACCCTAGTTCTTGAAGGCTATGACAGTGGACCCTACTAAGTTAGAAAGCCCAGCATTGGGCTATATGTCTAATATCCAAGGGGCAGATCAACTAAGTTGAGAGAGTCTCATCACTGGAAGACTGGGCACTAAGTGACTAACTTTTCAGCCACAATAATTCACAAAATTATCTACTAAAATATGGAAGATTGTATTGGGGACATGAAGATAGATATGATAATGATTTTTTCTTCGAAGAGTTTATAATACAGTGGGGTTTCAGGGAAGGTAAGCTGATACACAGATAATTATGATATAAGAGAGAATGTGATAAAAACAAAGATTCAAGTAGGAATATGATAAAGGAGAGATAACTTTCAGTTGGAAGAGAGGAAGGAGAAAGAACTCAAGGAAGGTTCCATCAAGGCAGTGTGGTACAGGGGAAAGAACAGTGATTGTAAAGTTGAAAAGCCTGGGGGCTAATGCCATTTCTGCATCTTCCTATTTTCTTATAGGAAAGGTTGTGTGAGTCTGAGCAAGTTTTTCACTTCTCTGGGAATCAGTTTCCTCATCTGTAAAACAAGGAAGTTGAACTTAAAGTCTCTTTCAGCTCTAATCCTATAATCCCACAAAAACTGAGTGAGGCACCTGAGTTGGCCCTCCAAGGGAGGGATTTTCCCAGGCAGAGATGGGAGAGAGGGATTAGGTAATTATACCAAAAACCTGGTAACAAAGATTATTTCTGATTTTGCAACTAAATTTGTCACCTTGTGCACATACTTAATTTGTCTTTGCAATAGTTTCTCCATCTTCAAGATGACAATAATATTGTGGGATTCCATGACTGCTTGTAAAGTCCTTTTAGGCTGTTCAACACTAGATAAATCAAAGTATCATATGAATATTATAATTATTTAAAGGTCCAAATATGTATATATTTCTCCATAAATATTTTTATTATATTTACTGTTTTCAGATGCTAAAGTGAAATTAAACAGAGATAAATTTATAAAATTCTCCATTCAATTTTTTAAAAAAACAATTTTACTTCTACAGTTATATGGCAGAACAGAAATTCATTTGAAAAAGGGTCCTGGGACTCCAGTTACAGAAAGTTACATTGGCCTATGTAGATCAATGCTATTGAAAAGTCTGCCCTCCCTCAAAAAAAAACCAAGCCAAATAACCTGATGCAGTCCTAGGCTGCATTAACAGAAATAGGTCCAGATCTGGGGTGGGGGGGAATGTTGCATATACTTTTTACTGGATAGCCTCATGATGAATATTTGTTTAAATGTGGATGATACAGTTTAAAAGTTAATAGTAAACAACATGGTGGGGCAAAAAGAATAATGGGCATGAATCTCCACTTTGAGATTTGCTAGCTGTGTGTCTATGAGCAAATTATTTAACCTCCGTGAGTCTTAATTTTTCTTTTTTGTAGATTTTTCTCTACCTATCTCACAGAGTGGTCAAAAGGAAAGTACTTTTTATGAGTAGTATACATACACCGTAAATTGTGAGTTGCTACTCCATATGGAGGTTGAGAAAAATTTGGCAACAGTAAAAGGTTTCTAAACCAAAAATTAATTCAAAATCAAATGTGTAATGAATCCGAGGTGTTTCTGGTAGCACTTTCCTATGTTGCATCGTGCGACTTCACTGCAGCCTTGGTTCTGACCACAGTATTGATGATTACAAAATTAAAATACCGATCAACTTTGAAAAACTTTGAAGATGCTCTTTGACCCACAGTATCAAATATTCTGCCAAGAGCTAATTCTTTATGTAAAAATAAACAAGCACATTCATCTCATTAGCATGCAAATTTGCTTCCATCTTTAATAAATAGTAAAATTATATGTATACCAAAGAATTGTTTTAAAATAAATTTCTTTGTGATTTATTATTATTAGTAGTAGATGTTTGATTTGTATACCTATTTTATATACCTGTATAATATACCTATATATTTGGGGTCACATAAAAATTTCTCCAGAGAAAAGGGATCAAGAGTGGAAAAAGTTTAAGAAGCCCTGAACTCCAGAGAGGGCTCTGGAAACCATGTCATATGAAACATAGGTAAAGAAACTGGACATGTGTAGCCTGGAGAAAAAAGACAACTCACTAGCAGGCTTCAAACATTTGAAGAACTATCCTATGGAAGGGGGAGTAGACTCATTTTATCTTGTTCCAAAAATGAGAACTAGGATCAACAGGTGAGATTTATAGCAAGGCAATTTGAGATTTTATATGAGAAAGAACTTCATGGTAGTTTCAACTATAATACTTCTTTCTCTTTCCAATATATTTGGAATTTTATAATATCAAGTAGTGACTTTCATACGTAAGTCAGAAAAAAATGTAGTAGGATGCTAATAGTTTGGGATATCTCTTAATCATAAATAAAGGAATGAATAAATGAAAAAACACTTATTAAGCACTCACTTCTGTAAAGAACTTGTGTCAAGTTCTAGGGATACAAATAGAAAGGCAAACCCCTGCTGCTTTCTTTTTAGTTTTGGTGAGGCAATCAGGGTTAAGTGATTTGCCCAAGGTCACACAGTTATTGTATCATGTATCTGAGGCTGCATTTGAACTCAGGTCCTCCTTACTCTAGAGCTGCTGCTCTGTCTACTAGAGATAGAGCTTCCCCAAGATTCTGCTTTCAAAGGGTCCATATTCTAACAGAGGAGATGATACATATAGGAAATTCTAGCTGTAAGAAGGATGAAAAAGGTACCACAGTCCTTAGGGATCAATGACAAAGCAGGTGTGATTGCATCTTCATTAATGGTATTTCTGTGGATAAAACCTTATCCAAATCTGATGCTGAACCATTTAACAATGGACTTTAGTGGAAAGAACTTTCTTTTTTCCATTGTCTGGTTTAACATATCTGATAGAAGGCTTCGTTTTCTTTCTTCAGTGACATTCACTCCTGCTGTAATATATATGTTGATATAGAAAAACCTCTTTAAAATCCTGGCATTACTAATTTCTAAAGAATAATGATAAAACAAGAAGAAATGGAATTTAATGACATGTAGGCAATTTTCCTATGAACTCTTCTCTCACAGTATAAAATTATGTTTCATTTCTTTGAGTGGTTTTTAAAAGATGCCTTTTAAGTGGAGAGAGAAGGGAAAATGAGGTTACTCATTAACTCTGAATGGGAAATATTGACAATTCTTTTATGTTTTGCAGAGTTTGGGGGTACCTATTTAGACACTTCTATGTCTTTCTTAAGGGTAGGCTTTCAGCCAAGATTAAATAAGTAATCCTTGTTTTGTGGCAAATACACTGCATTAACCCAATTACCTATATTAATTATTTCATATAGTCCCCTCAACTGTGAATCTGGCCAAAGAAGAAAACCTGTTAAAATGGATTAGCCCTCTTATTTTTCAAGGTGACAAAAAAAGGGAGAGCTGTGCAAATGTAAATGAGTTCTTTTTGTTAGGCAAGGCATTCAAAGCAAATGCCTGTATCACAAAGTCCACACAATTGTTCACAAGGTGCGAAGTGATTTCTTAGGCCTCTCAATACTTGCTGCCACCTGCTGGTCATAATGAAAACCTGAGCCAGGAGGGTGGGAGTAAAACAAGGTAAGATGTTTTCTTAGAAGATTGGCCTAGAAGATGAGGAGGTGTGGTAGACAGCAGAGGAAGGATGGGTACAGACAGATATCTGGTCTTTTAGAGTTATATGGGCAAAGTGGACTTTATAGGTAAGTAGGCCAAGAACTGTTGTAGGTGTTTAGTTTAGGTGACGCATTGGACAGAGCGCCAGCCCTGGAGTCAGGAAGAACTGAGTTCAAATTCTGTATGACCCTGGGCAAGTCACTTACACCTGTTTGCCTTAGTTATTCATCTGTAAAATGAGCTGGAAAAGGAAATGGCAAACCACTTCAGTTTCTCTGCCAAGAAAGGAAGGGAGGAAGGAAGGAAGGAAGGAAGGAAGGAAGGAAGGAAGGAAGGAAGGAAGGAAGGAAGGAAGGAAACCCCAAATTGGGGTCACAGAGAGTCAGACCTGACTGAAATGACTCAACAACAAATTACTTCAGCAAGGAAGCTGCTTTTCTAGGACGGTGCACCCTTGCTTCAGAGCCAAGTCCTGGAAATTATCAGTTGAATCCTGCAGCTGTACAGCTAGGAACCACACATTAGCAGAGGACTCTCGTTACTTTGTTATCTTGTCTAAGAAGTTTTCATTGCCCAGACCAGGGGTGGGGAACCTGCAGCCTTGAGGCCACATGTGGCCCCCTCGGTCCTCAAGTGCATCCCTTTGACTGAATCACAGAACTGACCACAAGTTCCCTACCCCTGACCCAGACTCTCAAGGCAAACTCCCTACCAGCCTCAACTTGTTGCCAAAGAACAGGGGCAGAAGAAAAGCACTGGATTTGGAGGCAAAGAACTTGAATTTGAATCCCAGCTCCACTCCTGAACTGACTGTGTAGTATTGGGCAAATTATTTAACCTCTCTGGGCCTCATTTTCCTCAAATTTAAAACAAGGGTTTGGATTAGATGATCTCTTTCCAGTTCTAAATTTTGACTCTCACACTAACGTCTGGCTATGATTTGCAGGCTGCTGATGTGAACCTCCCACAAAATTATTACTCAGAAAAAGTGGCTCAGCTATTCTGAGCAAGAAATAACCAAAAGAAGGCATCATGGTTAGTTATTCAGCTGTCATGCCATCAGGCACTGTGCTAAGCACTGGAGATACAAAGAAAGGCAACAGACAATCTCTTCTCAAGAAGCTCACAGTCTAATAGGGGGAAACATGCAAGCAACTCTGTACAAACAGGCTTCATGCAGGATCTGTTGGAGGTAATCATAGACAGAAGGCACTAGCATTAACAGGGATCACCAAAGCCTTCTTTTAGAAGGTGGACTTTTTAGCTGAGACTTGAAGAGAGTTGGGGAAGCCCAGAGGTGGAGATGAGGATGGAAAGAGTTCTAGAGAGGGGGAGAGTCAGTGAAAACTTTCAGAATAAGGAGATGGAGGATTCAAAGACCAACAAAGAAGACAGATAGTTCTACTGCATCCCAAAGTATTACATTGTGAAATGAGTCCTACATTTGAAGTCAGAGGATCTTGGAATGGAAGACAGGAGAGAAGACTAGATGATCTCTAGAACCCCTTCTAATTCTAGATGCTAGAGAAAGAACGTTCAGTTTTTAAGAGATATTATTTCGATAATTCTCCCTACGTCCTATTGTAGGTCAAAGATTAATTATCCTGTTCCTTCTCATTTGGTCCAATCAATCAATCAATGTTTGTAAATGTCAATTGTATATCAGGCACTCCTGGAAGCACGGGGAATACAGTCTCTAGTCACAAGGAGTTTACATTCTAATGGGGAGACAGCAAGATTGAAGAAAAATACATACGACGTAAATATAAAGTTAATAAATGCAAAAGTTGTTCCTTTTTTTTAAAGGACCAATGACACCATGGTGGTGTCTTGATTTTCATGTGAACTGGATTTAAGTGAGGCAGAAGTTGTGCAAAGTCATCAGCCTCACTCTCTTCCAGAACCGAAGAAGACCAGAGGCAAGACAAAGTGAAGAAGACTGGCAATGCCCAGAAATGCAGTGGGTAACTTTCGTGTCTTCGATGCCTGACCAGTGCTGTTTCAGCCGCCTTCGTGGCCGTTGGAATGAGTCTCCTATTCCTTCTTCACATGCTCGGGGTAGACATCCCCTTAACTCACCAATGAGTTTGAAGCCTCAACCAGTTTTAGCCCATCTGTGGAGAAGGTTTTAACCAGGGTGTGGCCACTGCATATGCTATAGCTTCTTGGAACCTCAGGTGAGAGTTGGGTGAGAGGTGAACACCAAAGGCGGATGAGCAGCTCTGAAAAGAGTAGAAGAGGTGGATGGGGTATTCAGGGAGGATAAACACCTCTGAAGTGAAATGCAAATGTAATTGGGACGGAGAGAATATTGCTTCACTTCCAGACTATGTATAGCATAATCAGCCTCCTGCTATGGAAAGAAGCTAGGGAGCCTACTTCTGCTGATGTGTGACATCATGCAAGATAGAAGGGCCTCAGTCTGTAACTCGGAGCATTAGATAACATTCTCTAACAAGTTCTGGTTATCTAATCACGTGGTGAAGTGCTGACCTTTGGACACTAAGTCAGAACTGGGATGAATTCAAAAGGCAATAACTGGCACAAACAGATCTCTGACTCTTTCCTGACTTGCTGTGTCCTTTGAGGAGACAAGGACTTTTGTAATCCTTGGAGCAGAAAGAGGCTTCAGGGCTTTGTATTCCCCAAAGAAGCTGCTGCCTTGATGGCTCTGAGCACACCGCCCTGTTGTTCTGTTTTTGTTTTCTCTATTCTTCCTGCTTTTAAGTGCCTATGGCTAGGACCTTGTGAGATTGGAAAGCTCAGAATAAAGTGCCAGAAGCCTGAGAGCTGGAGTCCATTCTGGGATGTGTTAAAGGTCAAGCACAACTGAGGTAGCAGCTAAGGCTCTTGACCCAGCCCAGATCCAGACTCAGAATCACTGGCTTTGCCAGATTTGCCAGTGAACTTGGATGGGTGAATGCTTTGGAACAAACGCTGTGTTTGAGCCCTTCTTTTTCCAGAGATTTATATGATCGCTGAGAGAGTGTGATCTTCCCTACTCCCACTTAGAGGAGAAATACTTTGTAAATTCTGTTCTTGCTGTATCCTCACAGTAAATATTCTATTTGATGTTAATTGTTTAAACAACTATTGTTTAGTCGTGACCCATATGGAGTTTTCTTGGCAAAGATACTGAACTCGTGATTTGTTTGTAAGTACCATGTGTGGTACAAGATATTACATTTGCATAGCTTGAGATTGTAGAGCTATTGGTTTTATTCTGGGGCTGTCCCTGTAGTCTTAGAACTTTAAAGGACCAGGTTACAGTAGGAGTGGATCCAAGTCATTTCCATTTAGTATTTCACCACATAATCGTTGCCACCACATCATCATTGCACCCTGGATTGGGTTTTTTTCTTTTCAGTCCAAAAAGTTGGTTTATAACGTTTCATCAAGTCCATGGTATAATTATGCCTGTCAAGTCCCTTAAAAGGTAAACACAGCAGCAATGTATTCACCAATGGCTTATGGATATGCATTTATCTCTCACTCATTGCTAGCCAGGAGCCTAGAATTCTTGGCGTGCACACATTGTCAGTATACTTCCAAAAGCCTACTTGCCTGGTTTGTTTAGAGAGCTGCGGTACTAATGGTATAGTCACAACCCAATGAAAAGCCATAGGTGCAAAAGGAGGAGGCAGGCAAAGTTGCTATCAGTAAGTCACATGATATGGTAAGACTTGGATCTTCCTGCACTAGTTAAACGGTGTATTCATCCTCCATCAATACATTAATGTGCGAAGCATTTCTTTCTGATTATGGGTAAATATAAAAGCTATTCTCCTGGCTTCTAGCTGAAAGTGATGGTATTCACTGAACAGCATGGAAAAAGAGCTGTGGAAAGACAGGTTTCAGCGAGTGAAAAGTTGGTACAAAACTTGCAGAAACTAAAAGACACATAATACCGGCACAATTTTTTTTTAAAAAAGCTACACCTATTGGGAAGGGGGGAAGAAAATGAGAGGGAGAAAATTTAGAACTCAAAATTTTATGTAAGCAATGAAAACTATAAAATAAACAAATAAATTTTAGAAATTGAACCTATAAAAGCTTCACATAATGATAGCACCCTGCTTTTTGCAAACATTGGCATAAAATATGTGACAATTATGCGATGAAATACAGTGAGTTGGTCTGATCATTTGGTAAAATGTTCTTAGGTAAAATTGAAAGGCAACAGAGAAGCTAATATACTAATTAGACGACTTCTTATACCTACTGGACTTTTAGCTACCTAAGAAGTACGGGGTCTACCAGGTCTGAGCTAAAGAAGTTATTGATTACAACGTCAACAGTAATAAAAGGGAGAACAAAAAAAAAGTGAGCCAATGACAACCATTAGAATATAAATTCATTTATATAATCTTACAAGGGATTACAGGGGAGAGTGGTAGAAAATGCATAAAACAATAACAAACCATGGAGGAAAAACAAGTTTGCAAAAAACTTGGCAAGATATCCATGTGAACCAAAACTTTCTGGTAAAACTGTAGGCAGAAAAATAAACTGACACCCAAATGCAAAAGCTCTATAAAGATTTATAAAAATACTCTTTTCTCCATCAGTGTAAATGGAATCACTCCATTTGGACTCTAAAATCAGACTCCCACGTTGCAAACAGCATTTAAAAAAAACAAAAAATAGGAAGAAGAGTTGGAATACTAGAAGTAGTCACAGAGGTTCGTTCTGCAGATGACACAGTTTTAAAGATGTTAAGTGATCCATTTTAAAGATAGCTGAGAGGAGAAGATACAAAATTCAGGGGGTGCAAATGAGGAAGTAAAATACTTTTATTTATTTATTTATTTTTAACATTCCTTTTTTTTTAGATTTGAGTTTCAAATTCTCTTCCTCACTCCATCTCCTTCCCCATATCAATTATACATGTGATATCATGCAAAACATATTTCCATATTACCCGTATTACCAAAAAAGAGGCAAGAAAAATAAAGGAAATGACAAAATTAATACTTCAATGTACACTCAGTTCATCATTTCTTTCTCTGAAGGTAAGATGGCATTTTTCCTAATGAGTCCTTCTAAATTGTCTTGGATCATTGTTATTTGATCAAGGTAATTAAATCTTTCATAGTTGGTCATCGTTACAATATTACTGTTACTGTGTACAGTGATTTCCTGGTTTTATTTAGTTTTTTTCTACATCAATTCATATAAGTCTTCTCAGGTTTTTCTGAAACCACTCCCCCTCATTTCTTATTATTTCATACAGTAAAATAGTATTCCATTACATTCATATGCCACAACTTGTTCAGCTATTCCCCAATTGATGGGCATATATTCAATTTCCAATAACAAAATTTATTATTAACCAAAAAATATAGTAACTACCAACTCTAATATCCATCACTGCACAATCTGTATAAGAAAACTACTTCAATTCAATAAACATTTAAGTGCCTACCATGTATCAGGCACTGTGCTAACCACTGACAATCAAAAATAAGAAAAAGAATGACAGTTCCTCAAGAAGCTTACAATCTAATGGGGGAAGACACCACACAAAAGGAAGGTGAAAAGGCAGAGGAAAACCAATAGGTTCGATATTCTATGGAGCCAAAAACAAGCAAAGACGCAGATGGAAAATGGAGAGTTACCTAGAAAGCTCTGATCTGAGCCCTCAGTAAAAAGAGGCTTTGGAAGGAGTTTATTGCTCCACCCTCAAATCAGAAGGGAGAAGGGAAACTGAAGAAGTTAAAAAGGTGTCAAGTATCAAAAACTGAGTCAATTAACATGGCGATGAGATTTCAGGTGATCAGCTCATCCCAGGGAAAGGCATGATGTTCTGCAGAGTTCAAATCAAGAAGAGCTCTTGATGCAAAATGAAGAGTTACATTTATTTCTCAAGGGCATCCTTGATCAGGTTTGAAGAGGAAAATCAGACTTCTGTAAACTATATCCTATAGTAGACCACATATTACAGTCACAGAATTATCTGAAAGAGTATAGAGAATGCAAGATCTCATTGTACATTTTACTTGTTGATGACAAAATTCATTGGATTTAATAGAACAAAATGCTTCCTTAAAGCTTTCTCCCAATAAGGTGTCTTCCATATTTATGAATTATAAAAGATTCCTTGAAAGATATACAAACAATTTCATTTAATGACTCTTTGATTATTAATATGAAGACACAAAATAGGAAGAATTATGCTTTCCAGAAACTATTTGCTACCCAAAGGTCACCCAATAGGTGGTGTGTGGTGGACATGAGTAGGCTTCAGCATATTACCAGTGAGAAATTACCTGGAGGAAGTAGCAGAAAGAATGTCATCAGAGAGATGTATGACTGGAAAAGAACTTGGGCCAATGACGAAACAAGAACAAATGATAGCTGATCGATGGCTTTAAGACATCCATGCAATGTCAAGAGATGTAGAAAAAGACTTCCAGCACATTGGCTATATTCCCTGTGGGTGAATTAAAGGATGTCATTAAAGAGAGTTGCACAGAATTAAGAGGTTTCCCAAATAGGTGGAGGGGTTGCGATCTGCATCACTGGAGGAAGTAACTACACTAATGAGATCACATAAGATCATGAATTATAGTTAGACCTAGAAGGGTCCTTAGAGGTAATCTAGTTCAATTTCCTCACTTTACAGATAAGGGAAATGAGGCAAAGAGTTTAAGTGACTTAACCAGGGTCACACAGGTAATTAAATATCTAAAGAAGGATTTGAACTTAATTCTTCCTGATGAAGTTCGATGCTCTCTTCACAGTGTCATGCAACAGCAGTTAGGAGACAGCATGCCGGGACACAGCAAAACTATATTACCAGGCGTTAAACAGTTCAGCAGCAGAGGACTTCTGATAATTGTGAAACTAGTTGTGTTATTGTGCAGCAACTGATTGAAGATCATCGGAGGAAAGTAAACTCATAAGAGTTTAAGGGAGTGAGTTTCCATGTCATGAAGATGGAGCCATGGTGACTCCTAGCTTTCTAAGTGCTTTCACTAGGTCCTTTTAGGAAGGTTCAGTCAACTCCATTAGACACTCAGGTATATGTCTCTTTCCCTTTTGGACAATAACATTCAAGGAAATATGAAGTAGTCACATCTATATAGAGCTGCAAGGACAATTAGCACAGAAACCAAGAGCATCTATATCATTAAAGGGTGGCTTTCATTTACCAGTGATGAAAAGAATGCCAACAGACTTGATGGCCACCTGTGTGATGAGTCCTGTCCAGAATGTTTTTCTACCCTTAGGGAAAGCAGCTGCATCAGAAGCCCCAGGCTCCTACACTTGAATGTTTTGTTTTGTTTTCTCTTTTACGTAATTCCCATAGTTTCAATTAAGCACAATGTCAAGTTCATTTCAAGTCACTCAAGTCCATTTCCTACAACTGACAACAACTAATTGTGGCTTTAAGTAATTTAAACAGTCAATAATAGCTCTGTTTCCCCAAAAGAAATATAGGAAATAATATGAAATTTCTCTGATTTGGAAAATTGATTTAATTTTACTTACTTTGAAATATCAATGATCTTATTAGACCCTCTTGGTCTATGATCTATCTCTATTAGACTTTTCCTTGTGAACTTACATGAAAACTGTCATGTATGCATCCAAACCTTATTCCTCGGTTGGTCCTAGGTTAGGATTACAAATGCAATTCCTTCAGTCACTGAAGAACAGCTAATGAAAGCTTTTACAAAATTCAAGAACCAACTAGAGCTATGAAAAGCATAAGGTGTAATAATATTGCAAAGGTTGTTTGATGTAAGTTATTAATGCTTAAAAAACTGTACTAAGACTTCTGGAAAACCATGTATATAGCATTTTCTCTGCAGCAGTCATCCTTGGAAATAGGATCATCTGCTTGTCCATTTGGTATTCTTTCATCATTCATTAAGTTATTCTTAGTTGGTATTCTTCAGATATCATGATTCACAGCCACATAGTACTACTGAAACAATGTTAGTACAATAGAGGTGAGCTATAAAAGATGCCCAGTTGGCTTGGGTTTTATTGGCCCCTTTTCTTTCCCTTCCCCTTTTTTCCTTCCCTTCTCTTCCCTTCCCATTCTCCTGTTCTGCCCTGACCTGTCCTCTCCCAAAACCTTAAACCTACTGCACTCTGAAACTGGACCACCAATGGGCCCCTGCCTAAGGGCTCCTCTGGACCCTCCTGGTTTTAGAGTGATTATCAATAGTAACTGTTGCTGTTTCCCACCCAGCCTTAATGTCTTTCCTTTCTTTGACTCATTAAAGGGGCCATGCCCTGGCTACTTCTTAAACAGGCCTATTCAATGAATGGGCATTACCTCACCCTAAGTGAGTACCTGCAAAGACCTTGGCCTGAAGAGCCCAAGGTCTCCCAGTGCATCCTGGGTCATCTCCAGTCATCCTGATGAATACCTGGGTACTGAATTCAGATGGCTCTGGAGAAGTGAGGCTAGTGACCTGCACAGCTCTCCTTCACTCAAAACGAAGTCAAGTGCAAGTCATGTCATCATTTCTCTGATGGCATGGTCGTCTTCGGCAATGAAGGACGAACACAATTGGGTGATAAAAACTTTGTTATATATTTTATTTTATTATATATTTAAAAGGAAGAGCAAGTTGCATGTAACAGATTTGCAATTTTCCATGCAATCTTTTTTATTATACTGTCATAGAAATGCTTGTTTTATTCTCTAAATTAAAAATTAAATTAAATTTTAAAAAAAGAAGTTTGAAATCACTGAAAGCATTTCACTGTGTGACACAGCTTTATCTCCTCCTACTACTCAAATCTATAGGCCCAAGGCATGTATAATACACACACACACACACACAGAAGTGTGTATATATGTGCCATATCTGTATAACATATATACATAACAGCTAGTATGTGGCATAGTACGTAAAGTGCTGGGCTTAGTCAGGAAAACCTGGGTTCATTTTCTCCTCAGACACTAGTATGACCCTGGGTAACTCTTTAGGACATATCTACCAAGTTAAAGATGGGTTACTGATCTATGGGCGTTCACTTCTCTGGGAGATTTCATATATTCAATAACATGTATTTACAGAAAAAAAATCAACGTTCTGCTTTTTTCAGCACATTGTCTACCTGGCTGTGAGCAAAATACACATGGTGGGGAAAGGTAGAGACAATTTTGATACATATTATGGGTCACTGTAGCAACAACAAAAAATCACGTTGTGGTAGCCAACTCTGACAATGGTCCTCTCCATACTTAGCTAGACTGGTCCTCTGACTGCAGACACATAATCCTTTGTTGAGACCACATTCTAATCTCTATAGACTGTAAGTTGCTTGAAGGTAGGGACAATTTTCTTTTAGTCTTAGTGACTCCAGAACCTGGGACAACACTTTTTTTTTTACTAGACTTATGATTTCATAGGTATAAATGATTCCCTATAACAAAACTCCCTTTACCAAAGTAGATCAACATCTGTTCCAAAATGTATCGTCATAGGTTTTGCAATTTTAGGTTAAGCTTCAATGCACACTCTAAGTCCATCAGTTCTCTATCCGGAGGATCATAGCATATTTCATCATAAGTTTTTTGAAACCGTGATGGGTCATTATTTCAATCGGTTATTAGTCTTTTGCAGTTGATTAGCTTTACAGTATTGATGTTACTATGTATCCTTGTTTCTGCTCACCTCATTTTGCATCAGTTCATATAAGTCTTCCCAGGTTTTTCTGAAACCATCCCTTTCATCATTTGTTTCAGTATAATAATATTCCATCATATTAATACACTATATCTTGTTTAGCAATTCTCAAATTGATAGCTATCCTCTCAGTTTCTAATTCTTTGCCACCACAAAAAAAACAGCAAATATTTTCATTTATATTGACCCTTCTTTTCCTTTGATCTCTTTGGGATACTAGAAACAATTTTAATCTATACCCTCAAAGTCACTAAACTGTGAATGCCCACTGACCACTGTGGTGCCACTACTAGAGTTATAATCCAATGCATTTAAAGAAAAGAAGAAAGGTTATATATGGAGAAAAGTAAATTATGATAGCATTTTCTGTTATAGCAAAGACCTGGGGGAAAAGTAGATGTTCATCACTTGGGAAATGTCTGAACAAATCATGGTACAGTATGTGAACATGATAGGATATTATATCATAAGAAATTATGAAAGAGACAGGTTCATAGTACAGACTGTGCAAACCTGTGCAGACTTACATGAACTGATGGAGAGTAAAAGGAGCAAACTATAATAATTTATACAGTAATAACGATACTGCAAAGAAAAACAGCTTTGAAAAGACTTAAGAACTTTGTTGAATACAATGACCAACTGTGACTCTAGAAAGATGATAATGAAATATCCTATCTTGGAAGAGAGGTAGTGGACTTGGGGTACAGAATGAGACATACATTTTTGGACATGGCCAATGTATGGATTTGTTTTACTATGCTATACTTATTAGTGGAGTTTCGTTTTTCTCTTGCTTCCAAGGAAGGAGGGAATTCAGAGGGGAAATAGTAATAGTGTTGCTTCTGGAAAAAGAGGAAAAGGAAATAGAGTCACTGAAGAATTTTTAAAATGCAGAGAAAAAAAGAGATTCAGTAAGAAACATAGACAAAGCAGCACAGCTTTTAAAGTAATATATTTATTGTATACACCCCCATGTATTTAAAACAAAATATACATAATAGAGGTTTGTGGTTTTATAATACTTTTTCTCATTTCAGATATGGAAATATTCAAGAAGGCATTAATTTCAGAAAAAAAATTATACTTACCCATAATCATTTGAATTTTCTATTGTAATTTTAGTATTGCAACAACTTATTACATTTGTAAAATGTGTCTGAATATATGTAAAAGGCTAGCTAAAAGCTATATGTTACTTTGATGTTTTGATGAGACTTCATATGTGAATATATGCATATATATGATGTATATGAAATATATGTCCAAATTTTCAGTTATTGAAAAATTGTATGTGAAATCTCATTGCTATGTTATGAAATAGAAAACATATATACTGTATTATGATCAGCCTATTGGAGTGCAAGAGACCAAAGAAATTATAAATCTCTTTTGGTTTCATCAATTTTACCCTCAAATAAATTTAATATGAAGATATTTTTAAAAGAAAGATTAACATCCTAAAGCTTAAATATATTTATTTCTTTTATTTTCTTAATTAAATTTACCACTTTGGAAACGAAATTACAACTATGATTGTTAGTAATAATACATTTAAAGGCATGAACATGGAGCTTATTTTTGAAACTGTGCCTCACTTGTCAAAAAGATCAAAGAAAATTTAGGAAGATGGAATCATAGCACACTCTCCTGGTTTATGTATGTATCATTTTCCTTAGAATGAATTTGTTTCCTAAGTTTTTCCCTGCTGAGTTATCTAATTGATAATTCTAAACATGTTGGAGGTGGGGGGAAGGTAAAGAAAATGACTGATTCAAAAAAAGAGAGCAATTAGAAGTTTCCTCTTATCTGTGATTATTATTGCACAGTTACAAAGAAAAAACCCACTGATTTTTTTAAATTGGTGTTTTATTTTAAAGGAATCCAGCAGAGTAAGTTATGAAGGACAGAAATATGAAAAACTTCCCAATTCAATACAGCATACATTTGTCAAGGGTCTACTGTCTATAACGTAGGGCTATAGAGACAAATGAAATTGCTTTCAAGGAGTTTGCATTCTAACTGAATGGATAAAGTATGTATGGACAAATACATTGTATTAAGTAAATCTGTATGAAATATTTTGTATTAAGTAAATAATAATAATAGCAAATATCTAAAGTAAATTCAAGGGGAAGAAAATGCTAATAACAACATCTGGGAAGGTGTTGGATAAGAGCTGAAATCTGAGCTGTACTTTGAAGGAAGCTGGGGCCATTTTTCAAAAGATTTAATTGTTAGAAAATTATGATTTTCCCCCAGCCCAGCCTTGTCTGGATCATTGTCTAGGTTTTGTTGACTTAGAATGAATGTAAATTGAAATTGTTTTCTGTTCTAGCCGGAAATTTTGAAGTTCTTCCCCTCTCAGATGATACGGTTCTGATGGTAAATGGGCAATCTTTTGTCTCAATTATTACCTAGCCCTTAGTCTCTGAATGGATATTGCCTCAAACAAACTGAGATCTGGGAAAGACTTTAACTTAGAAAGACCAAGGTCTCCCATTGCATCCTGGGACATCTCCAGTCATCTTGATTTTTGGAAAAGTCCAGGTGGCTTGCCACTGGATTTTGAGGACTCTGGAAGAGAGATGAGGCTGACAACTTTGCACAGCTCTGCCTCACTTAAAATACAATTTACATGCAAGTCAAAATATCACCCTTATGATAGCTTTGTTCCCCTTTGAGAACAGAAGTTAAACAACAGATAAGCAAATTGAGGCAAACAGGGGTAAGTGACTTGCCCAGGACCACACATGTCTGAGGCCAGATTTGAGCTCAAGAAGAAGACTTTCTGACTTCAGGCAGGGACTCTATCCACTGTGCCACCTAAAATATAGTAAGTTCTTAGTAAACGCATATTGTTTGAGTGACTGACTAATGGTCAACTTGGAAAAATGTTTCTCTACTGGAGTGCCTTCGGGATCACTGCTTATTGCTGTGCTGATTAGCATTTTTATTAGTGACTTGGATAAAGATATTGATAGCTTGCTTATAAAATTTACAAAAGATACAAATGTAAGAAATAACCCTTTGGGTGACAATTAGAATCCAAAAATATTTCAACAAGCTAGAACATTGGATAGAAACTAAGAAGAAATTTAATACGGATAAATCTTACATCCTAGTTCAAACAATGAAACTCACAAATATAAGATGAAGAAATGTGGTTAGACAGTGTTTTTTCTGAAAAGGATTTGGGGATTTTAGTGGACTACCAGTTTAATTAATATGCATCAGCTATGTGATATAGCGATAGGAAAAAAATTCAGATTGAAATAAGAGAGAAATAATGTTCAGGACTCGTCAACAAGCGTTCAT
Source organism: Bettongia penicillata ogilbyi (assembly GCA_023548195.1). Taxonomy (NCBI): domain Eukaryota; kingdom Metazoa; phylum Chordata; class Mammalia; order Diprotodontia; family Potoroidae; genus Bettongia; species Bettongia penicillata. The sequence continues at coordinate 1,216,557 of JAJHZJ010000666.1, read as the reverse complement.
TAAGCACTTAATGTGTACCAGGTCATGTACTAAGTGCTAGACATATAAATATAAGTCGAAAGACACTTCCTGCCCTCTAGGATTTTATATTCTAACAGGGAAAGGCAAAACAGAAAAGGAAGTTGAATCAGGGTAGGAGAGAGGGGCACTCAGTAAAGAGAAAAAAAGTACTAATCATGGGAGTATGGTACAGAAAATCCAGATTGCATCCTAGAGAGAAATAAGACATGAGTATCCTTAAATGGAGGTTCTGGGAGGAATCATTCAGTCAAAAGGAGTGTGGGAATGTAGCCTGGAGAGGAAGTGACAGTCCTGTTGTACTCTGCCCTGGTATGGACTCCAGTTCCTGAACCACTGGAGACTCAGTCTTCTAAAGTTTTGAAATTCATAAGATCATAGGCATGTCTGGTATTCCTTCTCTTAAGAGCAGGAAAAAAAAATCAATGCAAGGTGGAAAGCAGCCACACCAATGTTCATGGCTTCATGACAGCCCCAGGTGAGGGATGGCTGAAGACACCCCTCCTACCCAGAGGCTCACTCATCCTCCTTGCTCACCACTAGAGAAGGAAAGAGAAGATGTAGTGCTTTTTGTATATGTACACAATTCTGGCTCAGAAGCTAATCAAAAGATCCTTTTCAACTCATCATAAACGCTGTCACTCTGTGTCCACTATGTGCCTACTATGTTTCAGGCATGTGCTAAAAGAAAGGTAAAAAGATCTGCTCTCAAGAAGCTTACAATATAACAGGGAGACAACTGTATAAATTGGAAATAGACAACAGAGAGAAGGCACTGGAATTAAAGGGGATCAGAAAAGGCTTCCTGTAAAAGGTGGAATTTTAGTTGGGACTTTAAGGAAGCCAGGAGATAGAGATGAGGAGGGAGACGTGAGGGACAGCCAGTGAAAATGCCTGTAGCCAAGAGATGGAATCTAGTCTGTGGAACAGCAAGGAAGCCAGTGTCACTGGCCTGAAGAAAGAGTATGAAGTATAAGAAAACTGCAAAGATGGGGGTAGGGAAGTAGAAGGTTATAAAGGGCTTGGAATACAAAACAGAGAATTTGATATTTGATCCTGGAGGTGACAGGAGGTTGCTGCAGTCTATTGGAGGGGGAAGGGAACTGGCAGGTAAGGAGATATGTAACATGATCAGACTTGTGCTTTAGGAAGATCACTTTGACAGCTGAATGAAGGATGGATTGGAGCTGGGAGAGAAATGTCATGCAGACCCACCATGAAGTTATTGCAATTGTCCAGGTCTGAAGTGATAAGTGGTACCCTGAGTGGTAGCAATATCAGAAGAGATAAGGGGCTATATTCAAGAGACGCTAAAAGGGTAAGATCAGCAAGTCTTGGCAAAAGATTGGTTCTGGTGAAGGGGGTGAGAGAGAGTAAGGAGTTGTGTTGTGAGCCTGGGTGGAGGTTTGGAACAGGAAGGCCAAAAAGATGACTCTTATAGTTACAGATGTAAGGGGATCAGGGCTTGCATCCCGTGGTGGCAGTGGCAGTGGCAGAGGAGAGAAGGTTCAGACAAAGTCTCTAGGTATCCTTTTCTATATCAAAATCCTGAGTCCCTGAACAACCTAGGGCACTTAAAATTTTCTCCATGGACCTCTGCCATTGAAAAGGCAATCCAAGTGGATTTCCAAACTCACCAACAATATAGAACAAGCAGCTTCAGTTTGAGAGTAAACAGAATCAGGTAAACTTTCGATGAGTGTGATGTCCCTAAGATTAAGCACTTAGGATTGATTACTCAGGGTATCTAGGTAGCAAGCAAACCTATCCTTTATGGATCTGAAATCCACAAAGATTCTCAGGAAGTCAAGAACTCTGTGTCGTTTAGAAACAAAAGAAAAATAAAAACATTTACCAGTCAGACATTAGTATTTGGGGATGCAAAATCTGTACTTCTCTTATTAGCCTCAATAGCAATACATATAAAATACAGAGTAATACAGCAATTATGATTACTTAAACATTCAACTCTGCAAAAGTCATCTAAAAAGAAACTGATCTGTCATATAAAAGAAACACACCAGGAAAACGAAATGGCTACATTTCTGGCCTAAAAGAAAAATTGCCAATTTTTCTCCAGATCCTAAAAACTAAGAGATCCACTAAAAAGAATCCATGATGGAGAATCTCTCCATTGGATCCCTACAGGTGTGAAGGATCCAATACTTATCCCAGACAAGCCCTTATATGAAGTTATACAAACTCTACAGTCCCTTATACCAACTCAAACTTCCACTGATGAATCAGGGTCTGCAGAGAGCTAAGTAGCTGCCATTATGGATCTTCTCTGAATCTTAGATGCTGTGTGTGACTACTGTTCAATATGTAATGGGAAAGGAACTAGGACTCATGCTTTCTTTTTTTCTTATCTTTCCTGTATGAATTTATTTTCCTTGATTTTTGTCTCTGGTTTTTTGACTGTATCCAACATGGGAAAAACGTTAGATTTCTCTCCCTGGACTTTGGCCTGGTTGCACTGACTTTGCTAGTCTCCTGCAGGACCTTTCTGGACATCCCAGCAGCTCCAGTTTTAGAGGATCTTTTGAAAATAGATAGAAAAGACACGTTGCCCCAACTTCTTTACAGAGGTAGGGGACTATGGGTATGGAGCAATAGATATAACAGACTTTTTAAGTGTTGTTCAACTTTTGGGGTTCTTTTTTTTCTTGTTTATTGTAAGGGATGCTTTCTGGAAGGGAATGGAGAAGGGAACTGGTTCCTTAGGTGTAATAAAATTTTAAAAAATTGATTTAAAAAAAATCTCTTGTTTTTGATATGTCCCCCCAATAAAATGAAATCCACTTAGACAGGTATTACTTTTAGTTTTATCTTTGTAACTCTGACACCTAACACAATACCTTACATATAGAAGGCATTTAATAAATCCTTTTAGAGTTGAACTAAATTCTCTTACAATTTAAGTTGATTTCTTGATATGGACTGGCATATGAACCTTCTCTTTCCTTGACTTATAACATGTCTAGAATCATCATCCTGGTAAAAATTCATCCTTTCTGATGGAGCTCCTAACAAATTTTGCTTTGGGGACTCCCTGGCTCCCAGCTCATAGAGGAACGGGGATAATAAACCCAGCCTGGATCTTTTGCTTAAGTCGCTTCCTAGAGAACTGAACTCTGGCTCCATTTCCCACTCTTGGGTAGAGGGTGGGGAGAGTGCTTTCTAAATTGCTAATTTAGAAATTAATTAATTACTAAACTGAATTTCTAAATCGACAATAGGAAAAAGAAAATACCTGACATATACATACAACAAACAATCTAAATCAGTGCCTTTATGAAAGCATAGCGCTGCCTGTTCCTTTGCTAATAAACAGTCAGTGAAGGCCAGCGTTGGATGCTCCAAAACTTTAAACGACATCTCAGAGTCTCAGAACATCTTACATAGAACTGTCTTCTTAGGCAGCAACTTCCAGGATTTTTCAAAAAATATTCATTGTCTAGTTGTGCATGGTGACCTCCCAATAGAAGGAAAGCATTTAATGCATTTGAAAAGCAGCACTCCTTGGCCCCCTGCTGGCTATAGTCTGAATTTCCCTCCCTTAATATTCTTATGAATAATGTTCCATCATGCACTCAGGATGGACAAACACAGATGATGATAATTCAGCAAGTAGGGGCTCAGCACGCACCCCTTCAATCTGCCTAAAGCAACAGAAATTCTGGTTATGCTGACAATCATGCAAGTGACCCCAGACTTGATATGTGGGTTGAATGCAAACCTCAATCTTTGCTTCTGAACAAAGGGTACATGGCTTTAGTAACTAGAAGACATTTCAGCTTTTTGTTACTCAGTGCAATATAGAAATCCATCCTTTAATATGAATATTGTTCTAGTGATGCTATATAGCTAGAATCACGGAACACCACAATAAGCTATGAAAACAAAAGGGCTAGTGGTCCAAAGTACCAATAGAGTCATATATTATAGAAACTATAGGTTGCAGTGTTTTGCCTAAAATGATTTACATACAAAAAGTGGTGTTAAAGATATAAATCCACAAAATTAATGCCTGGAAAAGGGGATGAACTGGACTTTGCAAGTTATAACATAGATGGCTCAAATACTGTCCTGATACCCATAGAATCTTTAAAAATGAAGATGAAAGTCTCTCAGGGGTTATGGGAGGGCATAAACAAGAGTCATAGGATAAAAAGGCATATATAGGTTGATTCTGCATCCCTGGAAGGAATTCCTATGTCAATAAAATTGCAGGTTCACCTAAATGGAGTAATATAAAGTAAAATCATCTTAAAATAGAATTTAAATTGGGCAAATCACTTAACCACTGTAAGCCTGAGTTTCCTCATCTATAAAATTAGGGGGTTGGACTAGATATCCTCTGAGTTTCCCTCTAGCTCTATATCTATGACTTTATGACCCAGCAATTTTGGTGCTCCATAGAGGATTTTATTTCCCTTGTACAGTAAAATTTCACTTATTTGGACAATAGAAGGACAGAAAAAGGAGACAATCTAGATTACAGAATGTGTTTTTAAAAGGAATTGTTTCATTATTTTCATATATACTCAAATGTTCAAATAGGACTGTGATCTAATCAATACAGAGTCCTTCTGATTCAGAGTGCTGCCAATACATACCTGTCCATCCTGTGCAACTCTTGACTACATGTTCCCATAGATTTGTCACAGGATGCCCAGCTATCATACATATCATACTTCTTTGATTTCTAACATTAAGAGGTATCCTTGCCATATGACAAGTCCATTAATTCTTCCTATTATTGTTAATATCTTTTATTAATGTTCTTCTTCGTAGTTCCTCATTGGTTATATGTTGTTGCCTACTTACATATAACATAGACTTCTCCACTTTACTCTGTGTGATATTTTTAAAGTCTTTCGAGACTTTTATATTCCCAGTTTTACTGCCACATGAAAGTAATGCCAATATCACTAGAATGCTAAGACCAAAAAGATGTGCCTTTGCTTTCATGGGTCATGGGTTCATAAAGTAGCTTTGCCATTTTCCAAAGGCAATCCCTCTTACTCCATTCCTCTTCAACTCTGGGTCCACCTTGTTGTTCATTTGTATTTCCTGTTGCAAGTGTGTTTACTGATAGGCAAGCTCTATAGATTAGTTGTCCATCTAAATATATGCCATATTTCATATTTTAATCAAATTACTCTAACAATTTGTTGCTTTTAAAAAATGTTTCAATAAATAGATAAGATTAATATGAATTTTTGTATGTCAAGTTCTGAAATGCTTGAAGGTTTTTAAGCAATACTTAAATAAAGAAGTTATAAGATTATCTTTTGTTTGTACATTACAATCATTTTTGAATATAAACTGATTCAACTCCAGAATTGAAATTAAACCCTTCCTTGTAACCAAGGAAAACACAAGTGCAAATAGCACCAGCAGCAGCAGCAGCAGCTACTTGACAATAGCATCTGAAGCATAGCATTATAGAAAGAGAGATGGCTTGGTAAACTTGGTATCAAGTCCCTCCTCTGACACATTTTAGCCAGAGTGTTCAGCAAATCTCTTAGTCTTTCAGTGCCCTCAGCAAATCTCTAATTCTCTAAATTGCAGAGAAATGATTGACCTGTGTTGGTGGTGGTAGAGGAATTCTTAGCAAAGTGCTAAATCAGGTCGAGGGTAACTAAAGGGCCTCAAACCTATCTCGGTGAATTAGGAGGCATCTACCTAAGCACATGAAGACTTCCCTCAGCCAGCATGGGCAAATTAGAACAATTTGTTCCAATGTCGTGAAGGCAGCTGGCGCAGGTACTGTGGAGGGCTTAGAACTTGGTCAGCCATTGAAGATGCCACGGTCATGCACGGCATCTTGGACCATTGGCAGGCACCTTGATTTTTGTCTTGACCCTGTACTTGGAGGACTCTGGAAGAGAGAGTGAGACTGGCGGCTTTGTGCAGTTCTGCCTCACTTAAAGCCAGTTCACATGCAAGTCAAGACATTAATCATATCGTGCCAGGTCTTCTTTGAAAATGAAGGACAAATTACAAAAGAAGAATTTCCTCACCAACAGCTCTGCAGAACTATGAAATCACCAGTCTGATCTGTAACATGACAGTGCTCACATATGAAAAGATACGTTAGTTCTGCCGTCCTATGTCCTACCTCTGGGGGCATGTTTCATTACGTTTTCTTCTAGACTATCACTGCTATTCCCCCCCAATGGCTCTAAATTTATCTTCCTTTTAGTGATCTTTTCATTTACATTATTGGACTCATTTTTATATTTTTCTTTTAGTTCTACTTATTTTACTCTGTATTGATTCATATAAAATTTTTCTGTTTCTCTCAATTCCTTACATTTATTATTGCTTATAAAGATTGTTAATGTTTACATTCTGTGAAAAAAAAGGGTTTGAGGAAAGTTAAACTGTAACCCAGAACCCTAATTGAATTATTACTATTTTGAATCAGTGAAGTCCTGATTAATGAGGTTCTACTGTAAAATACAACAAAGTGATATGTCTTTTTCTTTTGTAGCCACAGATGACTATTAAGTAAATGTCTTTACTTTGATAAAGGTTTCACCTTTGTCTTCATTTTATGTACACAATGTTTACCTAACCTTTAGCTGGATGATGAAGTTTCTATTTGTTGATGCAATCTATGCTTGTGTCAGATTATGTGTTTCAATAACCAAATAATTAAGGGAAAAGGCAAATCCCATATATCACAAAAAATGCCAATGAAATTGGAATGGCATGTCTGAACCACTCATAATCTTAACACGGACTAGCTGTAATAATGATTTCTCAGAACCAGCATTAGCATTAGAATTCATTTTCGTTTATTTAATGAGTGGACCACGTAAATGATAATTTTTAGAAAACTCAAGTAATATTCCATACAGAAAACGGTGGCTAACTAACTGTACCCGCCCCACCCCCCACACACACTTTCACCTTCATCTCAGAAGACATTCATTCATGTACCATTGATGTTTGCTTTCCATTTTTTTGTGGGAAGGATCTCTGATTTCACTGGGGAGGGGAACTCCAGCTTGGAAATTTCCTCTGCCTATGAAGAACACTGTCTATAACTGATAGTGTCTGAGAGATACAAGGGGATAGCGGGGTGGGGAGGGCATGCAGAGACTAAATCTTCTGACCGCGTCAGAGGCTAGACTTGGAGTGAAGCCTCTCTGATTCCACAGGCAGACAGCCCCTACATTCAGTCAGTCAATAAGCATTTATTAAGTGCCTACTATGTGCCAGTCCTTAAGTCCGGTATGTAACATGACAGTGACGACATAGAAAAATGCTTGGTTAAGTTCTGGCTTCCTCCCCATCTCCCATCTCCAGGGGGCATATTTCATTATGTTTTCTTCCCTCCCAATTGCTTCAACTTTGTCTTCCTTTCAGTGATCTTTTCATTTATGTTGTACTCATTTTGCACATCTTCCTTTTAGTTGTATTTGTTTTACTGCTAAAGATAACGAGGAAAAGTAAAAGACAATCTGTGCCCTCAAGAAGCTCACAATTTAATGGGAAAGACAAGCAAAAACATGGGTAAACAAACTTTCATTCCCTGAAGCACCAGTCTACACTTCCAGGTATGGAGATCTCTAACTGCATTTCCCTTGGAATGAAAGCATTGGGCTCACCTTTGTCTATTGCCTGAAGGGACTCTGGCATCCATTCTCACAGCACTGCTCCCTTTAGCTATTCAGGCAGCAATATAACCTCTTCAAATACTTAGGTACCTGCCCCTTTGGCCCTTTGCCCATGCCCCTTTAGAAACATAGGCATCTGTTATTCCATCATTGACCCTTTTCAGAGGTATCTGTGACTGGCCTTTCACCATTGATCTCCTTTGAAGACCTCAAAATTTTCGCCTTTAAGGAGTCAGACATCCAGCACTGCAGTGTTTCTTTAGGGGACTCTGGCTTCCAAATCAAACTACCTAATCTTTTTAATAGGGATTCTTAGCCTGGGGTCTGTGAACTTATTTTTTATAATTATACTTCAATATAATTGATTTCCTTTGTAATCCTATGTATTTATTATACATGTTATATATTATTAATATTATTCTGAGGAGTACATAGGTTTTGTCAGACTGTCAAAGAGGTTCATGACACACCAAAAGGTTAAGAATCTCTGTTTTAGAGGTCCCAGACATCTACAACTCAGTTTTTCCTCTTCCTCATCAGTACCAAGGCATCACCTCACCCAGCCTCAAGTCCAAAGATAACATCACATCACTGATCACTTCCATTGGTTATCTGCGCTGCCCTGGGTTCCATGTGACTTACCTCCACAACTCTTTCCCCACCTCACCCCATTCCAAATAAGGCACTTTGGGGAGCACATCTACCAGAACACAAAATTAAGTTACTGGAGTCAAAAGATGCAAATCTGAATCTTGGCTCTGCTACTCACTCTCTCCCCCTTTCTGCAACCTTGGTTGAATCACTTAAACTTTAGGGGTTCCAGTTTCCTCAACTGTAAAATGAGAACATTGGACTATATGACCGCTAAATCCGTAATTTTGTCATCTAAGATTTTTTATTAAAAATTATGGCAATAAGAGAAACTATACTTCAATTATCATCCAAACAAGACAAACTCTTCTTTTTGAGTAGTTATAATACTGTAATTTTACAGTTATTTTGATGTTCTACTTTTAAATATTAGCTTGAGTTATTTTGTGTTTTTCTCCTTAAAAATTTATAAAACTTGATCTGCAAATTCTTTGTCTTTCAAAACAAAATTCTAAATATAAAATTCTAAATTCAAAATACGGATGTTTGGAATTGAATTTTTTTCGTAGTGTGTCTTTAAAAACTACCACTAGATGGTGCTTTTTTCACTACCTCTAAAAATCGCTAAAGTTCTTTTATTCTGCCTGCGTCTCTGAGAAAATTTTGAGTTGATTTCAAGCAAAATAGTGCATCTGACTCAGGGTGTCCCTGGATATAGCCTAAAGTTGATGGAGTCTAAAGAAGGTATTAATATGATCATTAATTTACAGTAACTAATTTTTACCAACAAATGGAAAAAATACTAGTCTAACTTTGAAGCCTATTTTGGAGCTGGTAATTTCTTTACAAACTCTTTTACAGACAATGATTTGCACAGCTTATACATAAGGAAAATTTAGAAAATATCATAATGAACCATAACATCATTTAAATATTCCACATTTTCAGAAAGGTATTCAAGCTATTTCTATACTGGGAATGGTAAGCTTGTAAAAATGTCAGAGAATTTTGTATTTGTCTTCTATAAAGAATGGATGAAATCCATTGGCAGCATATCAACCAAGCAACATTTATTAACTGCCTACTATGTTTTAGGCACAGTGATAGAGGGTGGGGATGCAAATACAAAACTCAGATAGCCCCTGCCCTGTAGAAGCCTGTATTCTATTGGGATTTGTTATAAACAGAGCCATATAATGATCATTTAATGAACAGATGAAAATGATCTATTTTAACATAGAAAACTGGAAAAGAAAGCTGTTTTCTACCTAGTTTCTAAAAGTATTTATAACCCATCTTATTGCCAGGCAATTTGTTGCTTAAAGAATACCAAAGCATAACCTGTAATTAGAGGGAGTGTAAAATGGGACATTTGGAAGTGGGTGGAGGTTTCTTGTTTATTTATGGATCAATAACATGCTTTCAGAGGGTGGTTTTACCGTCAGTAGCATTCATGGTAATCAGAAAGAACAATATGGATGAGAAGATTTTCAATAATTCAGAAATACAAAAACACAACGAAATTAATTGAGCAATTTAAACACAGTTCAATTCTGAATATTTATTTGAATATTAAATGGAGAAAATGTTTTCTATGTGAAAACTTCTACTGATTACTGTTAGACTGGTAAACTTAACTAATTCAATAGCTGTTATTTTTATTACTAAAATCCTTGTTCTAGTTGTAATTTCCCTTTTCCCTGTCATTAAAAGTCAAGATTTCTATTATGGGCACACCTTTTAGAAGGTTTTAAGAGGGGTCTATCTAAATACCTGCAGCTCCAGAGTCTCTGAGTGACTTTCATCATTGATAAGCCAAGATTCAACAAACCCAGACAATAAACCCAGAAATGAGAGACCAAGTGTGTGTGTTCATTCTTCGTTGCTGAAGACCATGCCATCAGAGAAATGATGACATGACTTGCACTTGACTTTGTTTTTTGAGTGAGGCAGGGCTGTGCAGGTCACCCGCCTCACTTCTCCTCCACAGCCATCTGAATTCAGTGACCAGATATTCATGACGATGACTGAAGATGACCCAGGATGAGGCGACTGGGGTTAAGTGACTTGCTCAAGGTCACACAGCTAGTGAGTGTCAAATGTCTGAGGTGAGATTTGAACTCAGGTCCTCTTGACTCCTGCATTGGTGCTCTATCTACTGCACCACCTAGCTGCCCCTAAGTGTAGGGCAGAAATATTACAATGAGGAAGAAAGAAGGTGAGAGGCAGGTTAATGGCCTAGGAGTTCTAAGCCAGCTAGGAATTCTTACTCTGGCCACAGCCTTCAAACACTGAAGTCCTGTTCCCTTCACTTCCCTGCACTCTGCTTGCCTTCTCTGCCATGTCTTTCAGGGAATCATCTCCTACATACTTAATGAGGAGTTCATTAAAAAGAAAAGCTTTAAAAATGGCAATACTAAAGCATAAGACCTAGTTCCTTATAAATCCATATGTAGGACTTATCAATTCATTTTTTTAAAATGTCCTCGTGGTTTGATCTTTCATTATATTCTATGCTAAGATCAAACTGGGAGAACTGGAATTGCTGGGAACATAACAGAAAAATCCAGAGAATGGTTCTGAAGACACGGTTACCCAGTGGCTACAACTAGGTAGGTCAGGGAAACTTCTATAATACACTGAATCAATCAATCTTCCTCCCCTTTGATGGAGTGGATGGATCTTCTTTTGAATGCTTTGGGCAAAAATGGTGCATCAGGGCTGGGATGTACATATTCTGGTCTGTTGTTCACTTGATGAGTTAATGAATAACGCTTCTTCCTCTGACAATCCAAGATATCATTTGCCTCATACTCTTCTGGTGTGTTGAACTTAATGGACACTCATGGCTCCTAATACTATGGAAATTCTTTCTGACATGCAGATTTGAAATATGTAAAATACAGTAGATTCATTAGGTCCTGAAGAGGCCTACTTCATAGGTGACTAGCTTGAACACTTGCCCACAATAAATGTTCCTCAAATTCAAGTAATTCTGCTATCATGAGACATATACACTACTAAAAATCACCCAGTGTGCAAAATTGTGCAATAATATGAATAGAGCTTATGAGGAAAACGGGGTGAGAGGTACAACAGTCAAACTTGGTCCCAGGCAAGCCAGGGACTTGCTATGACAAGGGGAACCCCCACTGTGAGGTCTGGGTCACAAATCATGCCAGGTGAGATTGACCTACAATTAAAATTATTTTGGCATGACCTCTCCTGTGAGGTGCCATGACCCACTCCCCAACAGTGCCAGATCCATTTCCAAGGATGTTACAGGCCTCAGGCTCAGCATGTCCCTGGGCAAGTCATTTAGGGGTGATGGGAGTTAAACGTATTGTTTTAGGTGAAGGTAAGTTGGAAGTCTCTTTGTATTCCCTTCCCTTCTGTGCCTACCTCCCCACGCCCAGACATTTCCCTCCTCCAGTGTCATATCTCACCCCAGAAACTCTCACTGCATCCTAGAGCACTCTCAACTGGAACCAGGCATTGCTTCTTCCCACAACTCCCATTATATGCTGGCAGAACCTCTCCCCAAACTGTTCTGTAGAGGTCAACTTCCAATGCATATCTTATCACCACAACCTGGGTGACCTCAGTGACTTAAACGCATAAACAAATAAAATTCTAGTGCTCAAACTATTCCCTAAAAAATACATCAATCCTGCTAAAAAACAAATTTGTATAATCAAAATAAGTTCAATGGAACTGATTGTACTCCTTGTCCAATGTCACAGAGTACTAATATAATAATAAATGCTTATACACTACTAACTATATCTTGTCTCCTATTTCCAGAAAGGGGGCTTCAGATCTTCAGTTATCTCCTTGTCATCTACCCTACTCTAGGACTTGCAAGACCAGGTCTGAAGGAGTTTCTTTCAACTATCCAAAGCAGACATCTTTGTTCTCTGATACTTCTGCTAAGCAGAGGTGAGCTATATAGCCATAGGTAAGTGTGACTGATGAATGATCCCTAAGGCTGAGTTTAAGGCAGTATAGAATTCCAAGTCCTGCTTCAGGCATAGAGTGACATTTAAAAAAATCATTTGATGACATAGTTTGCTTTGTCTATCTTCTCATTGGCCAAACTCTTTTTGAAAGCTTGGCCATGAGTTGAAGACTCATTTCTGAGAGGATCTGTACCAGAAGTCTGTGTAATACTATCTTACAGCATCTGTAGAATAGATGTTAGTGTTAGGATCAAGTAACATTGTCTTAAAATGTGGTCCCACAAATATACTATAATGTCCCTGGGATAATAGCAGAGCAGTTGAGAAATACATCTGCATATTGTGCCATGTCATAGAATGGCTATGAAAACTTACCACATAACTAAATCAACAGGCACTCATGTCAGTGCTAGTCAGTTCCCCTTGGTATCTACACAGCCCTGAGATCCAAGCTACTCACTTTGTAACTTCAGACATCAGATTAATGGCACTTGTGTAGTCTATTTTACAAGGGAACATCACAAATATGATTTTTTTTAAGAACTTCTCTCTCTCCTTTCCTCCCCCATCCCTAGCCTCCTTTTCCAGAGAAAGCCACAGAGAACTTAAAGACAAGCAAGAAAGGTGATTCTGGACAACCATACATCATCACGAACAAATTGGCCTCCTACCTCAGTACCTTCAATTGCCACTTTCTCTGCCCCTCACTCTGCCCCTAACATTGGCCCATTTTGTAAGACTGGCTGAAGACTGCCTTAAAAAATTCCTCCTTTGGAGGAACAATTAGAATTCAAAATTTTGTAAAAGTGAATGCTTGAAGCTGATAATAAATTAATAAAACTTTTAAAAATCCCTCCATTAATTGCTGTCACAAATAGAGCAGGCTTCTAGAGCACCGCTGTCCAAAGCCAGCAGCTGTGTAAGGCTCCTTCTTGTCTGTTGTACTTGAGCCCAAAGACTTTCAGTACTTGCCTCCTATTGAAATCTAGTTTGTTGAACTTGTCTTAGTGAGTCTGAACATCTTTGGGGTACTCTGTGGTACAACTGGAATACTGGCTATTTCTTCATTCTGAAAATCATTTTCACTTGAAAGTGATCACTAGCTTTAGAGCTGGAAAGGACCATGGAGTCATCTATTTCAACTCCCTCATTGGTTTCTATGATACTACTTCATAACTAGTTAATAGATAAAAGGGAGAAATTGTTTTGCTTCAGTCTTTTCTATTACAGAGAATATTCTTCCTGGATTTTTTTACTCACCAGTCTTAGACAAATCACTTGCCCTCTCTGCTTTTTGATTCCCTCATCTTTAAAATGAATCACCTGGACTAAATGATCTCTAAGTTAGCCAACAACATTTATTAAACACTTTCTATGTGCCAGGCATTGTACTAAGAGTTGAGGCTTCAAAGAAAGGTAAAAACCTGGTCTCTGCCCTCAAGGAATACATCTAATGGGGAAGACAAAATGCAAACAACATGCATGTAAGGTACATACAGTGTAAATGGAAGTTAATCTCAGAGATAAAAGGGAAATGGAGATGTAAAAGGGGAAGCCTCTGCAGAAGGTAGGATTTAAGCTTACTCTTTAAAAAAAAAAAAGCTGGGAAAGCCAGGAGGCAGAGGTGAAGAGGGAGGGCATTCTGGTCTTGAAGACAGCCAGTAAACAGGCATGATCTGGACGATGGAGAGGAGGAAGACCATTGTCACTGGATCTGAAAATATATGGAGGAGAGTAATGTGTAAGATGGCCATAAAGCTAGGAAAGGTCAGGTCATGAGGGGTTTTAAAAGACAAAGGATTTCATATTTGATTCTGAAGGCCAATCTCTAAGGTCAACGTCCAGCTTCAATATGCCATAAATTTATTCATCTTAGCCAGCCTACTTTCCTTTGCTCTACCCCACGAACTCTGCACTTCAGCCAAAATAGCTTATGTGACATTCTCCCTTACATGACATTGTCCCATGACATTTTGTGCCTTCCCTGTTTTTCCTGTCTACTTACCTTGGTTTATGTCATTATCTTTACTTGGAATGCCCTCCCCCTTCCCATTTGTACCTATCAAAATCTTACCCAGAGGTCAAGGAAAGTCTAGCTCAAATGTCACTTTTGTCCCATAATCTACATTAATAAGGCCTCTAGAGCTGTCCTTTCTTCCTTGGAATTCTTTTAATACCTTGTAGTGTGATCACATATCTATACGTGTGTGTGTGTGTGTGTGTGTGTGTGTGTGTGTGTGTTTAATCTCCTCCAACTATGTAGAAAGCTTAAGAGTAGGAACCATGTCTCATATATCTTTCTGCTTCTGATGACACTTAGCTGAGGATCTTATATGAAGTATTCAATAAACACTTATTAGGTTGCACAGTACCCGATCCATCTACCCTTAGCAATCTCCTAGTGAAACAGAGCCAAGTTCAGCTGCCTGTGAGACAGAATGCACCAGATAAAATATGACTAGAAATTTCCATCACTACTTGCTTTTTAGGGGAATACTACATGCCCAGGGTGCACGTTTGTTAGGGAGATAGTGGCCAAGGGAATGGATTGATAATCAGTTCAAAAGCCTCTGTGCACACACCATTATACCCATGAAGAAGAAACTTCTGCAGCAAGCCCTATGGTTTCTAAGACCCTCTGTCTCTATATTTACCTACTCTCACTTTCACCTATTGGTTCATACTTGAAGGTTATACCATTTCTCTATTTTTTACACTTACCTGAACTCATTGTCCTGCTCAGGCCACTCTTTCTCCACCTTTGGCCTCATTGGAAATTCACCTTCCCTTTGACCCGTACTCGTCTCCTACATTCGCCTTGTTCACAACTTTCAGGCCTGCCTTCAAATCACATATGCTAGGACTATGCCTGTTTCCTGATGCTACTAAATCACCCTTAAGGAACTGCAACTCCTTGCTTCTGCTTGAAATCTCCCCACAACAGCAGAAGCAGGAGAGAAAAATCATCTTGTGGAAAAGGCAATACTTTTCCCTTCTCTGTCCTATAGTGACACAATTTCCTGATATTGGTACCCCTTTCAAAGTCCATCCTCTACCTCTTCTCCCCCAGGAATGGTCAGTGCTTGTCTGTCCCTAAAGGGAAGCTTTCTAACCCTTGTAAAGATGACTACATACTGAAGGAACTGGGAATTCTATCTCCTATGGTCTTCATAGGGAAAGGCTCTCTTTGGTGGTTTGCTTGATAGCTTTATTGTCCAGAAATTTACCAGCCTTCTTTCAGTTGGCCCTTTCCTCTTTTCTACTCTAAGAGGTGCATAGTTCTGAGGACTATTTCAATCATTCTAAATGTCTTCTATTTTTTTGTAAATAATAGTATTAGCTAACATTTGGATAGCAATTTAAGGTTTGCAAAGAGCTTGACAAATATATCATTTTGTTTTCACAATAACCCTAGGAGGTAAGTGCTATTAAGATGCTCATTTTACAGGTAAATAGAAGTTAAGTGACTTGTCCAGGGTCATACAGCTAGTATCTCAGGTCAGATCTGACTCAAGTCTTCTTGACTCCAGGTCCAGCCCTTAAGTATGTTCACTTGATAAGGAGGGCTGGATTTAAAGGCCACATAAAAATTTGTTATCTCCAGAAATGACCTCATTGCCCCTATAGGTCTAAGGGAGGGATATTGTCAGCTCTTTCTCTTTCCCATAACTGATCCTGGCCACTTAAAATTTTCTCTACCAAGTAACTTTGGACTTGAGCACTTGTGATGATGTCAGCATAGAAAGGTTCTTGGACCCTCCTGTGACTGATTTTGGGTCATTACTGCCCAGATCTCACACTGGAGTGATTGTAGCTCTGCATCCACCAGTGGGTTAAATAACTTGGGTCACCACATCAGTAACAAAGGTTTCTGTAGTTCTATTGGGGGATATCGTGAGGATCTGAGTTGTCTCCTTGATGTCGCATAATAGTTTTCATTTTTCCTAACTACAAGCTCTCCTTCCCATTATGAACCTGATAATAGCAAGCTAGGTGACCTGGGACTCTACACAAAAGGTATAGGCAGTGATGTGTTCTCTCCTGCCAGTTCTCAGAATATTGCCTGTATTAGATGGTTCCTAAGTTCATGATTTTAAGACTTTGTAGTTTTTCCATTGAAAGAATTCTCATTTTCTAATGTTTTGGATCCATTGTTGCCCTCTCTTCCAATGTTCTAGTCTATTTTTCAGAGGGACAAATGTGTCCACCAGACCCAACAGGCTGTGTGGGAAAGATACCCTGCTAAATGGTCTTGGAACCCTTTATTAGATTGGAGTCCTTAAAGATTTCCTAAGAATTCCTCCTCCTAGGCCAAAGATTCTCAGTTGAGGAAATTATTTCATAATAATAAAACATTTAGTGCTCCCTGTCTACTGCTGGTAGTATGGTAGAACCCGACCTTGATGAAGACATGCTGTCCTTTAATAATCACTGCTTCCCTTTCTAAATGCTCACAAATCATCCCTTTAATAATATATTCTGGAATTTTAGCAGGAATAAAAGTAAAATCCAATAGCCCATACTTGCTTCACTCTTTTCCTTTCATTCAGTATAGAATAATATTTGCTTTTTCCCCAAGCAATTCTTCAGCAGTTTTCCTTGTATGACTCACATGCATCTTAAAGACCACATGCAAAAAAGAACTTAATTGATTCTTCCTAACCTTATTTTTCTTCTAGACTTCCCCATTTCTATTAAGGACACCATTATCCTTCCAACTGTCCAGGTTTATAACCCTGTAACCATTCCTGAATCTTCTATTCTCTCATACTCTACCCCCTTCACCAAGTAGAATCAATGGCCAATTGCTTTATCAATTATAGTTTCAAAATGTCTCTCAACCATCCCCATCTCTCTACTTACACAGTTCTGTTGTTATTCAGTCATTTCAGTCACATCTGACTCTTTCTGTGTAAGTGTAAGCAGAGTGGGATTTTTTTTCCTGTGGTTCAGGTTTCTAGGCTCAGGCTCAATTGTAAACATCTGAAAGATTAATCTCCTTTGAACCCTGATAATTCATAGCTGTTTTGAATCACATAGGTTTCATGCCTTCTGCCTCTAAGTAAATCAGGGCTAAGTCTTTGTTATATATTCTGGGAGGTTGGCATTTTGCTTTGAGGACTTGCTTATGAGAAGGACCTTTTGATTACCTGGGGGAACTCTGAGTAGCCATTTGTTAACAGCATTCCAACTACTCAGATGTTGGTGTTCTCCTGGCCCAGTAGTGCATGTGAGTCGTTGTATTACTTTGTTCAGACAGTTGGAGTTCTGTGTGTTGAATCTCTGTACTATTTTCTTTGCTTGTATTTTCTATATTTACTTCTTTCCAATTAAAGTAAGATTGTTGACCCCTTTGAAGGCATCTTTCCTTTAGAAAAGCAGATCAAAGAACCTGTGTTAGCAGTCAACCCTGTGTACTAGTGCAGTTGCTACTACACCCCATTTGGGGTTTTCTTGGCAAGGATGCTAGAGTGATCTGCCTTTTCCTTCTCCAACTCATTTCACAGATGAGGAAACTGAGGCAAAAATGGCACTTGCCCAGGGACATACAACTAATGTCTGAGGTCACATTTGAACTCAGGTCTTCCTGACTCCAGGCTTAGCATTCCATTCGCTCTGCTTCCCAGTTGCACACTCACATAGTACAGGCTCTCATTATCTTTCACCCGGACTACTGTATTGCAATAGGAAGCTAGGTGCTACAGCAAATAGAGTGCCAGGCCAGGAGTCAGAAAGACTCACCTTCTTGAGTTCAAATTTAGTTTTAGACACTAACTGTGTGATCCTGGGCAAGTCACTTACCCCTGTTTGCCTCAGTTTCCTCATCTGCAAAATGAACTAGAGAAAGAAATGGCAAATCACTCAAGTATCTTTGCCAAAAAAACCCCAAATGGGGTCACAAAGAGTTGGATATGACTGAACATCAACAACCTAACTGATCTACAGTTAAAGTCTTCCCTGGCTCAAACCTATCCTCCACAAATGTGGCAAGCTGATGCTCCTAAAACACAAATCTGTCCATTTGTCTCTCTATTTAAAAATCTTTAATGGTACTATCAAAGGTAAAATGTAAAATCTTCCTGCCATTTAAGGACCTCCACAATTTGACTCTTCCAACTTCCCCATGTTAGTTATTCGGATTCACACATTTTCTGTTTTAGGCAAACTGTTCTGCAAGCTATTCTTGCACAAAATAGTGCATCTGCTTCCCCCATGCCTTTGCAGACTACTCCCACTTTTTCCCCCATCTGAAAACACATTCTCTTCTCACTTTTACCTCTGAGAATTCCCCAATGCCTTCAAGATGCAACTCAGGTTATATCTTCTACACAAAGTATTTTCTGATTTCCCCATTTGTCAATGCTCCCTCTCTTTGGAAGTTACTTTATGTTATTTTCCATATGTTGTAATTTACATTTGCTTATCTAATTCTATGTTGTGTTCCTTCCCCACTTCCTTTTGCACCATACCTCCCACACCCAACCTCCTTACAAGCAGGGTTTTTTCCCCTAGCACTTAACAAAGTTCCTTAGCAATAACTTCACAAATTTCATGGAATAAAATAGAACAGAATTTAATTTTCCAGTCTGCTAGTCTTTGCTTGAAACCCTCTAATGATGGTGATTCTGCTGCTTTCTAGGGCATATTATTTTCCATATTATTAAGTCAAATTGCTGGAAATTTTTTTTTAATTCTGCCTTTCTGCAACATCCATCCATATCTCCTAACTCTGCTTTATTCAGCCAAGTTTAACTAATATAATCCTTCTTCCACATACCTCCTCGGTGACTTTAAGACAGCTCTCAAGTCTTTAGCTAAGCCTTCTATTCTCCAGACTCAACATCCCTAGGTCCTCTAGTAGATTCTCATGTGTCCTGGTCTCCAGTTCCCTCACCGTTTCAGTTACTTTCTTCTGGATGCTCTTCTATTCCTAAATTTTGGTTTTGGTTTGGTTTCATTCTATTTTGGGATCCAGATCTGTGAGAAATCAGAACAAGTAGCTGGAGGCAAATTAATACCCTTTCCTAAGACAGACTAGCAACTATCCAGCAACTCAACAATTTTAGCAATTTTGCCGGGTTCACTCAAAGTTTCAGTGGTTTGCCTTGTGTTACACAGTCAGCATATGTCAGAGACAGGATTTGAAGGTCGCTCTTCCTGACTCCAAGACCTGCTCTTTATCCACCATCCCATGCTGCCTCTCTAAAATGTGGCACCCCAAAAGAAACACAGTACCCCAAATGTGATCTGACCAGGACCATCCCTTTCCTTCTTCTGGAAACTATATCTCTTAATGCAGTTTTAGCCTACAGTAGTTTTATGGGGCCTACAATTACACCCTGTTGACTCAGTTTCACAGTTGATATCAGTTCTGCATCAGTTTAATCTGAGTTGTAGTTACAAGAGCTAAGAGGCATGTCACACCAATAGCAAAGGTCTGTGGTTATCAGGAGAGCAAATTCAGAGTCCTAGGGCCAGAGGCAAGACCACCGTCAACAAATGAGTTCAACAACTGGCAGTCCCTTGGAGCCTGAGAAGAAGACTCTAGAGGCTGGTGCTAAATAAAGCAAGATACAGTAACAATGAAGTACTAAACATTTCATAGGAACAAATAGTATTTGTGTTCCATCAAAGAGCTGACACTGAGTTGCATTCAATGAACTAAGCACACTGGGTCCTTTTAAGTTGGAGTGTGTAGGGCTACTACTGACCCTCCCACCTCCTTGTTCTTCCAGATGTTCAGCTGTAGACAATTGTAGTTTGGTCTCTCCTGAATGGGAGACAACTGTATCAGGGCACCAGCTGAAACAAACCTATAAATACAAATTATTTAGGTTGATCAAAATAACATACATATATAAACTTGTGTGAATGATGAACAAAATACATGTTGCAACTACCCATAATTGATTTGTAATTATATAATTAATAAGTTGTAATAAGGGATAGAATGCCATTCTGTCAGGCCTCTCTGTAACACTTTATGCAACTTACCATTTGCACTAAACTGCTGCTGTACTTCCAATAAATGAGATCAGTTTCTTGAAAGTGAAATTAACCTTGGGAACTAATTCTATCTGCCTTTTTCTTTTGGGGAAGTAAAACCCCAACTAGCCAGATTTTACTCCCTTAGCCATACCCTGAAAACCAAACAAGAAAACGCAATGAAGTGGGGCAGAAAGCTGACGGAGTAGGGAAGAGAAATAAAGCTCTTACTCAAACTTTAGCAAAGCCAAAGTTCATTAGATTTGGGGAACAGGGATTGGTGATTTCAAAGAACTAATCTAATGGTTAACTAAAATGTTATATGATTATAGTAAAATGCTCAACTGTTAATAAAGTTAGACTATGACTCAGTCATTCTATAGTCAAGATATATGTGCCTATCACATATAGGTCACAGTGCAAATACATAAACTTCCTTGGATTTCCGTAGTGAGAAAAAATCCCTGACACCTACCAACAGTGCCTTCCTGAGTATATGCTGCATTGGCCATAGAATACAGATTCCTCTTTTCAATTTCTTTCTAATTTTCAGAAGAAAGAAAATGTCTTTGAAATAGCAAATTATTCGCCAAGGCATCTATTCTAAGAAGCAAGGATTTACTATTTTTGCTAGACTTGCTTAATAAGCTTGTAATCTATGCTGTTAATATACATCTCATATGGATGTCTCTCTTTTAAGATTGTCTATATAAGTACATAATATACTTGGTTACTTTTTATTGTTCCATTTACACCTGGACTCCAGTGCTCTACAGGAAAATGGCAAGTTTCCATAGTAGTACCAGTGGCTAAGCAAACCAAAGTATAAATTTATTATTATTTGTTTATTACTCTAATGTTTTGTTAATGTGAACTCCAAGGAACAGCAATTTATCATCACTTAAATAGAATTTAGGTGAAATTTATCTTTGTTTAGTAACCATTTCAGTAAAGTAGTGTAAACATCATTGGCAGGAGGAATATTTAAAATAGCTAAGAAAATAAATGAGGTCTAAATACTTAAAAGTATTCATTTATATATGAAATTTATATTTTAATAACAAATTATTTTAATTAAGGTAAATTCTCTTTTAGATTCCTTTTAAGGCAGCACAGTGTAGTGAAAAGCAAGCTGGATTTGAAATCAAGTCACATCAATAAGCATTTTTTTAAGTACCTACTCTACTGAAGTTTTTTAAAGCACTGTGCTAAGTATTGAGAATACAAAGTAGGGCAAAAAACAGTCCAGCTCTCCAGATGCTCACATTCTAATGGGGGAGAAAACATATAAAAACAATATACAAGCAAATTATATGCAGAAAAAATTAGAAATTATCTCAGAGGGAAGGCCTAAGATTAAGGAGGATTGGGAAAGGCTTCTTACAGAAGGCAGAACTTTAGCTGAGACTTGAAGGAAGCCAGGAGGCAAAAATGGGGAGGGAGAGAATTCCAGGCATAAAATATAGACATCGAAATGCATGTAGTAGGTAGAAGATTAGAGACTGCAACCCGGTTGTACTCTATCCACATCCCCCACCAAACCACTTTAAAATAACACCTCAAATTAAATTTGGAGTTGCAGGGCCAATAAAATGGCAGAGTGAATCATTTTTCTAGGTTAAGAAAACTTAGGCGATCTACAGGAGATGTCTGTGACACCTGGCTGGAGGCCTGTCCAGAGTGCACACAGGAGGTACAACAGCAGTAGCTTTGAGAACTCTCAGCTCCAAGATATTCTGAGTCGCAGTTCCACAGCAGAGAGGAGTGCTTGTGGCCACAAGGGAGCAGAGGCCTTAGTCACAGTTGTAGGGCCAAGAGGAATGCTTTAGGAAAATCACTTTAGTGGCTGAATGGAAGATGGATTGGAATGGGGAGACACTTGAAGCAGGCATATTTGCATATCGTTCTTTATTCAGAAGTAAGTTAATATCAGTAATATTAGTCAATATTAGATAATGAGAGCCTGCACTAGAGTAGTGTCAGGGGAGAGAAGGGGATATATTTGAGAGACGTTGCTAAGGTGAAATCAACAGGTCTTGGCAGCAGATTGGATATGGGGATGACAGAGATTGAGGAATCCAGGACGACTCCTTGCTCTTGAGCCTGTGAGACTGGGAGGATGGTATCATCCTCTACAATAACAAAGAAGGTAGGAAGGGCAGAGGATTTAGGGGGAAAGATAAGTTCCATTTTGGACATATCGAGTTTGACTTAATGGGGTTTTGTTGTGTTTTTAATTTCCTAGTATGAACATTTACTCCTATGTTCTTTAAGGATGCAAGTTCTCATATCCTAGTCTCCAACAAATTTTTTTTTAATTTTCTAATTCTGAGTACTTAGATTCTTCCTGAGATCACCTTGGGCTCTCGCTGCAGCCATTCCTGGAGATTCCAACTCAGACGTTAACATCTCGGATTCATGGCCATTGGTCAGTGATTACAGTCTCAATTGGGAAAGATAAACATGCCTCTTAGATGTAGCACAGTAAAGCGAAAAGAAACTATGGTGTGAAGGCAAAAACCTGACTTCAACTCTTGGTGATCTTGGACAGTCCTTTATCCTCTCTGGGTTTCAGTCTCCTGATCTCTAAATTGAGGAAAATGAACTGGGTGATCCTAAAGGTCCCTTCTAAATTCTCTATTCCTCTTCTCCTTAATTTACTATTCTAAGTTGATTAAAATGATTGTTTGGAGCAAACTGTCCTCTGACTCACAGTTTGCACATAAAAGATGCAGGACTGAGTCCAAATCAGGAAGCAGAACCAGTTAGACCTTCACTTCATTGGAATCATAAATGTTTCTAGCTTAGATCAACATCTATGAAGAATTTATAATGTTCTCTAAAGTTAAAGAGTGCTAGAAAACTCAGCAGAATTCATTTATGGGGGGGTGTTTGGGAGGAAGTAAATTGAATTAAATAGGGTAAACACCTCAGTGTATGGTCTGCCTTCAAGAATAGTGGGAAGGTTCAGTTGGCATGAATCTGAGGCTTACCTTGCTTAAAGCAATGAGAAATATAAAATATGTAACTTTTATGTTTCACCACTTGCTATTTAAAAGCTTGATTCTAAAACCATTTAAGAGATATAATATGAAGTCTCACTTTAATTTTATGTCTTATTTGCTTTGAAGCATACCTCCCTACCTGAGAATTATAATAAGGATGGTTTATACCTTTGAAGTTGTTGTACTACTCATGTTTGTACTTGGGTGGAGTTAGAGGTAAATGCAGGGAAGTTGTTGCAATTCTCCACAAGATAACATTCTATTCTAGGTCATGATTGAGTCAGAATGGTTTGTCAGGACTAGAACAAAATGAAATACATGTAGACCATCCAATACTTGACGAAAACGGTTGCTTAATAACATGGAATGGATACCCAGTGAAGACATAACACTGGTTAGACAGCCTTATTCACCTCCACTTAGACATTAATATGGTCAGAAGTGTGTGTGGAGTTACCTATCTAGCAATGAAACATCTATCAAGTGTGAAGAGTACTGACTTCTCATGGACTGGCCTTTTTATATCCTAGATGAGCAAGAAGTCATGTCATTGGTTGGAGCCATAGTCCCCTGAACTAATAAAGATCAGAGATAGCTTTCCTGCATATTAAGACAAAACTAGACCAGCCTAGGTAGCAAGGTATAGAATTTGTGATGGGGAATAATGAATTGTATTCCTGGCCATACCATTCTTAGCTAAGTGATCTGGGACAGGTCACTTAAAATCTCTGAGTTTCATTTTTATTTTCTGTAAAATATGTTTAATAATTTTTACCATGCCTTCTTCCTCTACCTTTTAGCACTGTTGTAACAATCAAATAAGGTAAAATGAGAATAGGGTTTGAAAACTGTCAAAAAGATATCCAAATGTAAGGAAAATGATGATATATGATATATGAACACTGGTTCCCACATCTTTGTCATTTTTCTCCTTTGAAACTTGCCAAACTAGATACATGAAGGGAGTTTGGGTAATCAGGGGAATTTGCGTAATGTATTTGGTATGCTCTGGCCAAGTATGAGTCATAGTAACAACATCCTCTACAGACATCAGTGCTCAGTTAAGAGTTTTAAGTAGCATTTAGGGAATAGTTAAGCTTTGACTACACTTCTCCCATTTCATGTTGCTATTGTAGTTCTAGGGCTTGATAGTCAAGGTTCAATGGAACCTTAATTTTGGGGGTGTTCAGGCCTAGAAACAGGCAGTGTTAATATGTACTGCATTATTGTTTTATCAAGTTGTTTAAGTCTTATAGTAATCATAAAACAGGAGTGATTTTTTTTAAACCATTCTGAGCAGTAATATGAAGTAAGTTTATGAACATACTCATAATAGGACAACACATATCTCAAGAATTAGTAACAGTAGTCTTTCTGCCATTTATGGAGTTGCCATTTTTCAACATGCCTTGTGACCAGAATTTTCTTCCTTTGGTCTCTTTAGTACATGAATGTTTTTTGTTATCAGAAAGGATACTTTTAAAAACAATTACATGGAATTTTTTCAAGTTTGTAGAGAACCTTGAGGGGTTTGAAAGAGCCCCTTTTCAAGTCCCCTCCTCCAAGGGAGAAGAGTAGCTGGCTTAAGAAGTTAAGTGATATACTGTTCTCAGGTGCTCGTCCTTGAATTTGGGTGTTGAAGTTCCAGGAATCAGGGCCCCTGCTATACAGGATAACATTCTGATAAAGAGGCCTTGAAGCCTCCCTTTCTACTTATCACCATCTGCTCTGTTTCATGCTTCAGTCACTACCTTTATGGTTTTTTACTATTTAAGCATCCAGATTCCCTGAATTATTGGCTCAGTATGTCCAGAATAAACTCAGCTTGTTCAGACTGCTGTGTCCTGCCTGTCTTTTCATCCTCACTCTGTGAGCCCATAACCACCCCAGACCTGCTGGACTGCGCTGGCCGCAGCATCTGGTGCCCAAAAGGGGCCCCACCTGTTCTAGACAGGAGAGCCTAGTTCAAGTCGCAAGACCAGAGGAGGACCCCTGGAGCCGAAGAAGAAAGGAGCACGCAGGTAAAAGGTGAGGGGAAGGCCTGGAAGGCGGCCACTTCTTTGGCGTGGTCACTTTCACTTTGAGCTCGATGAAATTAGTTTCACTTTAGCAATAAGCTAGAGCCCAGGCATTTAAAAGAGACAGGTGAAGTAATCTTGGGGTCATGAAGTAATTCATGTGGTGAAAGGCATGAAGGACCCGGAGAAAGGGGTCTTGAAAAGTGGGAAGCAGTAGGCAATCTAATGAGTGTGTATTATAGAGAGGTCAGACCAAGTGCTTCTCGTGTTACAATATTTTCAGTTTGGAATGTACTTAAAATATGTCTAGAGAAACCGAACAAGTATCAATAGCCACAAAAACAATAAAGGTAGATGCAGCCTCTAGTACTAAAGAGAAGGAAGACCCGATGGGGTGTGTCACACAAAAATTTAAAATAGAGTCTCCTCCTCCCACTGCTCCTCCATTCTACAAGTCTAGATCACAAGTTTGTGAAAAAATCCAGGACCCTGAAGGGATTGTACAAAAAGTCCTTTGGCAAGCCACAGAAAGAGGAGAAGGAACAATTTTGGAAATGAGGCTAACATTGCCATTAATAGAAACTCCACATCCCTATAACCCAGGAGCTGCTATAAGAGAACATACCCCTCTGGATTTTAAATTCTTAAATAAATTAATCAATTGTGGACCAGATAGTCTTTACATTCAGTCTCTTCTAGACACTATTTCTCAGACAGCCCTATACCCCACTGACTGGTACAATATAGTTAAACCACTCTTGAAGGAGATTACTTAGTTGGAAATCTGAATTGTATGACAGATGTTTGGAACACAGTGTTAGAAAGTAAGCCAAAGTTATAATTTGTGCAGAGAATTTCTGACAATTTTTTTTCTTTCAGTTTTTGGATTTTTTTTTATTGTCTGTATACATGTTCTGTCTTTACATGTTCTGTGTGTATGTATTTGTGAGTTATTACAGCCAGCTCCATTGTAGCTGAAATTTGAAATGTTATCTCTTTTCCTTCCCCTCCTCCCTTCTCTCTGATGGCTGCAGCATCAAGGAGGAAACTAGGAGAGAGAAAGAGAGAAACTAATCTCATGTTATTTAGTTTATACGATTGCTAAATGCAGTTTTAGATAAGAAATGCAAGGAATAATGTATGTGCAGTTTTAAAGGGGCTTTAGTCAAAGCCCACTAGGAAAACAACATGGGTATTAAGTTTAAGGAAAGTATAAAAGTTTTGGAAATTATTGGAAAGTTGTTGGTAAAATTCTCTCTCTCTTTATACCTTCTAACCCTGGACAGGTTGTGAAGGTGGAGAGAAAGACAAAAAGAAATCGGGGAAAAATTTTCCCCTCATATCAGCGAGGCAGATTGAATAGCTTTTAATTATCTTATGCCTCACCTAAAAGAGAAAAGTTTTTGTATATGGGATACAACTAAAAGATCATTATTCGGGTCATATTTTAAGTGAAACATGTCACTCCTAATTGGATGTTTAAGACAGGTCAGAATTTGTTGTGTTATTTGGCACTAAGGCAAATTGAGAAAATCCATAAATCTGAAAAATAAAAAAGGACACCTCAGAGAAAAAGTTTTGAACTCCCAAGTGGAAAGGAGGGGACTAGGCGCCAGAGTCTCTCTCACTTCTGCTTGCAGTTTGACAACTTTTTCTTTCAAAAACGTTTTTAAGGAGTGGACACAGACATGAAATTTTCTTGAGTAAAAGTTAGAACCATTAAGATTTTTATTTTATTCTGTAATACAGAAATGGTGTTAGAGAAAGCAATTTGTAATATGAATTTTGTTGAAACTAAAAGATGTTGGAAAAATTGTGTAAAGCCAGTTATGTTATTTAAAATTTTATCAGTCCTACTAACCTTATCTTATAATGTTTTGTAATTGCCATTTAGAAAACCAGGTATTTTCACCTTTGCCTGTTAAAGAAGTTACAGCTATCATTTATAAGACTTGTAAGATTGTTAACTAAGTTTTCGAAGTTGCTATTTTAATTCTAAACCTAAAACTGTTAATTGATTACTGTGTGGAAAGAAATGAATTGAGTAAAAATTTTTATTTAGACTGGTTCTGCCCATTCAGAACAGTCCTCCTGTATGCCTAGGGGTTGGCAGGCATGGGATTCATGCCAATTCCTCTTATTTTGTAAAACTGCCAAGGTCCCTTTCATGTGGACAAGGTCATCAATCCTAAGAAAGAAATTTGTTTGGCTTATATAATTCATAAACAATGAATATGACTTACTCAAAAGTTGTAATAGATAGAAAAGATTTTTAATAATTGACTTTTATATCAGGACAAGTTTTAAATTTGAGAAGGAAGGATCTTAAATGGAATCTCTTATGTATGTGAGTCCTGTTAATCTTCATTGCTTATTGCAACTCCATGGGAATACAAATTAATTGTATTTGACTTTAAGTTGTGATTAGTGAAATTTGCTGTTTAAGGTAAAAGCATTTGGGACCATAAATATTTTTGTTTCAGTTTGAATTTAGGTATAGTTGTCTGCATTAAATCGGTATCTGAGAGAATATGCCACAAGTTACTCAGAGGGACTGTGATTCTGCATCCTGTACTGTTATCAGGTAAAATCTGTATCTGGAGAGGAAACACTGAGGGGATAATTCTAGACTCAATCTAGGATGGGATCCTCCTGGTCAGTTTCCCCATTGTGTCCTTTTATAAAGGAATGTTTCCCACCTGACTATTCCTGAGTCTGGCTATAATATAGATACTGCATGATTGGAAAATTTCACTCCTATCTGAATTCAAACAGAGTTCAACATGTTTTATCCTATCATATTTGCTATATCACATGTCCCTACTTTATCCTTCCATAGCAAACTTCTATATCAATTACAAGTAGTCAGTATAACATGTGAGTCTTTTTATGTAATCTTACTGGAAAATTTAGTAGTATTTTTATTTGAAATTAGAACATGTTCAGAAATTTATGTAAACGACTTAAGACTCACCTTAAGATGTCCCTATTATTTAAAGGATTTTAAAAGCAGTAATGTTTTATTTCCCTGTAATCAGTCTCTTACTGTTACCAATGTGAGATTCTATTATGCACTTTTATTAAAGCATTTTGTGATATCTAGGAATTCTGTAATACCTAAGAATTTGGTTTGTTATAATACTTTGGGAATTCATATTACTTAGGACATTTTTATACCAAGTTTTAATAAATTTTAATTTTAAAAGGTTTATTTTTGTTTCAAAGTGAAAAGACAACTATCATTTAAAAAGGTTTCACCTAATCTTCTTTATAAAAGTTTAGTAATTTTCTTAACCTCATGATAGAATGTCGTATTAAGAAAAGAAAAGAACAAGAAATATTTTTAGAAGAAAAGTTTTTCAAAATAAGGTTAAAGCCTACTAAAATTTTCATTTTCAAGATAAGGTATTGCTATTTAATATGTAATGATCTGTAAAACAGAAAAGATCTTGCTGTTTTAATAAGCAAAAGTTAAAATTATTGTGTGAACTTATTAACAACTTAATTTCTAAAGCTTTTTCTTCCAGAGTGAATATAATCAGAAAAAGATAAACAAGCTGGTGAAACAATGACGATCACCTATTCAATTGTGAGATTCATCTTAGAAATCTCTTTTGTTTAAGACAATACAGCTATGATAGTGAGCCATAATAACTTATGCACTATCTTGTCTATGGCAGAAATATAAAGGAATATAAAGCAGTCTGAATGATCAGTTCCAGAGATTTGGAAAGCTAAATACAAGCTTTATCAAAACATATAGAGAGAAGATAAGGAGGTTGGGGACAAATGGGAATCATCCAAGCTCCTCCTATCCCTAGATAGTTACTAAGTATGTCAAGAGAGTGTGAGGAAGTCTGACAGTATTCTCACTTCTACTGACAGTATTCTCACCACCTCGCTTCTAGTTATTTTATTCTTACTCCTTTTTGGTCCTTGTTTGTTTAATCTCTGTGCCAGGTTTGTGTCTTCTAGGTTTCTTTGTCCAAGACCATCACCTATCACCCTCTGAATTGTCAAGTTCCTCATACTGGTTAAAGATCCAACCCCTCCAGCGTTGGGACCCTGTGAGGCAGGGTCAGCTCTATGTCCAATCTCAGCAGGAAGCAGTTTCAGAAGCCGAGACCTTCATCCCTTATCCCAAATTATATTGGGTTCCATCTGTTTAAAGGGGGACAGGGTGGGGAGCTTGAGTGCATATACTTGGGCCTCAGTTCTAATATTACATTTCTCTTTACAATTCATTCATATTTCAGGAATACCATATAACCCTATGGGTCAGGCAATAGTATAAAGGAAGAATAAAACTCTCAACCTGTTCCTTCAAAAACAAAAAGGGGGAACCCTTGGTAGGTCCCCTAGGGAGCAATTGGCACAGGCCATATATACTATTAACAACTTAACCTTAGATTATGACAACCTTACTCCTTCACAAAAATTCTTTTCATTTTTCAGCTGTAATGATATCAGAATTATTAGTAAAAAGCAGATTGCACCCCAGCAACACCTGTTGTAGAAGGATGTCAATAAGATGTGGAGAGGACCTGATAGGGTGTTAACAAGAAGGAGAGGATTTCTTTCTGTCTCCACAGATAGCGGAGTTGTGTGGGTCCGAGATACAGATATGAGACCTGTCCAAGCGATACAGAAGCTGCGCCTGCACAAAAAGACCCACTGGGGCACAGAAGAAGAGAAAAGGCTAAAGGAGATACCAAACAGACTCTCATTGGGCTCATCTTTTTACTGAATTCCCTTAACTTGGTTAAGGCTGACAAAAATGGGACTGTGACAGCACGAGGGGACAACACTTTCAATGTCACTTGTTTGAATTGCTCTGTGAATGCTTGCATAAATGAAAAAGTAGGAGGCCAAAAGGTATTTGTTATTAGACAAAGTCCATTCGTTCTCCTTCGGTTGAGGAAATTCAATGGTATCAAGCTCCAGGAGATCAGACTATCGATTTGCTTCTAATAAAATTGTTTTCTTGTAAAAAAAAGGTATATTTCCTGTATTATTTTTGGAATTATTGCTTAAGTAGCCATTTTTGTAGTAGTGTAGCTTTAACCGAAGGTATTATGAGTGTACAAACAGAAGTTAAGCAAGCCAAATATTTAGATCAATTGTCCAGAAATATTACAAGGGCATTTCAAGTCCAAGAAAAAATTAATAAGGATTTTTATCAGGCTATTGATGAATTGCAATGGGATGTAATAGAAATTAATGAACAAGTTGAGATACTCACCTTATATAGTAGATTGAAATGTGATTATAGGTTTTGTTTGTTAAATGTGAATAATTTTACCAAAATTGCCAATCACTTAAGAGGATTATGGAATGTTAATAATGTAACTATGGATATGGATGATTTGGAACAAATTATTCAAATTATTGATGATGTCAGAAGTCATAGTGACTTGGATCCACCCAAGGCTGCACAACAGATTGCAGATGTGATAAATAGAGCATTTGGGTTTTTTAAGTGACCTTGCGCAAGACCTTGGGCTGTTGGTCATAGGCCTTTGTATCTGTATCTGTGCTCCTGCCCTGCTGTCCTTGATCATCAATACTATACATAACCTGGTATTCAACATTCGGATGAATAGGAAAGAGTCGTTGTAAAACAAAAAGGGGGAGATGTAGAGAACCTTGAGGGGTTTGAAAGAGCCCCTTTTCAAGAGTTCCCCTCCTCCAAGGGAGAAGAGTAGCTGGCTTGAGAAGTTAAGTGATATACTGTTCTCAGGTGCTCATCCTTGAATTTGGGTGTTGAAGTTCCAGGAATCAGGGCCCCTGCTATACAGGATAACATTCTGATAAAGAGGCCTTGAAGCCTCCCTTTCTACTTATCACCATCTGCTCTGTTTTATGCTTCAATCGCTACCTTTATGGTTTTTTACTATTTAAGCATCCAGATTCCCTGAATTATTGGCTCAGTATGTCCTGAATAAACTCAGCTTGTTCAGACTGCTGTGTCCCACCTGTCTTTTCATCCTCACTCTGTGAGCCCATAACCACCCCAGACCTGCTGGAATGCACTGGCCGCAGCACAAGTTGTCAACACTTTCCTAACATTTCACCAAAAAAAGTAATGATGCTCTCATTTCAGATTTTTGCTTTATTAAATCGAATTATTGCACAGTCGTTGGCACAAGATTGTTTGAAGTCACTTGGCAAGTTCACCTATGTGATTTCATAATTAAGGTGTTTAAGTAGAGTGGGGATTCTGGAAAAATTCTTTATCTAGAAAAATCTAGGTGCAACAATTTCCAGACTAGAGAAAATCATGGTAACCTGTTTCATCTGGAAGAAATGGTGTAGGATTTAGACCTGGGTTCAAATTTCAGCTCCGTCACTTGCCAGCTGTATGAGCCTGGGCAAATCATTTCAGCTTTCTGGGCCTTTTTCACTATTTGGAGATGGTGGGCCAGGTGACCTCTAAGGTCTCTTCCAGCTCTAAGTTTATGATCCTGTGAACTCTGATTCATGTATTTGATTATCATTAATCATCCATATATTGTTATTGTGTTTGTTCATGTGGTTTAGTTGTTTCCAGCTCTTTGGGATCCTGTTTGAAATTTTCTCAGCAAAGATACTGGAGTGGTTTGCCATTTCCTTCTCCGACTCATTTTACAGAGGGGGAAACTGTGCCCAGGGTCACACAGCAAAATATGTGTCTAAGACTAGATTTGAACTTAAGTCTTCCTGACTCCAGGCCAGGCCCTCTATCCACTGTGCCACCTAGCTACACATAACGTATACATTAGCAGTTGTGAATAGTGCTCTACTTGGACTCAAGAAGGCCTGGGTTCACATCCTACTTCAGACACCAGCTGTGATACAATGGGAAAGTAACTTAACCTCTATGAACTTCTTTTTCTTCATCTATAAAACAGGGATAATAATGCTTGTAGTGCCTGTCTTACAGGATTGCTGTGAGGCTCAAATTAGATAGTATCTATAAAGCACCCCACTCCTTACCATTCCTGCCACATTGCCATGGGAACAATCTGCAGGAAGTGGCAATTTTAGTAAATGGTTTTTATTGGGAGATCCCAAGTGCTCATGATACTGAATTTGAGTTGAAGGCATCCTTAAAGGAGAAAAAGCTACATGAAATGTGAAAAAAAGAAAGAAGTTGCAGCAGCCACACTGGAGAGGAGTCAGACCAGGCCAGGAACTGTATCTTGGATTATCTGAGCAGGGTATTGAATAAATATCAGATTGCCTTACTAACAGACTTGAGGGGAGTTCTAGGAGCACAAGGTACAACTGGAGAGAAGCTGAATTGTATAGAACAAGGACAGATACTCTCTGCCTGTTTCTATTTGAACATGTGGGAGATTTGGGGGGCTGTTGAGCTGGAAGAGCTGATGACACAGTTGATGTACAAAAAGGGGGTTACCTGATTCTTCATCTCCCTTTTCTTAACCTGATTGTAAAGACTTCAGTCTGTTGTGAGCTATGTCCCAGAATTCAAGTGGGGAAAACAATTGCCTTGTTTCCTATCTGGCCACCACATAGCCATAAGCACATAGCTGTTTTTGTCTCTTTTACCTTTGTTTCACAATCTTTGGTGAACAAATGTTCCATAGTGAATATCTCCAGAATTGGCAACAACCTAGCAAGTTCTAAAGATCCAAAGGAGAACTAGAGGTGTGGTGAGTGTAGTGTCCTCAGAGCAGTAGTGATTGATAGCATGGAAAATTTCTGCATTGTAAAGGTTGACCACTAGCAAAATTATTGGCCTATGTTATCAGCAGATATGACTGGACTGGACAGTGCCAAGGTAAAACATGAAATCTGTACTTAAAAACCTTGTAATGAGGCTTAAATATTAGATTCTTAGCGAATTGCAATCAGAATTATAAATGACTGAATACTGTTAATTCTGTTAATGTGCATTATGACTCTTTATGTTTAGCATTCCTTTTTTGGAAATAGGAATAAATCACCTTTCCTATACCCAACTGATATTATACCCTGAGTATTTTTGTCATTTTCCTCCTTTTGAGGAATCCTAGATTTATGAGCCAAAACTTCTTCTATAATTAGTATTATCCCCGGGTATGTTAACATTCCAAGAAGAGTGAGAAAAGGAAGTCTTCCCCCTTTTCACTAAAGGCAGACTTTCCAGAACTGAATACATTTCAAGCGCATGACTCAGTATTGGATAGGAAGGAGTAAATATCCCAGCCCCTGTGGCCTCAGATGAATATTCATCTTGGTGTTAAATTTGACAAAATAAGGTGCTGTTGGAGGAAAATCATGGAGTGGGTGGGTAATACACACACACACACAGACACACAGAGTAGATAGGAGACTGGACGTCATGAGAAAGGTTAAGTTTCGATATGTGTGGATCTTAGAATTCTTGGCATACAGCTGATAGTTGAAAACACAGGAGCTGATAAGATCACCAAAAGGAATAATATTGAGAGAGAAAATAAGAAGATCCATGACTAACCACTGGGGCATACGATGTTAATGGACATGATCTTCATGAAGACCCAACAAAGGAGACTGAGGAGCAGTCAGCAGAAGGAGAACCAAGAGAGAGCAGTGACACAAAAACCTAGAGAGAAGAGAGTATTAAGGAGAAAAGGGTGATGAACACTGTCAAAGGCTGTAGAGAGGATAAGATAGAAGAGGACTGAGAAAAACTCATTAGATTTGGCAATTTGGTGACTACTGGAAATTTTGAGGATAATGGTTTCTGCTGAATAAGCAGATTAGATAACATTCTTCAAAGAATTAAAAGGAGAGTGAGAGGAAAGGAAGTGGAAGAAAGTTTGTTGACAGCCTTCTCAAAGTGTTTAGGCATGGAACGGAGAGATGGAATGGAATGGACAAATCAAGTAAAGGATTTTGGGTTTTTTCAACGATAGAGAATTAAGTATATTTCTAGGCAGGAGAGAAATAGTTAATAGATTAAGTGATTGAAGATTATTGAGATTGGGCCACCTCTTCAGGTGAAACAGTGTGAAGGAAGAGATCGGAGCAAAAATCATCTTAATTATATGAGATGTGAAGAAGAAAAGGAGCTCTCAGGGGATGATTTTAATTTCTTCAGTAAAATATGAAACAAAGTGAAGGGTGAGGGAATCATGGGAGTTTTGAGGATTAATGAAAAGATTTAGGGAAGTAGAGGTAGTGAGCAGAACAGTGAATTAATTAGGGAGATATAAAAAGATAGCCTTGCTTCAGTAAGTGCCCAGGTGAAAAAATATAACGTAAATTTGTAGTGGACCCAGTCAGCATGACTTTGTGTTTTTTTCCAGTTTTGATCAGCAGCATGTGAATATGAACACAAGCAGTGTATGGTAAGAGTGATCCATGGCTGAGACTTGGCAGGGCAAGGTCAGTGATAGGATAAGGTGACAGTGACCTGAGGATAGTGTAGAGTTGATTCATAAAGGGATCAAAATGGAGAAAGGAGGAGAGTATATCCAGTGCAGGGTGATAACCGACGAAAGATCTGAAGAACGGAGGGATCAGAGGTCACAGTGAAAACAAGGTATAGTTTTAGGGATTGTAAGTAAAGGGAAAGCTAGAATGAAAAAATTTTATGAACAGATCAAGGAAGTAAGGTTATATAGATCCAAGCAAGTCTTCCCGCCCCCCCACACCCTCCCCACCGGATGGATGCCTAGAGTACATTAGTACTGTCTTATACAAAGAGAGTAATCTTCACTAGAAATCAACTCCATTTGTCAACAGAAGACTTAGTGACAGACTTGCTACCTCCATTATAAGCTGTCCTTGGCTGTCAAGTGGGCTCTCTTTAAACAGTTCAAAGACTTTATGTATGGAGCAAAATTCCAAGTGTGGGATCACAACCATCAACTAAATGACATGTTTTGACCAATGCTGAGTTAGGTGTTACTCATCAGACATGGTAATAGCAGTAGCCAGCTTTAAATTCAATACTGTACTATTGAACTATAATTCAACAACTCTGCCTTAAAACTGAGGAGAATACTAGCTGAGGCAGGGAAAGAACTAAACTCAAAGGCAGTACTTTTTCTACCTAGAACTTCAGTAGGGATTCTGAGAGTACAGAGACAATTTACAGAACCTTCAACAAGTTAAGATTTGAGAATGTAATCTCATAGCTGTGATGAAGAAAATAATCAGTCCATACTATCAACCAGCTCAAGGATGGGGCAGAAAAGTCAGCAGGACATAAAGAACTAGATCCATTTGACCTGTTATAAAATTAATTTATGTTATAGGGAAAACTGGATAAGTTGTCATATGTATAGCCAGATGGCAATATTAATGTTTACCCACATAATGTATCCCTTACATGCACTTTCATATGTTTGCTGAGATATATAGTAATTTTTTTCTGGCAGTCTATGTTTTGATTTTTAAAATTACATGTAAAAACAATTTGTAACTTTCTTTTAAAAACAATTTGAGTTTCAAATTCTCTCCCTCTCTTATTCCTTTCTCCCCTCCCTGAGACAGCAAGTAAATTGATATAGACTATACCTATGCAGTCATGCAAGACACGTTTCCATATTAGCAATGTTGAAAAAGAAAACAGACCAACTCCTCCCCCCCAAAAAAATAACCCAAAGAAAAACAAAGAAAATATTTTAAAAGTATGCTTCAGACTCTCTAAGTTCTTTCTCAGGAAGTGGATAGCATTTTTCATCATAAGTCCTTTGGAATTGTCTTAGATCAGTGGATCGCTGAGAATAGTGGTCATTCACAGTTGATCATCAAACAATATTGCTGTTACTGGGTACAATGTTTTCCTGGTTCTGTTCACTTCATTTTATATCAGCTCATGTAAGTCTTTCCAGCTTTTTCTGAAAGCATATTTCTCATCATTTCTTATAGCACAAAGCATTCCATCACAATCATATACCACAACTTTTTAGTGATTCCCCAATTGATGGGCACACCCTCAATTTCCAATTCTTTGCCACCACAAAAAGAGTTGCTATAAACATTTTTGCTCAGATTGTTCCTTTTCCCTTTTCTTTCATTTCTTTGGGATACAGACCTAGTAGTGTTATTGTTGGTCAGAGGGTATGCATGATTTTATAGTCATTTGGGCATAGTTACAAATTGTTCTCCAAAATGGTTGGATCAGCTCACAACTCCACCAATAGTATATTAGTGACCCAATTTTTCTATACCCCCTCTAATATTTGTCATTTCCCATTTCTATAATATTAGTCAATTTGATAGATGTGAGGTGGTACCTCAGAGTTGTTTTAATTCACATTTCTCTAATCAATAGAGATTTAGTCTTTTTTCATGACTACAGATAGCTTTGAGTTCTTCTTCTGAAAACTGCCTGTTCATACCCTTTCACCATTTATCAACTGAGAACTATTTGTATTATTAGAAATTTGACTCAGTTCTCTCTATATTTAAGAAATCAGGCCTTTATGAGAGAAACTTGCTATAAAATTTTCTCCCAGTTTTCCTTCTAATCTTGCTTGCATTTATTTTGTTTGTGTAAAACCCTTTTTGATTTAGGGTAATCAAAATTATCAGTTTTATATCCTGTAATGCCCTCTACCTCTTGCTTGGTCATAAATTCTTCCCATCTGTAGATCTGGCAGGTAAACTACTTCATACTCCCCTGTTCTAATTTCTCACCTAAGATATTTGATACTCACTAGCTGTGTGACCTTGGGCAAGTCACTTAACCCCAATGGCCTCATCCTGGGTCATCTCCTGTCATCCTGATGAATATCTGGTCACTGGATTCAGATGGCTGTGGAGGAGAAGTGAGGCTGGTGACCTGCACAGCCCTCCCTACTCAAAACAAAGTCAAGTGCAAGTCATGTCATCATTTGGCAATGAAGGACAAGCACATACACACAATGCCTTCGATTTCTTTTTCTTCTCTCACTGCGATAGCTATTGTTTCTCATAAAATATTGAATAATAGTGGTCATAGTGGACATCCTTTCTTCATCCTTGCCCTTACTGGGAAGGCTTCAAGTTCAATCCCCATTTCACATAATGCTTGCTGATGGTTTTAGATAGGTACTACTTATCATTTTAAGGAAAGCTCAGTTTATTCCTACATTTTCTAGTGTTTTCATTAGGAATGAGTGTTACATTTTGCTAAAAGGTTTTTCTGTACCTATAATCATATGATCTCTGTTGGTTTTGGTATTCATATGATCAATTATACTGACAGCTTCCTTACTCTTGAGAACCATCCTGCATTGCTGTCATAAAGCATATAGAATTTCTGAAGGTTCTAAGTTAACACATCTGTTTTATTTCTTACGTACTGTGCTTATATTTTGTTGTGGTTTCTTTGAGTCATTTTCAGTCATGTCTGACTCTTTGTGACCCCATTTGGGGTTTTCTTGGCAAAGATACTGGAGTGGTTTGCTATTTCCTTCTCCATCTCATTTTACAAGTGATGAAACTGAGGTAAAAGTGTCTGAAACTAGATTTGAACTCAGGAAGATGAATCCTGACTCCAGTCCTGGCACTCTAGCCACTGAACCACCTGACTGCCCTTTGTGATTTTACTATATCTAACATAACAATCTTGATTACCTGTGCATGATTTTGTTGTTTATTTACACATACTCTAAGGCCTATGCATGTTTGTCATTACATAGGTCTAGTGATATTGTTATTGCTAACTTTATATATTTTTTTCACTGTTTATAATTGTTTCTGCACTATGAATATACTTGTACCATTAGGAAGCCCACATGCTAAGTCTAGACATTTCATTTCTGAAATAGTCTGTTAAACAATCCTTTGTATCCTTTTTGTCTATTACGTGTAACTGTTAATGTGTATTTGCTGTAGATTGTAAGGTGGGAATGATTACTTTGATTGCTGGTATAATCACCCTTGTTATTTTAAGTACTGATATTTCTTTTGATGCTTATGACCAGCATATTTGAAGATTTCAAGTTTACCTCAACTGATTTTACAAGTGACTAGACAGTCTCTAGCCTTGGGGATGAATGCTGGTGGTATTACCACAGAGACTCAGAATATAGGCATCTACTCTTGCAGTTAATCAGACATATTTACCCGTGGTTTCCAAATGCATATGACATTGAATTTGATCAAACTTATACAAAAGGAGAATGGCTACGTGGAATGGATAGACAAGGAAGAAGGTATAGCAGCCATGTTGGAGAGGCTGAAAGTCCAGCTGGGGCTGGAAATGCATTTTAGATTGTGTAAGCAGGGAACTGAGTAACTTACTCAGAGGCCTTCATCCTCACTAAAAGACCTGAAGGAATATCCGTAAGGCGACAAGCACTAAATGAGAGTCAGGCATGTCGGGTCATAGTAGATACCATTGAAAGTAGCATTTTGTGAAGTGTAGATCCCAACACCTTTTCACATACACAGTAGGTGCCCAAAACCTTTCTTTCCTTTTTCTATTCCTGATAGATAAGAGTTGCTTTGTACAACATTTAATTCCTGCTTCTCCTCCATCTCAGGACATAGTAAAAGGGAGGAAGTCTACTCTGTTTCCAGGCAGTAACATTCCCAAACAAGATTGCTTTTCAATTGAACTATTCCCAATTATTATAACTTCATTGCTTTATAAATTTGTTATGATATAAAAACTGGTAGACACCAATTCAAATTAGTGTGGTTAACGACAGTGGAGCTAGATTAGGAGAAAAGTGGGAAACTAGAGCCCACTGAAGAATCAACTCAGTTCTCTACATTTAGCAAAGGCACTTTTATTGTTTATATATATACACATTTTATATATACACATTCCACCTGTAACATATACATGTAGTTGAGTAGAGACTCCCAAGGATGGCTGCCATGCCTTTTCCCTTGTCTAACGGCTCCTCAAAGCCACTCTTCTTGTGTAAGTTTGACCAAGTTCAGTGTCATATGCATTTGAGAACCAAGGGTAAATATGTCTGATTAGCTCCAACAGATGCTTCCTGGGCAAATCACTTACTGAACCTCTCAGGGTCATGGGCAGCTCTCTAAGACTTTATATTGTAGAAATGATATAGATCTGCAGCGGCAGAGGGAATTTCCTCATCTGGAAAGTTCCATTCACCAATGAAATCACAGGTCCAGTGCCTATCCCCTATCTCAATCCTTGTGTATAGAAGAGAAGAATTAGAACATGGGCACCCAAGCAGGTGTCACAACCTTGTTGCTGTCACCAAGCATTTGTCCATGGCTGGACAATTTCTTTCAATCAAGTTAAGAAGACAGAGGGTAAATTGGTGGTGGTGGTAGTGGTAGAGAGGTGAAAGTCAAATGGGATGGTTGTACAGTTGGGAGACAGAAGTATTTTGATACAGGCATCATTATCCTGGCACAAGGAAGAGTTGTAATGGGACATTCTGGTAACAATTATTTCAAGCTAAGCAGGTTAATTTTTATTGTTCTGCTTAGAAATAGCATTTTTCCCCCTAATAAGAATATATTTCCATATAGGTTTTTCAAGTTATTCCTTTTTCAGTACTGTCTAAAAAGTACAGCTTCTAAGCATGGTCTAAGACAAAATGCCAAGTCTAGAGCCTTGAATCCTTAAGTATGTCTGGGAGTTAAAGAGATCAGAGACATTTTTGCCCCTTACTGAAAATCTCCAGTTTATCTTTTATATAGCTTGTTTTGGCTACATTTGTTTGCATGTTATCTCCCTTATTAGACTGTAAAGTCCTTGAGGGCAGGGCCTGTCTTTTGCCTCTTTTAAAATTTCCAGTGCTTGATACTTAGTAGGTACTTTTAAAGGTGTTTATTGACTAGCCTGATAAAATCTGAGTTGGATTAATATACGAAAGCTCATAGGAGATAGAAGTGGAAGGGACCTCAGAACTCATCTAGCTGAACTTTACAGATGAAGAAAACTGACTTGCCCAAGGTCACACAGGTAGTTGAATAGAGGGCTGGATTTGGAAATCTTGGTCTTCTTGGTGAGGTTTGCTGTGTTGCACCTTCCTTTTCGAAGACCCCTA
The DNA here is from genome assembly GCA_023548195.1 of Bettongia penicillata ogilbyi. Lineage (NCBI taxonomy): Eukaryota > Metazoa > Chordata > Mammalia > Diprotodontia > Potoroidae > Bettongia > Bettongia penicillata. The sequence continues at coordinate 1,176,404 of JAJHZJ010000666.1, read as the reverse complement.
CATCAGAGAAAGGATGACATGATTTGCACTTGACTTTGTTTTGAGTGAGGAAGGGCTATTGCAAGGTCACCAACCTCACTTTCTTCTCCTGAGCCATCTGGGGCCAGGTTTAAGGATGAGGAACCCCAAAACAGAGACAGGTGGGGTCCTGTTCTAATGAATTCCCCTCAGGCCTTCTTTCAGTCAAAGAAAAACAAAGTTTATGAAAGATCCTCTGTGTTGGCCAGACCCCTAAGAATCTCCCGGTTGGCTAGATTCTTAAGGAATCTGAGGTCCTTCATGGAAGTGGAATGAATCTTATACAGAGAAAGATTTTAGGGAGGGATCTTGGGTTGGTCTAGTAGTCTGGGGTGATGGGAGAAGGGGGTCCAGGGAAGATCATGATTATACTGGGTGACTTAGAGGTCAGACTCCAGGAACCTAGAGCCTGGGATTAAGGGTGGGAAGTAGCTGAACGCTACCTGGACATAACAGACAATGGAGGGCTAGGCTGCAAGGGTAACAGAGACTGTAGTGACAATGAAAAGTTTATGGTCTCGGGTCATATGAAGTGGGAAGGTTAATTCAATGGGGTCAGTAGACCAAGGGGACTCAAATTCTTTTAGGGTACGGGGTGAAGGTTCGCTTGGGCCTGTACCCCATCATTCTGACCCCAGAACTGCATAAAAGAAAGAAAAGCCAGATGACTTCTAAGGTTACTCATAGTAAGAAATAACCTGTTTTTATGATAAAATTCGGGTTAGCTGGTGCTAAATCCACACCCACTTCTAATCAGGATTATAGATCCTAACAGATCCTGATACACTAGATAATGACTACTTAGTGACGAGCCTTTAGTAATTGCCCACGACGTTCCAAGCACGCGGCTAAGCGCGGAGGATACAAAGTTGCACAAAGACAAACAGTAACAATCAAAGCTGGGGCTCTCAGGACGCTCCCGGTATAGAAGGCGAGGCCGGGCCCTGCACCGCCCCCGCCCCCATAGCGCTCGGTCGGTTGACAGCACCGGGGCGCCCCGGCCGTTGCGGTTGTCAGGAGCGGGAGGGCCCCCCGGGGTGTAACCGTCGCCTCGCGCCGTCACCCTCGCGCCCGCGTGGGGGGGAGGGTCACCTTTACCGGTCCACTCAAGCCTTGAGGTCCGACCCAGGGAAGAGGAGGAGGGAGTGGAAAGGGAAGTCGAAGCGTTACGTGAGGACGCAGCCCCGCAGACACGCCAGAACAGGCTTCGGAGCACGTGCTCTGTTGCCCAGACAACCAGGAGGCGGGGAGGAGTGGAAGACTAGGCGGTCCCTGGCGTCACCGGTGGGGGTGGCGCCTCCGGCTCGAGGCCTAGTAGGGCTGCTGCGGCTTCCCCCGGCCCTTCAGCGCATGCGCGCGCGCACCGGGCTTTCCTTCGACCCGCCCCTCTCTGTCACCTGTCTCCAGGCCTCCCTCTCCCCGCCCCGTGCGTTCGCGCACGCGTGTTCTAGCTGCCGCCTTCCGTCCCCGCTCGCGGAGTCACCGCGGCCGCTGCGGGCCAGCCCCCTCGAGCCGCCCCTCCCATGGTCCGGGCGGGACCGTGTGTCCTGCGGGTGGTGGCGCCACTCCCCGAGTCGGGGCCGGAGTCGCGAGAGGTCCTTTCGGGGCTGACAGGTGGACCGGCGCCGGGGAGGGGAGGGGGACGGAGAAGAGCCGGCCGCGGGGGCGACCTCTGCCCCGGCGTGGAAGATGGTGTTCGAGTCGGTGGTCGTGGACGTGTTGAATCGATTTTTGGGGGATTATGTGGTGAACCTGGACACTTCCCAGCTGACGCTGGGCATCTGGGGAGGTAACGAGACCTCCTGCCCGCCCACCCGTCGCCCACTCCCCCTCGCTCCGGACGCCCCGGCGTGCCCCGAGTCAGGCGGAGCTGCCCACGCCGCGAGGGGCCGCGGTCCGTGGGCCTTCTCCCGCGTGTATCCCCTGGCTCACGCTCGCACACGTAGGCACGCCTTGCCTCCTTCCAGCCCTTTTCTTTTGGGGCTGCTTTGCCCCCCAGCCCCCGGACCCCCTTTCTTTGCTGGGCTCCCTCCCTTCTCCAGGGGTCTGGATTGCACCGCGCCCTCCCTTCCTGGTGACACTCCACTCACCCCGAGACGGTCAGGTTACATAAAGTTGGGGGTGTTCTCCTTGCCTGTCAATTTTCCATTTAATTTTTTAAAAGAAAACTTCATCTCCGTATTTTAACGAGACCGAAGGAAATGGATTGACTTGAAATAAATGCCCCTTTTCCTTTCATCTCAGCTGCTTTAGTTTTCTTTTTTGGGAGGGAGATGATGTTAAGCCAGAGAAAAGGTTCTGCTTTTGTTTTATTTCCTTGGTTATTTTGCCCCTTCGGTTATAACAGAGGCCAGGAGAGGCAAGTTGGTACCTCACGTTGCTTGACGCGTGAAGGGGAGACAACTGACTTAAAATTTCTTCATCGTAACCTAGTTTCATATAATGGGAAGGATGACATTCACGTTTATTTTCGTTCCTTGCCAGTCTCTACAAATTTTAGCCTGTTCATTGCTGATAAGTTATCCTGCTACTAGTGTCTATTCCTCGTTGCTTTGGGATTTTGTGTTTAGGAAGGACGCGAATTACAAATTGGTTTAGCATATTAAGAGCGGGCAAAATGGATAGGAAAATAAGTTTAGCTGACTAGTGAAATACCGAATCCTATTTTATTACAGTTTACACTAATGCCAAATTTGTCTGAGAGACTTATTTTTAGTGCTTTGTGCAGCTCAATTTGTCACGGAAGTTAGTAAGTTGCTCGAGTAAGTCAGGCAAAGTAACCAGTATATGTTACTGACAAACTGGCTAATGGTGACTTATTTGAAATTTTTCAAATAAATATGTCAAAACTAGTCACTTTTTAGAGATACCTTTTTTTTTTTTGGAGACTTTCTACAGGATTAGCTTTTAACGTCTGAGGATTTTTTCCTGATCAACTGAAGCTTAAAGTTTCTGGAGTGATATATAGCTTGAGGTGTAGTCTACCGATTAATTTTTTAAATGTATTTTTCACTTTACAGTGTTGTTAACATTGTGATTGGTTACCTAGTAGCTTTAAGTAAAAGTTTTAGCTAAGCCAGCTTCTAACTAATAATGGTCATGTTTGATCCATTGTTTAATTTCTTTGTCAGTTTAGTATCTCCATTTTATAAGTGGATACAAAAATGGACATAATAAAGCAGTCCCATCCTAGTCTGGAAAACTGCCCTAGAATAAACGAAAAACATTTTGTTCACTGGTGGAAGTTTGCAAATACATTCAAGGTAGTAGTGTTAATATTATACGTAGTTCATTTTCACCGGATGTTGTGAAAAGTGCCTACAATTTACAAATAATCCTGTGTTTCAGAAGAAAGTTACTATGTTGAATGCCTAGTGTTTGCCCCTGCTAAGAGATATAGGGCATTTCACGTGACTGCTTCTGAGGCTTCACTTTCCTTATCTGTAAAATGAAGGGATTGGACAAAATGATCCCTCAGGTCCTCTTCAGTTCTAATAGTATGTAAATGTGAAATAAAATTCTTTAATATAGTTTTTTTATTGGCTGGACAGTATACATCAGGGTTTCAAGTAAAAAGAAACATACAATTTTGTAATAGAAAAATTTGCACATTTGTAGAATGTTATCATTAACAATTCTCCCTACTATTTCAAAAATAGAAACTTGATGCTATGGAGTAAAAATCAGTGTGATCATATATTTCATCTTTTGCATATCATTGTCAAAATGCTGATTTTAAATGACCCAGAAGTTTTGATCTGTTACTTGCCTGGAAACTGTGTAGTAATGAAACCAATTTCACCATGAGCACATTTCTGATATTGAACCTGCTATGATATCTCTTGCTATTTCTGCACATACATAGTAAGCCTATATTCCAAAAGCTAGTTTGTAAGATTTGTTTGCAACTTTCCCAGAGAAACAATATTATTTTGTTCAGCTTTCCAATGTAGGCCACAAAAACCCATTTAATATGTAACTTAGTTGAATTCTGTAGTAAGTAGTAGTTTGAGCTCTGAGTCCTAGGAGCAGTTAGGCACAGGAACTGTAGGGAGGAAGATAATTTATGTTGGTGCCAGGTAGTATTTTAATATAAGTGAAATTTGTTACTTTTTTAAAAACAAGTCAGTGTTGCTCAGTGGTTAGAGAACTAGGCTTAGAGTTAAGAAGACCTGGGTTCTTGTCATGCCACACCCATACTGACTATGGGATCCTGGGCAAATGCTCCAGGCTCTGCTGAGTCTATGAGGTTCAGACAAGGTGACAGCTTGCTGGGGTGGAGAGGTTCCTCATCCTGGAGCTGCCTTTATGAATGACATCACAGTTCTAATCCCTATCCTTATCCTTCTTTCCATGTCTTCAGTGTACATGTTGCTGCAATCCATCTATGTGGTACTCTGCTTTTAAGCCTTCAGTACCCCCTAAAGTGTCTTATGCTATAATATTTGCAACAGTTCTACTTCCCCATTAAAACTTTCGTCCTAGTGAGAGTAGATTTCAATACAATAAATGTTCAAAGGAGCATAAATGGATTAATTCATGGTTATTCTGAATGACAACCCCTTTACTTTCTCAGAGATACTAGGGGTTTTTTTAAAAAATAATTTTTATTGATATCTTTTCTTTTTATATCACCTTTTTTCATTTTATTGCTTCTTCCTCATCTTCCCTAAGAACCACTTTTATAACAAAGAATACAAAAAAAGCCACCTGACTAGTAAAGCTAAATATATCAACCAAGATCATCATTATATGTAGTCTTCCACATCTGTAGTTCTCTCCAAGAAACAGAGAGAGAGAAATCACATCTGTTCTTTAGGGCCAAGCTTGGTTATTATAATTTTACAGCAGTTTCAGTTGTTTTATTTTTGTTTTCTTTCCATTGCATTTTATAGTCATTGTATATATTGTTTTCCTGGTTCTGCTTACTCTGCAATAGTTTACTTTCTGTGCTTCCTTATATTCATGTTTATTTTGCACATTGCAGTAATATTCCACTGTATTCATGTACTGCAATTTGTTTACCCATTCACGAATCTTTATTGTTATTCATTTGTTTCAGTCACATCTGACCCTTTGTGATCCCGTTTGGGTTTTCTTGGCAAAGATACTGGAATGGCTTGCCATTTCTGAGGCAAATAGGGACTTGCCCAGGGTTATACAGCTACTAAATATCTGAAGCCATATTTGAACTATTGAAGATGAGTATTCCTCACTCCAAGCCTAGTGCTCTATCCACTGAACTACCTAGCTCCCTTTCTCCAATAAGTGGACATCTAATTTGTTTCCACTCTTTGCTTCTGCAAAGTGTTGCCAAATATGTTGGTGTATATTGTTGCCAAATATATCGATGTATATTGAGCCTTTCTTTTTGTCATTGAACTACTTGGGGTATATGCTAAGCCATGGTATCTCAGGCAGAATTCCAAATTGCTTTTCACAATGGTTTGACCCATAATTCACAGCTTCACCAAATGCATTTATGTGCTTTTCTTTGCACAGTTCCTTGACTCTTCCCATCTTTTGTCATCTTTGCTAATTTGTTGGGTTGAGGTGAAACCTCTCAGTGTTGTTTTGATTTGGAGTTTTCTTCTTATCATTAGTGATTTAGAACTTTCTTCCATATGCAGTTCTTTGGAAAACTGTTTGTGCATAGCTTTGATCACTTATCCAATGGAAAATGGTTTTTTGACTATGTAAATATTTGTGTTTGCTATATATCTTTGGTATCAGACCTCTATCCGAAAGTATTTGATGTGAATTTTTTCCCTCTAATTTAATGCTTCCTTTCCAATTCTAGCTGTGTATGTGCAAAAGCTTTGTAGTTTCATGTAGTTGAAATGATCCCATATTTCAGGGATTCTTAACCTTTTTTTAATATCACCTTTTGGCAGTCTGAAGCCTATGGAACCCCTTGTCAGAATGTTTTTACTATGTAAAGTTTTATAAACACATTTCTGTATGTGTATGTGATTACAAGGAAAACCAGCTATATTGAATTAGTTATCAAAATATTTTAAAAGATTCATGGGCCCTAGGTTAAGAATCCTTTTTTTTTAATTTGGTTATGATTATCTTCTCTACTTCATAGAATTTTTAATATTTTAATTCTTCATAGATGTGCATATAATTCTATAGGCATTGTAGCATTATGATCTTTTATTTTATAAATAAGTTTTATTGTCGCCTTTTACTTTTCCATCTCAGCTGTTCTCAGATATCATATAGACACATGTTTCTAACAAAGAAAAAAAACAGAAACCTGTGTCTGATAAGTATATGCAAGTCTGCACTTGGAGTACCCCTTCTGCTCTGCTGCAAGTGGTCTAGTGCTTCCACATCTCTGTGCTATGGTCAAGATTCTGGGTGTAACACTTAAAAATATGCATTTATGCTTGTATTTACTGTAATCCTTTAGTGTCTTTTCTACCTCTGCGTACATACACCTTATGTTGTATTTGTGCGGTTGAATCCTTTCTCAGATTTCCTAATTTTTATACCATTTTATCAAAGGTTCTTTAAATCAATTCTATGTTCTATAGCCTTTGGTCAAGTTGGCACCTTCTCTTCAGTATTTTCTAAGTCTTTGACTAAAATTGATTTATGTTTGCCAGTTGTGAAAACACAGTATGACTTAGTGGCAGTCTTTTAAAAGAGCCCTGGCAGCACATTTATTAGCTGAGCCTTGATCTTGAGGAAGGCCTATATAGAAACAGGACCTGATCTCAAGAGACTTGCAATCTACTTGCTCTGAATATAGAGGGAGAGATTACCAGATTGGACTAGTCTTGAGGAAAGTTTTATTTTGGAGATGAGATTTGAGCTGGACATAAAACGGAAGTTGATGGGGGAGGGGCATTCCGGACTGTGGGGGTGATTCCTCATAAAGAATGCATTGTATCAAGATGGTCTGTGACAGTCCTCATTTTCCTTTTTAAGCATCAAAACACTTAAATAAACTTTGCCACCCTTCATTTATTAAAAATATAGTTGTATTTTTTTAAAAATCAGGCTTAGTGAAACATTTCTTCCTTTAAGACCTTTAATAAGGTTGACTTTACCTTAGAGTGATACTATTGTGCATTTCTCAGTAATTTTTAGAAAATGTTGTGGGTGGGATGGTTTCCTTCCTGTAATTTGGTTTCATGGTTCTGTTTTGTAGATATTGCCTTTACTACATGATCATTTATCGGGTGTCTGTTTGACTAAGCATGATCTCAAACTTGATATTGTAGTTGAAAAATTTATTTTATATCCTTTATAACTTCTAGCACTCAGTAAATACTTGTGGATTTTGAAAATGGGTGTGGTTTTCAGCAGTATAGAGGACTCCTGGTGAGAAAAGTCCCTCTACCATCTTGCAATTTATAGTTTTAAGGAGTTGTTTGAGTTTCTGAGAGACTGATGAGTTGCCCAAAGTTAAAAGTTTCTAACAGCCATTGCCTGGAATATGATATGTTAAGTATTATAAACTTTGATTGTTTTTATTTAGGAAGATACTTCCTTTAAAATATAATTAAAATGGTTTTTATTTATACAAGATATTTGAACTAACCTATCTGTGATTCTTGTAGTAGGGGAAATATTTGATAGAGTTAATGTTGCGATATGCAGAACAACTTGTAGGGGCTTACAAAGATTTAATTAGGATATATGTAAAAAGAGTAGTGAGAGCATTGTTCAAAATATAAGCACTATCTAAAAGTTACTTACCACCCAGAGTTTTTGAATGATTAGAGTGTACTTTTTATTTTTCAGTGACTAGGAATATGGCAGAAAGTTTTCAGTTATGCTTATAATTTTATTAAATCTTAATGTGCTAATTGTGAGTCTTTTACACATTGTAGTAAGAATGCTGATTCTGTATCAGCTATTGGAAGTAGAATGTTAATGGAGTAAACATTTAAATTTATATCTTAAACTTGTCTTATAACGAAGAGTTTTATAGATAAAAAGATGTGAGGAAAATATTAGCATAGGATTTTTTTATTAAATTCAAATTTTTTACTAAAGTACTGACAAGGTGAATAAGGTTGAATAAATCACTTGTATTATAGGTTATGCTTTTATTATAAACTTAATACATCTAAAGATAAGAAGAAGCAATTTCATGAGATACTTGGTCATCTTGTCGTTAAGTGTTTGTTGACTAACATTTGCAGAAAGAACATCATGAAGATAATTGTGGTTTATGTGCCAAAGTGTGATGCAGAAGTAGACACATTCTGTGAAGAACTTGGTTAGTCTCTTCATATGCACTTAAACTCAATAATTTTTTTATATCATTTGAACCTTAACAGTATATATAATATTCCATGCCCATAATACCTATTCTCTGCAAACAAGTAGGGGAAGTACAGTTTCTTATGTCTTCTTCAGAACTCAGATTCTTGGTCATTGTAATTACACAGAATTCAGTTTTTTCATCTTTTTATTTGTATTGTAGACATTTTGGATATTGTTTTTCTTGTTTTGTGTGCATTCTGCATCAGCTCTCTTAATTTTTCTGTGTTTCTCTGACTTCTTTATATTTATCATTTCTTACAATACAGTAATATTCTATTTTACAAATGTGATGCTACTCATTTAGTTAATAAATGGACATCTACCTTGTTCCTAATTTTCTGCTACTACAAAACGTGCTGGTATAAATATTTTGGTAGATATGGGACCTTTTTGATAGCAGAGGTTCTCTGAGTCACTTAAAAACAACAGTATAATTCCAAGTTGCTCTCAGAATGATTCAGTCAGTTCAGTCATCCAACAAAGTATTAATGTGTTGCTCCAGCATTGACTATTCCCATCTTTTGTTGTCTTTGTCAATTTGCTGGTTGTGAGATGAACCCTCAGAGTGGTTTTGATTTGCATTTCTCTTATTTTTAGTGATTAAGAACAATCTTCAATGTAGTTGTTAATACTGTAGATTGTAAATGTCTTTTGGGAAACTGTTCATATTCTTTGAACACTCACCTGATGGGGAATGATTCTGGGTCTTTTGATTCATCTTCATTCCTTTTCTTGAACATCAGACCTTTATGAGAAATAGTGATTGCAATTTTCCCCCCATTGACCACCTGTTATCCTAGCTGAGTTGTGTAGCTCAAAAGCTTTTCAATTCCCTGTAATCAAATATTTCTACTTGATATTTTTTGATCGCCTCTATTCTTTTGTTTTGGTAAGGATTCTTCCAAACCATAGCTAAAGATGGCTAATCTGATTCTCTTCTAATTCTTTTTAGTAGTGTGAATTATATTCCCGTCATCTTTTCATTTTTATCCTATTCTGACATATGGCATACGGTATTTGTTGGACTTTCTGCTTTTCAGTTTTTCCAATAATTCTTGTCAAGGAATTCTTTCTCAAGTAATTTTCATTCTCAGGTTTATTGAACGCTGAGTTATCAATAAATCTCTTTACTGATTCTTATTTGGTTGTTCTGTTTTATTATAGAAGAAAATTTTTTCTTTATGAAACTTACATTATGCAAAGAACTTACATTATGCAAAGAACTCTGAAATCTGCATTTCAAAACCCCCCACCAATGTGAAATTTGCTGTACTGTGCTGTCTCTCTCTTTCTGCCCATTTCCTGGGTGCTCTGCATCCCCCCACAATGCACCAAATAAAACCCCCTACAACAAAAGCCACCAAGTCAGAGACTGCACCGCCTCCACAGGATGAAGGGCCTGGCTTGAGACCTGCTGTCCATCCACTTTGTGTCTGTCTTCTGTCTGTTCATGATGAATTACTGCCTTTTTATCCCCATTTATCTGAATTCATTCCTGCTTGGTGTTCATCTTTCTCCTATCTGTGTCTGTGTTCAGCCTCCACATATCTACCTCCACCTGTCATCCCCCTTTGGTTCTGTCTAGGCCCTCTGCCTCCTGTCTGGCACTGACCCCCTGGGTGTTCCTCCTCCTGTTCTCGCTTCTCTGTCCCTGGACCCTGTGTGTCCTTGAATCATGTGCTAGTCCCCTTCCTTCGCCAAGTGCAGGACCTCCTTTCTTCCTCCCTCTCTCCCATCTTCATGTTGTGGGCTGTTTCACAGGTTAACACATAGGAGGCAGTGGAGTTTTTGGATGCCAGCCTCTAACAGGTTCACTCTTGACCTTTTGAGGGGTTAATAATCTTACTTTTTTCTACTCTAGTCTTTTCAAGAGGGAGTTGCTGATAGTGGGAGCATCAACTCCTCCAATATTCCCTAATCTCCTTTCTTGAAGGGGCAGGTAGAAGAGGAGGCAGCTACTCTTACCTCTTGATGGGGTCGATCAAGATAGGCACAGCTTGTGCATTCCCCTAAATCCCTGATGGTAACTGGTCAAGGCACACACAGATTCCCCTGTGGATTCCCTGTGGTTTTCCCACTCACTGACCAGTGTCTACTTGCTTTATAAGGTAACAGACAAAAAAAGGCATCTTGCCAGCATTAAGCTCACAAGTTAACTTAAGCAATATTGTCATTGTGCAGAGGCACAGTAAGTACTGCATGTCCTCGATATCTCACGGTGCAGTTGCAGTAGGACTGTCACTATGATTCTAGGAACTACTATCTAGAGTCCTTGGAGCTTGTCTGGGATTTATTATCTGACACCTGGAAATTAGACATTGCCATGACTGTTGATCCTGAGAAACTAAACTCTAAAAGGATAACAAAATCTTCCTTACATACATGGGCAAATTCACATTTCATTAAAATTGCCGTATGTAGAGGTCTTTGGAAGGGTCAACTTAGAAAAAGCAAGTCATGTAGTTTAAAGTCTGGAAATACCATCCCCATTTATTCTACTTTTCCCCCATTATTTCTACTGAGATTCTCATATCTTTTGTTTTCCTAAATTTTTTTTTGTCTAGTTCTCTGAAGTCATACTTGTTAGTTTGGTTTCTCTGTAAACTAATTGAGGTAGTAGTATAGTTTCTAAGATTAAGGCACAGCTCAAGCATTGGTAGTAAATAGCCTTCTAGATATTTAATTCTTTAAAGAATGATTTAGAAAGGTGTTTTTGTGTCTTGATTGTGTCTTAGTAGATAGAATTGAAGATATCTTGTGCATTTTTGAATGGGACTTTCTATTATTTCTTTTCATATTTAAAACATTTCCATGTAGAAATGCTTTTAATTTTTGTAGATATACTTTATATCCTGCTACTTTGCTGAAACTATCACTTGTGAGTTTTTTTTTTTTTTGGCTGTTTCTCTGGGGTTTTCTAAGTAAACTATCATATCATAGGCAAGTATAGATAATCTTATTTTTCTTTGCCCATTTTTACATCTTTAACTTCTTTCTTTTGTTTTATCCCTATCACAGATGTCAGATAATGAGTAAAGGGACAGCTTTACTTTTATTTTTGTGTTGACTTGGAAAATTATAGTGTTTCCTCATTGTAGATGACTGAAACTTGGTTTTAGACATCATTTTTTACTGTAATAAAAATGTCCCCCAAACCCCATGGCTAATTTTGTTGTTGTTTTAGCGTAAATGCGCTTTTTCAGACTTTTTCTGCATCTATCGAGATAATCATGTTTTGGGGGACACTTTTGTTAAAATGTTTTCTTTTGGTAATTTTTCTTTTATTTATTTATTTTTGCTGATGCTGAGCCATCTTTATATCCCTGATATAAACCCTAAGTGCATATAATAATTTTTTGGATTATTTTATGATAGCTCTTTTTCCTGAGTTTATTTAAATTTATTGTATCAACATTCATTGGTTACATATTATCTATAATATTCCTTTTGCGTTAACACTGTAACTTAGCTATCAGTACTAATTTGTCTATCAAAGTGAATTGGCAGCAGTGTTGTAATGATGATAAACTGTGAAAGACTTGGTTGGATACTCTTATCAGTATATCGATCCAAGACAATTTCAAAGGATTCATGATAAAAATAACTGTTATCCACCTCTAGAGAAAGAACTGATAAAAACTTTGTGTACAAACTGAAGTATGGTTTTCTCTCTTTTTCTTAATATGACTAATATGGAAATATGTCATTCATAATTTCATATGTTTAATTTATGTCATACTGCTTGCCTTCTCACTCAGGTGAGAGGATGGGGAAGAGGGATACACTTTGGAATGCAGTTTAAAAAGAAAAGAATGCTAAAAAATAAATGAAGAAGTAAAATATACAAAAACACCCAAAAGAAAATCTTCAAAAAACGGATTGTTAGTGTTTTCTTTCTCAATTCTTGAATGATTTGTGTAGCACAGTTGTTAATTGTTCTTTAAATTATTTTAATTAAATTGTTCTTTTAACATTTGTATGAGTTTACCTGTAAATCTGTCCAGACAAGGTTTTTTTCTCTTTCTTCTCCCTTTGGTAGTTATACTGGTTCAGCTTCATGTTTTGAGAATAGATTGTTAAAATCTCCAATGTTCTGTTAAATGGGATATTATTTGATTTAAAATTAAAAAAAATACTCATTTATTTTTAGTTTTCAACATTCACTTCTCTTAAGATACTGAGTTCTAAATTTTCTCCCCCTGCTTCTCTCCCCTCCTCCCCAAGATGGCATGCAGGTGATGTAGGCTATATGTATACATTCATATTCAACATTTTCACATTAGTCACATTGTAAAGAAGAATTAGAAGCAATGGGAGAAACCACGAGAAAGTAGAAATAACAAAAAAAAGAGAGCAAATCATATGCTTCTATCTGCATTCAGACTCCATGGGTCTTTTTTTGAATGTGGATTGCATTTTGCATCATGAGTCTTTTGGAGTTGTCTGAGACACTTGCATTCCTGAGAAGAGCTAAGTCTATCAAAGTTAGTCCTTGCTGTTGCTGTGTCCAATGTTCTCCTAGTTCTGCTTATTTTGCTCAGCATCAGCTCATGTAAGTCTTTGCAGGTTTTATTATATTTTTCTCCATAAGTTCATCTCATATGTTAGTTCAATAGTTTTCTTAGTTTCAAGTTTATTAATCTTTTCTTTGGTTTTCAGAATCTCTAATTTGGTATTTTAATTAGGGGTTTTAAAATTTGTTCTTTTTCTAGCTTTTTTAGTTGCATGCCCAGTTCATTGATCTCTTCTTTCTCTATTTTATTCATGTAAGCATTGAGAGAGAAAATTTCCCTTAAAAATAACTTTGGCTGCATCCCGTAAGTTTTGATATATGTTCTCATTGTTATCATTCTGTTAGATGAAGTTATTGATTGTTTTCATGATTTGTTGTCTAACCCACCCATTTTTTTAGGATTAGATTATTTGGTTTCCAGTTTTTAGTCTTATTTTTCCATGGCCCTTTATTGCATGTAATTTTTATTGCATTACGGTCTGAAAAGGATGCATTTACTATTTCTGCCTTTTTGCATTGGATTGTGAGGTTTTTATGTCCTGTTATATGTCAGTTTTTGTGTTAGTGCCATGTGCTCCTTTCTACCCCCATTCATTTTTTTCAATGGTCTGCCATAACTAACTTTTCTAAGTTAGTTTCTTTTCACCTCCTTCATTTCTTTCTTGTTTATTTTATTTATCTTATATCTAGTTCTGAGGGGGGGGGGTTGAGGTCCCCACTAATATAGTTGAGCTATTCCTTCTGTACCTTCCTTAACCTTTCCTCTAAGAATGTGGATGCTGTACCATTGGTGCATGTATGTTTACTGTTGATATGACATCATTGTCTGTGATACCTTTTAGCAGGATGGAGTTTCCTGCTTCATCTCTTTCAGTTAGCTCTGTTTTTGTTCTTGCTGTGTCTGAGATCAGGATTCTACCCCCTGCTGTTTTACTTCAGTTGACACATACTATATTCTTCTCCAGCCTTTTACCTTTACTCTGTATCAATCTCTGCTTCCAACATGTTTCTTGTGAACAATATATTGTAGGATTATGGTTCTGAATCCACTCTGTCATCTGCTTCAGTTTTATGGGAGAGTTCGTTCCATTCCCATTGGTAGTTATGATCGCTATTTGTGTCTTTCTCTCCATCCCATTTTCCCCTGTTTATGTTTTTTCTCACTCCCTTTTCCATCTCACCTGTGTTTTGCTTCTGAACATTGCCTCACTCAGTCTGCCCTCCCTTCTGTCAGCCCCCCTCCCCTTTTCCCTCCTACTTCTAATAGGGCAAGATAGATTTTTATACCCAATTGAGCGTGTATGATATTCCCCTCTTTGAGCCAAATCTGATGAGAGTAAGGTTCAAACGATGCTTGCTTCTCTCCTTTCTTTCCCTCTACTGTAATAGGTCTTGGTATTACATCATATGATGTAATTTACCCTTTTCTGCTTTTTCTTTTCGTCTTCTCCCAATACAGCCTTTTCCCCCCACCCCTTAAATATTTTTTTATCATCACAATTAAGGTCAACTTACACCCATACTCTCTGATTACGTTGTTGTGTTGTCCTTCGTTCTCAAAGAGGACCATGACATCAGGGAATGATATGTTGAGTTGAGTTGGATTTGAGTGAGGGAGGGGTGTGCAGGGTCACCAGCCTCACTCTTTTCTCCAGTGCCATCTGGGTCCAGTGGCCTGATACTCATGAGAACTACTGGAGGTGGCCCAGGATACAGTGGGGGACTCTGTGGCCCTTTTAGGCTAAGGTTTTTTCAGGTTTTCACTTTGAGTGACCATTCAGTGAATAGTCCTCTTTTAAGAAGTAAGTCAAAGGATAGCCCCCTTAAAAAAAAAGTTTGGAGAGGAAGACCCTCAGGATTGCTGACCCAAAGAGAAACAGTTACTGTTTACTATTTAAATTCACACTGTGCTCAGAGAGCAGGGGCCTATTGCCTAGTCTATGAACTACAGAGTGAATAGGGTTTAATATGTATACACCTTCTAAATGTCATAATAAAGATACAGTTCTTAGGGGTTATAAAAGTGTCAGTTTCCTGTGTAGGGATGTAAACAGTTCAACCAAAAGGAATAACATGGGCTTTTTTTTTTTTTTTTCTTTTCCTGTTTACCTTTTTATGTTTCTCTTGAGCCTTCTATTTCATTAGGAAAATTTGGAAGTCCCTTTTTTCATTAAATGTCCATCTCTTTCCCTGAAAGATTATGTTCAGTTTTGCTGGATAGTTGATCATTGGTTATACTCTAAGCTCCTTTCATTTTCTTTCCACAATATCATATTCCAAGCCCTCTAGTTCTTTAGTGTAGAAACTACAAAGTCTTATATAATCGTGACTGTGTTTTCATGATATTTATATTGTTTCTTTTTGGCTGCTTGCAGTACTTTGTCCTTGATTTGACAATTCTGGAATTTGGCTATGATGTTCCTTAGCATTTTCAATTTAGGACCTCTTTCAGAAGGTGTTGGTACATTCTTTCAATGACTAATTTGCCCTCTGGTTCAAGGACCTCAGGGGAATTTCCCTTGAATAATTTCTTGAAAGATGTTGTCCAGGCTCTTTTTTTTGATCATGATTTTCAGGTAGGTCAATAATTCTTCAATTATCTTTTCTGGATCTGTTTTTCCAATGAGATATTTTGTATTTTCTTCTATTTTTTCGTTCTTTTGATTTTGTTTGATTGGTTCTTGATATAAAGTTATTAGCTCCCACTTGCCCAATTATAATTTTCTTTTTTTTTCATTTTTTAATATTTATTTATTTATTTAACTTTTTTTACATTCATTTTCACAAAATTTTGGGTTCCAAGTTTTCTCCCCTTTTATTCCCTCCCCCCACCCCAATACCCCAAGCAATCTAATTTTCCCTATCTCCAATCTGCCCTCTCTTCTGTCATCCCTCCCTTCTCTTGTCTCCATCTTCTCTTTTCTCCTGTAGGGCCAGATGACTTTCTACTCCTCATTAACTGTATGTCTTCTTTCCTAGTAGCAACAACAATACTAAACAGTTGTTCCTAAAACTTTGAGTTCCAAATTCTCCCCATCCCTCCCTCCCCACCATTCCCTTTGGGAAGGCAGGCAATTCAGTATAGGCCATATCTGAGTAGTTTTGCAAATGACTTCCCTGATAGTCGTGTTGTGTAAGACTAACTGAATTACCCTCCATCCTATCCTGCCCCTCATTGTTTCTCTTCTGTCTTTGGATCCTGTCCCTCCCCGAGTGTTGACTTCAAATTGCTCCCTCCTCCCTTTGCCCTCCCTTCCATCATCCCGCCCCCCTTGCTTATCTCCTTCTCCCCCACTTTCCTATACTGTAAGATAGGTTTTCATATCAAATTGAGTGTGCATTTTATTCCTTCCTTTAGTCAAATGTGATGAGGGTAAACTTCATGTTTTTTTTTTTTCTCAGCTCTCCTCTTTTTCCCTCCACTAAAAAGTCTCCTACTTGCCTCTTAAATGACATATAATTACCCCATTCCATTTCACCCTCTTTCCTTCCACTACATTTCTCTCTCACCATTTACCTTAATTTCTTTTAAGATATGGTCCTATCCTATTCAATTCACTCTGTGCTCTCTGTCTCTGTATGTGTGTGCATGTGTGTATGTGTGTGGACGTGCATGCGTGTACATGTGTGTGTGTGTGATCCCACCAACTACCCAGATACTGAAAAGTTTTAAGAGTTACCAATATTGTCTTTCCATGTAGGAATGTAAACAGTTCGCTTATGGTAAGTCCCTTAAGACTTCTCTTTGCTGTTTCCTTTTTCATGCTTCTTCTCATTCTTGTGTTTGAAAGTCAAATTTTCTTTTCAGCTCTGGTCTTTTCATCAAGAATGCTTGAAAGTCCTCTGTTTCATTGAAAGACCATATTTTCCCCTGAAGTATTATGCTCAGTTTTGCTGGGTAGGTGATTCTTGGTTTGAGTCCTAGTTCCTTTGACTTCTGGAATATCCTGTTCCACGCCCTTCAATCCCTTAATGTAGAAGCTGCTAGATCTTGAGTTATCCTGATTGTATTTCCACAGTACTGGAATTGTTTCTTTCTAGCTGCTTGCAAGATTTTCTCCTTGAGCTGGGAGTTCTGGAATTTGGCCACCATGTTCCTAGGAGTTTCTCTTTTTGGATCTCTTTCAGGTGGTGATCGATGGATTCTTTCAATACTTATTTTGCCCTCTGGTTCTAGAATGTCAGGGCAGTTTTCCTTGATAATTTCATGCAAGATGATGTCTAGGCTCTTTTTTTGATCATGAGTTTCAGGTAGTCCCATAATTTTTAAATTGTCTCTCCTGGATCTATTTTCCAGGTCAGTTGTTTTTCCCATGAGATATTTCACATTCTCTTCCATTTTTTCATTCTTTTGGTTTTGTTTGGTGATTTCTTGGTTTCTCATAAAGTCATTAGACTCCATCTGTTCCATTCTAATTTTGAGAGAATTATTATCTTCAGTGAGCTTTTGAACCTCTTTTTCCATTTGGCTCATTCTTTTTTTGAAAGCATTCTTCTCCTCATTGGTTTTTGAATCTCTTTTACCAATTGAGTGAGCCTATTTTTCAAGGTGTTATTTTCTTCAGCATTTTTTTGGGTCTCCTTTACCAAGGTATTGACCTGTTTTGCATACTTTTCTTGCATCTCTCTCATTTCTCTTCCCAATTTTTCCTCCACCTGTCTAACTTGCTTTTCAAAATCCTTTTTGAGCTCTTCCAAGGCCTGAGCCCACCCGACATCCCCCTGGGATGTCTGGGGTACTGAGGCCCCGCCCTCCACGTCTTTCCCTGATGGCAAGAATATGTCCTCGTCATCGTCCGATCCGAAAGTCGGGATCATTTGCATCTGTTCGAAAAAACTCTCTATATTCTTATTTTTCTTCCCTTTTCTAGGCATTTTCCCAGCCAGTTACTTGACTTCTGAGATTCCTGCCCAGCCCCGCCTAGATCCACGCAGCTAGTGCTTGGGGTCTGAGATTCAAATGGGCTTTCCGCGGCAGGCGTGGCTGCTAATCAATGTGAGCGTTTGTTCTGGTGCTGGGGTGGCGGCAGGGCCGCCTCCCAGGCTCAGTTCCCTCAGGGGCTTTATGCAGAGACTTTCAGAAATGGAGCGGGTGGGGCAGGGCCGCCTCCCAGGCTCAGTTCCCTCAGGGGCTTTATGCAGAGAGCTTCAGAAATGGAGCGGGTGGGGCTGGGCTGTCTCCCAGGCTCAGCTCCTTCAGGTGGTTTATGCAGAGACTTTCAGTAATGAAGATCCTGCCTGCTGCTGGGGGAGTCCCGGGCCACCACCGCAGCTGCTGCCTCTGCCTCCGCCCCCGCCTCTGCCGCTTCCTGCCCCCACCTCTGCCGCCACCGCTTCCTCCCGAGGGGGCCCGAGCCACGGAGACACTCCGCTCCCCTCATCCAGCCAGCCGTCTCTCTCACTGACCTGTAGCTTCTGTGGGCGGAGGGACGTTCCTGGCCGCCGGAGCTTCCGTCCCTGAAGCCTGCTCGGATCAGCTTCTCTGGGGCCGTGGCCAGGGCAGCGCTGGGGTGGGGTCCGCTTTCTGGGGCGCGACGGACCCTGGGAACGGCTCTCCAGGGCTCTCTGGCTTGGAAATCTCTTCCACTCTGTTTCTGCACACCTTGCAGTGATCCAGAACTTAGGGGAATCTCTTTTTACATTAAATCTATGGGCTGTGGGTTCGGAGCTCGTAAACGTGCGTCTTTCTTCTCCGCCATCTTGACTCGGCCCCTGGCTAATTCTGCTCTTTAAAACATTCTTTTCCTCATTGGTCATTTTGGGCCTCTTTTGCCATTTGAGTTAGTCTATTTTTAAAGGTGTTAATTTCTTCAGCATTTTTTTGGGTCTCCTTTATCAAGTTGTTGCCTTGCTTTTCATGATTTTCTTTCATCTCTCTCATTTTTCTTCCCAATTTTTTCTCCACCTCTCTTACTTGATTTTCAAAATCTTATTTGAACTCTTCCATGGCCTGTGACCATTGCATATTTATTTTGGAGGTTTTGGGGGGGAGAAGCCTTGACTTTTAGGTATTCCTCTGATGGTATGCCTTGTTCCTCCTCATCTGAAAGGATGGAAGAAATTACTTGCTCACCAAGAAAGTAACCTTCTATAGTCTTATTCTTTTTCCCTTTTTTTTGAGCCTTTTCCCAGCCAGTTACTTGACTTTTGAGTTCTTTGTCAGGGGTTGTACTCTGGGGGCCTGTGTGTGTTCAGTTCCTCCAAGGTGGCAGAATCAAGGGAGAGGAGTTTACTCCTTTCTTCGCCTGTTTACTGGTCTGGGAGCAACTAAAAACTTTTTTTGCCCGGGATATGCAAGCAGAATTCCCTCTCCATAACCATCTCCAGCTCCACCTTGCCAGTGCTTCTCCTCACCCTAGGGCTGCCACTCAGGGCTGAGATACAGATCAGCAGCTCAATTCCCCCAGGGTCTTTAGGTGGAGTGCTCCAAAAATGGATGCTACTGCTGCAGTGGCTGCTGCTGGTGGAGCCTGTGTTGCCTTCTTACCCAGGTGAAAGAGCTTTCTCATTGCCCTTTGAAGCTGTCTTTGGCATTTGTGGGTTGAGCAATCGGGGAATCTGCAGCTGCTGTGGGGGATTCTGCCCCCTGAGGCCTACTCCAGTCGTGTCCCTGCAGTGCCGTGTGGCCAAGGCTGGGCTGGTCTCTGTGGGCTGTGCTCCACTCTGAGCCCAGTGCTATAGACCTTTCCTGTGCTGGAAATCTCTTTCATTCTGTCGTTTTATGGCTTCTACTCTTCTAGAATTTGTTTAGAGTCATTTTTATGGGTATTTTATGGGCTATGGGGGAATAGCTTTTAGAGGTCCATCCTTCTACTCTGCCATCTTGGTTCCACCCCTATTAGTTTTATTAAAAAAAAATAAATTGTATACTATATTTAATGAGGTATTTTCAAAATTGCCCAATTTTATGTCTCCTCCTACATTTTTTCTTGTGTTTAAAAAATATTTTTGATGTTCTTCATGTCTTTCCCCTGTCATTAATCTCTCTTCTTTCTTCTTGAAGTCCTTCTTAAAACAAATATATACATGTACTTATGTTGTTAAGCAAAACAAATTAAGACATTGATTGTATCTGAGAATGCCTATTTGTTTCTGTACCGTAAGTCCTAAATGTCTATTCCAAGTCTTTTATTTTAGAAATGAACCCTCAAAATTTCTTCTTTTAAATTAATTTTTTTTTGTTTTTCCTTATTCACTTTCACAAGATTTTGAGTTCCAAATTTTCTCTCCACTCCTCCCCTCCAGCCACCCCAAGAAAGCATACATTCTAATTAACCCTTCCCCCGATTTGCCCTCCTTTCTATTACATCCCTCCTTTCTCTTATTCCCTTCACCTCTTTTTCTTGTAGGGCAGTGTAGATTTCTATATCCCATTGCTTATATATCTTATTTCCCTGTTGCATGTAAAAGCAGTTTTTAACATAAGTTTTTAAAACATTGAGTTCTAACTTCTCTCCCTTCCTCCCTTCCCCACCCACACCCATTGAGAAGGCAAGCAATTCAATATAGGTTATACATATGTATAGTGTAGTCATGCAAAACACTTCCATAACAGTCAAATTGTGAATAACTAACTATATTTCCCTCCATCCTATCCTGCCACCCCATTTATTCTGTTTTCTCTTTTGACACTATTCCTTCTCAAAATTGTTTACTTCTAATTACCCCTCCTCCCATTTGCCCTCCCTTCTGTAATATCCCCATCCCCTGCTTATCCCCTTCCTCCTACTTTCCTGTAGTGTAAGATAGATTTTCATACCAAACTGAGTGTACATGTTATTCCCTCCTTAAGCCAAATCCGATGAAAGTAAGGTTCACTCTTTCCCTCTCACCTGCTCCATCTTCCCCTCCATTAAAAAAGCTTTTTCTTGCTGCTTTTATGAGAGCTAATTTCCCCCATTCTATTTCTCCCTTTCTCCTTCTCCCAATATATTCCTCTCTCACCTCTTAATTTTATTTATTTAGGTATCATCCCTTCATATTCAACTCACCCTGTGCTCTCTATCTATATATATAATCCCTCCAACTACCTGAATACTGAGAAAAATCTCAAGAGTAACAAATATTATCTTTCCATGTGGGAATGTAAGCAGTTCAACTTCATTAAGTCCCTTATGATTTCTCTTTCTTGTTTACCTTTTCATGATTCTTTCAATTCTTGTGTTTGAAAGTCAGATTTTCTATTCAGCTCTGGTTTTTTCATTAAGAATGCTTGAAAGTCCTCCATTTAACTGAATGACTATTTTTTCCCCTAAAGTATTATATCCAGTTTTGCTGGGTAGGTGACTCTTGATTTTTTGTATTATCCTAATTGTGTTTTCAGAATGCTTGAATTGTTTCTTTCTGGCTGGTTGCAGTATTTTCTCCTTCACCTGACAGGTGGAATTTGGCTACAATATTCCTAGGACTTTCCTTTTAGGATCTCTTTTCAGGAGGTGATCTGTGGATTCTTTCCATTTCTATTTTACTCTCTGGTTCTAGAATATCAGGGGAATTTTCCTTAGTAATTTCGTGTCGGGGTAGTTTTCCTTGCTAATTTCATGGAAGATGATGTCTAGGCTCTTTTTTTTGATCATGGCCCTGAGGTAGTCTCATAATTTTTAAATTGTCTCTCCTGTATTTATTTTCCAGGTCAGTTGTTTTTCCAATGAGATATTTCACATTGTCGGCTATTATTTCATTCTTTTGATTTTGTTTTATAATTTCTTGACTTTTCATAGTCATTAGCTCTGATCTGCTTCATTCTAATCTTTAAGGAATTATTTTCTTCAGTGAGCTTTTGGACCTCCTTTTCCATCTGGCCAGTTCTACCTTTTAATCCATTCTTCTCATTGGTTTTTTTGAATCCCTTTTGCCATTGGGTTAGTTTATTTTCAAGGTGTTATTTTCTTCAGCATGGTTTTGGGTCTCCTTTAGCAAGCAGTTGACTCATTTTTCATGATTTTCTTGCATCACTCTCATTTCTCCTCCGAATTTTTCTTCCATTTCTCTTACTTGATTTTCAAAATTCTTTTGGAACTCTTTCATGACCCGAGATCAATTTATATTTTTTTTAGTCTTTGGATGTAGGAGTTTTGATTTTGTTGTCTTCTTCTGTTTGTATATTTTGTTCTTTCTTATCACCAAAGTAAGATTATGTAATCTGATTCTTTTTCTGGTTTTTACTCATTTCTCCAATCTTATACTAGAATTTTGAGCTCTTTGTCAAGGTAGTTCTCTACTTCTAATGGGGATTGGGACATATACTGTCAGTCCCTTGATCCTCTCACAGTCTTGGTCCTAGAGCTCCAGAAACATCAGTTGCCACTGCCCTTGCATCTGCTGCTGCTGCTGCTGCCAGCTCCTCATCTGTGGGCTCCTCCACCCTGGGGCTGAGTCACGAGCACTCTACTCTCTCATATGAGTCCCACAGGTTTTTTCCACTGACCTTCCAGTCCCTGGCATGTTGGATTTGTGATGTCTGGGATAATTCCACACATGCTAATAATTCAGTCCCCCTTGCGGCCTGCTTGGGTCCTGTGGATGCTGCTGCAGCCTATACTGAAGTGTACTCTGCTCCCGGCCTGGATTGACAGGCGCTGCCTGTCAACCTTCCAGACTGTCTTGGGCTGGAGATTTGCTTCACTCTGTCATTCTGTGGTCTCTGCTGCTCCAGAATTTGTTTACAGTTATTTTTTACAGGTATTTGGCTGGGTTTGTGGGGAGAGCTCTAGAAAGTTTCTGCTTTTACTAAACCATCCTGGCTCTGCCATGCTGTGTCTTTTGAAGGCATGATTAGTTGCTTCTTTGGTCAGTTTTGAAGTAATTCTAAGTTCTTTTCCTTCACAGTGCTCTTGTAGTCATCATGAATCGTTCTTCTCCTCCTCATTTCATTCTTCATTAGCTCATACCAGCCTCATATTACTCCAATTCAGTCACATTTGTAAATTCTTATGGCACAATATAATTCCATCATTTTCATGCAGTTTATTCTTCCATTCATCATTTGATGGGCACCTATTTTGTTTACATTTCTTTGATTCAATAAAAAAAAGTGTTTCTGTGATATTCTTATGCCCATAGGTCCTTTTCTCCTGTCTTTGATTTCTGGGCTACATGCCTGATTGAAACATCGTTGGCCAGAGGATTTATACAATTTAGTGACTTTTTGTTTAGAGTTCCAAACTATTTCTAAAATGATTAAATGGTTAGAACCGCGTTATAGCTCCATTAAGAATGCATTAGTATACCTGTCTCCTGACAACTAAAGTCAGCAATTGCTGTTTTCCCCTTTTGACATATTTGCCATTCTAATAGATTTGAGGTGGAATTTTAGTTGTTTTAATTTGTATTTCTCATAATAGTAATAATGACCATTTTTTCGTTATGTATGTTGATAGCTTTCATTTTTTTATTTGAGAATAACTCACATAGTTACAAATCTTAGATGTTAGACTTTTTTTTCCAGAGAAAAAAGATATGAAGTTCTTTTTAAAATTGTTTCCCTCTTAATCCACTTGTATTAATTTTGCTTCTGCAGCGGCCTTTCAGTTTTATATGATGGAAATTGTTCATTTCATTTTTATGAACATTTCTATCTATTGTTTTAATGATTATTCTGCCTCTCCTGTATCCAATTCCTTTCTTTGTTTTGTAATTTGTCTTTTTAGATCGTCAGCTATTTCATATTTCTTTTCATACTATATATATATACATCTGTGTGTGTATAACTATTATTGTTCAGTCGTTTTCAGTCATGTCAGACGCTTCATAACTCCATTTGGGATTTTCTTGGCAGAGATACTGGGGTGGTTTGCCATTTCCTTCTCTAGTTCATTTTACAGATGAGGTACTGAAGCAAATGAGGCTAAATGACTTACCCAGGGTCATACAGTTAGTAAGCGTCTGAGGCCAGGCCAGTACTCTCTTCACTGCACCACTTTGTATACACACATTTTTATATGTTCTTGTTTATTAGTGAAGTGTAGGGCTCCTTGTCAGTAGAGCTCTTTGTTTGAATCCCTAGAGCCCAGCACGTAGTAGGTGCTTCCTAATCCTTGTTGCCTGATAGATCATTTTTCCATTTGGAATTTATTTTGTCAGATGGTATGTTTATCTATACTTAAGAGCTACTTATCCTTGGAGCCTCATTTTCCTTATTTTAAAAGGAAAATGTTGGACTATCTTGTTTCTGTTGTCCTTTTTAATTCTAGGTATATGATCCCAGGATTATGTTAGACTGCTTTTCAATTTTCCCAGCAGTTATTGTCAAATAAGTGATTCTTAGTTCAGTAGCTGGTGCCCTGGGTTTTACCAAACATCATGTGTCTGTGCTTGATTGCTTCAGAGTCGTATTTACCTAATATTTTCTGTTGATCACTAGTTTTTTACCTATTACATCATTTTCATGATGACTATTTAATATATAGTTGACAGTCTGATAGTTCTAGGAACCCTTCATTTGGGCTTTATTATTATTCCTCTTAAGTTTTTTGACCTTTTGTTTCTCCAGATGAATTTTGTTACTATTTTGTCTTGATTTACAAAATCATCTCTTGGTAATTTGATAATGTCACTAAGCTTTTAAAATAGTTCCATTTTTATTATGTTGCCATAGCCCAAACAATAAGCAGTTAATAGCTCTCCAATTATGCATCTTCCTTCTGTAAAAAGTTTCCCCATTTGTATACTTAAAAGTTCTGAATATGTCTTGGTAAGTAGATTTTTTGATATTTTGTAATTTTTGTAGTTACTTTGAATAGTATTTTTTCATAATTTTCATGAAGATTGGTGATTTAAAAAAAGTTTTCTGGCTGCTTACTAAAGTTATTAATAGTTTCAGTGATTTTTTCAGTCAACTGTTTAAGGTTCCCCAAATTACTATATCATCTGCCCATAATGATAATTTTGTTTTTGCCTATGTGCTTTCATTCACTTCTTTTTCTTGTCTTACTGCTATAACTAACATTTTTAGATCTATATACAATAATAGTAGTGATGCTGGAAATTTTTGATTTACCATAGATCTTTTTGGAAATGCCTCTAGTGTTTTGTTTTTGTTTGTATCACAGGTAATGCTAATTCTTAATTTTTGATCAGTGCTGCTTAGATTTTGAAAGTGTTGCATTTTAAAGGAAAGATCTATTTTCTACTGTGATTTCTATTTTTTTTTTTTTTGAGGCATTAACTATAAAGATTGTTTCCCAGATTTTTGCTTTCCTTCTCATCTTGGTTGCATTTTGTTTGTACAAAAGCTTTTCAATATAACCAAAATTATTTATTTTGCATTTCATAATGCTCACCATCTCATGTTTGATCATGAATTCTTCCCTTCCCCATAGATCTGACAGGTAGACTATCTCTTGCTCTTCTGATTTGCTTATGGTGTCACCCTTTATATCTGAATCATGTACTCATTTTAACCATATCTTGGTATATGGTATGAGACATTGGTCTGTACCTAGCTTGTGTCCTATTGTTTTCCGGGTTTTCCTTCAGTTTTTGTTAAATAGTGAATTCCTATCCCAAAGGCTAGTGTCTTTGGGTTTATCAAAAAGTGTGTTACTAAGGTCATTGAGTATTCTGTCTAAGAGGCGACAGTTGAGGTCCCCCATTAGGATAGTTTTGCTATTTCTTCTGATAATTTACTTAGCTTTAAGGATTTGGATGCTATACCACTGGGTGTATATATGTTTAGTATTGATATTGCTTCATTGTTTATGGTACCATTTACCAAGATGTTTCCTTTCTTATCTCTTTTAATTATATCCATTTTTTCTTTTAGTTTGTCTGAGATTAGGATTGCTACTGCTAATTTAAGCCAACTGAAGCATAGTAAGTTCTGCTCCAACCCCTTACCTTTGCTCTCTTTTTGTCCCTTTGCTTCGGGTGTGTTTCTTATAAACAACATATTGGAAGATTCTAGTTTTTGATCCACTCTTATCTGCTTCCATTTTATGGGAGAGTTCATCCCATTCCTGTTCACTCCATCCTATTTTACCTCCTTGTTTTCCTCTTTTCACCTTTTCCTCCTTTCGTCTGCTACCTCTCCCAATCTGCCCTCCCTTTTGTCAGTTACCTGCCCCGCTCTAACTTAATCTCCTACCCTCCTACTATCCATCTGGGTAAGATAGGTTTCTACATTCAACTCATTGTATGTGTTATTCCCTCTGAGCTGATACTGATGAGAGTAAGGTTCAAGTGATGCTCATTGCCCACCTTCCCTTCTTCTCTTCCACTTAATAGGTCTTTTGCTCCTCTTTCTTTGAAGTAATTTACCATGTTCTATCTCTCCCTTTCTTCTGCACCCAGGGTACTCCTCTTTTTCATCCTTTAATTATTTTTTTTGTGTCATTCCCTCAGATTTGTCTTATACCCTTACCCCTCTGTGTATATTCCATCTAGCTGTACTATTAGGGAAACAATTTTTAAGAATTACAGGTATCATCTTCCCACTTCGGGAAGTAAATGGTTTAGATATTTTTGGTTCTGCATGTTTCTTTTCCCTCTTTACCTTGTTTATGTTTCTCATTGGTGTTGATATTACCGATCAGATTTTTGGTTTGATTCTGGTCTTCTTAGGAACACTTGAAATCTAGATTTATTGTGCTTAATTTAACCAGGTAAATGAGTCTTGGTGGTGCATTCCTAGCTCCTTAGTCTTCCAGAATATCTGTTCCATGATCTAGTCATGTTTAAGGTTGTAGCTGCTAAGTCCTACGTAATCTTAATTGTGGCTCTCTGATATTTAATGATTTCTTTCTGGCCACTTGCAGTATTTTTTTCTTGATCTGATAGTGCTGAAATTTGACTTGTAATGTGCCTTGGAGTTTTTATTTTGGGACCTGTTTTGTGAAATGATCTCTTTCGTGAAACCCTATTTTGCCCTTTGTTTCCAGGATATTAGGACAGTTTTCCTTGATAATTTCTTGAAAGATTCTGTCCAGGTCCTCCTTTTGGTTCTTTCAGGTAGTCCAATTATTCTGACATTGTCTCTCCTCGATCTGTTTTCCAGTTTTGTTTTTCCCATGAGGTGTTTTACATTTTCTTTTTTTTTCTTTTGAATTTGTCTGATTCATTCTTGATGTCTCATAGAGTCTTTAGCTTCTACTTGCTCAATTCTAACTTTTAAGTAGCTGTTTCCCTCAATTACCTTTTGTACTTCTCTGTTTGTCCAATTGTACTTTTTAAGGAGTTGTTTTCTTTTTCCAAGCTGTTGACTCTTTAATAATTTTCTTTTATCATTCTCATATATTTTCTCAGTTTTTCTTCTACTTCACATATATGATTTTTAAACTCCTTTTTGAACACTTCTATGAATTTTTTTCTGGGCTTGAAACCACTTGCCATTTTTCTTTGGGGATTTGTCCATAGGTGTTTCAGTATTGTTGTCCTCTTCTGAGTTTGTATCTTGATCTTCCCTGTCACCATAATAACTTTCTGTGATCACGTTCTTTTTTCTTTTTTTGGGTTTTCCTCCTCTGTTTGGCCTTTTTCCTTTCTTTTAGATTTAGGCTCTGCTCCTGGGGGTAGAAGGGACACTGCCTCAGGCTTGCTGTGCCGGGGCTACAGGTCCTGGCTTTTTACCTGGTGTTGTACAGGTCCTGTTCTGAGGGGCCGAGGTGGCAGGTTGTGATGAGGCATTAGGTGACTGGCAGCTTATCTTGGGCTAAGCTGGGGTTCCAGTGGTGGTGTCTGGCATGTGCTGAGATCACTGTGGTATTTCTATTTTTCCTGGGCTTACACTGAAGTATGTGGTTGTCTAGCCACTGATGGCTGCCTATTTGCCCTGGGCTATTCTGAATCTCTTCATGTTCTGAGAGCTGGAGTCTTCCTGGTTCCCTGGCTATGCTGAGGCATGTGGGTGGTCCTGGTGTT
Organism: Bettongia penicillata ogilbyi; assembly: GCA_023548195.1. Taxonomy (NCBI): domain Eukaryota; kingdom Metazoa; phylum Chordata; class Mammalia; order Diprotodontia; family Potoroidae; genus Bettongia; species Bettongia penicillata. The sequence goes on along the minus strand of JAJHZJ010000666.1, from coordinate 1,148,731 downwards.
GGCATTTGCCTGCTCCACTGCACTGGGGCTCAGGGTCTACTGCTGGTTTGCTGAGGTGGGCCTTTACAGATACTTCTTCTCCTGGACTGTGTTCCCATTTTACTTGAGGGAGACAGACCTTTTTTGCCCATCTTCCAAGTTTCTTGGGCTCAGGATTGTTTCACCCCATCTTTTTTACTGGCTCTGCTGTTGTAGGATTTGTTTTGGGTTGTTATTTTATGGTTGTTTGGAGGTGACTATGGGAGAATTATGGTGATTTACTGCTTTACTCCACCATCCCAGAAGTGATAAATATTTTTAAAGAAAAAATGAAAAACTTTGAAAAGTATATGAAACTTACCAACACATCAAAAAGTCCGAAAATATCTTCATTGTACAACTCTTACACATCTCCTTTCTCTGAAGTGGACTGAGATGAGGGAAACTTTTCCTGTGCCTTATTTGGAGCTGTTCTTATATTTGTGTTTTTGAAACATTCTCTCTTGGTTCTTCTGTATTTTTTTTTTTTAAATTTACTTTGTTGTAGTCCAGGAGTGGGGAACCTGTGGCCTTAGGACCACAAAATAAAAGGATTTTTTTCTGTAAAATTTGAATTCAGTCAAAAAGCTGCACTTAAGGATTTTGAAGGCTATGTGTGGCCTTAAGGTTGTAGATTCCCCACCTGTGTTGTAGTTATTGAGTATATTGTTTTTTGTCTTTGCTTACATCTCTTTGCTTCAAATCTTGTAAATGCTTTCCATGTTTTTCTGTATTCATTACATTCATCATTTCTTACAAGCACAATATAATGTTCTGTTACATTCATATACCACATTTTGTTTAGCCAGTCTCTTCAGTGTCTTTCTTTGCTAACACAAAAAGGACTGCTGATAATATTTGGGTGTATAGGGGAATGTTCTTGTCAATGACCTCATTGAGTATATAAGACTAGTAGTAGAATCTCTTGGTCAAAGTCTATGGACATTTTAGTCACTTTATTTGCATAATTTCTTTATCTTCCTTTGTCTTGGTAACCAATTGTTACCAAATCCTATGGATTCTCATTCAACATTTCTCAAATTCATTCTCACTTCTACCAACCTAATATAGGTCCCCATTTTAGCAGACATTAGTTTAATGACTAGTTCCCCCATCTTTTTTCCTTCCTTACCCTGGCGGGTCATCCTGATGAATATCAGGCCATTGGAATGAGATGGCTCAGAAAAAAGTGAAATTGATGACCTTGCACAGCCCTCCCTCACTCAAATCAAAGTCAGCTGCAAGTCATGTCATCATCTTGATGTCATGGTCCTCTTTGAGAACAATGGACAAACACAACCTGTGAGTGAGTAGCAGCTCCTCCCCTCTCCTTGCCTCCCCTCCCCTCCCTTCCCTTCCCTTCTCCTCCCTGCCCCTCCCTTCCTCTCCTCTCTTTTCTTCTGGTATTTTAGGCCTGTTGACATCTTTCATGTATCTCTCCTTTATTCTAGTCTTCTCTCTATTATAGGCTACCATTAGATTGCCTTTTTAGCACAATAGTAGGTGCTGAATAAATATTTATTGAGTGATTGACTAGGGCTGACATAAAATTGAGCAAGGGTTTCTTGATAGGTGCTGCTGACTATCATACTTAGCAATATGCAGAGATCTTTTAATAGTCAGTTTATTATGTATTTGGAGCATGGTTCCATGGTACTTAAAAACCCAGTGGTCTCCAATTAACATTTTCACCAACCTTTTACACTTTTTAGTTATAAGAGCAAGATGGGTACCATGGCATTTTACAAAGGGTAGAAAGAAAAAATAAAGATTTACATATCAAAGTGATCAGCATACCTTGGTGGATTTTGCATACCAGTTCTTAAGTCTAGAGCGGTTGCTAATGACAGACAAATGCTCATCATAAGTGAATAGAGGCAATAAAATCGAGACCCCAATTCTCCTATTGTTGTTCAGTTATGTCTGACTCTTCATGACCCGGTGGACCATAGCACACCAGACCCTTCTATTTAATCTCCATTATCTCTTAATGTCTGTCCAAGTTCATGTTTATTGTTTCCATGCCACTCTTTATCCCTCACTTTTGCCATTCTCTTTTTCTTTTGCCTTCAATCTTTCCCGATATCAGTCTTCTCCAGAAAGTCACATTTTCTCATTATGTGGCCACAGTATTTAAGATTTAACTTCAGGATTTGATCTTCCAGAGGATAGCCTGAATTAATTACTTTAAGTGTATTGACTGATTTGATCTTGCTGTCCAAAGAACTAAAGACTTCTCTGGCATAACAGCTATAGTCCAACTCTCATAACCATGTATTGCTACCGGAAAGACCATAGCTTTGACTATGTGGACTTTGGTTGGCATGGTGATGACCCTACCTTTTAGTACATTGTCCAAAATTGCCAAGGTTTTTCTTCCCAGGAGCAATTGTCATTTAATTTCATGGTCACAGTCACTGTCTGCAGTGATCTTTGAGCCCAAGAATATAAGATTTGATATTGCTTCCTTTTCTCTTTATTTGCTAGGAAGTGATGGGACCAGTTGCCCACATCTTAGTTTTTTTGATGTTAAGCATCACGCCAGCTTTTATACTCTCCTCTTTAACCTTCATCAAGAGGCTTAATTCCTCTTCACTTTCTGTTATTAATGTTATTTCTGGTATCATCTGCATATCTGAGATTGTTGTTGTTCTCTCCCCCTCCCCCCAGCAACCTTAATTCCATCTCTTAACTAATCTAGCCTGGCATTTTGCATATTGTACTCCGCACTCCGCATATAAGTTAAATAAATAAAATATTCCTTTTCCAATCTTAAACCAATCAGTTACTCCTTGTTTAGTTCCAACTTTTGCTTCTTGGCCTACATACAGATTCCTCTGGTACTCCCATCTCTTTGAGGATTTGCCATATTTTGTTGTGATCCACATAGTAAAAGGCTTAGTGTAGTCAGTGAAGCAGAGTAGATGTTTTTCTGGAACTTTCTTGCTTTCTCCATAATCCAATGAATGTTGGCAATTTGACCTATAGTTCCTTTGCCTCTTTGCAAACCAGCCTGCTCCTCTGGTAATTATTTGGTCACATAATACTGAAGCCTAGCTTGCAAAATCTTGAGCATAACTTTACTGGCATGTGAAATGAGTGTACTTGTTTGATAATTTGCGCATTCATTGCCATTACCCTTCTTTAGGACTGCGATGGAAACTGATCTTTTTCCATGCAGTGGCCACTGTTGTGTTTTCCAAATTTCCTAGCATACTGAGTACAGTACTTTAACAGCATCATCTTTTGGGTTTTAAATAGCTCAGTTGCAGTTCCATCACCTTCACTCATTTTATTGTTAGCACTGCTTCCTTTGACTTTATTTTCCAGGACATCTGACTGTAGATCAATAACGCAGCATACTGATTACTGGAGATGGGAAGGTCTTTCTTGTACAGTTCTTTGTGCCTTTTTGCCACCTCTTCTTTATCTCTACTACTTCTGTTAAATTCTACCCTCTTTGTCTTTTATTATTCCTTTTTTGGATGAAACTTTTCCTTGATAGATTTTCTTGTCTTTCCCATTCTGTTTTCTTCTTTTTCTTTGCATAGCTCATCTGAGAAACCTTCTTATCATCACTCCTTGTCAGTTGGTTATATTTTTACCTTACTCTTTACCATTTGCTTTCCTTCTTTTCTCAGCTGTTTGTAAAGTCTCACCAGAGAGCCATTTTGCTTTCTTGGTCTTCTTTGTGACTTACTACTGTTTCAGATAATGGCAGCAATACTGAAATATTCTTAGGGCAGTACAGTGTCTGGCACTTAGTAGGCACTTAATACATGCTTGTTGACTTCCTGACCCATGTAACCTACTGTAATCAACTCCTGATAGGTCTTTCCATCTCTTTTGTTTTACTTTTTCAATTTGTACATACTCCTGCTTCTAAAATAATTTTTAAGAGTTGGATTTCACTACTCTGACAAATACTACTTTTGTAATCCTGGGCAGGCTACTTAACTTTTCAATACCCCCCTGTTTGTCTCAGTTCCTCATCTGTAAAATTAGCTGTAGGTAGGAGGAAATGGCAAACCATTCAGTATCTTTGCTAAGAAAACTCCAAATGGAGTCATGAAGAGTTGGACCTGACTGAAACAACTGAAAAACAAAAAAAATGTCACTGGTTGGAAGAGTATATATTGAGGAGTAAGGCATAAGAGTACTGGAAAGGTAGGATGGGACTAGATTTTGAAGGGCTTTGAATGCCAAATAGAGCATTTTGTATTGTATTTGTGTTGATTCTAGAGGCAGTAGAAAGTCACTGGAGTTTATTGAATCCACATTGGGGTAGAGTGGGAGAGAATACATGGTCAGACCCAAGGTTTAGGAAAATCACTTTGGTGGTTAACTAGAGAATGGACCAGAGTGGAGTGGAAAGAGACTTGTGGTAGGTAGATTCCACCAGTAGTAGGTTATTGCAGCTGTCCAAGAATGAGGAGATGAGTGTCTGAAATAGGGTGGTGGGTAGTGTCAGAAAAGTGAAAGGGAATTTTGGAGAGGTGTTGCAAAGGTGAAATTGACGGACCTTGGTAACAGATTGGAAATCTATTTTAAGAGATAGTGAGCAGTAAAACTGCTCTGAGTTGAATATGACACTAACATAAGGGATTGGGAGGATGGTGATGCCCTCAGCAGCAATAGGGAAGGTAAAGAATCGAGGAAGGTTTCGGGAAAAGATAGAGATCTGTTTTAGATGTGTTGAGTTTAAGATGTCTCCTGAACATCCAGGTTGTTTGAAAAGCAGACATCTTGGAAATGGAAGACTAGAGGTCAGGAGAGAGGTTAGGGTTGGATAGGTAGAATTCAGAATCATCAGCATAGAGATAGTAATTAAATTCATAGAAGCTAATGAAGTAGTATGGAAGGAGAAGAGAAGAGGAGGGTCCAGGGTAGAATCTGAGAATTACAAGAAAAGTAGACTGGCAGAGGCACTACAGACCAAATTGTCAACATTTGCTGGATTATTGTATAGCCAAGGCATCATTCACAGCACTGGTGGTGGCTATAAATATGCTGGTGTAGTTCTTAATTGCAAAGCATAAAAGACTTTTACAGAAGGCAGAAGAAAAACCATTTATTCAGACACCAGAAAACCAGATCCCAGAACCAGAAGACAATATTCATCCTAGTGACCAAGAAGTCTGTATACAGTTAGCCCTGCTGGGGGCAAAGGCATTCCAAACTTCTCCCACCCTGCAGGGTCTTCTCACAAGCAAGCACTCACGAGCCTCGCTCTCCCGGCCTTTGTTCTTTCTCCTCTGCCCTGACTACTCTCATCAACTTCCTCTAGGTTCTGCCCCACCCTTCCTGTTCCACCCGTTCAGCACACTCCTTCCACCGCATGAGTCTTAGGCTTCCAGGTCATTTAAGCAGATCGCATGTACCTCCTAATGATTGAGAACCATCTTTCCCTTTAAATTATTTGTACCAGAGAGTCCCAGAAAAAACATGTAGTTCTGCTTCCTTAAATACACTAAAACCTTTGTGTGGATCATAAGAAAACATGGCAAGTACTCAAAGAGAAGGGAGTACCACATCATCTTATTTGTCTCTTGTATGTGGACCAAGAAGCAAGACTTAGAACTAGACATAAACTGAACACCAACTGAATTGTGAAGTGAGAACACTGAAAGTGGAGGTAGACATCTAGCCTTACCGAGGAGTTGAATCACAAAGGCAGAACTGATGAGATGGATGGATGGGATCAAACTAGTGTCTTTTGAGGATGGTGCTTATATGGCCATGTTTAGACATTAGAGAAGGAGCTAGGAGACAGGGAGAGATTGAAAATAAGTGAGAGTGGGGATCACAAAGGGGCAGTTGCTGAAGAAGACAAGTTGGAATGGGATTGCTTGTAAAGGCAGAAAGTGGGCCTTGGTAAGGAGTAAGGCCATCTTTATCATGTGAGACAGGTGAAAGAAAAGATAGTGACAGAAGGCATCTGAGTGAAGGGAGATGAATAGGAGAGAAGGGAGATCATGGTAAATTAGCTCAGCTTTATTTTTCTGGTAAAATAGGAGGCAGGGTTCTCAACTGAGAAGGTGGAAAGAGGAAGAGTCATGAGACTTTTGGGGAATGAAAGAGCTGCTATGTAGAATGCCACAGTGAGTTTGTAAGTCTGGTTTAAGGATAGTTGATAAGGGATTGCAGTGACTTGATAAGGCTGGTTAATAAGGATTACCCAGTGACAGTGAGGCTCAGTTGAGTTTGCAAATTTTTAGTGTTCCCAGTGGGAGTGGTTGCTTGATTTTCTCTACTTTTATTCAGCAGCATGCATGTAAGAATGAAAGTAGCAGATAGTGGGAGTCCTGTAAGATTGAGGCGTGGCAGGTCACATTGTTTTCTAATATATATTCTTATATAATAGAACCTCTCCCAGGCCTTGTTTAGTTAGACTCTCTCGATGTTCAGAAAGAACAAATATATAATCTCCCTATAGGTGTCATGTAAGCATTTTATCCTTGTTTTAAGCAGTTTGTCATCATTCAGTTATCATTGTTCACTCATATTTATCTTAACTCTTGAGTTTGGACTTCAGAATTTCTGTTCAACTCTGGTCTTTTCATCAGGAATGCTTGTTGGTCCTGTATTTCGATTAAAGGTCCTGTAACCCCTGTAGCATTTTAGCCCCTGTAGCATTCTACTCACTTTTGCTGGTAAGTTATTCTAGTGTAAGCCCTTATCTTTTGCCTTCTGGAATATCGTTTTCTAAGTTCTCTGCTCTTTATTGTCATGGCTGTGAAATAGTGTGTGAACCTGACTGTGAACTAATTCTTTCTGGGTGCTTGTAGTATGTTTTCTTTAACCTGAAAGCTCTGGTTTTTAGCTGTGATGTTCCTGGGAGTTTTCATTTTGAGGTTTCTTCCAGGAGGTGACTGGTGAATTTTTTCACTTTGCCCTCTGGTTCTAAGAGATCTGCGCAGTTTTCTTTTAAGATTTCTTGAAATATGATGTCCAGTTTTCCTGTCTCTCCATTCAAATAGCCCATTGATTCTTGTTTTCCAGGTCAGTTTTTTATGTTATGAAATACCTTATATTTGCTTCTAATTTTTTTTAGTCTTTTGACTTTAATATTTCTTGTTATCTCATAGACATTGACTTCTATTTGGTTTCTCCTAATTTTTAGGAAATTTATTACTTGGGAAAGGTGCTGTTAATGACATACTGTTAATTCTCTTTCCAATTCTTCCATAACTTTCATTTATTTTCCAATTTTTCCTCACAGATTTTTATTTCATTTATAAAAACATTTTAAAATTTTTATTTTTAACACAGTTTATGACAGATAAAGCAATTCAAACTTTTGGTTAGGTGATAACTTCTTTTTAAAGCATTTACAATATGGACCACAAAAGAATGTTCTTTTTTAAACATTAACCAACTGAGACACAAATAATAGCTATGTTGCTAACTTCACAAGCTCTTGACCTAATTGTCTCCACAGTATTACTGAGAATTAAAGGACCCTAGCTTATTATTGTTGGTCTAAAGTCCTATGCCTAAAAGTTTAATTTTAGACTTAACCTTGGATGTTCCCCAACCCATAATCTATAGTTGAATAGATCTGGTATTAAACTTGCCACCCTTTTGACTATAGGAAATTGCCACCAAGAGTAGGGACATTGCAGGGATACAGTATCTCCCCAACTTCATGTCAGTTCCAGGCAGGATTAGATTATCTACTTGCATTCAGTCAGGCTTAAAGTCTGCCAGGTGTCAGTGGGGAAACTGAGTCAGGAGAGTCCTGCCTCAGCCCAGGCTGAACAGCCACTCTCCTCCCCTTCCCATGAGATCATCTTATGCAGTTCATACCAGCATCTTACCAGCTTACTGGCATCATGGATTGGAGGCTCAGACCGCCTTCCTAGCTACCCATACCTGGAGTTAGACAGTCACTTAATAGTCCCATAGCATCAAAAAATGGCAAGTTCCAATAACAAGGTTTCAAACATGATTATAATTTTACTTTGGCTAAGGAACATCTTTTGAGACAAGTCTTAAATAACTTACATGCCTTTCTATACATGTTCTAGTTCCTGATTAAATAGCAAGAGTTACATCAAATTTACCATTAAAACCTTAACTTTTCCATCAATGCTAAATTTTACCCAAGGTTACCTTCCTCTAGGGAATTTAGACTGAAATTCTTTTCCCCAAACTAAAGATGTCGTTGATTTATTCTCAGTAATTAATTCAGTCAGTTGTTTTAATATTAATTGCTTTTACCTCACTTTGTAACATGTCCAGTTTTTCTCCCTATCTCTCCCCTCCCCCCACTTCCTAATACCTTGCATTCTGATTATTCCTTCCCTCAATGTACCCTCCTTTCTATCATACCCCACCCGTCTCTTATCCCTATCTTCTCTCTTTTCTTGTAGGGCAAGATAAATTTCTATACCCCATTCCCTGTAGTTCTTATTTCCTGATTATATGTAATAAAAATTCTCAACATTCGTTTCTATTACTTTGAATTCCAACTTTACTCCCTCTCCCCTTCCTCCCCAGCCCCACTGAGAAGGGAAGCAATTCAATACAGACTTTGTGTTCTTTTGCAAAAGACTTCCATAATAATCATGTGGTGTAATACTGATTATATTGCCCTCTGTCCTCCCTTATTTTTTTTCCCTGTACAATTGACCTTGTCCTTTCTCAAAAGTGTTTATTTCTGGTGACTCCCTTCTCCCATTTGCCCTCCCTTCTAACATTCCCCTCACCCCACTTGTCTCCTCCTCTCCTACTTTCCTGTGATGTGATATAAATTTTCATATCAAATTTAGTGAGCATGTTATTCCCTCCTTCAGCCACATGTGGAGAGAGTAACTTTATTTTTCCCCTCTCCCTTTTCCCTTATCTCCTCCATTGGATAAGATTTTTCTTATCTCTTTTATGAGTTATATAACCTGCCCTGTTCCATTGCTCCCTTTCTCTTCCCAGAATTTTCCTCCTTTACTCCTTAATTTTTATTTTATTTTATTTTTTTTGTATGTCGATATCATCTCTTCTGATATAACATACCCTGTACTCTCTATCTATGTGTGTGTGTATGCATGTATGTACAATCTCTCCATCTACCCAAATATTGAGAAAAGATTCAAGAATTAAAAATATTTTCTTTCCATATAGTGATGTAAACAGTTCAGCTTTAGAGAGTCTTTTATGATTTTTCTTTCATGCTTCTCTTGATTCTTGTCCTGGGAAGTCAAATTTTTATACATAGACCTGGTCTTTTCTTCAACATGAATGCTTGAAAGTTGTCTGTATCATTGAATGATCATTTTTTCCCTTGAAGTATTATACTCAGATTTGCTGTGGGTAGGTGATTCTTGGTTTCAATTCCAGTTCATTTGTACTCTGAAATATCCCATTGCAAGCCCTTCGATCCCTTAATGCTGAAGCTGCCAGATCCTGTGTTATCCTGATTGTATTTCCACAGTACTCAAATTGTTTCTAACTGCTCGCAGTATTTTCTCCTTGATCTGGGAACTCTGAAATTTGGCCACAGTATTCCTAAGAGTTTCTCTGTTCAGCTCTCTTTCAGGAGGTGATTGGTGAATTTTTTCAATATTTATCTTGCCCTCTGATTCTAGAACATCAGGGCAGTTTTTCGTGATAATTTCATGGAAGATAAGATCTAGGCTTTTTTTTTGATCATTGGCTTTCAGGTTGTCCCATAATTTTTTTTTTTAAATTTTATTTATTTATTTAATTTTTTTACATTCATTTTCACAAATTTTTGGGTTCCAAATTTTCTCCCCTTTTATCCCCTCCCCCCACCCCAATACCCCAAGCAATCTAATTTTCCCTATCTCCAATCTGCCCTCTCTTCTGTCATCCCTCCCTTCTCTTGTCTCCATCTTCTCTTTTCTCCTGTAGGGCCAGATGACTTTCTATTCCTCCTTAACTGTATGTCTTCTTTCCTAGTAGCAACAGCAATACTAGACAGTTGTTCCTAAAACTTTGAGTTCCAAATTCTCCCCATCCCTCCCTCCCCACCCATTCCCTTTGGGACGGCAGGCAATTCAATATAGGCCATATCTGTGTAGTTTTGCAAATGACCTCCCTGATAGTCTGGTTGTGTAAGACTAACTGGATTACCATCCCTCCTAACCTGCCCCTCATTGTTTCTCTTCTGTCTTTTGATCCTGTCCCTCCCCAAGTGTTGACTTCAAATTGCTCCCTCCTCCCTTTGCCCTCCCTTCCATCATCCCCCCCCCCTTGCAATATCTCCTTCTCCCCCACTTTCTTATACTATAAGATAGGTTTTCATACCAAAATGAGTGTGCATTTCACTCCTTCGTTTAGTCAAATGTGATGAGGGTAAACTTGTTTTATTTTTTTTTTCTCAGCTCTCCTCTTTTTCCCTCCACTAAGAAAAACTCCTACCTGCCTCTTAAATGACATATAGTTACCCCCTTCCATTTCCCCCTCTTTCCTCCTACTACATTTCTCTCTCACCATTTACCTTAATTTCTTTTAGGGTATGGTCCCATCCTATTCAGTTCAACCTGTGCTCTCTATCTCTGTATGTGTGTGCATGTGTGTATGTGTGTGCATGCGTGTACATGTGTATGTGTGGTTCCACCAACTACCCAGATACTGAAAAGTTTTAAGAGTTAGAAATATTGTCTTTCCCTGTATGAATGTAAACAGTTCACTTCTGGTAAGTCCCTTAAGACTTCTCTTTGCTGTTTCCTTTTTCATGCTTCTTCTCATTCTTGTGTTTGAAAGTCAAATTTTCTTTTCAGCTCTGGTCTTTTCATCAAGAATGATTGAAAGTCCTCTGTTTCATTGAAAGACCATATTTTCCCTTGAAGTATTATACTCAGTTTAGCTGGATAGGTGATTCTTGGTTTGAGTCCTAGTTCCTTTGACTTCTGGAATATCCTATTCCACGCCCTTCGATCCCTTAATGTAGAAGCTGCTAGATCTTGGGTTATCCCAAGTCCCGGAGACGCTCTGCTCCCCTCCTCCAGCCCGGCCTTCTCTCTCACTGACCTGTAGCTTCTGTGGGCGGAGGGACTTTCCCGGCTGCCGGAGCTTCTGTCTCTGAAGCCTGCTCGGGTCAGCTTCTCTGGGGCCATGGCCAGGGCAGCGCTGGGGGTGGGGTCTGCTTTCCGGGGCACGCCGGACCCTGGGGACGGGTCTCCAGGGCTCCGTGGAACGGAAATCTCTTCCACTCCGTTTCTGCACACCTTGTATTGACCCAGAAGTTATGGGGGTCTCTTTTTACATTAATTCTATGGGCTTTGGTTTCGGAGCTCGTAAACGTGCGTCCTTCTACTCCGCCATCTTGGCTCCGCCCCCCGTCCCATAATTTTTAAATTATTTCTCCTGGATCTAATTTCCAGGTCAGTTGTTTTTCCAATGAGATGTTTCACATTATCTTCTATTTTTTCAAACTTTTGGTTTGGTTTTCAAACTGCTTGGGATATCCCATAGTCATTCATTTCCCTGACCTCAAGTCTCTCTTTCAATAAATTATTTTGTTCAGTGAGCTTTTAAAAACACCTTCTCCTCCATTTGGCTAATTTTGCTTTTTAAAACCTCACTTTCTTCATTGGCTTTTTGGACCTCTTTTTCCAATTGAGTTAGCCTCTTTTTAAAGCTGTTATTTTCCTCAGCATTTTTTTGACTCTCCTTTAGTAAGCTGCTAACTTGTTTTTTAAGGTCTTCTATTACCTTAAAACTCCTTTTAAGTTCTCTTTGGAGGCAGGGTTCTTGACTTCCTCTGACAGTATGCCTTGTTCTTCCTCATCTGAAAGGATGGTAGGAGACACCTGTTCCCCAGGAAAGTAACCTTCTATACTCTTATTTTTCTTCCATTTTTCTTCCCTTTTTCCGGCATTTTCCCAGCCAGTTACTTGACTTCTGAGTTTCCTCTCCACAACCACCTGGCCTCCAGTTCCACCAAGCCAGCACTGGGGGCTGAGATTCAGATGAGCTGCTCCCAAGCCCCAGGGGCATTAGGCTGTGGGCAAGCAGGGCTGCTGTTCAGTGTGAGATTAAGATCAGCTGCTCAGGACCTGGCAGGACCACCACACAGGTTTCAGCTCCCTCCCGGGCTTTCTGATGAGACCTTCAACAATGGATGGGGGCTATTGCCTTCTTTGGGAGTCCCTGTCTGCTGCTACCTCTACTGCTGCCTCCTGAGGGGGCCTGAGTTATGGGGACACCCTGCTCCCCTCTTGGCCAGCCGAAAAGACCCTCTCACTGATCTTTGGCGCCTGTGGGTTGAGGGATCTGAGCTGGAGATTCTGTCCCTGAACCCTGCTTGGATCTGCTCCTTTCAGTGCTGCGTGGCCAAGGCAGGGCTAGGCTCTGCTCCGTGTCCAGGCACAACAGACCTTTCCCATTGGTCTTTCAGGCCTCTGTGGGACAGAAATCTCCTCCACTCTGTTGTTCTGTGGCTTTTGCTGCTCTAGAATTTGTTGAGAGTTCTTCTTTACAGGTATTTTGTGGGCTGTGGGTTGAAAGCTAAGCATATGTGCGTCTTTCTACTCCACCATCTTGACTCTTCCCCCTAAAATTCTTTTTTGTTATTCTTCATCTTTTCTAGGAATTCTTTTTGAGTTTGTGCCCATATTTGTCTCTGAGATATTGCCCTTAGATGCTTTAGAGTCATTCTCTTATTTGTGTCTTGAGCATCTCTGCTACCATAACAACTCATTATAATGGTATTTCTTTGCCTATCCTGCTAGCCTACTTCCTGTTTTCAGGCTTAATGTTAGGGCTAGGCTCTGCCACACTTCTGGAGGGAAGTTTTGCTTGTGTTGCTGCTTTCTTGAGACTCTCAGGAAGAGGCTGGGGACCTGCAAGCTTTTACTGCTCCCATAGTGATCTAATCCAAGGCAAACTCTGATTGCTCCCCCCTTGTTTGAGCTCTGCAAGTTCTTGATGTGGGTGTTGATCAGAGAAACAATGGAATGGTGCAGGATGAGCCCCATCAGGCAGTTAGGAAGTTGTGCTGGTTCAGAGTGCCAAATTGCAGCCTCCCTTTGAGTCTGGGATTCTTGCCCTGATATCCCTCTGCAGGCTATGCTAGATCCCACTCTACTCCTGGGGGCTGAGCCAAGCTGCTAGTGCTAACTTTTGAACTTAACTCCTTCCTTAGGTCTCTCTGTCTGGGAATAGTATTCCCCTCATCATCCCTTCCTGGATCTATGATCCAGTGCTGGATAGTGAAGAACAAAGCAGCCAAACTGTCCGTGTTGTTATCACCGTGTTCCAGTAGGAGTCTAGCAGTAATCCGTTATAGGTCTAGCACTTTTCCTTGGCCTGATGCATGGCCTCTGAGTGTTGGAATGCTTGCTTGCTTGGCATGTTCACACTAACCCAGTGCCCATTGTCAGCAGATCTGTTTGACCCCATATGCTGGCCCAGACAAAGACTCATTGACTTTTTCTGGATTTCCCCATCAGGATTTGATCTGCTGCATTTTCTAGATCTATTTAGAAGTTTGTGGATGGGAATTTGGTTACAAATTCCTTCTTGCTACTGTACAGTCTTGACTCAGCCCCCTTTACCTTATCTTTCCAGCTTTTATCTTACAATAATTGCCTCTTTGCACTCTTTGATCCAGTTAAGCTAGACAACTTTCTTCTTCTGCAAATATATCCTCTGTGTTCTGTATTTTCCTTTGCCTCATATTTTTTCTTATGCTTGAAATATTTTCCCTTGCTTTCTTTTTCTATTGATTTTCTACTCATTCTTTAAAACCCAGCTAAACCGTATTCTTTGTGAAATCTTTCTAAATACTCCCCTTTCCTCTTGGCAACAATGTCCCACATTGTACTTTATATAACACAGTTGGGAGGGTCCCCAGAAGCCATCTATCCAACCTGTACAAGAACCCTTTCAGTAATGACAAGTAGCTAACCACTATTTGCTTGAAGACTAACCCCTACCAACCAGAATAGCCCATTCTACTCTTGAATAGCTCTAACAGTTGTGAAATCTTTGCTTAATGAGCAGAAATCTAGTTCTCAACAACAAACATTCATTACTTTTAGTTCTGTCCTCTGCAACCTAGCAGGATAATCAGTGTAATTCCACTTCCCCAGCACCCTTCATGCACTTGACCACTATCATGTGTTTTCTTTTCCAAATGAAACAACAGCAGTTCCTTCAAGTGATCTCCTGTTTGGAATATTCTTGCAGTTCACACTCTGTAGTTCTTAAATTCATTTACCGTATACCATGTTAATAGACATGAGGTTGAGGATGTTGGTCTTATTTGCCCCAGTGCCTAGCAGTACGCAATAAGAATTTAATAAATGTTATTTGGGAGGGGGGTTTCCATTTGTGTCAGTGGTAGAAGTACATACTGGTGAAATCATGAATCTTTAAAAAGTATCTAAGTTTGCTCATAATGAAAAAATAAGTAAAAATATATTTTAATGTTATTTTTCAGTAAATATAAAGATTTTGAATAACATATTTTTTGCTTTAGGAGCTGTAGCCCTTAAGAATCTTGAAATTAAAGAAACTGCATTGGTAAGTTTTGAATATAAAGAATTAGGAAAATATTAATGAATTTAGTTATAAGCATGTATCTTATTGAGATCTTACTATTTAAAATTAGATTCTTGTGGGTTGAAAATATAATTCATTTAGAAAGAATTCAGAATTAAAAAGAGAATTCTGTTATAGATAGCCTTTATCAGTTCTTTTGGTGAAACTTTTTCTTTCCTACTTTTAAAACAGTAAACTTGATTTTAGAAATTTTTTCCCAATACTGATGAAATCACAAGTCAAATAAAAAAGTAAAAATGAATTTGAAAGGGATTAGGTAAACGTTTTGAAGAGTTGAATTATGTATATACTTGTGAAAAACGCAAATCACTCTTAGTAGGGAAACTAGCAACATGAGTGAACTTTCCTTTTTGCCCATTTCACTTTGGGAGTTCTGGATGGCTGGTACCGTGGAGTCAGCAGATTAGGATTCACATCGCATCTGCTACTTGCTGCCTCTGTGGTTAATCTCCTGGGGCCTCAGTTTCTTCCTCTTTAAAATGGAGGGGTTGAACTAAATGTCTTCTGAGATCTCTCCTATCTCTAAATCTAGGATTTTATCATATTGTACTTTATTCCACAGCTATTATATTTAAATTGAACGAAAAGAGAGATGACTTTATAAAAAATTCTTAAGGGAAATCCATTTGTTGAAGAATCTTTCTGCTGTACAAATAACCACTTTATAATTTGTATTTTTGGTAAATGTAAGTTTAAACTGTAATCACATTGATACATATCTCCAGTATATCAGGTTTAATTAAAGTGAGGTCCATCTCTACAGGATGTTACGTTAAGATTATAGGTCTTATGGGTTACCTTAAGTAATAGAGTTCTGTTACTGTTACTGAAGGGATTCACATAAACTTGCCAGGATGCTCATCTGTCAGGAATGCTATAGAAAGGCTCTTGTGTGTGGGAGGGGTTAATCAGATTTCTTCCAGTTCTAAATGCTGTGCTCTGTATCCTTCCCCTATTATTACTGAGCTGTAGTTTTTGGGGAATTTTTATTCACCAACAGACCCCAGCAATGATGCTATTGCAGGGAAGTTTAGTTTTCCCTATTGAGTTTTGAAGTACTGGGGATAGAAGACAGATGCGTGTGTGGGAGCTAAGTAGGATATGAAGGAGGTACATGTGAAAGTGGACTTGTCCTTCTTTGTCATTGCAACTCAGTAATCATGTGGTGTTTCAAAGAATACAAAGCCAGAATTTCTTGCATTTCTTCAGCAATTTCTTGCTATTAGGAAAGGAAAGATGTGATTTTTGTATTATCTTTTGACTAGACAAGTCATGGACTGAACCTGAGATTCTCTAGATTTCCCTTCTAAACACTAACAATATGCCATTGTTAAACTTAGCATTCTGTTTAAAGTCCTGACAGCAGTGCTTATATAGTTAAAAAACAAAACCAAAAACCAAAAACCCCACTAATTCAGACAGAATAGGGGGAAGGAGGTCTATGCTGTCAAATTCTTTTAAAGGTTTGTTTTTTTTTTTTTTTTACTAACTAGTTTCAGCACAAAGCAATAATTCTAAATGATAACAAATGTAGGGTGTTAAAAAATTTTAGTGCAGCTTTAAGCATCTTAAAAGTGCACTAGAATTTTTGGAACCCTTTGTATTTCTAAGTAGAGGCTCTATCGTTAATGACCAGGTAAAACCAATAATTGATGACATTTTTTGGCATGCCAGTTTATTTTCTTAAGCCCGTTACTCTATAAATACCCTTAACAAATGTTTTTATTTATATACTTTTAAAAAACAAACTTTAGCTTAGTATAGGTAAAAGTATAACAATTAGGAATTGTTTAAATAAATTGTTTAGATAGAATATGATTTTAAAGGTGTTTGCCATATACTTAAGCAAGATATGGCAGAATAATTTATTCTCAAGTTAACTCTTGAACTGATGAATCCTCAAATCAATTTTACCTTGAAAGCACACACTATGGAAACTTCTATCTCACTCAAGTACAGTAATGCCCATTTCCCTTGCGATTGCATTCATGTTAGAGCCATTTTTTTCAGTATTGCTAAATTGTTACTGACAAATGGTGAATTTGACCTCTACCTTCATTAAGTCTTCCACAGAACAAATTTATTTGATTTGAGGTAGTAGGAAATAAAATTCCTGTTTTTGAATACTTCAGTAATGAGAATAATCTTGAAAGAATACTTTGGTATATACAGACAGAATTTTTTCCCAAATGAGAAATTTTAAACTTTAAAAAGGTAATATTAACAGTAACAACACAAGGGTTCTTTATTTATTACATGTCCCCAAACAAGTTTGGGAAGAAAAACCTAGCTAACAATTCCTGTTACTCCTGTTGTTGATGAAGCTGGGGCTGGCAAATTTCTTGAGCTTGGAAGTTCTGAACTGCAGTAGGGTCTCTGGTATCTTCACTGACACTGGCACCAATTTAGTGAACTTCCTGGAATGGAGGTTATCAGGCTGCCTAAGCAGATTAGTAATAGAGCAGGTCAAAGCTTCTCTGTTGATTGATCCATAGTGGTATTGGGCTTTAGTATGGCTGTTGCATTTCCTACCTAGACAAGGGATGGACACACACACACATACATACACAGACACACACAGCAACCTATTGTGTTGGTGAAATGTATTTTTATTCTCTTTCTAGAGTGAACTGGATGTACCATTTAAAGTTAAAGCTGGACATATAGGTAAGTTAAATTCAGTTGATAAATTTCACCAATTTTGAGAAAGTGTGCATTTTGATACAGGGGTATCATGGTATAGTGAATAGGGAACTGGCTTCTGAACTAGGAAGAGCATTTAAGAGTCTCTCTGCAACAGGGTCTGTCTTTTCTCTTCCAAATCCTCTCCTCTGAGGGAAAAAGAGTTCTTCGAACCCTGGGAATCTGAAAGCAAAGAGAAAAGGAAGAGATGCTACTATGTCAGGTACTCTGTAAGGGGAAAGGACAGGTGTTAAGCATCATTTTCAACAAAATTAGTTTTATTATGAGGAACAGATTTGTGAATCAGGAATTCTTCTGATCACAGTTCCACCTTGCTGAAGTGAAGACAGAGATTATATATGTTAATCACAAATGGGAAGGGAGGGGGGAAGGCAGAATACAAAACAATCATTCCCAGCTCTTGAGTCGTTTCCCAAGACAAACTCATAAATGGAGGACAATACAACAGTTCCGGAGTCTTGTGTGAACAGTATTGCTCAAGTCCTTGGTGAGTCACGGGACAAGAATTCTGGAGCAGATTCTGTAGCCTTTGATTTGTTTCACTTCAGATACGTAGGCAAGAGGATACCAGTGATTGTGAGTCTTGGCAAGGTTTGATTGATTCAGACTGCATTGTGAGCTCTCTTACAAGAAGCACTTCTGAAAAACTGAAGTATATTCATTACACATACCATGTGGGTTATTATAAAAATCAGAATTCCTTTCCCACTGTATACAAAAATAAATAAGAAATAATTAAAAGAGGTAATGTACTAGAATTAAGAGGGGTGTGGAAAGGTTTCCTGTAGAAGAGCAGGATTTTAGTTAATACTTGAAGAAAGCATGAGAGACTCGTAGTTGGAGATAAGGAGGGGAGAAAATTTCAAGCCAGAGAAAATACCCAAGCCAAGAGATAGAGTATGTTGTTTGTGGAAGAGGAAGGAGTCAGCTAGATGGCTCAGTGGATAGAGTGTTGGCCTTGGAGTCAGGAATTCCTGAGTTCAAATATGGCCTCAGACTCTAGCCATGTGACCTTGGGCAAGTCGCTTAATCTTTGTTTGCTTGGAGGCTCAGTGAATAGAGCAGTGGGCTTGGAGTAGTCAGGAGGACCTGAGTGTAAGGCCTGATTCAGATATTTAGAGCTATGTGATCTTGAGAGAGTCACTTAAATACACTGGAGAAGGAAGTGACAAAGCAAACCCCGTGTACAATGGTCCACGGGATCATGAGGAGTTACACTGAACAGCTGAACATCCAGTGTCAGTGTCACTGGCTTGAAGAGTATGTGTTGGGGAATAAAGTGTAAGAAGACTGGAAAGGTGCAGGGCATGGGGTGGGGGTGGCTAGGTTAGCCAAGGACTTTCAGAGCAAGAAGATTCTGTATTTGGTCCTGGAGATGATAGGGAGCCACTGGAGTTTACCAGGTAGGAAGTGTGTGCTTTAAGTAAGTCACTTAGGACTGAGTCAGTGGTATTACAAATGTTCATAAGTATACCTCCATCTACATATATGTTTATATATATACACACATGTAATTACTGGGGAAGAGAATATGCTAAGTAATTGCTTAGTTCCTATAGTCATATTTAGTAACTACATAAAATATTTCTTTCCCTAGTTTAGCATAAGAAGTGGAAAATGGGGAAACTAGGGAAAACCAGGGAAGGAGAATAATGTATTTGAAGTTAGAATTAATTATATTAACTAATAATATGCTAAAAATACTACCTGCAATGAATTAGATAACAAAAATCCCACTCACTTAGGAAGTAGTTTCATCTCTTCCTGACAAATACTTTATGATATTTTGAAGATGGTTTGTTTTACTGGTTATGGCGTTTTGTTGTCTGTGTAGGTAAACTTGATCTTGTGATTCCATGGACGAACCTTTACACGCAGCCAGTGGAGGCAGTATTGGATGGAATTTACTTAATTGTAGTGCCTTCAACAAGTAAGTTTAATTTTAAGGGAAAAAAAGTATAATTTAAATCGACTATTTTGAATGAATGAAAAATGTTTTTGTATTTGATATTTATATTTAACATAACTCCCTTTAGGGATGTGCTTATATCATGGCTTTGTGTTTTTAAAATTACTACATAAGTTTTTTTTTACACTTTTAACTTTTATTGTTTTTACCAGTAATTACATAAAGAGATTTTAAGATTAAACACTGAAAGACATATCTTATTTTAATCTTTTTATTTCATAAAGCGTTTAAGTATGATGCAGAGAAAGAAGAGAAATATCTCTTTGAAATGAAGCAGAATGAACTAAAGAGAATAGAAGATGCAAAAAAGAAAATGGCAAATAAAGGTAAGAAAGGCAGCAGATACCTGTCTAAACTGGAATGGAAGCTCCCTGTTTGTTCTTGGTCTGGTGGCATCTCTAATCAAGGAGTTTGTCTTTATGGCAGGCCAAGTGTTTTTGCAGTTTCTCCTCATTGATTGTGGTTTTGCCTTCTGTGGCTAATCAAAACAAATCTTTGCTATAACTGCCCTTCAGTACTTGAATGTGGCTGTCGTGCTTCCCTCTCCTCCCCTTGTGAAGAACTTCCTCTTTTTTTCTGGTTAACATCCCTAGTTCTTGTTCATTTAGAATGTCCCTGAATCCTTTTCCCATTCTGATCACCCCAGTCTGGGTCTACTCTAGTTTCTCAGTGTCCTTCCTTATCTAATTTGTGCTTCAGATCTTTCTTAGCCATGTTCATTCTATCTTTTTGGTGACAAGTGCAATTTCTTTAACTGAGTGAATTAAGGAAAATAGGAGTTGGGTGTTGTGCTTTTTGTTGTTTGTTAGCACACCTTTCCCAAGCAGTGGGCTTCCGTTTGCCTTGTCTTATTGTTCTGAACATAGCTAAAGTAGACCTTTTTGTATTTTAGTAGAATACAGCTAAAGCAGACCTTTTTGTGGTCTTTTGTATTTTAATTCCTGATGCTATAGGATTTTGCCAGTGGTTTGCATTTTTCCTTAGTTCCATGCCCCTTACTCAGTCTTTTTCTACATACCATTTAAAAAATTAGAGTTCATCAGAGATCTAACTTTTGCATCCACTTTTATCTCTTCAGATGCTTCTAACTTTTATTCTTCATTGAGAACGCTGGCACATTTCATCAAAGTTTTGTTTCTGAGAACCTCAATTCTTTTGAGGATCTTTCCTTTTTAGATTTTAAGGTTATAGGGTCATAGCTGACATTTCTTAGAACTTTTGAGCATCTGGTTTCTCAAAATCTGGCATATATATCTGACTATATCTTGCACCCCCCCTTTTGGATATCTCAAACTTAAGCAAATAGATTGTAAAGAACTTGAGGCAGGGACTCTCTTGCCTCTTTTTGTATCCGTCGTGCTTAATACAGTGCTTGGCACATGGTAGATGCTTAGTAAATGTTTATTGATAACTTGATGATTGAAGATGGCGTAGAAACTTTGGGAGAAAGTCACTTTCACTTCTACTTATTTAACGTTATTCTTTTTTATTTCATTGTTGTTTAGATTATATTCACCAGTTAAATTATATTTATTTCTAACTCACTTTTCTGAGAGATTAAATTGCCAGCCAGTCATGAATTGATTAGTTATCCAGCTTTTACGTGAATGAAAATTTCAGCGAATGTATTGGTAGGTAGAGCCCTATATCATTGCTATATGTTGCCTTTGTGCCATTTTTATGATATATATCAAGAGTTTACTTTTCTTTCCCTTTGGCTGGGGGATTCATTCATTCAGTGACCATTGCTCATAATGGTAGGCAGGTGAGGTAGGTCGGTACGATACTCTCTAGTATTTGTACCTGGTAGTCTTCAGTCATACTGTTGGCATATTTTCAGCTAACATATTTTTTTCTAGTTCAAGTACATGCCTACTACAAAGAGGAGAAATCTTGGGGTACAACCCAGTTTTCCACTGCACAGGGACGATGCCTGAATCTTTGTCATTTTTTTTTAATCTTCAGTTCTTCATTTCTGACTTTTCATAATATTTTTTCCTTGACTCTCACTTGAAATTTGATGTCTGAAATTGCACTCACTTTACTGTTCTGTACTGAGGATCTCTGAATTAAAAAAACAAGCCATATTTTAACATAATTGTTTTCCTTGGTAATCATATGCATTTTGTTTTATGCTTTTAAAAACATTATTATGAAAAGGAATCCATAGACTTCACCAGCCTGCCAAAGGGTCCATGACACAAGATTACAGCCTTAGGTGTAGAGCTATATACTTTCCCCTCAGACTTCTCTGCCTCAAAGAATGATTCCGCAATTCAGCCAGACATAAAACTCATCTTTAATTGCCTCAACATCTCAAAATCTAGGCAGTCATCAAATCTTGCTAATTTTCACATGTCTGTCCTTGTAATTTCTAATCCTACTGTTACTACCATCGCCAAGCCCATCCTTGCTTCATGTCTATGTTACTATAGTGAATCCTAACTGACCTTTCTGTTATTGCCTCTGTACTCTTTCTGCCTCCAACTCTTCCTATACATCGTTGATTCATCTTCATAAAACACTTCCATCCCTACTTCTTAAAGACCTGCAGTGACTTTTTATTAGGACCAGGTTAAAGCCTAAATCCTTGATCTGGTTTTCAGATTCCCTTTACTATCTGACCTTTGCCTACCACTGCAGTCCTAGTTCTCTCTACTTCCCCATGGAAATTCTCCTCTGCAATTGAACTTGTCTGCTGGTCAGCATTCCCCAGTCTTGCATGCCAACTTTTTTATAATTTTACTTACATTTATCCTACTTGGAATGTCCTCCATAGGTCCCTGCTTATTTAAGTGCCATATTTCTTACCAAGTATTTAAATCATCTTACCTTCTTATAAACTTTTCCTCAACCATCCAGCACTTAGTTATTGCTGCTGTCTTTGAATTCTTATAAAAGTTAGTGTCTTGACTATTTTTTATTTAGCAATGCTAACTTGTGTTGTTATTTATCTGTCTATCTCTCTATTTATCCACTTGATCTGTCAATCATAACATATCTATGTGTATCAGTCAGGCCTCTTATAATATCCTGCCTGTAAACAGGGACTAAATAAATTTTTGAGGGTATTTAGCAGTGTCATTGCTTTTTTTTTTTTTCTTTTGAGGCAGCTTAACTCATTAATCAGGTTGACTGTTGTTCTGTGGTTTTTGTATTGGCTAGTTTTATCCCTAATTCCTGAAAGATCTATTTTGCCCTTCCTTAGAGGTCCTCAAGTTCACTTCTGTGTGCAAGCTTGAACCTTCTCTGCTTTTAAGTCGCCTGAACTCTGATGTGGTGATTTTATCCTCCATCCACAGAACTTTTTTTTTTTTTTTAGTGTGTCTTCTCTTAGTACTTTTTTTTGCTTCATATCTTAGTTCCATCTTTGCTTCTGCCTCTATTCAGTCTCTTTCTACATATATGCCTCGTTGCTGAGTAAGCAAAACTTTTATTCTGGTTCTCTAAGTCTTGCTCTGTGATGATACTTATCTGTTCTTTTGGTAGCTCCTTAAATTCTTGAGCTGCACAATTTTCCCTTTTTGCCAGTTACTAGTATTTCACTAGACAAGAGTCTTTGTTTTCTAGGTATAGGATACCCATATGGGATCTCAGACTTCTTCTGATGCCTGTTTTCTGCTTTATTTGCTGTTTTAATGGATGGAGAAAGTGAAGAAAAAAGCTGTTATTTTGTATTTTTGGACCTCAGTATTTTCACCTGTAAAATGGTGGCAGGGAATGGAGGAATGTTATACTAGATGATCCCAAAGGTCCCTTCTAGCTCTAAAATTTTTTATCTATGATAAAATAGACAGCATGACATAGTGGAAAGGTCTCTGGACTGGGAGTCTGGAAGATCTGAGTTAAAAATCCTGCCATAGACATTTACTGGCTGTGACTTACCGTTATAGACAAGTCAGTTAAACTTTCTGTGCCTCACTTTGTAGTATATGTCTACATGTACTCTACATGAAATGAAGATGATGATCTCAGTGGTTTCCAAGGTCTCCTCCAACTTTAAATCTATAATCCTATGTCAAGTTTCGTGTAACTAAACCTTGTATTTGCATAGTTGTAGATGTCTTGGCCACATAGGGATACTTAGAGTGTATTTGGTTGTACGATAGCTAAATATATTACATGAGTCATTTGAGGGAATGTCGGAAAATGTTCAAAATGATCAAGTTAAATAAAAAAAACAAAAGCTATACTGACAGTATAAAAGATACCAGACTCTTAATTCCTTATATGCTAAATACTGGTGCTCCATATTTTGCCTATTCTGAATTTGGTCTGTAGCTCTAATTCTTTGCCAGGACACAGTTTTCTTTAAAAATGCATACACACGCATACACACACACACTCCCTCTGTTAACAATTTTGAATATAGATATTATAAAATATTATAACAAATTATTATAAAATAATTTATTATAAATAAAAATTTATTATAAATTATTTTATAATTGTATTATATAGACATACAGTTATTTAAAACTTTATTATAAACAATTACTATAAACTACATATTATATAGTTATGTATTATTTCTTAATGGTTTTGATATTTGAGTAATATTATATGTGATACATGTGTTTAGTGACCTTCATCTAAACCTTTTGTGGTGGTTTAATCAGCATATGAATTTTTCGAAACTGTATTTTTCTCTCCAAGTAAACTTTTTTTTGTACTTTATAGAAAATCCACAGGAAGAGAAGCAAGATAGTTTTTCAGAAAAGCTAATCTCACAGATAATAAAAAATCTTCAGTTAAAAATTTCCAACATCCATGTCCGATATGAAGATGATGTAAGTCATTCTATAGGTTTGTCTTTGCATTGAACGATTATAGCCATCATTTGTAATGTATAATAATGTGGGACTTTGTTTCTCATTTTATATTCTAATTATTCTAAAATGCTGTTATTATCATTGTATTTATAAATTTAGCATCTGCAAGAAGTTTTAAACATTCTTAAAGAGTGCCATCCTCACTGTTTTGGAAGTAGAACTGGCCTAAAAGTCAAAGGAGTTGTGCCACTTGGTTAGTCTTTTGACTTTGGGCAAATCTCCTAACTTTATTTATAAGTGGGGACAGTATCTAACCTTCTCAGAAATAAATGGGATAGTGAATTTGAAAGCACTTGAAAAACTATAAGGCCCTAATCAAATGCAATGGCGTCATATTTTTTTTTAAAAAAAGGTATTACAAAGCATTAAAATGTAGACTTTTAAAAATGTAAACTTATTGAATACTTCTTTGAAATTGAAATTTTCCTTTGCATTTAATTTTTTTAGGTTACAAATCGAAAAAAACCAATGTCTTGTGGAATATCTCTTCAGAATTTCAGCATGGAGGTACTTTATCTTTAAAAAAAGATAAGCAGATTGATTTTAACTGCTTAATGTAACTATGCAAACACCTAAAAGTATTCATATGTGCTGATTACTTCCTGCCCTTACCTGCTAATATCTGAAACTGGAGATACAAAATTAAGTGTCAGAGTTAGAAACTAGTTCAAATATGCAGAAGAATATGAAAACCATCATTTAAGAATGAAGCTGATGTAATTCTAGTTTTCAGAAAGTATTAAAAGAAGGAGGATTTGTTCTTAACTTTCCTGATCAGCATCTGGGCTGATACTTTTTCTAGGTTGTAGGGGAGAAAGTGTGTTGAATGAACTGGACAAAAAGGCTTCCACTCACTCTAGCTTCTTGACTTCTTTTCCCAACCTCATTGTACATTATTCCACTCCCTGTTCTCTGGTCCAGCCAAACTGTCATTCTCTTGGTTACTCTTGCTGCTTCATAGAGTGGAGCCTTTGCCCATTCTGACCCCAGTTCTTAGAAGGTGCTCTCTTCTCCTAGATCATCTATCCAACTATTTTCAGATTAAGAAACTAACACATGGATAAGAAGTGACAGAGAAGGCATTTGAAGTCTTTGGGCCCCAGATTCAGTGACATTTATGTTGTTACTTGGTACCTGGAATTGAAGTTTATTTAAAATTGAACATATGACCTAGCCAGGTTATTTTGAACATTAGGAACATTGTTGTGTAAGTTCAAGTGGCATTCCCATCTGATCTTAGTTTGCTATCATAAATCTTAAAGTAATTAAATGCTACACGTGTGCTACTTTTAATTTATGTTCATATGTCAATTTAAAAAATAATGGTGTCACTGGGCTTAGAAAAAGATAGAAGTTCTAGTCTTGCTTAGCTACTTACTTATTAGCTGTATGATCTGAAGAACATCGTGTCTGCATGCTAGCGAAGCCTAGGAGTCGCTGCCATTGCATGGTAATGGGAAACAGAATTGAAAATTTGGAGGGTCTTCTCTAAGTTGTCTGTTTTCCTTTTTTTTGTTGTTTTTTTCTAGTTGACTTCAAGTTCTTAGTGCTCACAGCTGAAAGACCTCCCTTTTTTGGATTGTTGACTTGTTTATGGACTTGGAACCTCTAGTTCATTAGTTTTTTCTTAAATGATTTTTGTACTTATTCTTACTGTGTAATGCTGTTTGCTGTTTCTCTTTTGCTTGTCTGGTTGACCTCTCTGTTAGATAGTCTTTCTCTGAATGCTATTTTTCTTAGATTAATTTATGTGTGATTGGTAATGACTTGAGTGCTGACTCTGACAAGTTACATAATATCTTTAAGCCTCAGATTGTTTATCTGTAAAGTGGGAGTGTTAATAATTTCAATACATATATTTTAGATTGTTTTATACATTAAATGAGATATATGTAAAAGTGCATAGAGCCATTTTATAGTTTTAATGCTATAAATATAGACTGTTAGTAAACTGTTGGATAAACTTTGATTTCACTTGTGATGTTTTCCTTTTGTAGACAACTGATCAAGATTGGAAGCCATCTGTACATAATGCAGCTGAGAATGTATTTTGTAAGGTAAAGCATAGACAATGTTAACTTCCATTTTATTTTCTTCATATCTTGACATGTGGCTAGAGAATCTTTTTTTTTTTGTTTTAAGAAGGGAAAGTAATACTTTGTAGAGAGGTGATTGTGATTTGAATCTTACCATTTGCTCAAATACATGATTACTGTTCAATTGACTATGGAAAATCCACAATAAAAGTTACAATTAAGAAAACTTCAAAAAATAAACTGAAACCTTATAGACTTGTTTTATTTTCAGCTCATACGTTTAGATAACCTTTTTGGCTATTGGAATGTGAATTCTAAGATGTTTCACAAGTATGGTGTTTATAAGAAATCTTTGGTAAGTACATTTTAATGTCATATCTTTGCTTAATTCACATGATTAAGAATTTGATATTTTTTTTTCACTACGGGTACTCATATAGTAAGGAAGAATCCCTTGATAGCTTGGGAGATGAAAATTGCTGGGGTCCACTTTGGTCCAACACTGCATGACTTCCTTGCATGGTAAGACCAACCAGGCGTGACGGGTATAACCTTCGAGAATACGGAGTCCATTCCTTGCCACAATTATCGCTGGAGTAGGACTTAGGGAGACTACTTTATGGCTATATAGAAAGCAGTTACGCATGCCTGTGACTGGATATTTTAGTTTGAAAAATGTTTACATTATGTTTACATAATATTATCTATATTATGTGTAGTTGCTTTCTAAACAAAATATGTCAGGAGATTTCAGTGAACCCAGTTATCTGAATGAGCACTAGTGTTTAACAATTTTCTTTTATAACATTCATTTTTGAAGGATTATTTTAAATTTACTACTATTATTTTGTCAAGGCTAAATGTCTTGTGTTACAACTGAATTTGTGTTTGATTTTAAAAAATAGGTGCTTTTACCAGGTCGGTGGTATGTGCAATAGCGGAATGTCAAATTATTTTACAGTGTTGGTGTTAACCATAAATAAAACTAATTTTGTCTTCTAATAGGAAAGCTTAAAGTATGGAGTTGTCCATGAAAACATTATCCCAGCAGATTATGATTTCGGTGAGTAATACTCCTTTTTTCAAGATTTTAATTGCCATTAAGTTTTAAATGGCTTCAAATGATAACCTAATGAGATTTCATATTAAATTTTCTATTTTTTCTTATTACATTATTCTCAAAAAAAAAACCTTGTGTTTTTTATTTTCACTTTGTTACGATTTAGTTTGCTGTTAGGGAATATGGGAAAACATTCCAGGCACAAGGAAAAATTTAGGTGTTAAGTTGGTATTGTTACACTCTGGACATCCAAGAATTGTTTATTACTGGAAGTTTATTGATGATGATAGCTAACTCAGTTCTTGGGTTGGACTGCCTAAAGTTATAAACCTGATAATTGAGCAGCCTAGATAATAGACTTCTTCCTGTTTCTACTTATAGAATATGCTATTTGGTTTTAAGGAGATATCTAGTATGTAAATAGTTAAATAGGGATTCCATATAAATGTCATCTTATATTTCAGCATGGCCACAACTGTGATAATCCAGCCTGTTTTTCCAGACTGATTTATATTGCTTCTCAGATGCTCTCTTTAAGTTAAATGGTACTACTAGGTGTTCCCTGTCCTCAGTGTTTCACCTCCCACCTCAATGGTTTTACACAGGCTCAAATGCTGTAGTTATCTCTTCTAATCCTGGAAATCTCTGTCTCCCTTTGAGCCTCAGTTGAAGAGTCTGCATCTTCACAAGGCCATTCTGGACTCTTCCATTGTCAGCACTTTTCTTCTCTCTCTCTAAATGACTCATACAAATTTCTTATTTACTTACCTACTATATGCAACTTGTTTCCCGCAGTAGAAAACAAGATCTTTAAATGCAAAAACTATTGTGCTTTTTTCTTAGTATCCCTAGTGCCTGCTGCAGTACCTTGCACAAGCATATAGTGATTTATTTTACTTCTCATTTTGGAACTTCAGTGTATTTTAGATTTTTCTTCATTTCACATTAATATGTGATATACCTAGTCCTTATATTTAGTAAAGGGAGATAATATATTATATGGATTCAAAAGAAAAGATAAAAAAAAATCTTCAAAGGTTAATTAGAGTGTCTTTTAGATACCTTCTAGCTCTAAAATTTTCTAAAAGTTGATTAAGGAGAGATGCTGCAATTTGACCAGCAGTAGTAGAGAGAGCAGTTGGAAGTCAGAAGACATGAGTTTAAGTCCTGACACAGTCACTTACTAGCTCCATGACCTTAGGCAGATTTCTCTCAAGTGCAGTGTAATTTCTGTGGAAGCATTTTGTGGTAATAATCTGATATGAAAGTGTAAACCAGTGTATCAAAATAAAATAGAAATCAGTTCCTCTAGGCCTCAGATTGAGATGGAAAGCCATAAATTAACATTATCGAAGTTGTATTGTATTTTTATTTGTTTTGTTAAACATTTCTCAGTTACATTTTAATCTAGTTCCCACTGCACTCTGGAGCTTTTTGACCAAGAGACCTTGAATACAAACTTGAAACCTCAGGTGTAAACTATTTTTATCAATGATCAGAAGTTATAGAGGGAAAAGGGGGAAAAAGAGTATATTGTAAATTCCCTTCATTTTTAGTGTTTTGAGGGTTGAAATCACAATGGAAAAAGAGACTTTCTAAAACTGACCTGTTTTCTCAATTTAATTTCTTTTATCTATGTTATTTTCTAGTATTCCGTCCCATATCAGCTCAAGCCAAACTCCGCATGAATCGCAGAGCAGATTTAGATTTTTCTACCCCGAAAATGGATTTGGATTTTAGGCTGCAAGATATAGGCATTGAATTGAATAAATTACAGGTGATACTGCTTTTGTAAATTATTTTGAATTGTCAATTATATATTTTTAAAAATGAAAGATAAATTTTTGAAGTAATGTTCAAAATGCAAGCAGTGTATTTTATATACTTTCTATTTTCTCTGTAATTGGAAAAAAGTAAACATTTGAGGCATTTGTTCACTTTCAGTGATTAGATAATACCTTTTTTTTTTCTTAGTCATTTAAGAACATTTACTTTTTTTCCATTTATCAGTATTTCAGTATCATGGAACTCCTTGAATCAGTGGACATGATGACTCAAAACCTACCATATAGGAAGTATAGGCCTGATGTACGTGTTCACCGCAATGCCAAAATATGGTGAGCATATTTTTTCTTAAAGATGTTTTATTTAAGATAAAATTACAAAATGACACTTAAAAATAATTTCTGGGAATAATTTGTATATTTAAAAAAGAGCAGGGTGCATTGTTGGTTTATTTTCTGTACTCATGAATTTCTACCTTCTTATTTGTAGATTCTTGTGTATTTTTTAGACATGATTAGTCTGGGGTTAACATTATGATAGCTATTTATTCCTGGAGTCATCAATTTATATGTTTACATTTTGAAATTAAATACGAAGTTTGAAGTGACATCATTTGGAATATAACTCTTTTCAAGTTAGAGGAACTGAACTTTCCCAGTCAAAAACATTTCCTTTAAATTTGAATTTAAATTTTCAAGTTCAACATTATTATTATTTAAAGCCTTATAATGATAAACTGTCTGAATATATTCTTTAGAGATTGAATTCCAAAGCTTTATTTGTCCAGTGCATTGAAGTTTACATTCAGTGTCTGGAACCTTTAGACCTGTTGGCTTTTTATTCATTGAGCCAGCTTCCAATGTCTGAGCTACTTCATGGCGTGTAAATTATGTTCATTTAAATCAAGCTACCTTAACTTTCTTAAAATGAAATCTGAAAATCTAGAAAATGTTTTTCTCATTTGGTTCCTTTTTTTTTTAACCAGACCTTTGATTTTAATGACATAAGGAACTACATTGAGGAAATTTCTTTAACTAATATAGATCAGCAGGGCAATTGTATTGTTGCAGCCTTTAAAGGTAAAGGAAGAACGGAATAAGGATTTATAAAGTACCTGCCATATGCCGTATATTGTGCTAAACCTTTACAAATAATTTCTTTTGATTTTCATTGCGACCCTTGAAAGGTAAGTACTGTTATCCTCATTTTGCAATTAAGGAAACTGAGACAAATGAAGGTCGAATGACTTGCCCACAGTCACGCAGGTAGTAAGTGTCTGAGCTTGGATTTGAACTCAGGTCTTCCTGACTCCAGGTCCATCACTTTATCCACTGTCCCACCTAACTGCCTCTGGTAAGAATTGATGAGTTAAGTGACTTGATCAGGGACAAATGGGCAGTATGTATCAGAGGTGGGACACCCAAATGCTTGTGTTCCTGACTCTGAGGCTGACTCTCTTGATGCATATTGCCTTCCTTTTTGGTTCCTTGTACAAGTAGTAAGATTGACTCAGTCCAGTTTTCCACTATTTCTTTCTTGGTGGCCAAGATGCTAGTATCTGTAACTGACAGAAAGAGTAGCGGAAGAGGAGAGATCACCCGGCTAATTTCTCATTGAGATAATGAATGCCTACTTCATTCATATGCCCTTTTAGAATATGTGTGTAATTTCGACTTTATCTCAGAGCTGTTTTGCACATTTTCTTTCCGTTAGGTGGAAGTACGCGATAACTGGTATTCTCAAAGTCAACGTGGAGCCCAGGCTGCACATGTGGTCATGGAAACACATTTGTGAGCACAGGCAAAACATGAAGCAGTATAAAGAGCTGTATAAGAGAAAGATACGAAGTAAGAAGCCGACCGATGAAGTTCTGAGATCTTTGCAGGTTAGCATTTTTTTTTAAACAACAGTGATTATGTTGACCAGTACTTGAAACTTCTTTTGATTTACAAGAGTTGCGATTTCCTGATTCCACTCATATTTTCTCTTAATGACACCTCTTCTCTATTTGTACCCTTTACTAATATCTGCTTCTTGTGTTTCTCTTTTTGTTTTTTCTCTATATTCACTTCCATAAAGGAGTTATTCTCTGACTATCATTTGTATGCCATTGATAAAGATTCTGCTAAGTTATCTGAGCTGTTAGAATTTCCAAATCTTGAAACTTTTTGAACTTTATGGAGTCTTCCCGGGGTCAGGGTTATCTTAAACTTTTACCATGTCATTTCCCTGATCAAGAATCTACAAATGCCTACAACATTGGCTTTCTAGAGTTTCAGATTTTTAAGGTTTACAAATCTAGTCATTCTACCTTATTTCATACGATTTGCTAACATAGATCTTATGTACTAATTGTAAGAATTTTCTTAGTCTCCCTTGTATGTCGTGTTAATTTCTGTACACAAATCATTGTCTGTATACTCTGCTTGCAGTGCTAGTAACATCTTAGTTTTTCTGTTATCAAAAATTTACTTATCCATTAAGGCCAAGATCAAATCCATATAAGATTTTCAACTACTATGGCTTATACTGATTTCTTCTTTCTCTGAATTAGCTTTAGCACATTTAATCTGTGCCTCCTAATTTTATACTTTCATTGCTGTTCATGTAGTCTTGTTCATTTTTCTTTCTATGAGTAAATTTTTAGTTTATTGGAAATACAGATGACAAAATCCTAGAACCTTAGACCTAGGAGAGAGCTTAGTAATAATGAACCATTCTCATTCTCTTGTTTTGCTTAATGGAACAATGGCCTGGCTAAGTGAGAGGTGAGCCACAGCTCGTAGTTAATTTTTAGTAGTATCAGGACCAGAGCCGATGTCTCTTACCTTCCTCCAGGATGCTTTCTGCTTCATGATGATCCTTTTCATTTTTTTAATGTCACCTAAGCCAAAACTCATAGTGCTGATTACAAAGTAGGTATGCCATTCATTGAAAAGACGCTGCTTAACTGATTTGAAGAAGCAAAATAAAAATCATTGTTTGGTCACTTTATCATGTCTGTGGTTATTCTGTAAAAGTAAAGTATGAGGTCCCCATTATTACCTTAAATCAGGATTAGCCTCATTGAATATATGTTTATATTTAAATTAAGGTGATTGAATAGATGTGGTGTTAATGCATACTGTATTGTTTCAATATGCAGATATTTTGAAATTTTGCCCTTTTCTGTTCCTTGTGGCAGTGTCTGCTGCAGTTAATAGTATAGGCAATGCTTTTCTGGTGTTAACTCTTGAAAAATAAGATGTTTTCCAGTTTCATACTTCTCTTCAGTTCTGCTCTCCAGCTTTTGTTACCTTGCTCATTCCATGTCACCTATCCGACAGACAAACCTTCCTTCAGCTTATGCTACAGTAATTTAATAGAGGATGTCCTATGGAAAGTTACATGGATGATGTTAACATGTTTTCTCTTTTTACTTGTAGCATTTGGAAAAGGTCTTGGATGTATTTAATATCATTTTGGCAAGACAACAAGCAGAGGCTGAGGTAAATTTATATATTTTTTTCAATGACTGGAAAACAAGACCAAGGTCTTTGAAATTAGAGAATAAAATCATATGGATTCTAATTTATGTACCTAAAATACTTTGGCCCAAGACCCTGCTTTATCCATTTTAATCTTTGGTTCCTTTCTGTGCAGATAGTAGTTCTTTAAATTCTTGAATTTATTGAAGAAAAATACATTATTATAGAAGGACAATGACTTTTTATTGAATTCTTGCTTTTCATAATCAGAAGGAAACTTCTCTGTCAGCACCAGTTCTGAAAAACCATAGAGAGGTGTAAGATTCTTGATTTGGATAAATTTGGATTAATTTGGATAAATCTACATTTGTATATGTTCTCTTGTAAAAGTATGTACATAGGACATTTATTTGCTTAACCATATAGACTTTGGAAAGAGAAGCATGAATTTATTTTTTAAACTTAAGCCAGTTCATCAAAATTTTTTCATAAATGCGTTTTTCTATTCAATAGTTTAATATAATTTTAATTATATGATTTTCATTTACTGTGTCATAGATAAAGAAAGCTGGACTCAAAATTTATGGAGCATCTCGCGAGGAATATAGAGGCTGGTTTGCTTGGATGTGGAGTTGGACAGAGTCAACCAGTAGTAGTAATGAGCAAGCAGAAGCTAAACCTGCAGGTATATCCATTTAATTAATTCATAGCGTCACCAGTCTTTTTAAATGTATGAAGTTAAGGTTGTGAAGAAAAATTTGCTTTTAAAACTAAATTCATGTAATTCTATATTTACATTTACTTGGATTTGCCTTAAATGGATTTGGAATGAATTTAATGACTTGATATGTACTTCTCGTTCATTGTCACCTTGGAAAGAAGTTTCTGGTGAAGTTTTGTTGGTCAATAAATATTTATTAAGAGCTTACTGTCTAACTAGCACTCTTGTGCCCTGGGGATATAAATAGGAAAAAAAAATGCAAAAGTTGATTGAGGGGAGGGGAGGAAGGGCTGGGGAAAGTATGTGGTGGGAAATCACTAAGAGTCTCAAAGTAGAGCAGCCTGGTGAAAGATAAGGTGCTGTGAGCTGAACTCCTTCCTTAAATCGAAGTTTTGCTCTGTTCTCCAAGCAGAGGAACATAAGATGATGATGGATTGGAGTACCTGATGGGATCTTATGAAATGGCGAAATTTTCCCAATAAACTTCCTATATAAGTTCCCCCAGGGATCTGTTCTTGGCCTTGTGCTCTTTAATATTTTTATTAATGACTTAGATAAAATTGTTTTGTGAACAAATTGAATGGAAAATAACTAAGTGGTTACTATGTCCTCAAGATTATACCAAGCACTGGGGATACCAATACAAAAGTGAAACAGTCTCTGCCCTCAAGCAACTTATATTCTAATAAGGAGGAATACTCCTATGAAAGTGTGGTGACCAGGGCAGGGAGTTACAGTCTAGGAAGTAAAAAAAGAATGGTGAGTGGAACATTGCCGTTCTTTCAGAGCTAATGGTTGTATTGATTCCAGTATAGTTCTCGGAGCAAGAGGTGGAAATCAGAGGGAGTGGGTGTTGGGAAGATCCATGACAGTTAGGCAGCTGGCTGGCACTGCCCGTGTGATCCCAGAGAAGTCATTTCACCTTCATCTGTTTCCTTATCTGTAAAATGTGGATAATAGTAATAATGCCTATCTCTCATGGTTGTTGTAAGGATAAAATGATTTTAAAAGTCTTTGCAAACTTTAAAAAGCTATATAAATGCTAGTGGCAGCTGTTGTTGGGAATACAAAGACAAAAAGGAAATGTAATTAGGGGTAATAGTATGACAATTACTATCTATTCTTAACAGTTTGCCTGCAGCTTTACAGTCTCTTTCCTTACTTTTTTTAAAGGCAGCAAGCAATAGTTGAAGAGGTATATATGCATAATTTCTTTACCTAACATATGAATTTTTTTGTTTAGTTATGGTCAGTTTCATTTTGCGGATGCTTTGTTTCAAAAAAATTTCTTAATTGAGTTTTCACTGTAATTCAGAAAATAAAAAATCTGAGTAAGAATTTTCAGACTCCATTTCATAATCAGCTTAGACTTTTATTCTATCTGCCTTCTGTCCCTTAAAGTAAGCAGTGTTTTTTAAAAGCTGGTAATTAATATTTTAAAATTTTTTTTATGTCTGATGTTGTATACTCTTTTAAAATTCTTTGTAGGCATTATCAAAACATCAGAAGTAACTGCATGTTGAAAACTAAGAAAAGCTAAGCTATACAGTTAACGTTATCTTGTTATTTTTTTATTTCTAATCTGTTAGGTCTCGAAGAATACATGACATCTGAAGAGAAGGCTAAACTCTATGAAGCAATTGGCTACAGTGAGACCGTTGTGGACCCAACGTTGCCTAAAACAGTATGATATTGTTACATGGAGATTTGCTGTGTGTCTGATGTAGCCATGTCTTTGTCTGTCACCTTCTTGTTTTGTGGAATCTATTTTTTATATTTGGAAAAGTGTGGAGTATGAAATAAGTGTGTGTATATAAAATAGCTTACTTCATTTATCTGTGTTGAATACTTTGCTTTTCTTAAAAGATTAAGCTTTTGTTACGTCAGAAGTAGTGATAAAAAAACACAAGGGTTTGATCCTAAATTATGACATTTTAAAGCTGATTGGGTCTTAGAGGTTATTAAGTCAAAACGCCTTTTACATATAAAGAAGATGGTTTTGAAGAAATATGTTCCCTAAAGTTTATGAATTAGGACTGGCACTAAAGCATTGACTTCTTGTCCTGTGTTTTAAGGTAGAGAAGTCCTTCCTGATTTTGGCTAACTAGAGGCTCCTCAGCCTGCTATGGCTCATTTTGAATTCATTTATCCTTCATTGGTAGTTCAAGAATAGCTAAGCCAGAGAAATTTGGCTCTGACCCCATGTTCCTGCCAACCCTCACAGATTCCTTCATGCATTGGCTCTTAGGAGAACCAGGGAAAACAATTTGAGTATATACATACTACATTTGAAGAGTTTTTCAACCAATATATGGTCAAATGTGTGGCCTCTCAGTGGCACAGAGAATAGTGTGCTGGGCCTGGATTCAGGAAGACTATCTTTGTGAGTTGAGATTTGTCCTCAGACAC
The DNA here is from genome assembly GCA_023548195.1 of Bettongia penicillata ogilbyi. Taxonomy (NCBI): domain Eukaryota; kingdom Metazoa; phylum Chordata; class Mammalia; order Diprotodontia; family Potoroidae; genus Bettongia; species Bettongia penicillata. The sequence continues at coordinate 1,113,202 of JAJHZJ010000666.1, read as the reverse complement.
ATTTACTAGCTCTATGATCCTGGGTAAGTCACTTAATCCTGTCTGCCTCAGTTTCCTCATCTGTAAAATGAGCTGGAGAAAGAAATGGCAAAATACTCAGTATCTTTGCCAGGTAAACCCCCAAATGGAGTCACAAAGAATCAGACGTGATTGAACGAATGCTTATCTTTGTAGTGTGGCCATTTTGTTGTATGATTTGTTTGTGAATATAACATTTCCCCTTGCCAAATAGAGATTAAGAATTGCTACCTATTTCCTTATGTCATATAACGACTTAATAACGAAATGTATTTAAAGTATTTTAGAGTATTTGAAATAAATGTGATGGAACTATAATAGGTATATTCATTTCTTGTTCAGTTTTCATCTTATCTTTTTTTACATATTCCCTAGTATGAAGCCAAAAAATTATCTCTACGCTTGGACAGCATGCATATTTCCTTAAGGGAAAACCAGAAAAAATCTGAATTGGTACTTATTTCCTTAGGAGAATTCAGCACATTGATCATACAACGACCGGGAGCACAAGCAATAAAGTGAGAGCCCATTTGTCTTAATTTTAATCTTATTAGGAGGAAAGATCACAGTGTGAGAATTAGACTATGTCAGAATCTTCCTTTATTTTTTAGTATTTCTCTAGGCATGCAACTGTGTAGTAGTATTTTAAAAATTTCATTTTAAGTGTAATTTTTCTAGTTTTTGTATAATTTGAAAATATGCCCAGAACTTATTTTTGGTATGTGAAGCAGTGTGCATTCAACCATTTTTATTGTTTCACTCGTTATAGAATTTGATGATACTTCCATTTAAAGTTGAACTTAATATGATAAATGCTAGCTTTTCTGTAACATTGAGTAGCTAGTGAGAAAGTCTGAAGTTAATATAAAATCAACATGCATTGATTAATTAAGCACTTGGTATGTGGCAGGCATTATGCTTAGGACTGGTGATCCAGAGAAAGGCAAAAATAGTCTCTTCCTTTAGGCAGATGACATTTGAGTGTATGAGGCAACATGTAAATAACTCGGTATGTATAAGATATAGACAGAAGAGGTGAGAGGTAATCTAAGGAAGGAAGGGACCAGTAGTTGTATGGATCAGGAAAGACATCCTGCAGAAAGTGAGATTTGAAGGAAGTCAGGTGAAGTAAGAAGTGATGATATTCTAGACATGGAAGATAATCCATGCAAAAGAAGAGGAGATGCAGTGGTATAAGGAACAGCAAGAATCATATAACAGCCAGATCTTAGACTATGTGGAAGGGATTAATGTGGAGGAGGAATGGAAATAAAGGGAAGGACCAGGTTTTAAAGAGCTTTGCATGTCAGAAATTGGACTTTATATTTAATCCTGTAGGTAATAGGAAGCTACTGGAGTTTGTTGAGTAGTGGGGTGGCGTTTAAGAAGTGATTTAAGAAAATCACTGTACAATCTGAGTGGAGGATGGACTGGTGGTGAGATTTGAGGCAGGAAGATGATGAAAAGACTTGTAGTGGTCCATGCAAGAGGTGATGACTGTGAGTGAAGAGAAGGGGAGGGATATATCTGAGAGTTATTGTAAAGGTCAAGTGCCAAGAGGAGTTATCAGCTAATTGGATGTGAAGGGTGATGGAGGAATCAAAAATGATACCTGGGAAATGATACCAGGATTACAAACCTGAATGACTGGGAGGATGGTGGTACCTTCAGTATTACAGGGAACTTAGGAATGGGGAAGGATTTGGAGGATAAAAGATAAAGGGTTCTGTTTTGGTTATATTGAATGCTTATGGGGCATCCAGTTCAAGATGTTCAAAAAGCTGTTGGTGATGTGACAGTGTAGCTCAGGAGAGAGATCAGAGCTACGTATTCAGATAGGGAATATTTGTATTCAGATAATAATTGAACCAAGTAAGATGATAAAGAGGGAGCAGAGAAGAGAGCTTAAAACAGAACATTGAAGGACAACCACTTTTTGTGGTGGTGATGTGAATAAAGAACCAGTAAAGCAGACTGACACACATATAGCTGTACCACTTCAGAAAGAAAATATTTTTCTTTGAATTTATTAACTGGGAATTAGAAAATTTTTATTTAAACTATTAATTTTTGTTTAGTTTTTTGTTTTTAATATTGAAAATGCTTATTTTGTGTATATTTGTTCTTTTTCTTTCATATAGATTTGAAAGCAAAATAGACTCATTTCACATTACTGGTTCATCCAGTTATGATTCAAAACCTTGTCTCCTTTCTCCACTGGATGATTCCTCTTCACTGTTCAAAATTATGTTTGAGACCAACCCATTAGATGGATCTGCTGCTCAAAGATGTGTTGTAGAAGCTGAGCCTTTGGAAATGATATATGATGCAGTAAGTAAAGATCCTTCCATCATCATAGCTTCTTCTTTGATGTCCATGTAGAAATAAGCTTGTGTATCATGTTAGCGATAATTGTGTTTTAACAGAAAACAGTGAATGCTATTGTGGAATTCTTTCGGCCCCCAAAAGAAGTTCATTTGGCACAGTTAACTACAGCAACTTTGATAAAACTGGAAGAATTTCGTGAGAAGACATCGACAGGTAAATGCCAATATTTGTTGCTAGGGAATCAAAGGACAAAATCACTTAATGCATAAAGAAATGCTTAGTTTATTATTTTAAAGGTTATAGTCTTTAATTTTTATTTTTCTAGACAAATTATTATGGAACTTGATTTGATATATTTTTACTATTAAAGACCAATATGGTAGTAATTGTGAAGCAGTTTGGTGTAGTGTGAAGGGCAGTCCTCAGAGATGGGAAATTCTAGATTCGAGTTCTGCCTGTGATATATCCTGTGCCTATGACCCTTGGCAAGTCATTTAATCTCTCAGTGCCCCATTTAATTTCTTCGAGAATGTAAATTGTCCAACACTTACTGTTCTGTCTTTGGGAAGAAATTTCTTTGATTGAGAGTTTCCTATATCAGTATAATTATGAATTCCCCTCCCCTCAAAAGTAATAATAAATATGTCCTTTTCATACTTGAAAGGAGCAAAATGAAATTTGTACCTTTAAACCTTTGGTTACTTTTTTGGAGAATATTGAATTTGTTCTTCAATGTGTTTTGTTTTTGTTTTTGATATCAAGTCTTGTTTTTCCTTTTTCTTTCTTTCTCCTTTTTCTTTCTATTTGTTATCCCTTAGTCTTCTTTATGTGACACTTTCTTGCTAAATTCACGTCTGTTTCTAACCTCGCATTTTCCTGAATGATACTTTTTATGTTACTTCTTGTGTTCTAGTTGTAACTGGTAATATGTTGCAGTGTGTGCCCATCATAATACTTTGGATGCCATGTTGTAACAGGGGAAATGAGACATGTATCCAAATAATCATAAAAACTCGTTTGCATTGCATACATACAGGTTCAGCAGAGGGGCTCCGTAAAGGACAGAAGCGTCGCCTTTCTTGACCAGGCAGACAGCGACCTTTTGTATTCTCGGAGACTTCTGTAGTGATCTTAGTTCATTCATTGTTCGTTTTCGTTCAGTTGGTTAATTTTTGTTTTATGTGACTGTTCAGCCAGTTTTAAATCCTCTTAATTGTATTACGATGATTACGTTGGTGAAGTTGATTATCTTGGTAGTATGTCTATTAAAACTATATAGAAAACTCATGAGATTTACTTAATATTTAATTTATGTTTCAGTTAGGCAACAAATATTGCTTTCTAGTTGTAATTATAAAAGGATTAATTATAAAGTTTTGATTTTATTTTAAAGGTTTATTGTATGTTATTGAAACACAGAAAATTCTTGATCTCAAAATTAATATGAAGGCTTCATATGTTATTATCCCACAAAAAGGATTTTATACAGCTGCATCAAATATACTTCTCTTGGATCTTGGTCATCTAAAGGTATACACATTTATAATATATAAAATTTTTAATATTATTTTGATAATTTTGAATATGTTTGCTAACTCTTTGTCATTGTTGAAATGAAACCTAGTTTGATAGATAATATGCTGTGGTACATGTAATTCTTTTAACATATAAGCATTTACCAAAATTAGCAGGTGAAATCTCTTTCCTTGGTGTTTGAAAATAAGTTGAATTTTCATGTAGTCAGGTTGGTTTAGTACATCTCTGAATGAAGATGTACAGGAGGAGCCACATAATTTGTGATGCATTTCTTGTGAAAAATCAGGTTGTTCTCGTTTCAGTCTTTATGTTTTTTCCCATCTGTGAATCCATATTGCTTCTAGTTATGCATTTTATGTTTCTAAAAAATGGACATTTTAAAATGAAGGCGTACTGTGAGCTGTTTCAAATACATCTTCATAATATTTCCTTTTAAGGTGTCAAGCAGGAGTCAATCTGAGTTACCACAAATTGAAATAAGCCAGACTAATATTGAAGAGATTATGTCCAGAGCTTATGATTATTTTGATGTTCAGCTTAGTAGCATACAGCTGCTTTTTAGCACACCTGGTAAGTTAATATAGATAATTTTTCCCCCTTGTATTCTCTAACTTTGAGTTGGGTATTTTTTTATTAGAAGTTTCATCCTTTGGAATTTTTTTTTCTTTGGGTATGACACATTCCTAGAGTAAGAGAACTCAGATGATTTAATAGGATTGAATATAATTCAAGGATTGTCGTGGAGTTAGAGTTTAGTTTTACTTTTTCCAAACTGTCAATTTTTAATCCAAAATAGTGTTTATACCAAGATAATCCAAATTTGATTCTAGGATATGCTCTAATTATCTTTCAAATTATATCCCAATTTGCTTATATTAAAAATTAGTTTGCATTTCCAGAACCAGAGACAAAGTGCAGAAACATATGAAGTTGTAAAGAAATTTGTCAAGTTTCCTGTACAAAATCAATATATTACTGTATGTTAATAATTTTATTAGGGGAGTTGATTTGCATATTTTATGGACATCAGTTCTTAAAGCTCCTTAACACCATCCATGCTAATGTTTTGGGAGATTTTGTAAAGAAAGAATGAAATCTGGAGTTACATACTTCCCTATGATTGCCATACTATCCCTATACGGAGCAGATGACTTTATTCACCAAAATTCCACTGATGCCATGAGTGCTTTTAGAAAAAAAAAGACACCCAATCTTTCAATATGTTTGCACGTGATTGGTTGGGAGCTAAATTACGTAATTCTGGTTACGATTTGATTTTTCTGAATATTAGTCCTGAGATGTGTCTTCTCTCCCCAGCCTCTCTTTCCTTCTACAATGATTTAGCTTCCTCTCCAATGATGTTTATGACTGTAATCTAATACCTCTGGCTTGTTAGGAACCCCCTCAAGAGTGTAGGTCAGCAGGAGCAGAAAGAAGTGGAGGAAACAAACCTGGGAGATCCCTGTGATCAAGGGAGGATGTTAAACAGAGAATGATGGGAAGTGTTTCAGGATTATGCTGAAGCTTTCAGATCCTATACATGGCAAATGTACATATAGTTAATTTTATCATTTCTAGGTGATAATTGGAAAGAAGCTCGAAAACTCAAGTCTTCTCGTCAGCATATCTTGGAGCCGCTGCATTTTAATGTGGAATTGTCCAAGGCTATGGTTGTCACAGATATAAGAATGCCTAAGTACGTTTCATCTCTTGGTTATAAGGACTTTGTTTTCTGGTAATTGGATCATTAGGAAAATATTTCATATGTTTGGCTCTTTTAAAAGATGTAGGGAAGTCTGTTTTAACAAGCATTTTAGTGTCTGACTGAATGCATTTAATTCACATAGATTACCTTGTTTAAGCAAATAACAAACCATTCTAATGTCTAGCTATGAATAATGAATTTAATTACTTGCTTTAGGAGATGACCCATAATAGAAGTGTTTTACTGATCTTCTTAGAATATATTTTGTCTATAATACCTGCTTGTACTGACCCAGGGTGGGAACCTTTTCCTGTTGGAAGGCCACATTAATATTTAGCTGTAAACAACAAAGATCATATTCAAGAAACTTCAGTTACATATACTTTAAGTAAAAAATATATTATTTTGTAAAAATTTTACTGCTAAGTACTTAATAATTTAAAAAAAATTAAAACTATTAATTTTAAAGTTTACTAACATTTTAATTACTTTGTTTTTTGTTGGAAAGTGTTTAAATATTTGGTTGCAGCATGGAGGTCTGCAGTTTCAGTTGATCTTCTTGATGGGTGTCTGTCATTTGTGACCTTAAAGGTATCTTGATTTAGGTTAGGTAGGAAAATGTAGATTTGTAGCAATAAGTGATTGAAAAGCAAGAAAACATTTTTTGGGCATGTTGCCAAAGGTATGGGTATTCTATTGCATTTTCCATATTTCAATTGAATCTTAGCCTCAGAGAATGACTTTAAAATGTCACCTACAGAGCAGGAGCCTTGGTGATATCAAGTAGGTGAGGCTATTTATCTTTAGTCCCAGTGTAATTTGAGGGACAGAGAAAATTCTTCAGAAAACCCTCCTTTGCTACTGCATGAAATGTTTAAAATGGGAGATGAGCCTTTCATTCCATAATTAAAACAGGTTTAAAAATGAAAGGAAAATCTGGGAGAATTAGCATTCTAGGAATAACTATGTATATGAGTGTGAATAATTTGAAGGAAAAATATGAAAAATATAATTTTCTCTTAGTTTAGTTTTTTAATTAACTTAAAACTCATTGCTAATGACTTCTCCTCTTTTTGGAATAGATTCAGAGTTTTTGGACATCTGCCTTTACTTTCTTTGCAAGTTTCAGATAAAAAATTAAGAGGGATTTTGGAATTAATTAAAAGTATTCCAATGCCACAAAGTGGAACTGATGTATCTGCCCTTCCAAGAACTTCTCTGGTAAAGTATTGTTTTAAAAATTAAATATTATAGTGGATATTTTAAACTTAAAGAAGTTTTCTGACCACAAAATAATTTTACAAAATCTCAGAATTTTGGAATTGAAAGAGACCTCAACATCCCTTTAGTTTACTTCTTGTCCAAAAAGAAATCTTTACTGCAGTGTGTGGTTAGCAAGCTAGCTATTGCTAGAAATTCTTCACTTAGGCATATCTGCCTCCCACTTCCACTATACCTTGGCCCTGTTTTTGTGGCTTCCTCCTCGATGCTCCTAATTTTATATTCTCAACCCTTTTTGATGTATGAAAAATTCAAAAGACATAATTTCTGGATAACTAATAATAATAGTTCTTAATTATAGCTAGCAAATAATTAACAAAGTGAATGGCTGTTGACTTCCTCTCATAAATCAAAGACAGACTTGGGCAGCCTGCTGAAACTTTAAATATTGTTGGAAGAATGGGAATTCGTAGCAGGTGGAAATGAACTCTGATTGGTTAACAATTAATGAGAGAATGGATATTATAATAAAAGATGGGTTAAAAGTCTTCAGCTACTCCTGCTGAGAACATGACCTGATCAGGAAACTCAGGTGCCTCTAATATTCTGGACAAAAGAATCCATCTTTGTCCAGAGTACTCTGGCTGATTGTCCACCTCATAAGCTGGATTACCTTAAAGTCTAATGGAAGATCCCTTGGGCAGCAGCTTATTTCCTTATGGCAAGATCTCACCTAGACTGGATTCTGTTTGAAAAACACCCCAAGGATTTGGGCAATCCTGTTTATCAGCAGACTGACTGAATAACCTATAGGGGTTGATTTCTGAATAAGGAAATAAGGAAAACCTTAATGTTAATAATTCTTAGTATATGAGAAAAACAGTCATTTCTCTCACTTTCAGCCTCAACCCTTCTCACTCCTGTTCTCCTGTCCCCTTTCACGGACAAATGGAACAAGTGTAATCCATCTGCCACATAATAGCACTTCAGATAGTAGCAGATAGCTGTGTCTCCTGAGTTTTCTCTTTTCTGAGCCAAATATTCCCATTCCTTCAACTCATCCTCTTGTGGCATGGAATTAATGCTCTTCATCATCCTGATCACTCTCCTCTGGGTATCTATCAATGGCTTTCCCTAACTATGGAGCCCATAATTGAATGGGGTATTCTAGATTTAGTCTGACCAGAGCACAGTGCTGTGGTGCTACTTGTTATTTATGGAGTATTCCAGGAATATTAGGTTTTTCTTAATTCAGCCCAACTTACCAAGTTCACTTTTTGACTGCCTCAATATATCATTCTTCACCTGTACTGAGCTTGTAGTACACTAAAACGCTGAGATCTTTTTCAGATAAACTGACACCCTCACCTTGTACCTGTGAGGTCATTGTCTTGAACCCAAGGATAAGATTTTACGTTTATCCCTATTAAACTTCATATGTATTAGATTTAACCCAGTATCAGACACATACTAGCTGTGTGACTGTGAGCAGTCACTTAATCCTGTTGGCTGCAGTTTCTCATCTATAAAATAAACTGGAGAAAGAAGCAACAAATCACTCTAGTACCTCCGCCAGGAGAGCCCCGAATGAGGTCAGGAAGAGCTGGGCATGACTGAAATGACTCGGTGACAGCAGCAACAAAATCATTACTTAACTTGGAGGTCTGGTTGGTTCCATTGAGAACTACAGAAGATTTGTTTGATTAGAAGAACATGGAGGAGATAGTAGGATTAGTATAAAGAAAATTTTCTTTTTTTTCTTTTTTAATTTTTTTAAATTTTTTTTTTTATTTTTTAATGTTCTACAATCACTACAATAAGACTTAGACTTTTTCCCCCCTACCTCCCTGCTACTACCCCCCTCCCTCCCCAAGATGGCATACAATTCTATATGGGATCTATGCATACTTTCCTATTGAATACGTTTTCACTATTGTCATGGTGTGTAGATGAACTAAAATAAATGGAAGAAATCATGTAACAGATCAAAACATAACACACACACACACACACACACACACACACACTCATACTCACACACACAAACATGATCTGCTACATCCTGTGAATGAATTCCATAGTTCTTTCTCTGAGTGTGGAATGCATTTTGCCTTAGAAGACCATTGAGAATTTTTTTTTTAAGTTCTTGCGTTGTTAGGAAATTTCAAGTCTACCAGAAAAATCTCTCGCACGGTGTGGTCGTTGCTGTGCTCAAAGTTCTCCTGGTTCTGCTCCTTTCGCTCAGCATCAGATCATATAAGTCCTTCCAGGCCTCTTTGAAGTCTTCTTGTTCATCATTGAAGAACATTTTCTTAAGCTCATATTGACGTTAGTTTTTTCTGCACATTTTTTATATAGCATATTTTTATATATATAGCATAAATAAATATTTATTTATATAGCATATTTTTATATATACATTTTATATAATTTTCAAATTAATTTGAGTGAATTAGCAAAGTCCTATTAATCTGAATTCTTCTAATTCAGAGTTTGCGAACAGTCAAGAGTTGGTTATTGAACTCTGTGAATAGAGGTATGTGATAATCAAATTAATAACAAGTTAGAAAGGAAAGTAAACTTTACAAGTATTTGAAATATCCATTTGGATTCCAACAATGAATTGCCATTACCACCTAATTAAAATGGATTTGGAAACACCTCTATTTTGACATCTTTTTGGTAGCATGCATTTAATTTATTTTGTATACATGCTAAAGATCTTAATGCTCCTAAAGGGAATAAATATAAAACTGTTCTAATTAAGATTAAATTGATGCTGCTGCTTTTATCTGTGTTTACATATTTGAACCATGTTTTCTTGGTTTGCTTTGGTTTTCTGCCCTTAGAAAGAAATAATATGCTTGAATTACACAAATGTATGACATGTGTAGCATGTATCCTTGTATTAATTGATATGACTCAACATACATAATCTGCATATTATTAGTATTAATGGACATAGCTTAAGGAAACACATTGAAGATAGTTCTCCACATTTATTCAGCATAGATTTATGGGAGAACTGGGACATAATGTATGCATAGAAGTTATAGAGAAGTGGATTTAGACCATGAAAAAGACTTTTCTAATGATGAGAGTACACCACAATTGGATGGAATTATCTTGTAATTTCTAAGACTCTAGAAGAGTTTAGCAGAAACTGAATAAATCTCATGAATGTTGCAACCCATATTCGCTAATTAAATTGAAAATATAACAAGGTGACCTCTGAGATTATGTTAATTCTAAAGAGGGAAATGACCATTTAAAAAAAATTAAGTTATAAATAGGACCCTGACAAGTGAATTTGTGATTTGTATTTGAAAATGAATTTCTTTTAAACTGTTTTGTCATTTAATTTCTATTAATTCAGATTCATCTCTTTCCTCCTTTGTTTATGTTCATTGTTTCCTTATCAAAATATTTCCACAACATTTTTGTGCATGTTTTTACAACTGTATACAACTCCTGTCTATTCAGGTTCGTGTATCTTCTTTTGGAACACCACAGATTTCACAAAAGCTGCTTCCTCTCTTGGAACTTCAATCCATTATTGAAGATGGTAAAGTAAAATTATTTAAAGAATATTCTCTTTATAGTGAATGTATTATCACAATAAAAATTCAGTAGATGTATTTTAAAGTAGGTTTTTCCTAAGAATTGCACAGCATGAGAAAATGTGGGCTGTAGTCACCATCATAGCAGGGAATATCCACATCATTTAGAATAAGGATATTTAGAATATCTGTCCAATGTCCTAAAAACTTTTCTCTAGATGGTAACTTTCTCAGGATGCTTTTTAGCATATAATATATACTGTATATACTATATATCATTTACAACATATAATATTTAGTATGTAAGCTGTGTTTTCCTTATTCTAGCTATATTAAGAGCCTTCTTCCTTTTCTAGTAACATATTTGCTAAATAATATCTTTTATACCACATAGAAGCTATCATGAATACAACTTATGTCTACTTCATTGCCCTTCTAGTTAAATAGTTTTATATTTCATAGATTATGAAATTTCATGATTTGCAGTAATATAATTAGAAAAATACTGATTTTTTAAAAATAAGAGATCTTGTGTCAGGCAGCAGCTTAAATTCATGGAAAGTGCTGTTTCATTTCCCAAGTGCACTATCTTGCTCTCATCCTCTTACTTAATTCTTAGCTCATGTTTGCAGTGTTTGTCATATATGTCTTTGTGCATGTGTGCATCTGTAGTCAGTGCCGTTAGGTTAGTCCAGATATATGCATGTACATTTGTGTGCTTATTTTATGTATATGGGTATGAGTGGGTGGTGTGTAATACACGTGTGTGTATGAGATGAACATGGGGCAGAAATTTTTACAAATCAACAGACAAAACACATTAAACACATCTTGTATTTTTGTACATCACAATGTTATTGGATCCCAACCTGTGAATTAGGCCCTCATGGGGTTTACAGAATTATTACCAGTTATTCCATTCAAATATTTTCTCAATTATGTATTTGTTTATTAAAGATTAAACTGCACTAAAGTTTTGGGGATATCTACTTACACACCTCCACACTCACTCTCTCACAGATTTAAAGACAGTGACATTCTATTGCATTTCATATTCTGAACAGTAGGTATTTTATGTTTGTTTTATGCCTGTGTGGATTTTTGGACTAATCTCAAGTAGGGACCTCAGGGAAAAGGTTCTTGCAGTCAGCATATCATCTGTAAACAGTATTATCAGTGGGCCTCTGCCATTTGGACTAGGAGGAGTGTGTCCTCTGTGACACCACTCACAAATGCAGCACTTCCATGTTTATAAACTCTGAAATCCCTTTATTTTATCAAAATTTATTGTCATTCTGCTCCTCATATTGTCATATCTTTCTCCCCTCATCTTCTCAGCTGAAAACTTTTACCATAAAAAAAAGAAGAAAACTGAGGCCATTTGCTGAGAGCTCCTCCTTCTCTTCTCCTCTTCTCCCATCACCCAGATGCTTTCTGCTGTTTTCTATCATCTTGCCATTTCTCTAACTTGCTGTTTTCCTCTTTTCAAAAAGCATGTTAGAGAATTCTCAGGAAAAAAAAAATGAGTAAATATCATTAGTACATATATGACCTTGGGTACGAGACATTTAACCTCATTTTATCTATAAAAAGAGTATTTTGGGAGAAAGACCTCTCTATCATACTATGCTCAAATGATATATTTTCAGGTTTAATTGAAGGTACCAAAAATGCCCCTTATTTCTGAGCAGCTGTACCAGTGGTATTGATCTAAAGGCCAAATGACTTAGACGTGAGTGAACTTGTTAGTCTTGCTTGGGTATGTTTTGATGCGCAGCACATTCCTAAGTAACTTTTTAATGATGGATTGTGACATATTTTGAAAAAGTTGTATTCCTTAAATTGAGGCTGTATATTGTTGTTGCTTATATATATTTTGTATTCATTCCAGAAGATTGTTGAGAGAGAATTTTAAGATCCTTTGAATGCATAATTAGTTTAGTTTTTTAACTTATTCATTATTGAATCATTGTCCCAGTATTTAAATATTTAATCACAAATTATAAATATTATTATAACAGAAGTAATTCACTCTTTTTTTATTAATGACATGTGACTTTCAGAATCTGAAGAGGAATTTTTTGATGCTCCTTGTAGTCCACTAGAAGAAGCTCCTTGTGTGCCACCGATTACTAGTGTCCTTCTTCGACCAAGAAAGTCTCAGAAGCAAGAACTTACAAACTTGATTGATTTTACAGTGAAATTTGAGATACCGGAGGTATGTATTGTGGTAAAGTTGAATAGATATTTAAGAAATTTAATTATAATAATTTTTATTTGAGTAACTTAGTACTTCAGCTCTGCCAGTGGAAATGTTGTCATCCAACTTCAGCTGACATCTTAAATGTATTTTTTGTTATCTGTGCCTATATGTTTTTCTTGACATTTCTTGATTTGGGGAAGAAATTTTAAGTTTTCCAGATTAATATCCTGAAGTTATTCAGTTGATTTCCTTTTTAATATATAGGTAAACCCTGATGTAATTATAATTTACTTAGAATCATCTTCCACAGTGGCAGCCATTTTGGAGCAGTTGTCTTGACTAAATTTTGGCCAGAGAACTTCTCTTCCTTCCTTGTTATTCTCACTTGGGATCCTCCTTTCTTCTCCTCTTTCTACTTTTTTCTCTCCTTCCTTTCCATCCTTATTCTCCAAGCCTTGATATTATTTATATGAGTGGATTTATCTCTTGTTTTCTCTTTCTTCCCTGTAACCTTATCACTAGATCTTATCCATCGGAGAGAATGAAATGGCACAGTTAGGGTGGGGTGAGGGGTCTGAATTTAAAATTGCTAAGTTTTTTGTTCTTCCTTTCCCTTCTTCAGATATTCCCCACCCAATCTTTTTTTCATCCTCCAGCCTCCTGTTTAATTCCTTTGATAGAATGCCCATGCCTGATTTTTTTTTCCTGAAAAAGAGATAAATTTCAAAACGTATTAGTACTTACTATAAAATTTTCCAAATGGGTCTACATAAAAAAGAGAAGAGTTGAGAAGAGAGCCTCGGAAATGGCCTCATAATTGGTCTTCCCTTACTCCGACCTATCCTGAACATTGCTGCCTACATGATTTTCCCTAAATGGAGACCAAGGCATCCCTTTTTCCCCTTTTAACTCTAGTGACTCTCTGTACCTTTTGGTATAAAAGTAGACTCTTCTGTTGGCCTTTAAAGCCCTTAGCAAGTTGCCCCCAACCTATTTTTCCTGACTCATCGTATATTGTTCCTGGCATGTAAATCCATCCAAATTTTCCTTGTCTATGTGTTTATCTGTGCCCATGTAATATCGCTGAAGTAGAGTGTAAACTCCTTGAAACTGGTATTTAAAATCCTTTTTTAGCACCTGGCACGGTGCCTGGCACATAGTGGGCACTTAGGGAATGCTTGTTAGTTGGTTGCTCCAAATAACTTGAATAAAGTAGGTCACTGAAGACTAAGAAGTATCCCCGAAGGATTCTATAGCATTCCCACTTCCTAAAATTCTCTGAACAAGCTCTTCCACTCCTCATTTTCTGGAGCCTTTGACCCTGACTCTCAGCTCCCATTCTTTTCATCCCAGTATGTTATTATGCATTCTCTTTTGGAAACCCTTTTCTCATCTTGGAACCACTGCTGGTGGCTTGAATTCATGAAGGAAAGTCCTTACTTCTACTTCCTGTTGCATGGAAACTATAGGGCAAAGTCTTGTTCAAGAGTTGGACTTGGAAAAGTAGAATGATAGGAATATTGTTCCCTGGGTTAGCTCCTGGAGGTCAGGGACTGTCTTTCGTCTTTCTTTGTGTCCCCTAGCACTTAGCACAGTACCTGACACATAGTAGCCATTTAATCAAAGTTTATTGACTTCATGACTGACTGGTAGTATTAGTGCCATCATTATCAATGGCACTGTTTCAATGGGAGAATCCATTCCAAATAGCTTGTATATGGACTTTTGGAGCTTGTTAATAAATTTGGGTACAGCAAAGGCCATACATACCTGACGTCTCCAGAAGATAAAAATGAGCAGTTAATGGAGGATGACTACAGAAGGCATAGTCCCTCAGGAATAGTGTTAGGAAATTGAAATGCTGTGAAAAATTTTGCTCCTAGAGCTGGGTCAAAGGTTATGCACAATTTTATAGCCCATTGGGCATAATTCCAAATTGCTCTCCAGAATGGTTGAATCAATTCACAACTCCACCAGTGATGCATTAATGTCCCCATTTTCCCACATCTTCTCCACAGTTTACCATTTTCGTGTTTTGTCTTGTTAGCCAGTCTGATAGGCATGATGTCGTATCTCAGAGTCGAGCATTCTTTTCATTGAGAGTCGATAGCTTTAATTTCTTCCTCTGAAAACTGCCTATTCATGTCCTTTGACCATTTATCAGTTAGGTAATGACTTGTATTCTTATAACTTTGACTCAGTTATCTGCATATTTTAGAAATGAGGCCTTTATCAGAGACACTGACTATAAAAATTCTTTCCCAGTTTCTGCTTCCCCAGTTGAATTAGTTTTGTGCAAAACTTTTCAGTTTGATGTAATCAGAATCATCCATTTTGTATTTCAACATGTTCTCTGTCTCTTGTTTGGTCATAAATTTTTCCCTTCTTTCATATATCTGATGGGTAAACTATTCCTTGTTCTCCTAGTTTACTTATAGGATCAGTCTTTATATCTAAATCATGTACCCATTTTGACTTAATTTTGGTAAGTGTAAGATGTTGGTTTGTGCTTTGTTTCTGCCATACTATTTTCCTCTTTTCTCAACAATTTTTTTTTAATAGTGAGTTCTTATGCTAGAAGCTGGAGTCTTTGGGTTTATTAAGTAGTTGAATGCTACAGTTGTTGACTGTTGGGTCTTTTGTACCTAACATATTCCACTTATCCATCACTCTGTTTCTTAGCCAGTATTAAGTAGTTTTGATGATTGCTGCTTTATAATACCATTTAAGATCTGGTATAGCTAGATCACCTTCCCTTTCATTTCTTTTCACTAGTTCCTTTGATATTCTGTTCTTCCAGATATTGATATTTTGTTCTTCCAGATGAATTTTGTTACTGTTTTTTATAGCTCTATAAAATAATCTTTTAGTGGTTTGATTGGTATGGCACTGAATAAATAGTTTAATTTAGGTAGAATTGTCATTTTTGTTATATTGGCTTGGCCTTCCCATGAGCAACTGATATTTTTCCAGTTGTTTAGATCTAACTTTATTTGTGTAAAAAGTGTTTTGTAACTGTGTTCACATAGTCCCTGAGTTTCTTTTGGCAAGTAGACTCCCAAATATTTTATATTGTCTACAGTAATTTCAAATGAAATTTCTCTTTCTATCTATTGATGTTGGACTTCGTTAGTTATATATAGAAATATCAATGATTTGTGTGGGTTTATTTTATATCTTGCAGCTTTGCTAAGTATGTTTATTGTTTCAAGTAAATTTTTACTTGATTCTCTAGGATTCTCTAAATATACCATCATATCATCTGGAAAGAGTGATAGCTTTGTTTCTTGTTTGCCTATTCTAATTCCTTCAATTTCTTTTTCTTCTCTGTTGCTAAAGCTAACATTTCTAGTACCATCTTGAGTAATAGTGGTGATAATGGTCATCCTTGTTTCATGCTGATCTCATTGGAAGTGCTTCTAGTTTATCTCCATTATGTATAATGCTTTCTGATGGTTTTAGATCGATGCTGCCTGTCATTTTAAGGAAGACTCCATTTATTCCTATGCCCTCTAGTGTTATTAATAGGAATGACTGATGTATTTTGTCAAATACATTTTCTACATGTTTTGAGAAAATCATGGGATTTCCATTAGTTTTTTTATTAATATGGTCAGTTATGCTTATAGTTTTCCCAATATTCAACTAGCCCTGCATTCCTGGTATGAATTTATTTGGGAGAGTTCATTTCTATTCACAGTTATGATTACTATTTGTGTCTTTCTCTCCATCTTATTTTCCCCCTTGTTTATGCTTTTCTCTCTCTTTTCTCTCCTCATAGTTTTTTTTTTTTTACTTTAAATAGAAATTTCAATTGACTTTATTTTAACATGCTGAGGATGTCCCATATGTCCAGGCCAGAGCATACAGCATTAAGCCTGGCAACCCCAAAGGAAAAACCAAGTGGTCATGATTAATTAACTCATCAGGAAACTGCATATGCAGCAGCATGCAGGGAAGAGCTGGTAGTCTGGAGGGGCTCAGGCAGGTCCTGAGGTCATGTGATGTCAACAGAAAGGGCCTGGGCCCTGTCTCCTTCATTCCTTCTTCTTGCAGCTGCCCAGGTGGGGTAAGATCCAGCTGGCAGACACAAGGAGGCATGTGAAGCTGGCCATCATGCCAGTGGCCTTGTCCAGCATGCTTAGCTCCTCCCAGGTCAGCCGCACATGCAGGGTCACATGGGGCATGCATACCAGGCCATGGATGTGTCAGGCCTCTCAGCAGATGTGAAGCCAGTGCAGACATTGCAGTGTCAGGGCTGGGGCTGGGACAGGGACAAGGCCTGGAGTTGTGTTTTTGACGACTGCCTCTTTCAGTCTGCCCTCTCTTCTGTTAGCCCCCTCACTTATGTTTCCCTTTACCCTTACTACTTCTTTCCCTTCTGTCCACACCTTCCCTTTTCTTTCCCCTTTCCCCTCCTACTTCCTATAGGGTAAGTTAGATTTCTATATCTGATTATGTTATTCCTTCTTCAAGGAACTGATGAGTTCAAGGTTCAAACAGTGCTCATCTTCCTCCCTTCTTTCCCTCTATTGTAGTAGTTTTTTGTGACTTTTCATGTGATTTTTCATGTAATTTACCCATGTCTGCATCCTCCTTTCCTCTTCTCCCAATATAATCCCTTTTCTCCACTTTAGACTTTTTGTCATCACAACAAAGTCAACTTATATTCTATCCTCACCCTCTGTCCATGTATACCCCTTTTAAATGGTGTCATACCAATACAGTTCTCTAGAGTTACAAATATCATCTTCTCTCATAGGGATGTAAACAGTTTTCCCTTATTAATAACGTGTTTTTGTCTTTTTCCTTCCTGTTTACCTTTTTATGCCTCTATTGAATCTTGTATTTGAAGATCAAGTTTTCTGTTAAGCTCTTGTCCTTTTATCAAGAAGATTTGGAAGTCCCCTATTTCATTGAATAACCATCTCTTCCCTTGAAAGATTAGGATCAATTTTACTGGGTAGTTGATCCTTGATTGTAATCCATTCTCTTTTATATTATGTAATATCATATTCCACACCCTGGTGATCTTTTAATGGTCCTGCATAATCCTGACTGTAGTTTCATGACATTTAAATTGTTTCTTTTAGGTTGTTTTGTAATAATTTCTCTTTGACCTGGTAATTTTGGAATTTGGCTATGATATTCCTTGGCATTTTCAATTTGAGGTTTTTTTCAGGAGGTGATTGGTGTATTCTTTTGATGACTATTTGTCTTCTGGTTCTAGGACCTCAGAGCAATTGTGTTTGATGATTTCCTGAAAGATACTGTCCAGGCTATTTTTTCATCATGGTTTTCAAGTAGACCAGTAATTTTTAAGTTGTCTGTTCTGGATCAGTTTCCAGGTCATTTGTTTCACCAATGAGGTAGTTTATATTTTCTTTTAATTTTTCATTCTTTTGTTTTTGTTTGACTGATTCTTGATATCTAATAGAGTCATTAGCTTCCATTTGCTCAGTTCTAATTTTTAAGGAATTATTTTCCTCTATTGGATTTTGCATATCCTTTTCCATTTTTTTTAAGGAGTGTAAGGGGCCCAGGAACTCTCGGATGCCATTGTAGGACCAGAGTGCCTGGAACTAATGGCATCTGAGGCAGGACTGCTGCCCTTGTTTTTCTCCTGGAGTTTGGGGAAAGTGGGTAATCACGAGCTGGACAAGAGGAGAATGTGGAGCAGGGGATGGAGGAGTAGATTTGACCTTCAAAGGGATTGGCTGAAGGGCATAATTCACAAGGCTGTTATGTTATAAATAATGCTGCTTCACTGATAATAAATGGAGTTGCCTTACACCCTGCCTCCCGTCTCATTCATTGTGTCCTGAGAAGACATAGGGTCTTGCTGGCCAAGACCTGCAACCCAAAGAGGAAGGTCACAAAGGAGCTCTTGTCTTCAGTGAGTTTTTGTGCCTCCTTTTTCATTTGGCCAATTCTACTTTTTAAGGACTTATTTTCTACAGTCAACTTTTGTCTTTCCTTTTCCAAGCTACTGACTCTGTCTTATATGTCTCTCATTTCTTTTCCCAGTCTTTCTTCTACATCTCTTATTTGACTTTTAAAATTCTTCTTGAGCTGTCCCAAGAAGACTTTTTGGGCTTGGGACCCATTCTATTCCCCTTTGAGGTTTCAGATGTTGGCATATTGACAATATACCAATTGAATTTGTGCCTTATTCTTCTGAATTTGTGCCTTGTTCTTCTCTATTGCCATTATAAGAATCTATGGTCATTGTATTTTTCTGCTTTTTGCTCATGATGTTTGCCTAATTCTTGACTTTTAGAGTTGATTTCTAGTGCCGGAGTACAGGAGGCACTGGCCCAAGCTTTTTGTCCTGGGAGTCCAGTACCTGGTCACTGGTTTTGTGTGCTTGAGCCTCAGGTGCTGGCAATTGGAGGCTGTAAGGATCTGGCAGCTTACCTGGTGCTGAGTTGGAGTTAGCAACACAGGAGCTCTCAGGGTGGAGATGGGGAGTCCAGCCCTTGCCTTTGGGCACTGCCTGGCCACCCAGGGCCTTGCACTTGAATGATTCCTGCTCATCTAGACCTTGCACTTGAATGTTTACCTCCAGGAGGATATTTATCTGTCTCCTGGAACTGTGCTTCCTGGAGTTGTGCTGAAGGACCAGGAGATTTGGCTGCTTGGGACTGTGGCACATGTGGTGATTTTCTGAACTGGTTTCTGCCATTTCCCCTGCCTGTGATGAGGTACTTGGGTGGTGGGTGGAGGATTCTGAGGTTGGTGCTTGCCTACTCCATCACCCTTTGACAAAGGATCTCCCCGTTTTGCTGAAATCGTATGCTCAGACGTCTCCTGTCCTGTGCTATTCCCCCTTGCCCACAGTGAGAGGGGCCTTTCCCATTAGTTCCATAAGCTTCTTGGGTTACAATACTGCTGCATCCCTTCTTTCACCTGGCTCAGCTGTTCCAAGGTTTTTCTTGTGGCAATATTTTATGCCCTTTCAGAGATCAGTAGGGAAGGGTGAGAATAACTTCTTCTACCTCTTGGCTCCTGGAAGAGGGTATGCATGGTTTTATAGTTCTTTAGGCAAATTGCTCTCCAAAATTGCTCCAAATTGCTCTCCAGAATGTTGAATTAGTTCACAATTCCACCAATAGTGTGTTACTGTCTTAATTTTCCCATATCCTCTCCAGCATTTGTCATGTTTCTTTTCTGTCATATTTGACAATCTGATAAATGTGGGGTGATAGTTCAGAGTTGTTTTAGTTTGCAATTCTCTAATCAGTAGCGATTTAGAGCATTTTTCCATTTGAATGCAGGTGGTTTTGATTTCTTCTAATGAAACCTGCCTTATGAAAACTTTGTATTCTTGAACCATTTATTAATTAATGAGTAATTTGAATTTCTATAAATTTGACTCAGTTCTCTAGATATTTGAGAAATGAGGCCTGTATCAGAGAAGCATGCTGTAAATTTTTGAAATTTTCTTTAAAATTCAAATTTATTTATTTTTAGTTTTCAACATTCATTTCCACAAGATTTTGAGTTCCAAATTTTCTTCCCATCTCTCCCCTCCACCCACCCCAAGACAGTATGCATTCTGATTGCTCCTTTTTCTGAATCTGCCCTCCCTACTATCACATCCCTCTCTTCTCTTATCCCCATCCCCTTTATTTTCTTGGAGGATAATCTAGATTTCTATGCCCCGTTGTCTGTATATACCTTATTTCCCAGTTGCATGTAAAAACAATTTTTAACATTTCACTTTTAAAACATTGAGTTTCAACTTGTCTTCCTTCCTCCCTCCCCACCCATGCCCACTGAGACAGCAAGCAATTCCATATATGTTATATATGTGTAGTTATGCAAAAGACTTCCATAAAAGTCATGTTGTGGAAGACTAACTATATTTCCTATCATCCTATCCTGCTCCCCATTGGTTCTATTCTCTCTTTTGACTCTATCCGTCCTCAAAAGTATTTACTTCTAATTATGTCCTCCTCCCATTTGCCCTCCCTTCTATTATCCTCACTTTCCTTATCTCCTTCTTCTCTATTTTCCTGTAGTGTAAGAGTTTCATAGCAAATTTAGTATGCATATTATTTCCTCCTTAAGCCAAATGTGATGAGAGTGAGGTTCACTTTTTCCCTCTCATCTCCCCTCTCTTCCATTGAAAAAGCTTTTTCTTGTCTCTTTTATGTGAGAGATAATTTGCCCCATTCTGTTTTTTCCTTTCTTCTCCCAATATATTCCTCTCTCACCCCTTAATTTTATTGTTTTAGATATCATCTCTTGCTATTCAACTCACCCTGTGCCCTCTGTCCATATGTATATGATCCCTCCAACTACCCTAGTACTGATAAAAATTCTCAAGAGTTATATATATTGTCTTTCCATGTAGGAATGTGAACAGTTCAACTTTAGTAAGTCCCTTATGATTCTCTTTCTTGTTTACCTTTTCATGCTTTTCTTGATTCTTGTGTTTGAAAGTCAAATTTTCTATTCAGCTCTGGTCTTTTCATCAAGAATACTTGAAAGTCCTCTATTTCATTGAATGACTACTTTTTCCTCTGAAGCATTATACTCAGTTTTTCTGAGTAGGTGATTCTTGGTTTTAATCCTAGTTCTTTTGACTTCTGGATATCATATTCCAAGCCCTGTGATCCCTTAATGTAGAAGCTGCTAGAACTTGTGTTATCCTGATTGTATTTTCATAATACTGGAATTGTTTCTTAGTGGTTGCTTTTGCAATGTTTTCTTCTTGACCTAGGAACTCTGGAATTTGGCCACAATGTTCCTAGAAGTTTTCCTTTTTGGATCTCTTTCAGGAGGTTATCAGTGGATTCTTTCAATATTTATTTTATCCTCTGATTCTAGAATATCAGGGCAGTTTTCCTTCATAATTTCTTGAAAGATGTTGCCTAGGCTCTTCTTTGATCGTGGCTTTCAGGTAGTCCCATAATTTTTAAATTGTCTCTCCTGGGTCTAGTTTCCAGGTCAGTTGTTTTTCCAATGAGATATTTCACATTGTCTGCTTTTTTTTCATTCTTTTGGTTTTGTTTTATAATTTCTTGATTTTTCATAAAATCATTAGCTTCTATCTGCTTCATTCGAATCTTTAAGGAATTATTTTCTTCAGTGAACTTTGGGATCTCCTTTTCCATCTGGCCAGTTCTGCTTTTTAGGGCATTCTTCTCATTGACTTTTTGGATCTCTTTTGTCTTTTGGGTTAGTCTATTTTTAAGAAAAGTGTTATTTTCTTCAGCATTTTTTTGCATCTCCTTTAGCAAGCAGTTGACTCATTTTGCATAATTTTCTTGCATCACTCTAATTTATCTTCCCAATTTTTTATCAACTTTCTTTCTTACATGATTTTCAGAATCCTTTTTGATCTCTTCCATGGCCTGAGACCAATTCATATTTTTCTTGGAGGCTTTGAATGGTGGAGCTTTTTGACTTTCTTGTCTTCTGCTTGCATGTTTTGGTCTCCTTGTCACCAAAGTAAGATTCTGTAGTCTGATTCTTTTTTTTTTTTTTCGGTTTTTGCTTATTTCCTCAGCCTTTTACTTGACTTTTGAGCTCTTTGTCAAGGTAGATCTCTGCTTCCAGTGGCGATGGGGTGGGAATGTGCTGTCAGCCACTTGATTCCCCCACAGTTGGTGGGCCTAGAGCTCCAGAAACCATCGTTATCTCTGTCTCTGTCTCTGCTGCTGCTGTGACTGCTGTGGGTTCCTCTACTGCCTTCCCCCTCTGCTGCCCTGGGGCTGGGACTGTACTACTCCATTCTCCCACAGTGGTCCCACAGGCTTTTTGCACTGACCTTCCAATATGTCCTTGGAGTTTTGGGGGTCCTGAAGTCTAGAAACTGCCACAGGTGCAAGAGATTAAGTCTCTCCAAGGCCTGCTCAGGTCCTGTCTGTGCTGGTGCAGCCTTCAGTGGATTACACTGTACCCCCTGCCCCTCAGGTGATGCAATAGACACTTCCTGGCGACCTTCCAGGCTGTCTTTGGCTGGCGATATGCTTCACTCCATCATTCTATAGGTTCTGCAGCTCCAGAATTTTTTGAGAGCCATTTTTTACAGATGTTTGGCTGGGCTTGGGGGCAACACTCTAGAAAGAGTGTGATGTTACTCCGCCATCTTGGCTCTGTCCCCTAAATTCTTTGCATACTTATGATTACTGTGTATTTCTCTTCATTTTATTTTTACCCCCTTTTATCATCGTCTCCTTTCATTCTGTCTTCAAAAGTATTTTGCTTCTAACTTTTGCTTCCCCTAATCAACCCTCCCTTCTATCAACCTTCTCCCCTTCCCCTCACCCCCCTTTTCCTGTAGGTTAAGATAGACTTCTATACTCAACTGAATGTATTTTTTCCCCTCTTTGGGCAAATTCTGTTTATAATAAAGTTCAAACACTCTCTTACACTTTCTTCATCTTCCCTTTCACTGTAAAAGCTCCCTCATGCCTTTTTTATGTGAAATAATTTACTGCATTCTACCTCTCAGTTTTCCTTTCTCCCAGTTGCATTCTTTCCCATTTAATTTAATTTTTTTAGATGATTTCATATTCAGCTCCCACCCTTGCCCTGTGTCTATGTATACTTCTGCTTTGCACTAATGATGCGATAAAGCCAAGTGTAAGTCACATCATCATTTCTCTGATGTCATGATCTTCTTCAGCAGCAAACGACGAACACACACCTTCGAGAAGCAAGGACGAATGCAACAACAACAGCAATAATGATGAGAGAATTCTTTGGAGTTATCAGTATCATTTTGTTGTGTAGGAAAACAAAGGGTTTAACCTAATTGAATCCTTTGTGAATTTTCTTTCATGTTTCCCTTTATAGGTTTTTCTTGAGTCTTGTATTTGAAAGTCATATTTTCTATTGAGCTCTGGTTTTTTAATTAGAAATACCTGATAGTCTTCTGTTTCATTAAATGTCCATTTCTCCCCCCTCCCCCCAAAGGCCTATATTCACTTTTGCTGGTAGGTGATTCTCTGTTGTAATTCTTGTTCCTTTGCCATGCAGAATATTACATTCCAAGTCCCCTCATGTTTTAATGTGGAAGCTGCTAAATCTTGTGTTATGACTGCGGTTCCACAACATTTTTAAATTGTTTTCTTTTGACTGCTTATAATATTCTCTCCATGACCTCAGAGCTCTGGAATTTGACTTTAATTTACTTGGGAGTTTTCATTTTGGAATCTCCTCCACAAGGTGATCAGGGGCATCCTTATAATTTTTATTTTATCCTCTGATTCTAGAATATCAGGGTGATTTTCTTTGATGAATTCTTCAACTCTAGCCTCTTTTTTTTTTAACCCTGGTTTCAGGTAGTCTAAATATTCTTAAATTTTCATCCCTTGTTCTGTTTTCTAGATCATTTATTTTTCTTCTGAGATCACATTTTCTTCTTTTTTTCATTCATTTGATTGATTATGTTTCATGAGTTATTCACTTTTCACTTGCCTAATTTTAATTTTTAAGGGATTATTTTCTTCAGGGAACTTTTGTACCTCCTTGTCCTTTTTGCCAATTTTACCTTTTAAGGAGTTCTTTTCTTCAGTGAATTTTTGTTCATCTTTTTCTATTTGGCCAATTCTGCTTTTTAAGGAATTTCTCTCTTTAGTGAATTTTTGTTCATCTTTTTTTGTTTGGTCAATTCTGCTTTTTAAGTTGTTCTTTTCATTATTTTTCAGTCTTATTTTCTTCAGTATTTTCTGTACCTCCTTTACCAAGCTCTTGATTTTTTTTTCATAATTTTCTCACATCATTCTCATTTCTTTTCCTATTTTCTCTATACCTTTGTCATTTGATTTTCATTATTCTTTTTTGAGCTCTTCCAGAAATTCTTTTTGGGACTGGCGCGAATCCACATTTTTCTTTTGGTCTTTGAGTGTGGCAATTTTGACTTTGTCATCATCTTCAGAGTTTGTGTTTTGTTCTTCCCCGTCACTGCACTAATTTTCCATGGTCAAGCTCTTTTTTGTTTTTTTGCTCATTTTCCTTGTCTGTTTCTTGATTTACATGAGAGTGTTGTCTCATATTTCTTCTTTGGTACCATACTTTTGTGTGTAATTTTGAAACATTCCTTTTTAATTATATTGTGGCTCTTTCCACTTGCATTATTATGGTCATTTTCTATATTTTCTTGGCTTTATTTCACTCTGAATCAGGTTATATGAATCTTTCCATATTTCTCTACAGTCATCATATTTCTTGTTTCTGACAGCACAGTAATATATTTGTGTGCCACAGCTTATTTTATCATTCCTCATTGGATGAGGATATACTTAGCTTCCAGTTCTTTGCAATTATAAAAAGTATGGCTGACATTATTTTGGTATGTATAAGGACTTTATTCCTGTTGATGACTTCCTTACAAGCTTAGTAGTGTGGGATGCCTGGGTCAAAAGGTATGACATTTTTACCACTTTATTTACATTATTTTAAATTCCTTTCCAAAATGGCTCTGTGGTTCATAGCTGCCTCAATACAGCACTCATGTGCCTGTCTTCTCAACACCCCTCTCCTAGTGATAGTTCTCATCTTCTCCTTTCATTGCCAATTTACTGAGTGTGAAGAGAAACTTCAGAGTTAATGTCAATTTGCATTTCTGTTATTATGAGCAATTTGGAGCATTCTTTCATGTGGTTGTTAATAGTTTGCATTTCTTTTGAGAACTGTTTATTTTTAGCCTTTGACCACTTATCTATAAACTTTTATACACGCGCATACACACACACACACACACATATACACACACGTATATAACCCTGGATGAACTTAGGAAAAGGAGAAGATTTGGAGAGCAAAATAATGAGTTCATTTTTTGACTTGTTGATTTAAGATGTTTAGGGGACTTGATAACCAATTTGAAATACCCTGTGGGTAGTTGGAGATGTGAGATTGGATGTCAGGAGAGAGTAACTTAGATAAATACTAGACTAAATAAATAGATCTGACAGTCATCATATAGGAAGGAGAGAAGGCCCAGGATAAACCCTTGGGGGATATCCACAGGTAGTGGGAAAACCCTAGATGAAGATCCAGCGAAGAAGACTTAAACTGTTATGATTAGAGAAAGCAGAAAAAAAGCATCAATCCATCAGATCACAAAACATCCTAAATTGATTTGTGATCTTAACATTTTAAAGATCATAATATTAAAAAAATAAAACTAGCATATCATATTCCTTTTTCTGGATATGAGTAGGAAATGTATTCTTAACCAGAAAAGGGTTAGAGAAAATCAGTACTTTAATACAAAATTCTTAACTTAGAAGTGTCAAAGTCAGGCCAATTTCAAATTTGGTTACTTTTCTCTTTGCTGTTTACTGATTTTTTTGTCTTTATTTTTTTGGTATTATGCTGCTTTCCTTTTTTTCAAATATAAATTTACAAGGATTGTTGTGCTGATATGTGTTTAACAGGTGATTGTCTGAGCCAGCTAGGTGGCACAGTAGATAGAATACTGGCCCTGGAGTCAGGAAGATTTTAGTTCAAATCCTGTCTCAGAAACTTAATTAGTTTGATGACCTCAGGCCAGTTACTCAACCTCTGTTGGACTTAGTTTCCTCAGCAGTAAACTGATGGTAATGATGTTATCAACCTCATAGGATTGTTGTGAAGATCAGTTGAGGTAATATTTGGAAAGCACTTAACACAGTGCCTGGCACGTATTAAGCACCTAATAAATGCTTATTTCCCTTCTTCCTCTCTCCAATTAAAAAAAAAAAAACACTCACAGCTCACTTTGTAAAGTTTAATATTTGTTAATATTTTCTCTATCACTTTCCTAAGTCTAGACAAGCAAAACAAATCATTGCCTGATTAATAACATTTGATGACTTTTGAAGTGTAATGCTCATACTGAAAATTTAACGGTGCAGTGCCTCTTGGAAGCAGGTTCAGACTGGCTCTAGTATACCTTGGCATTCAGTAATTAATCTTGTGCTTTTGGAATGTGATGAAAAGAATCAGTGGGAGACCAGTGTTTTTTCCCATGTTGTACCTCTCTACTGATTATAACTTAGAGAACTTTCTAGTAATTCTGTTTCAGGGTCAACCTGGAGGCTTTCATTGAAAAGAAGCCTCCTCTCTGCTGATTACTGTGATCCCCTCTGGTCTTCGTTATTTTTGTTTGTCCAGTTGTTTTTCAGTTATGTCTGACTCTTTTTGAGTCAGAGTTGACTTTGGGGATTTTCTTGGCAGACATACTGGTGTGGTTTGCCATTTCCTTTTCTAGATGAGGAAAGTGAGGCAAACAGGTGTAAGTGACTTGCTCTTCTTTAAGGAGTGCAGAATGCCTTGTCAGAAGGGACCCTCAAAACCTAGTGCAGCTTGTACTTGAAGAGCAGTGCCTTCAGTAGTGTTCTGGGCAGGTCATCATCGAGGCCCCTCTTGAAGACTGCTTGTGAAAGAGCGCCATTACCTTGTGAGACAGTCTAGTCTACTTGTAGACATACCTTTTAGGAAGTCTTTCCTATCTCTGCCTGCAGCATACAGAGCAAATCTAAAAATTCTTCCATCATTGAAGCCTTGAGATCCATCTTGGTCATCCTCCTCTCAGTGTTTTTAAATAGCAGCTGTAGTTTTTTAATCTTTCTTTTTCTGGTTCTGTAAAGTTGATTGAGAAGCCACTTTTAAAAATTGCAATGCATAGTTGTATATTTCTTTAGGCAGAATTAATCTTTGCAATAAAAAAGTAATGAACAATTAGGTGATACTACTACGACTTTATTATGTATTATTTCATTGCAATATTTTGGCATGATTTTGGTCTCTCTTCTCTCCCTTTTACCTCACCCACAGGTTTTAATTCAATGTTATCGCCTTATTAAAAATTTGGAGCAGCCTATGGTGGAGCTAGATATTCTGGGATTAGGCACAGAGATTCAATTAAGAAGATTTGACATGAGAGCAAGCGCTTACCTGAAGGAAATTTGTTTGAAATGTCCAGAGTATCAGGGTATGATTCTTTCTGACTTATTTTTGGGGAAAAATGAGTAAACTAAATTAATTAAACAATTAATATCAGGGGAAAATTTATAAACTGCTAAAATTCTAGATTTAGAGATAGAAGGATCCTTAGAGATCATCTAGGTAACCCCTGAAATTACACTCACTTTGGAGTCAGAGAACCTACACTGAAAGCCTGATTCTCTCATTCGTTAGTTTTATGACCCTTGACAACGTATTTCTCTAAGTTGTATATGAGTATCAGGAAGGGAATAAGTATAAAAGGTGATATGAAGGCAGAATTAACAAGACTGGCCAACTGTTTGGATTGTGAAGAGAAAGTGAAGGGTAAGGTGGTGAGTCTGTATAAGACTTCCTACTTTTTTCATATTGTTATCTTCAAGTTAAGCTGTTCTTCTGAGTCTGCTTATTTCACTTGTATCAATTTGTTCAAGTATTTCCATGTTTCTTTGAATTCCTTATTTGTCGTTTCTCCATTGATGGGCAGCTATTTTGTTTCCAGTTCTTTGCTACTACAGAAAGTACTGCTATAAGTACCCTTATACAAATGGGTCCTTAGCCTCCATCCTTGATCTCCTTGGGATGTATACCCAGTGATAGTATCTCTGGATCAAAGGGTATGTTCATTTTAGTGTCTTTGGGGCATAGTTCCAAATTTTTTTCCATAATGGTTGAACAACCAATTCATAGCTGTACTTGCCCTTAATTAGTGTACTAGTGTTCCCACAGTCCATCCTACAATTGCTCTGCTTAACCCTTTTACCACTATAGTTTATACCTTTCCTTCACCTTCAGAGAGAGGGAACTGAAGTCAAACCTCAGCTAATAATGTATATTTTTGGAAATAGTACTATCTAGAACATAAGGAAACTCAGCTGTGTTCCATGTTTTAGGAGACTGAGGGAGAAAAGCTCTGCTGTGAATAAAGGCAAATGGGCAGTGCCAAGTAGTTTGGAAGAAATCAGTGACTTTAACCAACTGATCACCTTTTATCCTACCCCTCCTGTGGCTTGAAACTCATGTATACAAAATTAACCTTTTCCCTGGAATTGTTACTAGGGCAAGGTGAGGATATAGTACTGTTTTCTTTTCCACAGAGGCTGTTGGGCTTCTTGTCCTACTTTTGTGACTATCTTTTCCCTTTAAGACTGCCCTTGATGATTTTCATTTAACTTGATTTTATACTATAAAACTATTCAGAATTGTGCTAGGAATGGAGCACATAGCATTTGATTCAGGACCCATATCTTCTGTAGATGATTCTGAATCTCCTATTCCTCTACAAAAGTCACTGAATAGCATTTGGAGAGAGATTATGTATATCTTTTATTTTATTTGTAGTAGAACAAATCCCAAGTAGAGTTCTTGAGTAGGAGAGGATTGCACACAGGGTACCTGGTGTATCAGTGTCTTCTCCCTTATTTTGCTGCCATTCTTTTCTGCCTCCATCATCTTGTAGGTGAATAGATATGGGGGACCTCAAGGCTTGAGTTGGAGTTTTCACTGGTAGTAGTTGGCTGCAGATTCCCTATACATTTGTCTAAGTTACCTTTTTAGTCTGGTAAGTGTTAGGTAAAAATATTACTCCTTCTCAGAGTAGTTGTCATAGGATCAGAGATTTAGAGCTGATGTGGGAACTCATGAGGACTGATGTGGGAACTCAGAGTCATGAGGAGGCAGACCCGGGGAGGTACCCACAGACTAATCTGTGCTGACATAGTAAGATCAGAGATGGAATGTGAGCCCAGAGCCTTTCCGCCCTATCACATTGCTTCTGCATTGTTCTGGTGTGCTATCCCAAACTAAATTTCTAGTAGTCAGCTAGGATCGGATATACTGATTTTCAATCCTAGTATAGAAAATTCTTCTTTGGTCATGCTCCCACCACTTTTAAAAAGTTACCTGTAGCCAGTGTGTTTTGTGAATAGCACACTGAAAACAGCATACAGTTGGGGACATCACTGGTACTTAACAGATAATTATTGGTGAACAAAGATCAAGCTTAAAGCAAAATTAATCTGACACATATTTCAGTCAGTAGATATTTATTACACATATCACTCATCAAGACACAGTGTTAGAATCTTAATGGTATGTTTTATTGAAGTTCTCTTTAATATGGCAGAAATAACCCTGAATTCTCTCTAAAGCTGTACCAAAAGATTTCCTCTGATAGGTCATACCAAATTAGATAAAAATTTTGAGTGTGGGCCTGAGGATGGTGTTATCTGAGAAACTAAACTGGCTACATTAGGAGAGACTCATCACAGGGGTGATGATTTTTTTGTACTCCAGTAATTACTGATAATTGAAATACAAAGTGTTTGATGATATATATATATATATATATATATATATATATATATATATATATACACACACACACAAAATCATTGACTTGTAAAATCATTTGGCATAATTGGTAATCAGTTCATGGATAATACTAGTATTAGTTTCATAGTCAAAGGGTTTTTTTTCTTTTCAGTTTTTCTCTTTAATTCTCTAATATTAGTAAGTGATGCTGGTCAGTAGCTTTTCTTGTTTTCTCATAGAGTTTAATGCTCATCACATATGAGTACATTCATTCTGTTCTCCAACAGCTAGAGCTTCCTGAAACTCTGTGCCATGTCTTCTTAACACTACAGAACTGAGGGTCTCTGTGCCTTAAGCACATAGTGTTCTACCCTCAACCCCTTATCCCCATAATGCGCTCCCTGTTTTCTCTATTCATGTAGAAATGTTAGCTGAAGCTGAGCTAGACTTCAGTAAGAGGCAGTGGGGTGACTCCTCCCTAGGATGAAGGAGATGTCAGAAAAATCAGGAAAAGACACCATAAAAAATTAATTCTGAATCTCCTGAAACTTGGCATCCTGGAGATAAGAGAAAGGTTAGGTGGGAAGAACTGACAAGGCAAATTCCAAAGCCTGTTCCTTCATTTCCAGTTTTCCCAGAAAATAGAACATTGTCATCCAAGTTAGTATTCCCTAACCCCATCCCTTAAACTGTTTAAGTTGTATAGGTATTTTGATTATCTTAAACCTTATTTTTAGCTGTTGTCCCAAATGAGGTAGTTTTTAAAAATTTGTTTTTAGATGAAAAGGGCAAACCAGTATACATTGTCACAACACTGGATAATACAGTAGAAGATCTGCTAACACTGGCATATGTGAAGGTAAGTGATTACTGGTATATTCAGCATATGTGATGAATATGTAATAGAAAGTTTGGGGTAGATCATTTTAAAAATCTGATCATATTATTCCTGAAATGATAATTTTTCTTTATTTCCAATTTTATTTACAATTATTTGTTTTAGCTTTTATTTTTCTACCCTTCAGCATCTTAACCAAAAAGTTTTAAATGCTTACTGTGTGCCAGACCCATTAAAGCACTAAAGATACAATTTTCAAAAAATAAGATTATTGCAAGGAGCTTACATTCTGACAGGGAATTCAAGAAGTACATATATTAAAATAAACACAGCATAACTATAAAGTGAATAATTGCAAATGTAGTCAAAGTTGTTAAATACAAGGTAGTTTGGAATGAAGTCACTAGCTTTTTAGGAGTTGGGGAGGAATCAAGATAGGATTCATGCAGAAGATGGTTCTTGTGTTGCATTTTAAAGAAAGACAGGAACCCTGTAAGGCTGAGATAAGGGGAATATGCATTTCAGGAATATGGAACATTCAGGGCAAAGGTACAGAAGTGGGAGATGTGACACGTGTGAGGAATAGAGAGAAGGCCAGTTTGTCTGGATAGAAGAGAAAAGGAGAGATAGTATCCAATGGAAAATTTGAAAAGTAGATTGTAGACAAGTTGTAAGAAACTTTAAAAGCTAAACAGAAGAATTTATGTTTGATTCTTGAAACAGTAAGAAGCCATTGGAGCTGTTTGAGTAGGAGAATGGCAGTATAAGGAAGAGTACTTTGGCATTGATGCATAGGATAGATTTTAGTAGCTGAGAATCTTAAGACAGAGACCAGTTGGGAGCTTTTGCAGTCATCTAGTTTAGAATTGATGAGGGCTTGAACTAAGTGTGTATATTTGTGTGGTAGAAATGTCAAGATTTGGCAACTGATTGAATATGTGGGGTATGGGAGAGTGAAGAGATGAGGGCAATGTCAAAGTTAAGAACATGAGAGACAGAATTTGACAGAAAAAATGAAAATAGAAGAGGGGACAGTTTGGTCTGAAAGATACTTTAGTTTTGAGACGTTAAATTTGAGATGTCTCTGGGGCACTACTTGGAAATTTCCATTAGGCTATTGGTGCTATAGGATTGGAGCTCAAGGGAAGAAATTGGGCCAGTGTGTATGCATACATGTGTACAATATACGTATACATACACATCAATGTACATACACATATATTTGCAAAATGCTAGTTAATCCCATGTTTAATGCGTTTAATGAGTTAGTTACCTGTAGTGTGGAGGGAGAAGGGAAAAGGGCCTCAGAAAGAATGTTGAGTCTTTATAAAATCAAGGAGTTTGAAACAACTCAGTAAGAATTTAAACCTCTCTCTCCATTTGTAATGTTGTATTTTTGTAGAGTTATTAGTATAATGGGGCTTACTTGTATATTAACAACATAAAATTTACTGAGTCTAGGATAAATGAAAGAGTGTAAGAATGATATAAAGAATGGGTTTTACTTTACTTTCTTTCATGGATTATTTTAAGGAGATCTTTTGATGCGTATTTTTGAGAATTTATGTTTGCTTTAAGGTAATATTCAAATATAGGCTAAAGTGTATGCTAGTATACCCAAAAGGCTACCTTTTTTAGATAAGACTGATTTTTTTTTAGGCTAAAAACATTTGTACAAATTTATTTCACAGTATTAGCCAACATTAGCTTGCAAGTGGAACATGATTTCCTTTTAAAAATACATTTGAAAAGTATTTTTGATTATAGTCAGTGGTGAATTACAGGCTTAGGTGCTTTGGGGATGATTTCACTGTCAAATTTTGCAGTTGATTAAGTAAAAGATTTAGAAAGACTTAGATTTTGAAAGTTTTTTTTTTCCCTATATTCACTACTTCTTAATTTTCTCTTTAGTACCTATCTTTATAGATAATTACATATACCAATAGAAAAGTTATTTTTTATTATTATTTTAGGATTATAAATTGGTTACATACTCATACCTCCTTTTTTTTCTTTGTACAGGCTGATAGACACGGACCAGACCTTAAATCTGTCTATAAGAACGTTGTACAGCTGATAAAGGTATAGGTACATTATAATCACAAGAAAATAAATACCCTAAGTATTTTATCTATGTTTCTCATCAGCTGTTTTTGGAAATTGTTTCCCCCTAGATTGTAAACTATATAAGAACTTTATCTTATGTGTTTTAAAATTGTCCCTTCATCCCCCTTGGGATTTTCACATAGTAGGTACTTAATGAATGTTTGTTGTTGATTAGATAATGCAATTAACTTTGGTTCATAGGTAAATTTTTCCTCTTTGGATATTCATTTGCATACTGAAGCACTTTTGAGTATTATGAATTTTATAAATAATCTCCTTCCTGGAAGAGAAGTAAAATCATCCTCAGAAAGTCAGATTGTGGAAACTGAAGACAAAGGAGAAATAATTAAGAAATCATGTAAGTTTTCAAAACTCAATTTCACATTTTATATTAAATAGAGCAAAATATTCTGAAGGTTAACTTACTTATATTACATAATATTGGTATATGTTATTGTTAATAAATTCTACCTGGTCTAAAATTTAAGAGTTAGGATCAATTCTAGCCTGATCGGATAAAAATTGTTGTTATTATCCCTAATTTTGTTATTCCTGTGATTTTATTAAAGTAGGAAACTTTTGGTATACAGATTCTTTGTACCCTATATACCTGCATCTTACCTTTAGAGATGTGAAAATTACCACATGTAATTGATTACTTCTGTAGGCTAGACAAATCTTTAAAGATTGTAAAAGAAAATCCTTTCATTATGTAAACATATAATTAGTAGAGAACTTAAACATTGTCAGGTTTTAGTTTCAGAGAATATGTGGTAATGATTGATTCACACCTTTTATGATTTCTACTTTGTTAGTATGGTTTTTTTTTGTATTATTTTTAATGAAGAGGCTTCTAAAACTTCAAATTAGAGAAAAATTTTACTTTTCACGTATATCTAAAAGGAAGAAATGGTATTTTTCTTAGTCTGAGAATTCCTCCTATGGGATTTCCTTTATCAATCTAGGTCACAATCAAACTAAATTTATCAGCTTAGAGAAGTACCTGAGGTTCTCAAATCCTAGGTAATATGCCCATCTTCACATAAGCATCAGATGAGAAGGTTTTTTTTGACTCCACGTTAGTACTCTATCCTTGGGATCCTGCTGCTCTGCCACTTGAGTAGTATTTCATCATTTGTTGGCCTGATATTTTGCTGTCCTGCTGACTTGACTAATTTCTAAAAATAGTCCATTGTATTTGATAATTGCATTGCATTGAATCCACAGCTTCCAAGATATCTAAGACTGAAGATATCGTTGCCCTAAAGGTCGTTGCTGAACTGTCTTGCTTATGCATCTATATAGAAGACCAAAGATGCAGAATTGCTGAAATTACAATTGAGGGTAACAAATTTTAACCAAAATTAAATTTAACAATTTAAATTTGGAGCCCAGATATTAATCAGTACTTTTTTTTTCCTCCTTAGGGTTTGATTCCCAGATGGTAGTGAGACGTACCATAACTGAAGTAAATGTAAATCTGAGAAATATAATTATTTTAGATTCTAATGAAACAGCCTTATATAAAAAGGTAGGAATATGTTTGTCCACTAACAGCAAACCATAAAAGTCAGCTTAATTGATTCTCCTTTTGTTACTTTGGATTTGGGGCTGTCTTTTGCTTCTTTTTGTGTTCCAGAGCACATAATAGGCATTTAATAAATTGACTTATAGGCTTAGGCATTGTTTTTTCTTTTTAAGCATATGACTGTGGAAATATGGCCCACTCAAAACCAGTACAAGTTTTAACTGGAGTGCTACATTATTTGCCCATATAGGAAACTAGTTGTATTTTTTGGTACCTGCAGACCATTATGGGGTCAAAGGTAGATACACTTATTTCATGCTACTAACTCTCCATGGTACATTTAGGACCTCTCCTAACAACTCATGGATAGTAAAGAAGTCAGACTTAGTTAGGAATCTTATTCTGGCCCTCTCTGCCTTGGGGGAGGCTGTTATGACCCTAAACCCACTCCAGCATTTGGGAACACATGCTGATAGGCAAGGCAATTTGGAGATCTTCCTTTCTTTTTTTGAAAATCAGTGTGATAACTACTTTGTGGTGGCTTTGGGTCAAATTTTAGCATTCTTTAGAACAAATTGAAATCCTGGATATAGTGTGAGAAAAATAACTAGCCTAATCATTCTGTGGTTTTACAAGCCTAAGAACTAGTTTTAGAGTAGAATGGATCTATTGAGAAAACCTCCAGTCTTCCTGAGTTCATTCTAGATTCATCTGGGATATCTGTTGGCTTTACATGCTGAGATGGGGACAGCATCTGTCTTCTCATACTGCTGTAAAAAAGGACCGTGAGTGTTAGTGCCTGGGAAGACAACATTATGATCAATCTCTACCAAATGCTACTTTTGAGATAACTTGGATGGTCTGATTATATATTTTAACAATATTGATATTTTTTCTTTCTTTTATATTACCTTTATTTTGAAATATATATTTAATCTCTCATCCCTTCTCAGTGAATCATCTTTTTGTAATAAAGAATGAAAAAGAAATAGGGAAAAAAAACACTTCAGCAAAATAAGCCAACACGTGAACTGTCTTTCACAAAACACTCTCCTCTGATCTGAAAGGATGGGAGGGAGTAGCCTCTTCTTTTCTTCTGTGGAACCAAAATAAAGTAATTTGTTACTAGTGCTTTGCTTATTTTCTGATTTTTACATGTAAATT
This sequence comes from Bettongia penicillata ogilbyi, assembly GCA_023548195.1. Classification (NCBI taxonomy): domain Eukaryota; kingdom Metazoa; phylum Chordata; class Mammalia; order Diprotodontia; family Potoroidae; genus Bettongia; species Bettongia penicillata. The sequence continues at coordinate 1,077,736 of JAJHZJ010000666.1, read as the reverse complement.
ACATGTAAAAAGAAATTTTCCATGTTTTTTTAAATTCTGAATTCCAACTTCTCTCTCTTCTTTTCTCTCCTGAACCCCTCGCTGAGATGCCAAACAACTTGGTACGGATTATGCATGTAGAGCCATACAAAACATTTCCATCTTAATCATGCTGTAAAAGACAACATAGATTTAAAAAAAAAAAACCGATGAAAAATAAAGTAAAAGATTGTGCATTGATCTGCATTTGGACTCCATCAGTTCTTTCTCTGGAGGTGGATAGCATTTTTCATCATAAATCCTTTGGAACTGTTTTGAATCTTTGTACTGCTGAGATTAATTAAGTCATTCACAGTTAATCATAGAACAGTATTGCTGATACTGTGTTCAGAGTTCTTCTGGTTCTGCTTACTTCTCTTTGCATCAGTTCATTTAAGTCTTCCCAGGTTCTTCTGAAAGCATCCAGCTCATCATTTCTTTTTTTTTTCTTTTTCTTTTGGTTTTTTTAAATATAAATTTATTTATTTAACTTTTTTACATTCATTTTCACAAAATTTTGGGTTCCAAATTTTCTCCCCATTTATCCCCTCCCCCACCCCAATACACCGAGCATTCTAATTTCCCCTATCACCAATCAGCCCTGTCTTCTATCATCCCTCCCTTCTCTTGTCCCCATCTTCTCTTTTGTTCGGGAGGGCCAGATGACTTTCTATTCCTCATTAACTGTATTTATTTCCTAGTAGCAAGAACAATACTCAACAATTGTTCCTAAAACTTTGAGTTCCAAATTCTCCCCATCCCTCCCTCCCCACCCATTCCCTTTGGGAAGGCAGGCAATTCAATACAGGCCATATCTGTGTAGTTTTGCAAATGACTTCGATAACAGTCGTGTTGTGTAAGACTAACTGTATTTCCCTCCATCCTATCCTGCCCCCCATTGTTTCTATTCTGTCTTTTGATCCTGTCCCTCCCCAAGTGTTGACTTCAAATTGCTCCCTTCTCCCATTGTCCTCCCTTCCATCATCCCTCCCTCCCTGCTTATCTCCTTCTCCCCCACTTTCCTGTACTGTAAGATAGGTTTTCATAACAAAATGAGTGTGCATTTTACTCCTTCCTTTAGTCGAATGTGATGAGGGTAAACTTCATGTTTTTTTCTCAGCTCTCCCCTTTTTCCCTCCACTAAAAAGTGTCCTGCTTGCCTCTTGAATGAGAGATAATTTACCCCATTCCATTTCACCCTCTCTCCTCCCACTACATTTCTCTCTCACCATTTACCTTAATTTCTTTTAAGATATGGTCCCATCCTATTCAGTTCACTCTGTGCTCTCTGTCTCTGTGCATGCATGCATGTACATGTGTGTGTGTACGTGTGTGTGTGTGTGTGTGTGTGTGTGTGTACGTCTGTGTGTGGTCCCACCAACTACCCAGATACTGAAAAGTTTTAAGAGTTACAAATATTGTCTTTCCATGTAGGAATGTAAACAGTTCACTTTTGGTAAGTCCCTTATGACATCTCTTTGCTGTTTACTTTTTCATGCTTCTTCTCATTCTTGTGTTTGAAAGTCAAATTTTCTTTTCAGCTCTGGTCTTTTCATCAAGAATGCTTGAAAGTCCTCAATTTCATTGAAAGACCATATTTTCCACTGAAGTATTATACTCAGTTTTGCTGGGTAGGTGATTCTTGGTCTGAGTCCTAGTTCCTTTGCCTTCTGGAATATCCTATTCCATGCCCTTCGCTCCCTTAATGTAGAAGCTGCTAGATCTTGTGTTATCCTGATTGTATTTCCACAATACTGGAATTGTTTCTTTCTAGCTGCTTGCAATATTTTCTCCTTGACCTGGGAATTCTGGAATTTGGCCACAATGTTCCTAGGAGTTTCTCTTTTTGGATCTCTTTCAGGCGGTGATTGATGGATTCCTTGAATACTTATTTTGCCCTCTGGTTCTAGAATCTCAGGGCAGTTTTCCTTGATAATTTCATGAAAGATGATGTCTAGGCTCTTTTTTTTGATCATGACTTTCAGGTAGTCCCATAATTTTTAAATTGTCTCTCCTGGATCTATTTTCCAGGTCAGTTGTTTTTCCAATGAGATAGTTCACATTCTCTTCCATTTTTTCATTCTTTTGGTTTTGTTTTATGATTTCTTGGTTTCTCAGAAAGTCATTAGACTCCATCTGTTCCATTCTAATCTTGAGAGAGCTATTTTCTTCAGTGAGCTTTTGAACCTCTTTTTCCATTTGGCTAATTTTGCTTTTGAAAGCATTCTTCTCCTCATTGGCTTTTGGAACCTCTTTTGCCAATTGAGTGAGCCTATTTTTCAAGGTGTTATTTTCTTCAGCATTTTTTTGGGTCTCCTTTAGCAAAGTGTTGACCCGTTTTTCATGCTTGTCTTGCATCTCTCTCATTTTAGATAGCATGGTTTGGCATTAGTGAGTTGTTTCACAAGAAGCTGATGTTCTCTTGTGATAAGGTCAGTTCATTCTGGACATCACTCTTGAATATACATTGAAGATCTTCCTTTGGAACCTCATCTATAGTTTTCTTTCTCTGTTTTTACTCTTCCTAGTTTAGATATCAGGACCATATTTATGATTTAAAAGGAATTTGAGAAGACTCCTTATTTGCCTATTTTTAAAAAATAGCTTGTATCATATTAGAATTAATTGTGATCCTGGGGATATTTTCTTAGGGGACTCATTGAGGGATTATTCATTTTCTTTTTCTAAGATGTAATGATTTAAGTATGCTATTTCTTCTTCTGTTAATCTGAACAATTTAATTTTTGCAAATATTCATCCATTTCACTTAGATTGTCAGATTTATTGACCTATATGTAAGAAAAATGGTTTCTGATAATTGGTTTAGTTGATAGTGAGTTCACCCTTTACATTTTTACTATTAGTAATTTGGTTTTCTTCTTTCTATAAAAAACAATCTAACTAACCAATGACTTACCTATTTTATTTTTTTCCCCATGAAACCAGCTTCTAGTTTTATTTATTAGTTTAGTATTTTTATTTCAATTTTATTAATCTCTCCTTTGATTTTCAAGATTTCCAATTTGGTGTTTAATTGGAGATTTTTCATTTGTACTTTTTCTGTTTTTTTTTTTCTTTTTAGCTGCATGCCCAATTCATTGACCTACTTTTTCTTTATTTAATTGAAGTGTTTGAATATATAAATTTTCCCTGAAGTACTTCTTTGGCTCCAAACAATAAATTTTAGTATGTTTTCTCATTGTTGTCATTCTCTGTAATGAAATTATTGATTGTTTATATGATTTCTTCTTTGACCCACTCATTCCTTAGGTTTAGATTATTTAGTTTTCAATTTCTTTTAATCTATCTTTCCATGACCCTTTATTGAATTTAGTTTTTTTGTTGCATAATCTGAAAAGAGTGCATTCATTTTTCTGCTTTTCAGCATTTGGTTGTGAGGTTTTTATGCCCTAATACACAGTTATTTTTTTTTGTGTAGGTACCATGAACTGCTGAAATAAAAGGTATATTCTTTCTATTCCCATTCATTTTTTCTCCAGAGGGCCATCATTTCTTAAGTTGCTAAAATTCAGTTTACCTCCTTAACTTTTTTCTTGTTTATTTTTTGATTAAACTTAACTACTTCTGAGAGGGTCGGGGTATGCTGAGGTAACCCTATAAGTATCATCTTACTATTTATTTCCTCCTGTAACTTGTTTACCTTTTCCTTTAAGACTTTGGATGCTATACCATTTGGTGCATATGTATTTAATATTGACTCAGAATTGTCCATGGTACCTTTCAGTAAGATTTGGTTTCCTTGTCTCTTTTTATTTGATCTATTTTTGCTTTTTCTTTGTCTGAGATCATGATTGCTACCCCTGTGTTATTTTTTTTTTAACTTCAGTTGAAGCATAATAGTTGTGCTCCATGCCCTTACCTTTGCTCTGTGTGTCTCTCTTCTTCAAGAGTGTTTCTTGTAAAGAACATATTGTGTGATTCTGGTTTTGAATACACTCTGCTATCTGCTTCTATTTTATGGGTGAGTTAATCCTATTTACATTCACAGTTTTGATTACTCTGTATTTCCCTTCATTCTGTTTTCCCCCTTTTTATCCTTCTCTCTCCTTTCAACCTGTCCCTCCTCAAAAGTGATTTGCTTTTTGACTACTGCCTCCCCAAGTCCACCTTTCCTTTTGTCTGTCCCTCAATTTCTTATCCCTCTCCTTTCCTACTTCCCTGTAGGGTAAGGTAGATTTCTGTACCCAACTGTGTCTTATTTTATTCCCTCTTTCAGCTGATTCAGGACAATATACGATTCAAGCATTGTCTGCCACCCCCAAATCCCCATGTTCCCCTGTGCTGTAAAAATTGTTTTGTGCCTTTTTTATGTGAGATAATTTAATCCATGATACCTCTCTCTTGCTTCTTCCCTCAGTACATCCCTCTTTGTCACCTCTTAATTTTGTATTTTTGGATGTCATCCCATCATGGTCAGCTAATACCCTTGCCTTCTAAGTATACTTGTAATTGCTCTAACATTGATAAAGTTCTTAGGAGTTACAACTATCATCTTCCAGTGTAGGAATATAAGGAGTTTAACCTTGTTGAATTCCTTATGTTGTGCTCCTCTTGGGTCTTATATTTGAAAATCAAATTTTCCGTTCATCTGTGGCCTTTTCATAAGGAATGCTTGTTTTTTCCTAGCTGCTTATAGTGTTTTTTCCTTCACCCGGGAGTTCTAGAATTTGACTATTTCTCTCCTTGATGAATTTTCCGGTCATTTGTTTTCCCAATGAGATATTTCACATTTTCTTCTATTTTTTCATTCTTTTGATTTTGTTTAATTCTTATTATCTCATGGAGTCATTGGGTTCCGCTTGCCCAGTTCTAATTTTTAAGGAACCATTTTCTTCAGTGAGCTTTTGTATTTTCTTTTCCACTTGCCCAATTTTGATTTTTAAGGAGTTGTTTTCTCCCATGAATTTTTGTACTTCTTTTCCTGTTCTAATGCTTTTACGAAGCTATTGACTCCTTTTTTTATGCTTCTCTTTCATCACTCTCATTTCTTTTTTCTGATTTTTTCCTCTGCCTCTCTCATTTAACTTTCAAAGTCCTTTTGGAGCTCTTCCAGAAATTCTTTTTGGGCCTGACAGCAATTTACATTGTTCTTTGTGTTTTTGCATGTAGTTTTAAAAACACTGTTGTTCACCCCTTTTGGTTTGTGTTTTGAAGTTCCCTGTCACCACTAAATCATTTTCTGTATTCTCCCAGGCATTGGCTAAAGCCCAGAAGGGGACCTAGAAATCCATTATGATAGAAACCTGTGTGCCATGAAGAAAATGCTCACTAGCCTTTATTTTAAGATTTATGCCCAACATTTTAAAAAATAAATAATTTAATTGATATCTGTAATTGAACTCCGATGTTCAGGCCAATTGAACAGATGTTTAATAGTATCTGCTGTTAAAATCTCTAAAGAGACAATGTCGTTTAGAGTTAGGGTACCAGTTAGTGACTTTGGAGTCAGGATGACTATGGTTCAGTTCCTGCCTGTAACAAATATTTGGCTTCAAAATCATAAGAAAGTTACTTAGCCTCTTAATTCTTCAGGCAATGCTTTACCCTTCAAAAAAAAGTCTCACTGTACTATTGTACTAAGGTTGTCGTAGGCAAAAGAATGGTGTATGGAATGGTGTATATATATCAAAACTGTGTGCTAGCTCAAGGTAAGGAAAAAAGCATAGGCAGCAATGAACTTGTGAGAATTCAAAATCTTTTTGTTGAGTTCTTAAGAACAGGGTCTATGTAGTTAGATGCTTTTTTTTTAAAATAAATATGATAATGGAGGGTAGGAAAGATTGTGATTTGCCCCAAATCACACAACAAATTAGTAACAACTTGGACTAATCATAGCACTAATAAAATTAGAATCATAAATTATAGGTGAAAAAAAATTTGAGGCTAAAAAGTATGTTATACCTGATGAGTCAGACCCCTCATTTTATTTTATATTTATTAAAAGAAAATAAAATCCAATTTTTAATTTTATTTTCAGGTCCATATTTTCTCCCTCCCATGTCCAGAGTAGTGCAGCTCCATGGTAAATCAAGAAATGGTTGACCTGGGAGCCTTTTTTAAATGGTGGTTTTAAATTGGAGGCTTATTCCTAATGCTTCCTAGTGTTGAAAAAATATTTTTTAAATTCACTTTTACTTTATTTTCAATTCCAGATAGTTTTCTTCTCCTCTGCCCCTCTTCTATCCACTGAGAAGGCAAGAAAAATAAAACTCATTACAATTATGTATAAACATGCAAAGTAAATTTTTGATTTAGCTGTTTTTTTTTAAATAAGAAAAAGAAGTAGAAAAAATTATGTTGTATTTCACACTCTTTGAGTTCACTAGTTCTTCTGAAGGTAGATAGCATTATCCATTAAAACATTATCATGAATTCCTTGGACTTAGAATTGGTTATTGTGTTGATAAGAATTAGTAAGTTTTTGAAAGTTGGTAATCTTTTACAGTATTGCGATTACTGAATAAATTAGTTTCTTGCATCTGCGTTCTTTACTTTGCCTAAGTTCATGCAGATTGTCCCAGGTTTTTGTTTTTGTTTTTTTTCTGAAACCATTTTCTTCATCATTTCTTATAACACAGTAGTTTTTTACCATAAATTGTTCAACTGTTCCCAACTTGGTGACTGTTCCCTTCTTGTCCAATTTGTTACTACTGTAAAAGAGCTGCTATAAATATTTTTATACATGTGGGCCCCTCATCTCTTTCTTTGATCAACACACTCCCCAGCCTTTAATCACTATCTAAGTGTTGTGATCTTCTTTCTGTGAAAACCAGTAAGGCTCAGAGAGATTAAGTGACTTGTTTTAGGTGATGTAATCATTTGTTCATTTGATCCAGGATTAGAATCTAAATTTCCTAACTCTTATTTCTAGGAGCTTTTTTGGTTAACAGATGGCAAAAAATTGTCTGTGCTAGGTTTCTAAAATATAGTCAGTTTCCATTAGTGGTGTTGGCATATTAGGACCTAGTGGAACCCAGATCTTCTAAAATTCTAAGAAAGATCTAAAAATCCAATAGCTTAAAACAAAAAGGCTATAAATCTTCTACCCATTCCAAGACAAAAAGATTGTCATGATCCTATAAGAAACCCTAAATATAGGTTAGGGTACATGGAAAGTCCAAAAGCAGTCCTTTAAAATTGGAGAATTGGCCCTTACAAGCCCAACATGGGGGGACAGGGTAAGATAAAATGAACAATTCTGATGGTATAAAATTTAAAAGTTTTTACACAAATGAAATGCAGGTAAATCAAAAGGGGAACCGTTAACTGAAAGCATCCATGCAGCAAGTTTCTGTGATGAAGTTCTCATTTCCAAGGGTTTTAAGCAGTTCATTCAAGCATATAATATTTATTTATTTTTTTCATTTTAATATAAATTTATTTATTTAACTTTTTACATTCATTTTCACAAAATTTTGGGTTCCAAATTTTCTCCCCATTTGTCCCCTCCCCCCACCCCAATACACCAAGCATTCTAATTTCCCCTATCGCCAGTCTGCCCTCTCCTCTATCCTCCCTCCCTTCTCTTTTGTTCTGTAGGGCCAGATGACTTTCTATTCCCCATTAACTGTATTTCTTATTTCCTAGGAGCAACAACAGTACTCAACAGTTGTTCCTAAAACTTTGAGTTCTAAATTCTCCCCATCCCTCCCTCCCCACCCATTCCCTTTGGGAAGGCAGGCAATTCAATATAGACTCTTATCTGTGTAGTTTTGCAAATGACTTCGATAATAGTCATGTTATGTAAGACTAACCGTATTTCCCTCCATCCTATCCTGCCCCCCATTGTTTCTATTCTGTCTTTTGATCCTGTCCCTCCCCAAGAGTGTTGACTTCAGATTGCTCCCTCCTCCCATTGCCCTCCCTTCCATCATCCCCCCCACCCTGCTTATCTCCTTCTCCCCCACTTTCCTGTACTGTAAGATAGGTTTTCATAACAAAATGAGTGTGCATTTTACTTCTTCCTTTAGTCGAATGTGATGAGAGTAAACTTCATGTTTTTTTTCTCAGCTCTCTTCTTTTTCCCTCCACTAACAAGTCTCCTGCTTGCTTCTTGAATGAGAGATAATTTACCCCATTCCATTTCACCCTCTCTCCTCCCACTACATTTCTCTCTCACTGTTTACCTTAATTTCTTTTAAGATAGGATCCCATCCTGTTCAATTCACTCTGTGCTCTCTGTCTCTGTGTGTGCGTGCATGTGTGTATGTGTGTGTGCACGCACGTGTGTACGTGTGTGTGTATGTGTGTGTGTAATCCCATCAACTACCCAGATACTGAAAAGTTTTAAGAGTTACAAATATTGTCTTTCCATGTAGGAATGTAAACAGTTCACCTTTGGTAAGTCTCTTATGACTTCTCTTTGCTGTTTGCTTTTTCATGCTTCTTCTTCTTGTGTTTGAAGGTTAAATTTTCTTTTCAGCTCTGGTCTTTTCATCAAGAATGCTTGAAAGTCCTCAATTTCATTGCAAAACCATATTTTCCCCTGAAGTATTATACTCAGTTTTGCTGGGTAGGTGATTCTTGGTCTGAGTCCTAGTTCCTTTGCCTTCTGGAATATCCTATTCCATGCCCTTCGCTCCCTTAATGTAGAAGCTGCTAGATCTTGTGTTATCCTGATTGTATTTCCACAATACTGGAATTGTTTCTTTCTAGCTGCTTGCAATATTTTCTCCTTGACCTGGGAATTCTGGAATTTGGCCACAATGTTCCTAGGAGTTTCTCTTTTTGGATCTCTTTCAGGCGGTGATCGATGGATTCCTTGAATACTTCTTTTGCCCTCTGGTTCTAGAATCTCAGGGCAGTTTTCCTTGATAATTTCATGAAAGATGATGTCTAGGCTCTTTTTTTGATCATGGCTTTCAGGTAATCCCATAATTTTTAAATTGTCTCTCCTGGATCTGTTTTCCAGGTCAGTTGTTTTTCCAATGAGATATTTCACATTCTCTTCTATTTTTTCATTCTTTTGGTTTTGTTTGTGATTTCTTGGTTTCTCAGAAAGTCATTAGCCTCCATCTGTTCCATTCTAATTTTGAGAGAACTATTTTCTTCAGTGAACTTCTGAATCTCCTTTTCCATTTGGCTAATTCTGCTTTTGAAAGCATTCTTCTCCTCATTGGCTTTTTGAACCTCTTTTGCCAATTGAGTGAGCCTATTTTTCAAGGTGTTATTTTCTTCATCATTTTTTGGGTCTCCTTTACCAAGGTATTGACCTGTTTTTCATGCTTTTCTTGCATCTCTTTCATTTCTCTTCCCAGTTTTTCCTCCATCTGTCTAACTTGATTTTCAAAATCCTTTTTGAGCTCTTCCATGGCCTGAGCCCATTGGATATCTATTTTGGATGTTTGGGATACAGAGGCCTTGACTTCTATATCTTTCCCTGATGGTAAGCATTGTTCCACCTCATCAGAAATGAAAGGAAGAAACATCTGTTCACCACGAAAGTAGCCTTCTATGGTCTTATTTTTCTTCCCTTTTCTGGGCATTTTTCCAGCCAGTTACTTTACTTCTGAGATTCCTCTGCACCCCTGCCTAGATCTTCCCAGCTAGTGTTTGGGATCTGAGATTCAAATGTTGCTCCCCAGCCTCAGGGCTTTCAGCAGCGGGTGGGGTTGCTATTCAATGTGAGCTTAAGTTCTGGTGCTCAGGTGGGGGCAGGGCAGCCTCCCAGGCTCGGTTCCTTCAGGAGGTTTATGAGGAGACCTTCAGTTATGGAGCAGGGCTCCTGCCTTCTCTGAGAGCCGCTAGCCACTGCTGCCTCTGCTGCTGCCTCCGAAGGGGGCCTGAGTTATGGAGACACCACACCCCCCTCTCAGCCAGCCCAGAAGGCTCTCTCACTGACCTGTAGTGCCTGTGGGTGGAGGGATCTTCGTGGCCGCTGGAGGTTCCATCCCTAAAGCCTGCTCGGATCTGCTCCTCTCGGGGCTGCGCGGGCAGGGCAGGGTTGGGCTCCGCTGTCCGGTGCACAGCGGACCTTTGAGGTCAGTTTTTCAGGGCTCTCTGGAACAGAAATCTCCTCCACTGGGTTGCTGCGTGGCTTCCACTGCTCCAGAATTTGTGGGGTCTTCTTTTTTACAGGAAATTTATGGGCTGTGGATTCGGAGCTAGCATATATGAGTCTCTCTGCTCCGCCATCTTGGCTCCTTGCCTCAAGCATATAATATTGAGTCATTTGTCAGTTCGAAGAAAAATTCCAAACTGTAAAAAGCTGTATTAAAAAAAAATTATCTAAAATCATCGGTATTAAGGGAAATGCAAATGTAAAAAAGTTCTCAGGTTTTACTTCACAACCAGCAGATTGGCAACAATGACAAAAGAGGTAAATGAAAATTTTTTGAAAGGATGAGGGAAAATAGTGAAACTAATACACTTTTGGAGGAACTTTGAGTTGGGCCAGCTGTTTTGGAAAAAATTTGAAATTATGCTCCCCAAATTACTAAATTTTGTATATCCTTTTATCCAGCTATAGCATTAGTCGGTCTGTATTCCAGAGGTATTAAAGAAAAAGGAAAAGGGCCCATATTAGCAAAAATTTTTTTTATAACCTCTTTCCATAGTGGTAGAGAAAAGAAAATAAATGCGTGTTAATTGGAAAAAATAATCAAATGACATTGAAATATTCCATTATATTCATTAAAGTAGATATGTGATAGCATACACACATAATCTAAATGAAATAAAAAAGATTATACTTACTTTTTAAATACATCTTTTGTTTTTAGTGTTATTGCCTTTCTAATTTTCTTTGGTTTAGATGAAGATTAAAATTAGTAGCAAATGCTGGCTAAGAAATAGGAAGGACAAAGTGGTGATTCAAAATTTACTCTTGATAAAGGTAGAATAGGTTAAATTTCAGTAAACATAAGTATCTTCTATGTGCGGCATACAAAAGCAAAATCAGAACAGCGTCTCTGCACAAAGACCTTCTATTTGGATAAACATGTTCCCATATAAGCAAGCACAAGGTATTTTGAGGGTAATTGAGTGGTGGCTATAAAAAAAAAAGAGCCTGAGAGATTGAAAGAACTAAGAGATGGCAGAAGTGGTCTAGAGAGTTAGGTATGCTATGAAAGTGGTAGATTTGTACTTTGTAACAGATACTTCAAATCCCAGAGATTCAGATTATAATAATGAGTTCTTTCAAGACCAAATGGAAGGTATCATATTAGCATATTTTTCTTTTGCCACATAGTTTAAAAAGTCCTGATCTCTATTGGAGGTTCTCTGACCTGAAGGTAATGGTTGTGTGGAGTCATGCAAATATTGAAAAGGTTTTTTTATGTGATCTTTGCTTTGCCACTGTTGACTTTCTCTCCTCCCATAATTGTTTTTTGGTTTTTTTTTTGACTTGGTGAGTTGAATTTCGGCAGAGGGATTTTGAATTTTGCTACTAGAATATTTTTGAAAATGGAAGTTATGCTGGCTTGGTGTAATTTAATTTTCTTTTTTTCTTTAAGGTTCTTTATATAACTGGAAAAGAAGTCTTCAGTTTCAAAATGGTTTCTTATCTGGGTGCTACTGCTGGTGCTGAATATATGAATATGAATGTAGTTGACAGTGAGGTTACTTTAACTGTTGGCTGCATTGAAGTTGTTTTGATAATGAAATTTTTATATTCTGTAATGGTAAGTATGTTTATTTATTTTTAAATTATTTAAAATATTGGTAAATTCAGTGAAGCCTCTTTTATTTAGGATAATTCGGGAGTAATGCATGACATAAGTGACTTTTCCAGAGAATTTAACCATACTTCTTTCAATGTGCTAACATTCTTATTGTAACAATGTTGATAGAAGTATTTCAAAACTATATTCTGTAAGCACCCTTCTTGCTTATAAATTTGCACATAGGTGTTTTGTGTCTTGGTGTCTGTGGTTCATCAGCCAATGTGAATTTTTTATTTTCTCCTGTATCAAGGCTTATTGAAATCTGTAGAAATGTTCTTTTCTTTTGAGTTCTTGCATCTGTTTTTCACAGTTGGTTTGTGTCTCTTTTCACCATGAACTGTGGCAATAGTCTGTCTTCTCCCATCCCTTGTCATTTCCTACTTTAAACTGGTATGGCCTAGGGAATCAGAAAAGCAAAGGGGTTAGATTTATGTCTAAAATGAACACAAATAGATGCTTTTAGGGCCTCTTCAGTGCTTTTCTATGAAAGTAGTAGTACCACTAACTGTGGTTACTATTATTTCCTCTTCTACCTACCACTTTACCACCACCACCACAAACAACAACTTACATTTCTATAATGCTTTAAGGGGTACAAAACACTTTTTTACCCCCACAACAATTGTATAATATACTTGTTGGGCCCTATGCAGCTTTTCTGACTTTTAAATAGGATTTAGGCACTGCCACCTTCATTTCCTCTTTCATGTTGATTTTCATGTAGCACTTGCTTTTTTATCACACCAACCACCAAAAGCAAGCTTCACAAAAATATGACATCACAAATCAGAAAGTTTCAGAATTTGCTGGTGTAGCTGAATGTATGTGAATGCAAAAACCTCAAATGTTCAAGAACATCATCCAAAAGAACATAACATGATCTAATGTTGAGACCGTGAATTAACTTAAACTAATAGTTTGTGGTGTTTCCCTCAGAAATATTTAAAATGCCCCGTGGCTTCACTGTTAATTGTCTGCCATACCTTGTGGGCCTTGCAGAGCCAAGTTTGGGAGCCACAGTTCTAAACATTGAATTAATACTAAAATGAAGTACAAGGTGGAGCCAAGATGGTTGGGTAGACAGAGTCTTGTCTAAGCTGTCCCCCAAACTCCTCCAAATACATGTAAAAAATGACTCTAAACAAATTCTAGAGCAGCAGAACCCAATGAAAGACAGAGTGAAACAGATTTCCAGCCCAAGACAATCTGGAAGGGGGACAGGAAAGGTCTGATGCACCATACTAAGACAGGAGTACAGTCCAGTTCAGGCCATGCCAACAGAGACAGTGACGGAATCAGCAGTGATGGCAAGGGTGGCAGTGACTGCTACCAGAGCTCTCAGCCCCCAGATAGTAAGGGGGTCAAACAATTGCAGAAGAAGATTATGGGGTCTCTTTGCTGGCACTGAGGCAGGACTCTGTTGCTTTGCCCATACTTGTTTCTGGGTTGCAGTCCTGGATGGTATTCCTGGGTCAAAGAGGAGCACTAGCATAGCAGAGCTTGTGGCAGCAGTGGAGAAGGAATCCTTCTCACAGTTCCAGAGTAGAGAGGAGTGCTTGTGGTCACCCACAGACCAGAGCGCAGGCCAAGAGGAGTAAACACCTCACCTTAGATCACACCACTTTAGAAGAACTGAAAACTTACAGGTCCCTAGAAATATTTTTGAAAACAGCTGCACAAAAACCCTGAAGATTGAGGCAGTTCATTCTCCACATTGGAAGGAGAGTGTTAAAAAGTCAGATAACGGACTGGGAAAATGAGCAAACAATGATAAAAAGTTTAGACTATAGAAACTTCCTTTGGTGACAAGGAAGATCAAAACATACATTCAAAAGAAGACAAAAAAGTGAAAAGTCCTATATCCAGAGCCTCCAAGGAAAATGTGAGTTTGTCTCAGGCCATGGAAGAGCTCAAGAAGGATTTAGAAAATCAAGTAAGAGAAGTAGAGGAGCAACTGGGGAGAGATGAGAGTGATGTGAGAAAATCATGAAGAATGAGTCCATGGCTTGCTAAAGGAGACCCAAAAAATGCTGAAGAAAATACAACTTTAAAAAATAAACTGGACCAAATGGCACAAAAGATCAAAAAAGCTGGTGAGGAGAAGGATGCCTTAAAAAGCAGAATTGGCCAAATGGAAAAAGGAAGGTCCAAAAGGTCACTGAAGAAAAAAATCCTTAAAAATTAGAATGGAGCAAATGGAAACTGACAACTCTATGAGAATTCAAGAAATTATAAATCAAAACTCAAAGAATGAAGAAATAAAAGACAATGTGAAATACATCATTGGAAAAACTGACCTGGAAAATAGAGCCAGGATAGATCATTTAAAAATTACTGGACTACTTGAAGGCCATGATAAAAAAAATAGCTTAGACATAATCTTGCAAGAAAAAAATCAAGGAAAACTGCCTTGATATTCTAGAATCAGAGAGAAAAATAGAAATGGAAGAAACCAGTGATCACCTTCTGAAAAAGATCCCAAAATGAAAACTCCCAGGAATATTAGAGTCATTCTAGTGTTCCCAGGACAAAGAGAAAATATTGTAATCAGCAAGAAAGAAATAATTCCAATATTGTGGAACCACAATCAGGTTAACACAGCATTTAGCAGCTTGTACATTAAGGGATCAGAGGGGTTGGATGTCATGTTCTGGAGGTCAAATAAGCTAGGATTAAAACCAAGAGTTACCCACCCAGCAAAACTGAGTATAATCCATGAGGGGAATGAGGTGGAGGGATTTAATGTGTACTTGAGAAAAGACCGGAGCTCAATAGAAAATTTGGCTTTCAAATACAAGACTCAAGCAGAGAAGAAATCATAATGGATATATTAAAGTTGAACTGTTAACTCATGAATTGGAGGGAACATACACAGACAGAGGGTAAAGAGTGAGTTGAATATGAAGGCATGATATCTAAAAAAATTATTTGGAGAGAGAGTAATGTACTGGGATAAGGAGCAAGGGAGAGGTAGAGTGGGGTAAATTACCTCACATGAAAGAGGGAAGAAAATGCTTTTTACAGTGGAGAGTAAGACGGACGAGATGAGACGGAATGAGTGAACCTTACTCTTATTGGAATTGACTTGAGGGAATAACATACACACTCATTTGGGTATGAAAATCTGTCTTACTCTACAGGAAAGCAGGGGAAGGGAATAAGAGAGGGTGGGGTGATAGATGGGAAGCAGATTGGGGGAAGGGGTCTCTTGCCCTACAGGATGATAGAAGGGGAAGGGGATGAAAAAGGGGAGTGTCAGAAAGGAGGGCAGATTGCGGGGAGGGATCATCAGAAGCAAAGCACTTGAGGAGGGACAGGGTGAAGGGAAGAAGAGCAGAATAGTCGGTGGTAGAGGGAACAGGAGGGAGGTGCACACAGCAATGGGAAAAACTTTTTTTGGAAGCAAGTTTTTCTGATAAAGCCTTCATTTCTCTAACATGGATAACTGTCAGAATTGTAAAAATAAGAGCCGTTTCCCAGGTGATAAGTGATTAAAAGATATGATCAGTTTTCAGATGAAGTATTTAAGCTATCTATAGCCTATGAAAAAGATATTCTGATTCACTATTGATTGGAGAAGTGCAAGTTAAAACCGTTCTGAAATACTTTCTCATACCTATTGGATTATAAAAAGTAAGTGACAAATTTTGGAGGGGCTGGGCGAAAAATGAGACATTAAGATACTGTCGTCAGAGTTGTGAATTGATTAAACCATCTTTAGAGCAATTTGGAACTACACCCAAAAGGCTGTAAAGCCACACAATTACTACTAGGTCATATCCCAAAAGATATAAAAAACAAAAAGAAAAATGACCTATATGTGTAAAAATATTTACAACATCTTTTTTTCTGGGAGTAAAGAATTAAAAATTGAGGGGATGCACATGAATTGGGGAATGGCTGAGTAAGCTGTGCTATGTAATTATGATGGAAATCTATTGTACTATAAGAAATGATGAGCGGGAGACCCTCAGAAAAACCTAGAAAGGCTTCCATGGTTTGATGCAAAGTGAAATGTACCAGGTACAAAGTAAGATGATCAGCTGTGAAAGCTGTTCTCAGCAATACAACACTTTATGACAACTTGGAAGGACTTAGGATGAAAAATGATATCCATCTCCAGAGAAACAGCTGATGGTAACTGAATATGGAATGAAGCCATTTTTGTTTTTTTTTCCTTTTCACTTTATTTTTCTTGAGTTTTTTGTCTGTCTTTTCTTTCACAACATGCTATTATGGATATGTTTTGCACAACTACGCATGTGTAACCTGTATGGAATTGCTTGTCTTCTCGTGGGTAGGGCAAAGGGAGGAAAGGATAACATTTAGAACTCATGATTTTGAAAACAAATGTTAAAAAATTATTTTTTTATTTTTTTTTACATGTACCTGGTATAAAATACTAAATAAATAAAAAAAACACGTTTAAAGGAAAAAAATAAAATAAAATGAAATACAAAGATTTTCAGTAGACCCTCAATTCCTAACAACAAGACTGCTACTCTGCTACTACCAACTTACATTTCTATAATGCTCTAAGGGTTACAAAATGCTTTTTTCACTACAACCCTCATAACTTGGTATTCTGTGTATGGAGTTATTGACATCTGTATTGACTGCTTATTGCTTTCATTTTGCTTTGTTTTCAGATTTTAGCTTAGAGTCTTACATCTCAATACTAATTAGCTCCCGTAACTAGATTTAAAAAAATCTTTTTTTAATGTAGTGCAAAAGCAGAAAAAAAAGCATATGTGTGGTGTTGTATTGAAGACATATAAATAACCTATATGATAGCATGAATAATATTATAAACAGTGACATATATTTAGTAATAATGTTGTTCCTTGATTTAAATAACTTCAGGCATTAAAAACTAACACCAAGAATGTAATACTTACAGGCTTTTATAAACAACTTTCAAAGAGCAAAAGAAGCTTTGACTGAAGCAACAGTTCAAGCAGCGGGTATAGCTGGTGGTGTAAAAGAACTGGCAAAAAGGAGTTCCCGAATGGCATTGGATATTCACATCAAAGCACCTGTTGTAGTAATCCCCCAGTCGTCAGCATCTGAAAACGTCTTAGTTGCTGATTTTGGGCTAATAACAATGAAGAACAAGTTCTACATGGTGTCAAACAGCAACTTTAACCCTCCACCTGTTATTGATGATATAACGGTGAAGTTAAGTGAGATGAAACTCTACAGGTATAAATGTTTGTTGGTGTCTAGACTGATATGTAGGATATTAATAGCCTCAGGATTTTATACTCCTTGGGGACTACTTTTTTTTCTTTTAACTTATAATAAAATTTAGGGGTTCCCCCCCAATATTCCTAGGAGAGACAACCTCTTGCTATAATAATAGTTAGTGGCCTGCTGTTTTTATTGTCATGTTATTTTCATTAATTGAATTTTTTATGTATAGTTGTGAAAATGGAAACATTTTTTAAGTAGAATCAAATGGAATAATTGTTCTTAGAAATTTAACAATTTGAGACTGATTTATGCTTTTTCTGTAGTTCTTTGTTACTTTTGAGGTTACAGTTTAGGAGAGAGTACTAATACATAGGTTATCCAAAAGTATCTTAGTGCAGTTTTAGGCTAGTAGCCTAAAGTTTCACAGTTTTAATATTGGATTGTATGCTGCATTCCTTTACTTGACTTTTTTGAATATTTGAGATACGTTTACTTGTACATTATGCTAATAGCCTTGGGAAATAACAGTTACTTGTTTGGGGATACAGTATGGTTTCTTGACAGAAGGATTCTTAACTGCCATGTGTCATCTTATACACTTTCATATTCACTCAAAATAGTAGGAGTTGTACATGAGAGGATTTATTCTTGAGGATTTATTCTTAACTTATCCTAAATAAAATCATTCCATAGAATCTTAAAACATGTAATCTGCCCTGATTACACCACATTTAGAGTGTTTTGTTTAGTTCTGGACATCATTAGGAAAGGCAAAGACACACTGGACTGTGTTCACAAGTGGGCAACCAGGTTGTCGAAAAACATGGCAAATGAGGATCATTTGAAGGAACTAGGGATGTTTAACTTATAGGAAAAAAAGTCTCAGAGTGTACATGATACTATTTTTTTGAGTGTTTGGAGGACAGAGAGATAAAAGTGTTGCTTGCACTTAGTGTGTGCTGGTAAATGTACTAAGTGCTATGGATTCAAATAAAAAGTGAGACAGTCCCTATCTTTAAGACGCTTACATTCTAATGCAGAAGGGTGATGCATGAAAAGGAGTCACAAAGGTATAGAAATCCAGAGGGTTAGTCTGATGGGTAGCAAAGTGAAAAAAAACCCTTCCTGAAATCAAAGTCTGGTCTAGGGACACACCCATCCTGAGAGCAGACTTCAGGAAGGAAATATCTCCAGGGTGGGAAAGCTGCAGACAGAGAGGCTGAGAAGTACAAGAGCTGAGTCAGGATTGGTCACATTTGTTTTCTGTTGCCTACAGAGCATTGGTTAGAAGGTGCGGGTAGGCAAATTAAGAAAAAATAACTTCCTGCTAATGCAGATAGTCGAAAAATGAAATAAGCTGCTTCAAAAAGTAGTGGACTCCCCCTCGCTGGAAATCTGGATGACTGCAAATTGTAAATTGCATTCCAGAAATTCTTGGTCAGTACTGGTTGAATGAGATGGCCTCTGAGTTTCTTTTTGAGTATTATTCATTCATTCATTCAATAAATATTTGTGATGCATCTGTTATGTACCAGCATTTGCACTAAGTGCTAGAGATAGAAAAAGAAGCAAAATGTAGTCCCTCACTTCAAGGACCTTACAATCAAATGGGGGAGAAAACATACAAACAAATATATACAAAACAAACTAGATTCAGGCTAAATGGGAAGTAATTCAAAGAAGAAAAGCATTTTGGAAATAAGAGGAGTTAGGAAAGGCTTCCTGTAGAAGGTATACTTTTAATTGAAACTTGAAGCCAGAGAGATGAGTCAGAACAGAGGAGGCAGAATGTTTTAGGCATGAGGGACAGCCAGAGAAAATGTCTGGAGTCAAAAGGTGGAGTATCTTGTTTGTAGAACAGCCTGTTACTGGAGGAACAGGTATCTGGAGTAAAGTATAAGAAGACTGGAAAGATAGGAGGGGGATAGGTTATGAAGGGCTTTGAATGCCCAGTAGAATACTTTAGATTTGTTTCTGGAGTCAATAGGGAGCCCCTGGAATTAATTGAGTGGGGAGAGACCTGATCAAACCTACATTTTATGAAAATTCCTTTAGTTGATGGAGGGTTTATTAGAGTGGAGAGAGACTTTGAGATAGGCTTATCTACCAGCAGGCTATTGGCAACAGTCTAGGAATGAGGTGATGAAGGCCTTCCCGAGAATGGTAGCCGTGTTAGAGGGGAGAATTGGTTGAATTTGAGAGATGTTGTAAAGGTGTAATTGATGCACCGTGGCTACAGATTGGTTATGGGGGATGGAAGATAATGAGGAATCCAGGATGACTCTTAGGTTGTGAGCCAGAGGGATGGGGAAAAATATTTTTGTGTATATAGGACCTTTTCTTCTTTCTTTGATCTTAAAGTATAGGCCTAGTAGTGCTATAGCAGGATAACATGATATGCAAAGTTTAGTAACTTTTGGGTATACTTGCAAATTGCTTTCCAGAATGGTTGTACCAATTTATAGCTCCTCCAACTGCTTATCAGCTTGCCTGTTTTACAGCTACTTTGCAGCTATTCTCACAACATTTTTTGTTTTTTTCTTTCAGTTTTGCTAGTCTGGGTGTGAAGTGGAACATCAGGATTTCTTTTTCATTTCTATAATTACTAAATCTAATCTAAATCTTTGTGATAAAGGTCTGCTAGATGATTTTAGTAGCTGTTGTCAGGGATTATGAAGACGTCTTGTTGTTCAGCCATTGCAGTTGTGTTTGACTCTTGGTGACCTCATTTTGGGTTGTCTTGGCAAAGATGTTGGAGTACTTCGCCATTTCCTTCTCCATCTCATTTTACAGATGAAGAAGCTGTGGAAAACAGGATTAAGTGACTTGCCTAGGGTTATATAGCTAGTAAGTGTCTAAGGTCAGATTTGAACTTTTGTCTTCCTGATATCCACTGCCCAGTCCAGCTGCCTCAGTTTAAACAAGAGAAATGAAATTGAAATCAAAGATTTGTGCTACTTGTCACCTGAATTGCTATGAATGAATCACTTTATCCATGTTTTATATCCATCGTTAGGAGTAGTTGAGTATAACTTCTCTTTAAAGCATTCCCAAACTATTTTAAAACAGTACATTCAATTATGTACTTTATAAATTTTATATATAATATATATACATTCATTATGTATTTATATACATAACACAGTAAAATGGAAAACTATGTTTCCTTTTTCTAGACAAATAGAAAAAATATCCTCTCTGTGTGTGTGTATATATATATGTGTGTGTGTGTGTGTGTGCATGTGTGCACACATACATGTATCTGTTATATGTGTGTGAGAATAGATGTTTAAATTAATCATTATTGTTAACTTTTAAAAAATTATTTCACTGCTTACAACTCAGAACAGATTACACTTTTTTTAATCACAGGTCTCAGTTTGTTGAAGGCCAGTTTCCTGAAGTAATAGATATAATGCAACCAATAAATCTTGAGGTTAATGTTCAGCGAAATTTATCCTGGGAATGGTACCGAGAAATTCCTGCAATGAACCTTGATGCTCAGCTGAAACCAATGGAGGTAAATGTTTTCTTCTTACTACTCTTTTCCCACATTATTAAGTATGAACAAATTCGGTATTTCTTAATGACTTTCTTAATAGCATCCAAACCTTTTACTGATTATATATATTTATGTGACAATTTTTACATATAAAATTTTATATGTGTCTATAGGTATGCATATATAATTGAATTTTTTTCTTAGTGGTATTTCCCAATGATGTGATTGAAAACCTACTGTGTGTATTTATATGTATATGTGTGTATATATATATATATATATATATACATATGTATATACACATACATATATGCCTATGTTACTATATAAAACATTTAACAAATTTTTTAGTATTTTTTTTCTGTGAACTATATCAGTGGCAAAACCATTTAACATTATTAAAGGCATTGTTTGTGAACATTTAAGAAATGGAGTGTTGAACACAAAGATAAAGTTTTTATCACAGACAACTCCTTCCAGATTAGCCATCATTTCCTTTCTTAGTAGGATTACAAGACTGTTACATCCAGGCTGTGTTCCAGGTACCTAATTTGATCTAAATTTTGGCAAAGTATTTGGGAACCTTGTAAAGTTATTACTGCGAGTATTATTAATCCTATTTTACATATGAAAAAATTGAAACTCAGACAGGTTAAGAGATGGGTACTTGTTCATACCCTTAGTAAGTGTCAGATTTGAGATTTGAACCTAATTCTTATTGATTCCAAGTCTAATAATTTGTCTCTTATGCTCGACTACTTCATATTATGGCATGTTTTGTTGAACTTGAAGATATAAAATGGAGCGAAGTGAAACCAGAATATGGGTGTGATAGATTAGTAGAAAAGGAAGAAGTGAAGGGGAAAGATCATAATGATGTTCAGGATGAGTGATACTGGATGACAGTATGTAGTGAACAGAAAACAGAATTTCTGAGTTATAAATCTTAGAGATGGACCGCTTTCAGATGATTTTAAGGTAATGATTCCGGTGCATTGCTGAGATAGAAGTAATGAGTTTGGTTGATGAGTTTGACTTTTATTAGAGGAAACATTAATGTGAATGTTTATCACCAAAAATGATGACCTACATTGTGTAGGAGAAAAAGACTGTGAGCTCTAGTCAAGGAGGATGGTGGGAAAATAGCAACAAGGCTCAGGAATTAATTGGATGACATGAACCTCAGAGTAGGAGTTGTTGAGTGAAGTGGATGGAAGTAGATTCTGGAAGTGGCAAAGGGAACAGTGAATTTCTGTGATCTGTGCCCTCTGTGAGAAGGCATGGTCAGATTTAGAGATTTTGAAGAATGTACCATCTTTAGGGGAGAACCACAGTGTAATTATTGTTAGGAGGCAGAAGCCCAATGTAAGAGGAAGACTTGACAAAAAGAAAAGAATTTTAACAATAGAATGTGAGTTCCAAAGGAAATAACAGAAAGAGGCTAGGTATAGGTGACTTAGGCCAAAGGAAAGGGAGTAGGATGGAATGTGAATGAGAATGATCAGAGCTTGCAGGAGAAAGATATTTCCTATACTTTGTGTCTGCATTATAGGAGTTAGGAGAGCCAGAAGTTGGGATTTCCTGGACATTGAGAAGAGGAATACCATACATAATAGAAATCAGTAGAGTAAATCTCAAGTATAGATTTGGGAGACCTCTGCACATAGAGAGATTCAGTAAGCATCTATTAACTCCTTTCTGTGTAAATCTTCCAATGAGATATTTCACATTCTCTTCCATTTTTTCATTCTTTTGGTTTTGTTTTATAATTTCTTCATTTCTCAGAAAGTCATTAGACTCCATCTGTTCCACTCTAATCTTGAGAGAACTATTTTCTTCAGTGAACTTTTGAACCTCTTTTTCCATTTGGCTAATTTTGCTTTTGAAAGCATTCTTCTCCTCATTGGCTTTTTAAACCTCTTTCACCAATTGAGGTAGCCTATTTTTCAAGGTATTATTTTCTTCAGCATTTTTTTTTGGGTCTCCATTAGCAAGGTATTGACCCGTTTTTCATGCTTTTCTTGTATCTCCCTCATTTCTCTTCCCAGTTTTTCCTCCACCTGTCTAACTTGATTTTCAAAATCCTTTTTGAGCTCTTCCGTGGCCTGAGCCCACCGGACATCCACCTGGGATGTCTGGGATAGAGAGTCCCCGCCCTCCACGTCTTTCCCTGATGGCAAGCATTGAACTTCTTCATCAGAAATGAAAGGAGGAAGGAACATCTCTTCCCCAAGAAAGTAGCTCTCTGTGGTCTTATTTTTCTTCCTTTTTCTGGGCATTTTCCCAGCCAGTTACTTGACTTCTGAGATTCCTCTCCACCCCCGCCTAGATGCACCCAGCTAGTGCTTGGGGTCTGAGATTCAAATGCTACTTCCCAGACTCAGGGCTTTCCGCGGTGGGAGCAGCTGCTATTCAATGTGAGCTTAAGTTCTGGTGCTTGGGTGGGGGCAGGGCCGCCTCCCAGGCTCAGTTCCCTCAGGGGGTTTATGCAGAGACCTTGGGTAATGGAGCTTCTGCCTGCTCGGGGAGTCCCGGGCCGCCTCTGTCTCTGCCGCTGCCTCCTGAGGGGGCCCGAGTCACGGAGACCCGCGCTCCCCTCTCAGCCAGCCCAGAAGTCTCTCTCACTGACCTGTAGCGCCTGTGAGCAGAGGGACCTTTTGCAGCTGCCGGAGATTCTGTCCCTGAAGCCTGCTCGCATCTGTTCCTCTGGGGCCGTGCGGTCAGGGCAGCTCAGGGGTGGGCTCCACTGTCCAGAGCGCGATGGACCCCTGGGGACGGCTCTCCAGGGCTCTCTGGAATGGAAATCTCTTCCACTGGAGCGTTGGTGCGCGGCTTGCAGTGCTCCAGAATTTGCGGGGAGTTCTTTTTATAGGAAATTAATGGGCTGTGGATTCGGAGCTAGCATACGTGAGTCTTTCTACTCTGCCATCTTGGCTCCTTCTGTGTAAATCTTTATCTAGGCCATGGGGATATGGAAACAAGGAGACGTTCTTCCTTCAAGGATCTAACATTCCACTTGAGAAAACAACAAACTACATGTATACAGCTTGCTGTATCATTGTTGAGTTGTCTGACTCTTCATGACCCCATTGGAGGGTTTCCTGGCAAAAATATTGGACTAGGTAGCCGTTTTCTTCTCCAGTTCATTTTACAGGTGAGGAAATGGAGACAAACTGGGCTAAGTGACTTGCCTAGGGTCACATAGCTAATAAGTGTTTGAGGCCAGATTTGAAGTCATGTCTTCCTGACTAGTCTCCCTCTCCCTGTCCCTTTCCCTTCCCCTCTCCACACAAATATGGTCTTGATACATAAACCAGGGGACCAAAACAGGAAAAGAAAATTATAGAGAAACAGCCAAGTTAAACATTAATGGAAAAAAAATTAATTATTAGTTATGAGACTAAAATGATATCTGACTATAGATTTTTTGATACTGTGTATCTCAGCTTGTTTAGCTATTACCTAGTCATTGGTTATTTACTTTGTTTTAGGTCATTTGCTACCTCAAAAATACTGTTATTTTGGTATATATGGGATTTTTCTTTGTGTCTTTGAGCTCTCTTAGCAGTAGGATCTCTGAGTAAAGACCCAGTTTTATATCATAATTTAAAATGACCTTCAAGAATGATTTTTTCCAATGCATGGCTCTACTAAAGGTGTAATTAAATATGCCTTCTCAGAGATATTACACTGTTGTTATTTTAGTTATGTGTCATCTTTGCCAGTTTACTGGTTGTGTTTGAGGTGAGACCTTGGGGTTGTTTTGATTTGTATTTTTCTTATCCACACTGATTTGGATCAATATTTCATGTGTTAATAATTTATAATTTTTCTTTTAGCAACTGTTGGTTCATATCCTTCTAATTTTGGCTATATTAGTTTTGCTTTAGCAAAAGCTTTCATATTTCATTAATCGAAATCGTCCATTTGATTTCCCATGATCCTCTCTATCTCTTGTTTGGTCGTAAACTCTTCCCTTATTCATAGATCTGACAGGTAAATTTTTCCATACCCCCCTAATTTGCTTATGGTATCACCCCTTTATGTTTAAATTCATTACCCGTTTTGATCTCATCTTGGTGTATGGTGTGAGATGCTGGTCTATGCCTTGTTTCTTCCCTACTGCTTTCCATTTTTCTCAGCAGTTTTTGTGAAATGGTGAGTTCTTACTCCCCAAACCTTGGATCTTCAGGTTTATCAAACACTTGATTACTATGGACATTTACTCCCGTGTATTGTGCCTAATCTCTCTTTCTTATTCAGTACAGATTGTTTTGATGATTACCACTTTGTGACATAGACCAAAATCTGATATTGCTCGATTGCCTTCTGTTACATCTTTTTCACAGATTTCCTTGCCTTGATTGACTTTTTGTTTTTTCAGATGAATTGTTAACTTTTTTCTACATCTATGGAGCTAGAAAATCAGTTGTCTGATTGGTGTGGCAATGAATAAATCAACTTGGTAGACCAATTTCATTTTTATTATATTATTCATTGTCTGTTTCTGCTTTTTGCTCATGATGTTTGCCTATTTTCTGGCTTTTAAAGTTGAGCTCTCCTGCTGGAACACAGGGACCACTGACCCAAGCTTCTTGTGCTTGGAACCTGGGTGCTCCTAGTTTTGTGTGCTGGGGCCTTAGGATCTGGCAGCCAAAAGCTGTAGGGGTCTGGCTCTTGTTGAGCTGGAGTCATTAACACTGGAACTCTCAGAGTAGGGGTGGGGAGTCTGACCTTGGGGGACACCTGCTCGCCCATGCTTCGAATGTTTGACTGCTGGAGGATATCTACCATCTTGGAGCTGTGCTTCTTGGAGTTGTGCTGAAGCACCAGAAAATTTGGCTGCTGGAGAATGCTGGCACACGTGGTGGTGGTTTTCTGAGCTGGTGTCTGCCAGTTCCCCTGCCTGTACTGAGGCATTTGGGGGGTTCCTGGTGTTGGTGCTAGCCTGTTCCACCACCCTGGGGCTCAGGATCTCCCCCTGGTTTGCAGAGGTGGGGCTTGTCTCTGGCTTGCTGGAATGCCTTCTGTCCTCCACTGCCCCCCCTTCCCCAGAGCAATAGGGGCCTTTCTCGCTAATCCTCCAAGCTTCCTGGACCTGCAGTTCATGTTTTTCTGCTGGCTCAGCTATTCCAGGGCTTTTCCTGGGGCTGTAGTTTCTGGGTTTTCAAAGGTCAATAAGGGAAGATGAGAGCAATTTACTTCTTACTTGGCCATCTGGATTCCTGGATGTGGAATAATCTCTTTTTACCTTTTTGTGCTTCTCTTGAGTCTTGCATTTGAAAGTCATATTTTCTGTTGAACTCTGGTGTTTTTATCAGGGTTACTGAAAAGTTCTCTGTTTCTTTAAATGTCTATTTTCCCTCCTGAAGGATTATAAATCAAGTTTTGCTGGAGAAGTTATTCTTGGTTGTAATCCCAGCTCTTTTGCTTCTGGAATATCGTGTTCCAAGCCTTCCACTCATTTGATATGGTAGCTGCTTAATCTTCTGTGATCTTGATGGTAGTGCCACAGTATTTGAATGGTTTCTTTCTGGCTGCATGAAGCATTTTCTTTTTGACCTGGGACGTCTGAAATTTCTCTATGATATTCCTGATACCATTCTCAATGATAGTCACTTTGGGATCTTTTTCAGGTTGTGACCCTTGGAGTCTTTAAATTTCTACTTTACCCATTGGTTCTGGGATATCAGGGGAGTTTTCCTTGATAAGTTTTTGTATATGATGTCTAGATAACTCTTTTTTGATTCTGGCTTTCAGGTACTCCAATAATTACTAGGGGAGCTGGATGTCGCAGCGAATGGAGTGCTAAGCCTGTGGTCAGGAAGATGAATCTTCACTTACAAGCTGTGTGACCCTGGGAAAGTCACTGCACCCTGTTTGCCTCAGTTTCCTTGTTTGTAAAAGGAGCTGGAGAAGGAAATCACAAACCACTCTAGCATCTTTGTTAAGAAAACTACGTATGGGTTTATAAAGAGTCAAAAGCACCAAAACAATTAAACAGGAAGAGTAATTTTTTTCTTTTCTTTTGCTGTTAATTCTTTTTTTTTAGTTAATTTATTTTTTTGTTTTCAATATTAATTTCTCCCTCCTTTCCCCACTCCCCAACAGGGTATGCAATCTGATATAGGGGCTACATAGACATTCCTATTAAACATATTTTCACATTAGTCACATGGTATGGAAGAATTAGAACAATTAATAGGCTACTACTAGCCTATTAATTCTTATTAAGGCAAATCTGTAAATACCTTTTATTTTTTAAAATTTATTTATTTACTTTTAGTTTTTAACATTCATTTCCACAAGATTTTGAGTTACTAATTTTCTCCCCATCTGTCCCCTCTCCACCCCAAAACACCATACATTCTGATTACCCATTCCCCCAATCTGCGCTCCCTTCTATCATACTCCTCCCTTCCCTTATCCCTACCTTCTCTCTTTTCTTGCAGGGCAAGATAGATTTCTATACCCCATTACCTGTATTTCTTATTTTTCAGTTGCATGCAAAAACAATTCTCAACATTTGTTCCTAAAACTTTGAGTTCCAACTTCTCTCCATTCCTCCCTCCTTACCCATCCTCCCTGAGAAGGCAAGGAATTCAGTATAGGCTATATATGTGTAGTTTTGCAAAAGACTTTCATAATAGTCATGTTGTAAAAGACTCACTATATTTCCCTCCATCCTATCCTGCCAATTTATTCTGTTGTCTCTTTTGTCTCCCTCCTCTAAAGTGTTTGCTTCTAATTACTCCCTCTTCTTATTTGCCCTCCCTTCTGTCATTTCCCCCACACCCCACTATCCCCTTCTCCCCTACTTTCCTGTAGTGTAAGAGAGATTTTCATACCAAATTGAGTGTGCATGTTATTCCTTCCTTAAGCCAATGCGGATGAGAGTAAGATTCATTTTTTTCCCTCTCACCTCCCCACTTTTACCCTTCATTGGAAAAACTTTTACTTGCCTCCTTTATGAGAGATAATTTGCCCTATTCCATTTCTCCCTTTTCCTCCCAATATATTCCTCTCTCACTCCTTACTTTTATTTTTTTAGATATGATCTCTTCCTATTCAACTCATCCTGTGCCCTCTGTCTGTATATATGTGTATAGTCCCTCCCTCCAACTACTCAGATACTGAGAGAAGTTTCAAGAGTTACAAATATTATCTTTCCACGTAGGAATGTAAACAGTTCAACTTTAGTAAGTGCTTTATGATTTCTCTTTCCTGTTTCCCTTTCCATGTTTCTCTTGATTCTTGTGTTTGAAAGTCATATCTTCTATTCAGCTCTGGTCTTTTCATCAAGAATGCTTGAAAGTCCTCTATTTCATTTAATAACCATTTTTTTCCCCTGAAGTATTATACTCAGTTTTGCTGGGTAGGTTATTCTTTTTTTTTTTTTTTAATCCTAGCTCCTCTGATCTCCAGAATATCATAGTCTAAGCCCTTTGATTCCCTGATGTAGAAGCTGCTAGATCTTGTGTTGTCCTGATTGTATTTCCACAATACTCAAATGGTTTCTTTCTGGCTGCTTGCAATCTTTTCTCCTTGACCTGGGAATTCTGGAATTTGGCTATAGTAGTCCTAGGAGTTATTTTTTTTTTTGGATCTCTTTCAGGAGGTGATCAATGGATTCTTTGAATATTTATTTTACCCCCTGCTTTTAGAATATCAGGGCAGTTTTCTTTGATAATTTCATGAAAGATGATGTCTAGGCTCTTTTTTTGATCATGGCTTTTTAAATTGTCTCTCCTGGATCTATTTTCCAGGTCAGTTGTTTTTCCAATGAGATAATTCACCTTGTCTTCAATTTTTTCATTCTTCTGGTTTTGTTTTGTAATTTCTTGGTTTCTCATAAAGTCATTAGATTCCATCTGTTCCATTCTAAATTTTAAAGAACTATTTTCTTCAGTGAGATTTTGAACCTCCTTTTCTATTTGGTTAATTCTGCTTTTTAAAGCATCCTTCTCCTCATTGGCTTTTTGGGCCTCTTTTGCCATTTGAGTTAGTCTACTTTTAAATGTATTATTTTCTTTAGCACTCTTTTGGATCTCTTTTAGCAAGCTGTTGACTTCCTTTCATGATTTTCTTGCATTGCTCTCATTTCTCTTCCCAATTTTTCCTCCACCTCTCTTACTTGATTTTCAGAATTCTTTTTGAGCTCTTCCATGGCCTGAGACCATTGCATATTTATTTTGGAGGTTTTGGGTACAGAAGCCTTGACTTTGATGCCTTCCTCTGATGGTGTGCATTATTCTTCCTCCCCTGAAAGGATGGAAGAAAATACCTGTTCACCAAGAAAGTAACCTTCTATAGTCTTATTTTTTCCCCGTTTTTGGGGGGCCTTTTCCCAACCAGTTACTTGATTTTTGAGTCCTTTGTCAAAGGGAGAGTATACTCTGGGGAACCTGTAAGTTCTCAGTTCCTCCAAGGTGGCATAATCAAGGGAGAGGAGTTTCCTCCTCTCCTGGCCTGTGCTCTGGTCTAAGAGCAACCATTAGCTTTTCTGCCCGGGAATCTGTGAACAGAATTCCCTCTCCAGAGCCTCCACCAGCTCCACCATGCCAGCCAGTGCTTCACTTCACCCTAGGACTGCCACTTGGAACTGATACCCGAACCAGCAGCTTCATCCCCCCAGTGTCCTGAGGGCTCCATAAATGGGTGCTGCAACTGCCTTGGGCTGGGACCAGGCAGCTTTCCCTTCTCACCCAGGTGAAAGAGTTTTCTCACTCACCTTTGAAGCTGTCTTTGGAGTTTGTGGGTTTTGGAATCTTGGAACCACAACTGCTGCCAGGGATTCTGCCCCCTGAGGCCTGCTCCAGTCCTGTGCCTGCTGCGGCCAAAGCTGGTCCGCACTCTGTAGACTGCTCCACGCCCAGTGCAAGAGACTTTTCCTGTCAGCCTTCCAGGCTCTTTCACTTCATCATTTGGTGGCTTCTGCTGCTCTAGAATTTGTTTAGAGTCATTTTTCACAGGTATTTTACGGGCTGTGGGCGCAGAGCTTCTAAAGGTTCAACCTTCTACTTCACCATCTTGGCTCCGCTCTGCCCCGTCCCCCCAAATAAGTACCTTTTAAAAGAAGCAATTATTCCTACTGACTTATTAATGAGAAAATGAGAACCCTGCCAGTGGGGGCTTGTGAGCTATGTTTTTAGGACTAGAGTACCGAAGATGTACCTTAGGGTATCATAATAGACACCCACCAAGGAACTAATCTAGGTTTTCTTTTTTCCTTTTCTTCTAATTACTTTAATGGTAATATCTTCTTTCTGAAATATTCAAATTCCCCATTTTAAAAGATTAGTTTTGTTGGATCCCTCTTGCAATATCTTCTCTTGACAGCTGATAGATCCTGACCTCTTTTCATGAGTGAGATAATAGCAATAAATTTAGTATTTGCAAAGCACTTTTGTTGTTGTTACTCAGTCATATCCAAGTCTTCATGATTCCATCTGGGGTTTTCTTGATAATTTTAGTGGAGTGGTTTGCCATTTCCTTCTCCAGCTCATTTTACAGATTTGGAACTGAGGCGAATAGGGTTAAGCGACTTTGCCAGGATCACACAGCTCCTAAGTTTCTGAGGCCAGATCTGAAATCAGGAAGATTAGTCTTTCCACTGAGCCACCTTCTGGGCCTTGCATAACACTTTCCCAACACTGTAATATGTATCCCTCCCTTGTTCGGATGAGGAAATGGAGACCCAGCGTAATTATGGGAATTGTTCAAGAACATATAATTGTTAAATGTCAGCTGGAATTTCAACCTAGGTATTTGCCAGTTGAAAGCTGAATTTTCTCCTACAACACAAACTCAAGTCTTTCAATCCACCTTCATTTTTGCTTGATTCAGTAACATAAGATCAGATTGCAATTATTCTTACTTATCCTGGATTGTCCTGTTAATATAAAATTACTACAATGATTAATTTCATTAATACAGACTGGCTTTTAATTTAGTTTTATATGTTTATAGTTATAATTACTGAGTATTTATCAGGGCATAGTACCTTACATATTCAAAGAAACCATAATTAAATCATTAATAATATGCTATTTTCCATGTTAAATTTTCATAGTAAAAAGAATATAGTATTATAGAGAATGCAGGCTTTAAAATAGTAAAGTGACAATGAGTGTGCCAAAATAGAATTTTAAAAATAGCTTTTAGTTTTAGAATATATTCAGATATATTTAATATTTCTGAGATTAGGACATTCTTATGGAAACGATATCTTCAATTAAAAACTTAGTAGGTCATGTGATCATTTGGAAATGTAAAAGTATAGTTGGTATACATTCATTAATTTTCAAAATCTGTTGTAGAAGACAATTGAATGCTAATGCTTTAATATACTTTTAATATTGATGTGTGAAAATGAGAACTTTCTATTTTCCACTTACTTTGAACAGCTTATTCTAAGTCAAGAAGACATGACTATGATAGTTAAAATGCTGTATGAAAATATATGGATTGAAGATACGAATCCTTCAGTAACTGCAGTCACAGAAGGGTCTAGTGTTGTTAGTGATCGGACATCTCATCGTCTTTCTGGAGGTATGTTTTTTAACTTTAAGAAATACTGCAGAGTCATGTGGTTGATAGTATGTACTAGTTTTAGTATTAGTTTTGAGAAAATGTGTGCAAGAACTAATTAATGCTTGCATATCTGCTGAGGGTTACCTGTTGTAAATATTGTATTGCCATTTTTTTTATTATAAATAAAAATCAGATATTAACACAGTTCTCTATTTCTTGTTACCTTTTTCTTTTTCTTTTATGATGATTCTCAAATCTATGTGTTTACTCTCATCTGACTTTGTCTTACATCTCTGTAAAAACAATCACCCCAACATACACAGGGGGGCTGCTAGCACAGATTCTTAGATCTGCATTTCTAAAAGGAAAGCAGTTTTTGAGGAATCAGCATGTGCTTTAATCAAGCACATGTATCATTCACTTAGTTCAGGGGAAAAAGTCAGCACCCTGAATTTCAGAGAAAATACAGAGAAATCTAAATCACCAGACAGTGTTTCCACACTGACTGACAACAAGCAATACATACATCACATATCAGCAAACGGATGCTACTGCCTGACCATACATACATAGTTACCAGAGAGCAAATCACCAACATCTGGGTTTTCACATCCAGGGGGCTGCTTAGTGGCTTCCCAAAGTCTTATCTGGCACAGAAAGCTTCTTCCAAAAACTAAGTCCCAAAGTAAAACTTCATCCTCAGAGTATTGATACAGTTTTTTAGAGTCAGAGGGCATCACAGCCCTTTAGAACTAGTACCTCTTTAGAAATTTAACAAAAGGTGTGGGCCTTCCTACAAATCTTCCCTAATCAAACTCCCCTTAATGGGTACGCCCATTAATGAATGGGAAAGATCTTTAAAAACATTAAAATAGTTAACAGTACAGATACATATACTGTTTCTAGTTAAAGAAACTCTTGTTTCTGTACTTTACTCTTAGTAAAGGCTCTTGGTTGATAAAGGCAAGATTCAATCAGAGACTCGATTATACGAAAACAAAAACAGCAAAAGATCATACTTTGCTTACCATCAAAGTCTCCAGCTGTCTATTGCACATCTCAAACTGAATGCCCATAAGGTATCTTACCTTCAGTATGTCTAAAACTGGACTCATTTTTTTCCCTCCCAATCCTTCTTCTCTATCCTACTTCCCTATTAGTGCATCACCATCCACTCTTCCCCCACTCTTACAGGTTCATAACCTAGGTATCAACCTTAGCTCCCTAACCCTAACTTCCCATATCCAATCTGGTGCCAATACCTGTTGATTTTACATTTATTACATCTTTCTTATACACTCTCTTGTGCACATCTCTCCTCTGACAGTCTACTATCCATGTATGTGTCTTTATCACCTCATTCCTTGACTATTGTAATAACCTTCATACTGGTCTCCTTACCTCAAGTCTCTTTCCACTCCAGTACATCCTTCACTCAGCTGCCAAGGTCATCTTCCTGAAGCACAGGATTGTCTATGTCACCATCACTACCAGCCACCTCAATAAACTCCATTGACTCCCTCTTGTTTCCATGATCAGACCTGAAATTCTCTGTCTTTTCAAGATCAAAACAGAGAAGGAAAGAAAAATTTATTAATAAAACCCCAACTTTTTTTCATAGATTTTCTGATCAGAATGGTATTTGGTCCTTGTTTTTTATTTCAAGTGGTGGTGCAGTTGAAAGTGTACATGTTCCAAGGTCAAAGAACTCAAGTTAAAATTCTGGCTTTTCTACTTACTACCTCTGACCTTGGTTAAGTCACTTAACATCTCTATGCCTGTTTTCTCAGTTATAAAATAAGAGTTAACAATAAAAGAGAGCAAAGATTTGTAGACTATAGAAGCATCTCATTTTCTAGATCATGAATACTTGGAAGAATAATTTTTTACATGAATTTATGATTTTATTGGTATGAGGAGCTGTGAGGAATTTCTTTACCATTGCATTGCTACACATCTTAGAAAGAGAGTTGCCTGAGGTGTTTTTTTTTCAGGTAAAAAAAAATAAAAATAGCATGTGTCAGACAGCACTTGAACCCAGGTTGTTTGACTGCGTTACTAGTTGAATTAAAAAACCCGGCCTTTGTTGCAGGGACAAGCATGGGTTGTTACATGATTTTGTTTTAAGCTTCAATTAATTCAGCAAAGATTCTTCTGCCAGTATATTTATGACACATTATATGTGTTTTATATGTACATGTATGTGTGTATGTTTGTGTGTATGGAGTGTGTAAATTTTCCAGTTGATTCCCATATTGCTGCTTGTTATAATGAAAATATTAAGTAAGAACAAATGCTGGTGAAATCAAATCTTTTTTTTCCTCACCATTTTCTCTGGTATCTTTGATTAATGAAGTATTATCATATCTTTATATTCTCTGCTAAAGTCATTATCACAGCTAAAACTTTTTTAAAAAGTGTTTTTCTGCTATTTTAGTTCTCATGTTTTTCAATGTCTCCAATTTTTCTAAGGAACAACCTTAGTGACAGCAGCAGTGGTGGAAATGCATTCAGAGGCACCACGTATTAAGACAACATTAAACCTCAATTTCAGAACTGACTATATGACTTTGACTGTGTACAGCCCAGATCCTCAAAATGTAAGTAATGGAAGCAGGTAAAATAATATCAGTGTCACTGTCCAGGGGCATAGTTTTTTTATCACATTCTAGACTGTTCATGAAAAAAGCTTATGATTGTATGAAATTACTGAGGGAGAGAATATAGAAAAGAGAGAGGAGGATGAGAACAAATCTTGGCTGAACTCCTCATTGATATGTCAGCAGATAGGCGAGGAATTAGTGATGCAGCTGGAAGGAGCAGTGACATTCAGAGATGTGGTATCTGAAGTTGAGGGAAGAGGGCTGTGGTCAGTTATGTCAAAAACAATAATGATGAGAAAGGGGACTGAAAAAAGTGTGGTTATGTTTGATGATTAGGAGGTCGTGAATGGATGACCTTTGAGAGAGCATTTTCATTAAAAAGGGCATTTTACTACTCTAGATGTTTAGTATTAAAGGAGACCAAATAACTATGAAATGGAATAGAAGGAACAGGGAAGGATATTTATGGCTCTGAGGAAACCTCAGTATGGTTTGTAGATAGATGGAAGGAGCTGTGGCATCTAGGGAAAAACTGAAGAAAACCAGTATGTTTAGTATAGGAACTTTTTTTTTTCACTTTTTCATTGTTGTATCTTCAATGCCTAGCACAGTACCTTGAACGTAGCATATTTTAATTAAAATTTTTGTTGAATTAAATTATTTGCTCCCCTTGTTAGTAGGCAAAAAAATTTCTCATGCTCTAATATTAATGTTTCCGTTTCCCTAAGTCATAGAAAGCCAGGGGTTCATATATAATAAAGAGTTTAGTCAATAATTTGCAGTAGAATAAATTTTAAAATTTTATGTTTTTTCCCCCCATTCATTTCAGCAAATATATATTGAACTCTTTACTTTTGTTACAGTATTGTTTTTTTGGGGGGGACATATGGGGGAGCCAAGTTAATATTTGTACTTATTTCTCTTCCAAATAGATTTCCTTTGTAGATGTTCGGAATCCTCTTTTGAAACTTGCACAGTTTAAATTGGAGCAGATTTTAAGTGTTGGGAAAATGTTTACAGATGACTCAGTGTTTTTTTCACTCTCCTTGAAACACTGTATATTAGAAGATAAACAGAGCCATATCCAGAAGGC
Source organism: Bettongia penicillata ogilbyi (assembly GCA_023548195.1). NCBI lineage: Eukaryota > Metazoa > Chordata > Mammalia > Diprotodontia > Potoroidae > Bettongia > Bettongia penicillata. Next base: position 1,043,107 of record JAJHZJ010000666.1, on the reverse strand, counting down.
AACTCCACAGTATGTATAGTAATAAGTTTATTAAAGAATACTTGATTTATTACTATTACAAATCTTTACCAAAATGTCACTTGTAAATCAACTTGTGAAATAGTTACTACCAGCAACAGTAATGATGATAATTAACATTTTATATCATTTTAAGTATGGAGGTGTTTCAAATATGAACTCATTTCATATCCACAGTAGCCCTGGGAGATTGGTTCTGCATGTATTTTTATTCTTATTTTACACATGGTAAAACTGAAGATAAGAAAGTTTGTTAAACTCCATAGTGATACAACTAGTAAATAATCTGAGACCGCAGTTGAAAGCAGGGTTTTCCTCATACCTAAGTCAGCTGTCTTTGAACCGTACATTTTTCCTCTAAGTTGTGTTAGGTAACCGTTGATAGGCAACTGTATAGTAGTCTATTATCTTCTCAGATCATGTATGTAAGATGCAGTGGAAAACTTCTAAAGAATTTTCATCATGACAGGAGCTACTCATTTCTTTGTCTTATTAGTCCTGTGAGTATAGATGTTATCACCAGAACAAAACTTAAGGATTCCATTGCTAAAGATTACAAAATCCTAGGAAAAATACCGTTAGAGGAGACTATGGGAAATATATAATTGGATAGGTCTTTTGTAGGAAGTGGAAAATGAGCTAAGCTTTGCGGGGGGAAAAAAACTAAGTCTAAAATGAGAAGGAAGAGAAAGCGTATTGTGAACATGGATGGTTGTGTAGAGTCAACAGACGTTTTTTAAATTCTTTCCATGTACTCAGCACCCTACTGTACACTGGGATCGCAAAGAATGACAAACTTCTCTTCATTCTTGTTCAGTTGTTGAGTCATTTCAGTTGTATTTGATCCTTCATGACCCTGTTTGGGGTTTTCTTGACAAAGCTATTGTAGTGGTTTGCCATGTCCTACTCCAACTCATTTTGTAAATGAGAAAACTGAGGCATACAGAGCAAAGTTGCCCAGCTAGGAAGTGTCCGAGACCGTATATGGACTCAGGAGGGTCAGCTTTGCTGACTTCAGTCCCAGTACTCTATGCACTTCTTTCATTCTAACAGGGAGACAGAATGCAAACAACTATGTACAGATAAGATATATAGAGATTAAATCGGATATCGTCTCAGAGGGAAGGTACTAGCGTTGTGTGTAATTGGAAAAAAGCTTTTGGAAAAGGTAGGATTAGGAGTTGAGACTTGAAAGAAGTTGAGAGGTGCAGATGGGGAAGGAGAATTTTAGACATAGGAGACAGCCAGTTAATAGGTATAAAGTTGGAAGATGAAGCATCTTGTATGAGAAAAACAAGAAGGCGTGTTGAGTGGTGCATGGAATACAGGAAAGAGAATAAAATTCATTGTCTTTGAAAGCTACTCTGGTACCTGTTCATGAAGGCCTATGTGTTATCCTACAATCCAGAGGAAGCCTCTAAATCATCTTCCTCAGGGGAAGTAGCATTGTCAGATGTGTCCTTTAGGAATATCAGATTGGCAACTGTGTGGATGATAAGTTGGAAAGAGGAGAAACAGGAGCCAGGAGTTGGAAAGAAATTAAACAAGCCCTCACTGAATTCCTGGGAAAAAATTCTGTCAAACATTTAAGAAACAACTATCTAAAATACTATGTAAGCTATTTGAAGAATAGTTTAACGAAGGCATTCTATCAAGTACCTTTTATGACACGTATATGGCTTTGATACCTAAACCAAGAAGAGCAAAAATAGGAAAGTATAGACCAATTTTCTTAGTGGATATCCATGCTAAAACTTTAAATAAAATACTAGGAGGGAAATTGCACCAGTGTATCACAAAGATTATACGCTATGAGCAGGTGGTATTTATACCAGAAGTGCAAGGCTAGTTCAGTATTAGGAGAACTATCAGCATAATTGACTATACCAGTAACAAAAATTATATGATTATGTCAATAGATGCAGAATTTTTTTTGACAAAATATAACACATTCTTATTAAAAACTAAATTATCTTAATGCTAAATTATTTAAAGCCAGTGGAGCCTTTCTTAAAATGTTATGTAATATCTACCTAAAATCAAGGGCAAGTATTATCTGTAATAGACACAAACTTGTAGCCTTCCCAAGGATGCCCATTATCACCACAGTTATTGAATATTGTACTAGAAATGCTAGCTATAGCAATAAAAAAAAAACAATTGAAGGAGTAAAAATTGGCGGTGAGGAAACGGAAACATCACTCTTTGCAAATGAAACTGTGACTTAGAGAACCCTAGAAAATCAACTAAAAACTAATGGAAAACAATGAACAACTTTAGTAGAGTTGCAGGTTATAAGATAGGTCAGTATAAATCCTCATGATTTCTACATAGTACAACCAAGGATACCCAGTGGCAAAAGACAGAAAGAGAAATTCTATTTGAAATAACTATAGTTGATAAAAAATAAATCCAGGGACTAAGTGAATACTATTATAAAATGTTTTTCACAGAAATAAAGACAGATCTGAACAACTATTGAAATATTAATTGCTCATGGGTAGGCTAAGATAATATGATAAAAATGACAGTTCTATCAATTTATTTATTCATTGCCACACCAACCAGACAACTAACGAACTATTACATAGAGCTAGAAAAAAATTAACAATTCATCCGGAAGAACAAAAAGTCAATCAAGGGAAGGAAATCAGTGAAAAAGATTGTAATAGAAGGCAATCGAGCAATACCAGATTTTGGTCTATGTTACAAAATGGTTGTCATCAAAACAATCTGGTACTGAATAAGAAAGAGAGGTTGGGCACAATACACTAGAGTAAATGTCCATAGTAATCAAGTGTTTGATAAACCTGAAGATCCAAGGTTTGGGGAGTAAGAACTCATCATTTCACAAAAATTACTGAGAAAAAAGGAAAGCAGTTGGGAAGAAACAAGGCATAGACCAGCATCTCACACCATATACCAAGATGAGATCAAAATGGGTAATGGGTTTAAACATAAAGGGTGGTATCATAAGCAAATTAGGGGGGTATGGAAAAATTTACTTATCAAATCTGTGAATAAGGGAAGAGTTTATGACCAAACAAGAGAGAGAGGATCATGGGAAATCAAATGGGCAGTTTTGATTAATGAAATATAAAAACTTTTGCAAAAGCAAAAGTAATGCAGCCAAAATTAGAAGGGAAATGGGAAATTCAGAAAAATTTACATCAAGTTCTTCTGATAAAAGCATTGTTTCTCAAATATATGGAGAACTGAGCCAAATTTATGAAAATACAAACTATTACTCAGTTGATACATTTGGCTATGATGTATATGGTCAAGGATAGGAACAAGGAGTTCTCAGAAGAACTGAGAGCTATCAATAATCACATTAAACATGTTCTAAGTTACTCCTGATTAGAGAGATGCAAATTAAAACAGCTCTGAGCTACCACCTCACACTTACCAGATTGTCTAACATCATCAAAAGGAAAAATGACAAATGCTGGAGGGAACGTGGGAAACTGGGACACTGGTTCACTGACGGGGGAGTTGTAGATTGGTTCAACCATTGTGGAGAACTATTTGGACCTACCCGTAAGGGATATAGCACTGTGCACTCCCTTCCACCCAGCAATATGACTATCAAATCCTTATCCCAAAGAGAACAAAGAGAAGGGAAAAGGGTGTATTTGTACAAAAATATTTATAAATAGCTCTTTTTTGTAGTGGTGAAGAATTGAAAATTGAAGGAATGCCTATCCACCAGGGAATGGCTGAACAAGTGGTGATATATGCTTGTGCTGAAACACTGTTGTTTTATACAGACAGGATGGTTTCAGAAAAAACTTGGGAAGACTTAGATGAATTTATGCACAATGAAGTTACTAGAACCAGGGGAACATTGACATAGTAGTAGCAGTATTGTAAGGTTAATCAGCTATCAAAGACTTAACTACTCTGATCCAAAAAAAGGTTCAAGACAATTTCAAATTACCCATGATTGAAAAAAAATGCTCTCCACCTCCAGAGAGGGAACTTTTGAACTCTGAATGCAATTTGAAGCATGCTTTTAAAAAAAACTTCATCATTTTTTTTTCTTTTTCTTTCCCAAAATGGGTCATATTGGAAATAGGTTTTGTATTACTTCACAAATGTAATTAACCTCAAATTGCTTGCCTTCTCATGGAGGTGTGACTGGAGGTAAGAAGCGAATTTGGAACTCAACATTTCCAGAAAATTAATGCTATAAATTCTTTTGCACGTAATTATGAAATATTTAAGAAATACAAATATGTTTTGGTGAAAAGGAAGCTATTTATGTAGTGAGAATTGCAAGAAAGTAGAAATGGTCCCCTCATTGCCTTCTTGGGACAACTTTTTCTTTAAAGATACCCTAAATTTGCTAGCATTAATGCTATATCTGAGGAGAAACAGAATTTTTTTTAACCATTTGTGTGTGTGTGTGAGAGAGAGAGAGAGAGAGAGAGAGAAGCAGAGAGATGGGCTTCTTTGTCAGATTAAATTTTTGTATCCCTTCATAGAGCGATTCTTTAAAATGCATACAACAAACTACATAGGGCTATAAAGGAAAGAAGTTACAGTGAAATGTCTTTATCAAAATATTTTTTAAAAACCCAACAGTTCCAGGGTAACTAATAGTTTCTATTTCCCTATCATAGTGTGCTGGTTAATGCTTTCATTGTTAACCTAAGCAAAATATCTCCACAACATTCATTATATATGTTCATTATCCAAATTCATTATATGGTTAAAAAGTTAAGAAAATTTTAGAAATCTTTTAATCTGTGGTCATTTGTTAGACATGGTTCATATTGGGCCTGTCTTTGTACAGAAATGATGTAATCCTTATGCCTTTCAGAATGATTGGACTTACAGTTGGCTTTGAAAGAAAGGATATGATGGATGTACAATACAAACGAAATAAAGATGGTGTTGTAGTCGATGTAATTTTACAAGAGCTTTATCTCTGTGCAAGTATCGAATTCCTGAAGGCAGTTGCAGATGTCTTTCTTACAGCCTATTATAGTGGTATTGTTATAGAGACGACTAGTGTTCAACAGTGGTCCTCAAAAGAAGGTGAGTTAATAGTTTTTACTGATCTGACAGCTTACAATTAATTTTGCTGTAGTGTTACAAAAGATTTATTTCTTGATGAAATCATAAATATGATTGCAGTGGTTTTTCCATATTTTAGTATCATGTGATCTTAGAAGCAGGTTTTATTTAGTTTGGGTTTTTTTTGGTAAATAAATCATACCAATTTAAAAAGGTAGGGTTGCGTGTGCATGTGAATGCACATGCATTAAGAACCACTTTTAAAAATTTAGATATACTCCTTGTAAGATTACTCTAAGCCTCTCTGTTTTACAGTAGCATTATTATTACATTAAAGCCAAAACTCACTGTGGCATCATGAGATATTAGCACAGTGGTTTAATTAAAAATTCTGTAGTACTTCACCTTCTGATTTTATCCATGTGGGTAGCCCCCTTCCTGATGAAGGTAGCAAATTATTCATGAATTAGATGATCTTTGAAATTTTTTGGGAAAATATTCATCCCTTATTTTCTTAGCCTATAATTCACTTTAATAAATCTACCTAGCCTGGTCCTTGAATGACAGACATACATGTTCATACTCATTTTAAATACATAAAATATCAGAACAACCTAACCTTTTTACTATACAGGATTTGACACTAATATTTAAAATGTTATTTTATTTAGTGCAATCAGATATAGAAGAGAAGTGGGAAATGAATATTTTGATTAAAAATCCTGAAATTGTATTTGTGGCTGATTTGTCAAGACATGATGCTCCATCATTAGTACTTACAACACAGTGTGAAATCTGTTGGAAGTGGTCACTTCTTTCAGAAACAGTAACTGCTGCAATTAAAGATCTCCAAGTGAAAGCATGTCCATTTCTTCCAGGAAAGAGAGAAGGCAAAATCACTACGGTTAGTATTTTCTTTTAAATATCTTAGTTCAGATTAATTTTTAAAAAAATGTTTATTGTGTTCTTTTATTTTTTTCAAGTTTTCCCAAATATGCTTGCTTCCTATCCAATGAGCTATTGTTTACAACAAAGAAAAAAAGGAAAAAATGAAATTCAGTAAAACTAACCAGTATGTGAACCATATCTGATATCTGCAGTATTCCATAGTGCCCCGTCTCTTCAGTGGAAGGGACATAGATTTTCTTAACTTCTCAAGTACACAGTGTTCATTGTCCTTTGATCTCCGTAGTTGTTTTGATTTGTATTTGCATTTTGTAAAATGAACTGCTTTTACTTTTACATAATATTTATTTTTCAGTGTGTTTCTCTACCCTTCTGTTCTTTATAACATAACAAAGAATAAATGAGATGGAAGGAAAAGTCTTCAAGGAAAGGCAACCAATATATCAAAGAAGTCTTACATTGTGTATAGTGTTCTACACCCATGGTCCCTTGACACTGCATAGAAGGGAGGGAGAGATGCCTTCTCTTGTTTCTTCTTTCAAGTCAATTTTGATCATTGCAATTTTATAGCATATTGTTTTAACTGTTACTGTTTTTCCTGTTTACATTGTTGTAATAATTGCATACTTTTTTCCTGGCCTCCATTTATAGAGGAGCTAAATTCCATGAAAAGGCTGTCTACGGGAGATGCTTCCACTTTCTATCCTTTAACTCAGTCTTCTTAAACCCCTTCAAATCTGACTTCTGACCTTATTCCATTGACATCGCTTTTCCCAAAGTTATTAATGATCTCTTAGTTGGCATGTCCCATGACCTTTTCTCAGTCCTCATACACCTTGACTTCTCTGGAGCCTTTGATGTTGTTTATCATCCTTTCTACCTCAATAATACCTTCTTTCGAGGTTTTCAGAATTGTACTCTCTCCACCTGGCCACTCCTTCTGGGTCTCCTTTCCTGAGTCCTCATTCAGAGCATACTCTCTTAACTGTGGGTATCCCTGATGATTCTCTCCTGGACCTTCTTCTGTTCTCCGCCCACTTCAGACTGCTCCACTTCTTGATTTCCTCAGTACTTATGTATTTAATTAGCATCATTGTGCTGATGATTCTCAAGTCTATATTTCTAGTCTTAACATTTCTGCTTACCTCCAGTTTCCCTTCTCCAACTGCCTTTCAGAAATCTTGAACTGGATATCCAGTAGATACCTTAAGCTCAATCTGGCCCAAACCAGATTCATTATCTTTCCTCATAAATCCTTCCCATCTGCTGTTTTCTCTTATTGCTTTAGTATGTGGCACCATTCTCCCAGGCTCTAAAGCTCTCTACTTAGGAATTATCCTAGATTCTTCACTGTCTCATATCCCCTTATGTCTAAGCTGTGGCCAAGGCTTGTCAGTTTCACCTTTGCAACATTTCTGCAATGTACCCGAATACCCCATTATCTCTTTTGATACTGCGGCTAACCTGGAGCAGGGCCTCATCACCTCATATCTGGATTATTATAATAGTCTGCTGGTGGATATGCCTTCCTCGAGTCTCTCCCCACTCCTCCATTCATCCTCTGTTCCCCTCCTAAAGTTGTTTTTCTAAAGCACAGGTCCAGTACTGTCATTCCTCCCTCAGTAAACTCCAGTAGCTTCCTTTTTCCTCCGGGAGGTAATATAAACTGCTCTGCTTGGCATTCAAACAGCCCTCTCCTACCTTTCTAGCCTTTTTATATTTTACTTCCCAACATGTCCTTTTTGATCTTGGAAGGTTTCCTAGCTATTCCATGAACAAACACTGCATCTTTTCAGCTGTAGGCATATTCTCTTGTTATCTTCTTCCTCCTCATTTCTCCCTACTTTCTTCCCTAGCTTTTGTTTTTAAGTTTCAAATAAAAACCCTTCCCTGTTGAAGCCCTTTCTCAACCCTTTTAATTCTAATGCCCTCCATCCATTAATTATTTCCTGTTTGTCTTGTACATTACCTGCTTTGTATATATTTTTGTTGCATGTTGGCTCCCCCATTAGGATGTGAGCTCCCAGAGAGCAGGGACTGACTGTCTTTTGTCTGTGTCTGTATCTCCAGCATTTAGCACAGTGCTTGGTGTATAGCAGGAACTTCATAAGTGTTTATTGATATCTTTACTGTAATAAGTTTTCTCAGACTTCTCTGGGTTTATCCTCTTCAGTACTTGTACAGTGCAATGATATCCTGTTACATTAATGAACCACACACTTGTTGAACAAATCAGCTGCTTTGTTCCTTGTTGCTACAGAAAGTGATGCTATGAATATTTTGGTGTACCTGGGACCATTCTTTCTTTGTTTGACTTTCTTGAGGAATATATCTAAGAATCAAAACTCTGTATCAAAAGGGTATAGATGTTTTAATCACTTGGTTAGTTTCACTGTAATTTGCTTTCCAGAATAGTACTGAAAATTCAAATGAAGCTGTGATCTCATCATTTTGGCAGTCCTCTTCAGTGATGTAGATGACAGGTCATCATTGACAACTCATTCTGTTTGACTTTTGTGCCCTCCCCTAAGTTCACCACCAGAAGTCCACCTGAAATACTGGAGGTCTTCATGTATGAGTTAAATACTATGGCCGTCTTCCTTCCTGTCATATCTGTCTATTTCCTCTTACTATCATTGTTCATACTTCCTTCCTGTCTCAAATAATATAAGATCTGAACAATAGGAGCATCCGCTGAACTTTATCAGCTATAGAGGATCACTCAACCTGGTCGTTCTCCATCACATTTAATGCTTTTGGTAAGTGAGTGTGTTCGTGTGTGTGTGTGTGTGTAATATGCATATATATGTGTATACACACACATGCTACACATGTACCCACATTCTTGTTCTTCTCCTCTCTTCATGTTTATGATCAGAAAATTGTTGAACAAGGTTTTATGTCTTTTATTATTATCTTTCACGTGATCTTAAATAGTTTAGATGTATGGGAAGGCAGCTGTTTTAAGAGCCTAAAAGGCAGTATTATTCCCACCAAATAATTTATTTTTAATCAGCAAACAGTAAGAACAGTGGGATCTTATATTCTCAACATCTTTTAGTCAGTTATGACATTGTAAAGATGTGTTTCATTGTTAAATATCACTTCAAAAAGCTACTAATACTTTTTTAAAGATACCTTCATGTATAGATAACTTGTAAAGATTTAACATACATGAGATAGATATGTAGGTCAACGTTTTCTCAGAAACTTCTTTTGTGTATTAATAAATTCCAAGATTTTAAACATTGTGTGTGTATGTGTGCACATGCATGCACTCACACCCATGCGCCTCTCATGTGCTTTTATATGTGTTTATATCTATCCCCCGGTGCCCTTCCAACTTTTCTGTCTCTATCTTGGATTTCTTCTACATCCTCTTGGTCTATTCTGGCTATTTTGTCTATTCTCTTTAGTGCCATTTCTGCCTTTCTTTGAGCTCATTTAGTGCTATGGTGTTACGGTCAAAAAGAACTACATCTCCCATCCTTGATAGTAAAAATGTTTTACTGAATATTGTTTTGCAAATCATTCTGTTTTTCTTATTTGCAGTTATTACCTTTTTATCTCTGGGATAACTTTACCCATTTTTCTTGTTGAACTTTAAAATGTTTTATCATCAGTTATTTCTTTGCTTTATGAAATGATACTGCTAATATTAAACCATCACATTCTTCTATAAGATTTCAGAAATTTTTTTAGTTTACATTTTAATCTGATATTGTAGTTGGTAACCATTTCTCTCTGGTTTTCCAAATGGTGGAACCAGTTTACAATTCATCAATTCTGTGCAAGTAAGCTTTTATGTGTATATGTGTGTGTATACATTATATAGATGTATATAAACTTTTTTTAACAACCTTCCCAATATTAACTAAAACCATGTTCTTTAATTGTTTCCAATTTTCTGTGTGTAACATCAGCCCTCTGAATTGTTTTGATCTGTATTCCTAGTGATTTGGAATATTGTTTCATGTAGTTGCTAGCAGTTCTCTTGGTAACTGTTCAGTACATGATTTGACTGTTGGGGTATGCCTCTTGGTCTTAACTGCGTTAGTTCTTGATGCATGTCTTCACGAGCACGGCATATACTGTTGGATTTGGTTGATTTCTTGGTTAGTTTAACTGAGCTGTTTTTTCCTCTTCGTTACTAATTTTGTTTTTCAGTTGTTTTCGGTGGAGTCTGACTCTTTGTGACCCCATATGGGCTTCTCTTGGCCAAGATACTCTTGTGGTTTGCTATTTCCTTCTCCAGCTTATTTTACAGATGAGGAAACTGAGACAAATGGAGTGAAGTGACTTGACCAGGGTCCCCATTTTATAAAAAGCCTTTCTGAGGTCTCCTTATTTTGAGCGCCTTCTCTTGGAGATTTTGTCAGATTTTTCTTGCCTCGTTTGTGCTCGTAAGTGTTTGAGGCCAAGTGGGTGCTCAGGAAGATGAGTCCTCCCGAATGCAGCCCAGCACTCTGTTCACTTCGCCTCCCAACTGCCCCTTTTGTTATTGTTGTTTGTTGAGAGGAATTACCCTTTGGGTATGTGAAGAGAACGGGAGGTATTGGGAAATCAGCGTGACATAAAAACAAGAAATTAGTAAAAAAAAGTTAGATTAGAAAAATTAACACCCCACTTCCCTTCTCAGTCATCTGGCTTTATAGATATTAATGGTAACCTGATCTGATTCTTTTCTAAGTTGTTTTTGTTTTGTTTTGTGATATAGCTTTTAAAAAAAAAATCCAAGTCATCTTATCCATTTTTTTAAACTTGGTATATATAAAGATTTGGTTGAAATCTAATTTCTTTCAAAATTATTTTCAGTTTTCCCATCAGTTTTTACCAGATATAAAATTCCCTAAGTAATTTTTGTTCTTTGATGTAATAATAAACATTGTGCTATAAAGTTCAGTTGTTTTGATTCTCCATTATCTATGATGTTTCGTTGATCTAGTTTTCTGTTTCTTAGTTAATAATATCAGATAGTTTTGATGATTGCTTCCTTTTAATATAGCTTAAAAGTCTGGTTTTTCTATTACTTATTACTGGGGTTTTTTGTTTGTTTCCTTTATTTATTACTGCTTTTCCCCATTAGGTTCCTTGAGATTTTAGAACTTTTGTTCTTCCAAATGAATATTTAAAAAAAAATTTTCTTCTTCTTTAAAGGATCCCTTTAGTTTTAAAAATGGCATTGAATTAAAATGTTATATTTATTTAGATAGTTTCCATTTTGTTATATTGATGTGGCCTAAGTATGAGCAATTTTACTGAAACTATTTATTGAAAACTATCAGTTTTATTGGCAGCTAGGTGGCACAGTGGCTAGACTGACAAGCCTGGAGTCATGAGGACTTGAGCTCAAATTTGAACTGAGTCACTTAGCAGCTGTGTGACCCTGGGCAAATCACTTAACCCTGTTAGACTAATTTTCTTAATCTATAAAATGAGCTGGAGAAAGAACTGGCAATACACTCTAGTATCTTTGTCAAGAAAACTCCAGATTGGGTCATGAAGAGTTGGGCACAAATGAACAACAAATATGAGTTTTGTTAGTAAATCATTAGCAGATAGAGGCAGTTTTATCTCTCCTTTGCCAGTGTTTATGCCTTTAATTATTTTGAGACTTATGTCAAGTAACAGAGAGGAATGGGGAAGTCTTTGCTTTTTTCCTGTGCTTAGAGGGAAATATTCTAATTTTTCACCATTTCAAATGATGTTAACCTTTGGAGTGAGAGTGACTTTTCATCATAAGCTGTAAGCATATGCTTTGTAGAGTTTTGTTTTTGTTTTTAGTCCAAATGAAGTATACTAAAGGTTAAAGCCTTTGTCAAAAGTTTTTTCTATTTATTTTGATTGTATAGTTTGAGGTATTTCACTCAATTTAACAAACTTACTATACGTAATATGTGCAAAACAGAATGTAACATGATAGGGATACCCAGGGGGAAAAATGATACGGTTATACTGGAAAGAGCAGAATATAGAATTAGAGGGCCTGTATTCAAATTTTTCCTCTTTTAGATGCATTTTTACATTATTATTAAATGAATTTTGTTTTAAGCCATATCTTATTCAAAGGATATTGAACATTTTCCTGACTGATAATCTTTTTGTCTCAGGTGTTGCAGCCATGTGACTTGTTTTATCAAAGTGTTCGGTCGGGTTCAGATCCACAGATGGTTGACATATCAGTAAAGGCTTTGACACTCAAGGTTGGTTCAGATACTGTTCAAAGACTTGATTTTTAGTATTTTTTTTTTAAAGCAGAATCTTTAACTGCATGCAGTTCCCTTTTTATCAAATGAATATTTATGTGCTAAAAATTACACATCTACATCTTCTTTTATGTATTTTTTGGAACAGTATTTTTTCCTTTATCTTCTCATAGTTGAATTTTGTGAAAGATTTTAAAAGAAATGGTAACTGTCTTTCTTTGTCAGAATCTTAGAGTTTCTTTTTTCCTTTAATTCATGCATTTATCAAAAAAGAATATTCATTACATGTGCCTTCTGTTAATAGGGCACCAAATTTGGTGTAATGGGAAGAGATTTGGAGAAGAGGAAGGCACATTTTCTGGACTCTCAGTACCATATAGCACACTGTAATATTTTTGATAAATAACTAGCTCATCTGAGTTGTAGTTGATGTTTGTAGAACTGGGAAATCGCATTGATATATAGAGACTAATAATGAATTGTTTTTATATAACACTTATGGTTTATACAATGCTTTATATTTGTATCATTGTATTTAATTTGCTATATTGTGGTTCTAGTACTTTTCAAACAGTTACTTTATAATGAAGTTAGGTAACAATATTACTGAAGGTAAAAATGATATTTTCTATCCTCCCCCTCATTCATACATAGATATTTACCTAGTGTTTAGGATATGCATTCAGTACTTTTCATAATGCAAATATTGTCCTTAGAAGTACTTTTTTTGATGGTTAATTATTTTTTCCCCCAGATTTCACCTATTATCATAAATACTGTAATTACTATTATGTCAACATTTTACAAAACTGTAGAAGTTAAGCATCGAGAGTCATTTCCCTCTCAGCCAGATTTATGGGACAAAATGGATACAAAGACGTTAAAAATGTGGTTTCTTGAAGAATCGAGTGATAATGAAAATGTGGCTGCTGAGACAGAGTTGGTTCCCAATGGAGAGATGATAAAAATGACCATTGACTCAATTTTCGTAGTTCTTGAAGCTGGGGTTGGTCACAGAACAGTACCAATGCTATTGGCCAAGTCATATTTTTCAGGAGAAGGTAAAAACTGGAGTACTCTAATAAACCTTCACTGTCATCTTGAGTTAGAAGTAAGTACATAACAGCATTATTCCTTTTTCTAATATTTACCACAAAGAATAGTATCTTAGTTTTATGTTTATTTTTGCCAGTTCATTTGATTACTTATAGTTACAAGTAGATTACTCAAATTTTTATAACTAAACTAATTTTTATAGTGTGTAGGACATCTTTAACTTTTTTAAAAAAACATTACAAATGACTTTCACTTAAAACTTGGAACCCCACATAAATATCTGAAACATTGAACCTTAGGCCAAATTAACTTGTGACTTTAAAATTATTCAAAGATTCATTTGATATAATATCGCCAATCAGTGTTATTATTCCTTGTATGTTCTCTAAGTTGTATTATTTAGGAGTTGATTCTATTTATGGCTAGTTCTTTATTCTGTTAAAGCTTATACCCTTTACTAGACTCTATACCTATTTTAAAGCTGATTTGTAATGTAATAATATTGATATTTTCTGCCCAAAAACATGGTGATGGAGTGGATTTTAGAACACTAATGTCTTCCTAAGGAAGTAGTACTAAATAGAGGCAGGTTTAAAACAGGATATTTTTGTGATAATAGACATTACTTGTTAGTCTCTAGAGTAGAATGTCTTAATGTTGCAGTTAATGAAGAAGACTTTTAGCGTAACTTTTAAACTAAATTTAATCTTTCATTAGTGGAAATTGTTTTGTATGTTTAATTGAATTAATGTAAGATTGATATTGACTTAAAATTTAGAAAATTCAAATTTCTGCTCAAATATACTGATGGAATCATAGAATTAGAAGCAGATCTCAGAGGTTAACACTTAACTGAATAATGTCCTTTTTTTGATACCTCCAGTAATAGGAAATGTGCTTCCTTTCAAAACAGCTGATTACAGTTTTGATAACTCCAATTATAGGAAGTTCTTGTGTATATTGAAAATATGTCTCTTATAACTTTTACATATTGTTTTCCCTTTTGAGGTTAAACAATAAGTATGCTACTTTTTCTATATGATATTTCAGTGTATTTTAGACTATTTCAATGTAACTCTTATATTTCCTCTAACTTTTTTTTAATTTTTTGATTGTAATTTGGTTCAGCTCATTAATCCAGTAGGGTTACTAGTTTCTTTATATATTTATCTATGTTTTCATATAATAGCTCTGTGTTAAAACATTTCATTTAATTCAGCTATTGAAAAAGTACTTTTTGAAGCTTTTCTTGATACAAAAGCTTTTCCAGACAACCAAAGCCAGATTTCAAAATTTTCAGCTTATTTTGAGACATACTTCAGAACTTTGCATTGAGTTTAGGCTGGAGTGTTTAGGAAATTCAGAGCATTCAGAAAAGAAAACCAGAGTTATGCAATATTAGAATATGAATGCCTGATTTTTTTTTTCAAAAATATCTCTTTAGGTACATTACTACAATGAAATGTTTGGTGTATGGGAACCTTTACTTGAACCTTTAGAAATTGATCAAACTGAAGACTTTAGACCATGGAATCTTGGAATAAAGGTATATGTGATTTCAGATGAAACTAGCATATTTTGTTGGAAAAATTAATAGTTGAGTAGATGTCATTTATATAGAACTGTTATTATGTTACTGAGGGTAACAGTGAAAGATTAATATTCTGGGCCTAGCAAAGTGTACATCTTTTTGTAACCACTGAGTGAATGAACTTTTTAAAAATAGAAGACTGTTCTATACTTGGCACAACTTGTAAAATGTTGCTTATCTCTGGCATTCTTCAACTTCTTTGTGGTATATATTTTCTAGAGATGAAAGAATTTTTAAAGTAGAAAGGAACCTTAGGGATTTATACCTCATTGTTTTACATATAAGGAAGCTGAGACCTAGAGAAGTTAAGTATTTTGTTCAGGATCAGAGTTGGGACTTTAGGTAATTTCTAGTCCATTGTGGTTATTCCCTATGCAGCAGTTTAACCTACTGAATGCATTTTGTACATTTGTCTATCCGTTAGTCATAAGATTGGGGTGTAAATGTGTTCAAGGAGGGTTAGCACCTCTGGTATGAGGACTTGCTGAGCCCTTTTCAGGACTACTTTTCCACCTTTGGGGTCTACCTGGCACTCAGTGCTCATCTGTGGCTCCAAGAATCTGTAGCATGTGAAGTAGTCACACCCTGGTAACCAAACCAGATTGATGGTAACCGTTGGGCCACAAACCTGAGTGTTGGAGGGGTGTCTACCTCAAAAGCCCAAAGCTCTCTTCACAGTGGAATGGGTGAAGGAGAATAGTTTGTTCCAGTGACCATGAAGGTGGCCAAAGCAGGTACTGTGGAGCCTGTAGAGCTTGGCCAGGTATTGAAAATACCACATTCTTTAGTGTCCGGGGCCATCACCAGCCATCCTGACTTTGGTCTTACCACTTGACTTCAGTGACTCTGGAATAGAGAGAGACACTGACAGCTTTGTGCAACTCTGCTGTATTGAAATCCAGTTCTCAGATGAGTCAAGACGTCACCGTGTGATATCATTGGTCCTCCTTGAAAACGAAGAGCAAACCATAAGTTATAAGATATGTTATCTTAGGCAAGAAGTAAGAGGCAATATTAGACTGGATATGGTTTGAAAACTCAAATATATCATAAGCAACTTCATGTTACCCTTTTTTTCCCTTTCTCACTGATAAGGAAAAGATAGACATGAGACTAAAATGTGATAAAACATGTTTTTCTTCTTGAACTGAAGACAGTGACAGGGAATATAGAGTCCAGAATTATTCTTTGCTCCTAGACCTCTGTTTTTTCAGCGATATTCTTACTTACTATCTCACAAATAAACTAGCAGATTGCTTGAAATGAAGTTTGGCAATGACACTTTTGAAAGTTTCATTAACATTTTAAAAGAGGTACTATAATTTTAAGCTTTTAGACCACAACTGTGAAATTATATAGCATCTATTATCCCCCAGCAGAATGTAAACTCCTTAGACAAATGCTTCTCCACCTCAGTGCTAAGTGCTTGCTAACTCACTTAAACATAGAAAGTGATTAATAAGTATTTGTTGGGTTGAATACGGTTAAATAAAATTAGGGAAGTGGGAATGATGTAAGTTGAAGGATGCTGAGAGCATAGACTTTAAAAATTTTTTTGTATGTTTACTCCAAAATACATTTTTAAAGTTTGTTTCTAAGTTGTGTAGTTGTATTTTGAGAAAAAAAGAACACATTTAAATTCATTGAAGATTAGATACTTAAGAAAGGTATCTTTAAATTTTCAAAACTGTATCAGAAGAGGTTGTTCCAGTCTCTATATAGCTACTGAAACGAACAACAGGTGTCATCTGATACCCTGTTTCTGTGCTGTTTTGTGATGTAGAGTTTCTTAAGAAGGTAGAAAGGCTTTGATTACTGGAGTGGGAACAGAGTATATGTTTGTCATCTGAGTGTTTCCCTCAATAAGTTCAGGGAGAATATTATCCTGAACATTGCCTACCAGATGATGAATCTTCCACAAAATTATTTTGTTATTGTTGCCATTACAATTAATGAATACTCTTCCACTTCGATTTTCTCCATTCCAGTCTCACAAAGAGACAGGACCCTTCTCCTTGGCAAAGCAAACTAATAGGCAAGTGAACACATTTATCTTTTTTTCTTGAGCTAATTGCCCCCTCTATTACCACTTCCCTCTAATTAATCTTGAATCTCTCCTTGTCTTACTTCTACTTCCTTACTGCCTGCAAACATGCCTATATCTCCTCAAAAAGAAAAAAAAAAAGGAAACCTTGATTTGATTGATCAGCTTTTGCTAACTCTAGTTCTATGTCTTGCCTCCATTCTATAGCTCAGTCCCTTGAGAAGTCCATGGAGATTCAGTGCCTATTCTTCTTTGCTCTCACTTTTCTTAAATCACTGCGGCCTGGCCTCCAACCTTACCATTTAATTAAAACTGCAAAGTTACCAGTGATCTTTCAGTTGCCACATCTAATGGCCTTTTCTCAGGCTTCATCCTTCTTGACCTCCGTGCAGCCTCTGATGGCCTCAGAAAGACTGAGACCTGGAAAAGATATTAACTGAGAAGGTCACTCACTGTACCTTGGGCCACTGACACTCTACGTGACAAAAGTCTTACTGCTGGACTCCAGTGACTGGAAGCTGATGACTTTGCACCATCAATTAAATCGAATTCATGCATGTCTTTCATGATGTCATTGGTCCTCTTAGCAAATGAAGGACAAACCCCAACAGTAGCTTTTGATACTGTCAATCTCCCTCTTCTCCGTGCCATTGTCATCCTCCAGAGTTCAATCTAAGAAGGACAAACAGAATTAGGTTGTCTGTTTATTTTTCCCAAGTAGGCAGTGTGCATGCAGAGCTGCATTCGGAAATGAGCTTACATTAGGGTTAGGCTGCACAGATTATAAAGACATAAAAGACGGAAGTGCCCCGGACTCAGGATATTTGTGCACACTAAATCCACTCTTGTGGCTGCTGACACAGCAGGAGGTTTTCAGGTTCACTCAGCGAGCACTGCAGAAGGTTGTTGGTATGTCATTTCAGAAGGGCTCAGATCATCCTCTCTGGTTGACCAGTCCAGTCTGCTGGTTCTCTTCCTTCCTTTTTGACCACTCATCAGTTTTCTTTATTGAATCTTCTTCCAGGCCCTACCCACTAACTGTCAGTGTCCCTCAAAGCTTTTCCTGGGCCCTCTTCTCTTCTTTATATTATTTCACCTGGTGATCTCATTAGCTCTCTTGGTTTCAGTTACCTTCTTTTTACTCATGATGGTTAATTCTTCTTATTCAGACCTAACCTCTCTGCTGATCTCCAGACACGCAGCTCCAACTTTTCAGACATCTTAAACTGAATTTCTCCTAGAAATTGAACATTTCCCAAACTGAACTAATTATGTTTCCACCACCTTGGCTTCCAGAAGTGGAACTAGCTAAGAAAACAATTCCTTAAAAAATACAGTTGGTCAAATGTAAAAAAGAATTAACTGAGAAGAACAACTCCTTAAAAAGTAGAATTGATCAAATGGGAAAGGAGGCACAAAAGCTAACTGAAGAAAATAATTCATCAAAAATTGGAATTGGGCAAATGGAAGCTATTGACTCTGTAAGACATCAAGAATCAGTCCAGCAAAATCAGAAGAATGAAAAAATAGAAGAAAACATAAAATACCTCACTGGAAAAGTAGCTGACCTGGAAAATATACCCAGGATAGATAATTGAAGAATTATTGGTCTGCCTGAAAGGCCCAATCAAAAAAAGAGCCTGGTCAGCATCTTTCAAGAAATTGTCAAGGAAAATTGCCTTGAGGTGCTAGAACTAGATGGTAAAATAGTCATTGAAAGAAGCTGCTATTCACCCTCTTGAAAGAGATTCCAAAATGAAAACTCCAAGGAATATTGTAACCAGATTCCAGAAGTATTGGGTCAAGGAGAAAATACTGCTGGCAGCTAGAAATAAACAGTTTAAATATTGTGGAACCATTGTCAGGATTACACAGGAAGGACTTAGCGGTTTCTACATTAAAGGATCAGAGGGCTTGGAATATGAAATTCTGGCAGGCAAAGGAGCTTGGATTATAACCAGGAATGAACTCCTGAGCATAACTGAGCATAATTTTTCCAGGGAAAAGGTAGGTATTCAATGAAATATGGAACTTTCAGTTATTCCTGTTGATAAAACCAGAGCTAAATAGAAAATTTAATCTTCAAAAATTAGACTCAAGAGAAACATCAGGGGGGTGGAGCCAAGATGGTAGAGTAGAAAGACACACAAAGGCAGGCTTTCCCCACACAGCCCATAAAATACCTGGAGAGAGGGACTCTTAACAAATTTTGGAGCAGCAGAAGTGGAGAACAACAGAGTAGAGGAGATTTCCAGACCAGGGTGACTTGAAAGGCCCACAAGAAACATTGGTTGCACCAGACTCAGAGTGGAGCGCAGCTCAGCCTTGCCCACTCGGGGTAGCTCTTGAACAGCCCTCAGGGGCTTAATCTTCAGTTGCACTAACAGCGAATCCCCAGTCCCAGCAGCAGTCCACAGATCCCTCAACTCACAGGCGCTGAAGGTCAGCTATGGAGTTTTTTCAGCTGGCTGGGAAGGGAGAAGGCCTTCCCATAGCTCCAGCCTTAGGCAGCAGCCTGCAGAGGCCATGGCAGGCAGCAGCATTTCCCATCTTAGCCCTTACCGCAGCTGTATCCATTTTTGGATCATAAAACTCCTGGGGGCACTGAGGAGCTGAATATTACCTCAGCCCTGTGTGGAGGCCCTGAGGGATCTGGTCTTTGTCTTGCACTGAATGGCAGCCCTGCCCCCACAACTTGATCGAATCCCAGCCCCCCAGTGCTGGCTTGGCGGAACTGGAGTCTAGGTGGCTGTGGAGAGGAAACTGCCAAGATTCTGGGCACAAAAATCTCTCTCTGCTCCCAGATTGATTGCGCCACCTTGGAGGAACTGAGATTTTATAGATTCTCAGAGTATACCCTACTCTTGACAAAGAATCCAAAAGTCAAGTAACTTACTGGGAAAATGCCCAAAAAGGGGGAAAAAAATAAGACCATAGAAGGTTACTTTCTTGGTGAACAGATATCTCCTCCCATCCTTTCGGATGAGGAAGAAAAATGCTTACTATCAGGGAAAGGTATAAACGTCAAGGCTTCTGTATCCCAAACATCCAAAATAAATATTCAATGGGCTCAGGTCATGGAGGAGCTCAAAAAGGATTTTGAAAATCAAGTAAGAGAGGTGGAGGAAAAATTGGGAAGAGAAATGAGAGAGATGCAAGAAAAGCATGAAAAGCTGGTCAACACCTTGCTAAAGAAGACCCAAAAAAATACTGAAAAAAATAACACCTTTAAAAAAAAAAAGAGAAACATAAAAAGGTAAGCAGGAAAAAAAGCCCCACCATGTTTTCCAATAAAGTTAAATTACTTATATTCCTACAAGAGAAGATGATACTTGTGACTCTTGAGAACTATATCTTTATTGTGACATTTAGAAGGGGAATACATAGAGAAGAGGGTGTTGGTATAAGTTGACCTTGATGTGATGATAAGAACTATTAAGGGGTGAAAAAATGTCTGTACTGGGGGAAGAGTAAAGGGGGAGGCAGAAAAGGGAAAGGAGAAAGAAAAGGAAGAGGGGCTGAAAGAAAGGTGGGCAGATTGAGGGAGATGTTGGTCAGTAGCAAAACAGTAGTGAGGAGGGAAAAGGAGAAAGAGTGAAAAGCATAATGGGGGCAGGGATATTGGGATTTTGCCAAATTTTTTACCCAACATTTAAGGAACAATTAATTCCAATACTGTATAATCTATTTGGAAGAATAGGGGAAATTGTCCTACCAAATTCTTTTTATTATACAAATATGGTGCTAATGGCTAAACCAGGAAGAGCCAAAACAGAGAAAGGAGATTATATTCCAGTTTCCCTTATGAATATAGATGCAAAGCTTTTAAGTAAAATATAAGCAAATCAATTACAGCAACTTATCCTCAGGGTAAGTATACTATGTCCAGTTGCGAGTGATACCAGGAATGCAGGACTGGTTCAGGATTAGGAAAATGAATCAGTATAATTGATCATATAAATACCAAAATTAACATAAATTGTATGAGATTATCTTAGTAGATTCAGAAACAGCTTTTGACAAAATACATCATTTGTTCCTATTAAAAACACTAGAGAGCATAAGAATAAATGGAGTTTTCCTTAAAATGATAAGTGGCATCTATCTATGACTCCCAACAAGCATTATATTTAATGGGGATAAGCTAGAAGCATTTCCAGTAAGATCAGGGGTGAAACAAGAATGTTCATTATCACCACTGTTATTAAATATTGAACTATAAATATTAACTTAAGCAATAAGAGAAGAAAAAAATGGAAGGAATTACAATAAGAAAAGAAGAAACAAAGCTGTCACTCTTTGCAGATGATATGATGGTGTACTTAGAGAATGCTGTAGAATCAACTGAAAACCTGGGTGAAATAATGTAACAACTTTTTAGCAAAGTTAAAGGATATGAAATAAACCCATGGCATTTCTATATATCACTAACAAAGCCCAGCAGCAAGAGATAGAAAGAGAAGTTCCATTTTATGTAACTGTAGATAATACAAAATATTTAGGAGTCTACCTGCCAAAAGAAACCTAGGAACTATATGAACACAATTTACTAATCAGTAGATGTGTGCGTTTTGTAATCTGCTGATAGCTTTTCATTTGTGAGAAGTGTTTTAGAGGTGTCCCTTTTCTTCTTCTTAGCTTGGACAGCTATCCTAGCTTTGTAGAGGAGGAGCAGAGTTTATCCTCCATTTTTCCCTGTCAGAATATGTTGTTGCAAGAAAAGACAGGGCTGACAGCAACAGGCCTTCTCATTTGTCACACTTAAGGGAAGACCACGTAAACTTGAGATACCTGGGAGAGCAATGAGGGGGAAGGGAAGGGGCAACAACTGAAGGGTGTCCCTTAAACTGGGACGCTACTAAGACCAATAGGAGTAAGTCAGCGTGCTGGCTGCCCAGACCTGAGGCTTTTAATGCTGGAGGGAGTTACCTCTGACTTCGACAGGGAAAGAATTTAAACTCAGGTGTTTTTAGGCAATGGCAGGAGACTTGATGCTCTTGTTAGAAGCTGTGCTGAGAACTGCGCATGTTCTTTATACCAACCTCTTACTAGGCCTCTTGGTTCCATTTTCACTTAATGCTTATGGGTGGCTAGGTTTTTCCTTTCGTATTTTCCTTTTGTAAGGGTGAACTCTCACCATTTCTCCTAATTCCATAATACGCAATGGCATAATTAAGGTTATAACTTTTAATTTTAAAAAAATAGACTTATGCTTTTAATGGAATGCAATTATTTTGGTTTCTAATCTTACCTGTATCTAAAACAAGTTTGTTTGTAACATTTTAGGTTAAAAAGAAAGCAAGGAAGGCCTTGGTTGAATCGGAAACTGAGGAAGAAAACTACAAAGTGCCAGAGTATAAAACAGTAATCAGTTTCTATTCAAAAGATCAATTGAACATTACACTATCTAAATGTGGCCTTGTAATGTTGAATAATTTAGGAAAGGTAAGAAATTGATTTTAAGTAACATGGTCTTCCTTTTAACCAACCCAGTCCTAATTTTGACTAAGAAGTACGTTGTTTGGTTTGATAAGATTTTTGTTATGGTTATCTATTTTCCTCATTGGAAAAAAAGCTAGGTGACACAATGAATGGACTCACAGGTTTGAAGTACGGAATTTATCTTCCTGAATTGGAACCTGTCCTCACACACTTAACTAGCTGTGTGATCTTGGGCAAGTCATTTAACCCTGTTTACCTCAATTCCCTCATTTGCAAAATGATTTGGAGAAGGAAATGGCAAACCACTCCAGTGTCTT
The DNA here is from genome assembly GCA_023548195.1 of Bettongia penicillata ogilbyi. NCBI lineage: Eukaryota > Metazoa > Chordata > Mammalia > Diprotodontia > Potoroidae > Bettongia > Bettongia penicillata. The sequence continues at coordinate 1,020,505 of JAJHZJ010000666.1, read as the reverse complement.
TGTCCAGAAAACCTCAGATGTGTCATGAAGAGCTGGATGTGACTGAGACACTTGAACAGTAGCCAGAACAACAGAATTTTCCTTATCCTTTATAGTACTTTTGTGTTCTATTCTTATGCATTTTATTTGAAATATGTTTTGCTCATTAGGCATTTGCAGAAGCTGCTGTACAAACTTCAGATGTTTTCACAAAGGATCAAGCACCATTTATGATTTCCAATTCTCTTGGAATTACCATCTCTGTATCAATGAGTGATTCTTTTCGTGTTCTTAATGTTCCTGTGGCAAAAACATTTGAATTAAAAAATGAACAGAGTTTAAGTATGGATTATGTCAGAAGTCATGATGGTGATCAGTTTAGTGCAATGACAAGCCTAAGCAGCAAACTTTTTTTCATTCTACTCAGTAAGTTTCACATTTTAAACAGTATTTTTCTTTAAGGATATTTACTGCAATGATGTATAGCATATATATTCTAATTTGTTCTCAGCTACAACCTGAATGTGTCATAAGTGGGAATTCAGTGACATTACAGAAGGGTTAAATGACTACAGTAGAGTTTTGCTATAATGGATTAACTCTATTATTTCAAGATGACATTCCCAGAATTTCAGAGTTGAAAAGAACAGCATAAGCCATGGAATCTAAACAGTACCTTAATAGAAATCCCATCTATAAAACCCATAGAAACTGTCTGGTTTTTTCTTCACGATCATTAGGTAGAAAGTTATAAGGCTGGAATATTGCCATGGTGTGGTGGAGTTAGAAAACTATGGAAAGACTTGGACTTATAAAGGAAAACTCTTGGATCCATTTTCACTTAATGCTTGTGGGTGGCGAGGTTTTTGCTTTTGTGTTTTTCACCCTTCACCCTCCCTCAGGACACAGAGGACAAGCAAATATAGTGCAGTGTTACATAGATGCATGTGAATGTATGTGTCTATATATGAGTATGATTATAGACATCTAAGTATACGTGTGTGTGTATCCATATATATATATATATATATCCATGCTTAATAGTAGTGTTTTTGAAGTGAAGGAGGAAGAGGAAAAACTGAAGATAGTAAAAAGTGAACAGCAGAGAACAAAAGAAAATAAAAGGCAGCAAAGACAGAATGGACAGCTTGGAACACAATGTGTAGTATTTACTACGTAGGCTTTCTTGAAATGAAAGTTGATTGCTGTGTATTTTGAATCCTCTCTCGTGTTCCGTTGTTCCCATGGCAATGGCTTTTTTTCCTTTTCTTACTTTGTATTTAACTTCTAATATTTTGTAACGTGCTTCTTTTTCTTATTGTCTATTTGTGTTTGTTATTGTTTAGCTAAGTTTAAAATAAATTCATAATAATTTTAAAAAGATCACTAGGGAGAAGACATTCATTATGTACTGAGGAAGCCTATTCCATTTTTCAGTTTAGGAAGTTTTCCCTTACGTACACATTTCCCTTATATCTGTTTCCTCTTTTTCAGCTTCTGCTTGTTGCTTTTAAGCCTTTTGACATCGAGCATAACACTCCTCTTCCATGTAGCAGGTCTTAAAATACCTAAAGACAAGATTCATAGCCTCTTTAGTCTTCCCTTCTCCAGGCTAAACACCCCCAGTTTTCATATGGCATCTTCTTGATTCTGTGGTCATCCTGTATATTCTTCTGTAATATGTTGCTCAAAAGATACAACAGTCCAGGTGTGGTCTAACCAGGACAAGGTCTAATCACAGAAACATATCCCATTCTTAATATAATAGCACATAATAACATTAGCCTTTTATTTGCTGCTGTATCTCATAGTTGACCCATATGATTTGCAGTTCTCTAAAATGCCCAGATTTTTCACATGAATGACTTTAGAACTGTACCTTCACCATCTTTGACTTATAAAGTTTGTTTTTTAATGTAAGTGTAAAGCTTTACGTTTTTATTTTTTATTAGATAATGTTGATTTCGTCATTCACTAACAGCTATTAAACTTTTTTGTTAGATTTTTTTTTTAAATGATAAACTGCTTTCTTTGTCTCTTTCCCCTTTAACTGCCCTCTGCCTGCTCCTCTGCCCCACATAATTGAGAAAACAAGAAAAACAATTCTAATTACAAACCTTATAGTGAAGCAAAACAAATTCTCACAGTGGTAGGGCTTTTAAACTTCATTTTAATATATCAAACCCAACATTCTCTTATGCTGAGTTTTTTTTGGGGAATTCTGTCGTCCAATATAATACCTAGTCCAGTTTTTTGTAACATGAAAATTTTATATAAGATTACAATGTATGGCTTTATCAGTTTTGTTGATTGGGCTAGGAGCTAGCATAGGAAACTCTTTAATCAGGAAATTCCCCTTACCAATTCAGATAGGCTAGGCACCTTCTCTCGGACTTGTATTCTCCAGAATTTCCTAGAAAACTGAGAGTATAAGTAACTTGCTCAGGATCACATTGCCAATATGTTCCAGAGGTAGGATTTGAACCTGTTCTGAGATCTTTTTCTGTACATTATGCCATGTTGCCTCTCAACCTAATCTGTCAGTAAACAATCATTTAAGAACTCACTGCATACTAAGCATTGTACTAGGTACAGGAAAAACAAGTTTAATAAATGAAGCATTCCATACTCACTAGGAGATTCCTTTTTAATTAGAGGAGAAAAACAAGGACATAGAAAATTTTATATACATATATGTATAGAGAGAGAGAGGGAGAGGGAGAATAAAGACAAATACTAATTAGTTAAATACAGAATATTTTGGGAAAGCAGCTGAGGAAATATGAAAAGGTTTCATATAGAAGGTGATTCTTAAGGTGAATGTTGAAGAAATAGAAATTCTTTAAGACAAAGTTAAGGAAGTTATACATTCTCAATGTGAAGAACAGTCAATACAAAATTACTGAAACTGGAGATGGAGTATTGTATCTGAGGAACAGAGAGAAGGCCAGTTGAACTGGAGTACTGAGTGGAGTTGGGAGACTAAAAAGGTTTATTGCTTGTTAAGCTTTTCTTATCTATTTTATGGTCAATAGGAGATCAGGAAGAGTAATAATAATTTCCTTCTAGTTCATTACTGCCCTCTGTTATAGGCAAAAAGATATTTGCCTCTTCAAGGTGTGTCCAGAGTTTAACTGCTTTCTAATTGAATCTCTCTTCTGATATACACAGATCAAACTGTCTAGTTATGTTTGTTGTGTAGCATAATCTGGTTTTTCCAATGGCTTGACACACTCTGTTACTTCCAAATTAAGGTCTTGTCCACACCTCGTTTATACTTTTGATTGTGTCAGTAACTCAATAAAAAAACCTTTCTTAACTGATGAGGGTATCAGGGCATAGAGCATTTTGTTAATTGGGATTCTAGTGCTCTGGGATACTCACTATAATACTTATTAAATGAAATGTCTCTTCTCAAGGATACTATTGTCACTTTATTTCCAGATTTTAATGGTAATCTCTAAATTTCAGTGACATGCATACTTGTATCTTTATTATTGGCATAATAAAGGTTGAGATAACTTATCCCACCAAAATTTGTTAGTAAAACTATTCTTTGGGTCTCTCATTTGTAAAATATATTTTTCTTTTGATGTAGCACCTGAAAACCATTCTACTGCTGATAAGATTCCTTTAACAAAAGTGGGTCGATGCCTATACACTGTTAGACACAGAGAGTCTGGTGTTGAAAGATCTATTGTTTGTCAAATTGATACAATTGAAGGAAGCAAGAAGGTTACAGTCCGATCCCCAGTACAGGTATTTTGTGATTTGACTTTAAGAAAAAAATCATACTCTATTTATAACTCTAAATGCGCTTAAGGTATAAACTTCAGTCTTTATATTAGAATGTTTCTTGTATGATTAACAAAGTATTTTACTGACTCAGTCATATAGTACCTTAAGCAAAATAAAAATTATTTTCAAATATCTCATTTTGAATTTTACATGTACTTTTATTTTATTAGCGTGTATATATGTCAGATAATTGAGTTTATATAGCAGGTGTGGTTAGTCTCTAAAGCACTTCTTAAACTAATGTAATGTACAACCCAAAAGAGTTGTTTGATATTCCCCTTTCTCTCTTTTTTCTACCTGTTTTCCTCCTCCCTCTGCCCCCTCCCCCACAGTATTTCCTCCTTGCCAAACTGTATATTGATTTCTTGCCAAATGTATATTGTCCTAAGCAGCCTCAGTTATGGTTCTGCTGTTTCCTTGGCTTGTACCTCAGTCTCCTAGTAGAGGCAATATCTTTATTCTCCATACAACACCAGAGTCAGGAGGCCAAGGTTATTTCATGTGTATCTAGCCACAGTTCACAAAGTAGGATGTAACACATGAGGTGGAACAGTGACGTCAAAGAGAAACATCCTTGTGGGCTTCATATTGACTTAGAAAACCAAGAGTTAACATTATTCCCTGTTGTATTTTCTTTGTTATGTTAGACATTTTTATTACATTTTGATCTGATTCAATCTGCACTGCAGAGTTTTATAGGCTATAAGGTGGTGGGGTATAGAACATTAATGGAAAAATGTTTTTTGAAGATTTTGCTTGCTTTAAGAATTTCTGAATTTGTTAAGATTTAGGAGGTCACCAGTTTTTTAAGTCAGGCAGTAATTTGCTCTACTTATACCTAATTATGAAAGTATTTCCTTTAGTTTTACAATTTTATCAATGACTATAGCAAAGGTCCATCCTCCTCCAATAACTTGGAGTATAACTTTGGAGATATCAGCTTACTTTTGCTGTTTCTTTCCTTTTATGTGAAAATAATGCATAATGTTTTCGTGTGTAATGTTTTCAAAGTGACTTATTTGTTTTCAATTATTTTGATTTTGTAGATGCGAAATCATTTCTTAGTTCCACTGAATGTTTATGAAGGTGACACATTATTGGGAACTGCTTTACCAGAAAATGAGTTCAACATACCTTTGACATCTTATCGGTGAATAAAAGAAATTTTCAACTTGTTTTTTTAAAGTCACTTTTATTATTAGTTGTGTGTGACCATGAAGAAATTACAGGACTAAAGAGTAGACCTGTACACATACACACACAGACACACACACACACACACACACACACACACACTCACTTACTTACTTATGGAGTATTTTATTTTTATGCAGTATTTCTACTCCTGAATGGATTTATGGAAAGTTTCTTCAAAAATTCCCCTAATGCAACATGGATAATTTTGATTTTTAGAAATTTAATTTATAAGCAGTATTTTAGAAATATATCCATTATATAAAGAGAGATACTCAAACCATTTAATCCTTAATGTTTAAACTGTTAAGGGTTAATTGTAGTATATATCATATTTTAAATTGTGGTTATCTTTGAATATTGAATGCTCACTGTTATTATTAGTAAAGTATATTTGGCATGGAAATTTAAATATTCCCCCAAATAAAACTTAAATTCTAAATAAGGGTGGAATTATGCCATAACAAGAAGTAATTCTTTTAAGATTTACATTCTTGAGCATTCTCTTTTGTGGGAAAAGTATAGACAGAACTAACATATTCCTAAATTACAGGAGTTGATGTGTCTTGACTTTTGTTTGTAAGCCTTTGTAACTTGGGAGGATGGTGGTGCACTTAGGGAAGCCTCATTCAAAATATTACAAAATTCACAAAATAAATAGGAGTCAGTGTTCTAATTCACACACAAGATGTAAATGTAGTTATGCTAATGAAATTAAGAATGACCGCTGATTTCTGGGAATATTTGTTGTTCATGATTGGACTAATTTTAATATAATAAAAATTATTCTAATGCCTAAATTAATTTAGTTTTACTGTGTTTCAGTGGAACTACCAAAGGGACATTTTATAGAACTAAGCAAAATACCAACAAATTTAATTTGGTTGAAGAGAAAGTCGTGCATCTCAAGAGAATTAAAAGGAAATAAAATTAGAAATGAAGGAAGAATAACACTTGCAGACCTCAAATTATTGTATAAAAAAGTAATCAAAGAACTAGTAGGTACTTGTTTAAAAAATTGAAAAAAATATGTCCTTGGAATACTGATAAGGAAGAATCAGAAAAAAATATTGAATTCAATAATCCAGTGTTTCCTTACAGAAATTACTTGAGAAAGAACTCTAATTTGGTGCAAACTGCTAGTAAAATTGGAAACAGTTTTTGACAGAAATTAGATTTAACCATCATGTAACAGCATAAACAACAAATGTTCAAAATAGATTTTTAGTCTGATATAATATGAAAATGTGACATACACACAAACAACCAGATATGGTTGGGAGGGAGTTAATCAAAAAAGTCGAAGCTATTACCAAAGATAAAATCGATAATTACAATTACATATAATTATATTAATAAAATTAATGCCACAAAATTATATTAATAAAATTAATGCCATTATATTAATAAAATTAAGAAGGGAAGCTGCTGATTGGGGAAAAAAATCTTTATATCAAATATCTTTGATAAGGGTCCAGTATCTAAGATATTTAAGAAAATTGCACAAAGAGGGAGACTAGTGATAAGAAACACTGTATTGCTAAACTTGATGTGTGGATTAAGTTTATTTTACTGCTTCCTCCCCTACTCCCCCCCTCCCCGCCCCCTTTCTTTTTTAATGTAAAGGTGGGTGAGGAAAGAAAAAAATGCTGTAAGCTTAAAAAAATACTCCTCAGAATATATAATGGGCTAATATGAGATTATAGAATGAAAAGTTCACTAGAAACATTTTCTTTAGGGTGATCCAAATTAATTTTAATAATTAAATGGAGTTATTGCAAAATCTTCATCACATTCATGCATTTACTTTACAGAAATGTTAAGACTCCTTTAGTTAAATAAGGTTCTCTGATGTGATTAAAGCCATTAATGATTAGTGAACACTTTTGCCATCAGGAAATGCATTTCCCTAACACTTTCATGTGCCAGTATTTGTAAAAAAAGCATAACGTTTTACTTAATATTAATTCTCCTTCATAAGAAGTAATAGTCTCAGTTTATTAATATGATAGTTGTTCTTCCTGGTGCTTTGTTTTTTCATGCATAGCGTCCAGTGCTTAAGGACTTGTGCTAGTGAAACACTTGTGACTTTTTACATTGAAGTCTTTTTTTTTTTTTAATGTGGGCCTAGATAGCTTTCTGACATATTCCTTGCTTTCATTAAGTTTTATGAGCTAAATAGTGTATATTTAGTATACTATATAGCATATACTCATATAGTATATGCTATATATGCTATATATATATATATATATATATATATTACAATTTCAACTAGTTAATGCAGAAACTATTTTATGATGAAAATTAGAAGTACAGCATGAACTTTTTATCTAGGAAAACCACCATTTTAAAGTGAAAGTATACCATGTCACAAAAGAATCGTTTAACATGTGATACTTCATATAAAATTATTTATAGTTTCCATAATGTATTTAGGGTACTATCTAATTATTGAGCAGCCTTTCTGATTGTTATGTTTTAATATTGAAATTTGATTAAATATAATCTAAATCCTAATAAATAGTGTAACTGCATAAGAAGTTAAAAAGAAGCACAACATAATTAGCTATGCTATTCTAAAGCTATATGTATATTAGCTTGCTTCTTAAAGTCATTACAAGTTGATTTTTTTTCCTATAGATCAGCCATTTTTTTGAAACCAGATGGTGAAGAGTATGAACCATGTGATGAAATCAACTTTGAAGAAATTATAAAACATGAAGGACTCCTTCTAGAAAGGAGATGTAGAACTTTATACTCTGCTAAGAAAGCATTTATCATTAATATTGTCCCTGAAAAAGATACATTGACATCCATGTCAGCATATTCAGATGATGGATGGGATTTACCATACATAATTCATCTATGGCCTCCTGTTCTTCTCCGCAATTTTCTTCCTTACAAAATTGCTTATTATCTAGAGGTAATTTTTAAAAAGTATTTTCTGTCTTCAGTTTGGTAAGTGAAGCTTGATAAAGATAGAGAAGATAAAATAATTATACCATTCAGATGTAAATTGCAGTACTAGAGGGAAATATCTAGGACAATGGAAAAGCCATACAAAGTGGTTTAAAATAAAAAAATACTGATGTGCCAGGCCTTGTCAAATAGGTTTTTCAAAATATTGGCTGTGAAGCAAATTGCTATTTAATACATTAATATTTAGAATATTGGCCAGAGATTTGGCCTGAGAGTTAGAAGACCTGAGTTAAGTCTCACATAATAAGACGCATGTTGATTGTGGTATCCTAGGCAGGCCTCTCAACTTCTCATAGTTTCAAATTGGCATCTCTCTGAGACTGCATATTGCAAAGAGGATACTGTTCCACACTGGTAATGAAAATTCCTCTCAGGACCTCCATATACTATTGAAATTATTATTAAAAAAGTAAAAAGTTACAGAATTGGGTTTGTGTACCTGTCACAAAAGTTTTAGCTGCAGTACTAAAAAAGAAAGAAATTAAGATATAGAAAAACTTTTAAAACCTTATACTCAAAGGAAAATTTCTTCTAACATTAATACTTGTATTTTAAGTAATAAGCATTTTTCTAAAATTGTTTTCATAAGCTGACAGAAACTGCATTCCTTTAGGCGTAGGGCAATATGAGGGCATTTTCTCCTTATGGCATGACTTGATGAAGTTAATATAGAGAGAAAAATTTTATTTCCTCCTTGTCAGGATACTTTCTTTCAATTGAAGAATGGCTTATATGCCCTTTTATGAGTTATTTTACTAAATGCTTTAGAATATATGTATTTTCTATTTTTATTGTTTTGCCATTATTTTTAACCTGTAACTGAAGGTACATCCTAAGTCTATTTCTCCTACTTCCCAATTTCCCCTTTCTTTTCATCTTTCCTTTTTTCTAACTTTAATATTTTTCCCCCTCTCTTAAGTTTTATTTGCATAGCATTTAGGAGCATTTGTGGTAGAAAGCAACTACCTACTTTAATTGCTACCAACTTCTTTCACACCATCCTAGCTCCCATACCTAACTCTAGTCACATTTTCTTCTATAAATACTTTCCCTTTGCTTCGTATTCCTCTGAATCTAAATATACTCCCTCTGTAATGATGGGGTTGTTCTATAGACACCTATGTAAACAGGCTTCACTTACTCATCAATTTTCTGATCAAGATATGTTTATCAAGATGGATTTTCTGAGTTTTCCATCACTGTATCTGCTTTCAAAAATATTTGTTTTCTGTCTGTTTTTATGTACAATTATAATTTTAACTATCATTTAACATGGGGAAAGCATTAAATATAAGTAGACTTTTTCATGTTATTCAGAAGTAACCCTTTCTTTTTTTATTATAGGGAAATGAACTTAGAGTTTTCACTCTCACAGAGGGTTGCTCGACACAGATTTGCACTGCAGAGTTGGATGACACTAGATTGCATTTAAAGCTAATTGACTATCTTGACCAAGATTGGAAAAGTGAATATCAGATAAGATCTAATCAACATGACATTAGTTTTATTAGCTTCGTTTGTGTCACTGAGATCGAGAAGACAGAATTAGTGATTGCCATTCATTTGACTTACACTACTGGCCAGACAATTGTAGCGTTTCACAGCCCTTATTGGATGGTAAATAAGACTGGTCGGATGTTACAGTACAAAGCAGATGGGATTCATCGAAAGCATCCTCCTGATTACAAAAAGCCAGTACTCTTTTCTTTCCAACCTAAACACTTTTTTAATAATAACAAGGTATGTAATTTTAGGCTTACTTCACTATATCTACTTTGCTGTCCTTTAGAACTCTGAATTAAATAGAACCTATTTCTTAACTCTATTATTATTATCTTAATTATTTATAATTAATAATATAATTTATTAATTATAATATTATCTGTTATTATCTTAAATCTGTTATGATTATCAAATGAGTATATAACAAACTTTACAAATCTTAACATGCTATGTAAGTATGAATTGTTGCTGCTGCTTTTGTTACACAGATTTTTATTCTTGTCAAGAAATGTTCATTTTTAAAATTAGTAATATTCACTAAATTATTTCAGAATTTTAAAATTTGTTAAAGTTGATGATGTAATGTTTGATATTTTTCACAAGTTCCACTAATGAAGAAAATAAGAAATACTTTAATCTCTTGAACTTTAGCGTTGTTTTTTTATTTTTATTCTTATTTAGGTTCAGCTTATGGTGACTGACAGTGAATTATCAGACCAGTTTTCAATTGATACTGTGGGTAGCCATGGAGCTATTAAATGTAAAGGCATGACGATGGAGTATCAAGTGAGTTAATGATGTGATTATGCAATTATTTTATTAATGCTTAAGAAGTTTTTGTTGATTATTATTCAGAGACTGTGTATGCTTGTAAAAATAATAAAATGTATTTAATTTTTGTCTTTTTTAGGTTGGTGTGACCATAGACTTGAGCAGTTTTAATCTTACAAGAATTGTGACTTTCACTCCTTTTTATATAATAAATAATAAAAGTAGATATAATGTGAAAGTATCCGAAGAGGGAAGTGAAAAATGGATCTCTCTTGATTTGGAGCAGGTAGGTGGATGAACTTCAAATGTGCTTCCTTTGATTTTGCTGTGTTAAATAGACACCACTAACAACCAAGTCAGAATGTTTTCTTTCTATAGACTACCACTTATCTCAGACAGTTGTATGCTGGTATAAAGTGGGAGAATTGAATTCTTTTTTCTTGTTTTTTTTTTATTTCCTAAATTTATTTATTTGTGTTTTACTTTTCAGCATTCACTTCCATAAGATTTTGAGCTCCAAATTTTCTCTCCCCTCTCCTTTGTCCCCTCCCTAATATGGTGTGCAGTCTGATATAGTCTATACATATACATTCATATTAAACATATTTTAGCATTAGTCATGTTGTAAGAAGAATTATTACTAATGGGAATAACTGCAAGAAAGAAGTAATAAAACAGAAAAAAAGAGATCAAATTGTGTGCTTCGATCTGCATTCAGACTACATAGTTCCTTTTCTGGATGTTGATAGTATTTTCCATTGTGAGTCTGTTGGAGTTGTCTTAGATCCTTGCATTGCTGAGAAGAGCCAAATCTGTCAAAGTTAGTCCTTGCACAATGTTGCTGTTAACTGTGTGCAATGTTCTCCTGGTTCTACTCACTTCACTCACCATCAGTTCATATAAGTCTTTGCAGGTTTTTCTGAAGTCTTGCCTGCTCTTCATTTCTAATGAAACAATAGTATACCATTACATTCATGTACCATAGCTTCTTCAGCCATTCCCCAGTTGGTGGATATACTGACAGTTTCCACTTCTTGGCCACCATAAAACGAGCTGCTATAAAAATATTTTTGTACATGTGGGTTCTTTTCCCATTTTTATGATTTCTTTGGGATACTGGGACAAAGGGTATGTACAGTTTGATAGCCCTTTGGGCATAGTTCCAGATTACTCTCCAGAATAGTTGGATCTGTTCACAAGTCCACCAACATTGCATAGTGTTCCAATTTTCCCATATCTTCTCCAACATTTATCATTTTCCTATTTTGTCATGTTAGCCAATCTGATGGGTATGATATGATACCTCAGAGTTGTTTTGATTTGCATTTCTCTAATGAATAGTGATTTAGAGCATTTTTTTTTCACATGACTACAAACAGCTTTAATTTCTTCATCCATTGACCATTTATCAATTGGGAAATCACTTGTATTCTTATAAATTTGACTCAGTTCTCTATATATCTTGCAAATGGAGCCTTTATAAGAGACACTGGCTATAAAAATTGTTTCCCAGCTTTCTGGTTCTCTTCTAATCTTGGTTGCATTGACTTTTTTTGTGCAAAGACGTTTCAATTTAGTGTAATCAAGATCATCCATTTTGTATTTCATAATGTTCTCTATCTCTTGTTTGGTCATAAATTCTTTCCTTCTCCATATATCTGACAGGTAGATTATTTCTTGCTCTCCTGGTTTGCATATAGGATCAGTGTTTATATTGAAATCATCTACCCATTTTGACTTTATTTTGGTATAGGGTGTAAGATGTCAGTCTGTATCTAGTTTCTGCCATACTTTTTTTTTCCGTTTTCCCAACAGTTTTTGCTAAATATTGAGTTCTTATACCAGGAGCTGGAGTCTTTGACTTTATCAAATAGTAGATTGGTATAGTCTTTGGCTGTTGTGTCTTGTGTACTGAAACCATTCCACTAATCCATCTCTATTTCTTAGCCAGTACCAAGTAGTTTTTGATGATTGCTGTTTTACAAAACAGTTTAAGATCTGGTACAGCTAGGTCACTTTCCCTTGCATTTCTTTTAATTAATTCTGGACCTTTTTTTCTGCCAGATGAATTTTGTTGTTATTTTTTCTAGCACTATAACATAATTTTTTGGTAGTTTGCTTGGTATGGCACTGAATAGGTAAATTAATTTAGGTAGAAATGTTATTTTTGTTATAGTAGCCCGGCTATCCATGAGAAACTATTATTTTTCCAGTTACTTAGATCTGACTTTATTTGTGTGAAAAGTGTTTTGTAGTTGTGTTCATTTAGTTCCTGGGTTCGTTTGGCAGGTAGACTCCCATTATGTTTTATAATATCTACAGTAACTTTAAATGGAATGAGAATAGCATTCTTTATTATTATTCTAATGAGTTTGAAACAAAACACATATGATGACATGTTGGTCATTTAAGTGGTGCAGTGGATAGAGTTATCAGGTCTGGAGTAAGGAAGACCTGAGTTCAGATCCATCCTCAGAAACTAGCTGGGTGACCATGAGCAAGCCACTTAACCCTGTTTGTCTCAATTTCGTCATCTGTAAAATGAACTGGAGAAGGAAATGGCAAACCATTCCAGTACCTTTACCAAGAAAACCCCAAATGCAGTCATGAAAACTGGACATAACTGAACAGCAGCTAAAGATGACCTAAGATTTAGTGGTACAGTAAAGGTACTATTATACCTGTGCATGCTGTTCTGAACAACTGCCTCCAAACAACTAAAAGTGAGGATCCTACTGAGAACAGTGGGAGACATACGTTGGTTGTTTGTATAATGTTATGTATAACTAATGAGGAACTCTACAGAAGAAAAGAAGTAAGTAACTGTATGAAAGGAAGAAAAAATGGGTTATCAGTGCAGAAAAAGTGAGAGATGGTTGGATGGACCACCAGAAGAGCCCAATGGTACCCTCGTAATGCTGGAAGAAGGAAAAGAAAACCTTTTAGCATTCTATGCTAAAGGTAAGTTGTGTAAGATCATCCTGTATGGATGGATGGTGATCCTCTTCATTAGAGTCAATTTTTCAATCAATAGCAGGCCCATTTGGGTGTTTGAGCAAAAGTGTAAGGAAGTGAGGCATTGATATAATAGAAGAAATGTAATTGCTACAAATTTAAGATTTGTTATTCTTCTTTCACAATAGTGAGTTAGAGTATGTTGAGTTTTAAAGGATTACATTTCTCCTGCAAGTTGTCCATCCTAAGTGATTTAATACTCTGAGTGGTAAAGGGGACGTATTTTCTTTTGGGATTGTTTAATATTTTCCTTTTAATTGACTCTTGGTAATTATGAAAGTGTTTGAATTGAATTTTTATAATTTTTGAATATATGATCGCAAATAATGTAGTCTTGTTCTGAGTAGTTTGTGTGTTGTTGGTTAGGTTCTGCCAGTCAGTCTTTCTATTCCTCTCGCATGTCTCATTCCAGTGGTTTCTGTGGCTTAACTCCATCTGTAAGTAAATTTCAAATCTCTTGCCTCTCCCTCTCCTCTCTATCCTTTCTTTACTCTCCATCCTCTCTCTCACTGCCTGTTCCCCCAACCCCCGTTCTTATTCTGAGGGCTTACTAGGTAAAACTAGCTCCTCTTTACTATCATGTTTATATACATCTTGCCTTGTCTTCTTTCATAGGTGACTACTCTTTCCCAGTATCCTAGCATGTAGTTTTAATTTCTTGCTATCCAAATTATCTCCCTGGATTTTACACCTGTTTCCTACTTAAGGCCTTGGAAATTTATCTAATCGTTTCAGTCTTATGCAACTAACTGGATTCTGGGTCAAGTGTATGTCCTGGTTGCTGCTTTTAATCTGGCTTCCGCTTGTCTTCCCAGTTCTGACTTAACAACTACTTTCTGATCTTTGGCATCTCTTCTTTACTTCTTCCTTGCCCTGGCCATCCTGCTCTGGTATGCAGACTTCTGACTCACTTGGTTAATGTCAGTTCTTTCTCTGGAGGCATATAGTGTTATTTCATTATTAGTTCTTTAGGATTGTCTTGGGTCATTGTATTGCTGAGAATAACTAAGTCCTTCACAGTTCTTCGTTGAACAGTATTGCTGTTACAGTGTACAGCGCTCTCCTGGTTCTGTTCATTTTACTGCATCAGTCCAGGTAAGACTTTCCAGGTTTTTCTGAAGTCATCCTGCTTGCCATTTCTTATAGCCCATTATTATTGCATTGCAGTCTCATACCAGAGCTTGTTTAGAAGTTCCCCAACTAATAGGCGTCTCTTTGATTTCTGGTTCTTAGGCACTACAAAAAGAGTTGCTTTATATATTTTTGTACAAATAAGTCCATTTTCTTTTTTTTTTAATTTTTTTGGCTATTTTTGGGATCCAGACCTAGTAGTGGTATTGTTGAATCAAAGGGTACACACACTTTAGAGCCCTTTGGACATGGTTCTAGATTGCTCTCCAGAATGGTTGGATCAGTTCACAGTTCCACCGACAGTACATTAGTGTCCAGTTTTCCTGTGACACACCTTTCCTGTCGGTCTTTCAGGTCACTGTGGGCTAGAAATCTCCTCCACTCCTTTGTTCTGTGACTTTGCTGCTCTAGAATTTGTTGAGAGTTCTTCTTTACAGGTATTTTACAGGCTGTGGGGGAAGAGCTAGTGTATGTGCATCTTTCTACTAAAGATAGATTTCTATATCCTACTTAGTTATTTATATCATTGTTTTTCTTCAGCCAGTTCCAATGAGAGTAAGGTTGAAATGTTGCCCACCACTCTCCCTCACCATCTTCTCTTCCACTGGAAAAGCCCTTTTGTGACTCTTTTATGTAAGATAATTTACCACACCGTATGTCTTCCTTGTTCCCAGTTCCAAGAAATCCCTCTCTCACCCCCTTTTGTGTTTTTGTTTTAGATATATATTTATTTTTCAGTTCTCCACATTTACTTTCACAAGAAATTGAATTCAAAATTTTCTCCCCATCTCTCCCCACCCCAAGACAGCATGCACCCCATCCACCCCTTCCTCCCTTCTATTACCCACCCTTCTTGCAACCCTGTTCCCCTCTATTTTCCTGTAGGGCAAAATAGATTTCTGTACTCCATTGCCTGTATAGCTTAATTTCCAATTGCATGCTAAAACAATTTTTAACATTAATTCTTAAAGCATTTAGTTCCATATTCTCTCCCTCCCTCTCCACCCACTTTCATTGAGAAAACAAGCAATTCAATATAAATCATACATGTGTAACAATGCAAAGCACTTCCATAATAGTTATGTTGTACTAACCATATTTCCCTCTGTCCTATCCTGCCCTTCATTTATTCCATTCTCTCCCTTGACCTGTCCTCCTGCAAGAGTGTTTGCTTCTGATTATCCCTTTCCCCAATTTGCTGTCCCTTCTATTGTCTCACCTCTTCTGTTCCCTTCCCCCTTGCCTTGCTGCTGGGTAAAATAGATTTCCATATCCAATTGAGTCTGCGTTGTTCCTCCTTAAGCCAAATCCCTTGAGAGGAAGGTTCAATTATTTTTCATCTGCCCTCTCTTCCCCTCTATTGTAAAAGCTCTTTCTTCCCTCTTTTATGTGAAATGATTTACTACATTCTATCTCTCCTTTTCTTTTACTCCTAGTACATTCCATTCAATAGTAAATTTAATTTTTTTGAGGTATTCTCCCTTCCTATTCAGCTCACCCTATGCCCTCTCTCTATGTATATATATATTACAAACACACGTACACTTACGTACATATGCGTACCTATACATACACATACCTATACACATACATACACGTGTGTATATATACATATATGTATGCATGCATGCATACACATATATGTATATTCCCTCTAACTTCCCTGATACTGAAAAAGGTCTCTTGAGTTACAAATAAGATCTTTCCATGTAGGAATGTAAATAGTTCAATTGTAATGAGCTTCTTTAGGCTTCTCTTTCCTGCTTGTCTTTTCATGCTTCTCTTGATTCTTCTATTTGAAAGTCAAATTTTCTATTCAACTCTGGTCTTTTCAACAAAAATGCTTGGAAGTCCTCTATTTCATTAAAATTCTGTTTTTTCATCTGAAGTATTATATTCACTTTTTCTGGGTAGGTGATTCTTGATTTTAATCATATCTCCTTTGACCTCTGTAATATCATATTCCAGGCCCTTTGATCTCTTAGTGTAGAAGCTACTAAATCCTGTGTCATCCTGATTATATTTGCACAATACTTGAATTGTTTCTTTCTGGCTGCTTGTACTTGACCTGGGAACTCTGGAATTTGCCTATAATAGTCCTAGGAGTTTTCCTTTTGGGTTCTCTTTCAAGAGATGATCAGTCATTTCTTTCCATTTCTGTTTTACCCTCTGGTTCTAGAATATCAGGGCAGTTTTCCTTGATGGTTTCCTGGAGATGATGTTGAGGCTCTTTTTTTGATCATGGTTTTCAGATAGACCAGTAATTTTTAAATTATTTCTCCTGGATCTATTTTCCAGGTCAGTTGTTTTTCCAAAGAGATATTTCACATTGTCTTCTGTTTTTTCATTCTTTTGGTTTTATAATTTCTCAGTTTCTTATAAAGGCGTTAGCTTCTATCTACTCCATTCTGATTTTTAAAGAACTATTTTCTTCAGTGAGCCCTTGAACCTCCTTTTCCATTTGGCCAATTCTGCTTTTTAAAGCATTCTTCTCCTCATTGGCTTTTTGAACCTCTTTTGCCATTTGGATTAGTCTATTTTTCAAGGTGTTATTTTCTTCAGCATTTCTTTGAGCCTCCATTAGCAAGCTGTTGAACCATTTTTCATGATTTTCTTGCATCACTCTCATTTCTCTTTCCAATTTTTCTTCCAACTCTCTTACTTGATTTTCAAAATTCTTTTTGAGCTCTTCCATTGACTGAGACCATCACATAATTTTTTGGAGGTTTTGGATGTGAAACCTTGACTTTGATGTCTTCCTGTGATGGTATGCTTTGTTCTTCCTCATCTGAAAGGATGGAAGAAAATACCCTTTCACCCAGAAAGTAACCTTCTATAATCTTATTTTTTTCCCCTTTTGGGGGCATTTTCCCAAGTCAGTTATTTGACTTTTGAGTTCTTTGTCAAATGGAGGGGATACTCTAGGGACCTGTAAGTTCCCAGTTCCTTCAAGGTGGCACATTCAAGGGAGAAGAGTTTACTCCTCTCCTGGTCTGCGCTCTGGTCTGGGAGCAACCACAAGCATTGTTATTTGCCTGGGAACTGTGAGTAGGATTCCCTTTCCACAGCCACCACCAACTCCACCACACCAGCCCTCTTCCTCACCCCAGGACTGACACTCTGGACTGAGATCAAGCCACTTGATTCCCACAGGGTCTTGAGGCCAGGGCTTCAAAAGTGGACAGTACTGCTTCAGTGACAGCTGCTGCCCCAGGACAGGGCTGGGACAGGACTGAGCTCCCCCTCACCCAGATGAGAACTTTCTTATTGGCCTCTGAAGCTGTCTTTGTCGTTTGTGGGTTTAGAAATCTGGATACTGCAGCTGCAACCTGTGATTCCATGCCCTGGAGTCTGCACTAGTCCTTTACGTGGTGCATGGCCCAGGCTGGGCTCGTTCTCCGCTTCATGCCCAGTGTGATAGTCCCTTCCTGTCAGCCTTTCAGGCTGTCTTGGGCTGGAAATCTGTTTCCCTCTGTTCTTTTGTGGCTTCTGCTGCTCTAGAATTTGTTTAGAGTCATTTTTAAAGGTATTTCATGGCTTATAGGAGGAGAGCTAAACAGGTCTGTCTTTCTAGTCCGCCGTCTTGGCTCTGCCCCTTTCTTTTTTGTTTTTTGGTTAATATCATCCCATCACAGTGAACTCACATCTGTGCCCTCTATGTAGACTTCTTCTAACTGCCCTAAAATGAGAAAGTTCTTAGAACTCACAAGTATCATTTTGCCATGTAGGAATGTAAGCCATTTAATTTTATTGAATTCCTTAAACTTGGTTTTTCATGTTTACCTTTTTATGCTTCTATTGAGTCTCATATTTGAAAATCTGATTTTCTGTTCAACCCTGGTCTTTTCATCACAAATGCAAGAAAGTCCTTTATTTCATTAAATATCATCTCTCCTCCCCCCCACCCCCATTCCAATCCCTCTTTGATTGTACTTAGTTTTGTTGGGTAGGTCATTCTTGGTTGTAATCCTAGCTCTTTCCCCCTCCAGAGTATTGTATTCTCTCTCTGGTCTTTAATGTAGAAGCTACTAAATCTTTCAATATCTTGACTGTCTCTCTGTGGTGTTTTAGTTGTTTCTTTACAGCGGCTTGAAATATTTTCTCCTTGACCAGCTATCTCTGGAATTTGGCTACTTATATTATTTGGCATTTTTAATTTGGGATCTCTTTTTGTAGGCAATCATTAGATTCTTTCAGTTCCTATTTTGCCCTCTGGTTCTAGGATATCAGGGGTTTTCCTTAATAATTTCTTTAAATGTGATGTGTAGTGTTTTGTTTTGGTTTTTTTTTTTATCGTGGCTTTTAGGTTGTCCAATGCTTCTTCAGTGATCTCTCCTTGATCTATTTTACAGATCAGTTCTTTTTCCAGTGAGATATTTCAATTTTCTTCAATCTTTTCATTCTTTTGATTTTGTTTCATTGTTTCTTGATGTCACATGGGGTCATTAGCCTCTACTTGCCAATTTCAAATTTTTAAGCAGTTCTTTTCTTTAGTGAACTTTTGTTCCACCTTTTATATTAGTCCAGGTCTACTTTTTTAAGGAGTTGTGTTCTTCAGTGACTTTTTGTGTGTCTTTTCCCATTTTTTTCTGCTTCCTTTTCCAAACTGTTACCTCTTTTTTTCATAATTCTTTTGCATCACTCTTATTTCTTTTCCCAATTTTTTGTCTACCCCTCTTAATTGACTTTTAAAATCCTTTTTGAATTCTTCCAGGAATTCTTTTTGGGGTGTAGATCAGTTCACATTTTTCTTTGAGGCTTCGCATGTAGCTCCTTTGATGTTGTCTTCTTTTGGATTTCTGTCTTGATCTTCCCTGGGACCATAATAACCTTATGAGATCCAGTCCTTTTGTTGTTGTTCGGTCATTTTTCCCACCTATTTCTTAACTTGGACCTTTCTGTTAATGTTGGGCCCTTTTCCTGGATGGGGAGGGCACTGTCTGAAGCTTTAGGTTTTTTGTGCTGCTGTTTTCAGAGTTAAAACTCAGTTAAACTGAACGTTTTCAGTTTTTCTAAGGTTGTAGTATTAAAGGAGAGGTGTGTTCACTGCTCTTCTGGCCTGTACTCTGGGCACTTCTGTATCAGCCCTGAATTCTGACTGTGGTCCCTGCTACCCTGAAACTTTGAGACTTGTGTGCTAGTACTCTTCATCATCCTGGGACTGTGAGTTGATCCTTGAACTCATGTTCCTGTATGTTCAGTGCAATATAGTCCTACCCAGAGTGCCAGCAGAGCATCCCCTAGTCATCTCCTCCTGACCACTCATCCCACCTGCTTGCCATTTGTGGGCTAAGAGCTCTGGAAGTTGCCACCACAGATTCAGTCACCTCCAGAACATACTTAGGCATATTGGAGCACTACCTGTGCTGGACTGTCCTTTACTCTCCCCCTAGACAGATCTTTTCCTGTCAACCTTCTCAATTGTCTTGGTCTGGAAAATTGTTTTATCCTGTCATTTTATTGCCTCTGTTTGGGGGTATTATTTTAAAGTTTTTCAAAGGAGAATTTGGGAGAGATCAGGCAAGTCCTTGCCTTTACTCTCTTAGCTCTGCCTCGGTCGATTTTTAAAAAAAATTATTAGAATTTATGTAAGTTAACACATGTAGCATATTGATTTGTAGACAATAATTGCTAGTTTTATGTATATGCATGTATATAAACATATGAAAATATGTATGTGTGTATGCATATATATGTATACACATACACATACACACACACACACACATATATATATATATATATATTTTTTTTTTTTCTTTTTAGTGTATCCCCTTTTGGCCTGAAACAACTTCTAATAAACTGCTGATTCAAGTTGAAAACAGTGAAGACCCTCCAAAGAAGATACATTTGAACAAACAAGAAAATTGTATTTTGTTGAAGCTAAGCAACAAAGTAAGTGACTCTTTAAAAATGTTATTAGAGAAAATACTGTGTAGTATTCTTCCTTTGGCTTAAAAAGCAATAGTATAATGTACATTAATTTTTAAAATGTATTTCTTCCTCCCTCTTTCACAATGAAACCAATTAGTAGCAACACTTGCCAGTGTTTCATAGGGTATTTTGAAAAAAATCTAATTCACCATCTTTTTTTCCTATTTTGAAAATTCCATTTTAATAGCAAATATATGGATAGGAATTTGACATTTTTTATTTGAAATCTAATTTGGTATAAGTTTCATTACTATGTCTGTAAATGTGTACATGTATATAGACATATATGTATGTATATGTATGAAAAAATAATCTTAAATCATGTTATTCTTTTGATGCATCAGATATATTGAAGAAAATTCTCTGTCTTTAATGAGAAATTTAAATGAGACTTTTTAACAGAATCTCAGAGAGTTATATACCAACGACTTAAAATGAAATGCCTAGTAAGCTGATGGTGGATCTAATTTGCTTCAGATAGTATGTGATACAAAATTTTAGATTAATCTTTGAGGGATCTAAACATTCTTCCTCCTTCTGACTGTACTACTTTTAAAATTGATGCAGTTTATCTCCGGAGCTCTGTGGAAAATTCTGTAAAGTATAAATTAATTAGTATTTGTCTCTTTAGCACCTACTTTGTGCTAGTCATTGAGGATGCAAAGATAGAAATGAAATTTCCTTCCCTCAAACAACTTAGCATTCTAATGAGAGTGATAACATGTACACATACAAGTATAAACAAAATATGTGCAAGTAGAATACAGGGTCTGTCTGGGGACAGACACTAGCAGGTAGGTGAATCAGGACAGGCCACATTTAGGAGACTGCATCTGAGTTGAACTTTAAAGGAAATTGAGAGAATCTGGGAGGTGAAACTACAGAGGGGAGTGTATTGTAGGCATGAGGAAGGTGGTAACGAGGGGAAGGAGAAACAGGCTTCTTCACAGAGTTGCTGAAATTGGAAGTGGTAATAGTGTGTTTGAGCAATGGCAAGAAAGCCAGCCTAGAAATCGAAAGGCATGAATGGGAGTACCAAATAATAACTAGCCTTTTTGAAAGGTAAGTTGGAGATAGGATGCGAAGGTTTTTAAGATCAAAAAAGGGAGTTTATTTTGGTTCCTAGAGGTTACATGTAAAACCACATTTATAATTCGTGTAACTTAATGGAAGACAAAATTTTTTGTTGTTGTTGCTTGTTTTAAGTAGTATTTTAAAAAATTTAATTATTTATAACATTTTTTAAAATTAATTAATTAATTAATTTATTAGTGTTCTACAATCACTACCAAAAAACTTAGATTTTTACCCCACCGCCTACCACTCCCCTCCCTCCCCTAGACGCTATACAATTCTATATAGGACCTACATATACTTTCCTATTGAATACATTTTCACCATAGTCTTGCTGTGTAGACAAATTAAAATAAATGGAAAAAATCATATAACAAATCAAAACATAACACACACACATACATATACAAACATGATCTGCTACATTCTGCATAGTTCTTCTGCTGCATTTCATAGTTCTTTCTCTGAGTGTGGAAAGCATTTTGTCTTAGAAAACCATTGGGAATTATTTTTTTTTTAAGTTCTTGCATTATTATGAAGTTCCAAGTCTACCAGAAAAAACTCTTGCACACTGTGGTCGTTGCTGTGCACAAAGTTCTCCTGGTTCTGCTCCTTTCGCTCAGCATCAGGTCATATAAGTCCTTCCAGGCCTCCCTGAAGTCTTCCTGTTCATCATTTCTTATGGCACAACAGTACTCCATTACATTCATATACCACAATTTATTCAGCCATTCCCCAGTTGATGGGCATCCCCATGATTTCCATCTTTTGGCAACCACAAAGAGTGCTGCTATAAATAGTTTTGTACATGTGGGACCCTTTCCCATTTTTATGATCTCTTGGGGATACAGTCCTAGTAGCAATATTACTGGGTCAAAGGGTATGCACATTCCTGCAGCCCTTTGGGCATAGTTCCAAACTGCTCTCCAGAATGGTGGGATGAGCTCACAGCTCCACATCAGTGAATTAGTGTTCCACCTCTCCCACATCCTCTCTAGCATTTATCATTTTCCTGTTTTCATGTTTGCCAATCTTATAGGTGTGATGTGGTACCTCAGAGTTGTTTTGATTTGCATCTCTCTAATCAAAAGTGATTTAGAGCATTTTTTCATATGATTATCTTTAATTTCTTCCCCTGAAAATTGCCTATTCATATCCTTTGACCATATATCAATTGGGGATATTTATAACATTTTAATGAAGAATATGTAATATCTCAATTAGAGTTAGGTAAGAAGTTGTTTGATTCATTGTTCATTGATTAATATATTAAAAACATTCATGGAAACAACATTATTAGAATATTTTCCAAGAGTAATGAAAATGTAATATTCTAAATATATTTCTGTATGATTAAATTTTTAAAAGTAGGAAAAGACTTTATGAAAAGCCACTGGATAGTCCAAACTCCAGTGTACAATGTTTTGTGTGAAGGAGCTTGTCTGTATTAAACAAAAAAAAAACCTAGGCAATAAAGCCAAAAATATTCACAACATATCTTTCTCTAAGGGCCATGATTTACCTCTGAGTAGAGACTGAAGATCAACTCTTTATGCCTCGTTTTATTTTGTCATTATCTCTACTGCTAAAGTGCTGAATGCCAAAAAAATGTCCAAAACCCAGGACCATTGTCACCTTCTTCCTCCCTTCTGAGAGCAGGTGAACTCTAACTAAAGAGTGCCCAGGGTGCTTGGGCATTCCATATGCTTAGGGCAGATGATGTGTCAGAAAAGGAGGAAGGTCAGACCGGCAAGTCTGAGTCAGGGCCTGCCTTTGGGGTTAGGGCTCCATCTCTTTGGGAGCTTCACCATGCTGCCAACACATGCCAAGGTAGAAGAGGGCTGTGCTGCAGCCTTGGGGCCCCTCCTTGGCCTTCCACCACCGGATCCAGCTCATGCAGAGCATAGCAGCTCACAGTCTCATATGAAGGTTTTTTTTAATTGTTTTTTTCTGTGGGGAAATATTTATGTTTATTGATATTAGTCAAGTCTCAAAAAGGAAAAAATTGAGTAACATTTTTGCTATAGTGATAGCCAGGCAACTTGTCAAGATACAGTAAGTTGTCATGATATATCTTTAACCTTATAATTCTGCTATAGATTGGGACTGTCTTTGTGATTTCAGTGATGTGGAGAGTGCCCTGTAAGGAGTTTCTTCTATCATTGTAGGTCTTTACCTTTTCTGCAATTTACAGTTTAAGTGAGTTACCAAGAACAGTAAGAGATTAAGTGATTTGATATACAGTAAGTATATGTATCACATAGCCATTGTGTGTCAGAGGCAGGATCAGGACCAACATCTTCCTGATTTTGTGCCCGCTCTGCCCACAATGCCATATCATCCCGAGGGATAATAAAGCTAACTTTGATAATGAACTGAGCCACATTGACTAAAATGATTCTCGTCATGTTCCTCTTGGGGAGATTGAGATGAATTAAGGGTAATCCCCACATTAGTGTAACTGACAAAGTCAGTTCTTGTTTATCATAGAAAATGATGAGTGATTCAAGCTATTCTTGGCACATTATATTTCACATAACACTCTCGTTTCTGATCTCTTTGCCTCTGCATTGACCATCTATCATGCTTAGAATGAACTCATTCAGTTTTGCTTCTTAGAATCCTTAGCCCTTTAAATTAACTCAGCTTAAACATAACCTTCTATATAAGGCTTTTCCTGATTTCCCCCAACTTCTAGTCCCCCCCAACCCCAGCAAAATTAATTTGTATTTATTTGGTCATACATTTTGTATATGTTGTTCCTTCTGACAGAATATAACCTCCTTGAGAACAGGAACTATTTCATCTTTGTCTCTATATCCCCATCACTTAGCACAGTATTTGGTAGATACTAATATAGGCTTATTGGTGGATAAAATTTGTGGGGAGAGGTGTGATACCTGTTTGAATGTATCAGTCACTTACTGTTAACTTCTACATAGTGCTTTCTCATTACAGATATACTGATTGTGACTGACAAAACACTTTCAAATTGTTTTACTATTTCTTTCCATTTTCATTAGACTAATCTCCTTGAGATCAGTGACTGTCTTTGTCTTTTTCATATCCTCAGTGCTTAGTACAATCACTAAGAAAGGAAGAAAGTTTATTGTAATTTCAGTTGTCTGGAACCACAATATTGACCATCATATCAAAATTCTTATGTAAGTAGAGTTGTTTTGTGTTCCTTGAGCTGTTTTCTATGCTGAACATTCCCAATTCCTTCAAATGATTCTCAAGACTCTTCACCGTCAGTGTTGCTCCTCTGGACACGCATCATTCTATGCCACTCAAAGCTGATCACAATAGTTAACGTGCTTTCACCAGAGCAAGTGTATCACTGCCTTGTGCCTCTCTTAATGCAAGCCAACAATCTTTGTTAATGTGTCATACTGCTGACTTGAAGTGAGTTTGTATTCCACTAGGACCCCCACGATCTTTTTCAGACAAACTACTGTATAACTATGACTCCCTAATTCTCAAGTCATTTTGATTCCAGATTTGGACTCAGAACCATGTATTTCAGGTTTATATATACCATATTTCAAGTTTCCAGCTTTTCTTGGTTTTTGTACCTAACTGTAATGATAGTATTACCCTTCCCTCTTTCTGGTAGTTGGAAGGATTTTTTTCCTTTCAGTTGAAATTTTAAATTTAAGTAATTTTTTCTAAAATTTTTTACTTATTGAGAACTTAGAATTTTTTTGTAATCAAAAACCTTGATAATGATTTTTAAAATAATTCTAGGAAGTGAATTTCCATGAATAGCTATGAGATACTTTTTTCTTTTGATGAAATCCCAGAAATTCTAATGTTGCTGTTTCTTGATCCATCTTTCATATATATCAGCTGAATGAATAAATGAAAGAAAAATAATCTATTAAGTACTTACAGTATTCTACATGCTATGCTGGTACTGGAGATACAAAAAAAAATAATAATCATTTTCTGTTCTTAAGTTGCTTATGTTTTCATAGGGTGGTGAAGAAAGGGAATCTTGGTCTGAGGAGCCATAGAGATGAATAGGGCAACGAATTAAAATTAATTTACAGAAATAGTGATATTATTTATCTTCTACTTTTTTATTTTATTATTTTTTAAAATGCAATTAATTTATTTGTTTTAAGTTTTCAACAGTCACTTCCTTAAGTCTTAAAATTTTCTCCCTCTCCCTCTTCCTCCCTGAGATGGCTTGCAATCTTATATGGGTTCTACACATACGTTCTTATTATACACACTTTCATATTAGTCATGTTGCAAGAAGAATTGAAATAAATGAGAGAAACCATGAGAAAAAAACAAAACATAACACAAGAGAAAAGAGTTGGCTTCATTCTGCATTCTGATTCCATAGTTCTTTCTCTGGATGTGGATGGCATTTTGTCTCAAGAGTCCTTTGGGTATGTTTTAGCTCCTTGCATTGCTGTGAAGGGCTAACTCTGTCTGAAACAATCCCCATACACACTGTAGGTGTTACAGCGTATAATGTTCTCCTGGTTCTGCTCATTTCACTGACTATCAATTCACATAAATCTTTTCTGGTTTTTCTGAAGTTGAACTGTTATTTCTTATACCACGAAAGTATTCCATTACATTCACATACTGTGACTAGTTCAGCCATTCACCAATTGCTGAGCATTCCTTCAATTTCCAGTTCTTGACCACCATAGAAGGAGCTGCTATAAATATTTTTGTACACGTGGGACCTTTTCCCATTTTTATGATTTCTTTGGGATACAGTCCTAGAAGTGATATCGCTGGGTCAAGAGGGATGCACATTTTTGGTAGCCCTTTGGGTATGGTTCCAAATTGCTCTCAAAAATGGTTGAATCAGCTCACAGCTCCACCAGCAATCAATTAGTATTTTAACTCTCCTACATCTTCTCCAGCATTTATCATTTCCCTCTTTTATCATGTTAGCCAATCTGATAAGTGTGATATTGTACCTCTTTTTTATTTGCATCACTTTAATCAATAGTGATTTAGAGCATTTTTTCATTTGACTGTAGGTAGCTTTAATTTCTTCCTCTGAAAACTGCCTGTTCATATCCTTTGACCATTTATCACTTGGGGAATGATTTGTATTCTTGTACATTTGACCTAGTTCCCTATATATTTTCGAAATGAGGCCTTTATCAGAGACACTAGTTATAAAAATTCTTTACCAGTTTTCTGCTTCCTTCCTAATCTTGGTTGCATTGGATATGTTTGTGGAAAAACTTTCAATTTAATGTAATGAAAATTTTTCATTTTTCACTTCTATAATGTTCTCTATCTCTTGTTTGGTCGTAAATTTCTGCTACTTTGGCCAAAGAATGAGGGGGAAAATGGGGAGTTTATAGGGAGAATGTGTGCCCAGTGGTAGGAAGATGGCAGGAAAATCTGGTTGGATGTGATGTGAAAGTTAAACATGATCAAGAATTTGAATTATAATAGTTCTCATCTTTCCTTTTTTCCTTAAAGATTATTAGAAATACTCCATCATTAAATTTTCAGGTTGTTTTCAGTGGCTAGAGGCATTAATTTGTTTGACCTTTTAGTTATAGTGCTTTAATTTGTCCACAGCTACCAAACAGTTGACTAAAGCCCCACGGTAATTGTTCTAAAAATGAGTTGGTTAACTTCTTCAGCATCTGGGAGTCAGGATCCTGGATGACCAAGGTGCCAAGGTCCAGGTCTGTTGTGGCACAGATGCTTGTCTAGGTGGGAAGAAGCAGAAAACTGCACTTGGCATACTATCACCTCACTGATTTTGGATTTCTGCTCTCTATTCACTATTATCTATATTGCTCCTAATTCTCTTTCCAAGTTATTTATGTTCATAGTGTAGTTTCAGCTTCTACTTTGTTGCTTTGCCATTTTGACTTCAAATAAACTAATTCCTTTCTAATTCTACTTGGTGATTTTCAAGTTTACTATTATTCTGTATTGATAATGGTTCTCATTTATTTCCATAATAAATATTCAGTTCTAGCCTCGTTTCGTCCTATAATTTGTTGTAATAGTAGTAAAAACTCTTAACCTGGCAAGGAACTTTAGAAGGAAGTCATGTAGTCCAAACCCCTTGTAGTATAGCTGAGAAAATTGGGAGAGAACCACATAGCTTGCCTGTGGTAAACAAGGTAAAATGGGAGATCAAACTGAGATCTTCAAATTCAGTGCTATTTCTGATACTTTTCTTTTAATTTCACTTTTGATTTTCTTATTAATTTTAACTTTTTCTTATTTCTTTGGAATTTATCAATTATCCAGCTGAGGAAACGTTGGAATTTCATGTGCTGTTTCTTTTAGCATGCTTTTAGGTTTGATTCATCCACCCCAAAATTCTTTGTTTTATAGTTTTTCTTTGATTTGTTTGTCCTTTTTGATATATGTTTATTTTCTTCAGGAAATTTTTTTTAGTAGTTTGATTTTGTCTTTCTATTCTCATTTTTTTCATTGAGTTTTTGAGCATCTCTCAAGTGGAAGTCCTTTCCACGGTGCTATCACTGACAGTAACAGAATATTTTGTTTTTTTTTATTTGATAGCTTGGAGGAATTATCGTACAAATTAACTTGGCTGAGCACTCTATAGTTATTACATTTATGGATTATCATGATGGATCTGCTACATTCCTTTTAATAAACCACACCAAGGATGAGATTGTTGAATATAAACAAAGGTAAGTTATTTATAAATATATGTTTATCCTGGTTTATTACTAAACACAGTGAACCTATCATCCCTTAAAGCTTTGAAAGTGAAATGGAGTGAAAGAAACATGTTGGTTTAATGATGGATCATTGATGTGAAAGCAAAGTGAGTTTAAGAGAAATCTGGAAAGATAAGTCCCTGTCACATTTAGCAATTCAGTTCAGCTGACTTTCATTAAGCACCTGTTTTGTGCAAAACACTTTATTATTTGCTAGCCTTGCAGAAAGAAAAATGAAACCATTCTTCTTCTCAAGAAGTTTACATTCTCCTGGGGAAAGAGGAAAATATGTACAAAGTTAAAAAAATAACAAAGTATATACAAAGTAATTTTTAGAGATGTAGAATACTAACAGCCATGGTTGAGGAGAAAACTTGTGTAGAAGGAGGTACTCCTTCAGCAGTACTTAGAAGAAAGTTAAGGATTATGAGACAGAATATGCAGGCAAACTGCGTAAAACATACAAGTGGGAAATACCATAAAGTATTTAAGGAACAGCTAATAGATTAGTCTAATGAGAGTGGAGAATGTGTATGGGAGAGTAAGATGAAAGAAAATTGGAAAGCTAAGGGGAGGTTTGATCGTTAAAATTGCTTAATGCCAGAGTGAGTTTTTTCTATTTAATCCTAGAAGTCAAAGGGGCCACTGATAATTTTTAAGAAGGGAAATGACATGTGTGTGTGTATGAGAGAGAGAAATAATTTCAAAGTTGTGACCCAGCCTAAGTAGAAGGATGCTAGTACTCTGAACAGAAATAGTGAAATTTGAGGGGTTGATTTTGGGATAAAAAATGTTCTATTTTGAATAAATTGTATTAAAAGTGCCTACAGGACATCTAAATGTGCTTATGGGACATCTAAGTAGGAATTGGTAATGTAGAGCTGGAATTCAAGAAAGTTTATGAATTATGGCAAGACTTGGAGATCAGGGACTAGTGTGTAAAGATGATTATTGAGTCTACAGGTGCTGTTGAAGTCATTAAGGAAAGGATATAGAAATAAAAAACAAGCAGGCACAGGTTAGATCTTTTAGGGATGCCTCTACAATATGCAAGAGCAAGGTGATGATCCATTAAAGAAACTGAAAGGGCATAGCTGTGCAGGCAATAGGAAAACTAAGAATAATATTATGAAAATCAAGGAAAGAGAAAGTATCCAGGAAAAGAGAGGGATGACTGTTAAAAGTTGTGGAGGTGGGGTAGGAGTGGGGAGTAGGGATTAATGAAGACTAAGGATTTAGTGGTTAAGATAGAACTGGCAGTTGAATGAAAGAATTGGAAGTCAAATAACAAAAAATTAAGACTAGATTGAGGGCATGGAGTGGAATGTGGAGGAGTATGGCAAGTGATGTTGTCTTCTAGGAGTGTGGGTAGGGATTGGAGAAGAGAAATAATAGGACAGCTTGAGAGGTGGCAAGCTATGTGAAAGACCTTTTTAGGCTCTGAGAGACCTCTACCAAGTCCTCTTCCAATGCCTTATTGTAGTAGGGTGGTGTAGGCAGAGGGGAACAGAGTACTAAGAAGGGCATGATTTTTAGACCTTCTTCAAACATTAATTTAACAATTGCTACTCCAAACTTCAGATTCTGTCCCCAGACCAACGTATAGATATACTTCTGGTAGAATTAAATCATGTCAGTCTTCACATTCCCTATAAACAAAACAGGAAGATATTTTGTAGTTCATTGTAAAACTTGCTCATAAGTTCTCCTTGGTAAATAAATAAAGAAATTGGTAATGCTTTGTATCTTCAAAGGGAAAAAGAATCATTATTTTATTTTATTTTATTATTATTATTTTTTTCATGTTCTACAATCACTTCCTTAAAATTGAGATTTTATCCCCCCCATACCTTCCCCCCAATAGCCCCTCCTTCCCCACGACAGCATACAATTCTGTATAATAGGTTCTACATATACTTTCCTATTGAGTATGTTTTCACTATAGTCATGCTATGTAGCCGCACTAAAATAAATGGAAGAAATCATATAACAAATCAAAGCATAACACACTAAAACCCACACACACACAAACTTGATCTACTACATTCTGTGAATGACTTCTATATTTCTTTCTCTGAGTGTGGAAGGCATTTTGCCTTAGAAAACCACCATTGGAGATTTTTTTTTTAAAGTAAGTTCTTATGTTATTACGAAGTTCCAAGTCTACCAGAAAAAAATCTCTCGCACACTGTGGTCATTGCTGTGCACAAAGTTCTCCTGGTTCTGCTCCTTTTGCTCAGCATCAGGTCATATAAGTCCTTCCAGGTCACCCTGAAGTCTTCTTGTTCATCATTTCTTATGGCGTGATAGTACTCCATTACATTCATATACCGTAATTCATTCAACCATTCCCCAATTGATGGACATCCCCTTGATTTCCAGTTTGGCAACTACAAAGAGTGCTGCTATAAATATTTTTATGCATGTGGGACCCTTTCCCATTTTTATGATCTCTTGGGGATACAGCCCTAGTAGCGATATTGCTGGGTAAAAGGGTATGCACATTTTTGTGGCCCTTTGGGCATAGTTCCAAACTGCTCTCCAGAAGGGTTGGATGAGTTCACAGCTCAACAATGAATTAGTGTTCCAACTCTCCCACATCCTCTCCAGCATTTATCATTTTCTTGTTCTGTCATGTTTGCCAATCTTATAGGTATGATGTGGTACCTCAGAGTTGTTTTGATTTGCATCTCTCTAATCACTAGTGATTTAGAACACTTTTTCATATGACTATAGATATTTTTAATTTCTTCCTCTGAAAATTGCCTGTTCATGTCCTTTGACCGTTCATCAATTGGGGAATGGCTTGTATGGTTATACATTTGAGTCAGTTCTCTATATATTCTAAAAATGAGGCCTTTATCCCCGAGGTTAGCCGTAAAAATTTTTTCCCAATTTACTACATCCCTCCGAATTTTGGTTGCATTTGGTTTGGTTGTGCAAAAACTTTTCAATTTAATGTAATCAAAATTATCCATCTTGCATTTCATAATGCTTTCTATTGCTTCTTTAGTAAATAATTCTTCCCTTCTCCATAAATTTGATAAATACACTATTCCTTGCTCCTCCCATTTATTCATGGTATCAATCTTTATACCTAAGTCATGTACCCATTTGGACTTTATTCTTGTGTACGGTGTCAGGCATGGGTCTATGCCTAATTTCTGCCACACTGTTAACCAGTTTTCCCAGCAATTTTTGTCGAATAGTGAGTTCTTGTCCCAGAAGCTGGGGTCTCTGGGTTTATCAAACAGGAGGTTGCTATATTCCTTGCCTACTGTGTCTTGAGTGCCAAGTCTATTCCATTTGTCTGCTCCTCTGTTTCTTAGCCAATACCACGTGGTTTTGATAATTGCTGCTTTATAATACAATTTGAGGTCTGGTAGCGCTAGGCCACCTTCCCAAGCATTTCTTTTCATTAGTCCCTTTGATATTCTGGACCTTTTATTCTTCCAAATGAATTTTGATATTATTTTATCCAGCTCTAGAAAATAATTATCTGATAGTTTAATTGGTATAGCACTAAATAAGTAAATTAATTTAGGTAGAATTGTCATTTTTATTATATTAGCTCGGCCTACCCATGAACAACTGGTGTTTTTCCACTTACTTAAATCTGACTTTATTTGTGCAAAAAGTGTCTTGTAATTGTGTTCATATCATCCCTGGGTTTGTTTTGGCAGGTAAACTCCTAAGTATTTTATAGTGTCTACCCTAGCTTTAAATGGGATTTCTCTTTCTGTCTCTTGCTGTTGGACTTTGTTGCTAATATATAGGAATGCAGAAGACTTGTGTGGTTTATTTTGTGACCTGCAACTTTGCCAAAGTTGTTTATTATTTCAAGTAGTTTTTTACTTGAATCTCTGGGATTCTCTAAGTATATCATCATATCATCTGCAAAGAGTGATAACTTAGTTTCTTCTTTGCCTATTCTAATTCCTTCAATTTCTTTATCTTGTCTAATTGCTACAGCTAACATTTCTAGTACCATATTGAATAATAGTGGTGGTAATGGACATCCTTGTTTCACCCCTGATCATATTGGAAATGCATCTAGCTTATCTCCATTGCATGTAATGCTTGCTGAAGGTTTTAGGTAGATACTGCTTATTATTTTATGGAAAGTTCCCTTTATTCCTATGTTCTCCAGTGTTTTTAATAGGAATGGGTGTTGTATTTTGTTGAAAGCTTTTTCTGCATCTATTGAGATAATCATGTGGTTTTTGTTAGTTTTGTTGTTGATACGATCAATAATGCTAATAGTTTTCCTAATATTGAATCAGCCCTGCATTCCTGGTATGAATCCTGCCTGATCATAATGTATTATTTTCGTGATAAGATGCTGTATTCGTTTTGCTAAAATCTTGTTTAAAATTTTTGCATCTTTATTCATTAGAGAAATTGGTCTATAATTTTCTTTCTCTGTTTTTTCTCTTCCTGGTTTGGGTATCAAAACCACATTAAGAATAATTTTTAACAAGATGCTTAATGATTTCAAAGTGCAGTGCTTACAAGTATTTAAAATAATACCACCAAGCAAATAATTGCAGCTTATATACATCAACATCCAAATGAATACAAAGTATTAGAGAAATTGTACAAGAGCTTGAAAAGCCCCTCCAACTTAAATCAACATATACTATGATACTCATTGACTTAAGGACAAAGGTAGAAATAAGTGCAGATAGCAAAAACTGTGCATCAGCTTTGGAATGAGAAAGGCCATAACCAGAAGTCTACACAGAAACCTCAAACCTGTACATCTAGTTTCTTTTAAAAAAAATGACTTGAAGTTACTAGAAACAGAAAATCCTAAATCATAACACAAAAATATGAAGTTGGCTGTATTTTAAAAGTCAAGAAATGATATTTTCTTATTTCCTGAATCAAGGCTATATGCAATCAGTTTGTTAGAGCATAGATCAAAGTTAGTAAATTTGCTCTAGTTAAAAGAATTATTGATGGTGAAAAATTGAACATGAGTGGAAGGAACAATATTGATACCAGTTATGATAATTTCCTACAGAAATATAACTGATGTAAGTCAGTTGAATAATAAAGAGATGAAAAGAGCCTTAGAAAGCACCCTAGTTAGGGTGGAGATAAGATGGTAAAGTGAAGCAAAGATTCACCTGAGCTCTCTAACAGATTCCTTTCAATACCCCTAAAAGTGAATCTGAGCAAATTTTAGAGTAGCAGAATCTATAGAGTCAGAGTGTGGCAGATTGTCAGCCCAGAACAACCTCTAGTGTCAACAGGAGGGATCTTTTGAACCAGCCTGGGAGAGGATCACAGAGCTTGCAGGTTTGCAGAGTGCAGACCTGATCATAGTGAGGCTGGAGCAGAACCTAGTGGACTGAATTGCTGGCAGCAGTGGCAACTCCCAGTCCCCTCTAGGAGCAGGAGGTAGGGTGTGGGGGGGCTGTTGGAACTGGGTGATAGAGATATGAAGTCCTGTGTGGACCCTGCTGTGGTGGTGACAACAAATTGATTGTTTGAAAATCACATATTTAAACTTTCAGGATCCAAGATGGTGGAGTAAACAGTAAGTCACTCTCATCCTTCCTTGACCTTGAAAAATCCTGAGAATATTGCCCCAAGAAAATGGAGCAAATGGAAAGACAGGTTACGGCAGTCTTTTAGCTCTAGTTTGGAAGGCTAGGGGATTAACAGGAAAGCTCCCTCTTCCTGTGGTTGAAGGGGAGCCATGCAGGATGGGAGGTACCCCAGCAGGCCAGCAGCAAGTCCCACCTCAGCAGACCAGTGGGAAATCCTGAGCCCCAGGGTTGTGGAGCAGGCAAGCACCAACACTAGATGAACCCTACCTCCAGCTGATGACCAGGTAAAATACCAGACCACTACAACATCCAACTGCAAGCACCTGAGGCTCTAGCACAGAAAACGAGTAACCAGTCCCATAACCCATGGCACAAGAAGTCTGGGACAGTGCCCCTGGAGCCCCAGAAATAGAGATCAAATTTAAAAGCCCCACCCCCCCCCCCCAACAAAAGGAAAACAAACATGAGAAAGAAGGATCAGAAAAAATCTGGTGACAGGGAAGATCAAAACATAAATTCAGGAGAGGACAACATGATCAACATACCCACATCTGAAATCTCTGAGGGGAAAATGAACTGGTCTCAAGGCCAAAAAACGTTCTTGAAAGAACTCAAGAAGAATTTTAAAAATCAAATAAGAGAGGTAGAAAATAAAATTTTAAAATACAATTGAAAAAAATGCAAAAAAAAAGTACACTGAAGAAAATATCTCTTTAAAAAGTACAATTGGCCAAATGAAAAAGAAGGTACATAAGGTAACTGAAGGAAAAAATTTGTTAAAAATTAGAATTTGGTATCTGGAAGCTAATGAATCTATGAGACATGAAGAATCAATTAAAATTTTAAAAAAATGAAAAAATAGAAGAAAATGTAAAACCCCATATTAGAAAAACTACTGACCTGGAAAATAAATCCAGGAGAGAGAATTTAAGAATTATTCATCTACCTGAGAACCATGATGAAAAAAGAGACAGGACAGAATCTTTCATGAAATCATCAAGGAAAACTGCCCTGTTGACCTAGAAGCAGAGGATAAAATAGTCATTGAACGAATTCACCAATCACCTCCTGAAAGAGATCCCAAACTGCAAATGTCAAGGGATATTATAGCCAAATTGCAGAATTATCTGGTTAAGGAAAAAGTACTGCAAGTAGTCAGAAACAATTCAAATATCATGGAATAGTCAGGATCACACAGGACTTTGCAGCTTCTACATTAGAAGACCAGAGGGCTTAGAATAAGATATTTTTGAAGGCAAAGGACCTTGGATTACATACTGCCTGGTGAAATTGAGCATGGTCTTTCAGGGAAGGAGATGGACATTCAATGAGATAGGGGGCTTCTAGACTTTCCTGAGGAAAAGACCAGAGCTCAATGGAAAATTTGATCTTCAAATACAGGAGTCAAGAGAGACATAAAAAGGTAACCAAGAAAAAAAAGTTATTCAATAAGGGCAAACTGTTTACATCCCTATGTGGAAGGTGATACTTGCAAATCTTGAGAACTGTATATTTATTATTACTTTTAAAGGGGATATACGTAGACAAAGGGTGTTGGTATAAATTAACTGATATGATGATAAAAAACCTTATTAAGGGGTGCAAAGGGATTTTAATGGAAGAAGAAGAAATGAGGCAGAAAAGGGTAAATTATATATCACATGAAGAGTCACAAAAACATAGTAGAGGGAAAAAGGTGAGGGAGATGAGCATTGTTTGAACTTTACTCTCGTCTGATTTGGTTCAAGGAGGGAATAGAATACTCAATTAAGTATAGGAATTTTACTTGCTCTACAGGAAGTAGGAGAGGAAAGGGAGGGGAAGGGGAAGGTAGAAAGGAGGGAAGAAGTAGTAAGGGAAAAGGGAAAAAAAAGGGAAAGGGGCTGATTGAAGAGAAGAAAGATTGAGGGAGGCAGTGGTCAAAAGGAAAACTCTTGTGAGGAGGGCTAGGGAGAAGGAAGAAGAAAACCATAATCCTACAGTATTTCGTTTACAAGAAACACATTTGAAACAGGGAAGCACACAGGATAAAACTAAAAGGCTAGAGTAGAATGTATTATGCTTCAGTTGAAGTAAAAAAAGCAGGGTAGCAATCCTAATCTCAGACAAAGCCAAAACAAAAATAGATCTAGTCAAAAGAGATAAGGAAGAAAATTCTGCTTAAAGGCACCATAGGCAATGAAGTGGTGTCATTATTAAACATGTATGCACTAAGTGGTATAGCATCCAGATTCATGGAGGAAAAGTTAAGGGAGTTACAGGAAGAAATACACAGCAAAACTATACTAGTGTGGGGACCTCGTTCTCCTGCTGTCTGAACTTGACAAATCTAACCTCAAAATGAACAAAGAATTTAAGGAGATGAAGAGAATTTTAGAAAAAGTAGATATAGTGGACCTCTGGAGAAAATTGAATGACAATAGAAAGGAATATACTTTTTTCTCAATGGTACATGGGCAAAAATTGACCTGTGAAAGGACATAAAGACCTCACAATCCAGTGTAGAAAGACAGGAATATTAAATGCATCCTTTTCAAATCATAATGCATTAAAAATTATATGTAAAAAGGGCCTTAGAAGAATTAAAAATTAATTGGAAACTAGATAATCGTAAACAATGAGTGAGTCAAACAACAAATCATAGAAACAATAACTTCAAGAGAATGACAATAATGAAATAATATATCAAAACTTATGAGATGCAGTGAAAGCATTTCTTAGGGGAAGTTTGATATCCCTGAATGCTTACATGAATAAAATAAAGAAAGAGGAGATCAGTGAATTGGGCATGCAAAGAAAAAACTACAAAAAGAACAAATTAAAAATCCCCAATTTAATACCAAATTAGAAGTACTGAAAACCAAAGGAGAGATTAATAAAATTGTAATTAAGAAAACTGTTGGACTGATAAATAAAACTAAGAGCTGGTTTTATGAAAAAACCAATAGAATTCATAAAATTTGTTTAAAAAAAAAGAAGAAAACCAAATTACCATTATCAAAAATGAAAAGGGTGAATTCAAAACTATAATTAAGAGTTATTTCCCTCAACTGTGTGCCCATAAACTTGACAATCTTAGTGAAATGAATGAATATTTACAAAAACATAAATTGTCCAAATTTATCTTAGAGGAAGTAAAATACTTAAATAATCCTATCTCAGTAAAAGAAATTGAACAAGCTGTCAGTATACTCCCTAGGAAAAAATCTCCAGAGCCAGATGGATTTTCAAGTGAATTCTATCAAACATTTGAAGAACAGTTAATTCCAACACGGTATAGACTATTTGGGAAAATAGGTGAAGGAGTCCTACCAAATTCTTTTTATGATACAAGTATGGTTCTGATACCTAAACTGGGAAGAGCCAAAACAGAGAAAGAAAATTATAGAGCAATGTCCCTTAATCAATATAGATGCAAACATCTTAAATAAAATATTAGCAAAACGATTACAGTATATTATCATGAGAATAATATGCTTTGATCAGGTAGGATTTATACCAGGAATGCAGGGCTAGTTCAGTATTAGGAAAACTATGGGCATAACTGAACATATCAACAACAAATGTAACAGAAACATATGATTATCTCAATAGATGCAGAAAAAACTTTCACCAAAATACATCACTCATTCATATTAAAAACACTAAAGAGTGTAGGAATAAATAGTGCCTTCCTTAAAATGATAATTAACATCTACCTAAGACCACTAACAAGCATTATATGTAGTAGGGATAAGCTAGATATATTTCCAATAAGATCAGTGAAACAAGGATGTCCATTATCACCACTGTTAATTTAATATGCTGAAATGTTAGCTTCAGCATTAAGAGAAGAAAAAGTTGAATGAATTAGAATAGGCAAAAAAAGAAACTAAGTCATCACTTTGCAAACTATATGATGATATACCTAGAGAATCAAGGAAATAACTACTTGAAATAATAAACAGTTTTAGCAAAGTTGCAGGATATAAAAAATAAAGTCATACAAGCAAGAGATAGAAAGAGAAATTCCATTTAAAATTACCATAGACATTATAAAGTATTTGGGACTCTGCATGCCAAAACAAACCCAAAACTATATGAACATAGTTGTAAAATGCTTTTCACACAAAAAAAGTCAGATCTAAATAATAGGAAAAACATCAGTTGCTCATGGGTAGGCTGAGCTAATATAATAAAAATGACAATTCTACCTAAATTAATTTACTTACTCAATACCAAACTACCAAAAATTATTTCATAGAGCTAGAACAAATATCAGAATTCATGTGAAAGAACAAAAGGTCCAAAATATCAATGGAATTAACGAAAAGAAATGATAGGGAAGCTGGGCTAGCTATACCAGATCTTCACTTGTATTATAAAGCAGTAATTATCAAAACCACGTGGTACTGACTAAGTAATAGAGGAGTAGATCATTGGAACAGATTAGGTACACAAGAAATAGTAATCAGTGTTTAAAGAAATCTACTGTTTGATAAACCCAAAGACCCCAGCTTCTTGGGTAAGAACTCACTACTTGAGAAAAAACAGCTTGGAAAACTGGAAAATGGTATGTCAGAAACTCTATATAAACCAGCATCTGGCACCATATGCCAAAATAAAATCCAAATGGGTACATGATTTAGATATAAAGGCTCATAGTATAAAAAGATTAGGGGAGCAAGGAATAGTTTATCTGTCAGATTTACAGAGAATGGAGGAATTGATGACCAAACAAGAGATAGAGAACATTATGAAATGCAAAATCGATAATTTTGATTACGTTAAATTGAAAAGATTTTGTACAGACAAAGCCGATGCAACGAAGATTAGGAGGGAAGCAGAATTATAGTATGGTTTTACATATATATATATATATATATATATATATATATATATGTATGTACTATAATACTTCTATTTATTAGTTCTTTCTCTGGAGGTAGATAGCACCTTCTTCATAGGTCCTTTGTAGTTGATTTGAGTATTTATAATTCTCAAAATGACTTAGGAGCTCAGAGTTATTCTTAAAATGTCATTGTTGTCGCTGTATATAATATTCTCTTGGTTTTGTTCATTTCATTCTTCATTGTTTCATGTAAGTCTTTGGTTTTCTAAAATCAAAGAGCTCATCATTTCTTATAGCACAGTAGAAGTCCATCTGAATCTTATACCACAACTTGTTTACCCATTCTTCCTTTGATGGGCATTCCTGTGATTTCTAGTTCTTTCCCACCACAAAAAGAGCTGCTATAAATATTTTAGAACATAGAGGTTCTTTTCCTTTTCTCCTAATCATCTTGGATGCAGATCTAATAGTAATATTATTGGGTCAAAGGGTATAGACAATTAAATAACCCTTTGGGCATAATTCCATAATGCTCTCCAAAGTGACTGGATCAGTTCTTAGTTCCAGCAACAGTAAAGTATTGTCTCATTTTTTCCACATCATCTCCAACATTTTTTACTTTCCCCCTCTGTCATTTTAGCCAATCTGGTGGCTGTAAAATGATATCTTATGGTTGTTTTAATTTATGTTTCTTTAATCAGTGATGATTTATAGCATTTTTTAAATCACTATAAATTGTTTTGATTTTCTTCCCTGGAAAATTGCCTGTTCACATATTTTGACCATTTATCAATTGAGGAATTACTCATATTCTTAGAGATTTGATAAAGTTCTTTATATACTTGATATGAGAGTTTTATCTGAAAAATTATCTATAAAATTCTGCCCCCAACCATTTTTCTGCTTTTCTTTTGATTTTGGCTACATTGGTTTCATTTATATAAAACCTTTTAAATTTAAAATTAAATTTAAAATAAAAAATTATCCATTTTATACCTCACAATGTCTGCTATCTCTTGTTTATTCATAAATTGTTCACCTATCCATAAGTGTGATAGGTTATATATTCCATGGTTTTTTTTTTTTATTTTCTTGTGACACTTCCCTTTATATTTAGGTCATGTATCCACTTTTACCTTATCTTGGTAAATTTCTGTAAGACACTGATCATGCCCATTTCTGCCCAACTATTTTCCAACTTTCTCAAAATTTTTTTTTTTTTTACCAAATAATGAATTCTTATCCCCAAAGCTTTAGTATATATACACTTGTCAAACACACAGTTAACTATATTTATTTACTGTTATAAATTGTATGTCTACTCTGTTCCACTGAACTATTTCTTGGGCAGTATCAGATAAGATTGGGTATGCTGTTCTTTTGATATTGTTGGCCTTTTGTTCTTCAAAATCAATTTTGTGTTACTTTTCCCAACTCAGTAAAATAATATTTTGGTAATTTAATTGGGATGACATTGAACAAATAGATTAGTTTAGGTAATGTAATTTTTATCATATTGGTCCTGCCTTCTTATGAACTATTAATATTTCTACAATTATTTAAATCTAATTTTATTTGTATAAAAAGGTTTTTTTATGATTCTGTTCATACAGTTCCTTGGTTTGTGTTGTCAGGTCTACTCCCAGGTATTTATTTTATGTTGCCTATAGATATTTTAAATGGGGTATCTCTTACTATCTCTTCTTGAAGGGGTTTGTTGGTGATATATAGGAATGCTGATGATTTATGTGGGTTTACTTTATATCTTGATGCTTTACTAAAATTATTGTTTCAACAAACTTTTTTAGTTGAATCTTTAGGATGTTTGGAGTATATCATCATATTGTCTACAAAAAGAGAGTTTTATTACCTCATTGCCTATTCCAACTCCTTCCATTTCTTTTTCTTATTGTTACTGCTAGGATTTCCAATACAATGTTGAAAAA
Source organism: Bettongia penicillata ogilbyi (assembly GCA_023548195.1). Taxonomy (NCBI): domain Eukaryota; kingdom Metazoa; phylum Chordata; class Mammalia; order Diprotodontia; family Potoroidae; genus Bettongia; species Bettongia penicillata. Next base: position 980,097 of record JAJHZJ010000666.1, on the reverse strand, counting down.
TGTTGGTGACAAAGGGCATCCTTTTTTCACTCCTGTTCTTACTAGGAAGGCTTTCAGGTTATCCTCATTGCAAATTATGCTTGCTAATCGTTTTACGTAAATGCTTCTAATCAATTTGAAGAAAAATCCATGTATGCCTTTATTTTTAACTGTTTTTTAATAGGAATGAGTGTTGTATTTTATTAAAAGCTTTTTTCTGCATCTACCAATCTAATCATATGGTTTTAAAAAACTTTCATTATTGATATAATCAATTATGTCCACAGTTTTCCTTATACTGCATTCCTGATATAAATCTCATTTGGTCATAATGTATGCTCTTTGTATTGCATTGTTGGAATCTCTTTGCTAGTATTTTATTTAGATTTTTTGCATTCATATTCATTAAGGAATTGGTTTTTAGTTTTCTTTATTAGTTTTTACACTTCCTGGTTTAGGTATCAGTCCTATATTTGTTTCACAAAATGACTTTGGTGGGATCCCTTCTTTGCCTATTATTTCAAATAATTTATTTAATATTGGAAATAGTTGATCTTTAAATGTTTGGGAGAATTCACTTGTAAATTCATCTGGTCTTGATGCCTTTTTTTTTTTTAATGAACACCCTAAACATGTTTTGTTTTGGTTTTTTCATTTTCACGTTAGTCATGTTGCATGCTAAAACTAAAATGAATGGGAAAAACCATGAGAAAAACCAGACCAAAACAAAACATAACACAAGAGAAAATATTCTACTTCATTCTTCAGTCCAGTTCCATAGTTCTTTCTCTGGATGTGGAAGGCATTTTGCCTCAAGAGTCCATTGGGAATGTTTTAGGTCCTTGCATTGTTGTGAAGGGCTAAGTCTACCAGAAAAATTCCTTGCACATGGTGGTTGCTATTGTGTACAAGATACTTTTTTTTCTTTTCTTTTCTATTTTTTTTTTTAATTTTTATTTATTTATTTATTTAATTTTTTACATTCATTTTCACAAATTTTTGGGTTCCAAATTTTCTCCCCTTTTCTCCCCTCCCCCCACCCCAATACCCCAAGCAATCTAATTTTCCCTATCTCCAATCTGCCCTCTCTTCTGTTATCCCTCCCTTCTCTTGTCTCCATCTTCTCTTTTCTCCTGTAGGGCCAGATGACTTTCTATTCCTCCTTAACTGTATGTCTTCTTTCCTAGTTGCAACAACAATATTAAACAGTTGTTCCTAAAACTTTGAGTTCCAAATTCTCCCCATCCCTCCCTCCCCACCCATTCCCTTTGGGACGGCAGGCAATTCAATATAGGCCATATCTGTGTAGTTTTGCAAATGACCTCCCTGATAGTCGTGTTGTGTAAAACTAACTGGATTACCATCCCTCCTAACCTGCCCCTCCTTGTTTCTCTTCTGTCTTTTGATCCTGTTCCTCCCCAAGTGTTGACTTCAAATTGTTCCCTCCTCCCTTTGCCCTCCCTTCCATCATCCCCCCACTTGCAATATCTCTTTCTCCCCCACTTTCTTATACTGTAAGATAGGTTTTCATACCAAAATGAGTGTGCATTTCACTCCTTCTTTTAGTCAAATGTGATGAGGGTAAACTTCTTGGGTTTTTTTTAGCTCTCCTCTTTTTCCCTCCACTAAGAAAAACTCCTACCTGCCTCTTAAATGACATATAGTTACCCCCTTCCCTTTCCCTCTCTTTCCTCCCCCTGCATTTCTCTCTCACCATTTACCTTAGTTTCTTTTAAGGTATGGTCCCATCCTATTCAGTTCAATCTGTGCTCTCTATCTCTGTATGTGTGTGCATGTGCGTATGTGTGTGAATGATTGAAAGTCCTCTGTTTCATTTAAAGACCATATTTTCCCTTGAAGTATTATACTCAGTTTAGCTGGGTAGGTGATTCTTGGTTTGAGTCCTAGTTCCTTTGCCTTCTGGAATATCCTATTCCACGTCCTTCGATCCCTTAATGTAGAAGCTGCTAGATCTTGGGTTATCCTCATTGTATTTCCACAATACTGGAATTGTTTCTTTCTAGCTGCTTGCAAGATTTTTTCCTTGAGCTGGGAGTTCTGGAATTTGGCCACAATGTTCCTAGGAGTTTCTCTTTTTGGATCTCTTTCAGGTGGTGATCGATGGATTCTTTCAATACTTATTTTGCCCTCTGGTTCTAGAATGTCAGGGCAGTTTTCCTTGATAATTTCATGCAAGATGATGTCTAGGCTCTTTTTTTGATCATGACTTTCAGGTAGTCCCATAATTTTTAAATTGTCTCTCCTGGATCTATTTTCCAGGTCAGTTGTTTTTCCCATGAGATATTTCACATTCTCTTCCATTTTTTCGTTATTTTGGTTTTGTTTGGTGATTTCTTGGTTTCTCGTAAAGTCATTAGACTCCATCTGTTCCATTCTAATTTTGAGAGAACTATTAAATTCAGTGAGCTTTTGAGCCTCTTTTTCCATTTGGCTCATTCTGCTTTTGAAAGCATTCTTCTCCTCATTGGCTTTTTGAACTTCCTTTGCCAATTGAGTGAGCCTATTTTTCAAGGTGTTAATTTCCTCAGCATTTTTTTGGGTCTCCTTTACCAAGGTATTGACCTGTTTTTCATACTTTTCTTGCATTTCTGACATTTCTCTTCCCAGTTTTTCCTCCACCTGTCTAACTTGCTTTTCAAAATCCTTTTTGAGCTCTTCCAGGGCCTGAGCCCACCCAACACCCCCCTGGGGTGTCTGGGGTACTGAGGCCCCGCCCTCCACATCTTTCCCTGATGGCAAGAATACGTCCTCATCTTCGTCAGATCCGAAGGTCGGGATCATTTGCATTTGTTGGAAAAAACTCTCTAAAGTCTTATTTTTCTTCCCTTTTCTAGGCATTTTCCCAGCCAGTTACTTGACTTCTGAGATTCCTTTCCTCCCCCGCCTGGATCTGCCCAGCTAGTGCTTGGCCTCTGAGATTTAAATGGGCTTTCCTCCTGCTGGCTGTCATTAGTTCAGGTGCTGGGGTGGGGGCAGGGCCTCCTCCCAGGCTCCGATCCCTCAGGGGCTTTATGCAGAGACTTTCAGGAATGGAGCGGGGTGGGGGCAGGGCCGTCTCCCAGGCTCAGCTCTGTCAGGTTTTATGCAGGAATCTTCCGTAATGAAGATCCTGCCTGCTGCTGGGGGATTCCCGAGTCCCAGGCCTCTGCCGCCTCAGCCGCCGCCCACACCTCTGCCTCCGCCACTTCCTGCCCCAGTCCCTGCCACTGCCACTTCCTCCCGAGGGGGCCCGAGTGACGGAGACGCCCTGCTTCCCCTCTCCTCCAGCCCGGCCTTCTCTCTCACTGACCTGTAGCTTCTGTGGGCGGAGGGACTTTCCCGGCTGCTGGAGCTTCCGTCTCTGAAGCCTGCTCGGATCAGCTTCTCTGGGGTCGCGACCAGGGCAGCACTGGGGGTGGGGTCTACTTTCCAGGGCGCGCCGGACCCTGGGGACGGGTCTCCAGGGCTCCCCGGAACAGAAATCTCTTCCACTCTGTTTCTGCACACCTTGTATTGACCCAGAAGTTATGGGGGACTCTTTTTACATTAATTCTATGGGCTTTTGGTTTCGGAGCTCGTAAACGTGCGTCCTTCTAGTCCTGATGCTTTTTTTTCTTAAGAAGCTCCTTTGTAGCCAGTTGATTTCTTTTTAAAAATAGATTTATTTAGATATTTTTTCCTCTTTCATTAGTTTAGGCAGTTCACATTTTTGTAAATATTTTTCCATTTCACTAAATTGTTAAATTTTTGACTTGCAGTTGGGCAAAATAGGTCCTCATAAATTCTTTGATTTCATATTCATTAGTGGTATACTCACCCTTTTCGTTTTTAATAGTAGTGATTTGGTTTACTTCTTTTTGTATATCATATTAATCAATGGTGTATCTGTCTTACTGGTTTTTTCCCCCGTAAAGTCAACTCTTGGTTTAATTGATTAATTCAATGATTTTCTTACACTCAGTCTTACTAATTTTTTTTTTAGGATTTGCAGTTTAGTATTTAACCACTCCCCAATCAATAAATTAATTATTTAATTACATTAAGTATATTTATGAAATATATTTTATTGCTTATTTATTTTTATTAAATATATTATTAATATACTAGTTAACATAATTAACTATGAATAATTAATATAATAGTATATTATGTAAAATATAAGATAATATAATAACCATACTATAACAAAATAATGGATAATTATTGATAATATAATATGATTAATACATGTTAAATGATATTATATTATATATAATTAAATATATTTAATATAGATATATTTATTAAATATTAATGTATTTAATTATATTAAATATAAATTAATCTTTAATTTCTTCTTTCTCATTTTACATACCCAGTTCATTAATGTGCTCTTTTTCTAATTTATTGATATAAGCATTTAGAGAGATAAACTTTCCTCCCCTAATCTGCACCCCTTTTTTAAGAATCCCTCCCTTATCCTCTTCTCTTACCCTCATATTCCTTAATCTACCCACTCCTCTAAGTCCCTCCCTTATCCTCTCCCTTAGTCCTCTTATTTATACATTTAGAAAATGTTTATGCCCTTCTAGTTGTATATGTTGTTTCCTCTTTAATCCAGTCGAGATCAGAATAAGGTTCTAGTATTACCAGCCTTCCACCCTCACCTGCTTCCTCTGTATCACTTCTTTCTTTCATGCCTCATTTGTATGAGATAATTGCTCCTTTTTACCTTTCTCTACCCAGTTTTATTTTGTAAAATCAACCCATAATACTCAACTCAGTCTAAGCCCTTTTTTCAAACCACCCAGTTAATGACAAGTGTTAAGAGTACTGATAACATTTTTGCATAAAAGAAGTAAACAGTCTGATCCTTTTGAATCTTATAGTTGGTCTTTAATGTTTACCTTATGTTTCTCCTGGATCTTATATGTTAAATTTTCCACCGAGTTCTACTCTTTTTATCACAGATACCTGAAAGTCTTTCAGTGTATTAAATCTCCTGTTCTTTTTCATTCTGGATTGTACTCAGATTTGCTGGGTAGGTCATTTTTTATCACCGTTTTGTTCTTCAAAATATAACGTTCCAAAACCTGTGGTCTTTTAATGTATAAGACACTAGGTCTTGTGTTATCTGATTGTAGCTCTGTAGCATTCAAATTTTTTTTTGTTTTTGCTTGTCATAGTTTCTCCTTAACATGGGAACTTTGAAACTTGGCTATGATATTCTTGTAACTTTTCATCTTGGAATCTCTTTCAGGTAGTGATTGCTGGATTTTTTTCCACTTCTTTTTTATCTTCTCCTTCTAGAACTTCAAGGCAATTTTCTTTTTCTTTTTTTAAATATTTCATTTGTTTTCAGTGTTCTGTAATCACTTCCATATATCTTAGATTTTTTCCCCTCCATCCCCTTCCCCACTCCCTCCACAGGATGGCTTGTAATCTTATATAGGTTCTACACATACATTCCAATTAAATACAATTTCACCATAGTCATGTTGAATAAAAGAATTAAAATGAATGGGAGAAACCGTAAAACAAAACAAAACATAACACAAATAAAATGGTCTGCTTCATTCTGCGATCAAATTCCATAGTTCTTTCTCTGAATGTGTGAGACATTTTGCCTCAAGAGTCCATTGGGAATTTTTTAGGTCCTTGCATTGATATGAAGGACTAAGTCTACCAGAAAAGTTCCTCGCACACTGTGGTTCTTGTTGTGTATAAAGTTCTTCTGGTTCTGCTCCTTTCACTCAGCATCCATTCATGTAAGTCTTCCCAGGCCTCTCTGAAGTCTTCCTGTTCATCATTTCTTATAGCACAATAGTATTCCATTACATTCATACACCACAATTTATTCAGCTATTCCCAAACTGATGGGCATCCCCATGGTTTCCAGTTTTTGGCCACCACAAAGAGTGCTGCTATAAATATTTTTGTATATATGGGACCCTTTCCCATTTTTGTGATCTCTTGGGGATACAGTCCTAGAAGCTGGATTGCTGGGTCAAAGGGCATGCATGTTTTTGTAGCTCTTTGGGCATAGTTCCAAACCGCTCTCCAGAGTGGCTGGATCAGCTCACAGCTCCACCAGCTATGACTTAGTGTTCCAGCTCTCCCACATCCTCTCCACATTTGTCATCATCCTATTTTGTCACGTTAACCAATCTGATAGGTGGGATGTGGCACCTCAGAGTTGTTTTGATTTGCATCTCTCTGATCAATAGTGATTTAGAGCATTTTTTCATAGGACTATAGATAGTTTTGATTTCTTCCTCTGAAAACTTCCTGTTCATATACTTTGACCATTTATCAGTTGAGGAATGACTTCTAGTCTTGTACATGTGACTCAGTTCTCTATGATCTTAGAAATGAGGCCTTGATTATAGACACGAGTTGCAAAAATTCTTTCCCAGTTTTCTGCTTCCCTCCTAATTTTGGTTGAATTGGGTTTGTGCAAAAGTTTTTCAATTTAATGTAATCAAAATATTGATTTTGCACTTCATAATGTTTTCTCTCTCTTGTCAAAAATTTCTCTGTTCTCCATAAATCTGACAAATATTCCATTCCTTGCTCCACTATTTGTTTTTACTATCAGTCTTTATACGTAGATTATGTACCCATTTGGACTTTATTCTTGTATACAATGTCAGGCATTGGTTTGTGCCCAGTTTCAGCTACACTATTACCCAGTTCTCCCAGTAATATTTGTCAAACAATGAGTTCTTATCCCAGAAACTGAGGTCCTTGGGTTTAATCAAACTGTAGATTGCTGTATTCATTGACTACTGTTTCTTGAGTATCTTACTTATTCCAGTGATTTACCCCTCTGTTTCTTAGCCAGCATCCAGTGGGTTTTGATAATTGGTGCTTTATAATACAATTTGAGATCTGGTAGGGGTAGATCACTTTCTCTAGCATTTCTTTTCATTAGTTCCCTTGATATTCTGGACCTTTTGTTCTTCCAGATGAATTTCGATATTTTTTTTTCTAGCTCTAGAAAATGATTATCTGGTAGTTTGAGTGGTATGTAAATGAATAAGTAAATTAATTTAGTTCAAATTATCATTTTTATTAATATTGGCTTGGCCTACTCATGAGTAGCTGATATTTTTCCACTAACTTAGATCTGGCTTTATTTGTGCAAAAAGTGTTTTGTAATTCTGTTCATATAGTCCCTGGGTTTGTTTTAGCGGGTAGACTCCCAGATGTTTTATAGTGTCTACCCTAGCTTTAAATGGGATTTCTCTTTCTATCTCTTGCTTTTGGGCTTTGTTAGTAATGTATGGAAATGCAGTTGATTTATGTGGGTTTAGTTTGTAACCTGCAACTTTGCCAGAGTTGTTTATTATTTCAAGTAGTTTTTTACTTAATTCTCTGGGATTCTCTAAGTATATCACCATATCATCTACAAAGAGTGATAACTTAGTTTCTTCTTTGCCTATTCTAATTCCTTCAATTTCTTTTTCTTCTCTTATTGCTACAGCTAACATTTCTAGTACCAAATTGAGAAACAGTGTTGATAATGGACAACTTTGCTTCACCTCTGATCTTACTGGAAATGCATCTAGATTATCTCCATTACATATAATGCTTGCTGAAAGCTTTAGGTAGATACTGCTTGTTATTTTATGGAAAATTACATTTATTCCTATACGCTCTATTGTTTTCAATAGGAATGAGTGCTGTATTTTGTCAGAAACTTTTTCTGCATCTATTGATATAATCATGTGGTTTCTCTTAGTTTTGTTGTTGATATGATCAATAATGCTAGTAGTTTGCCTAATATTTAACCAGCCCTGCCTTCCTGGTATAAATCCTACCTGATCATACTGTATTATTTTTGTGATAAGTTGCTGTATTCTTTTTGCAAATACCTTATTTAAAATTTTTGCATCTATATTCATTAGTGATTTTGATCTATAATTTTCTTTCTCTGTTTTGACTGTCCCTGGTTTAGGTGTCATAACCATATTTGTGTCATGAAAACAATTTGGAAGGACTCCTTCTTCCCCAGTTTTCCCAAATAATCTATATAGCACTGGAATTAACTGTTCTTTAAATGTTTGATAAAAGTCACTTGTAAATCCATCTGGCCTTGGAGATTTTTTCCCTAGGGAGTTCATTATTGGCTTTTTCAATTTATTTTTCTGACATGGGGTTATTTAAGTATTCAAATTCATCTTCTGTTAATCTGAGCAATTTATATATTTTTTAAAATAATTCGCCATCTCATTTAAATTGTTGAATTTATGGGCGTACAGTTGGGCTCCACTTTCCAATTGTTGTTTTAATTTCCTCTTCATTAAATGTTAGTTCACCCTTTTCATTTTTGATATTAGGAATCTGGTTTTCTTTGTTCTTTTTTTAAATCAAATTGGCTAAATGTTTATCAGTTTTATTTGTTTTTTCACAAAACCAATTCTTAGTTTTATTTATTCGTTCAATAGTTTTCTTAATTTCAGTTTTATTGATCTCTCCTTTGGTTTTCAGTATTTCTAATTTGGTTTTTACTTAGGAATTTTTCAATTTGTTCTTTTTCCAGCTTTTTCAGCTCCATGCCCAATTTATTGATCTCTTCTTTCTCTAATTTATTCATGTAGGCATTCAAAGATATTAAAGTTCCCCTGAGACCTCCTTTTGCAGTATCCCATAAGATTTGGTACGTTGTCTCATTATTGTGATTCTCTTGAATGAAGTTGTTGATTGTTCTATGATTTGTTGTTTAACCCATTTATTCTTTAGGATTAGATTATTTAGTTTTTAATTAATTTTTGATTTGTCTTTCCATGGCCTTTGATTACATATAATTTCTATTGCATTATGATCTGAGAAGATGCATTGACTACCTCTGCCTTTCTGCACTGGATTGTGAGATTTTTATGGCCTAGTACACGGTCAGTTTTTGTATATGTGCCATGTACTGCTATAAAAAAGGTATATTTCTTTCTGTCCCCATTCAGTTTTCTCCAGATATCTATCATATCTACTTTATCCAGAGTTTTATTCACCTCTTTAACTTTTTTCTTGTTTATTTTGAGGTTAGATTCATCTAGTGCTGAGAGGGGGAAGTTGAGTCCCCTAGTAGTATAGTTTTGTTGTTTATTTCTTCCTGTAACTCCCTTAACTTCTCTTCTAAGAATTTGGATGCTTTAGCACTTGGAGCATATATCTTTAGTAATGATATTGCTTTGCTGTCTATGGTGCCTTTTAGCAGGATATTATTACCTTCCTTATGTCTTTTGATTAGATCTATTTCTGCTTTTGCTTTGTCTGAGATTGGGATTGCTACCACTGCTTTTTTACATTAGATGGAGCACAATGTATTCAGCTCCAACCTTTTACCTTTATCCTGTGGGTATCTCACCATTTCAGATGTGTGTCTTGTAAACAACATATTGTTGAATTATGGTTTTTAATCCATTCTGCTTTCCATCTCCATTTTATGGGAAAGTTCATCCCATTTACATTCACAGTTATGATTACTATCTCTGTCTTTCTCTCTATCCTCTTTCCCCCATTTGAGGTTTTAGTTCTCATTTTTCCATTCCCCTCCATGATATAGAGTTTTAATTTTTGACCACTGCCTCCCTCAGTCTTCCCTTCCTTCTTTCAGTCCCTCTCCCTTTTAATCCCCTTTTCCCTTGCTACTTCTTCTTTCCCTTTTCTTTCCCCTTTCCCCTCCTACTGTCTATTGAGCTAGTTAAATTTTCATACTTAACTGAGGTAGCTGTTCCCTCCTTGAACCAAATCAGATGAGATTAAATCTCAGACAATGCTCATCTCCCTCCCCTCTTTCTCTCTACTGTAATATATTTTTGTGCCTCTTCCTGTGATGTAATTTATCATTTTCTGCCTCCTCCTTTTCACAAATCTCCTGTTACATTCCTTTGTACCCTTAAATTACATTTTTATGATCACATCATTTACTTTATACCTGCTTCCTCTCTCTGTGTATATTATATATCATGATACATATGCAGTTCTAAAGATTAACAAGTATCTTCCCTTAGAGGGGTGTGAACAGTTTGCCCATATTGAATAACAAGTTTTTTTCCCCCTGTTTACTTTTTATGCCTCTCTTGGGATTTGTGTTTCAAATTCAAATTTTCTATTGATCTCTGGCCTTTTCTTCAAGAAGGTCTTAATCCCTTCTTTCATTGAATGTCTATCTCCTTGCCTGAAATATTATGCTCAACTTTGCTGGGTAATTGATCCTTGGTTGTATTCCCAGATCCTTTGCCTTATGTAATATCATATTCCAATTCCTTCATTCTTTTAATGTAGAAGCTGCAAAGTCCTGTGTGATTCTGACTGTAGCTCCTCAATATTTGAATGATTGATGTCTTGTTGCCTGAAGTATTTTCTCCTACCACTTGATAGTTCTGTAATTTTTCAGTGATATTCCTTGGTATTTTTAGTTTGAGCTCCCTTTCAGGAAGTGAACAGTGGATTCTTTCAATGACTATTTTGCCCTCTGGATCTACGACTTCTGGGCCATTTTCCTTGATGATCTATTTCATCATGACTTTCTGGTAGACCAATAATTCTTATATTTTCTCTCTTGGATCTGTTTTCCTGATCACTTGTTTTTCCAATTAGATATTTTACATTTTCATCTAATTTTTCATTCTTTAGATTCTGATTGACTAATTCTTGATGTCTCATAGGATCATTAGCTTCTACTTGCCCGATTGTAATTTTTATCCACTTGTTTTCTTCAGTTAACTTTTGCATCTCCTTTTCCATTTATCCAGTTGTTCCTTTTAAAAAGTTATTTTCTCCAGTTAGATTTTGTACTTCCTTTTCCATTTGTCCAGTCTTCCTTTTAAGTTCTTCTGTGATTTCTTTTTTCATATTTTCAAAATCATTGGCTAGTTTTTCTTCTAGTTCTCTAATTTGGCTTTTAAAATCCTTCTTCAGCTCTTCCAAGAATGCTTTTTGGGTTTCAGACCTCTTCATATTCCCTTCTGAAGTTTCAGATGGGAGTACAATCTCACTGGTGACCTCTTTGGTATTTATTTGTGTTTTGGTCCTTGTCCCCATAGAAAGATTCTATGGCCTTCTGCTTTGCTTCTTACTTATGGTGATCACCCTTTTCCTGGCTTTTAAAGTAGTTCTCTGCTTCTAATGCACAAGGGTCTCAGTTCCACAGTTCTTGTGACTTCAGCTTGGGACTTTGTGTGTTGTGGCCTCTAGTTCTTTCAGCTAGAAGCTAAAATACTGCAAGCTTACCTGGTGCTGAGCTGGCTGGTGTGAAAACACAGAGGCCAGGTAATGAGTTGTCCTGGTGCTAGCTATGTTAAGTATGGGGAAAGAGTGATCTGGTTACAGCATAAGAATTTGAGCTAGAGCAAAAGCAAGCTCAGCATTTGGTGATCCTGTCTGCACTAGTGCCTTCCCGATTCCCCAGGGATGTTGAGGCATGTGTGGGTTCCAGGTGTTGGCGACTGTGGATTCCACCCACCTGGGGGCTCAGGATCTCCTCCCGGTTCTCTGAAGTAGAACTGTCTGGAGCTGCTCTGGTCCTGCACTGGTCCCCTTTGGCCACAGCAAGAGGGACCCTCCTTTGAGTCCTGTCTAAGCAGTCATTCCAAAATAAGGGCAAAAATTGGAAGAGAACAAAAAAATAGAAAAGTTTGGGACTTCTTTGGTATCAAACTCTTTTTACTATAAAGGACAGATAAAATATTTTGACTGATGTAACAATTCAAGATTTGTTTGTAGAAGAAGTAATAATGGCACTAAGAAAACAAAGACGAGAAAACTGTTTTAGAACAAGTATACACAGAACCTGTCCCTGCTAGGAGACACAATCATAAAGACAATGAAGGATCACTTTTGTAGGTATCTGAAGAAGGGAAATAGACCAAAGATCAAATGAGATAGCTTCCTGGAGAAGAAGATATTTAGTAGTGTAAAGTGCTACAGAGAAGGCCCAAAAGGATGAGCGCTGAGAAACATCTGGCTACATATTCCAATTTAGAACTCATTGGTTGCTTAAGAGACAACAATTTCTTTAGAATAATGAAGTTGAAGACCAGATTGAAGAGGCTATAGAACACTAAAAGAAACAGTCATTGGGTTTAGATGCCTTTTACAAGTAGTTTAACTAAGAAGGAGAAAAAAGATAAACAAAGATAGCTATCAAAGATGAACTAAATGAAGGTTTTTGTTTTCTTTTTATGATAGACATGTTTGTAGGTAGTAGGGAAGGAGTAAATAGGAGGTTGAAGATTGGAGAGAGAGAGAGAGAGAATGAGGATTATATGCAGGCAATCTGCTAGGGATGATAGATAGGGATTGGATCAAGGGGAAATGATGAGATATCTTCTTGATGAGAAATGCTACCTCTTAAACAGAAACTGGAGTCAAGAAGATAATGAGTAATAAGGTCATGGTAATGTGAGATGAGAAGGAAAGAAGGAGTTGGTGGCAAATTTTTGTCTTCAATTTTACAAGTGCATTATGAAGAGAGGTCCTTAGCTAAGACCACGGAAATGGAATTGCTTTAGAAGCCTGGAAGAGATGAGAAAGTTTGGAATAGTAGCTATGGTAACATAGAAAAGTGATCAGAGAGAAGTCAACAAAAGTTTATTAAGTGTCTGTTAAATGCTAGACACTGCTAAGCCCTGGGGATATAAAGACTAAGAAAAACCCCACAGTCCAACCCTGCTCTTAAGGATCTCATAATATGAGGGGCAGACAACTTGCAAATAGCTGTGTTGTACAAACAAAATATATATTGATTAAATTGGAGATAATCTCAGAGGAAAAAAGACTATGTTTAGGCAAGACTGAGAAAGATTCTGACAGAAGGTAGGACTTTGGCTGATACTTATAGGAAGCCAGAAGGCAGTATTGACGAGGGAGACCATGGGCGACAGTCACCAGTGAAAATGTACCAAGTCAGAAAATGGAGTGTATTTTGCAGAGGCCAGTGTCACTTGTTCACGAGTATGTGGAGAAGAATAAGCAGTAAGAAGACTGGAAATATATGAAAGGTGTTATTTTTTTCCCCACTTAATAGAATTTTATTTTTTCCAATTATATGTAAAGAAAGATTTTGAATTCCAATTTTTTAAATTAATATTGTGACCAGCTATTAAGCCCTACATCTGTTTTTCTTGCATCTCTGACCAGCCAAAATCTTGGTGTCCTTTATTTATATTTTATATTTGTTGGTTGTTAGTTATGGTATATAACCATAGTTATATATATGGTATATAACCAAGTTATATACCATTTTGCATGCTTATATCTTTCTGTAGGACCATCTTTGCATTTTAACAGAGTCACTGAAATATTTTCTGGTCTTCCAGAAAAGTTCATCATAATTTGCAAATTTCATGATCATTTACTTGGCTTATTTGTTTGTGATTATAGAATTTGGCTATGGCTCTATCTTTCTTCCATCCCATCAACCCTGACACTAAGCCAAGGAGGGAAGGAACAGAATACAATATGTAGAATCCTGGATTTGGAGTCAGAAAATTTGACTTCAAAGCTTGGCTTTTTTACTTCCTTTGTGATGTTAGGTAAATTACTTATGAAAACTGAGGCTCAGAGTATTAATGTGTAAAATTATTGGGTTGTAACAGATGACCTCTAAAGGTAGCTAGGTGGACTATATGATCCTTCTGACTGGGCTTGGGAGTCAGACCTGAGTTCAAACTCAGGTTCAAACACTTGACTAACTCTGTGACCCTGAGAAATCACAGAGCCATCTATCTTCTTCCCTCAGCTGTATAATCGTAGTAATAATAAAACGTTCCTTACAGAGTTGTGAGCATCAAATGAGATAATGTTTTTGAAGTGATTAGGACAATACTGTGAGAAATGAATAGATCTCTCTTATATTTAGTGTCTTACTGGATTAGGACAAAGATTTTTCCTTTTTCTACTTCCTCACCCAGAAAGCAACCAGTATGGGAAATCGCTATAGATTTACACAGGCCAAAATATAACCAGTAAAAGAATTCTGTGTTTATGTTACTGGGTGTATTCCTGCTCATTGTGTTTGTCCTGAACACATTGAGGATTTATTCCCTGTATTATCAAGGCAGGTGATAAGGAAATTGATGTCTCTTTAACCAAGATTTTAGTGATGTATGTCATGTACCCCAAGACCTTCATTTCAGTATATCCTATACCTCCCATTTTGTCAAGCAGTTTGAGTTGATTGCCACCCATTGAGAATACATCCTCTTCAAAGGCCATATGAATGTGACCCTATCACCATTAGGGGTCTGTGGTCTAAGAGAAATGGCCAGATGACCATCCTTTTATTGATAACCTGCTGGTTTTGTTAATAAAATGATGAAATTACCTAGAAACTATGTCTCTTAAAACTTTTTAATCATCACAGTCTCTGGTACATAGTAGGTACTTAATATACTTAATAAATGCTTGTTCCTCTTTTCTGTAGTATCTTTCAGCACTAAATCTTTGATATTAAAATCGCATTTCTTTGAGTAATCGGATGTCTTCTGATTTCACTACCTCTGCTACTTAAGTGTTATTAAGTAAGGTTTCATAAAACAAAACAAAAATTATGCTGTATCATTAGGCAAGTATCACTGATGATTCCTTTTGTTCATTTGTTAGTGTTCAAAATGCTGGTATTTGGAAAGTAGTCTCCAGTGCTTAAGGCATTTCTTAAGATAACAATTTTCTTTGCCATCTTTTTTGCAGTAAACATTACAAACATTTTCCCAGCTGTAAAGGTAACCTTATAACTCAATATGAGTTATCTTACAGTGCAAACTAATGATTAGTGGTGGTACTGAGTTGCATTTTAAGTACTTAAATTCTTACATAAGTGTTTTTATTATTTTTTTATTATTTATTTAGTTGTCTCTCTGAAATGGAAGACATGCTTCCTCCTGGTAAAGCAGTTTTGTATACTTGGAGTGATCCCATAGGCTCTAGAAAACTGACCTGGAAATGTGGAAAGAGCCGTGGTGAAGTAACACAAAAAGATGTATGTATTTTGATTGGAATTTACAGTTATAACTGATTTAGATATTTTCTTTGGCTCATCTCTTCTGAGGATATAGTCATTTAGAACGGTGACAGTGTTGAATGAAGCAAAGTCTTCTGGAATGGTAACAATTTTGAAGTAAAGCAAAACTTAAACTCAGATGATTTTATTTTCTTCCCTTCCATATGTATTTGTATCTTAATTTACAGAATAGGGTAAACTGTGCTTTGAAAAGTACCTTTCAAGTCCACCACATATCTTATTGGATATATTTTCTATGACCTATGGGAAATTATCTGAGGAAGAAATACTCGAATATATCCTGAGTTTTGTTTGTAAGGTGGTCCCTGAACTGATCTTTTATAATAGATCACCAGGACTGTCCTTCAGTTTCTGAAATTAATGTTATATTTACTTTTTTACTGTTTTATTTGAGATTATCAAGGACATAATCTTTGCATTTCTTTTTGTGTGACGAGGAGAACAAGTGAGTGTAAGGCGCTCTTTTGCCCTGTATCGTGGTTGACTGAAAATAATTTAAGAATCGGTAGAATAGGATAAGAAAACAAATCACCTGCTCACACCAGACCCACTTAGCTCCTTCTTGTAACTGCAAAGTCTCGTCAGTGACACAGGAAAAGACAAGAGGAAAGACAGGACAATATTAAGCTTCTTCCAGGCCTGCTGACCCACATCAAAAACATTCCATTTCCTTTTGTTCTATTTTCATTCCTTTCTGAATAGAGGTATGGAAGAATGTACTTTTTTCAGGACATGCCCATATTGAAGTTTCTTCTAATATAGTGATAGTCTTCCCTTGATTACCTTGGGAACATAATTTAAAATCATATTCATCCTAGAGAATCTGTATTTTAGCCTGTGGTATTATCATATTATTGCTTTTAATCCAAAATAAACATTATTAGAAATAGCTACTAAAAATTATACTTTATTAAAAATACAATGAATAATTATCTGATATTCTAATGTGCAGACACTCTGTTAACCAGAGAACTTCTGCTTAAAGTGGACTATGATAATTTATAGAAAGCATGATTTTTGACTTCATTCTTTTATTGCCTTTCTATATGGTCATAGGCAAGAAATACAATCTATCAGGAGCTCTGTTGATTTGTGAATGGTGCAAGGACTAGATGAACTTCAAAATAACTCCTAATTTTAACAGTTAATATTTTAAACTAATTTCTTTATTCAGTATTATATATATTGCAACTTTTCCATTACCATGATAGAGTATTCCTTGGTGATAAAGAATAATAGTTTAGCATGTTAAATTCATCAGTAAAATTTAGTTTAACTAGTAAGTGTTTGTTTGATGTTTTCCAAGAAATTTTTGCCATTCTAAAGCCAAAGGAATGCCATATACTTTAGAGCTCATGGTCTGAGGTTGTCAGGTGTTATCCAATTTCCAGTAAGTTCATATTTTTAATTTCTTACAATTGGAATGCTGACAGTTGCTTATAAAAAAAGAGTAATATCAATACATATAACTTATATTCCATAAAAGTAGAATATTAATTTATACATGTTTAATAATTTTAAAAATATTTTAATATCCTGTTCAATTAGTCACTTCCCAAATAATGTGAATGTGGTTTTTCTAAGCTAATTTTTCTCTTTGATTTTTATTTTGTTACAGGACATGATGACACCAATAAATTTGGGTGGGAAAAAGACCATTTATTTAGTTTCATTCTTTGAAGGCTTGCAACGCATTATTTTATTCACTGAAGATCCTAAAGTGTTTAAAGTGACATATGAAAGTGAAAAAGCAGAGTTGGCAGAGCAAGAAATTGTGTTGTCATTACAAGATGTTGGAATTTCGTTGGTTAATAACTATACAAAGCAAGAAGTAGCCTATATTGGCATCACGAGGTTAGACATTTTGTGTGTATGTGTGTGTGTATGTACGTATATGTGTACATATGTGCGTGTACATATGTATGTGTGTATATGTATGTGTGTACATGTGTGTATGTGTGTATATGTATGTACGTGTGTATGTACATGTGTGTACATGTGTGTATGTATGTACGTATGTGTGTGCGTGTGTGTATGTACGTGTGTGTATATATGTGTATATATAGATAGATAATTTTTAAATTGTAGTTGTATTAATGAATAGTCAATATTTGTATAAATGTGGATTTTTGTTTAAATTTAAAAAGAATTTAGTTGGTTTAGCTTTCATTTATTTATAAAGATAGTTGGATAATTTTTTAACTTGAAAATATTTTGGAGAATTTCATATAGTGTTTGAGATAAATTAAGATTTTGTTATAACACAAAGTTGACAAAATGATCCCTGTGATAACGGGTTGTTGTGTTTCTCCTTAGTTCTTGAAGGAGACCATGATCTTAAGATGATGTCATGACTTAGAGATGACTTTGATTTGAGCGAGGGAGGTCTGTTCAGGCTCACCAACCTTTTGCAACCTATTACAGATTGTTTGATTATATTTGGCTCTATGCTGATACTTTAAAAAATTCAATTATATTTCATTTTCAGCCTTGAAATTTCTCCTTCTTATTCCTCCCTCCCCCACCTATTGAGAACACCAAAAATTAAAAAAGAAAACAAACCAAAACCTTAAAACATATATTACCTCATCTATTTTTGAAGGAAGGAAAGGAGAGAGAAACGAAAGAAAAAAAATGCTTCATCTTGCACTCTTATTCCATCATATACTGATACTTATTAAAGCAGTATGAAAATTTGTTGGGTCCAAACCTAAGGAAAGAAGAGGAGAAAGAAGGACCATTTTTGAAGTTATATAAGCATGATTATTTATGCTGTGGTATTTAGGTCTGTGGGTTAAAATAAAAGGCACAAGTATTTGTTTTGTGACAGCTTGTGTGATAGTAGTTTATTATTAATCGTTTTTACTGAAAGTGTGCTTTTCTCATGAAATGGCAATATACTGTATCTTAAAGTTGATTTTAATTTTGTCCTCCCTGCTGTGGTCTTACTTTCACTTTCCAGCTCAGATGTAGTTTGGGAGACAAAACCAAAGAAGAAAGCGAGATGGAGGCCATTGAGTGTAAAGCAAACTGAAAAATTAGAGAAAGAATTTAAAGAATACATTGAGATTTCGCCTTCAGAAGATAAGATTATAGAGTTGGAACCTAGTGTTTCGGTACTGTTTTAAAATATTGAATTAAACTAGTTTTTTTAAATCATATGTTGAATTAAAACATTTTTATGCACTGAGAGGTCATCTAAATCAATGATATGTAGTTAAAATACTTTTAAAATTTGGGTTATTATCAAAATAGCGGGTTTATATATTGAAATAAATATTTACATTCGTTTTTAAGTTAATTTTTTCTTCCCTGAATACCTGCTCATTAGATCTTAGTAATTTTTAAATTGAGCAAATAGAAGTAATAAACTTTATAAATAAAATGGGTAAATATCAGCATGAATTTTGTAGTGTTGGTAGTAGTAGTAGCTTGGAGAGTGATATTATGTTTAAAGTTATGTATATAATGTAACACATACAAACCCAACTCAGATGTTTATTCTATTTATGTATTAGGCATTTTCTGTTTTGTTGTTGTGTACAAATATTACTATTATGGTATATCCTTAAGTAAAAGTAAAAAAAGACTTTTTTGTGTTTCAGGTTTATTTAACACCTAGTGGTAGTAACATGAAAATTCTACAACCACATGTAATACCTGTACGAAGAAATTACCTACCAGCAGTAAAATTAGAATATAGTACATCTGCACATCAGACATCTTTCAGAATCCAAATTTATAGGATACAGGTAAATGTTGCTGAAGAACACCAGCCTCTCCCCTTCCTCTCTCAAATATCAAGTACAAAGAAATAAGACTAACCAGAAATATTGCCCGTTATTAATTTAACTTGATATTAGGGAATAGGAATGCTATGGTAATACCTCAAGCTTTTTATAATTCACCTTAATATCCCATAAAAACATTTTGCCAAGATTTCTTATATTCAATAAAATTTACTCTTTGGTTTGCGCACTAACTGGTTTCTTCTGACTCTTTGGTAGAGTTATTAGTTATTAATACAAGTTAGATGAAAGATGAGGGTTAAGAAGGAAAAGGAGAGGATGGTCCTTAAGTGATACTTATTTTTCCTTATTTTTCTGAGAGAGAGAGACAGAGATAGAGAGACAGAGAGAGATAGAGAGAGAGATGGAGACAGAGAGAGACAGAGACAGAGAGAGACAGACACAGAGAGACAGACACAGACAGACAGAGAGACAGAGACAGACACAGAGAGACAGAGACAGAGACAGAGAGACAGAGGCAGAGAGAGAGAGAGAGACAGAGAGAAAGAAAATCTAGAATAAGAAAACAATCATTTGACTCATCTTATTTCTGTCTCTGAGTTAAAGTGTGATTTTGGTTAAATAATGTATTTAACTTCTCTGTGCGTTATATTCTTAGCTGAGGAGAAAGGAGTTTGCACTGAAGAAGTTTTGAGGTCTTTTACATCTATAAAAGTCTTAAAATTTTAGATGATTTGTATAGCTGAAA
Organism: Bettongia penicillata ogilbyi; assembly: GCA_023548195.1. NCBI lineage: Eukaryota > Metazoa > Chordata > Mammalia > Diprotodontia > Potoroidae > Bettongia > Bettongia penicillata. The sequence continues at coordinate 960,617 of JAJHZJ010000666.1, read as the reverse complement.
CAGCACAGTGTGAACCTGTCTTTTCTTTTTTCTTTAGATACAGAATCAGATTCACGGAGCTATATTTCCCTTTGTATTTTATCCCATTAAACCTCCCAAGTCAGTCACCATGGATTCAGGTTTGTTGCTTTTACTTCAGAGCTTTTCATTAAAGTCTGTTGTCTTTTAAAATGAAGAGATGAACTAAAAATAAAATTCTGTCAACAACTGATGCTAAAATAAAATTATTTTCAAAAATTGAGTTTCTATGTAATCGTTCCTTTTAATTGTGGTAAAAATATTCACTACAATGGAGTTACAAAAATGGAAAAGAAAAAATAAGTTGTAAGTACTTGACTAACATCAAGCCGTGTAATATCTGTTTGTTAGGTGTGTGTATATATTTGTGTATGCATATATGCTCTACAGTTACTAGAAATGTCCCTGAAATATGATTGTAGTGTTTGCCTTTATTTCTAAATACAAGTGTCTCCTTACTTATGAATTTGACTTGAGAACCACCTATTCATATGAACAGGAAATGGAAAGGGTCTGGAGGATCTGTCTTCCAGCCTTGCTCCCCAGGGTGGGGGGTGAAGGGAAGCTATCCCTTGTATATCTGGAGACTAATTCATTCAACAGATATTTAGCAAGCTTCAACTATACCATAGTCGTAGGTGTTATGGGGGATAAAGATAAGTTTGGAGGCTGTATGGAATGATGGCAAAATTGCTAGACTCTGAGAGTCAATAGACTTGCTTGTATTCTAGCTCTGCCGTCACTTGTTTACGTTGGATCATTGATGTCACCTCGTTAGGTATAAATTTCCACATCTCTAAGGTGAGAGAGTTGGACCTGGTGATCTTTAAGATACTTTCCAATTCTAAAATTCGGAGATTCTGTTATAATTCCTCTGCCCTAAGGAACCTTATAATCTGATTTTGGATTTTGAAAGGTAGACACGGTTAAATGTCATTCCTCTGCCATTGTGCCCAAAGGAATGTATTCTTGAAAACCTTGATTGATTCTTGGAATGCATTTTTCTGTTCATGCAGCAATTAGGCATACTTGAATACTGCTTTTAAAAAATAGCTCCGTCCAGCAACACAGCTCTTAATGCAAAACTTTTCCACCACAGAGAGAATTGGTATAGGAGACAGTGATTCATTCTGGGATATTGATTCCCTCATTCTTCTAGCACACTATAGCTTCTCAATACTTTGAGCCTCCTACTATAGTCACCCCCCCTTCCCCCCAGACTCCCCCTTATTCTGTGAATATGCCTCCCTAATTTTCAGGGAGTACTCTTCAGGCCTGTCTTTCAATTGGTCTCATACCTTTGTCCTCTCACATGAGCTCTAGGACTTCACCCTTCTCCCCTGGCTAACTTGTCACCCTCCTATAATGTAGGCATGTTATTATGTGTTAAATAGGTTTTACTGTCCCGGCAGTGTAATCCCTATTTATATTGTTTAATGGAAAAATGCCAACTTTTACAATGTATGATATAGGGGGAAACACTCTTAAGTCAGAGATTTTAGCAAGTACTGCTTCTGAGAGATACCTGTTTGACCTTGGGGAAGTCACTTAAACTGTCTGGCCTTCAATTTCTTCATCTGTAAAATGAGAGACATGATAGGATCTGCACCTGCCAGCCAGTCCTTCCTCCTCTGTCAAAAAACGGGTTAGGGTATTGGTTTCCTGGTCACTTAATGGCATAATAGCAAGGTCTGCTCAAGTGAAATTGGGGCCCGTAAATCTTGGTGGATTTCCCAAGACAAAAGACATCATCCCATGCTGCACTACTGACCAACTGTGTTGAAGGCAGCATCTATTCAAACTAAGTGTCAATGTATCCTTTTTGAATAACTTTTTTTTTTTATGGTAGGGCAGAGTAAACTCCCTTTTATTAGTTATTCAATGACCTCATTTTGTCCCAACTTTGAACCTAAAACTAACCAGATATGAATCAGAATCAGGCCTAGTCCATGATAATTATGTTCAGCTAGATGTCTTCTGAAGTCCCTTCTGACTCTTGGATCTGTCATCTGATAATCTGTTCCTGAGTTTTTCCTTCCTATAGTGGTATTTATTTTTAATAGTTTTTCCATTTGTGTACTGTCATAGGGCCTGAGCCCACACTTGCGAAAGTGTTTTGTTTTTTTTTAAGAAGTGATTTCTGGCCTAATACTGAGAATTGATCGTCCAAAGATAGATAGTACCAATGTTGTAGTATTAGAATTTTAGTTAGTTAAAAATTACAATATTTCTTGAAACACCTTTCTCTTACATTTGGACTAATTTATTTCATGCCTTGGATCATTAGTTCAGTCATTTTATTTGTGTCCTAAATGTATATTGGCTACCATACAAAAGTGTAGTAACAAAACACTAGGTTTCATGACCTACTTTAAAACTCTTAATAAAAAACTGTAATAGTAATATAATTATAATGAGAGGCTTCATGGCATTGGGACAAAGAGCTGATTTTGGAGTCTTTGAGATTTGTTATAAGTTCTGTTCCTGACACAGAGGGCTGAGTGAAGCTATACATGTCAGTTAACCTGTCATAATCCTCAAGCGATTCTAAGACATTAAATTGAAGAATAGTTGCTGATCAGCATTGGTAGAGGGGCTGATCAATGGAAATTGCTTACACTAAAGAAATCACAAAACTGGCCCTATCAGTGCTCCTCTCCTGTTGTAAGAATACAGATTATCAAATACTAACTATTAAATATAAATCTGGACTTGATGATAAGGGGGAATTCATAAAAAAATTGATAAATTATAAAATGTGAATACTAAAATATCATTTAACAAGGAATATTGAAGATATGAAATATTTTTAATTCACCTTTTTGCAAATAAAAACTGCATGCGTAGTACATTTAATTTTGGTAGGCATATTTAATGGATGGAAAAATTTCTAGCCATGGTAGTGTTATCTAAAGTGATCATCTGGATTTTAAGTGCCTGGACACAATTCAGACATGAAATATTGCTCTTTCTGGTGATAGAGTAACTTTACTGATTTTTGTACTGCTATTTATAAGACTTTTAGGACACTATAGTAGATTACCTTGGGAATATGTAAGAGTTACTGTTCTCTACTTATTATTTATGTTTTATTAAAATTTATAATTTCATTTTAACTTAAATTCTTTGGATTTATAGGTTGATCATTTTTTCCTATTTCATCAGTGATATTAACTGGAAATATTATGTCTTTTTTCCATCTGGACAGATGAGCGTTATGCTTTTCTAATTTTGTTTGTAATTGTTCCTTGTGCATTTCACTATACCTGTATAAAATCATTAGCGCAAAAGCTTTTTTGATTGTTATACTTAGCAGCGTAGTTACACGTAGCAGTATCTATCTGTGAGTATTTTCTACTCCTTTAGACATTAGGGATTAAAAGTGTAAAGGAAAGAAAGCAAGCTACATTAGAAATATTATCTAAGGGAAGATTGTCTAGGCTACATGTGATCTATGCCTTTTCTCTTCATTGCACATTTAACATGAAAAAGGAATGAGCGCTGTTTCCGTTAGAGTAAAAAAGAATGAAAATAAAAGAATATGAAAGAATAAAAAGTTAAATTAAAATCTGATGATAAGTTTATAAATTATCCAGGCTTCTGGCAGTGAATTATTTGAATATTTTGTTTCAAAATTAGTGAAATAAAACTCTTTATTTTGAACTTTTTTGTTTTCAATTAACATATGTAAAACTTTGGGCAAAACTTCCTCAGTTTCCAAAATACAGTCTTCTGGTTGTTTAAATAATAGTAGTTTATTATTGGCTTAGATATGTGATTATTACTTACAGTAGCTTCTAGAATTATAGTAAACAGAGTACTTTATATATAGTTTACATGTAGTACTAACATTTTGTTGTAAAGCAGTGTAAAATTAATGATGTTAATATCTTAATATCTTTGCAGCACCAAAGCCATTTACAGATGTAAGTATTGTGATGAGAACTGCAGGACATTCACAGATATCACGTATTAAGTAAGTATCCTACAGAGTACAGAATTGTATACTTTCATGTCATTGATAATTTTAGTTGATTTAAACATCAGTCATTACTGATGTCTTCAGAGCATAGTAGGAACTAAATCTTTTTTAAACTTCTATTTTCTAAAAATGTTTTATTTGTGTATTTGAGGGCAATTTATAGTGCCTTCACTTCCCAATATATACAGCACTTTTCCTTTAATAATAAAAACAGTTAAGTAAAGTCATCTGTAAAGCTACCACCTTTTTGCTGCTGTAGTACAGCACGTTTCTCTCAAGAAGTAGGTCATGCCACCTATCAATGGGCACCTAATTTGTTTCTAGTTTTTTGCCACTACAAAAAAAGTGTATTGTGATATTTTAGCATATATGGGACTTTGTATATTTGTCTTCTTAGGTTATTTGCCAAACAGTGGGGTCACTGTTTCCAGAATAGTTGCATGGTTTTGCAGTTCCACTAGCAGTGCAACCCACCATATTTGTGAAACGCCTTTTTTTCTTCAGCCTTTTTATCACTGATTTTACCTTTCTCCAAATGTGACCACCTCCATCACTCTCACTATTTTAAATTTTGCTTTAGATAAGAGAACCCAGGGATATGAACCACTCAGAAACACTCGGCGTACTTTACTTCTGGTATAAATCCTAAGACCAAGAAAACTTCCTTTGACACTCAGCAGCTGGTCTCCTGGTGTCTAAAGCTCAGCTCATCATCTTTCTCACCAGACTAGAACTTTTCCCTCTTCCTGAACTTGTTTGTTTCTATCCCGGGCACTGCTGCTCTTTCCAGTCACCTGGATTTATAACCTCACCATTATTTGTGATTCCCCATTCTCTTCCATTCCACATACCCAGTCAGTGGTCTACTCCACAGCAGCTCTCAAATTCTTTCCCTTATCTTAGTCTCGTGGACACCACCCTGATTCAGGCCTTCATCTCCTCTCCCCTGGGTTATTGCGATAGCTTCTTCTTCAGTGTACCTTCTACGTAGCTATCAAAGTGATTTTCTTCAAGCGTATGTCTGATCTCTAAAGTCCAGGGATTCCCTTCTTTCTCTGGTCAAATATAAGTATCTCTGTCTAGCTTTGAAAGACCTTCACAAGATGGCCTCACCATTAAATGTCACTGCTCCCATACTCTGTGTTCAGTCTTTATTTGACTTTCTTGCTCATCCTCACATAATCCTCTAATCTCCTTTCTCTATGCTTTTTGCTGTCTTTCTTCAAACCCTAGAATGCCATCTAAATTTTGTTCAAACATAGCCTCTTACAGGAAGCCTTTCCTTATTCGCACAGCTGCTGGTGCCCTTCCCTCCTACTCCCTCAAGGGTTTACGTCATATTTATTTTCCATTTATTTGTCTGTTTCTTATCGTGTCGTTTCCCCTAATGGGATGTGAGTTCTTTGAGGGCAGGAATGTTTTATTTTTGCTTAATACCCAGTTTAGCAAATGCGTGTTCTTTGCTTTCTTGATTGATTCCTTACTAGGCAACTATAGTTCTTCTCATCATTTTTCTCATATTCCTAATTCCCAGACTGCTGTTTAGTAGATATTCAATTATTTATCCTAATATTTTCCCCAATTTTTTTTTTTGCTTTGAACTTGATTTGAAGGCCCTATGCTTATATTGTCACACAGTGGTTATGTGATCCAGTAAGATGACAGCATCAGCTGCCTCTGGGCTATGTAATTTCTACCTCATTCTTGCCTTAGCCAAAGCTTTTACTTCCCCTGCTCCTGAGGTAGATAATTGGCTTGTAAATGTCCTCTTTGCCTCCCTTGCTTACCTGTAAATAAGTGAGCAACAGAGACCTCTTTGCCCACCTTGCCTCCTATTGTTCAGGCTTCTGTCCTTCAGTTCCCATCTCGCTAACCAAGAATGATTGCTGGAAGCTGGGTGAAATTTACATAGCCCTTGAAGATTATCAAAACACTTCATGCACATCTTCTTAATTGAGCCTCACAGCTCTGGTTATCCTCATTTTGTGGATGAGAAAACTGAAACACTTTCTGTGACTTTTCCAGTCACATAGCTAGCTATATCCAAGGAGGGTTTCCAGCCCAGGTCTTTGTGACTCCCAACTTTTGTAATCTGTCCACTATACCATGTTGTCATGAGAGGAAGAAGATAACTTAATGATGATCTAGAGCAGAGTTTCTGAAATTGTTTGGTCTTGGGATCCCTTTGTACTTTAAAAATTCATTGAGGTTTTGTTTATGTGAATTATACCCATTGATATTTATTGTATTAGAAACTAGAACTTAGCTATTTTGAAAGTATTTATTCATTTAAGAATAATAATAAACCCATTATATTAAAGATCTTTTTTTAATAATTATTTGGTGCTGATATTGGACAAGTACAAGCAAAACATCAAGTCCAATTTTAAGACAAAGAACAATTCTCCAGATGATAGATGAACTTTGTCTTCATATTTGCAGTGAAATCCTTATTTTACAGATTATATATCCTGGGAAAAACTTCACCATATACTGATGATCTCATGAAAGTAGAAAAAGCAACTAACATCTTAATATTATTATAAACATAGTTTTGACCTCATGGATCCCCCTGAAAGTCTCTTGGAGTCTTCCCACCATACTTTGTTCTAGAGTTTTACCACCAAGGAGAGATGAAACAGAATTGGGAAATCCTTACTTTGCCTGAAAAGGGAACAAATCCAACCAGTTCTCATTCTGTACAACCACTGTCAGCCATCTTCAGGTGCTGCCTCAAAGCCAAAGTATTTTTGTAAATTGACTATGTGGAAAATTACATTAAAAGCAGAACAAAGAGGGAACAACTTAGCATCATAGAATGAATACTGGTCTCAGTACCACAAAGCGGGTTCCACTCTTGGGTAGTGCTGCTTTTTAATAATAAGAGGCAGCTGCTGGACAGCGGAGAGAGGACTGGACCTGGCGTCGGCAAGAGCTGAATTCCAATGTGACCCCAGACACTTTCTAGTTGTGTGACCCTAAGTCAGCTGCTTACGTTTTTGTGCCTCAATTTCCTTAGATGTAAAATGGGAATAAAACCACCTCATTCCTAAGGATGTTGTGAAGATAAAGTATGATGTCTATAAAATGCTTTGCTACTCCAAAAGCACTATGTAAGTGCTAATTGTGATGATGATGATGGGACTATGGGCAAAATATTTCACCTTTCTGAGCTTCGATTTCCTGATCTATAAAATAACCATAACAGTAGCTGCATTATTTAATAGTGTTGATGTGAGGGAAACACTTTGAAAATTTTTTAAATGGTACATAAATGCTAATTTCAGTAATTATTGTTGAAGTTATAGTTATTTTCTTACTGTTATCTCTATGCTTACTCTACCTACGGTGACTTAATGTAGTTGTAGTCATAACATTGAATTTGTATTTATAAAATTTGTGATTAATTTGTTGAGGGCACCTTTGTTTTAAAAGTGCTGTTCTTAATGCACTAAATTGGTATTGATTAACAATTTTCTGCTTTCTCATATAGGTATTTTAAAGTGTTGATACAAGAAATGGACCTCAGATTAGATCTTGGATTTCTTTACGCTCTGGCAGATCTCATATCAGGAGCTGAGGTGATTGAAAAACATGAGGTATGAAAAATTGTTATGAAAATTGAGTGAGCAGTTAGAAGGAAAAATAAATACCTCATTGAGACTTAATCTTTATTCAAAAACAAGTTATGTTATATGATAGCAATGTATACGTTGGTAGGAGTCATAGAAATCACCTCAGTATCATTTTAGTTCGTTAGCAAACAAAGGGATGTGTTTCAAAGCCAGAGGGAGCATAGAGGTTGATACTATGAAGGTACAAAGCTTTTTTTCTTGATCCTTTTGGATATTGGGAGGTTTTTGTTGTTTATTGAGGACTTTGGGAGTTTAGGATATTTTTTCTAAGATAGTTCCTTGGGTATTTTAGGTGGAAAGAATTAAAAAGAGGCTAAAAGTTACAGCTGTTTGTTGGCAGTTAACAGTAGCAAATATTTATACAGTGCTTTAATATTTGTAAAAACACTTTTCATATATTATCTTACAAAAACAACTTCATTTTGGGTAATCTGTAACTCTCTTTGTTTCTTCCCACTATAGTCCAGGCAACACACATTTCTGTTTGGAAGAATGGTTACCTACATAGGGTCCATGGAAAACATTTTGTTACAGAGTATTACAGTAGGGAAATTTTTGTACCACATTAACAGAGCACTTCGATCATTATTAGAGGAATGTTTTTAACAGAAGCTTACTTCTGTAGAATTTTTTTTGTTGGGGTGAGGATGAGGAGGTGATAATTTAACCAGCTGCACAAACTTATCCTGTGCCTCCTCGTGGTGTAGCTGTGACCTTTGGGGTCCTGAGAGGTTGCCTCAGTGGGGCATAGGCCTAATGACACTACTTGTACTTTCTGAAGGCCAGTCATCATCAATACAGAATGGTTTATCCACAGAAAGTTGGCTACCAGGTCATAATTTTTTGGCCCCTATTGTTCCTGAAACAAGACAAGGATACAAAATAGGACTTCATTCAGTTTTGCTCCTTCTGCCTTTACACTGATTGTAGAAAATTGGTAGAAAGAGGGAGCAGATACCCCAATTCTTGAAAATTTAGACCATCTATAATACTTATTTCCTTTTGGTTTTCTTATTGTATGTTCTTTTTCTGAACTGGAGAAAGTGCTGGTATTAGAGTCAGGAAGAACTGCATTTGGATCCAACATTAAGTTCATAAGGTCATAGGATTAGGATGTGAAGACATCATGGAGGTCAGTCCATGAAGTGAGAAATGTAGACTCAGAGAGATTGTGACCATGGTCACGTATAATTTATGATTCCAAATCTAGTATTCTTTCCACTGTACTATACTGTCTGTGTTCTAGCTAATTACATGACTGTTGTTGAGTCAGCCATTGTGAGCCTCAGTTTCCTTCTATGTAAAGTGAAAATAATATGTATTGCACTAGCCCATCTGGATTGTTGTGCAATGTAAACCTTAAAGTACTTATAACTTTCAGTTATTGCTGGCATCCTCCAGCTCCCACTGAGCTGACAGACTGCTTGTTGTTCAGTTTTTTCAGTCCTCTCTGATCTTTGCACTCCATTTGGAGTTTTCTTTGATTTGCCACTTCCCTCTCCGGTTCATTTTACAGATGAGAAAAAGGAAGCAAAGTAGGTTAAGTGATTTGCCCAGAGTCACAGAGCTAGTAAGTGCATGAAGCTGGTTTTGAACTCTGGAGTTCAAAAAATAGATGTTTTTGAACTCCCCTCTACAAAGAATTCAACCCATTAAATACCTGGAAGAGGATCAGGACCATCTTTGGAAGCAATTCCTGTCTGAGGAGAACAGGTTTTCTCATTTTTCCCTCCTCGGTTTGCACAGTGATCACTCCTACTCTCGCTTCTCCATGATGATTCTAGCATTGGGAAGACTCTCTCAACCTAACTGGCACTCTGGTGTCTTTTGCCCTAGCTTCCTGCTTGCCTTGAGAACCAGTTTAGAACTACTTCTCTGATGATATCCAGAAAAGTTAATTCCAGAGACTCTTGAGTTGCTGAGAATGAATGTTCCCTAGTATACCAAAATCACAGTCCCTATGGTGGGGAGGTAATGTAACTGTGAATGTCAAGGAACTACCCTTGTGCCCCAAGAGTGGGAACCTCTCAGGGACATTTCTCTCCCCCCTGCCCCCCTCCCCAAGATAGCCAGGATCTGACTGACTTTCTCTGGAAACCAGATTCACAGGCCAGCAATGTAGAACATGGTCTGGATACTTGTACATTTTACACAGTAATATAGGAGATACCACCCACAAAGGATGGAGAGATAGTGTAATCCTCAGTGTCCTAAGAGTGATGGCGAGGGAAATAGAACTACAGGTCATTGAGAAAGAGAAGTGAAAGCTCAAGGACATTCTTTGGGATGAGTAGGGAAAGGGCCTTAATGAAATCAAAATAATCATCAGTGGGAAATTTTTAAAAAACCTAGAAATTTTGGAAGAGGACAGGTTGTGAAGAGTTTCACAAAGACCATGCTTGATCTTAGAGGAAATAAGGAATCAGTAGATTTTATTGATTAGGGTATGTGCCATAGTCAGGCTTATACTTTAGAAAAATCACATTGGCAGGTGAGTATAATGTGGACTTAAGTAGGTAGAGACTTGAGAAAGGGAGACCATTTTAGAAGACTTTTGCAACATTTGAGGCAAGAGGGAATGAGAACTTAAACTAGGGTGATGGCTGGGTGGGTGGACAGAAGGAAATATATATATGATATTGTGAAGGTAAAAATAGAGTAAATTTAACAACAGATTAGATTTGTGGGGTGAGTGAGAATGACAGGTAGAGGATGACACTAAGTGTATGATCTTGGGTGGCCAAGAGGATCCTGGTACCATTAATAACAATAGGGAATTTGGGATTAGGGGACATTTTAGAGAGAAAATGAGATGTTTAACATTTCTTTATAGATGGGACATCTGTTTCAAGAGGATCAGTAGGCAGTTGCTTGTACAGGACTATAACTCACAGAGAGACTAGGTCCAGGGCTGTAGGTCTAAGAAATCTTGACATAGATAATAATTGAATCCATAGAAATTGGTGAAGTCACCAAGCAAAAAAATACAAATGAGAAGGGATAAAGGCCCAAGACAAAAGTTTGAGAGATCCCCACAGTGATCCTGAAATTAATGACAAACCAGTCAAAGATACTGAGAAAGAGCGAGCAGAGAACTAAGAGAAGAACTGAGAGACAAAAGAAGTATCACAAAAACCAAGAGAAGCAAGTAACTAAGAGGTGAAGGTGATGAGCAGTATTTAGTACTACAGAAAGATAAAGAAAGAATGAAGAGTCTTCTGGGTGGTATGACCACAAAAGGTGGAGAACTGGACTTTTTGTTTGATCCTAGAGGGAGAATTAGACATTTTCTCTGATGATTTACAGCCTCCCAAAGCATAAATTGTATGCCAAAATATAGCAACTTCAGCCATAGTTTAAAATACCAAGAACACAAAAGATTAAAAAATTCTACTGACACTGAGGCTGCACTGGCTGAACTGACCCAGACTTGCAACTAAACACAATCTCGCACTTTCATCCCCTTCTCCTTGAGCCTTAGAGATTCAGATTCTAAATAGTAGAAATCAACCCCAGCTGCAGTAGCTCCAATGTGGCAGTGCTCTGAACTGTCACAGTAGGATATTATATTTATAGGGCTAAGATTCACTTTACCAAATCTGAAGGAAAAAGCATAACATCCATATGGGATCAATTCTGTCCTTATAGAAGTCACTTGGAATAAAGACCTAGGCAGGTAAACTATAAATTACCCATTGTGGGAAGAGGCTGAAACTCTTTGAGATCTATCCTCAGGGAAATCATTGTTAGAGAGGAGGATGTCAAAAAGTGAGTAATAGGGAAAAAAATAAGGAAAAAGGACAAATGGAATAAAATTCAAAGCCTTTGAGTACAAGCAGGTAAATGAACTGGGAAACCATTGATAGCAAAAGGAAATATGGCCTCCAGTTCTATGAGATCACACCTCTAAGAATAAATATTATAAAACAAAGGAAAATGATTCAATACTTGATGGGATGGAAGACCCTCTGGAGTTTAACAAGAACATGAAAATGAAACACCTTTCTGAGCAGTTTAAAAGAGAACTGAGAATTATGAAAGCAAAATGTATTGCTTGTAGAATAAAAATAATTTGCAGAATAGAAAAATTTATATCTGTAATGGCAAATCTCCTCAAAGAAATAAAAGATAACTGATTCAGAATGTAAATAACTTTTGCAAAGGACAATCTAGATGAAGAAAAGCAATAATATTAAAAGAAACATGTTCTCTCTTAAAGCAAATCATAATGATCTCAAAGATAGGATGCACAGAGACAGTCTAAGGATGATAGTTCTTGCAGAAGAATACAAGTCAAATACATGAACACCATAATGCAATAAATAATGCCAGAAAACTGCTGAGAACTTCTGAACATGGCAAATGAAATCTCAATTGAAAGAAAGCAATGATCACCTGGAAAAAATTCCAAGGCTGCAAACTCCAAGATATATAATGACTAAATTTAACAATTAAATTCAGAAGCAACAAATTCTGCAACCTATCTGGGAAAAGACCTTCAAATACAATGGAAAGGAAATTCAAATAGCATAAGACTATTCTGTACTTACCAGAAATTGTAGGAGGGGAGGGTATAATGTATTCCAAAGATCAGTGGAACATAGCATAAAAGGGCAGGATGACCTACCATGCAAATCTGACCTTAACTCTAAATTTAAAAAAAAAGAAGATGAATGTTAACAATAAAAGGAAGATTGAAACATTTTTGGAAAGAAAACCAGACCCGAAGAGATTATTTACTTCTCTAATACACCAGACAATAGAAATGCAGGAGGGATGAACATATGCAGAAGCCAAGGACAGAATAGCAAGAGTGAAAACAGAGAGACCAGTAAGAGACTAATTTCTAAATGGACATAAGGAGGCAGAGCTGAATGTGGAAGTCAAGTAGAGGTCATGGTAGAGTGGTAGACCTGGGGCATTATGGACAGAACCTCAGGACGTAACACTTGTTCTTTTGGGTTACTGCATTCCAAAATGGGATAGTGCATGAAAGAATGGTGAGGAGAATAGAAGGAGTATATGAGGTGTCTAAATCAAGTTGAAAGCAAACCATGTAGGTGATGCTCCCTGTGATCTCTCAGGAAGAGAAGAACCCACAGGGGAGCAGGTAAAGAGGAGGAGGACAGGTTTGGAAAGGGAAAAAGGGAGGCATTGTTTTGGTCTTAGGGAATTTTCTACTTGTAAAGATTATTTGTCCTGGCTTAGGAGGGGAGAAGAGAGCTGGAACTCTTGGTGGCAACTGTCACCCATGGGAGTGGGAGACAAGGACACAGGAATAGCTTCTGAGGCAGACGGGGCTTGCAGGTAACCAGGAGAAAGGTGTAATGGAGGGGCTCGTCCTGCTGTGGGGAAGTGTCCTCTTTGTCACTTGGAGAAATCGAATGTTTCTGGGAGTGAGGTATAATGGAAAAGTGGAATCTGTGAGGCAAGTTCTGCAGGGCAGTATTTGAAACTACTTGGGAGGAGGAACCTGGAATGGATATCTTGAAAGTTTTGGCTTGAGGAGGAATGCAGATAATAGATACTCAGGAAGTATAGGGTCATGAAGGAGGGTCTAGAGTGGTCAAGAAGGGAGTGAGAGAAATCCTTTCTGCAAAAGAGTACAAAAAAATGAAAATGAAGTTCTAAAAAGCTAATAACTTATACTGTTGGAAGAAGGGAGGAGAGGAAGGCAGAATCTACTGAGAGGAATAAAGAGGAGAAGAATTATATAATCAGATAAAAACAGGAAAGAAAAAACTAATAATCCAAAGGGAAAGAGGTGACAGGCACCTAGAGTGAGGGGAAGAGTCAGTGCAAACAGGGCCTTCCTCAGAAAGATTAAGCTGAAGCGACTGAAGAGACATAATTCTGTGTTTACAGTGAAAGCAGGGAGAAGGGGATCACAACTTGAAAAAACCCAGACTGAGGAAAATAGAAAGCTACCTCTCATAATTTTAAAAGTTGAATGGATTAAACCAAGAAAATGAAAATGAGTGACCACTTGAAAAGAGAACAAAACCCTACAATCTGTTGCTTAAAAGAGGTACATTTAAAAAGAAAATAAAACTGAAGAGTTGAAAAAAATTTAATGTGCATCAAGTGAATCCAAAAAAGCAGCACTTTTGCAACCATGTTATCTGACAAAACAAAAATAAACATTCAGAAAAAATAAACAAGGAAATTACATTATGCTTTAAGGAATCTTAGACAAAGCAATATCAGTAATAAACCTGAACTCTCCCAATGCCTTAGTATTCAAATTCATTAAGAAAACATTCACTAAGCTACAAGAAAACATAGACAGCAACACAGTAGTGACAGTAGTGACTTCTATGCCCCTCTGTCAGTTTTGGAGAAGTCTAATAGAAAGATAAAAGGGAAAATGTGGGACTGAACAAATTGCAGAAGAAATTAGAGTTAAAAAACTTAATAACATCTTCTAAATGAGCCTGCAAAATGGTCCAGAGTCCTCTCTGTCACCTGTAGGTATTGGAATATCTCCACATCATATGGAACTTTAAAAATAATTGACCATGTACTAGGGCACAGAGATAATTGCAAACAAATCTTATAAAAAAAAATACAACCCAAAACAGAAGTAGTAAATAACATCTTTATGGACCATAATGCAATAAAAAAGTCTTTGCTAAAGGAACTACAGATAAATGACATAGACCTAAATGCAGACTTAACACGAAACCTCAGTAATGAGTGGGTCAAGGAACAAATCATAAAAGAAATTATTATAATTGTAAGAAAATAATTATGTAAAAGAAAATTCGATTGATGAAACAGTGTACAACATACCAGAAATTCTAGTGTGTGCAGGTAAAACAGTTCTCAGAAGAAAAATCATACCCCTATAAACTTATATTAACAAAACAGAAAAAGAAAGGATTGATAAGCTGAATATGCATTTAAAAAATTAGGAAGCCAGCAAATAAATCCACCTAAAATAAGCATGAGAGGTGATGAAAAGGATGGGAGTGGGGAGAAGGGAACTCGTTGCAAAACTTGGTTTTTTGATGAAATGTGAAGTGAGGTCTTCATCTGAGAGGGTGAAATAAGAATATGCTATGGAAAGTTTGGGAGAGATGATTTCTACAGCAGAACCAGCAAAGGGCAAAAAGATAAGTCTCAGGTTCTTCCTGAAGAAATCAGTAAAGAAGTTGGAAGAGTGTCATGGCAGGACCTGGTCTCATTCTTGGGAACACTTCATCACTTTACCTTCTGTTGCTTACAGTGCTTGTTTCAGGACTTCACGTGGATATTGTCCTCCAAGCTAATTTAACATGTCCCTGTAGAGCAAAAGTCAGCGTAGGGAAATACACTGAAATTGAGATGGAAAGTATGATCTGAAATTGCAAAATGTAGAAAGGCAAAGAGCTTCTATTCAATCAATTTCATGCCTGTTCATTATGAATTTTCTCTTCAAAAAGTCTTTGAAAGTGTGTTCAATATGGTTAACACCAAACAGCATGATGAAAAATTGACATTCGGTTATCTTGTGATGGAATATGAGCACTGATAGATTTAGCAGGCCATTTTGGAGTCAGCTGTTTGGGTAGAGAGGATAGACTTATTAGAAATAAAAATGAGAAGACAACATGCTCTGCCACTGCTTGCTCCATCAAGTGGTCAGCACTTAAAAACTGGCATTTGGACAAATTAGAGAGCTTGGTCTCATTTCGTGTTTGTTTTTAAATGCAATAGATAACAAAAGTTTTCAGGCAGTATATACTTAATCTCCCTATGCAGAAGAGAATCATAGAAGCCAAGGGATTATGTCATCATTAATTTATGGTACCAACTTGCTGGCAATATCTTGTTAGAGAGAATCTATCCACAAACATTTTTTATCACATTTATGACTCAGGCTCTGTTTGATATTGGGGGTACAGAGACAAAAACAAAAGAATTCATGCCCTCAAGCAGTTTATGTTTTATTGAAGCAAAAATGGACAGTAGAAAAGGATAATAGTGTATCACCTCACAAATGATCAACAAGCTGAAAAGGAAAAATAAGAGCCTGGAGAGATCTGCTGTGAGATCTAGTGAAGTCAGTTCGATCTAAGAACATTTATTGACAAAAGAAAGGATGACTCCCGACGCAAGAAATATATTTTACGTATACTCTTTTCACGGTTGACAATCCTAAAATCAGCACGTTTAGATTCTGTATCCTAAGTATCCAGGGTGTCCCACTTGAAAAGATAAAGAAAAAAGCAACTAAGTCTGAACACATAGAAAGAAATCTGTGGTTAGAGAGTATGAAATTTTAAATGCATCAATGTGTCTGAAAAAGAAAAGTTGCTTCTACCATAGTTACCATACAAGATAGCAGCAGCTCCCCACCGCCTAATTTCTTATTGCTCTAATTGAACTGCTTTTATGCTGTGCATAAAAGATAATCTTCATGGAATGGACTACAGTACTTAACAGGATGATTTCTAATTTTCTGTATCAGTTTTCATCTTTATTGTTACATAAAGTACCACTCTTGGAGTCAGAAGACCTGGGTTTCACTCCACACTTTCTGAAACTGTGTGAATTAACAAGTGACACAACTGCTCTGTGTCTCCCTTGCTTCATCTGCAAAATGTTGTTGAGAAAAGAGGCCTTAGCACCTGTTTCAAAGACTTCAATTAAGTAAACTTTTATTAAGTGCCTTCTGTGTGCCAGGCATTGGGGATACAAAGAGGCAAAAAGCTCTACCCTCCGTCTTATGGAGAAGCTTACAATCTAATAGGGAAGACAACATGCAAACAAATATGGATAAATCAAACTTTACAGGATACATAGGAAATAATTAGCAGAAAAGGAGCAGTGGAATTAAGAGGGGTTGGGGAAGGTAAGAAGTAGGCTTTTAATTGGGACTTATAGGAAGTCAGGGAGGTTGGTAGTGGCAGTGAAAAGGTGAGATCATTTCAGGCATGGGGGACAGCCAGAGAGAAAGTCTGTAATCAAGAGGTGGAGTTGTGAGGAAAAATGCTCTGTACAGCTTAAAGTACTGTGCAGATATATGTAATCGTGATAGCTTGATGAATTTTCATGGAAAATTTAATATCCCACTGTGTGTGTACTGTTTATTTTTTTTTAACTAGTAAGATGCACCCTTGATGATCCAAAAGTTGTCTCATATATTAAATCATGGAAGAATCTGACAGGTTCAGCTATGGAAACACTTGTTCACCACTTTTAAATCCAAAGATTTAATGACTTCAGGGACATCAAAGCAAAATGAAAAGATAGATCCTTCTTTTTTAACAAATGGTAAAATCAGAAATATAATGTATTCTTAGTTGCGGCAAATCTTACATTTTGCTTAAGTGTTGGAAGTATTTTCCTTGTTGGTTATATTTTCTGTGAGTTTGGGTTTGAATTATCAACAATTACTTAAAAAAAGAAATTATTTTATTCATTATACCATTGAGTATTGCCATCAAGGAACTGATAAAACAGAAAGATATTCTTATTTAATGTGTTTGACAGTGTCATGGAAAAACAGATATAGGTTCAGTTGTACCACTGGTGCTGATTGTATGTCTTAGGAAAAACATTCTTAAATGGTCTCTTTGTGGTATGCTATACTTGTTTGTCAGATAGGAATAATACTTTCCAGGCCTGATTCTTGGAAATAAAAATGAGAAAATTCAACATGAAAGCATCTTTTAAAATAAAAGGTGTGTAGATTTAAGAGGTTATACATCATTTGCATTTTTTACTATCTGAAGTTTTTTCCCTGATATACATACATAAATACATATGTTTGGATAGATTTATGTTTTCTGGGATGGAGAACCTATAGCCTTAAGGCAATCTGTGGTTCCCCACCCCTGATTTACATCTATACACACACAAACACACACACATATATGACCACTTAATGTAGCCATGCATTATGTATGATATATTATACATACATGGAAAAATAACACATTTCATAAGATTTTTCCCTTTTCAAATTAATAGAATTTTTGTAATCTTTGCTTAAAGAATTAGAGGTATTTTAAATTTCTATCTTGTCTTCTTAGGTTGATGTTTTCCATAAGGATATCGAATATTTTGAAGAAGGATTTAAGACAGAATCATTAACAGATATAACACAAGTCAGCTTGTATGAATATTTTCATATTTCTCCTATCAAGGTATGTCAAAACTCATTATATTCATATTGTTATTAATGATAAACTAGGAGCCATTATTTCAGTGCAAATCTATATAGTTAGACAAAAAAAATTTTGTGATTGGAATAATTTTAAATTATACTCTTTTCTAATAATACATAGAAATCATAGGATCTCTGAGTTGGAGGTGACCTCAGAGGTTGTCTAGTCCCACATGTTCCTGAATAAGAGTCCCTTCCTGTAACAATTATTGATAAAAGATCTTCCAGCTTTTGAAGGAAGAGCTTTCCAGTGCAACTGATTCCACTCTTGGATAAATTAAGTATTCAGAAATTTTTCCTGAAATCAAGCCTGGGTTTGCCTTCATGCAACTTTCAGTAATTTTTCCATTTTTTTGACTTCTGGGGCCTAGCACAATAAGTTTGAATCTTCTTTAACACCCACAGCTCCTCAATGACTTGAAAATGACTATTTATTATGTACCTCATTAAGTTTTCTTTTCTCTGGATTATATCTCTCTAGTTTTTTTATTGCGTATATGGTACATCTCAAGGCTCTTCACCATCCTGGTTGCCCTTTTAGATTTCTTCCAATTTATTCTTAAATGCCTTCCTGCCTCCTAAAATTTAGTTGCCCCAGATTGAATATAGTATTGGAGGTGATCTGAGCTAAACTCTTGTCTTCCTCGTCTTTGACTTATTTTGTGGGGCTTGCGTGTCACATCGTAGACTCATTGAACATGTAGTCCATTGAAAGATCTAAATTTTTTTTTTAGTTGAACCATTACTGTCTAGACATGTCTAATGGATGTTGTACTTATGAAGTTGATCTTTGGAATCCAAGCATGATTTTTTTATTTTTACTCTTAAAATTTCTTTTTATTAAGTGCAGTGCAACATTCTACCCTGTAAAGATCTCCTTAGATTATAACTTTGTTGGTCATGTGAATTATACTTCTCAACTTCATGTTTTCAGAAAATTTGATAAGTATCTTATTATTCAGTACCTGTTTGCAACATTAGTTTTTCAGATGGTAGGAAAGTGTCATTGAAGCATAATTTATCTTTAAATGGGCAATACTTTTCTTTATCTGCAATATAGTTCTGAATTATATAACATTTTCACTTTTTTTCCCATAGTTCAACATTGAGAAAAATATAATAGTACATTAATGATATTTGAGATTATATTTAGCATTGAAAATTTTAGATTAAACAAGTATAATTACTGAATTCAAGAGTAATAGACTGATATGACTGCAACAAGTTTTAAAATTTCTATGTTTATAAAGTTCTTTGTTAAAACAGCTTGGTGTCATTGTGGAGAAAATGCTGGACATGCAGTCAGGAAATCCTGAGTTCAAATCTTGCCTCAGACAATTACTAGCTGTGGGATTCTGAGCAAATTCCATACCTTCTCTCAGTATCATTTTCTTCATTTCAAAACTTTATATAAAAATAGCACCACCTTTAAAGAGTTGTGGGGACCGAGTGAAATACAGAATAAATAAAGCATTTTGTAAACTTAGCATTCCCATAAATCCCAAAAGCCTGTTTGAAAATTTTAGTTATATAATTGTTAACCTAGCTTCCTAACATAAACGCATCATCAGTGATCTGATGTATATTTAGTTGTACGAGATTTACTTTTTCTTCAGTTTATTTACAATTTATCTGAACAAATAAAATTTATCAAAAGTTGAAATCTTTATGCTAAATAGAATTAAAGCATTTATTTCTCTTTATTTAAGTTTTGTTTTCTCAAATTCTCATTGAATTTAGTAGGATGAACTTGTACATTCATTCCAAAATGAAAGGGAATAATGTGAATACTTAGATTTTGAGATCCCTTACAATGAATACTTATCAAGGTAACTAAGAAGAATTTAAGAGGTTGTCTGTTGTTGTTTATGCAGTGAATTGCAACTGGGAAATCAGTTTTATACTTCCGTATTTTTTCTTTTTAGTTGCACTTGAGTGTTTCGCTGAGTTCAGGTAGAGACGATACTAAAGAAACAACACACCAAGGAGGACTGATTCCACTTCATTCAATAAAC
The DNA here is from genome assembly GCA_023548195.1 of Bettongia penicillata ogilbyi. NCBI lineage: Eukaryota > Metazoa > Chordata > Mammalia > Diprotodontia > Potoroidae > Bettongia > Bettongia penicillata. The sequence continues at coordinate 940,814 of JAJHZJ010000666.1, read as the reverse complement.
CTCTTGCTGAAGAGTATTGGTGCCACTCTCACAGATGTGCAGGATGTAGTATTTAAGTATGTAAATCTACAGGTTTTTAGATCCATGATACTTCTATCTTCATGAACCACTGAGTAACTGAAGGAACCATCTTTTCCCTTGAATAGATTGTAGTCTAAGATCAAACCAGTATGTGGCCAACATGCGTATTAGTATGTCAAAATGTACACATATGTACATATGTATATATATACACACATAATGTTAGTATAGATAAGTACCTGGCTTAATTAAGGGAAATAGGGATTTTGCACGTTGAAGCCAAGGATGAGCATAGTACTTTCCTGACCTTCTCAGAGAAGGTCTTTTGGAAGGATCTGTGTGCTCTGCTATGGTTTATAAAAACTGGGGAACATGGGTCTGAGTGATTGAGCAAACAAGGTATGTTCCAAATATTATTGAAGGAAGGTTGACTTTTACAATTTGTGAGTGCATTAATCCAAATGAAATGCCCGATGCAGGAAATATGATGAACAGATTAAAGTAATGAAGTAAATGCCTTTTTTACATTTGGAAGGAGATAGTCAAATGTATGGACTGTGATTAATGTGTGTGAAGTGACAATGCTTCATGTATTTGACCAAGGAGATACTAAATTTTATAGAGAATATGAATGATATGCTCTTGGGTCACATTTAGGAAAGATTAATGAGAAGTAATAATAGTTAATGCAAAAGATGATAAGAATTGAATGTGTGGTAAAAGGTAATTGGAGAGAAAAAATATTGTTTGTAGAAAGATTAGAAAAACAGAATCAGGAATTTGTGATTAAATTGGGAAAAATATATATGAACCAAACTTAAAAGAAAAAAAAAGTGAAAGAAGAGTTGAATGAATGACATTGTTGAAATAATAGCTTTTGAGTCTACTTTTTTCTTTTCAAATTTCAGGCTGGCATTTTTTGAACTTAACTATCAGTTCCATACAACACCCCAGCTACGGTCTGAAGTCATAAGACATTACTCAAAACAGGTCTGACATTGTATTATTTATAAAGGGGAAGGAGAGGATGTACAGTCTAGTAAAATCATGCACTGAAAAATTAAAAATTTACCATTCCACTCAAATGTATGTACACACATACACACACACACAATCAACAATTATTAGGTGCCTACTGTACATCAGGCACTGTGCTCATTACTGGAGATATAAATATAGACAAAGTGATAGCCCCTGCCCTTATGGAACTCACACATACCTCCAATAACATACCTTTTTGTTTTGAAAGACAGTAAGCATTTTTCAGTAATTATTTAGAAAAGCAACTGACATGTGAAATAGACATTTTAAATGTGCTTTGAACTTTAAATTGACTCGAAATAGTCCATGTTACTTTTTTATTTCAGAAATAATTACATCTCATGACATTTCTGTAGCCCTTAGCAACACAATGTGAGGGCGCTTCTTAAAAACTAATGACGGTGGCATAGAAGAGGAAAACACTAGGTTTTTGGATAAAGATAACAGAGGCAGATATTAATTAAATTAAAAAGCTTGGGCCATTTATATATTTTTTTAACTAACATGTTTTACTTGCTTCTTTTAGGCCATTAAGCAAATGTATGTTCTTATTCTTGGACTTGAAGTTTTAGGAAATCCATTTGGCTTAATTCGAGAATTTTCTGAAGGAGTAGAAGCATTTTTCTATGAGCCATATCAGGTGAGTTACTCTTTTCTTTTGCAATATTATGATAATTAATAATATCAATATCACCTACCTCCTAGGCTTGTTGTAAAGGTAACCTACGATAATGTGCTTTGTTAATTAACCTTAAAGTGCTGTAGAAATGATAGTTATTATCATCATTATTCCATGATTCCCACCACCATAGTAGATGTAGCAATACTGCTGGAAACACAGGCACTATAAGGGCTTTCTCTTTGCCAGTGATTTATATTGTTGCTAAAAAAAAAGTTAAGGGACATCTTATGAAAAAGAGATAATCAGAATTTTAACTTACATCATCATTTTAAGAGTTTCAAGTATTTGTGTTAGATTGTAAACTACTTTGTTTTAAAACTATAAGGGCACAATATAAATGCCAAGTTAAAGACATCTGAACTAAATCCTGTAATATTTGTTTTCAGAAGCGATTATTGTAAATTTTATTGTTGGTTAGGATGTTGACATTTAAATTTAAATACTCTTTAAATGTCATATTCCTTTTTGATAGTAAATATTATATTAAAATAGCTCACTCATAATAAATTTTATACTAACTTCTTTTTTGGACATAGAGTCTTATTCCTTTTATAAGAAAAACTATGTACTTTTGTTGACAATGTTTAAGTATATTTTAATGTATGCATTTAGTAAAATTTTATTTATACAATTATGTTATAATAAATGATTCTTCTCACAAAGTCTGAGCTGAAGTTTTTAGCTTTATACACTATCCTTTAGAAGTTTGCTCAGCTAATAATCCAAGCAAAATTATAACAACATATGCTTAATGTATTTAAAGCAGTATTTTCAGAAGTACCACTGTTTATATTTAAACCTTGTGCTAATATAAATGGTTTTACAAAATCATTGTTATATTGGACTCAATAGTTCTTTCCTTTGTATCGCTATTTTCCACTGTTTGGTGTTAACTCTTGGCATTTGAGGGAAAATACATCTTTAAACCTATTTATTTCAGTATTCAGAGTTACAGTAATTATGACACCTAATTGTTTTATTAGTCTCAAATCATTTTTATGTTAATCACCATTTTTGTATGTCTGTGCTCACTACTTTTATGTGATTACTTAATTATTTTACACTGTTTTATTATGCCTTATTGTTTCTGCTTCCAGGCCAATAGTCAATTCATCAGATGAACCACATTAAGTAACTTAGGTGTGAGGTAAAGAAAGAACTACCTAACAGTAAGGTTATCCAAAAGTATATTGAGCAGCCTTGCCCTCTTTATTAGAGGGTTAGGTGACCACTTGTCCAATATGTTTTAGGGAGGATTTCTTTTAGGTTGTGCATTGCGTTGGAAAGCTGCTATGATGCCTTCAAATGGAAATTCTGTGCTTCATTCAATCTTTTCACAGAATCATAGAAAGCTTTTGTGGTCTTTCTGGGCTACTCTCATTTAGCTTCATTTGTCTTTGAAAGTTCTCTACTATGTTTACTTTTTCTTTCTCTTTTGTACCCTATAACACTATAAAACAGCTTAATATGTGTTTAGTAAGGTCTGTCTTCCCTCTTCCTCCCCTCCAGAAGACCACTTGATATCATTTCAGGTCCTATGGAAATGTGTTCTCTTAATGTTAGGATAATGTATACAGAAATACAAATTTTGAAGAGAGGATTTGAAAATGAACTATTTTGGATTCTGATGACTATAATGTCTCTAGCATAATTTATTTTTGATCATCTGTTTTGAAATGAGTGTTCCTCTTTTTCAAATTTTTCCGTATTTAAATTTAAAGTATTAACATAGGAGTTGGTTCAAAATATTTAGTGTTTGTGTTTTTTTTTAATTACGTCAAACTTAGAGCTGAGTCATGATTGCTTTAAATTATATCATTTCATACCTTTTTGAGAAAGTTATCTACAAGAATAGTTCAGTGACGATGATGTCTTCTACATTATTTTATATTTAATTTTCGTATATATTTTAGTATGATCCTTGCTTTTCACTGGAAAGACAATTTGTTAAATATTATTGATGATGATAGATATAATCTTCCAATTTTACTTTCTCTTCAATCCCTCTATTTACCATCTTATTTCTGTTGTGTCCACTAATTTGTTTTTTGTTTCTATTTAAAAGTAAATAATACAACCTTGTTTCTATGGCGCTGATCAGGATTTTCTTTCTTGTTTATAATACGTTTATGAATGTTCTTTATAAACTACCTCTTAGTTTGCATGTCAGTGTGTTTTTTTTTTAAAAAAATACTATACTATAGGCTTAATATGATTAACAGAATGGTATGGCAGCCAAAAAAGTCAATTCGATCTTGGGCTCTTTGAATGTGTGTATGCATACATGCTTGTGGAAGTATGGAGAGTTCCTGGTAAGGAACCTCAGTCTCCTAGTGCATTCTTCACTTGTCCTGCAGCTTACAGTCAGAGTTACCTTAAGCATGGAAAGGTAAAGTCACTTGACTCAGATTCACTACCTCATCAGTGACAGAAGTAGAACTTGAACCCAAGTCATCCTGTTCTGAGCCCAGCTTTTTCCAGTGCACTGCACTGATTCCAGAGAAAAGGAAGTGATGGTTCTAGTCTGTTCTGCCAATTCTGGAGTGTTGTTTTCAGTCCCAGGCACCACATTTTTTAGGAAGAAGTGTTAGATTTGTTCTCATAGGTCCCAGAGAGAAAAAATAGAAGCACTGGGTTGAATTTTCTTTCTTTCCTTCTTTCTTTCTTTCTTTCTTTCTTTCTTTCTTTCTTTCTCTTTCTTTCTTTCTTTCTTTCTTTCTTTCTTTCTTTCTTTCTTTCCTTCCTTCCTTCCTTCCTTCCTTCCTTCCTTCCTTCCTTCCTTCCTTCCTTCCTTCCTTCCTTCCTTCCTTTCTTTCTTTCTTTTCTTTTCTTTTTTTCATTCAAGAAATATTTATTAGGCACTTTGCTCCAAGCATAGGGAATCCAAAGTCTCTGAAGGAAAACAATATGTATGCAGAAAAAAACTCACAAATATGCTTATATGTGATATATCTGTATCAAAGATAGACATGTAGTTATGCTGTCTCGTATATATATATATATATATATATATACACACACACACACATACACATATACACATACATACACATACTAAAACATTACCTCAGAGTTGTGAGAGAAATTTGAGGATCATTTTTGGCACCTCTTAAATCACATGATATGGCTGTCAGGAGGCAGCATGGTATATCAATAGTGTTAGAGGAATTGGATTTAAATCCCACCCTCCCTTTTTCTTTTTTTTTTAATAAAAATTTATTTATTTAACTTTTTACATTCATTTTCACAAAATTTTGGGTTCCAAATTTTCTCCCCTTTTATCCCCTCCCCCCACCCCAATACCCCAAGCAATCTAATTTTCCCTGTCTCCAATCTGCCCTCTCTTCTGTCATCCCTCCCTTCTCTTGTCCCCATCTTCTCTTTTGTCCTGTAGGGCCAGATGACTTTCTATTCCTCATTAACTGTATGTCTTATTTCCTAGTAGCAACAACAATACTAGACAGTTGTTCCTAAAACTTTGAGTTCCAAATTCTCTCCATCCCTCCCTCCCCACCCATTCCCTTTGGGAAGGCAGGCAATTCAATATAGGCCATATCTGTGTAGTTTTGCAAATGACTTCGATAATAGTCGTGTTGTATAAGACTAACTGAATTACCCTCCATCCTATCCTGCCCATCATTGTTTCTATTCTGTCTTTTGATCCTGTTGAATCTTCAAAGAGACAAATTTAGGATTGATGTCAGCAAAGAATTACCTAACAGAGCTGTTTAAAAGTATGATGAGCAGCTTGCCTTCTTCATTGGAGGAGCTAGGTGACCACTTGTCCAACATGTTGTAGTGAGAGGATTCGTTTTAGATGATGGATTGGATCAAAAAGCTGCTTTATCCCTTCCAGCTGAAATACTGTGTTCATTCTTTTCACAGAATCATAGAAGGCTTTTGTGACCTTTCACTCAGTTTTGTCATTCTGTGGTGGGGAGAAGTCACTGATCATTTAACTTTGCCTTTGATGGTTGTACACTAAGCACATATGCTCATACCTTACTGAATCCATTTCCTGGACTTATCTACAGTTTATAAATTAAATAGGCCACAGTATGTTGTAGATTATGTTAAAAGCACAAATCAATTTCATTTGTACATTCTACTGTCAATAGAACTTTGAATTGTGAATTTTATTTTTGTCTTTAAGGGAGCCATCCAGGGTCCTGAAGAATTTGTAGAGGGTATGGCATTAGGACTTAAAGCACTAGTTGGAGGAGCTGTTGGTAAGCAATTATCATGCTGTTGAGGATCTGTTGCAAAAATATGTGCTAGAATAGCATGTTATTTTATTAAATATATTCTAATTTCTATTAGGTGGACTGGCAGGTGCAGCCTCTAAAATAACTAATGCTATGGCTAAAGGTGTGGCAGCCATGACTATGGATGAAGATTACCAGCAGAAGAGAAGAGAAGCCATGAATAGGCAGCCTGCAGGCCTCAGAGAAGGCATTACGCGTGGAGGGAAAGGCTTAGTCTCTGTAAGAAGAACTTCTAAGGAAGTTCTTGCAACTTTTCACCTGTTCATATTCTACTGTTAATAAGAAAAATATGCCCATGAACCTTATGTCCCATAGGATTATTTTAAAACCTGAAGCACAGTAGGAGGTGATAAATACATATGCAAATCTAGTGCTTTAATATTGTCAAATATTAGATACAATAGGTACAATAAAAACTCATTTCTATGAGATTTAAGAAAAATAGCCAGTCAGGATAATTACTGTATGTAGACTAACCCTAAAAATTATTTTCTTGAAATCCCTAATTAAAACTTTGTGTTTGAAGACATCTATGCAAAACTATTGTTAATTTGTAATTTTTTTTCATCTAGGGTTTTGTAAGTGGGATAACAGGAATAGTGACTAAGCCAATCAAAGGTAAATACAGTTCCTTTAAGTCATATATAATTAGCAAAATTCCTATTAAGATAATTTTCATCCTATTCATTCTAAATTTTATTACTATTTTTAGGAGCCCAAAAAGAAGGAGCAGCAGGGTTCTTTAAGGGCGTTGGGAAAGGATTAGTTGGAGCGGTGGCAAGGCCAACAGGAGGAATCATCGATATGGCTAGTAGTACCTTTCAGGGAATTAAAAGGTAAATTCTGTTCAACTTAAGGTAGAATGAAATACATGTTAACGACTAGAAAGTGGATAAGCCCATCATTTGGATCATGAAAATGAACTGTGTACTAGTCCTTACTCTGTTACCTGCTAGTTTTGCTGATTACTTGGCAGGGTACAAGTAGCTTACCCTCCTTGGTTTCATTTTACTTGTCTGTAAAGTGAAGACAGTTGAATAGAGTGATGTCTAAATACTTTGTAGCCTGAAAATTCTGTAATGAAAAACTGTGTATATAGCAATTAAGAGTTTACAGCAAACTTTTATACATATTATCTTAACATATTTACAGCAATTCTGTAAGGTAGGTTGTACAAATGTTAATTTTATAGGTTACTTTTGTACTTCAGTGTACTAGTGATCTCACTGAAGCTTGAACAGTTCTAACCTGGAGTACATTATCTACCTTCTCCTTTTCCTGTGGGATGCTTGTCCACATTTTTGTACTGATCTTCCGTGGACACTTTACCACAGTAACATCTACATAGATAAACTGTCCCAAGGATTAATGAGTCCTCTAGGTCTTTTAACAGTTTCTAAATATAAGTATAGCACTTAGGCTGTCATCTGTCATCTGTCTGTTACTCATCCAGAGTCACTTGCTGTAAATCATCCGATCTTTTCTGATCATACATTTCTTTCATGTCTTCTTTATAAGTTTAATTTTTTAAATCAATAAGCATTTACTTTATCTTTTCTACTTCCTCCTCACTAAAAAAAAAAAAAAGAAAACAAAAAAACTTTATAACAAATGTGCATCATCATGCAAAACAAATTCTAACAGTGGCCATGTCCAAAAATATATTTGTCATCCTGTACTTTGAGGTGATGAATGCAAGTTACAGAGTGAGATATATTTTTGGACATGGCCAATGTTGGAAAGTAAGGGAGTTATCATGCTTCATTATTTGGTCCCCAATCACAACTGATCCTTGCATTAATTAGAATTCTCAAGTTTTTCTAAGTTGTCTGTCATTTCTTTTGTCACACCAGTGTTCCATGACATTTATATTCTATATTCCATAATTTGTTCAACCATTCCTCCCTAATCAGTTGCTTAGTTTCCAGCAACTTTGTGGTTACAAAAAGAGACAGTATAAATATTTTTAAACATGTGGGTTCTTTTCCTCTTTCTTCTCTTTGCTGTATAAACTGAGTAGTGATATTATGAGATTGAAGGATATGCAGTTTAATGATGTTTTAGATATAGTTCAAAATTGTTTTCCAGAATGACTGAACTAGCTCACTGTTCTACCAACAGTGCATTAATATGCCTATTTTCCTGTAGCCCCTCCAACATTTATGTTGTCCTTTTACAGTTTTATCAGTTTTTCAAATCTAACAGTTATGAATTGGTACTTCAGAGTTATTTTAATGTTAATTTCTCTGATCAACATGCAATATTTTTACATGGTTATTGCTAATTTGAATTTCTTCCTTTAAAAACTGCCTATCCATAACCTGTGCAAGATATCTCAAGATATCTTGAGGTTTGGCCAACAATACATCCCAGCCCAAGCCTCACTTGGTCATTGTTTGGCCTCTGATGACTCAGAGTAAGTATAAATAGCAATTGTTTCAGTTTTGGCCAGAAACCCAGAGGATCTTTCCCTCCCAGATTTTTTTTTTTTGACTAGGTGAAATAAGCCATTCTTTGCATCATTTTTTTACCTAGCTTTAAAAGCTGAATAGTCATTGCCTCAGTCAAGCTGAGACTTGGGAAAGACCTTGGCTTAAAAAGACCAAGGTCTCCCTGTTCATGTGGGGCCATCCTGGTAACCAGTTGTCCTGGTAGCTTTGCACAGGCTTGCAAGTCACATATCACCTTCCTGATGTTGTAGTCCTCTTCGGGAATGAAGAACAAACAACAAGCCGTATCCTGTGACCATTTATCAATTAGGAAATTTTAAAAACAGGTTTGTTAGTATCTTTTATCTTTACTTAACCTAAAATTGCTCCTACATCCCACCCTCTCTTGCTCCCATATAAAATTTTTTTTAAGGAAGAAAAAGAGAATGGAAAATAAAATAGCAAAATTGATCAATACACTGAAAAAAACTAAAAATATAAGCAGTGTTACACACTTCTGCAAAGGAATAAATGGAGGTGTCTATTCATATTTCTTATTTGGGGTCATGATTGTTTTTATAATTTTGTAACATTATTTTTTATTGTTTTGTAATTATTATTCTTTCCATATACATTCGTAGTCATATTTTTTATTTCCTGACTCTGGTTACTGAACTTTGCATCAGTTCATATAAATCTCAACATGCTTCTGTGTAATAAAAGAGCTGACATATATTCAGTGCTTTAAGATATAGTGCTTTACATATACTAACTCATTTTTAATAATATTCATTATCTCTTTATTTAAATCAATTCTGAGTACTCTCATCTTTTTATTGATTTCTGGGCCCAGTAGTCCCATTTTCTATCTGTAATGACAGAAAGACATAGAGCCTACCATTCCAGTAATATATTGAAATCACATTGTCAGTCAGCAAATAATAAGTACTTACTTTGTTCCAGGTAATATGCTAAGCCAGGTGATAAAAAGAAAAGTAAAAATAGAATCTGCTCTCAAAGAACTCATCTTTGAATGGGAGAGGTAATGCAGGATCTATACCAGCTAGATGGATGACCTTGGTCAGCATCCTGGTCTGCTACCAACTGCGCTACTTCTGTGTCCTTTGGAAAGCTGCTTAACCTCTGAGTTTGTCTTCTTCCTCTAAGTTCCCTTAACTTCCTCTGTTAATGAGAGAGTTGGATTAGATGATCTCAAAGATCCCTTTAATATCTTGAGTCTGTGATTTTGTGAACCTGTGGTCTTCCTCTTTCAACTTCTGTCATTGTTTTTCCAGTTAACTTGCACTGTCATCTGATGTAATCCTACCTCCATGTCTGTCTGCTTGGCAAGGAGAGCAGATGGTTTTTGGCTAAAGACATTTATGAACTCTTTTGACCCCCACATTCTGGAGATTGTAATGTGAAGTAATTTTGTTCAGGAGGTGATGTCACTCTAGGAGTTTACTTTTAATCATTTTCTATTCTTCAGCTTTAAAAAATTGTTAAATAAGTCATGTTAGACCTATATCATTGTACATAATGTTTTCTTATATTCCTCATTTCTTCTAATCTGGTATTGATTTTCATCTTTGTTTGGTCTGAACCAAAGACCCATTAATTCTGAAGTGACTGCCATGTCTTTCTCCACTTCTTCCTTGTCTCTTAAGATAATGTTTCCTTTTTTTTATTCAGTTCTTACCATGTACAGAGTCCTTGGATTGTCTTTCTAAAGAAAATATTCTTGTTGTAAATATAAGACTTACATATGTAGTCTCTAAGTCTTTTGTTTCTTTTCTTAATTTCTAACTATGTTTTTGTATTCTCATACTAATTTTTACATTAAATTCATTGAATGTGAAAGTATATCTTGACTTGGTTTTGCAGATTTTGTCTAGTTTTTCGTTAAACTCTGATTTTTTTTTTTATTCTGTGAAACAGTTCGTTCATGAGTGGCAGGCATGCCTGGTGATACATTTGCTTTGCTTATGACCACTAGAAGGTGAAATAACCAAACATTCTGTCTCGTTACATTTCTTATTGCCTTTGGCTTATGGTATATCTTCTTTATTCGCTCATCTGGAAAGAACATCTGAATCATTATTTTCATTTCGCTGCAAATGTTTTGCCTTATAGTTTCATTTACAGCAAAAATATCAATATTGGTGTGGTTTATTTCTCCAATAATGTATCAACTTGTTCGTCATTGGACAAACATTTCACATTTAGAACACTTGGAGCTAAATTAAAGTTTCTTGTCATCTAGAAACTGAATTTTTATGATCATCTTTCTGGAAACAGAAAGGTGCTACACAGGACCAAGGGGTGGGTGTGAGTGTGTGTTTGAATGGGCTACCAGAGTTTACCTACTAATTAATGATGAACTGTTCCATACATGAGCTGGCCCTCAGGTAGAATATGTAGTCTGCTGTTGGCACAATACTATTTCTAACCAGCTTGTAACCTGACTGAGCTTTGTACCTTGCTAGCATTGCCCTTGAGACCATAGGGTCAGTTTTATTGCAGAGTTAAGTTTTAAAGAAGAAGTTCTATTAACATTTTTACATATTGTTATATCTGCAGAATATTCATAATATAGAGTAATGCAAATTGTTGCCCTCACTTTGTAATGGTGAGGACTGGGATTTGTCTCTGAAATTGTAGATAATTAAGAATCATCTCTTTGAGCAAGGAAAGGGACAGAATTATTGTATTATGTATCAGATATTATTGATAATTCTGTTTGTCATGTCCAAATTTTCATGAACCCATTTGGAGTTTTCTTGGTAAAGATACTAGAATAATTTGCCATTTCCTTCTCCGGCTCATTTTACGATGAGGAAACTGAAGCAAACAGGGTTAAGAGACTTGTCCAGGGTTTGAGGTTAGACTGGAATTCAGGAGGATTGGTCTTCCTGACTCGAGACTCAGCACTCTCCCACCATGCTGCATAGCTGCCCCATTGATAGTTCTAAGCAGTCAAAATTCTGCTTGAAGATTAAAGCATTAGTTATTAACTTCACATTTAATTCTTTCCCATGATTTGTCATTAAGCAGTTTGGGCAGCTATAAGAGCAATAATGTAACATGGTCATATAGCCACAAAAAGAACCATCTAGTGCCTATTTATTGTAATAGAGGGTGTTTTTTTTGTTACATAATTTTACCTCTATTATTTTTCCCTAGAGCTACTGAGACATCTGATGAAGTGGAGAGTCTTCGTCCCCCAAGATTCTTTAATGAAGATGGTGTTATTAGACCTTACAGATTGAGGGATGGAACCGGAAATCAGATGTTACAGGTAAAATTATTATCTTATTAGAGGTTAAGATAAACTTGTTTTTGAGGTTTAAATCTTTTTAAGAGTTTAAAGTAGCCAGTTTAACTATTTGTTAATGCTTTACATATAGGTGTCTTTTAAGGTTTTCTCACAAACTGCTTAATCCTCTTATTTATAACTTTCTAATAGTTAAATTTGAAAGCACGTTTATTCACTGTAAGGTTTTTTTCTTTTTTACAGGTATCAAAAAGTTAATGCATGACTTGCAAGTGAAAGCCTACAGTAGACTTTTTATATCAACATAGCCATAAAACTTTGCAAACTACATACAACAATTGCAATGTTTTAATAAAGTGAAAAGCCTTACTAATGGTAATTGCATATACAGGGATTATTAGCAAGTCTAAATGTTTTTTAGGGTCTTATTTTAATTTTGCACCAGACATATTTTCAACCAGGATTTTCTTATGTAAAGTTCAGTAAGATCAGTTGAAACCCACTTTGCCTTGTGTACCTTGTGAATCGAATTATTTTGATAATTACACTGTGTCGTTTTGGAGTGTTTTCTTAGTACCACAGATACTATAGTTGTCCTGGGTTCAGAGAAGGACAATCAGAACTGTTTATATACCAGAGTTTTTCAGGGTTCTTGTGCTTTCCAGACAGTCTGTTTAGCCACAGTAAAACATTTACGTAGCTTACTTTGTTTCTCTTGCGCACAGAATATTTTGTTTTCTAAACTTTTTGCAGGATTTAATAACTAGGCATTTCAAGTCAAAACCCACTTTCTTCTTATAAAAGTAATTCTTATTGGATGGTAGATGCCACAGAGTTAAAATGCTTCATCTAGAAATATAAAGAAGCAGAAAAGCTTTTTTTCTAAGTGAACTGGAAGTTCTCCACTTCTTAATTGTCTTTGTAAAGTTCTTTTTTTTCCCTAGTATAATTTAAAGCTGGCTTACAGTGATGTAAATCTTCAGTGAGAAAGTAAGGAGAGGTTTTCTTTGTAGGCATAAATATTTGCTATGCTATTATGGCCTTATTACAAAACAAATTGGTGGTTATAATCTGTACTAATGATGTCCTTGATTATTATTTTGATATGTTACAGTAGCACTATGCACAAAGTGATTGAATACACTCAACAAGCCAGTGTTTTAACTGTTAATAAGCAGTATCTTATACCTTCATTACAGATTCCTTGTGAGTGATGAAAATTGTAATAGCACATAACGAGACCAGATTTTTTTTGACAGTGTAGCTTTTTAAAAAATACTGTGCTGCATGCAACATAGTGTCTGCCTAAAACTTTAAAACAATTTTAGAATAAAAGTAGCAACTACTGGCCACATGTAATTTCTAATGAGCATAAAGATAAATTATATTATTAAAAATGGAATGTGGTAAAGGTGAAAATCACTTACTCTAGTACTTGAAAAATGTTGCCCAACCATTTTTCTTCTTGCCCATGTATTCTAGCATTTAACACATATTCAGTTTTAATTATAATACTTTAAAGATATATGAGTTTAGAAATATTCTACTACATACTCTGTAAGTATTCCAGATGGAGGCACAGAGATGTTGTTGGGAAAAGTGCAAGACTGTAGCCTCATTGCTAGCTATAAAAATAAAATAGAAACCAAGGGAGCCTGCAGATTCTTCTTCTGCTATCTTGGTTTCAAGGACATAAAATTGTCTCCATCTTTGGATAATGGTTATTTTTGGAAGCTTTAAACTTCAGAGAGTTGAAAAATGTGGTTTTATGTAAATCTTTATAAACTCATATATTTTTGGTATATCTGTATTAAGTATACCAAAAGTAATAGGTATTTAACTGATGACAATGCTTATGACCTAGATAAGTGTTATCTGTTGCTGTGTTTAAGGATTAGGTAGAAAGACCTACATTTCCACAAATACCTTTTGATATTTGTGATTAGCCCACTCTTTTAATCATATCATACATTTAAAATAAGGGGGCTTTTGACAAAACTACTATATTTTCTTAACATTATTTAGAGATTCTTACAATTACATTCATAGTCATACTTTAGAAAAGAAGTTTGTTGCTGACAGGTAGTCAGGATTAAAAATCAGATTCAGAGTTATTTACATTGTTTAAAAATAATACTTTTAGACAACGATTCATAGTTTCAAGGAGTTTTCCCTTAATATTTTCTCTCTATTTTCTATCCATGCTGCTGTGAACTATTTAAGATATATGTATGGATATATGCATAGATAATGTTTATGATGAAAGTAGTGTATATAAAATGACTTTTTAGTGTGTACTTTTCCAACTAGACAATAACATATTGTTATCTTCCCAGATGGTCTTGATTGGGGATTTTGGTCAGTTAAATTTAGCCAACCAGAGTAAAATAATGATGACATTAAATTGCTTTTCACAGAGTGCCACAAAACATTTTTTCCTACATTAAAACAATCCAGATAATTGGTTCTGTCTGTTGTAAAGCCTGTATACTTAACAGAATTCATTTAAATCTACAAATGCAACCTTAGTAGCATCCACAATGAATGCTTTAATAGTATTCTGAATCCTAAAACATTTCATAATTGTGCATGTTTTTAAAACAACTTGCCATTATTAAACTAACCTTTTTGCTTTTTTTTTTCCTTTACCATGCTTACAGAAATTTTATGCCTACAGGGAGTGGATTATGACTCTTGATAGTAGTAGTAGTAGCAGCGATGATGATGAAGATTAGTCAGATCTGTATTGTTTAAACGCATGCATTCTTTAACATTTTGAGTTGAATGTCTTCATTCACATACTGTGTGTGGCTGCTTTTGGAACTTCCATAGTTTGTTATTTAGGGTGTTAAATTACTTTCCCTTTCACTATATTTTTGCAGAACTTTGGAAAGATATAATTATACCATTTAAAAAGAGAAATTGGAATTATTTTATGTCTAAAGTCAGTCACTATATATATGTATATATCTCTACATATATATGTATGTACATATGTATACATATGTATCATTTGATTGTGCCCAAAATATTGTGTTGTATTGTAATGAAAAGTACCTTTTTCAGATTGTCTGTAAATTGTATTTTTGCTATTATTTTCATATTTGCAAGTTTTCCTTTGTAGTATCATTTTATTTAGTCATCTCATTTGTTAACAAAATTCATTTATTATATGAATGTTTTCAATGTAACCTTTCTGGACTTTAATGTATTACCAGTGTATTAAAAAAAAAACAAACAGAGAAAAACCACTCATCGGTTTTTTTATACTTACTTTCTATTTCAGAACTATCTTGTCAGTTTCTTTTCAATAACAATAAACTTGTGTAATTTGAAATAATGTGAATCTGTTGCTCTGTTCCATCATTCTTAGTAAATGGAAGGAACATTGTATATTTGATAAAAACCATTGTAATTTGTCCTCTGAAAAAGGGAGGGGAAAAGAACCATGTTGCTACCATGTTCACTTTATCCTCAGTTCCATCAATTATTTTAACGTTTGATTTTATGTAATTTGGGGCAACAATGTATAGTTTCAGTTCTTTTTTTAAAATGTCTGAAGAGTTTGAGTGAGCTAATAAGGACTGTTTTCTTGTATTATTTCATTGTACTTTTAATTTATATATCCTTCCACAGTATCTCTTTGAAGTATTCATTTTATCCATAAAGTGTTTTATTATTTGGCTCAAGTAGTCAAGAAATTTTTCTAATAAATATCATTGTGTGTATATTTTCTGTATACTCTGGAAAGGAAATACCTAAGTGTACCTTGAAATAATTGGAAAAGTCAGTAAGTAAAGCCATATTTCTTTTGGGATACCACATCCTTGCTTTTTTGCTTATATTCACTGAGTTGATTATATGCCCTGGTCATCTTCTCTTAGAAATCTGACATTCCAAAAAAGATTGCAAAGAATAAGTGGCCCCAGTGGCGTGGTAATTGATGCCTCCTGACTGCTGTATTTTTGGATCATCAAAAAGATCTTCATCTTCTTTACTTAGTAAAACATATTGCTTCACCGTTACCCTTGCTGTAAAAAACTACAGAAATGTATACCAGAGTTTGGCAACTAGCTCAGGCTATGGATATTCTGATTTTCTTCTAATTCTGAAGTCCATATTGTTATTCTTCTACAGGTCATTAGTCATTGAAAGTGACCATTTTGGCTTTAAAACTACAGGATTTATAAATATTGGGTGTGGAGTAATGTGAACATAGAAACAAAGTAATATGTGAAGATTTCCCTTCCATTATATTCACTTAAATGGCATAAAAACTAATGTCTCCCTGTCAAAGAATAAAAAGAAAATTAAATTCCTCTTCTTTTACCACTCTATACCTGTTCTTTTCAAGTAATCTGAACAAATAGGTGATGGTTGCAACCTTTTGTGTGCCTACCCCTGCTATCATTGTTTCTTAAGATCATAACTAGCACCAGCTCCCTATTCCACATCATTCCCCTCAACCATACCCTTCCACAAATTCCTAATTATTTTAGAAGCCCAGAGCTGCATGACTAGCTAATTTTCTGTATGTATGTATATACCTATAAAAAGAAAAATGAGAAAGGAAAATTTTTCTTACCTGTAACTGTGTCAAGTCCACATAATGACTTGGTGGTGATAGTAAACTGCTTGTGTAGAAAATATTTAACATATGTATATTTCTATAATTCTGTTGAATTGGAGGAAAAGGGGATGATTTTATTTTTAACAAAATGTTAGCAACTGTATTTCTCTAGTGTATTAACAGGAAAAAGATCAGGTAAACTAAAGTGTATTTGATCTTGTTCATTCGAATAATGATATCTCATGTTTGTGTGACACTAAACTATTGATACAGTGATTTCCTCACAACAACCCCGTGAAATAATGTAGTACAAACTTAAACATGATTTGAAGAGAAAAAATTGTGGTTCAGAGAGGTTAAACGATTTTTTACACTGTAAATGCTGGAGCCAGGAAATGAACCCACATCGCATAATCACAAACCCAGAGCTCTTTCCATCATATAGGACATTCCATCCACATAGGAAAATCCTTCTAGAAATGAGCTTGAAGCAGTTATTCTAAGAATTGCCAAAAAAAAAGTCTGCAGGTGTTTAAAAAAGGCTTTTAAAATTTAAGTATTTTTGCCTTATTTTATAGGCATATTTTTTCATTGTAATTTATATTCATTTTTCAGTCTCTACTCCAGTGATTTACCAGTGAAATCATCTCTTCATAATTCCCTATGATTAAGAGGTCTCCATTTTATATTGTTATGCATGTATGTGTACATACAGAAATATATATGTACATATATAAAATAGCTGTATAAATAATTTATATCAAAGATAATGGTGTTTATTTTTTAAGAAAAGATTTAATATTTTTAACATTTGAGAATTGTTCTGCTTTGGGATTTTGTACCTCATGTTTAAAGAGATAGAGTTGTATCACAGACAAAACATTTTTCTTTTTTCTCAGTCATTTTGCATTTGGGTTTAATTCCATTGTATTAATAAAATGAGTCCCTGCTTATTATGAGGTTGTTTACTAGCGGCAATTGTTCCAATATAGTTTTCCAAATTAAAGAATGAATAAATAGAAAAGAAATCTAGGTTGAGAATGAGGGCACAAATAGAATTGTTACATAAAAGTAGACCAAGGTAAGAAATCCTTTCCGTACATTGGAACTTTACGTAAATATTGAATTTCTTGATGGTTATTAACCATGTAGAAAAGCAAGTGTATACATGCAGTTCTCCTTTGCATAAGGAACTTTTAAATTTTTTCTGAGGTTTTTTCCAACTTAGTGATCTGAACTTGGGAAAAGAAAGTAAGGTGGAAAACTTTATAAGAAAGTAGGAACCTTCTCCCGTTATAATTAAGCAGTGCAATAAGAATACATGATACTTTGAGTAATAAAATAAGTAATAAAATAAATAACATGGTTATTTAAAAACCTACAGAGAAAATAGAGACAAAGTTGAACATAGGGAATAATTGCACGATTTTGAGAATGGATTTTTTTTCAAATCAAAGCAGTTATAAGTAATAGAAATTTATCATTTGTCTATATACTATTAAGTTAATAATATTAATCTATACCATTTTGTGTACTTTGAAATGTTGATTTCAAGCATAGGGAAGATTATGTTATATGGGGAAGTGATTGTGCATTATTTATTCTATAGACAGAAACATAAATTTGTGAATAGAACTTAAAAGTCAAAGCAATTTTAAGGACCATATGTTCAAAATAGTGTACTGGATCTTAATATAAGAGCTTACTTTAGCGAAATCTTCTAGAGGAATCCTGAGTTAAAATTCTTCTTGATGAAAATATTCATATTAGTTCTGTACCTTAGTACATTGCCCCTCATTACTTACTCATATTTTTATTTATTTTTTCCTGTTGACTACAGTTCCTAATAACTTGAAAGTTTTGGAGAGTGACATTATTAATTTAGTAAGATAATGTTAATATACTATATGCCACCAACTCAAGTCAAATAAGGGTTATGAGTAAGAAATTACTGGGTAAGAGGTACTGCTTCCTACTTTCTGGGTGGAATGAAGTTTGTTTAAAAGAAAATGTAGAGTAGCACTTTTTTAAAGCTTTTCCAAATTCTTGTGTACAGCATATACTGTGATACACACACACACACACACACACACACACACAGAGTCCTGTACTAAGCACATATAAAAACTTTATTTTAAGGGAATTTATTATCACTACCAATGTATCTTTGTCAGAACAGTTGCATGTGTTTGTTATGTCTGTGTATGGATTTAATGGTTTTTTATGTAAAATGTAGTAGGTCCACTCATTCCTGGAGTCTAGAGTTTACTCAGCCAGCTTGTGAAGGTGAATATAGTACTTTTTTTCATTAGCCTTGGTGTACCAGCATTATATAGCTCAAATCCTAGCTCTTTTAAAGCTTAAAAAAAAAAATCAAATTCCTAGTCACATGATGAATAAATAAATGTAAGACTAGCCATTTTCTCTGATCTTTACTTCTCCAAAACAGAAATTATGTGCCAAAGGGGAAAGAAAGGAAGAGACAAAATAAGCAAGGGCCCACAATTATGATTCATATATCTAGAGCCAGATGGGACCTTAGATGTTGTCTGGTTCAAGCTCCTTGTTTTACACAAGAAACTGAGACCAAAGAAGTAGGATGGTGTGCCCAAGGTCGTGCAGAGAGTTGTTGAATGACAATCAGGATTGGAAACTGTGTCCTTTGGTCATAAATTCAGTACTCTTTCCACTGTAGCAAATGTTATAAGATAGTATTTGATTTTAAGCCTGATTATAATCCAACACCTTTAACTCATTTCTCCATAACTTGAGAAATTAGAAGCTTCTATTTTAAGCATAGGAATTCAAACTTGTTCAAATTGTTGAACAAAGATTTCTGTTAAAACAATCTTATGCATATTTGAGCTATTGGTTATTGCGCAAATAAGAATTCAAAGCATTAAACAGTCATTTAAGAGCAATTTAGGAGAAACTAAATAAAAAAATAAAAACATTCTAATTAAACTACTAACAATACCGGTTAAATTGAATTACTTTTACTTAAATATGTATTTTTCTATTCTTTAAGCTCCCATTTTTAGCTTGATAACTACACTATGTTTAAGTTGATTCTTAATGCTTTCTTGAAAAAAAATGGGAGATTCAGTAAAAATTATTTTTTAAAAATTTTTGTGTAAAACCATGACACTGAATTTGGTCAGAACTAACAGACTTCCATGGAAAAAGTTAATTCACTATTTCCTGACAGCGTTTTACATGGTGGAAGATCTGCTTTTAAAGGTTAGAAAAGCTTTAAATTGTGCTATGCAGGAGGATAATTCATAATGTAGGAAAACAGCCCTTTCTTCCTGAGCTTACCATCTGCAGGCAGCAGCGTTCTCGTGTCTTGTCTGTAAACAACAGCTACTATATGTTCCTTTGTTGTCAGTTATCTTCTCTTCTCACTATTTTCCTGTATTCCCCAGCCCCTCCCCTGCCAGATGTTTTAGTTTTAGTCTCGCTGTGTAGGCATATTGACCCAGAGCTGACCTGCACAAGCGATAACTCTGCATCATATCTAGTTTTACAAATTGTCTGTCTTGCCTTCTTGTCACTTGTAAAGATGGCACGGTTGCAGCTTGTGGCGTGGCGTGGGGGAGAGGCTGTTTTTGTTTGTTGTGTGTTTCTTTTCTTTCAGAAATTGCAGAAGTTTGCAAATAGCTTGAAGCTCTGCCTTGACAGCAATCAGAAGACACCTGCCTTCATCTGATAGGATCTTTACCTGTACTGCTTCAGGAAGACGATCACATCTGGTCTGGAAGAGGGGTCTTATCATAGGCAGTCAGATCATCAGAGTAGTGCCGAGCAGTCTGCCTGACCTCACCTGAAATCTTCAGTAAGTGTGAAAAGTAGACTCCAAAAGGCTAATTGGCTAACACTCTGCGCCTCCTCTTCCTCTTCAGAAAGATGTTTCTGATGGGGATGACAAGGCAGAGGAGAGAGCCCAGATCTGTTATGCAGGCAAATTAGGTTTGTTAGTCTTAGCCATGGTGGAACCATGGAGAAAGAGTTATATTTCTCTTTTTAGGAAGACTGGCTTTCTAGTTGTTGAGGATAGCAGAATTCAAGTTTGCGGATGCAAGTAGGGCTACTGTGGGAAAGTCTGTGGAAGTCTTAAAACACTGAGTTTGGTGATAAGGCCCTTAACTTTATGCTGAACTGAATCAGAGTTCATCCTACTTAGAATCTTCAGGTATTGTAATGCAGGTATTTCTTGACTAAAGTTGTTGGCATTAACCAAATCTTCCTCTGAAGGTTTAATTTCCTTTTGTGGAAGTTTCAGATCTCTTTCTATCAGAATTTAGGAAGAACTGACCTTTGTAATATATGAAATAGTTATTCTGGCCAAGCCCTGCAGCTTAAATCAATTGAATGTCTTATGATTATTTCAAAGATTTATTATCTGTTGCATTCATGATATACAGATACTTCTCTGATAGAGGTAGAAAACTAAGAAAAATGTTACTTTAAACTTGAGTTTTTTAGAGATTAAATCCATCTTTGTTTCAAACAGACATCTTACCCAGTAAGAAAGATACTTCTAACACTCTCAGGAGACACACAAACTATTCCCAAAGTTTCATTTCAGGGAGGCCTCCATTCTGCCCTGACACTCACCATTTACATTATCTTGCTGTGTCACCACAGGCAAGTGGGAAACCACTCTGTTATTTTTGCCAAGAAGACCCCAGAGGGGGTCATGGAGAGTTGGACACAGCTGAAAACGACCGAACACTTGCTGACTTTTAGACTGCTGCCGGAGCTCTCCCGTTTTTATTTACTGTCATCCTCATTCACTAGTACTACCGAAATGAATTCAAAAAACCTTTTGTAAAGAGAGAGCGCTAGACTTGGAGTCAGAAGACCTGAGTTCAAATCTTGTCTCAGACTCTTAGTTGTGTGACCCTGCTCACAGCACTTAATTGCTGTCTGCCTCAGTTTACCCATTTATAAAATAGGGATAAGAATAGTACCTTCTCCCCAGAGTTATTGTGAGGATCAAATGAGACGTGTAAAGTTCTTTTGCAAATCTTAAAGCATGACATAAGTGCTGGTTACTATTATTATTTCTATTTGTGATTGTTATTGTGGGTGATATAGCAAACTTGCTGCTGAAAATCTGAGGTTTTACCAGATGAAATGTAAATGTTATTGCTGAATTAGAAGACACTCGCTTTTCTTCATTTATACATCTTTTCTGGGAATAATGCAGAGGGTTGACTTTAGTTCATCAATCTGTAAGAAATACCAATCCTAGTTACTCCTGATAGCTCTCTTCCTATAAAGTCTGATGAGAGTTTGTCTGTCGTGAGCACACTGTAGGGAAGCAATTGAGAAGATCTGGGTTGGTTTTAGCCTGAGCTCTTAAGTACAATGACCAGATTTATGGACTACCTTTGAATATTATAGTTTCTTGGGGAAAAAATTTACCTTTCTAGATTAAATGGTTTCTCTTGCTCTGACAAAGTTCAAAATTGAACAACTAAGGAACAAGATGGAAACTTCATTATTTTCCTAGATCAATTTGATAAAATTGATTATATGATTATATATGGAAAATTTCAGGGCAGAGTTTATGTATAATAGAACTTCAACTTTTATGTTGTAGGACATGAATGGTACATGAATAACATTGCATATTGTGTACTATATACATATGTGTATATAAATATTTTTGTAACATACACATATATAATAATAAATAAGAATTGCTCTTTCAACTATATAACCATGTGTTGATGATTGGGCACTATTGATAGACCCCTAACAGGCCCTGGACTTGACCATATGGCCCAAGTCCCTGGGCCATGCCCTTCCCAGTCAATCCTTTCAGCCTCCCTTTCACCATGGCCCTCATTGTCTGTGGCACCTGGCCTCTCCCTAGATCACCACTCCTTAATTCCATCTAGACCCCTTCTCTGTCACCTTCAGGTCACCTCCCAGTTTCCCTGCAGTCATTCCAGATTACTTGGCCACTCCTAGATTACATCCAGATCTTCCCACCGTTTTACTGTATAAAAGGTCCATCTTGCCTTCCATTAAATTGCTCAGGTTCCTTGAAAGTTTGACCAGTGCTCAGATTCTTAAAATCTGGCCAGTAGTTCATATTCTTAAAATCTCTCCCACCCCAACCATTGTTTTAATAAACTTTGTCTCGCTGAAAGAAGACTTGGGTCAAATTCATTTGAGGTGGGACCTGTGTAATTTGCCCCTTGACCTCAACATTGATATTTCACATTTTTAAAAAGGGAGCAGTACTATTAGTTTAGTGTCTTCTTTTTGGATAAAACAGCACATACTAATTTGGATAAACTGCACACATTTTTCTTTTGGATACATTAAAAGCCTACTAATTTTGGACTATGAATTATAGACTATTTTAAAAGAAATACAATTATATTAACTCAAGCATTTATAAAAACAAACCAGGTTTTGCCATTTTAGTAGATACAGTGAGGGTAAAATAATTAGTTGCTACCTACTGTCTTTGGATTCAGGGACTCTAGCCTGTATGGCCAAAAACATAATTTCTTGCGTGCAAACCAGTCTCCCCTATCTAGGAATCCTCCAGTTTCTTGGTCTGAGCACTTAACTACTTATTATTTGTATCCTTTTGAACACTCCTACTTTTATTTTCTGCTGAAGTAAATACCTAAGGTGTGCCTACAAATTCTGCTTTTGTTGATGGCCAGAGTTGCTGATCAGATGTGGAAAGAATTTAAATTAGCAAAGTTTTATTGTAATTGATCCAGCAAGCCTAGTTGAATTCAAGAATGTATTGCTGTAATCTGGAATTAATCTCAAAGTGATATGAACCACTGAAATTTACCTTGTCAGGTGACTGTAGGAAGGAAAGGCATTTCAGTTAGATGTCATTTGCTGCATAAAAGATTGTTCTGGCCTAATTTTGATTCAATTATTTCTTAAGTGACTGAGGAAAAGTTCATTGATGTTAAAAAAAAAAGGGAGGGGAGGGTTTATGTTTTCTGCCTATAAGTACAGATGCTTATTTAGACTATGTGGAAAATTTTGAATTATAGCTTTACCCTTCCCTGAGATTGATTGTTTCACAAAATGAAGCATAGTGAGTTGTTCCTTGTGATTAAACTTTCTCTGTGCCCATTCAAGGTTGTGGGTTTATCCTGTGCTTGCATATCTGTTGTAGTTTGATATTATTTCATATTCCAGTGATTTCTTTTTTATGATTGTCATCTTTACCTTTTAGTTCTTGATTTCTTATATTGTATTCAGATGAAATACTTTTTTTTCTGCTATTTCTTATACTTCTTATTAGTATCTTTTAAAATTCCATTTTAAACCAAGTGAGTCTGTTATATATTCTAAAATGTTCACAGTAATTTCTTAAATACAGTTTTCCATAAAGGACTTTTTATTGTTTGCTTTTACTCCTTTATTTGTTTGAGACCTGAAATATTTCACGCCAATGGTTTACCTTTTAGCTGTATCATAATTTCAGGTTAGCCTTTTCAGCAATCCATCGTGTGACTCTTTTCTCTAGCATCTGGATAGTTTGAATTATTTAGAAAATGTTTTTTTTGATTCCCTCAGTCATATTTCTAAGGGAATTGTTTCACAATACATCTGAAGTCTGGATGATAACAAAGATTCATACTAAAGGCAGTCCTCTCATTTCCCTCACTCTTTTCTATCTGTTTCCATGTTTAGTAATGATTCTTTTGATTTGTTTACATTAAGTGAACTATTTTAAGTGCCTGTCTTAATAAATACAGAGTATCCTATTGTCAGTGACTATGACTTTATTATTTAGTTGACTACAGATTCCAGCATGTGTGTTGAGTACAACGTCTAATATATGATGTTCTTTCCTTTTAAACATTTCCCAAAAGTTTGTTGGAAGATAATGTTTACTCATAATGAATATAATGAATAAAGCAGAGAAAATTTCCCCACCTGTGCTGGAGTATATAAATGAGGCTACTATGGGGATATCAGAGAGTTTGGATTAAAATACTTTGTGCTGATAATACTTGTCTACTTTTTTTTTTACCTTAGTTACTGCCAGAGGACTTAGGGTAGTGATTTCCAGTCCTGATTTTATAATAGCTCAAAGTGTTATCAGTTATTTTCAGATGTATCTGGGTTCTGATTCAGATTTAAAGATGTTGCTTAATTCACTTTAATAGAGATATGCCATACAGCACTTTGGGAACCAGAAAGCAGTGTGGCCAAATAAAGCAGGTGGCAATAGAGTACTGATAATCACACGTAGATGGAGTTTGGTCACTAGGAAATTGGACAGAGCCAAGCTTGGGAGAAGCAGAGTAAGACTTAATAGGTTGGTGTTACATTACAACCGAATGTCTTGGGATCATAAGAGTCCCAGTCTCCACGTCAGTAGCTGCTAGGTGCAAATGTTATTAGAGGCCCAGGGAATGGATTTCATCAAGGGGGTGGAGGGGCATAGGACAGATTTGGGGTTAGGAATACAACAGTGAATAAAGAATTAGGATTCCTGGGCAATCAGCATGACTGTGTGATCCTAGCAGTCCATTCAGTTCACATCAACAAGCGTGCTATAAAACCATTTAAACTTCACTGTGTGTCAGTTTCTGCATCTGTAAAGGGGGGGGTGAGGGGAGAAGGAACATGGTTACCTGTGTCACAGGATTACTGTGAGAAGCAAATTTTAGAAGTGCTTCTTTGGATATCTTTTGTAAAATCAGAAAATGACACTAAATAATTCCCTTCAGGTCTAAAAACTGAGTCAGCTGTGAGAACTTATGTCTAGTAAGTTCTTTGACAAGTAAAAATAAATAAATGGGAAGGGGACTATAACACTTAAGCTTTGAGTGTGAATGGTGTGATTTTTAATAGGAAGAATAAAATGATGAATTGAAGGAGGGATGAAGATGAGAGAAATAGGGAAGGAGTAAAAGCATTGATTAGAAGCTTATGTTAAGAAGTGAATGTGTGACAAATTGTGAAATCTATTTTATGCTTCATGCGCTTTTAGTTTGAAAGCTGCTTTTCCTTTTCAGTCCTGGCTGTGTTTTTTCCATTAATTCATGATTAAGGTTGATTATTGTTCTATAAGGAGTTTTCTTGGAATCCTTCTCAAAAACCTCAGCAACAAAAGATACATTTAATGGAATCGAGTACCATTTGTTTCAAATCATACTGTATTGTTTCTTTCGGCATCTGCTTATCTTCTAAAGTGCTCTGTAAGATCGGATCTAGAAGACGTTCTGCATGTTTCTTCCTGGATAATTCTGACGTTGTTTATACCCAGAAGCCAGTGTGATTTTTGAAATTAGTTTAATTTCTTCCACTGTCATACTTCAGATTTGGTTTGAATGAGTCCCAAGAGACTGAAAATGGGGAGGAAATGCTGTTGATTCTTTCCCTTTCCTGCTGTAGTATAATCTCATTCAGTTAACATTTAGATCCAGCTGCCATGCTTGAGTTTAATGTGAGGTGCCATTAAGGCAAAATGAGATTGTAGACATATGGGGATTGAACTAGAGCTTGTAATTTATTTAAAGACATAATCTTTTAATATAGTGTATAATCTGGGTTTGTAGAAATGGGAGGTTATTTAAACCACTTCCTTGATTTAATGAATTAGGTCTATACTCAAGTTATTTTCAACCAATGAAAATAGATTGCATATTTTTAAGACCTAGAAGCTTTCCCATTTTTCCTGAATAATCCACTCCAGTGTTTTATAGTCTTGTTATTAGGAATTTCTTTTATATAACTTACCCCTTTCTCTCATACTTCTCTTTTCCCATTATTTCTTCTTATAACTCAGGTGAAAAAGAGCTACCTATGGAGTCTCCATACAGAAGAGTCATCTACCTTTGTGCTAAGAGTCTTCCAGAAATTATAAAATCATTCTTATGTGTTCTTTGCTCAGAGTGAAATAATTCCAGTTCCTTTCAATATTTCCTCATAAGCCATGTTTTCCAAACTAACATCCTTGCTATCTCCCCAAATCTTTAACGTGGGCAACATTTTATCTACATTATATACATTTTTTTTTTTGCTTTGCAGAATTCTAATCACAGTTACCTCATCTTGTCTATCATAATAATAAAGGAAAAGGATAAGGTTATTAAAGCATGAGTATTTCAGCTCCTAATCATTACTTTGGCAAACAGCTTCACACCTGGAGAAAATAATGGTTGGTGCAGAATGAGCAATGAAGAAACAGTTTCATTAATTGTTGTCATTTCTGTACTTCCCAAGGGTAAAGGGCAGGTGAAGTTTGATATAGGAAGGAGTGTGATTTGAAAGACAATACATGAGGGAATTACAAGGAATTAGCAGAGGACCATAATAAATTATGATGTTTCATCGACTTTTGTATGTGTTGTCATGTGGACTGAATTAAATGTTAATTTTATCGTGCAAGGTAAAAATGAACATGATTGTTAAATAGTAACATTTTTGTCTGCTCTAAACTCTAATGCATTTTGTTTTGTTACTGGTTGACAGGTTTTATTGTAGCAGATTTCCTTAAGAACCTGAATGTATTGAACGTCCTCACTTAGCTAAAATTGAATTATCTTTAACAAATCTTTGCAAATAGGCACTTTTGAGAAGGGTGAAAGCACCATTTAAATGAACATTAAGTTAATTTCCTCCTGATATCTAATTTAGAATATGTAGATTAATACTGTAGAAATGTGATAATGAATTTTTCCCTGTAACTTCTAGAAGAGGATAAGATGTAAGTAACGTTAGAGTAGTAATAGCATCAACCTTTCTTCTCTTTTATGTTTTTAGGTGATAGAAAATGGAAGATTTGCCAAAAATAAGTATATTACACACGTTATGGTCAATAAAACAGACTTCTTGATGATAACTGCAAGGTAACTATCAGTAGTTTTAATAATTCACTGTCTAATTTAGTAAGAGGCTTACAAAGAGCTATTAACAAGGAGAATCAGTGACCATCCAAACCTTTGCTCACATATGTGTGTGTGTGTGTGTGTGTGTGTGTGTATGTATGCATACAGATATAGAAATGCATAGGCGCACACAGGTTCAGCTGTGTACACTAGGGTGTAGAAATGCAACCTCAAACACATCAGGATAGTTCAAAAAATCAAATAGAGTTATATAAGCAAAAACAGAGATGATATGCATAAGATTTAACAGAGGCACATTAACATTTTCATTTTAAGAGGTAAACACATTGCTATTAAGTTGCTACATATGGTTTCCCTGTCTTCTCTTCCTATGCCTGAAAATATACAAATAAAAGCATTTTACACTATAGACCAGCAGGCATATGCCTAATTGGTCATTTATAAAACCTTAGCATTAATTCATTCAGTAATTGAGACTGGATTTGACTGGATTTGAACTAGTCTTCCTGAACCTAGGTCTCACAGTTAATGCACTGCACCACCTACGTGTTGGGGTGTAGAGGACTTAGTACCTCTGTGGTAAGAAGTTTCTGAGCACTTTTCAGGGCTCCTTATCCACCTTTGATGTCCACCCACTAAACAGTTTTCACCTGTGGCTCTAAGAAGCTGTAGCATGTGCAGTGGCCACACCCCAGTGAACCGTCTTGGCAGGTGGACTTAACCAGGTTCAGGGTCACCAGCAGACTCCAGATCCATAGGTCAGTTAGCAGGTGTCTACCCCAAGCATGTGAAAAATTAGCTGGGTGGAATGGGCAGATGAGAATAGTTTGTTCTAGTGACCATGAAGGTGGTTGAAGCAGGCACAGTTGAGAGGTTACAGCTTGGTCAGACATCAGAGACACCAAGGTCATTCACTGCAGCGGTGGGAAACCTGTGGCCTTCAAGCTGCATGTGGCCTTCTAAATCCTTAAGTGCAGTCTTTTGACTGAATCCAAATTTTAGATTTATTCCATCAGATTTGGATTCAGTCAAAAGGCTACACTTAAGGATTTAGAAGACTGCGTGTCGCCTCAAGGCCACAGGTTCTCCATCCCTGATCTTTCCACTGGACCTCTGATGACTCTGAAAGAGACAGTGAGGCTGATGACTTTGTACAGCTTGGCCCCACTTCAATTCATGGGCAAGTCAAGACGTCATCCCATGATGTCCTTGGTCCTCTTTGAAAACAAAACCACACATGTCTTTCGTCCAAGAGAAAAAGAGCTACACAGCGGCTATATCCCTATTTAAATGTCCACTGGAAAGAGTACTGGGCTTGGAATTGGTGGACGTGAGGCCCGTGTCTGCTATTTTCCAGCTCTGTCACTCTAGCCAACTCATTTAAACCCTGAACCTCACTTTCCTCATCTGCAGAATGGAAAAGGTGATATGTTATCTGCCAGAAGAGTTTTGTGAGGAAAGTAGATTGGGATATATATGTGTATGAATGTGTGTATACATACACACATACATACATGTGCATGTGCGTAGACATGTTTACATATCTGTCTATATATTTAATGTCACATGCATATATAGAAATGTATCTAGACATGTACATGCACATCTTTACATATGCATATGTTCGTATGTATATATTTATGTTTGCGTATGAGTTCTCAGGCTATTGAATGCCTTTCCACATCATTGAAGGTTTATTGGGAAACTGATGATAATTCAGTCCCTCCACTTTTCTGCAAGGAGAAGGATCAGAGTAAAGTTGTGGAGGATGGGGAAATGCATGCTGAGGAGTCCTCTTTCATTCCCTCACCCTGGCCAGTGACAAGGAACCAGCTGTGTCTTTAATTTAGTCCTTTGCTCTGTCTAAAACAAAGCATGTTCCACTTAGTGAATTCTCTGCAGGCAGTGGAAATTGTCTGAAAGCAGAAGAAAATAATTTGCGTGGGGAGTGGAGTAAGAGAAGTTATTTTTGCAGGGAAAGCATTTTTTCTTGATTTTTATCTCGAAAAATGAAGAAGAAATTCTGATATGAGAAGTTATATAAATGTTGTAATTCAAAGTAGAATTTTTAAAAAAAGACCATATAAGCATTAACTGATCCTTATCAAAACCCCACAAGTTTCACTGTTATAGTAATATGAGATTGTCAGAATGCCAGTTGTCAGAAATGATATTGGAATTGTATTTCTAGTTCTGTGCTCAGTGTGATGGGAAATTCCCTCTCACACAAGGGCAAATAGTTAGTGTTACCTAGAATATTAGTGGCAAATACAGTAATTCTAATGCTCTGGTTACATATAAAGTCCCAGAAAGAGAATAACAATAGGTTCCATGAAAAAATTACCCTGTTACCTTATTTATGAAGCACCTTCAAATAATTCCTGGTTTTGGGATGTTTTTGGTTTTGTAAATAATTGTACCTACCCTCAAGGGTTGTTTTCAGAAAAAAATGAGACATCCATAAAGCTCTTTGCAAGCCTTCAGCTATGCTGTAAATGTTAGCTATTGTTACACTAGCTGTTTTTACTCTCTTTCTTTTTTGGTAGTGGTGTGTTGTTTGTGACAAAAGGAACATTTGGGCAGCTGACCTGTGAGTGGCAGTACAGTTTTGATGAATTTACCAAAGAGCCATTTATCGTTCACGGAAGAAGATTACGTATTGAGGCCAAGGTATATTGAATAAAATGTGTTGGTAAAACATTAAGATTTATTTATTTTTCAAGATGTTTCCATTTTTCTGGTTTGGTATTTCTAAGTTTCTAATTAGCATGTGGCCACATAACTTTTGTCAAACAGAAAATAGGTCAGTTTTAACAGATGTTACTTTCTGTGGTACTGCATACAAAATAATGCCTTTCAGTGGGCTGTTCCTGTTCCCTTCTATTCTGTTACATTATTCTGCCATGTGAGAGGTAATATGTTGCAGTGGAGAGATATGACCTCTGAGCCAGAAGACCTGAACTCAAGATTTTCCTCTGGCACATCCTAGTTGTATGATGCTGGGCAAAGGCAGTTAACCTCTCAGGTCTTTAGAGAAGATGCTGAACTATATTTAGAGAGAGTACTTTCTTAAATTAAGAGTTCCTCATCAATGAAATCACAGGTCCAGTCCCTATCCTTGTCTATCATACCATTTTGCTATCATCTGTAGCACTAAGCTGAGTCTACAAATATCCATTGAGTTTAATGTTCTTCAAAAGAATGAAAGGCCATTGTGTCTAAAGCAACTTCTTACTTATTCTTAGTGATTGGTCTCTCCAACTAGATCATAAACCCCTTGCTGGCTAGTACTTAGAACTTTTCTGACTGCTAGCAAATTTTGATTTATGGTAGACATTCATTACATATTTGTTAGTGGACAGATCATTGAAAGTAAGGTTGCCTTTTTATCATTCAGGTCTTATCAGCAACTTTTATCTATTCTGGACAAGGAATAAAAGATACATGGAATGCTATAAGAGCACAAAAAAATAATGGTATAGAATTTGTTTTAGTCCTTTGTCTTGTTTCTTAAACACAGATGGATTTCTTTTAAACTCTGAATGTTTGAGTATTTGCTAACTAGAACTAGTAACTTAAGATTGATTTTATCAAAACCTACATATGGCCTGCTAATAGGTTCTTTAGTTCCAACCAGTTACCAGTGTCAAGGTACCATTGTTAATCCTAGGTGAGCTCAGCTCTTTGTTCTCACATCATTGGGATAGAGAATTGGGCTCCTTAGGCAGAATTTTCCTACAAATATAGATTTTCCTTAACATTGAAAAGGATCTGTAAAGGAGAGATAGACTATATGCTACCTCTATGATTGTGTTTTGATTTTCTCAAAGTGCTAAACACATGAGCTAGTTCTTTCATGGTTAGCTTGTAGCTATAATGGATCATGTAGATAGATTTGAGATATACTGACCTTATCTATGATTTCTGGACTTAATGATTCAGAAAGAAAATCTAATAAGTTGTTTGGGGGAAAAAAGAGAAAAATATTGCCATTCTTCATTCCCTACTTCTTCCTTTGCTGTTTTTGCAATGAAAATGCACCTTTTTTAGGTTAAGGAATTGTAGAACTGAGTTTGTCATCATGTTCTTTCACTGGTAGGCATGTGCTTGATTCTCCATCCTATTTGTTTCTTATAATGTTTTTCAAAAAGTATCATTCCTAATATGAAGTACAGAGCAATGAAATTGTTTATCTTATGCTAATTTCCTAGTAAAATTTGTTTAACCTTCTATATAATTATTCATTTCTTTATTTGGTCTGTAGGAACGTGTAAAGTCTGTATTCCATGCCAAAGAGTTTGGGAAAATAGTTAATTTTAAGACTGCGAAAGATGCCCAGGTAAATCCAGTTACCTCTTTCATTAAAAGTGATATGAGCTTCTGACATTTTAAAAAAAATTGATTTATTTACTTTGCTTTCAACATTTGCTGCCAACATTTGCTTCCATAAGATTTTGAGTTCCAAATTTTCTCCCTCCTCCCTCCCTCCACCCCAAGATGGCTTGCAATCTGATACATATACATTCTTTACATATACTCTACATATACATTCATATTAAACATATCTTCACATTAGTCATGTTGTAAAGAAGAATTAGAACCAATGAGAGGAGCCACAAGAAAGAAGAAACAAGCAAAAAAAAATAAGCAAATAGTATACTTTGATCTGATTCAGACTACATAGTTCTTTTTCTAGATGTGGATTGCATTTTCCATCATGAGTTTTTTGGAGATGTCATAGATTCTTGCATTGCTAAGAAGAGGTAACTCTATCAAAGTTAGTCAATGTGGCTGTTACTGTGTACAGTGTTCTCCTGGTTCTGCCTACTTCACTTAGCATCAGTTCCTGTAAGTCTTTCCAGGTTTTTTTTAAATCCACCTGCTTATCATTTCTAGTGGAACAATAGTATTCCATTGCATTCATATACCACAGCTTGTTCAGCCATTCCCCAGTTGATGGGCAGCCCCTCAATTTCCAATTCTTGGGCACCACAAAAAGAGCTATTTTTGGTACATGTGGATCCTTTTCACATTTTAATGATCTCTTTGGGGTCCAGACCTAGCAATGGTTTCACTGGGTCAAAAGGTGTTCACAGTTTTGATAGTCCTTTGGGCATAATTCCAAATTGCTCTCCAGAATGGTTGGATCAGTTCACAACTCCACCAGCAATGCATTAGTGTTCCAATTTTCTCACATCTTCTCCAACATTGATCATTTTCCTCTTTTGTCATGTTAGCCATTTTGATAGATGGGATGTGGTACCTCAGAGTAGTTTTAATTTTCATTTTTCTAATCAGTAATGATTTAGAGCATTTTTTCATATGATTATAGATAGCTTTAATTTCTTCTGAACACTGCCTGTTCATATCCTTTGACCATTTATCAAGTTGGGAATAACTTGCATTCTTATAAATTTGACTCAGCTCTCTATGTATTTTAGAAATGAGGCCTTTATCAGAGACACTGATTGTAAAAATTGTTTCCCCAGCTTTCTGCTTTCCTTCTAATCGTAGTTCCATTGGCTTTGTTTGTACAAAAACTTTTCAATTTAATGTAATTAAAGTCATCCATTTTGCATTTCATAATATTCTCTACCTCTTGTTTGGTCATAAATTTTTCCATTCTCCATAAATCTGACAGGTAAACTATTCTTTGTTCTCCCAGTTTGCTTGTAGTATCAGCCTTTTTATCTAAATCATGTACCCATTTTGACTTTATCTTGGTAAACTGTGTAAGATGTTGGTCTTTGCCAAGTTTCTACCATACTATTTTCCCGTTTTCCCAGCAGTTTTTGTTAAAATAGTGAGTTCTTATCCCAGAAGCTGGAATCTTTGGATTTATCAAACAGTGGAATGCTATAGTCATTGACTACTGTGTCTTACGTACCTAACATATTCCACTGATCTACTACTCTTATTTTGTTGTCAGTACTGAGTAGTTTCGATGATTGCTGCTTTATAATATAATTTAAGATCTGCCAACCCCCCTTGCATTTCTTTTCATTAATTCCCTTGATATTCTGGACCTTTTGTTTTTTTCTGATGAATTTTGTTATTTTTTCCAGCTCTATAAAATAATTTTTTCATAGTTTGAGTGGTACTGAATAAATAAACTACTTTAGGTAGGATCATTTTTATCATATTACGAGCTTTGAAACTATACAGTGGATATGTTGACAGTTGAGAAAATTATTGTTTTTTCTTTTTAAATTTAGTTTAAACTTCTGGTATGGAAACGTTTTTTAACGCAGATTGGAAAGTTGTTTGTATTGCCCTAGAGAGTTTAGTATGTATCAGAGGCAGAACTGGAATTCAGAATTTTGACTCCATGATGTGCACTGGCAACTCTGTCACATTTTCTCCTCTTTTTTTAATGCTTAGAAAGTTAAATAAAGTGCATCAGTAAGGATTGTCCTTACATTTGGAGTCATCAGAGTATTTGCTAACTAGAGTATTGTTCCTTTGTGTGATCAGTTATGGATCTTGTTTTTCGTTAAGTTTGACTAGTTTGGTATGGTGTCAGATTTTTAAGAACATTGGAATTCATGTCCATAATAGGGGAGAACCCAAATAAGCCTGTTAAGTCACTCAGATCAGAAAGTTACGGGAAACATTTTCATAAAATAAAACTTAGTAATTTTCCATAAACTTCACACATTTATTTGTAATTTTTTCTATTTATTTAACTGAAAAGCTGGGTGGCACAGCCAGTAGAATATTTGATTTGGAATCAGGAAGATCTGAAATTGAATCCTGCCTCGGGTATTTACTCCCTCTGTGACCCTGGTCAGTCTCTTAAAAGCACTTAACTCTTAGAGTTGTTGTGAGAATCAAATGAAATAGCATATGTAAAGCACTTGCAAATCTTGAAAGTGCTATGTAAATATTATTGTTCTTGGTGTTACTTGTTCACATGGAGTTAAGAGAGTGCAGTTGTGCTCTCAGCTCTTCACTAGGATCACAGACCTGGAGCTGAAATGGAATCCTCCTAGGTTACTTACCCCTACATTTACAGATAAAGAAACTGAGGCCCTGGGGAGGTGAAGTGACTTGACCAAGAACATCGGAGTAATGAGCATCAGAGACCAGGATGTCATCCTTGTCCTTTGACTCTAAAGTCATTGTAATACCCTGCCCACTTCCCAACTTAGCCCAGGCCTTTCACTTCTGGGTCTCTTTCATTGTCTCAGCAGTCAATCAATAACTCCATCTTGTAACTGCCAAGCCCATATGCTGCTGAAATTGTTTCTTCAACTTACCATTGACATCTGACAGAGTCCAGTGACCGTTTCTCAGTTTTTGATCTTCTTCCTCCTATATTACAAGCATTCCTCAAGGTTCTTTCCATAGTGGGTGATCTCCAACTTCTCTCTCCCCATTTTCTTCTCTCCCTACCCCCTCTTCTTCCTCATGATAATCTCACATCATTGACTTCACTGACTCCCAAAATTTAAAACAATTTTTTAAAAATACTTCCTTATTCTCATGTAACCTGCATTGTTAGGAAATGAGAACAAGTAAACAGATAAGTAATACAAGATAATTAAACATAAAGAGAACTCTTACAATCCAGGGGATCAGGAAAATCATCCCATAGGAAGTAGCCCATGTGCTGAACCTTGAAAGAAGCTAAGAAATGAAGGTGATGATAGAGTTCATTCCAGGCATGGAAGACACCCAGTGCAAAGGTATGGAGAAGGAATGTTAAATTCAGCGAACAAGAGCTGGGCATATTTGACGGAGACATGAAAGGAGAATAATGTGATATAATTCTTGAAAGGTGTCCTGAAGAGCTTAAAATACCTACAGTTAATTGGGAATCTGGAACTGAGAGATCCTTAATGTGAAGAGTCAGACTGTGAGGTCTGTACTTTAAGAAGAGGATTGTACCTTAACTGAACTTGAAGCTGGGAATTCAATTAGGAGTCTGAGAAGTGGTGAAACTTAAACCAGCTAAGGGGCCATCTTGAATAGGGAGACTTGGGAGGTGATGAGATATAGTATGGAAAGAATAAAAGATAACTGAATTTTGTGTAACTTGGATGACTGAAATATTGTGTATATCCTTAACAGAAATAGGGATATTTGGAGAAGGGGCAGTTTTAAGAGAGAAGATAGGGAAATTCTGCTTTAGAAATACAAACTTTAAAAGAGCTACAACAAATCCAAGTAGAGATGTCCAGAAAATTGTGGATATGGAGTACAGCTCAAAAGAAGGATCAAGGCTCTGTAAATAGATACAAGAGTCATCTACCCAAAGATGATAATTGAACCCATGAGAACTGAGGAAGCATGAGGAAATATAAGAAAAGAGGGCCCAGGCTAGAGGCCACAGTTAAGGTATGGGACATGGATAATGATCCAGTAAGAAGACTGAGAAGGAGTGGTCAGGCATATAGGAGAACCAGGATATGTAACAATGTACTGAAGGCTAAGGGAGGAAAGAACATGGAGAGAAAAGTGGTGAGCAGCGTCAAAGCGTTCAAACGTGAGGACTGTATTTAGTAAATGAATTTTGTTGTGAGACTTTAGAGACAAGTTTCAGTAACCTAGGGAAATAGAAGCACCCTTGAGAAGGTGGGAGAAGTCAATGAGAGCTCTCCTTTTCCTTGTTCCCTCTGGGCTGGCACAAACATACTTGCAGTCTCAGGTCAGGGATTTGTAGATTTCCCTCATCAATGGAGGTTTTCAAGTAGAAACTGAATGAGCCCTTATTGGAGATGTTGCTGAAGGGGTTTTACTGAGTATAGTTGAATTAGTTAACTTCTGAAGTTCCTTCCAACATGACCGCACTACGTAGAGATAGTAGAAGAAATGTTAAGGATAGCTAGCATTTATATAGGGCTAGGCATTGTGTGAAGCACTTTGCAAAGGTCATCTCATTTGAGCTTCATAACAAACCTAGGCAGTATTATTATCCACATTTTACAGGTGGGGGAACTGAGGCAAGTAGCAGATAACTGATTTCCCCAAGGTCTTGACTCCAGGCCTAGCGTTCTATTGACCAGACCTCCTAGCAGCCTGTTTTATGTTTTATATTACTTGTTACACTGTGATCTGAACTACACTTTCACGTCTCTCACATAGTGGCTTATTTATTTCCATTTATAACCTACTAAAATGAATTGAGAATTCTAAGACCCCAGAAAACTAATAATTCAGTTCTTTGTTTCCTTGAAGAAGTCTCTTACTGGTATGGAGCTTCAGTTTCCTCAGATGTAAAGTGGAGATAAAAATAGCTACCTCTTAGGATTTTGAAAATGAAATGCTGAAAGAGGATTCTGGGAAGATGGTGAGCTAGGTCAGAAAATTCCAAATTCTCAAGATTTTCCCCCACAAAAGGGATAAAGTGGCACCTCAGGGTGAGCAAAGTGAGGGTAAAAATAAATAAGAGTAAGGAGTCCTCCTAGAACAATTAGAGATCCAAAGAAGAATTCCAGAACCTGGTTTGGTCTCTGTGAAGAGTAAACACCTCCAGGCTGGGGTCTGCTTAAACTGCAAGGGCCATGCTCTGGAGTTAGCTAGTTAGGGAGGCTGCCTGGGCCCCAACCCTAGGAACTTTTGCCAAGGGGACAGTGAAGGGAGTTGGGCATCTGAGCTAGGGAAAATCGAGGAAACCTCTGCTGAGAAGGAACACCAGACCCAGCTATGCTGCAGAGGGGTGGGAAAGGGAAGAAACCAGCACATGCCTGGTGAGTGCAGAAGCAGTGGGGCAGAGTGCCCCTGACTGTGGGCATTTAGGAGGCAGGAGGTCTGCCTTTGGTTCCAGGCTAGAGGAGACAAGAAGATCTGGGGCAAGAGGCACCATTCCACATACCTCAGGACTAGAGATGATTACAAAAGTGAAGCTATCATTACAAAAAAAAAAAAAAATTCACAGGCAAAGAAGAGTGTAACCATAGAAAGTTATTAAGGGAATAGAAAAGACCAGGATTTATCTTCACAGAAGGATATTAAAACAAAGAAACTTTCTACCCAAGTAACATTAAATGGACACCTGCCCCCAAAAAATTTATAGAAGAACTTAAAAAAAGACTTTAAAAATCAAATGAGAGATTGAGGAAACATTTTTTAAAAGTAAGAATAATCCAAGAGAAACAGGAGATCCAAAATCTTAAGGAAAAAATGACACCTTGAAAATTAGAATTGGGCAAGATGAAGCCAGCAAAGTTATAAGAGATCAATAAATAATTTTAAAAATATAAAGAATGAAAAAAATAGAAGACAGTGAAACATCTTATAAGAAAAACAACTTATCTGAAGAACAGATCAAAAAAACTTAAGAATAATCAGACTGCCTGAAAGCTAAGATCAAAAGAATCCTGATACAAGAAATAATTAAACTAATATAAATTAATATAATATATAAAAATTAATATAACATAATATAAATATAAATTAAATAAAGAAAATTGTCCTGAAGCATTACAACAATGCGGGGGGGGCAGTAGAAATAGAAAAAATCCAGTCCATTGAGTTCCACTTAAAATAGATCTTATGAGGAAAACTCACAAGAATGTCATAGTCAGATTCCAAAACTTCCAGCCCAAGGATAAAACATTAAAAGAGGAGCAAGGAAAAAACCAATTCAAATATGACAGTGCCACAATCAGAGTCACACAAGACCTAGCAGTGGAGAAACTAAAGGATCACACGTTTTGGAACACTATATATTGAAAACCTAAAGAACAGAGGTTCCAGCAAAGTTAAGCATAATACTAAAAGGAAAAAAAAATGGACTATATAACAAAGACTGATCTCAAGAGATTCAATAAGGACAGAACATATACCTTTTATATATGTAAAATGTATGTCTTAGATTGTCATTAGTAATTGGATAGTTCATAAGAAAGATTGGGGTAGACCTGAGTGTTATATGACTTTAAAAAATAAAACCATTTAGGAACAGCTAAAAAGCTAAAAAACACTACAAATGAGGCACAAGTGGAAAAGGCAACACAGAGGAAGTAGATGGAGGAGGAGGGCTGGTAGTTCTGGTGACCTTCTTTTATTGGGAATGGGTTTAAGAGGGAATAATATGTACATATGTATGTATGTATGTATGTATAAAAGTCTCCTAAATTCAGAAGAAATAAAACCATAAGGGAATAGAGAGGTGGGGGAGAGGATAAGGAAGGGATCCCTAGAAGGGAGAGTGAAAAGGTTATAGGGGGTTATAGTGGTATTTAGATTTATAGAAATGAGAGGAAGGGGAAGGAACCTTTGAGGGAGGGTAGGCTAAGTAAATAAGGCAGGGTAGTGGGAAGAAGTAAAGTAGAGGAGTCAGGAGGGATAGGAAATAAGAGATTATGCACAAACCAAAATAAAGATCAGGAGTAGAATTTGTGAGGGAAAGTATATATCTATGTATGTATGTGTGTATGTATATGTGTATGTATAGAACATATAAATATGTTCGTACTTAATTATAGCCTTTGAGGGACGGAGGGGGCGTGGAAGGGGATAAAAAGAACAAGTAAAGTGCACAGCAGAAAACAAAACAAAAAAAAACTTACAAGGAAGCAAAGAAAAACTGGACAGCTCTCAAGCCAAGAGGTAGTATTTATCATACAGGCTTTCTTGCAATGAAAACTTATGCCTACCTATTTTGAATGCTCTCTTTATGTTCTGCTATGCATGTGAAATTCTTTTCTTTGTATTTATGTTTTAAGTTTGCTATTTTCTTTTCTAAAAGCTATTCTGTATTTGTGTTCTGGTGTTTGAGTCTAAAATAAAAAAAATTTGAAAATGAGATGCTTTGTAAACTTTATATGGCTGTGTAAATGTATGTTATTATTACCATTTATTATTATGAGTGCTCTGGAATTCTACTTTGTACCATTGTCCTGTAATAACCAGGACATATATATATATATATATATATATATACATATATATAACTAGGACTATAACTTTGTTATAACCAGAGTGCTCAGTGCCTAATCCCTTGAGTTCACAGAATTTTCAAGCCAAAAAGAACTTCAAAACTTTGAAAGAATATTTAGTCTAACCACTATCACTTTGAAGGTGAGGAAACTAAGGCATCGAAAGGTTAAGTGGCCTGTGGTCAGGGAGGTGAGTGTAGAGTGTAGATGCATGGGCTTCATTCCTGGCTCCAGCCTCGTCAGACATGAGAAGAGACCCCATGAAGGAATTTCAGAGTTCATCAGATTGTGTGATGGCAAGGAAGATATGACCCTCTGCCTGTAGCAGAGATGGAGGAGGATGGAAGAGTAGGCCATGGACGAGCTAGAAAGCTGGGTTTGAAAGAGTGCCACTCTGCGTGTGTGTTGAAGTCCTCTGGTGTCAGTGCAGAACTAGGAGAGGAAAGACTCACAGAGCCCCCACCACCGTAATTTAGTC
The DNA here is from genome assembly GCA_023548195.1 of Bettongia penicillata ogilbyi. Taxonomy (NCBI): domain Eukaryota; kingdom Metazoa; phylum Chordata; class Mammalia; order Diprotodontia; family Potoroidae; genus Bettongia; species Bettongia penicillata. The sequence goes on along the minus strand of JAJHZJ010000666.1, from coordinate 901,313 downwards.
CCCCGTAATTTCTCACCCTGACTTTTGTCATAGTCTCTTCATTGATTTCCCTTGTTCTAATATCTCCCCTCTATAATCTAGCTTCTATGTAGAGGCCATAATGATATTCCTGACCCTTAAAGTTCTTCACAATGCAGCTACAACCTACTTTTCCAGGTTTACTACCCATGCTGTTCCATCTCCCATCTCCCTGCCTTTGTCCAGTGTTTTCCCTAGTCCTTGAAATAATTATCCCTCCTTACCTCTTCCTCTCAAAGTTCAGCTCAAAGGCTTTCTTCCATAGGAGGAGACTATGCTTGTCCTCTCCACCCCTAATTATCAGTATAGATTTTGCATTTACTTATCTTATGTAAATATCATTTTCTCCAGCAAAATATAAATTGTAGAGGTCAGGGACCATTTTGTATTTGTTATTATATTTCCATTGCTTTACATCATGCCTGTTAAGTAGGAGATTAGTAAATGCTTGTTAAATTTAGGTCACAACTGAGTAAGTTGAAAACAAGTTTTCCCATAAACTCATCAGAATGTTTTAAAATGTTGTTATTACAAATGAAGAACGTATCTTCTTTTATTTCTTTGTTTATAGTGGGTCCTTTCAAAGCTGGAAGAAGTAAGAGAGATTTCACCAAGATTCTAACTGATGGAAGGAGTTGGCTGAAGACGCCAGGCATGATACAGAATGTAACTCACAGCTGTTATCTTCCAGTGCCTGATTATCATAATTAATTTGGGGAGTCAGGTATAAAATTATATTCAAGCACTCTGTTTAATGGTTGTAGTCCAGTTTCATTGAAGAATCAGTTGGAATTGGGTAAAAAATATCATCAAAATATTTCACCCGTTCAGGGATGATTAAAGCAGGGATCCGGTTAAAATTCTTTGAGTACATTTTTTAAAGATTTTTTTTTCCCTGAGGGAACTTTAATATTGGCTGCAGAAATGTATCTCACATTGATAAAGGAGTTGCCGTAAGTTAATTCCACTGGGAGCTGATTACAATTTTTTTGGAGAGGAGTGTCATATTCTGAAGTTTACCATTCTTAACTTACACACTCATCTACTCTAAATGGTCTGAGTGAGCAGTGGGTAAATTGATTTCATCAAATATCATTCCAGTAGTATTACAAGAGCTTAAATGGTAATCTAATCAGAAAGGTAAAGCTCAACAGTATAATCTTTGAAATTCTTTTTATGGATAAATATTTTGAAAGTATTTTCTTTATTTTTTTATATTAAGAATAGGTTCAAATTATTCTTCAAATGTACAAGTATTTGAAGTTACCTTTTTATACACTATGCTATAAATTATAAAAAATCCACTGATGCCTTGCCTTAAGACAGACAATATGTTGTGGAAGAAATAGTTATCATGCTCAGGAAAATCTCTTTAAGAGAGTAAAAATAAAGAAATACCTCCTCAAGCCAAGTCCCTGGGGACAATATTATACATTTGATTTATTTAATGCTTTCAGTGGAATTCTGACTGTAAAGAAAACTTTCTGAAGCCTTCCAAATGTAGCTTCTTCCTCACTTTCTCCAGAGACCAGGATCACATCACAGATTTAAATTCCCCACAAGAACTCACATCCCAAGAAATTGTATAGAAGAACTCACAGGTTTTATTGGAAATCATGGTAACCTAAAATGAGACCCAGCACCAAGCTGTGAGTGCCAGAGATTCAAGAACTTCAGGTTCACTTTTCTAAGCTCGTGATTTGGGGGTAAAGTTCATCCCCACAAAAATCATTGGGTGCACTTGAGTGGAAAGAAAGCTGCAGGATTCTTTTAGTTTCCATTCTCTATATAGAAATCTTTTTTTTTCTTTAGGAGAGAATGATGAATGACTGTGTGATAACTGTATTTTCTGTTTAATTGTTGGATAATAGGGAATATCTGATGCATGTTGTATAACTGCTGCCAAAAGATTCTGTTCAGACTGTTCTTGAAATTTTGGAATGTGTATAAGTTACTGGCTTTGAAGTTCTCTGATCTGTTCAGACCTTTGCTTTGTTGTAAAAGCTACAGTAAACAGCATGCCAAACTATAAATCTTTTTTTTCTTTCTTTCTTTTGGATCAATTTCTGCAGTCTTTGATTTGCCCATAAAAATCCATTCCATATATTATTGACCACTTCCAGAATATTATGGGATTTTTTTAATGCATTTACCAAACTGAACTAATATTACAAAGGGGTTCCAAACTGCAGCCATGGTTTGTGATCAGTTGTAATATATTATCCTGTAGTTGATATTTTAACCTCACATTAGAATCTAACCAAGATGGGGTAGGTAATCAGTACATTTCATTTGAAGGGTTAATTGAAAATGTGGATCTTTGCAGCCCTGAGGTTGGAATTTTCTTGCTTTAACCCTTGTCTGAGTCTTCTATAGTTGGATTGTTTATTCATCTCAGTTTATTATAAGTTCACAATTTATTCATTTAAAATACATGAGCATTCAGTACAGTCCAAACATTTGGAGTCCTGGTGGGAGAACTGGAAGCAGTCAGGAGTCAAATCTAAAAACTTAAGTAAAGAGTACTGTTGGTACTGGCAGGGCTTTTGAAATGAAGCCCAAAAGAAAATCTCATAGCCAGCAAGTGTAGGCACCAGGCATGTGTCCTCACATACTCTGACCTCCTGATTCCTGGCAGATATGGCAATTTTCTCTTCTGGTTTAATAATGTGCATGAATATGTCCCTGGGGACAGTATTGTGTATTTGATTTATTCAATGCTTTCAGTGGAATTCTGACTATAAAAAAAACTTTCTGAAGCCTTCCAAATGTAGCTTCTTCCTAACTTCCTCCAGAGACCAGGACCACACCAGAGATTGAAATACCTCACAAGAATTCATAATTCCAAAGGAATTGTATAGAAGAACTCACAGGTTATACTGGAAATCATGATAACCTAAAATGAGACCGAGCACCTGGCTGTGAGTGCCAGAGACTCAAGAACTTCAGGTTCACTTTTCTAAGCTCGTGATTTGGGTGTAAAGTTCATCCCAACAAAAATCATTGGCTGCACTTGAGTGGAAAGAAAGCTTTTTTTTTCCCGCATGATAAAGGAACTCATCATTTCAATCGACACAATGGATAAATCTTTATGGAAGAGGAGGTTTGCATCTGAACTTGAAGCTTGAGACATAAAAAAGCCATTAGTAATGTCAGTTTAACTGTATTTTTAGTTTAATATTTTAAAAATTAATGTTATGTTGTTTGGCTCCACGTTCTAGTGTGTGTAGTCCTAGATTTGCTTGTGCAGTTCTCCATGGAATTTAGTATTATACAGAAACAGAATTGAGACATGGGCTATTTGTGACAGACAGATCTCTGCTCCTACCTCTACCATTGTGCTATACCACTGTGCCACAGTTTATAGTTACCACTTTGTTTTCCCTGGACTTCATACTCACATGGCGATCAATTTCACATAACTTAGGTCGGTCTTTGCCATTGTTGCCTGTCCTAGAGCTTGTTGTAAGAGACAGTAAAAGTTAAATTTCTACAGTAAGTTATAGTTAGTTGATGAAGTTATAGAGTATAAGTCAGATGATAAAAAGGCCCGCCCGTGGACTCAACCAATCAGGAGACAGACAGTGGCCTTCAGAAAATTGCAAAGTTTTGATAAAGTAACCAAATCTGCAGTTAACTGGAAGTAGCCAGGGAAAATTACCTAGAGTTACCTGGAGTAGGCTTTTCTTCACTGTACTTGCTTAATGAACCTCATGTGTATAAGCAGACACACCCCACATAAAATTATCCCTCCATTTTCTGATCATGGGTACTCTGTTGAAACATATTTGGGACCGGGGGGAATCACACCAGGAGTGGTTATGTAGTGGGCATATAAAGAAGATGGTGACCTAATGGAGGATGAACCAATTCATCTCCTGATGGGAGGATCTGTCCTGAACTAACAGAATGAAGCCAATCTCATTTCTGTATCTGACACTCCCTCATCCTGAAAAGAGGGTGGGGGGTCTGCTTTGGGCAAAGTGTTCAGTTCCTCTGAACTCTGCTGTAATAAATTTTCCTTGATACCTTATTAGTGTCAGGTGTGTTTCTAACAATTTGGCACCCAACATGGGGCACAACTCGCTGACTTTGGGCAGAGTGAGATAAGACACCATGGGGAAGAGCGCTCCTGTTAAGGTTTTAATAGTCCCTGTGGTTGAATCTGCTCCGTTCAGGAATGCAATCTCCAACTGCTTTCAAATATTTTACAGAAATTGGGGAGGAACCTGCTAGCTGACCATGCAAGTTGATATATCGTTCAAAGGTATGAACAGTCTGGGAACTTCCACTCCAGATTGGTCTTTTACTGACTAGTGGAGTTCGGCTGTAAACTCTTTGTTAGTCAGACCTTGTCCCAGGAGTCCTTTCCAGGTGACCTGGAGCTGAGTAGACTCCGACAACCCAAAGACTTGGGAATCTTCAGATTCGGACATTGGGGGAGATGAGTCCTAGGCCTGGGGGGGGGGGAATTCCTGGGAAGATATCCTCCCTTCCCCCCTTGGGAGAATGTTGAATATTGGAAGGACCTCCTAGTACAGAGGAGAATAATAAGTGAGTATTTTAAGATAATGGTACCAGGAAGGGGATAAAAAATCCTCTGAGTATTCCTTCGCAAATGCTAGCAGATTGGGGTAGTGCATCTGCCCTGGGATAAGGATGTTTTAGTGGCCAAACTGATTCTTGGATCTGTATTGCTCTCTATGTATTGTGTTGATGTTGTTGTGTAAATGAAAGTTTGTGTCTGTGTTTTGTCTGACACTTTGTAAGGTTGTAAATTCAGCCAGCCAGCAAGAGCAGAAAGGCTGAGCTGGACTGTCCTTGAAATTCCTATTACCTCTCTTCTTCAACCCTCCTAGATCAGTTTCAGAGGACTGAAGGGACAGAGAAGGAGAGAAAGGCAGAAAAGAATTATTCTTATTGTTTAAATTTCTATGGTTGGTAATAGCAAGTAAAAGAATATAGGAAAAATTTCAGGTCAGAAGCATAAAGAAATAAGTTATGTGCAGTTATAAAGGTAGTTTAATCAAACCCCACCAGAAGGAAAGGAGAGAAAGTTTTAGCAGGTAAGAAATGAGAGGAGCATGGGTACTGTGTGATCAGAAGGCTTGAAAGAAGAATAAAAAGGAGAGGGAATTTCTCTTTTTCCCTCAGACCAAAGAAAGGCAGGCTAACTAGCATTTAACTATTCCCTGCCTCACCCAAAGGAGAAGCTTTTGTGTAATGGGATACAACCAAGAGTTAACTGAATTCATTCTGGTCATATTTGGAATTGTGAAAAGGTGAAATGTGTCACTTGTAATTTAATGTTTAATGTAGACTTTATTAAACTCTGGTGTAAGTAAGCAGAAGATTAGCAAGTAAAAAAAAATTCTCAAGCAGGCAGCTTAGAAGAAAGACTGAGAGTTTTGTATTTAGGTTTAATTAGGTCTTGAAGCTAAAGTTGGTACTTTATGTTCAAATTAAGTCAATATATATGATACCAGACAATGTGTTTAAAGTGGCAAAAAAAAAATAAATATAATAAGAGGTTTTTCTGTCTTTAAAAAGTGATCACTTTAGGGGCAGAGCCAAGATAGCGTAGTAGAAAGACAGACCTATTCTAGCTCTCCCCACAAAGCCCATAAAATACCTGTAAAAAAATGACACTAAACAAATTCTAGAGCAGCAGAAGCCACAAAATGACAGAGTGAAAGAGATTTCCAGTCCAAGACAGCCTGGCAGGCCAACAGGAAAGGTCTATCACACTGGGCTCAGAATCGAGCCACACTGCATAGCACAGACAGGTCTGGAGCAGACTTCAAGGCATGGAGTCACAGGTAGCTGCTGCAGTTCCCAGATTTCTCAACCCACAAATGCCAAAGATCGCTTCAAAGGTCAGTAAGAAAGCTCTTTCACCTGAGTGAGAGAGCAGTGCCATCTGGTCCCAGCCCCAGGGCTGCAGTGGCCACTACAGCAGCAGCATCCACTTTTGGAGCCCTCTGCCTAAAGACCCTAGGGGAATCAAACAGCTGATCTGGGTCTCAGTTCTGAGTGGCAGTCATGGGGTGAGGAATAGCACTGGCATGGTGGAGCTGGTGGTGACTCTGGAGAGGGAATCCTACTTGCAGATCCTGGGAAGATGAGAATGCTTGTGCTTGCTCTTAGGCCAGAGAGCAGGCCAGGAAAGGAGTAAACTCCTCTCCCTTGATTTGTGCCTCTTTGGAGGAACTGATAACTTACAGGTCCCTAGAGTAGGTCCCTCTGCTTGACAAAGGACTCAAAAGTGAAGCAACTGGCTGGGGAAATGCCCAAAAAAAGGGGGAAAAAATAAAACTATAGAAGGTTACTTTCTTGGCGAAAAGGTATTTTCTTCCATCCTTTCAGATGAGGAAGAACAAAGCATGTATACCATCAGACAAAGACATAAAAATCAAGGCTTCTACATCCGAAACCTCAAAAAAAAATATGGAATGATTTCAGGCCATGAAAGAGCTCAAAAAGGATTTTGAAAATCAAGTAAAAAGGGTGGAGGAAAAATTGGGAAGAGAAATGAGAGTGATGCAAGAAAATCATGAAAAATGAGTCAGCTTGCTAAAGCAGACCCAAAAAAATGCTGAAGAAAATATCACTTTTGAAAACAGACTAATCCAAATGGCAAAAGTCCAAAAATGCCCTAAAAAGCAGAACTGGCCAAATGGAAAAGAGGTTCAAAAGCTCACTGAAGAAAATAGTTCTTTAAAAATTTGAATGAAGTAGATGGAAGCTAAAGACTTTATGACAAACCAAGAAATTACAAAACAAAACTGAAAGGATGAAAAAATAGAAGACAGTGTGAAATATCTCATTGGAAAAACAACTGATCTGGAAAATAGGTCCAGGAGAGACCATTTAAAGCTTACTGGTCTACCTGAAAACCATGATAAAAAAAGAGCCGAAATAATTTCCAAGAAATTATCAAGGAAAACTGCCCTGATATTCTAGAGCCAGAAGGTAAAATAGAAATGGAAAGAATTGATTGATCACCTCCTGAAAGAGATCCCAAAAGGAAAACTCCTAGGAATATTGTAGCCAAATTCCAGATTTCCCAGGTCAAGGAGAAAATATTACAAGCAGCCATAAAAAAACAATTTAAGTGTGGTGGAAATACAATCAGGATAACACAGGATTTAGCAGCTTCTACACTAAGGGATGAAAAGGCTTGGAATATGATATTCCAGAGGTCAAAGGAGCTGTAATTAAAACCAAGAATCACCTACCCAGCAAAACTGAGTATAATTCTTAAGGGGAAAAAATGGAATTTCAATGAAGTAGAGGACTTGCAAAGCATTCTTGTTGAAAAGACCAGAGCTGAATAGAAAATTTGACTTTCAAATACAACAATCAAATGAAACATGGAAAGGGAAACCTTAAGGAACTTGTTAAAGTTGATCTGTTTCCATTCCTACATGGAAAGATCTTATCTGTAACCCATGAGAACTTTTTCAGTATTAGGGTAGTTAGAGGGAATATATAAATATATGTAGTTGTATATGGGTATGTATGCATGTGTATATTATATATGTGTAGGTATATATATGTACATAAGTGTATGTGTGTATGTAATATATATGTATATATATATATATATACATATATATACACATAGAGGGCATAGGGTGAGCTGAATAGGAAGGGAGAATACCTCAAAAAATAAAATTTACTGTTGAATGGAATGTACTAGGAGTAAAAGAAAGGGAGAGATAGAATATAACAAATCATCTCACATAAAAGAGGGAAGAAAGAGCTTTTACAAAATGAAGGGAATGAGAGGGAGATAAAAGGAAATAAGTGAGCCTTACTCTCAACGGATTTAACTTAAGGAGGAATAACACAGACTCAGTTGGATATGGAAATCTATTTTACCCAGCAGCAAGGCAAGGGGGAAGGGAACAGGAGAGGGAAGATAATAGAAAAGATAGCAAATTGGGGAAAGGGATAATCAGAAGCAAACACTCTTGCAGGAGGACAGGTCAAGGGAGAGAATGGAATAAATGAAGGACAGGATAGGACAGAGGGAAATATGGTTAGTCTTTTACAACATAACTAATATGGAAGTGCTTTGTATTGTTACACATGTATGGCCTATATTGAATTGCTTGTTTTCTCAATGAAGGTGGGTGGAGACAGAGGGAGAGAATATGGAACTCAATGCTTTAAGAATTAATGTTAAAAATTGTTTTAGCATGCAACTGGAAATTATCATATACAGGCAGTGGAGTATAGAAATCTATTTTGCCCTACAGGAAAATAGAGGGGAACAGGGATGCACGAAGGGTGGGTAATAGAAGGGAGGACAGTCTGCAGGAAGGGGTGGATGTGGTGCATATGTTGTCTTGGGGTAGGGAGTGGGGAGAGATAGGGAGAAAATTTTGAATTCAAATTCTTGTAGAAGTGGATGTTAAAAGTTGAAAAATAAAAAACTATATTTTAAAAAATGATCACTTTAGGATAAGGAAAAAGGGTTTTTAATTTTTTTTTTTTTGCAGAGGGCAGAAATGTGGCTTTCTTGGGGTGTGAATTGTTAGACATTTAAATCCCTATAGTTTTTAAGATTCAGGGCATTTTATTTTTATTTGGAATGTAAAGGAGAATAAAGATATGAGTAAAGGCAGAAGAGAAAAAGGAGTGGTGTAAAGAAAAATGGGAGATGGTGGAGCAATGGACCCATGTGCTTTCAGCCACTCCCTTCCCCATATTATTTCAGAAGATTTGGGTATGTTGAGGAAACAAAAATTTGCAACCTGATTGGGAAACCGACAGACAAATTTATAGAAAGTGTTATTAAATTTATGAATGGGTACTAACCTGGGGTAAGGATGTTGATTATTGTGATTTGTAATTTTTATAGTTCACTTAATTATTAAGTGTCTAAGTTCCCTGTTTGGAGGGGAAGTTGAGCCCACATAGTTAATATTGGTTCAGAATTAATAAGATCTCTTTTTACCAGGGCTAGATACAGAATATTAACTTAAGCACATTTTAAGTTAACATAATTTTAAACTTTTTAAGAAAGAAGGGAAAGGGGGGGGAGGAGCCAAGATGGCAGAGTAGAAAGACTCACTGTATGCTAGCTCCGAACCCACAGCCCATGAATTTCCTGTAAAAAGAACTCCCCACAAATTCTGGAGCACTGCAAACCGTGGAGGAACACAGTGGAGGAGATTTCCATTCCAGAGAGCCCTGAAAAACCGACCTCAAAGCACACCGGACAGCGGAGCCCACCCCTGCGCTGCCCTGGCCCCATGGCCCCAGAGAAGCAGATCTGAGCAGGCTTCAGGGACAGAATCTCCGGGGGCCGCAAAGGTCCCTCCACCCACAGGTGCTACAGGTCAGTGAGAGAGACTTCTGGGCTGGCCGAGAGGGGAGTGGGGTGTCTCTGTGACTCGGGCCCCCTCGGGAGGCAGGGGCGGAGGCAGCAGCAGAGGCAGCCCGCGACTCCCGGAGCAGGCAGGAGCTCAGGGCCATTACCAAAGGTCTCCATGTAAACCCCCTGAGGGAACTGAGCCTGGGAGGCGGCCCTGCCCCCACCCCAGCACCAGAACTTAAGCTCACATTGAATTGCAGCCGCTCCCACCACGGAAAACCCTGAGGCTGGGGAGCAGCATTTGAATCTCAGACCCCAAGCACTAGCTGGGCGGATCTAGGTGGGGGTGGAGAGGAATCTCTGAAATCAAGTAACTGGCTGGGAAAATGCCCAGAAAAAGGAAGAAAAATAAGACCATAGAGAGCTACTTGGGGAACAGATGTTTCTTCCTCCTTTCATTTCTGATGAGGAAGTACAATGATTGCCATCAGGGAAAGACATGGAGGTTGGGGCTTCTGTTTCCCAGACATCCCAGGTGGATGTCTGGTGGGCTCAGGCCATGGAAGAGCTCAAAAAGGATTTTGAAAATCAAGTTAGACAGGTGGAGGAAAAACTGGGAAGAGAAATGAGAGAGATGCAAAAAAAGCATGAAAAATGGGTCAATACCCTGGTTAAGGAGACCCAAAAAAATGCTGAAGAAAATAACACCTTGAAAAATAGGCTCACTCAATTGGCAAAAGAGGTTCAAAAAGCCAATGAGGAGAAGAATGCTTTCAAAAGCAGAATTAGCCAAATGGAAAAAGAGGTTCAAAAGCTCACTGAAGAAAATAGTTTTCTCAAAATTAAAATGGAACAGATGGAGTCTAATGACTTTCTGAGAAACCAAGAAATCATAAAACAAAACCAAAGAATGAAAAAATGGAAGAGAATGTGAAATATCTCATTGGAAAAAACAACTGCCCTTGAAAATAGATCCAGGAGAGACAATTTAAAAATTATGGGACTACCTGAAAGCCATGATCAAAAAAAGAGCCTAGACATCATCTTTCATGAAATTATCAAGGAAAACTGCCCTGATATTCTAGAACCAGAGGGCAAAATAAGTATTCAAGGAATCCATCCATCACCACCCGAAAGAGATCCAAAAAGAGAAACTCCTAGGAACATTATGGCCAAATTCTAGAATTCCCAGGTCAAGGAGAAAATATTGCAAGCAGCTAGAAAGAAACAATTCCAGTATTGTGGAAATACAATCAGGATAACACAAGATCTAGCAGCTTCTACATTAAGGGAGGCAAGCAGGAGACTTTTTAGTGGAAGGAAAAAGAGGAGAGCTGAGAAAAAAAAACCATGAAGTTTACTCTCATCACATTCGACTAAAGGAAGGAATAAAATGCACACTCATTTTGGTATGAAAACCTATCTTACAATACAGGAAAGTGGGGGAGAAGGAGATAAGCAGGGTTGGGGGGGATGATGGAAGGGAGGGCAATGGGAGGAGGGAGCAATTTGAAGTCAACACTCAGGGAGGGACAGGATCAAAAGACAGAATAGAAACAATGGGGGGAAGGATAGGATGGAGGGAAATACAGTTAGTCTTACACAACACGACTATTATCAAAATCATAACAAAACTACACAGATATGGCCTATATTGAATTGCCTGCCTTCCCAAAGGGAATGGGTGGGGAGGGAGGGATGGGGAGAATTTGGAACTCAAAGTTTTAGGAACAACAGTTTAGTATTGTTCTTGCTACTAGGAAATAAGAAATACAGTTAATGGGGATTAGAAAGTCATCTGGCCCTACAGGACAAAAGAGAAGATGGGGACAAGACAAGGGAGGGATGATAGAAGAGAGGCAGATTGGTGATAGGGGAAATTAGAATGCTTGGTGTATTGGGGTCGGGGGAGGGGAGAAATGGGGAGAAAATTTGGAACCCAAAATTTTGTGAAAATGAATGTAAAAAGTTAAATAAATTTAAAAAAAAGAAGGGAAAAGGTTATTTAGATTATACATATATATGTTTAAAATGCACATATAGTTATTTGGCATTTATGATTGTAAGGTGCTTAACACAAAGGATTGCAACGTAAGGTGATTGTTCCATACTTGGTAACTTTGAAATGGGTTCTAAATGCCAAAAGTAAGGGTTCTAAATGCCAAAAGTAATAAGGTACTTTCTGGAAATGCATTTGATTTGTGTTTCTAAACTGGATTGTATTTCCATTGAAATTTGATAATTTAAAATTTATACTTGTTATAAATAATCAAGAAGTTACATTAAATGATTATTAGGTGATAATGTATGTCCATGTGTTGACGAGAAGTTGAATTTCCATTCAAGGTGATTTGGAAATGCACACACCTACATGGATAATGAGATGTTTCAAAGTTTAAATATATAACAATATATAGGACATTTGTAAATTGTATGATTTGGTAAACAGTTATCAGCTCTGTGGTTAAAAGCAATCTCTCTTAATTCTACTGTCAGAGAAAAACAACGAATGGGTTAAGAAACTTTTAAGTAAGAAGAAGTTCTTATGAATTCTTTGTAAAAATTGCTGTGTTATGAATTTTCTATTGAGGAAATGGGAATCCTTGAAAGAAATTATGTGTGATTTTTAAACCTGTTAAATGTAAGGATATATTTGTGTATGTTAATCTGGAGGTTTATGTTCTACATTAATTCTGCAATAATTTTTAAGAATAAATAGAACTTAAAGTAGTTTTAATAAATTGCAGTGTTTAAAGGTTTATTTTTGCCTTAAAAGAGAAGTTTTAATCAAAAGTGTTTCACTATCATTTATGAAATTTTTGAGATTGTTAAATTATTTGGGGTTACTATTTTAATGCTAATCCCTAAAATTAATTGATTACTCTGAATGGAAAGGAGATTGGGTGAAAACTTTATTTGTATTGGTTCTGCCCATTCAGAACAATCCTTCTGTATGTTTCGGGGTTGGCAGGCAGGGGCACTAGCATCAGCCCCTTCCCTCAGGTCTGTGCCGATTCCCCTTATTTTGTAAAATTGCCAGCATCCTTGGAAACCATCTGTGTGGGCAAAGACATCAGCCCCAGGAAAAGAACTTGTTTGGCTTATGTATTTCCTAAACAAGGAAAAGAATTTTAAAAATTGGCTTTTACACCAGGACAAATGTATATTTGATGAAGAAAGATGTTAAATGGAATCCCTTATGTATAAGAGTGCTGGTAAATCTTTATTGCTTATTACAACTCCATGAGAACAAAAGAACTCTATTTGACTCTAAGCTGTGATTGGTGAAACTTGCTGTTTGAGTTCTTGGGACCATAATTAGTCTTGTTTTGTGTGCATTAAATCAGTATCTGGGGGGATGCCATTAGCTACTCAGAGAGAGAGAGAATGTGAGTCTGATTATCTAGTCGTGTCCTTGCTTTGCCTTTTTTTATGAGATGTTTCTGAAATTAAAACAAGTAGCATTGTGAGCACAATGCAAGTATGTGGAGTTTTGCTGTGTTCTATCCAATAATTGGGTAAAATTGGTACTCTCGTACAGTTTTGAAAAGGATAAGTTCCCTGGAATAAGAACATTCCTTCTGAATGATATGGGAACAATAAGATAAAGGAAAGGAAACTTTCCTATCCTATAGAGTAAGGCTAGGATTTAAAGGTAACGGTAATAAAGGTAAATCTGTGTGGAACAAGGTTTTATATGTTACAAAATGATGTAAGAGTGATTTAGTTTTGGTACAATTTACTGAATTAATTACTGAGGCTAAGAGACATCTTCAGTTTGGGGAAAAGAATTTCAGTGTAAGTTTCTTAGAGGCAGGTAGCATCTGGTAATATTTTGCATTGATGGAAACGTTAAATGTTTCTGTTTTGATTTGAATTCATTTCATGAACACAAGTTGAAGTTATGTTTGAACTTATCATATATGTAACTCATTCTTTAGACTGAACATGGTTAGAAAGGGATAGAGAAGCTTGGGAAACAGAAGTAAATCTATTAGAGCAATATCTTATGAGTTTAATGGTAAATCTGATTTTATATTGTTTTTTATTCAGGAACTAGAACAAATATAGAAAGGCATACAAGCTACTTAAGAGAGGTTCCTTAAACAAGGTGAAATCATAGTCATATCTGAAACAGATCATTGGAGCTTGCTATTTTAAGATTTTATGGGATTATTAATAGACTGTTCTTCTGAGTCTGACTCCAGGTGTGGATAGTAACAAAGTCTCTCTGAGCCACTGATCAGTGATGCCACTGAACCTGTGAGATGCAAAAAGGTGATCTCATGGGAAGGTTGGGAGAACAATTTTCTGCCTGAACTGAGATAGGATTCTCTTGACTCAATTTCCCCAATGACACTTGGCAAACTTTAATCCTGGCTAAATGCCAATTGACAATCCACACAACTTGTGCCTGGAAATTGACATGAAGTTAAGGAAATGTTCCCTTGCTCCAGCTATGTTCCTACTCTTCATGGCAAATTCCTATAATCAAAAGTTTTCTAAGCATAATACCAGATCTATTAAATAATAGGTTTGTGGGGGAACATCTGAGGTTAAGATGTAAGTCCAAGATGGCTTAGGATTTTAGACCACCAACAATAAGTTAGGGTTCCTTAATTCTTAGTAGTAGTATGGAGACAGGTCAAGGGCTTGTGAAATCAGCATATTATTCTTATGTCAGTTATTTAATGTTAAAAGAAAAATGGTTGGTAGTCTGTCTTGTAAATGTTTTAAAGAAGTACAGCATGACCAGAAGTTGGAAAGGTTTATGACTTGATATGTGCCGTGTTAAAAAATTGATCACTTATTGTATTTATGTACATTTTGAAATCTGTTATTAATTTCTTAATGAAGTCTCATCCTCTTGATAGGGGAATGAATAACGGACAGTTGGCCAAAGTTCCAGTTTTAATTTTGTAAGAGTGATAAGGGGTATAAGGCTTAAGAATGATAATTCATAAATTGTGTCAGGATCAATTTTGTAGGAGAATGGACACAGGAAAAAGGACTTCTGCAAAAGATGGCATGAAGATACTCAGCTGAAGACAGTTTGAATGAACATCCAGATCAGAAAGCTGCAACAGATGGCGGTGGCATCCCCACCCCCCACCTTCATTGCTGTAAGAGATGAAACTTTTAAATGGACAATTCATTGATTCACCTTTTTCTTTTGGGTCTTTGTTTCTGTACTTATGAATGGGACCGCCCCCTCCCCCCCTTGTAATTTGTCAATGTGTCAATCAACCTCTCTGCCTTCCTATTTAAAGAAGAGATGAAGGAGGAATTCGTATGAGAGAGTAAGGGAGCATTAAAAATATGGAAACAGTTTTAGGGAGGGAAAATGTTAAGATCTTAGTGGAAGGAACTACAAGAAACTTTCATCAGATGAGGAATGTGAACTGCTGTTAAAAAAAGGTTTGAAGAAAGTATTAGGGAAGAAGTGTGGAAACATAACCCATATTGAAAGAAAAAGGAGCAGTCGTGAGACAGTAAAAGTTGAGTTTCTGCAGTAAGTCATTGTTAGTTGATGAAGTCATTGAAAATAAGTCAGATAATAAGAAGGCCTGTAGGTGGACTCAACCAATCAGGAGACAGACAGTGACCTTGAGAAATTTACAAAGTTTTTGATAAAGCAACTGAATCTACAGCTAGCTGGAACTAGCCAAGAAAAATGACCGAGAATTACCTGGAGAAGACTTTTCTTCACTATGCTTGCTTCATGAACCTCATGCATATAAGAAGACACACCTGTAAGGGGCGCTCTGGACTCAGGCCCCCTGAGAGGATAGGAGACGCCAGGAAGTCTGGACCTGCTGACTGGCACTGGGGAGGCTTCACTGAGCTGAGCTCCGCCCTCAGGGAGGAACTGGGGAGGAGCCTACCCGGAAGAGGAGGGCAAGACACTAGGGATAAAAGGCACACGCAGGAAGGGCTCGGGGGATTTCCTGACTGATCGCCATGCAATAAAGCTCTGATCCACTACTCCGGTGTTCTGCCTGGTAATTCTCCCTTGCATCCCCAAGGGAGCCGGAGACGTCCGAAGACCCTGGGCAGGGTAAGTAGAGGCAGCAGTTGGGCGCCCCCGACACACACCCTGCATAAAATTATCCCTCCATTTTCTGATCATGGGTCCTATGTTAAAGCATGTTTGGGAGGGGGAATCACACCAGCGATGATTACGTAATGGGCATGTAGAGAAGATGGATGAACCTAATGGAGAACAGACCAGTCCATCTCCTGATGGGAGGATCTGTCCTTAACTAAGAGTATAAAGCCAACTTATTTCTGTATCTGACACTCCCTCCTCCTGAAAAGAGGGTGGGGGTCTGCTTTGGGCAAAGTGTTCCGTTCCTCTGAACCCTGCTGTGATAAATTTTCCTTAGTAACTTACTAGTGTCAGGTGTGTTTCTAACAATACCATTATAATCATGTCTCGAGGTCTCGTTTACTAAGTATCCCCGGTGTATTAGATGCTCAGTCTTCATAAAGCATCTACCTGGAGCCTGACATTCTAAAGTTTTCAATGCCTCATCAATACTACCTTTCTTTTTTTGCTTAGTTCACAATGTGACCCTATGTAATGATATCCAGTTACAACTCTTCACATTGGAATGAGACTTTCCTACTGTTGTAAAATTATCCCACCCCATCTAATTGTGGAGGCAAGTTTAGACTTGTGTATGACTTCTGAACAGTTAGAGCTCTCCATAAATGGGGTGGGCTGTCTCAGGAGGTAGTGGGTTTCCCCTCACTGGAGGTCTTTGGGTATTGGCTGGATGACTGGGATTCTTTGTGGCGTGTGGGTTAGACTAGATGACTGCTGAAGTCTTTCTGAACTAAAATTCTGTGATTAGCCAATACATAATTGTAAATTCTTTTAGCCAATTTGTTCTAGAAAGGTACGTGCTTATGTATGTATAGTGTCACTCAACAATGAATTTACCACAGTGATGATGATAATGGTGGTGGTGGCAGTGGCACCTGCATTATCTTTGAGAGTCAATTCTAATATACATTATCAAGGCTAAAAGACTCCCAATATTCCCTATTGTTGCATTAAGAATGTAAATGGAGAAATCATCAAATGAATATTACTTCAGAATATTTCATAATTCACTATTTGGGGATTTGTTTTAAACAAATTTGGGAGAGTTGGAGTTTAAAGTATTGATACTTTTCAAACTTTACACTGGTTCTTATGGGTCAGCTCCCAAAAATGTTCAGAAATAACAGAGCTTCGTGGGTTGCTTGATATCTTTAAAGTTTTTAATTGTGTTCTGTCTTTACCTAGAAATTGTTTCTTTTTGACTTGGACATTTCAATAGATATTACACTAGAAATAACTATTAAAAATTGAAACTTTAACATTGGAAAGCTGAATTTGTTCTAATGCTGTAACAATGTGTTGGTTGTTTTTTTTTTTTTTACTGGTTGATTATACGCAATAAGAAGTCTCATCAAATACCAGCAGATCTAAAAGGGAAGTAGTACCATGAAAGGCACTTACTGTGATGCTGTGCCTGAGTTAATCAAAAAGCATTTCTTAAGCTCCAAATGGGCATGCTATTAATCTGACAATTTTCTTAAATCAGTCAATAGAGCTTCCTCTCTTCTTGCTGAATTTTTTCACTTGGATTGTTTTTCTTTTTCCTTTTCACAGAAATCTTTCTGATTTTTACATTTCAAAATAGAGATTCCTTTGAATTATAGCATATTCACATACCTTTAGATAAGTAGCCATTAGTTTATAGATGAAAGGTCATATAGGACCATAGGTTTTAGACTTGAAGGGAATTTTAGGCCTTATCTACTCTTTCTTTTTTACATCTGAGAAAACCGAGGTTTTGGCTTTGCTAAACACAGAGATAGTGAATAGAGAGTCTGAATTGAAGCTCCTCTTCTCTGACTAAAAAAATTTTTTTTTTCTACTACATAATGCTGCTGACCTCTAGTAGTGAGTTTCTCAACAATTAAAAATTTTTTTTAACATTTTAATTTAAAGTTTTGAGTTCCAAATTCTATCCCTCTACTCTCTCCACTCTATGAGATAGTAAAGCAGTCAGATATGGGTTATACATGTTCAATTATGTAAAACATTTCCATAGCAGTCATTTTGTACAAGAAGATTCAAAAGAAAACAGTAAAAGAAAGTAAGAAATTGTTTGCTTCAGGCTTTGTTCAGTCAGTATCACTTCTTTCCCTGGAGGTAGTATGTTTCGTCCTTAGTCCTTCGGAATTGTCTTAGGTCACTGTATTGTTGAGAAAAGCAGAGTTCTTCATGAAACACTATTATTGTTAATGTTTATAACGTTCTTCTGATTCTGTTCACTTTATTATGCGTCAGTTCAAGTAAGGCTTTTCAGGTTTTTCTGAAATCATCCTGCTTGTCATTTCTTAAAACACAATAATATTCCGTTGCAATCATATATTAAAGCTTGTTTAGCCATTCCCCAATTGACGGACATTCCTTTGATTTCCAAATCTTAGCCACCACAAAGAGAGGTGCTATAAATATTTTTGTACAAATAGGTCTTTTTTCCTTTCTTTGGATGTCTTTGGGATATAGACCTATCTGTGGTATTGCTGGATCAAAAGGTATGTATAGTTTTATGGCCCTTTGGGCATAGTTCCAAATTGCTCTCTAAAATGGTTGGATCAGTTACTAACAGGGTCCCAGTCTTCCCGCATCCTCTCCAACATGTAACATTCTCCTTTTTTGTTTTATTAGCCATTCTGTTGGTTTTGATTTGCATTTCTCTGATTGTTAAGTGATTTAGAGCATTTTTTCATATGACTATAGATAACTTTGATTTCTTTGTCTAGAAACTGCCTAACTGTGCATTATAATTCTTTAACCATTTATCAATTGGGGAATGACTTGTATTTTTATAAATTTGCTTCAGTTCTCTATATATTGGAGAAATGAGCACTTTATCAGGATACTTGTTGCAAAATCTGCACCACCACCCCCATCCCAGTTTTCTGCTGTCCTTACAGTTTTGGTTGCATTTGTTCTGTTTTTGCAAAAACTTTTTAATTTTATGTAAATAAAATTATCTGTTTTATAATATTTTCTATAACTTCTTTGTTCTTAAATTCTTTCCTTACCCATAAATCTGACAGATAAATTATTCCCTGCTCTCATAATTTGCTTAGGGAATAACCTTTTATGTTAAATCATGTATCCATTTTGACTGTATCTTGCTATATGGTGTGTGACGTTGGTCTATACCTAGCTTCTGCCATACTGTTTTACAATTTTCCTAGCAATTTTTGTCAAATTTTTACTATAATGTAATTTGTTCCTAATCTATTCTACTGATCTACCACTCTATTTCTCAACCACTACTAGCTTGTTTTGATAATTACTGCTGTATAACATATTTGAGATCTGGTATGGCTAGACCACCATCTTTCACATTTTTTTTTCCATTGGATATCTTGATATCCTTGAGCTTTTGTTCCCCCAAATGAATTTTGTTATTTTTTCTAGCTCTATAAAATACATTTTTGATAGTTTGGCATGGCACTGAATAGATTAATTTAGGCAGCAGCATCATTTTTATTATTTTAATTTGACCTACTCATGAGCAATTAACATTTTCCCATTGTTTAGATCTGATTTTATTTGTGTGAAAAAGGTTTTATAGTTGTGTTCATATAGCCCCTGTGTTCCTCTTGGCAGGTAGACTCCCAGGTACTTTTTTTTTTTTTGTCTACAATTACTTTAAATGGAGTTTCTCTGTCTCTTGTTGCTGGACTTTGTTGGTAATATATAGAAATGCTGGTGATTTATGTGTTTTTAATTTTAGGATTTTTTTTATCATTTTTTAGTTGATTCTCTAGGACTTTCTAAGTATAACATATCATCTGCAAAGAGTGATAATTGTTTTTTTTCCCCCTCACTGGCTATTCTAGTTCCTTTCATTTCTTTTTCTTCTCTTACTGCTATAACTACAATTTCTGGTATAATATTAAATAATAGAGGTGTAATGGGCAGCATTCTTGTTTCCCCCTGGATCTTCTTATCCCTGTCATGGATAGTCCTTGCTGATGGCTTTAGATAAATGTTACTTATCACTTTAAGGTAAGCTCCATTTTTTTCCTATGCTCCTAGTGTTTTTAATAGGAATAGTTGCTATATTTTGTCAAAGGCTTTTTTGCATCTATTGAGATAATCATATGATTTCTGTTGTTGATATGATCAATTATGCTAATAGTTTTTCTAATATTGAACCAGCCCTGCATTCTTGGTATAAATCCCACTTGTGAAAGATGGTGGTCTAGCCATACCAGATCTCAAATATATTATATAGCAGTAATTATCAAAACAATCTATTATTGGCTGAGAAATAGAGTGGTACATCAGTGGAATAGATTAGGAACAGATTACATTATAGTAAGCGACCGAAGTAATCTAGCATATGATAAACTCACAAATCCAAGCTTTTGGAAGAAAGGCTCGTTATTTGACAAAAACTGCTAGAAATCCTTGTGATATATTGCTGTAATCTCTTTGCTAGTATTTTATTTAAAATTTTTGCTCAATCTTCATTAGATAAATTGGTCTATAATTTTCTTTCTCTGTTTTGGCTGTTCATGGTTTGAGTATCAGCACTCTATTTCTTTCATGAAAGAAATTCAGTAGGCTTCCCTTGCCTGTTTTTGCAAAAAGTTTATATAATATTGGGATTAATTGTTCTTTAAGTGTTTGGTAGAATTCATTTGTGAATCCATTTGGTTCTGGGAATTTTTTTCTTTGGAAATTGATGAATGACTTGTTCATTTTCTTTTTTCTAAGAGTAGGTTATTTTCATGTTTTATTTCTTCTGTTATTCTATGTAGTTTATATTTTGTAGATATTCATGCATGTCATTTAGATTGTTATATTTATTGACATATAATTGGGCAAAAAAGCTCCTAATAATTGTCTTAATCTCCTCTTCATTGGTGCCATTCACCCCTTTCATTTTTGATACTAGTAATTTGATTTTCTTCTTTCCTTTTAAAAATCAAATTAACCACTACTTTGTTTGTTTGTTTTTTCTCCACAGAACCAGCTTCTAGTTTTATTATTTCAGTGGTTTTCTTGCTTTCTATTTGACTAACATCCCCCCTCACCCCCTTGGTTTTAAGAATTTCTAATTTGGTATTTAATTGGGGAGATTTGATTTGTTCTTTATCTTTCTTTAGTTGTGTGCCCAATCCATTGATATGCTTTTTCTCTGTTGTGTTGATGTTAGCAATCAGAGATAAAAATGTTCCCACTTGGCTGCATCCCATAAATTTTGGTATGTTTTGTCACTATTATAATTTTCTTTAATAAAATTATCAATTGTTTCTATCATATGTTCTTTGACCCATTTGTTTTTTTAGGATTATTTAATTTCCAATTAATTTTTAATCTCTTTCCATTCTCCATCATTGAACATAATTTTTATTGCATTATGTTTTGAAAATATGATTTGTTTTTGCTTTTCTGCATTTTGTTGAGAGGTTTTTAATGACCTAATACAGGATCATTTTTGTGCAGGTGCCATTTACTGCTGAGAAAATGGTATATTCCTTGCTATTCCCATTCACTTTTCTCCAGAGATCTGTCATATCTAAGTTTTCCAGAATTTTATTCACCTCCTTAACTTTTTTCTTGTTTATTTTTTGGTTAGAGTGATCTAATTCTGAGAGGGAAAAGTTAAGGTAACTCATTAGTATAGTTTTATCCTGTAATTCATTCATCTTCAAACATTCAGATACTGTATTATTTGGTGCATATGGTTAGTATTGATATGAATTCATTTTCTATGGTATTTTCAGCAAAGTATAGTTTTCTTCTTTATTTCTTTTAATTAGATCTATTTTTGCTTTTGCTTTGTCTGAGATGATTGCTACCTCTGCTTTCTTTGCTTCAACTGAAGCATAATAGATTCTGCTTTAGCCCCTTACCTTTATCCTGTGTTTATCTTTCTGCTTCATATATGTTTCATGAAAACAGCATATTGTAGGATTCTGCTTTTTAATCCATTCTGCTATCTGTTCTGTTTTCTGGTTGAGTTCATCCCATTCACATTTATTGTTATGATAACTGCGTATTTCCTTCCATGGTGTTTTTCCCTAATCTCCCTCACCCCCCCCCCCCCCCAGCTTTCCCTCCTCACAAGTGTTTTACTTCTGACCCCTCCCTTTTATCAGTTCTCCCCTCCCCCTCCTATTATCCCATCATTTTTACTTCCTTATATGGTAAGATAGATATCTGTATCCAATTGAGCATGTTGTTTCCTTTTTTTACCTTTTTTATGTTTTCCTCGAGGCTTGTATTTGGAGATTAAATTTTTTTTATTCAGCTCTGCTTTTTTAATTAGAAATGCTTGAAAGTCCTCTATTTCATTGCATATCCATTTTTCCCCCTGAAAGATTATATTTAGTTTTGCAGGGTGGGTGATTCTTAGTTGTAATCCTAACTCCTTTGCCTGCCAGTATATTATATTGTAAGTCCTCTAGTTCTTTAATGTGAAAATCCTGTGTAATCCTGACTGTAGCTCCACAGCATATGAATTGGGTTTTTCTGGATTTTTTTCGTTGTTGTTTTTTTTTTTTTTTTTGACTACTGGCAGTACTTTCTCTTTGATCTGTGAGCTCTGGAATTTGGCTATGATGTTCTTGGGAATTCTCATTTTCGAATCTCTTTCCGTTGGTGATAGGTGGATTAATTCAATTCCTGTTTTTTCCTCAGGTTCTAATATGTCAGGGAAGTTTTCTTTGCTAATTTCTCGAAAGCTGTCCAGGCCTTTTTTTTTTTAATCATGGATTCTTATATTATTTCTTCTGGATTTGTTTTCTAGGTCAGTTGTTTTTACATTGAGAAATTTCACATTTTCTTCTGTTTTTTTAACTTCTTAAATTTTGTTTGATCATGTCATCATCAGTTTCCACTTGTTCAATTATAATTTTTAAGGAATTATTTTCTTCAGTGAGCTTTTTTGGCCCTTTCTATTTTGGGGGGAATTCTTTTCCTCAGAAAATTTTTTTATATCTTTTCCCCCATGCTACTGACTCTATTTTTCATTATTCTCTTGCATTGCTCTCATTTCTTTTCCCAAGTTTTTGTCTGTTTCTCTAATTTGCTTTTCAAAAGTCTTTTTAAGATCTTCTTGAAATTCTTTTTGGGTCTGAGACCCAACTACATTTTTCTTTGAAACTTCACATGTAGCTATTTTGACACTATTATCCTCTTCCAAGTTTATATACCTTGATCCATAGCAACTTTCTGTAGTCAGGCTCATTTTTTTTTCCTCTCTTTTTTCTGCCTTTTCATGACTTGGTGTTTTTATGTGAGAATTGGACTCTGTTCTTGCACTGCCCCAGTCTTTGTTTTGTATCTTCCAGTGAAATAATTATATAAACACAGATGTTCACAGTAAGCTTAACATAGAGCTGGATGGTGAGTGGGATAAAGTGAAGACTTCTTATCTAGAGTAGATCACACCCAAGGCCTGAGTTTCTAAACTTAAAGGTGTAACACCACTCGCAAACCCCTCGCCCCTTGTTTGCTTAAAGTGTTTCCTTATCATATTGTACAACCAAAACCCCTTGTAGAACAAAGGAAATGTTTGTTCAGTTTCTTTCTCAATTCATTGCATCGGGAATTTCTGAGAACGCATCATTTGCTCAAAATGTTAACCAATAGAGTTAAAGGTTAAGTGGGGGTGGGGTTTTGTGGCTTTTAGCTTTATAATCCTGTATCTGCTCTTGTAAGACGCCTCGCTGCTCCAGGAAACTGGTAAAGGCACTGCCTGCTTCCTGCAAGAACTAAATAAAGGACTTTCTGTTTATGCTTTGAGATGCCTCTAGAGTAGCCAATTTGAGTAGGGGTCTTGCCATTCCACACAATGGCAAGTGCTTGCTAAGTCTTAGGAGGTTTCTTGAGTTTTTTTTTCCCCTGATTTTTAAAGTGATAGTGTGTGTATTCATGTGTCTTGATACAGTGGATTGTGAATAGAGGATACAATGGATTGTGAATAGAATGGCAGTAAAATCTCCTCATGAAATTGTATATACTTGCTTCAGATGAAAAGCAAGATTAACTAACTACCTGAGTTCAAATCTGGTCTCAGATACTTACTGGCTATATGACCCTGGGCAAGTCACTTAAACCTGTTTGCCTCAGTTTCCTCATCTCTGCATTGAGTTGGAGAAGGAAAAGGTTGAAGTGTTCCAGTATCTTTGCCAAGAAACCCCAAATAGGGTCATGAAGTGTCAGATACGACTGAAAAACAACAAAACCAGGGCAAGAGCTGGTTTATTCCCAGCTAGCTATACTTCTTTTTAAAAAGATCCTAGAACTTAGCCTCTTTCCTTGCCAAATACCTTCATCTTTTGATTTCAGTAGGTTTTATTTCATCTATGATCTACTATATATAATAGCCCTTTTGAGGTTTTCTAAAGGGTATATTAATATTAGAAACATATTAATATGTTTCTAAGCAGGGCAAAAAGTCTGTCTCTTACCTTGTTTTATCCTACCTTTTTGTTTTTCGTTTTTTATTAACTTCAGTCCAGTAAGGAAAGATAGTCAGGCATAAGCTGATAAGTATGATGAAGACTCTGCTACTTTTCAGAGTAATACCTGAAGTCCATCAGTCTGTGGTATTAGTTTGTGGGCCAGGGAAAATGGTTGAAAAGATGAAAGGGTTAGATATGTTACTAAGAGACCATCTGGGCAATGGAGCTGTGAGTCAGACGCTAAGATGGGTGTAGATGGTGACAGGAACATAAGCCAAAGCAAGGTGCATAGTGATGAGAGAGAAAGAGAAAAATATGGCCGGAGCTGGAAGGGAAAGATAAGTTCTACAATTCCAGAGCAAGCTCCAGTTTTGCAATCAAAAATAAGAGTTGCTATTAAGATTCACTACACTCAGAGTTCTACACTCTTTAGAACTCAACATTCTCTTCTAGGAAGATGGTAATAGGTAAATGCTGGCAAATTATTTTGAAAAAATGGGGAAAAACAATAATGTTATTAATACCTGGCATATGGTAGGCACTCAATAAATGCTTGTCCAATTGAATAGTATCTCTTAATATACTGACAATATGGTAACTCCTAAACCTTGAGAAGAGGATGAACAATAGTTTCTGTCTTTGAATCAACATGCATCTAGGCAATTTAGCAAGCATTAAGTTCATTGTGTGTGTGTGCGCGTGCGCAACATTTTCTTAAGTTTTGTCTAAAATGGAGGAAATGAACTGTATATAAATGTACAACAAAATAGTTGGACTTCTGTTACATGATAAAACAGGTGCACAGAGCTAGTCCAAAATATTAAGTTCAACAGGCAAGATACCTGGAGTATTTTGAAAAAGATAGCATCCAGTTGACCAACCCTGAAAAGTAGACACTAGTCACTCTCACCTAACTTGGTTCTCCCCAGCCCCAGTAGAAATCAGAATTCCTTTTGGGTGTTAGGCCCTGAAGTAGATAGATCTCAAATATGCTTTTGCTTTAGGAGAATTGACAGATTTGGAAAGGGATGCATTAGGTAGGTGTTCAGTTATTTTTTAGTTCAGTCTGACTTTTTTTCCCTGCAGATTTGCACACAGATTCTTTTATACATGTGTATATAGTTTACAATAAAGGGAAATATTATATTTCAAAATGGCCAGGGCCATAGTCAATGAAATTAGTTAATCAAATATCTGGATAACCTTAGTAGTATAGGCTGGCCTCAAGAGTATATGTGTAGGTGACTTTTACTGCTAAATAAAGTAGAAACCACTCAAGTCTGTTTTGAGCCTCATTAAAAACTCAGAAGGAAACCAGCTCCTTTAGTCTAATGCCTGAACAGGAATCCCCTTTGCATCACCCCTGACACAAGTGGGCATTCAATCTTCATCTGAAGATCTCAAGGGAAGGGAACCCACTAGCGCCCTCAACGAAGCCTGTCCTGCATTGGAGTAGCTGAAACTATTAAGGAGTTATTATGGCTGTTTCCCCCTCACATCAAACCCAAATCTGCCTTTCTGAAATTTTCACCCATTGCTCCTGTTTCTGCAGGTAAGTCTGATTCTTCTTCCACAAGCTAGCTCTTCAAATATGTGATGACTTATGTGCCCCTATAGCTTCTTAAAATTAAACATTCCAAATTCCTTCAAATGGTCCTCATATGGCATAGTTTTGAGGCCCATCCTTTCTTTGGATATGTTACATTTTGGTAGTCTGTTAGCATGTGACTCTTCCAAGTGAATGTCAGCGCACCAGAATGCAGGATTGTATCCTCTTTTGTTCTACACATTTTGTTTCTATTAGAACAGCTGAAGACTTACATTACCTTTGGGCTGCCATGGTCCATCTGTATCCTACACTGTTAAAGTTACATTTAAAAAAAAAAAATAAACTTTTTTCCCTTCATGCACACTCTTGTTAGATATGCCCCTCCCATTCTATACCTGTGGAGATTCTTGAACTCGATTGTAGAATTTTATATTTTTTCAATATAAAATTTTATCTTTTTAGATTCTATCCATCTTTCTGACCTTCTGAGACCTTTTTTGCTCTTGACTGTGACACACCCAGAGAATTTTTTTGATTCATCATGTCTTGCCACCACTAACCCCAAAACCATGTATTTAGGTTATTATTGAGATTTGTGAATAAGCATTCCCTTTTGCCACATCTCTAATTTATCACCAACTTGACTGGAAAAGTAGTGGATATATGTTAGAAGCAACTCCTGCCTTTTTTTCTTTGGAAGATGAGAATCACCAAATTAGATATGAGTATCTGGAAAAATAAGACTTAATAAAAACTCACAAAATGATCAGTATAAGGATATGGGATGTTATATTCTTAGCATCCTTAGGAAGACACACACGATTCAACAGTCTGGCAGCAAATCTCTAGTCTCCACATAAGCCTGGCAGATACCATATAATATCATTCACATGATTTGTTTGACTAGTTCCTATTTTCACAAGTCAATGCTGCATACACCTAGCTATATCTAGTATAGCTAGTATATCATTTGCCACTAATACACGTATATGATTTTTTTTCTTTAACAAAAGGTGGTATTTCTGAAGCAGATTAACAGATGACAACTTTGGTAATACTATTTTGATATCAGTTTATATTTATAATGAAACCAATTTATTAAAGCATGTAGTTGTCTTTTGGGCTTGTTCCCAAACTTTATATTTAAAACAGTCTCTTTAAATGTTACAAAAGAAGAAATGCTTTACTATGTCAAGAAGAAAAATTGTAAATTTTAATATGAATCTTCAAGTCTATCCAGTGCTGACTTTGCCTCCAGTCGTCCCCTTATAGTCCTAAGGGCATTGCATTGGTTACATGGTATAAGGCAACTGATTAAAAGTTTGATGTTATGCGATTAGAAATGGTTATTATCTTTAGATACGATGAAAAAAGGAACAATTGAGAACACAATATGAATTGGAGTGGAGTTTTTTATGGATACCTATAAAATATTTGCCTTAAATATCTTTAAATTCAAAATTCATGCACAAAAAGAGTATCAGCCCAAATCCAAAAAAGAACCACAAAAATAAGTCAAATTTAAAAGTTTTTTAAAGGCATCAGTAAAGTTTTGTATACTTTCTTCTAAGCTCCATCACCCATTTCTTTATTCTTCTGAGCTTGTAGCAGTTATTAAGCAAATATGGTGGATTTGGTGCTCAGACTTTTATTTCAGAGGAGACTAGATACCTGTGTGAGTCACAGCATAATGGGTAGGACAGTAACAGGGCAATCTGAGAAGCATTTGCAGAAGAAACCAAGAAGATGCCAAAAAAAGCCCTTTCTTTTCTCATTGCAGAGAGAAAGGAGAGTGCAGCCTTTAAACAAGGTTGAATTCCCTCAGATTTAACTGTAGAATAGTGTCTTTGACTGCTGCAAACACAAAGCGGATGTTTTCTGTGTCTGTAGCACATGTGAAGTGGGAATAGATAACTTTCTCTTTGTCTGGATTCTGGTCTTGATAAAGCTTCAAGATGAAGTCTCTGGCAGCTTTGACATCCTGTTTAGGTCCTAGTCAGAGGCATAATCATGTATATTAGGAAAGTGAGAGAGACACAGTAGATCACCCTTACAGAACAGCTGTTCTCAAACTTTGGTTAAAATTATTGAGGGTACCGAAGAGCTTTTGTTTATGTGAATTATATCTATCAATATTTACTAGAAACTTAAGTTGATGAATTTTTAAAAATATTTACTAATTCACTTAAAATAATAATCCCTTTACATGTTAACATGAACATTTTATGAGAATAACTATACTGCCCCCCCAAAATGAGAATAGCAATATAAATTTATAGTGACCCCAGTTGGCATAGTTTCATGATTTTTTTTCTAGTTGATTTAAGTAACACACATGTACTTAAATAATTCCTAATTTCCTTAAATGTAGGAATGAAGACAATGATTTGTAGAAATGAGCCATGGCTGAGGTTTGGCAAAGCAAGATCAGTGATATGATAACAGGGCAAGGGTTTAAGGAAAAAAATAACTACAGTCTGTAAAGTCGATACTTTCACCAAAGGGTCAAGATGAAAAAGGGAAGTGATGTAACAAGTGCAGGGGTGATGACCTGGTAGGAAAGAACTAATGAGTTGAAAGAGTGGAGATCCCTGTGGGTGAGGAATGGGCTTTGGGGTTTTAAAGCACAGAGAGAGGGGGAATAACAGTAGATTGTGCTAAGATAAAAGGAATTTCAAGAGTGCTTGAATGTAGAAGTGGAACATTTGAAGGTGATGGTAAGACCAAGGGTATGGCCATCTTTGTGTGTGGCTGAGTTAGACTTGGGAAGTAAGTCATAAAAAGCAGCTAAGTTGAGGAAATAGAAGTTTATATTTTGTCTGAGGGTGTATCAATCAATGTGCATGTTGAAATCCCCGAATATGGGGCAGGAACTGAGGAGGAGAGGAAGACTGTGAGTCAGACTGAACTCATAAAGGAAAAAAGGGGGATGTCCTGAAGATCAGAGGACAGCAGCTATTAAAATGGGATTGGGTGGTAGCTATGGACTGATGAATCTGGGGAACAAGTCCTATTGGAATTTTACTACCTCACTCAGGGAACTGGAAAAAGATGAATGGACAAGGAGCCAGTGCTAGAAATGGAGGTCAAGGAGTCTGTGTCATCAAGAGGGAGCTGGGTCTCAGTCAGAGGATGGAATGGTAAAGGAAAAGGTTAAGTTTTGTTAGTTATGGAGCAGGCATTCCAAAAAGCACAGTGGGATGGGTGGGTCACTTTCACGTCGTAAAGGGGTTGGGCTGAGAAGAATAAGGAAACAAGCGGTAGGGGAGAGTTGGTGCAGGCAGGAATCAATGAGTAATGATTTTAGGTGGGTTTTCACTAGTCCCAGAATGGAGTTCTTTCAGGGCCTTAAATAGGTAAGGGACATGGTAGTTTAATCAGCTATGAAGCCAACTAATTATGTATGATCTGGGCTTCATTTCTCTATCGTCTCTAAAATAATTTTGTCAAATGGTATGCTATAATCTGGAAATACTATGGTGATATAACATTTTCCCTTACCTGCCTTGTCCTAATACCCTTATTTAAAACAAACAACAGTAACAAAAAAAACCAAAAAACCAGAAAAGCAACTGAATTTAGTTTAGCAGAATTGTTTTTAGTGAACCCATAGTAGCAGGTTCTTAGGTTTGTAGCCTCTAGAAACCTTTCTTACAGCATTGAAAATATTTGCCCACCTCCAATCTTCTGGGAATTCTCTTGTTTTGCATGTTTTTTAAAATACAAACAAGAATAGCTCTGTGATTACCTAAAAGTTCTTCATGTACTCTGGGATTTATTGGGACATGGAAACCTGAATTAATTTAAATAGCTGGTTATACTCTCATTCTCCTCACTTACTGAGGACTTCAGCACCTCCTTAATCAAGTTTGTTCTTCCCCTTCCAGTTTGACAGAAGCAAAACAGAACAAAGTAGTTCTGCTTTCTCCCTTCTCTGGACCCCTATAATATATCCTTCATAATTTTAGGACAGTAATTATCTCATTCTGCTTTGTTATTATATACTAATAATATTAATATATTACATATACGCTGTTATACTTAATAGTCAATAGAAACATGTGATCATAGATTCAGAGAGGGAATGAACCTGAGTTCATCTAGTCCAACCCCTTTATTTTACAGATAAAGAGAGACCCAGAAAAGCTAAGTGGTATATGTACGTATGAATGTATGTATATACACATGTGCATACATTTATGTCTATTTAAATTATAAATATATCAAATGTTATAAATATAACCAATTATATATATAATATATATAACATATATTGAAATCTAATCACATTAAGTAAATTTTATTAAACACTAATTTTATATTTAGTGAAAAATTATTTAATATTTAACATTTGATGAAATTAAATATTAGATTTTTATTTTTATAATTTTATTTCATTTACCTATGCTTATGTAACACTTCTATATATTTCATATACATAATAACGATCATCCTCTTGATTTCATAATGGCAGAACTACTAATTAGGAGAAAAACCAACACGTTTGACTCTTAAGAACCAAGAAAAGAACCAAAGGAGCAGGATTATTAACACAGTACAGCGTTAAAAAATAGTGCACTGGATTCGGAGTCTGGAAGGCCAGCGTTCAAATCTTGTCTAAGACTACTAGCTGTGTCACCCAGGGTAAGTCACCCTGTCTGGGCTTCAGTGCCCTTAACTGTAGAATAAAAGGTCTGTACCTGATGACCTTTAAGGTCATTTCAAGCACAAGTCTCTGAACCCTACGACCATCTCCTAGAGAGTCAAGACTTTGCAGCATTAAACTTTGATCCTTTCGAAACAAGAAGCTATTTCTTCATTTTGCTACTGCTGCTTCTATCCAGGTATGTCCCCACTACTTCACCTCAGGTACTAGCCAACAAGAGCAAGTAAACATGACCTCTTCCATTGGAGAGAAACAATTCTGGCTTATATTTTCCAAGGTCTTCCCCATGCTCACTCATTTGGCATCCTCTACGCTTATTGTTTGCCTCTATGAAGACTCTGTCCTGTTTTTCAGCCCCAAACCAGTCTCACCAGGACAGAAGGTAATAGGTTGTTTGGCCAAGTCTTGATAAATATAGACAGTCCAGGGCTTAAGGATGAATTTCCTTCCTTCTACATTTCTTTTCTCCTTGAAAATTCCAACATAAATCCTGGATAGCAACAACGCCCTTGATTAATTTCATTGTTATGCTCCCTTAGAAGCTGTGACATCAACCTAGGCACCCATACATGACATTGCATAAGTATAGGGGTTCATAAGAGCAGAGCAGTCAATGGACAGCCCCTGTAAAGAGCAACAGGGTAAGAGACTTCTGAGAAGTAAGAGAAAGCGTTCTGATGTCCTGTGGCCATCCTTATCTCTACATACAAGATTGTTACTAGGACTAGATATTCTGTATGAGTGGTTATCTAACCTGAATTTGGAGTCAGAGAACTCTGCTCAAGTTACTCTTCTGCCCCTTCTAGCAATATGACCTTGAGCAACTCATTTTATCCGGGGCTCACTTTCATCTCCTGACCTCCAAGGTCCCTTCCAATATTAGATCGAAGGTCCTATTTTTTAAGACTCCGAATGATAAAGAAGCTACAAATGTCCTACACCAAGCACTGATTCCACTGGCTACCCAGGAAGGCAGATGGAAGGAAACATAATGTGCCACATTAAAATTAAAATCAACAAGCTGGGTTGATGCATTTATTTTATAGCATGAATTCTTGTATATGATCAAAGATTCTCACCTGTGTATTCTGGGAAATAGCTGATAAGATGGGAATACATGATTTTCTCCTCTAAAAGATCTTTTTTGTTTAAGAACAAAATCACTGACGAGTTCAGAAACCAGGGGTAAGTAATGATGGTTTTAAATAAGGCTTTGCTCTCTTCCATGCGATTCTGTGGAGAAAATAGAGATCTTGGTCTTAAGCTTAAGAAAAAGGGAATAATATCAAATTGACACCCCACACATTTCCATCTCCCCAAGTAAACCACCACTATTCAGGTGCCAGCTCTCCTAGTCGTAAGGTCTTGGGGTCACTGCCAAGTACATATAACGAGCATTTACTATCATCTCTATTCCAAAGAGGAGTAGCAAAGAATGTTAAAGGTAAGTAGGCCATTATCCCCTATCCCCACCTGGCCTGTTTTTCCCCATTTTTCTCTGCCAGCCCCTTCACCCATTTCTTTTCTCAACTTGTGTAACTACCTTGCCCTTTTCTTATAAATCCCCTATTTCTGTCTTTATACTATGAAGTTAGACCTAACAAAACTGAAGAGTTTTGTGCACCTCTGTATTTGACAACAGTATTCTGTGTTCTTTCACATTATTATTGTGTCTGTCATAAGAAATTCATAAGATTCCAATCACAGTCAACCACTTCAGCTAACAAGCTCCTTTAGGTCTACGACCAGGCCAAATGCATATGTCATACACGTGTGGGCATGTATCAACACATCAAACATTTATTAAGCATCTACTTGCTATGTGTCAGGCACTGTGCTACATGTTGGGGATATAAATACCAAGGATCAGCCAGGAGTTCTGTTGTAGGTTACAGCTACATGTGTCAGCACATACAGACTTTATACCAATTAGATAAATACAAGATAGCTAGGGAGAGTGTACTAGTAGTTGGGGGCAGAAACGGGTGAGATCAGAAAAGACTCTATATAGAAAACCAACCAAGAGGACCGTGAAAGAAGTTCTCCAGGTAGTGGTGTTAATTTATGCTAAATTAATGCTATTTATTATGCTGTACAATGCTAAACAATAGAGAGATATCTCAAAAGCTCATAGTCTGTGCTGACTAGATCCATTCTAAAAGAAAGGTAAAAATGACCCATCTTTGTGGTGATCAACTAGACTTAAACAAGGCTCTGTTTTCCACCATGTTTTTCCATGAACAGGAAAGGAAGGAACCTGGAATTTAACTTGGGGAAAAAAATATTAAAGCATACTGTTACAGTTGGGTAGGAAGGTGAGGAGGGGGAGAAAAAGGGGAAATGTTACTATTCAACAGCAGTTCACTAACCTGTCTCCACTCCCACCCCTTCCTTTATTATCAGACCTGAGATTTAAAATTTGTCACCAGAATTTGTATCCTTCCTTTGGCTTGTAGAGGTATATTATGTATTGGGGAGGGTTGCTGTTGCATGTGTAATGTTGTAATGGACGGTGCAATGTTATAGAGAGAACATAGGCTGATGAGTGATTCAGGGACTGACATCTTATTCAAGATCTCCCCATTTGAGGCCTCTGAAAAACAAATTAGGAATTATCTTTGCACTTCCTAACATCAAACAGTTGTCTTAAGAACAAAGATCTTTAAAGAATTGTGATGCTTAGCTTCCACAGAAAAACAAAGTCACTTCAGAGAGCAAGAAGGGGACTTTTGAGAAATAAGGCTTTAAGCAGATTTGTCATATCTGGGGTTTAGTTTAAGTAGAATGAAGAAAAGTTCTTACTCTTTGAACAGAACCAAATTGGGATACTAATTAGTTTAAAAGGCTTTATGGAAAGAAATTGATTTAATCAACAGGAAAAGCTTGGCATTGTGTGTGACAGTTCTGCCATTTTGAATAAAGCTTGCAGAGGTTCATGGGGGTGTGGGATTGGAGATGGGCAGGGCTGTGCCATATAGAACAGCAGCCGTTTTCCCTCAATACGGTGATTATGTGACAGGTATTATATGTCTGGCATGACAAAACACTGATGTGAATTGTGGTAGGTGCACCACATAGGTATGGCATGATGCTAACATGGTATGGCATGTGTGACATAGGCATGACACAACATATCACCATATAACAGCATAGCATATAACTGCATGATGGTTAATAACACGGTGTATAATACAACCCCATGTACCCTGATAGGGGATGGGCAAAAGCTCTGTCACTCCATCACAGTCTTAAGGCCTCTTACTGTGAGTGGTGAGCATTTAATACCTATTAGTCTCCTTTTGCCTGGGTTAAGCCTTGAGGATATCAGTGATTGGCATCATGCTTTTGTTATCTTTTGAGTCAAGTTGCCCACTAGAATGATGGGAGTGTTGGGAGAGTGTTGTCATACTTCAGAACACCATTTTGCAGGGACATTTCCAGATACAGGACTCACAAGAGAAAAACAAATTAGGAACGCAACAGAGGCCCTGTGGCAAAATGGATGGCATGTCAGACTTCAGGAATACCTGGATTCAAATTCTACCACTGACAATGATGATTTGACAAGGGAAATCACAACCTTTTTGAGTCTTAATTTTCTTGTCTATGGAATGGGGAAATAATAATTTCTGGGGTACCTATCTCAAATGGTAATTGTAAAGCTTAAAGAAGAAAATCCATTTAAATATTTTTTAACTGAAGCCCAATATCAATATTCTCTGAGAAGTATTTTGGTTAATACTTTGAGGGCTGAGGCATAGACCAAGAACATTAAGAATTGAATTTGACAGAATACTCTACATATAAAGGCGCTGCAACGCTTTCACATGATTGAGCATAAAATGACAAAGCTTCTTCAAGCCTTGCCCCAGGAGAACTGAGAGATATGGGTGTGGTGGTATCAGAGAGCAGCTAGCAGCTAAGAGGATCCACTGGAGTTTCTTCTTTGAAGGCCGAGTTATACTCCAGAGCAGATTTAACCTCCCTGAGGCAGAGCTGCAACAATCCCCATATTTATACTGAACATATTTTCCAGACCAAAAATTAAGACACATGTTTTGACAAAGAGTATTTGTTTTGCAAAACTTTGTTTAAAATATATTTCATTTCACTTCTGGGGCAGAGCCAAAGGCCAGAATAGGGAAAGCACTCAGCTGAGTTGTCCCAACATTCCCCTCTAAACAGCTTTAAACACCTCAAATCTAATTCTGTGGTGGCAGAGCCAACAAAACATCAGAATGATATAC
Organism: Bettongia penicillata ogilbyi; assembly: GCA_023548195.1. Classification (NCBI taxonomy): domain Eukaryota; kingdom Metazoa; phylum Chordata; class Mammalia; order Diprotodontia; family Potoroidae; genus Bettongia; species Bettongia penicillata. The sequence goes on along the minus strand of JAJHZJ010000666.1, from coordinate 867,006 downwards.
TCTTCTAACCTAAGACAACACAGAAAGTAGGAAAAAAGTTTTGTGAATGAGGAAGGAGGCTAGCCCAGAGGCCACATAGATGAAAAATGATGGGACTAAGTGGTAGCGGTAGCAGGAACAGATCCAGGAACTCTCAAGTCAGAGAGAGTAAGGGAACCTGGCAAATGGTCAAAAACAGATTACAAAGGATAGTCCTCTAGAAACGGAACAAGACCTGTTTAACAACTCTTTTATTTAGCAACTCTATTATACTGCCTATACCCACTCCCATAGTTCAAAGGCAGAGAGAACTTTCAAGAAAAAATGGGAGCCTGGAAGGGCATTATCACTTCTGGATCCGAGGGGTGAGGGACCATGAAGAATGAATAGTATCATTTCTGGTCCCAAGTTGGGCAACGAGTGTGTGTGTGTGTGTGTGTGTTTGTGTCTGTGTGTCTGTGTGTGTGTCTGTGTGGTATCAGTTACAATCCCAAGAGATCAGGGGCCCTTCTTTGGTAAGAATGAGGGTGCAGATCAAGAAAACAGTGACCCTACCTCTCCCCAGATCACACCACCTTGGATGCACCAAAAACTTCCAAAGCCCTAGAACTAACTCTGAAAACAGCAGTGAAACAAAAAAATCCTGAAACCTGAGGCTGTGCTAATCCTCACCACTCACCCACCCCATCCCAGGGCCAAGTAGAGAAACAGTGTGGGAAAATGAGCAACAACAAAAAAAGAACTTGACTATAAAAGGCTACTGTGGGGACAAGGAAAATCTAGACAGAAACTGAGAAAAAGATGAAGTCAAAACAGCTACAAGCAAAATTTCAAAGAAAAATTTGAATGGGGGGGCAGGGAAGTCCAACAAGAAATCCTACAAGAGCTTGAAAAACAAATAAGAATGGTAGAGGAAAAATTAGGTATATAAATGAAATAAGAAAACTATGAAAAAAATTAACATCTTTGTAAAAGAGGCACAAAAAATACAGAAGAAAATAATACCTTAACAGAATTGGCCATATAGAAAAAGGGGCACAAAAATTCACTGATGAAAACAACTCCTTAAAAAAACAGAATTGACAAAATAGAAAAAGAGGTATTAAAGTTCATTGAAGAATATAATTACTTAAATATTAGCATTGGGCAAGTAGAAGCTAATGACTCCATGAGACATCAAGAAACAACAAAACGGAATCAAAAGAATAAATTATTTTTAATGTATATTAATTCACTGGGGGAAAAACTGACCTGGAAAATAGAACTAAGAGAGATAAAGAGTATCATGAAGGAGGAAGAGGATTTTAACCCAAAATAAAGGAAAAAATTGTTTAACATTTGTATATGTAATTGGGAAATAAATAAAATTATTTAATGAATAATAGTTTTCTAAAATTTAAAATGAATAATAAAAAATTAATATTTAATTGAAATCAGGATTGTTCTACAGAATCTAGGATGTGTCCACTATATATCGGTTCCTGTCACCAACAGAAATTGTCCCAGATTTAAAATGCAGTTCTACTCCCTGTACTAAGAAAAATAGCATGGCTTAGAAGTACTTTTGCATCTGCACCTTAGAGCCTTTTGGGGGGAGGGCACCGTTTGAATAAATTTAAGCTTATCCTAAATTATTAAACCCAAGAAATAGAGTCCATCACCAGGATAAATCTTTTTTTCACTTTCTTTATGAATACTTCTTTCTCAAAGTCACTTGTTTTCTATCCAGCTTACCTCATTGTCACACTCAGCCAGGACTTGATCATATTCACTCAGAGCTACTAAGAAAATGATGGAGGTTACACTTTCAAAACAGTGGATCCATTTCCGTCTCTCAGACCTCTGGCCTCCAACATCCACCATCCTACTCAGGAGAAGCAGAGAGTGAGATTAGATGGCTCTTTATTCTTTACAGAAAAGTCTGTTTATTAGAGAAAAGAAATGTTGGAACACCTCCTTAGCAGGATTTTCTTAATTTTAGTCCTAGATGGTACCCTTTTTAATACAAGCAGTCCTGCCCTTACACATGACCACAGCCCCACTATGAACTTCAAAGTGACTGAGCTATAAATATTGAATTTCAGTTTATGAGTTATGGTCGGCGCCTTAGATACTCAGTGTCAGAACATACAGTCTCAGAGTTGGAAGGGACCTCTGAAGTCATCTAGTCTACCAATACCTGATCAAGAATCTTCTGTAAAACATATCCCAAAGTGATCATCCAGATTCTGCTTGAAGACTTCCTGTGAGGGGAAACAACTGTCTAGGTGAGCTTTTGCTCTGTCTGCCCCAGTACCAATCCTCCACTTCACTTCTCACTCCCCAACTCCAAACTATGCAGTTGCCTCTCTTGCTAAGATCTCTACTTCCTCCCCACAGGAACCTTGGATTCCATCCCTGGAACCTGGGCTCCAATGGCTAACCCACTTTATCTTGCTCAGAAGTAGGTATATCTTTCCCTATGTCTTGCCTTAAGGAGACAAGCTCCTATTCCATCCTCTCCTAATTTACTTATGATATCACCCTTCATGGCTAAATCATGTACCCATTTTGATCTTAGGTATATGATATGTGTATGTATATATAAAATCAAAATGAGTTCATGATTATGTACCCATTACATACACACACACACACACATATATGCATATGGATATACACACACACATACACATATATGAGGTAAGTTCAAAATGGGTACATGATTTAGCCATGAAGGGTGATCCTCTAAGTAAATTAGGAGAACATGGAAAAGTTTCCCTGTCAAACCTATGTATAAAGGATGAATTTATGACTGAACAAGATATATAGGGCATTACAAAATTTAAAATGGATAATTTTGATTACGTTAAATTATATGAGGTTCAAGGAAATTAGCATGTTTCACCTGGAAGAAAGAAAATTTAGGAGGAACATAGCAATTGCAGTCAAATATCTAAAACTATAATGTAGAAGAGGAATTAAACTTATTTTCCTTCCTTTGAGGACAGAACTGGGAGTAATAGGTAGAAGCTGAGGAAAGTTTCTGTTTGATTCTCAAGAATCAAAGTTGTCCAAAATGAAATGGACCACCTTGGAAGACAATAGGATCCCCCTCTCTAAAGATTTTCAAGCAGAGACTAAATGGGCACATTGATGATGCCAGAAAGAGGATCCCATTCAGGCACAGGCTAAGGTTGAGGGATCATAGATTCAGAGTCAGCAGAGACATCAGAGAATCTCTACTTCAACTTCATTTTACATATGAGCAAATGGTTGGCCCAGGGAAGTACAATAATCCACCTAACATCACAGGTTGTAATTGTAAAGAGTGAAATTTGAAGCCAGGTCCTTCGTCTCCAGAGCCAGTGTTCTTCCCAGTGGATCCCAATGGCTCTTAAGGCTTCTAATGACCTGAGATTCATTCTGTCATTCTTCCATATGACAGCCCTTCAAATACATACAGCCAGCATGCTGTGTTTATATACTAACCCCTAAACCCCAGATTGAGTTGTTCATTTTCTTACCTGTCTTCACCTCCTGGTGACTCTGGTTCTTGGGGAAGAAGTTACAATTGGTGGTATTCCAACCCCTAGAAATTGTTTTCCAGAAGCATAAAATGCACCAAAACTTGCCACTGATTTCACTCACATTTACCAATGCAGTGGCTTCCACTTCAACTACTCTTTTCTTCTCCATTCATTCAATAAGTCCTGCCTCATTTTGGAATTATCCTGTGGCAATCTCCTAGTTCCCGCTTACTACATACCCAGCACTGTGATGGACACTAATAAGTCCCTGGCTCAATTACCTTGCAGCTTAGCTGGGGAGACAGGTAAACATGAAAGGAGAAGGTTTTATGAGAGACCCAGGAGTCATAATATGTTCCCTGAAGACACTAGACCAATTGATTTTGTAACCAAAGAAAGCCAAAAACATATTAAGCATTGTCAAAAACTACAGTGGAGATGAAATAGAAAACGTGATCCTAACCCTAGTACAAAACTATCGAATATCCAAACTTGGAATACTGAATAAAGTTCTGATAACAGGAACATAAATTTAGAGCTGAAATGGCCCTCAGAGGTCTAGCCCAGCACTCTCACTTTGCAGTTGAGGGAACTCAGGCCAAGGGAAATTTTGATTTGCAAAGGCAAGTGATTTGCCCAAGGTCACAGAGATAGTAAGTGTCCGGGACAGGATTTGAACAAGAATTCTCTAACTAGACATATTAAACAGTGCCTCAAACTTTGTTCTTGAAATAGTCTGGCTGTGAAAAGCAGGGAAACCAGCAAAGGTGGGGGGAGGGAGAAGAAAATGGCATATGTTAGAAGGGAATTTTGTCTTTTTTCTAAATGAGGAAAAGGATCAGGTGTCAAAATCATCAATTAAATAGTCAAAGAAATAACAGACAGCATCCAGTACATGAACAGGTGATAGCATTTACAGGAAGAGGGAATGTGGCTCTGTAACAACAAATGAAAAAGTGAATTCTATTTCTCAGGGACTTTTCTTTATTCCCAAGTCCTGCCTCATTTTGGAATTATCCTACAGCAAATCTCCTAGTTCCTGCTTCCTTGGTTGGCAAGGGGGATTAAGAGGCAATATGAATGGTGGATAGGACGTCAAACTCGGAATCAGGAAGTCTTAGCTTCAAATCCTACCTCAAACAAATCGAAAATGAGAGGGCTGGATTTGATGGTCTTCCAAACCCCTTTCCTGCTTGAAATGTATGATTCTATGTTGCTGTCAATACTACACTAAGGCCATAAAACACCTTAGGGAGCATTAATGAGTTTCATGTTCTTGGGCACCATTTTAAAAAGCCACCGGTGACATTTACAGATTCTTAACAGGCTACTCAGATAAGGTCACCATCTTACCGAAAGATGATATTTTCTAAATCAAAGGGATATTCAATAATTCCAGTTGTAGGCACTCGGACACGGAGAACATCTTGTTGTGTTGGAACAAATGATGGCATGGCAATTCGATCAATATCACTCAGGTAACTGTAAGGTTAAACAAAGGTAAATTGAAACGTATTTTCAAGGAACACCTTATTGTCAAGCAAGCTGTCTTCCAACTAGACAAATACATTCTTCTATAAAGTGCAACACTGAACGACATGCATAATCTTTAAACTCCACCCTCCAGATGACTTTCAGGAAGATGGGATAGATCCCACCTTCAAAGGAACCTGGAAATTATTTAGTTTATTCTCTCTGGATCCTAGGTAGACAACCGCAATTTTAACTACCATTAATTAAGTGACTACTACCATATTTGCCTGAATTGAGGCCTCATTCCTCAATGGGATGAGGTTAGGGTAGGAAGGCAAGCAGGTAGATTTTTGCTTTGAAAAAATATATAAAATGCTATATATTTGCATATATACACACTTATGTATGTGTATATATATAGTGTGTATATTATATACATATATGTGTATGTATGTGTGTGTATATATTATATATATATATATATATATATATATGTAGGACGTGTATGTGTGTTTTTCTTCTTTGACACTGTGAGTCTTTCACCTCTCTAGGAGGAAGTGGGAGGCATGTTTCATCATTAGTCTTCGGGAATCATGGTTTGTCATGATAGTGATCAGAGTTCCCAATTTCTTCAAAGTTGTTTGTCTTACTGTATTGTTGTTACCGTATAAAGTGTTCAAGTTCTGTTCACTTCACTTCTTGGGTTTCTCTGAAATCATTCCATTCATTATTTCTTAAAGCATAATAACATTCCATCATAGTCACAGTCATTTTCCAATTTATGAATGCCACCTGAGATTCCCATCCTTTGCTTCCTCAAAAGGAGCCATAGATGCTTTGGTAATCCTTTGGTGGTTTATGACTGATGCCTCCCCCCTTAATCTGCCCTCCATATAAATCTCCCTTCTCTCTTCCTTTCCTATTTTCCTATTAAGTGAAATATATTTTTCTGCATAACTCTATGTGTACTTCCCTGCATTGAACAGACTAGTTGAAAGTAAGGCTCATGTTCCTTCCAACCGCCTCCTCCTGATATGTATAGATGTCTACTTGTACATGATGATTGCGTGCAATGATTTTCCCTCATTTTTTCCCTTCTTCACCTTCCTTCTCTTTTCTCTTATCTCAAGATCATAAAGACATAAAACTATTTCCTGGCCTTCTATCTAAACTAGACTCTTTCTATGACTCCAGGCAATGACAGAGTTCAGAGAGAACAATATATTATCATCTCATATTTAAATGTAAGCAGTTTACCCTTGCTTAGTTCCTAATGATATCTACCTTTTCATATTTCTCTTAATTCCTGTGTTTGAATTTTAAAGTTTCTACGCAGCCTAGCCTTTTCTTCAGATATGTTTGGAAGTCTTCTATTTCATTAAAGATACATTTAAACCTCGGTAGGATTACACTCAGTTTTGCTGAGTAAGTTATTCTTTTTTTTTTTTTATTTAGCTTTTTACATTCATTTTCACAAATTTTTGGGTTCCAAATTTTCTCCCCTTTTCTCCCCTCCCCTCACCCCAATACCCCAAGCAATCTAATTTTCCCTATCTCCAATCTGTCCTCTCTTCTGTCATCCCTCCCTTCCCTTGTCTCCATCTTCTCTTTTCTCCTGTAGGTCCAGATGACTTTCTATTCCTCATTAACTGTATGTCTTCTTTCCTAGTTGCAACAACAATACTAAACAATTGTTCCTAAAACTTTGAGTTCCAAATTCTCCCCATCCCTCCCTCCCCACCCATTCCCTTTGGTACGGCAGGCAATTCATTATAGGCCATATCTGTGTAGCTTTGCAAATGACCTTCCTGATAGTCGTGTTGTGTAAGACTAACTGAATTGCCATCCCTCCTAATCTGCCCCTCATTGTTTCTCTTCTGTCTTTTGATCCTGTCCCTCCCCAAGTGTTGACTTTCAATTACTCCCTCCTCCCTTTGCCCTCCCTTCCATCATCCCCCCCCAATATCTCCTTCTCCCCCGCTTTCTTATACTGTAAGATAGGTTTTCATACCAAAATGAGTGTGCATTTCACTCCTTCATTTAGTCAAATGTGATGAGGGTAAACTTCTTGTTTGTTTGTTTTTTTTTTTCCTCAGCTCTCCTCTTTTTCCCTCCACTAAAAAAATCTCCTACTTGCCTCTTAAATGACATATAGTTACCCCCTTCCATTTCCCCCTCTTTCCTCTCACTACATTTCTCTCTCACCATTTACCTTAATTTCTTTTAAGGTATGGTCCCATCCTATTCAGTTCAATCTGTGCTCTCTGTCTCTGTATGTGAATGCATGTGTGTATGTGTGTGCATGCGTGTACATGTGTATGTGTGGTCCCACTAACTACCCAGATACTGAAAAGTTTTAAGAGTTAGAAATATTGTCTTTCCCTGTATGAATGTAAACAGTTCATTTCTGATAAGTCCCTTAATACTTCTCCTTGCTGTTTACTTTTTCATGCTTCTTCTCATTCTTGTGTTTGAAAGTCAAATTTTCTTTTCAGCTCTGGTCTTTTCATTAAGAATGATTGAAAGTCCTCTGTTTCATTGAAAGACCATATTTTCCCTTGAAGTATTATACTCAGTTTAGCTGGGTAGGTGATTCTTGGTTTGAGTCCTAGTTCCTTTGCCTTCTGGAATATCCTATTCCACGCCCTTCGATCCCTTAATGTAGAAGCTGCTAGATCTTGAGTTATCCTGATTGTATTTCCACAGTACTGGAATTGTTTCTTTCTAGCTGCTTGCAAGATTTTCTCCTTGAGCTGGGAACTCTGGAATTTGGCCACAATGTTCCTAGGAGTTTCTCTTTTTGGATCTCTTTCAGGTGGTGATCGATGGATTCTTTCAATACTTATTTTGCCCTCTGGTCCTAGAATGTCAGGGCAGTTTTCCTTGATAATTTCATGCAAGACGATGTCTAGGCTCTTTTTTTTGAGCATGGCTTTCAGGTAGTCCCATAATTTTTAAATTGTCTCTCCTGGATCTATTTTCCAGGTCAGTTGTTTTTCCCATGAGATATTTCACATTCTCTTCCATTTTTTCATTCTTTTGGTTTTGTTTGGTGATTTCTTGGTTTCTCATAAAGTCCTTAGCCTCCATCTGTTCCATTCTAATTTTGAGAGAACTATTTTCTTCAGTGAGCTTTTGAGCCTCTTTTTCCATTTGGCTCATTCTGCTTTTGAAAGCATTCTTCTCCTCATTGGCTTTTTGAACCTCTTTTGCCAATTGAGTGAGCCTATTTTTCAAGGTGTTAATTTCCTCAGCATTTTTTTGGGTCTCCTTTACCAAGATATTGACCTTTTTTCATACTCTTCTTGCATCTTTGTCATTTCTCTTCCCAGTCTTTCCTCCACCTGTCTAACTTGCTTTTCAAAATCCTTTTTAAGCTCTTTCAAGGCCTGAGCCCACCCAACACCCCCCTGGGGTGTCTGGGGTACTGAGGCCCCGCCCTCCACATCTTTCCCTGATGGGAAAAATACGTTCTCGTCCTCGCCATCAGATCCGAAGGTCGGGATCATTTGCATTTGTTGGAAAAAACTCTCTAAAGTCTTATTTTTCTTCCCCTTTCTAGGCATTTTCCCAGCCAGTTACTTGACTTCTGAGATTCCTTTCCACCCCCCGCCTGGATCCGCCCCAGCTAGTGCTTGGCCTCTGAGATTCAAATGCGCTTTCCCCGGCAAGCTTTAGTTCTGGCGCAGGGGTTGGGGCAGGGCCGCCTCCTAAGTTCGGTCCCTCAGGGGCTTTCTGCAGAGACTTTCAGGAACAGAGCGGGTGGGGGTGGGGTGGGGGGGCCCCACCTCCTATGTTCAGCTCCCTTGGGGGTTTTATTCAGAGGCGTTCAGCAGTAGAGCAGGGTGGGGGGCAGGGCCGTCTCCCCGGCTCAGCTCCCTCAGGTTGGAAAGACCTTCAGTATTGAAGATCCTACCTGCTGCTGGGGGATTCCTGAGTCCCGGGCCGCTGCCGCCTCAGCCGCCACCCACGCCTCTGCCTCCACCGCTTCCTGCCCCTGTCTCTGCCGCCGCTTCCTCCCGATGGGGCCCGAGTCATGGAGACGCTCCGCTCCCCTCCCCTAGCCCAGCCTTCTTTCTCACTGACCTGTAGCTTCTGTGGGCAGAGGTACTTTCCCGGCTGCCGGAGCTTCCCCCGGAGCTTCCCTCTCTGAAGCCTGCTCAGGTCAGCTTCTCTGGGGCCGCGGCCAGGGGTGGGGGTGGGGTCCGCTTTCCGGGGTGCGATGGACCCCGGGGACGGCTCTCCAGGGTTCAGTGGAACGGAAATCTCTTCCCCTATGTTTATGCACACCCTGCAGAGATTCAGAATTTATGGGGATCTCCTTTTACCTCAATTCCATGGATTGTGGGCTCAGAGCTCGTAAATGTGCGTCCTTCTACTCCGCCATCTTGGCTCCGCCCCTGAGTAAGTTATTCTTGGCTGTAAGCCTGTATCTTTTGCCTTCTGGAATATTATATTCCAAGCTTTCCTCTTCTTCACTTTGATAGGTGCTAAATAATGTGTAATCTTGACTATTACTCTTTGGTACTTGAATTCTTTCTTTCTGGCTATCTTTTCTTTGACCTTGAAGCTCTGAATTTTAGGAATAATGTTCCTGGGAGTTTTCATTTTGGGGTTTGTTTCAGGAGGTAACCAATTGATTCTTTCTATTTTCACTTTGGCTCTAAGAAATATAGGCAACTTTCCTGTTTTATGGAATCTTATATTTTCTGAACCTCTCAGTCAACATTTTGTACATTATTCTCATAAATATTTTTAAAGTTGAGAAAGCAGGCATATAGCTGAGAAGTTATTGATGCAATTTCAACCCTCTTTTGAATATTATATATGATGTTTTCCATTCTTTTTGTTTCTTCCTTATCCCAAGATAGCTTATAAAATGACCTTTCAAGATTATGTCACCTTCCTTGTTTTATTCCATCTGCTTTTCCTGAATTTATCTCCTTAACTGCCATTTCAACTTAGGCATATGACATATTGGGGACTAAAGGGTTCACATCCACATGCAGGTGGTTCCATTACATCTTATGATGAAAACATTAAAGAAATGACATATTCCACTTTTTGTTTAGTTGTTGGTTCTGAACATTTTTGCATGCTATGGCTTGGCTGAATCTCATGCAAAATTTTCATTAGTCTTATTTGCTTCCAGTGACTTTCATTTTATGAGGTAATGCTGACCATCTTCTGACATCCACTGGGGAGAAAAGAAGGTCAAGTAAATAAGAACATTCTTCAAGAATGGTGATTACACTGAGGTATCTGAGAAGACTGGATAGAAAGTCAAGTGAAATTGGAGCAAGGGCAGTGGACCAAGAATAAAAGAAGTAATCTAGGAATCAAAGGTCATAATGAAGCTAAATAACAGGTTCAGGGGAGTAAGGTAATGAAGTAGGTGGAAGGAAAGAAAATTATTTTCAGAGACTAGTACTTCAGTGTTTTGAATCCAAAAGGTGGGACAGTCCTAGGTGAAAGTGAGACAATATATATGGCCATGCTGCTGTCAAATTGAAATGGGGGAAGTGATGAGAAGGATAAAGTTAGGGGCATTATTAAGGTGATCAATATAATATTAACCTCACTTCATTTCTCTGGGTGTGAGATTCATTTCTTCCTCTGTAATATGGGGTTGGATCAGATGCACTCTTAGGTCCCTTTTATCTTAAACATTCCATGGGTATAGAATTTCTTTCTTCTCCTTGGCACATCTCACTTGTTTGTCAAGTAGCATACTTTGGCTGGTTAGTGTGACAGCTCGAAAGGAAATAAAGTGTTTGTTAGTAGGTTGGGTTTTCTTTTTATTATTCTTCCTTTTGGTTGCCCAGGACACTCAGGTACGCCTGGTTTCACATATGCTCTTTCCTCCTCTCTCCTTTCCCTTCCCTACACTTCCTCATCTACAACTTTCATAACATGAATAAATTTCCATATAAACAATAATAGGTTCTTTTCACTCATGTACACACAAAACAAAGCCTCTGGGGACAAAAAAAATTACAGAGTGCCCACATGTAGATACACAAGAAAAATCCAAAGTGATTTTTCTAACTGAAGACATTATAAACTTTAAAAAAAATAGTGCAACAAATACTCAAAACCCATCTTTTGAATTACTGACTTTGGTGTCTCAACTCCTGACTTCAAAATGTAATTAATTTGTTGTGTGGTAAAATTGGAGAATATATTTCCTCCATTTGGAAAGTCCCCTTTAACAAGATGAATGGAGAAATCATGCTTTAACTTCTGGCTCTAATACAGATTAGTGTGTGATCCATGAATTACTACTATAAATCTGGTCTTTCCTTCTTTCTTCTCTATACACCATAACCCAGAATGGGACAAAATGGTACATGATGATGAGGAATGTTCTGATCTTGCTGTATAGTTAATAAAAGTCCTCCCCACTCCTTCCCCATTTTACTTCTATTGGAGTAGTAACTGTACCAAAATTTTCCCATTGGATTTGTTGACTGTTTAAAAAACATCCTGGTGCAGTTTCAGTAATTGAGAAAATGTTCATCAACTCTCAACTTGCCAACATCCTGGTAATAACATATCCATTGGGACCTAGAATGTGAGAATGGTTGGAAATGGTATCATGGTTGCTTTTTAATTTTTTTAAATATTACTTAAACACTCTTTTGAAAAATTTTCAGTTCCAAAATCTTGCCCTCCTTTCAAGCTGTATTCTACCAATTGATAACCAAACAACATGATATACGTTGTATATACATTGTGTACATGTACATATACATAAACATGCAAAACATGTTTCCATTGCCATGTTGCAAAAGTTTTTTTTTTTAAATCACACAAGTATGAGAAAGTGAAAAAATGCTTCAGTCTGAATCCAAAGTTCATCAGTTATCGCTCTAAAAATGGATAGCTTTTCATCATAAGTTCTTTGCAATTATCATAGATCACTGGATTGATCAGGGTAGCTAAGTCACAGTTGACCATCATTACAATATTGTTACAGTGTGCAATATTCTCCTCACTTCACTTTGTATCAACTCACATAACTCTTCCCAAGTATATACTTAAACCATCCTGGTCATCAGTTCTTTTTTTTTTTTTTTTTTTAGCACAGTAGTATTCCATCACAATCATATACCATGACCCATTCCACCTTTTTCCAACTGATGGGCATCCCTTGAATTTCCAATTCTTTGCCACCACCAAGTTGATGTGTGTGTCTATGTATTTGTACTATGGGTCCTTTTCCTTCTTCTTTGATCTTTTTTTGGAGATAGATTTACTAGCAGTATTTCTGGGACAATGAATATTCACAGTTTTATGATCCTTGAATAGTATAGTTCCAAATTGCTCTGCAGAATAATTGGACCAGTGCACAACTCCAAAATTGCATCAGTGTCTCTATTTTTCCATATCCCCTCCAACATTTGTTATTTTCCTTTTTTGTCTTGGTAGCCAATCTGATATGTGTGAAGAAGTACCTCAGAGTCCTTTTAATTTGAATTTATCTAATTATTAGTTATTTAGATCATGTTGTCATATGACTATAGATAGCTTTTATTGCTTCATCTGAAAACTACCTGGTCATATCCTCGGACCATATATCAATTGGGAAATGGTTCTTTTTTATAAATTTCACTCATTTCCCTATATATTTGAGAAATAAGACCTTTATTGGAGAAACTTGCTATAAAAATTGCACATCTCACACACACACACTGTCCAGTTTCCTGCTTTCCTTCTAATTTTGGCTACATTGATTTTGTTTGTGCAAACCCATTTTTTATATAATGTAATCAATTATCCATTGCACCCCCTATGACTCTCTATCTCTTGTTTGGTCATAAACTCTTTTTTAACCACAGATCTGACAGGCAATTTTTGCCATCCTCCCCCAATTTGCTTATATCATCGTTTATATTTAAATCATATATCAATTTTGACCTTATCTTGGCATACAATATAAGATGCTTATCCATGCATAGTTTCTGTCAGATTGCTTTCAGTTTTCCCAGAAACTTTTTTTCAAATAGTGAATTCTTGCTGTAAAATCTTGAATCTTAGGATTTATCAAAATCTAGATTTCTATGGTTATTTACTACCATATGTTGTGTACTTAATCTAGTCCAGTGTTTAACAATTCTATTTCCTATCCATTACCTGTTTTTTTAAGATTAGTATTTTATAGTACAGTTTAGTATACTATGGTATAGTTTTAGTACTATAAAACTATAGTTTTATAGTGTAGTATTTTATACTATAGTATAGTATTAGTATTTTATAGTATAGTATGTATAGTATAGTATAGTATAGTTTGAAATATGGTACTAGTAAGGATACCTTCATTAACTTTCCACCCCCTCATTGATTTCCTTTATATTCTTGACTTTTTGTTTTCCCAGATGAACTTGGTTATTATTTTTTCTAGATCTATAAAATAATATTTTGGAAGTTTGATTGGTATGGAACTGAATAAGTAAATTAATTTAGGTAGGACTGTCATTATTATATTAGCTTGGCCTACTCATGAGCAAGTAATATTTCTCTAATCATTCTTTACTTGTACAAAGTGTTTTGGTAATTGTGGTCATATAACTCCTGTGTATAAGATCTTGGCAGGTAGACTCCCAGGCATTTTATATTATCTGTAGTTATTATAAATAAAATTTTTCTTTCTATCTGTTTCTGCTGGGTTTTGTGGGTAATATATAGAAAAGTGGAAAATTTATGTGACTTTATCTTATATCCTGCAACTTTAGGCTTGAAGTGAAGAAAACATTTCCTAACAATTAGAACTATCCAAGAGTAGAGGAGATTGTCCACAATAGATTTCCCCTCCCAAGAGATCTTCAAGTGAAATCTGGATGGTCATAGTTTATGGGTGTTTTAGAGGAGATGCTGAAGTGCTAGTTAAAATCCCTTCCAAATCTGAACATCTATTGTTCTGTAATTTCAGTTGGTTCAAGATGCCAGATTAAGTAACCTCCCTTTTCTGAGGGAAGATTAGATCAGTAGTTCCAAAAGTATTCCAGGGAGTCCTAGGGGTCCCTGAAACTATTTTAGGTAAATCACAAGAGCAAAAATATTTTCATGATAATACTAAAATGTTCTAATTTATAATACAGTAAATAACAACAGCCAAAACTCACATAAATAAAAGCTCTTAGGGGGAGGTGTCTCAGTGTATTAATGGGCCTGGGGACTAAAAAGTATAAGAATTGCTAGATTAAATGATACTTAATCCTTGGGGATTCTAATAATGATGTTTCCCTGACAAAGCTGCTTGTGAAAGCTATAGTTGATCTTAACTTCCCTCTTAATGAACTTCTCTAGTCTGAGTCTGCAGTGATTTTCACAGATGTTCTGATTTGCATCTTTGGAAATGCCTTTATGTTAAGAGACAAACTCTCTAAGCCCTACAGCTAGAAAAAAAAAGTGAACAGTGAACTAGGCAATACTCAAATATTGTGGGCAAATTTTGAGGGGAAATCTATCGTGAACAATCTCCTCTACTCTTGGATAGGAATTTTTAGGACATTGTTAGGAAATGTTTTCTTCACTGCAAGCCTAAAGTTGCAGGATATAAGATAAAGTCACATTAAATTTTCCACTTTTCTATATATTACTCACAAATACTCAGTTTGTATTGGCTAGATATCTCTAAAGACATTTCCTCTGATTTTCTTAGGCAATTAAATATGAACCCTCCATCCTCTCTGACAGGGCTTCATGCTCTGTTCTGCTCCTGAAGTCTATCAGCCTGCTTTTTCATTTCTCATTCCTGCCTTAATACGGTCTTCTCCCTTATTTGTTTTTTCCCCTGGTTTCTTTCTGATTATGCTACCATGGTTGGAGGATGGCTTAATAACAAAACAAAAACCAGCCTGTGAAGACTAGCCAAGGAGAACTCATTAAAGAGGAAAAGAACAGTGCTCCAATTTATTTCCTTTCATTGCCTTGTCTAGGCAAAAAGTGAAGGTCCTCAGAGCCAGATTCAGTTCATTGATGAAAGGGACAGGGATTTCTGACCGGGTCAGGGGGAGGAAGTATAGTAGGGAAGAATGGCTAGCTGTGCTTGGGTTAATCATCCTTGGATAAATATCTCTCCTGTCAGTATACGACTGCTATATATTTCATTCTCAAGAACAAAAGTTCTGAATAAAATATTTCCTTCTCTAGGTCAAACCTGGCACTTTTCAGAGATCTGGCTAACTACTTCTTATCAAGACTATTATGCCAAGGAGGATCTTAATAATGAGTTATTGAATACAATGAAGTCACTTTCTAATGCTAGCTTGGAGGTCACTGTACTCACCTTACAGATTAACCACAGTACCAATTGAGGAGCCTGACTAGGAGATCGGTCTTATAACATATATCTTAGCTATTTGAAAAGGCATTCTGCTTCCTTTTAGATGGCATAAGAGAGAAGGATTAAAATGACTGCAGGAGGGATTTTGTTTAAAACTTCCTGGCCATAAAACTTTAAAAATTAGTTACTCATTGTGTTAGGGAGTTTCCTTTGGAGAAAGTGTTATTAATGTGGGGTCTAAAAATTTTTCAATATTTTGATAACTGTAATTCAATTTAATTTGTTTCCTTTGTAATTTTATGTATTTTATTTTATGCATATAAAAACATTATTCATTAAAGAGGTACAAGAGTTTCACCAGACTGCCAAAGAGGTCCATGGCACACAAAAAAAAGGTTAAGAATTTCCATCTTAAACAATTAAAAAAACAAGATAAGATGATCTAATTTTCTGGTATGGTTTAAGTCTCTAGTCCTATGCAATAGTAGAAGATTCTCTAAGTGACTTATTAAATTCCCTTCCAGCCTTAGGAATACATAATTTGGACCTGCAACCTGAGCAATTCAGAGAAACTTGCAGATGCCTAATAGGCTTTCAAGAAATATATTCTACTTAAAATTTCTCTACATTTTTGAAAATAGCATCAAGCTCTTCCCAAAAAGGAAGAAACTGACTTCTTTGAGGAAGTAGATGCTTTGAGGAAGAAGGAGTTGGACTCCAAGAAATATTGATGTCATCCAATAGCTGAGAGATCATCCAGGAAAGCTCAAATGAAAAGGGGCTGCGGTGGGGTGAGTACTTCTTCTGGTGCGAGGTATTCCAGTGGCCATTTGTTGACTCGAAACCAACAACAGAGAGATCTGCTGTGTTCCTGTGGCTGAATGGAGTACAAATCAGAGTGACATTGTCATTGGATTATATTATACACCTCCCGGGCAGGGAAAAAAAATTAAATGAGGACTAGGAGAAATTGGTTCAAAGCTTGGCTTGGAAGTAGGATGTTTTAGTGATAGGGGACTTGAATTATCTAGACTTATTCCAGAGCTCTCTCACTTTGACATAAGCAGGAAAGCTAATATTTTTTTGGTTTGCCATAATTATAATTGCATTCTTCAAAACATGGAGTAAACAACAAAGGGAACTGCTATTCTAAACCTGATTCCTACTTAGAAAGGAGAAACTGGTTTCTGGGGTGGAAATAATGGCAACTTTGGGGAAATCAACCACTTCCTCTTA
Source organism: Bettongia penicillata ogilbyi (assembly GCA_023548195.1). Taxonomy (NCBI): domain Eukaryota; kingdom Metazoa; phylum Chordata; class Mammalia; order Diprotodontia; family Potoroidae; genus Bettongia; species Bettongia penicillata. The sequence continues at coordinate 850,521 of JAJHZJ010000666.1, read as the reverse complement.
GAATCTGTCATAGAGAAGATGGAAAATATGGTTTGTACCCTAGATTTTATGAGACTGGATTTCAAAGACTTTAGAAAAAAAGGTATGGAGGACCACAAGGACTAAAATTGTACAGGGGTGGTCACCTTGTGACAGGTGGGAAGATTCCAGAAATCAAATTATGAAGATATAGAAAGAAATAACTGATGAGGAAGAAAGGAATCAGTTGTTTCAGAAGTTGGATGGGTATGGGTAAAGGAAAATTAGAATTTTTGGAGGGGCATGTAAATACAAGTGCACTACTAGGGGCGGAGCTGTGAGCTCCATTCAGTCTGGTCAGCTATTTAGAGCTACACCTCCAAAGTCACTGACCCAGAGGCACCTCCATAAGCCTCTGCCCTAAAGAGAGAAAACAAAAAAAGATGAAAAGCACTCACAAGCACAAAAATATTTGTAGCAGCTCTTTTTATAGTTGCAAAAATACTGGAAACTAAGAGAATATCTATTGAGAAATAGCTAAAACTATGGTATATTAATAAATACAGTACAATAATGTATTAGGCACCTAAATGGCACAGTGAATAGTGTGCTAGGTCTGGAGTAACTTTAGGCATTTCTTAACTGTGTAACCCTAGGGAAGTCACTTAAACTACATCTGTCTCAGTTTTCACAACGGTGGGGATAACAACATTGCTGTAGGGATCAAATAAGATATTTATAAAGTGCTTGGTACAGTACCTGACACATAATAAGTGATTAATAAATGCTTGTTCCATCCCCTCCCCCTGTTATGGAAAAATGAGTAGATGAATAGTTTTAGAGAAAACTGAGATTTCCATGAAATAATGATAAAGGAAATGATCATGTAAGAAAAGTGTCCAGAACACTAATGCTCAAAATGGGTCAAGGTTGGGGAGAACAGAAAAGAGTTTTAAAATTATATTAGCGGGCAAGTTGTTAACCAAGAAGAAACAGATGATAACAGATAATAGAATGTGTAACCACTCAAATCTTATTTTACTTCTATTTTCTTTTCTTTCTGTTCTGTTTTTTTAAATAATTATTTTGTTTTCAGTGTTCTATAATCACTTCTATATATGTTAGATTTTCCACCCTCTCCCCCTCCTCCTCCCCACACTCCCTCCCTGAGATGTCTTGCAATCTTATATAGGTTCTACACATACATTCCTATAATTTCCCCATAGTCATGTTGAATGGAAAAATTAAAATGAATGGGAGAAACCATAAAAAAACCATAACACAAAAGAAAATAGTCTGTTTCATTCTGCTATTTGATTCCATAGTTCTTTCTCTGGATGTGGAAGGCAATTTGCCACAAAAGTCCATTGGGAATTTTTTAGGTCCTTGCATTGCTATGAAAGACTAAGTCTACCAGAAAAATTCCTCGCACACTGTGCTTGTTGCTGTGTACAAAGTTCCCCTGGTTCTCCTCCTTTCGCTCAGCATCAGTTCATATAAGTCCTTCCAGGCCTCTCTGAAGTCTTCCTGTTCATCATTAAAGCACAATAGTATTCCATTACATTCATATACCACAACTTGTTCAGCCATTCCCCAATTGATGGGCATTCTCTTGATTTCCAGTTTTTGTCCACCACAAAGAGAGCTGCTATAAGTATTTTTGTACATGTGGGACCCTTTCCCATTTTTATGATCTCTTGGGGATACAGTCCTAGAAGTGATATTGCTAGATCAAAGGGTATGCACATTTTTATAGCCCTTTGGGCATAGTTCCAAATTGTTCTCCAGAATGGTTGAATCAGCTCACAGTTCCACCAATGATGAATTAGTGTTCCAACTCTCCCACATCTTCTCCAACATTTCTCATCTTCTTGTTTTGTCATTTTAGCCAACTTGATAAGTGTGATGTGGTACCTCAGAGTTGTTTTGATTTACATCTCTCCAATCAATAGTGATTTAGAGCATTTTTTCATATGACTATAGATAGCTTTAATTTCTTCCTCTGAAAACTGCCTGTTCTATCCTTTGACCATTTATCAGTTGGGGGATGACTTGTATTCTTGTACATTTGACTTAGTTCTCTATATAGTTTAGAAATTAGACTTTTATCATAGATACTAGTTGCAAAAATTCTTTCCCAGTTTTCTGCTTCCCTCTTAATCTTGGTTGCATTGGGTTTGTTTGTGCAAAAACTTTTCAATTTAATGTAAGCAAAATTATACATTTTGCATTTCATAATATGCTCCATCTCTTGCTTAGTCAAAAATTTCTTCTCCATTCTTCATAAATCTGACAAATACACTATTCCTTGCTCCACTAATTTGTTTATAGTATCAATCTTTACACCTAGATCATGTACCCATTTGAACTTCACTCTTCTGTATGGTGTCAGGCAATGGTCTATGCCCAGTTTTCATTACACTGTTATCCAGTTTGCACAGCAATTTCTGTCGAACGCTGAGTTCTTATCCCAGAAACTGGGGTCCTTGGGTTTATCAAACAGTAGATTGCTATATTCATTGACTACTGTGTCTTGAGCACCTAACCTATTCCCCTGGCCTATCTCTCTGTTTCTTAGCCAGTACCAAGTGGTTTTGATGATTATTGCTTTATAATACAATTTGAGATCTGTAGGACTAGGCCTCCTTTCCTAGCCTTTCTTTTCATTAGTTCCCTTAATATTCTGGACTTTTTGTTCTTCCAGATGAATTTTGATATTATTTTTTCTAGCTCTAGAAAATAATTTTCTGATAGTTTGATTGGTGTGGTACTGAATAAGTAAATTAATTTAGGTCGAATCGTCATTTTTATTATATTTGCTTGGCTACCCACAAGCAACTGATGTTTTCCCACTTACTTAGATCTGACTTTATTTGTGTGAAAAGTGTTTCATAATTGTATTCATATAGTCCCTGGGTTTGTTTTGGTAGGTAGACTTCCAAATATTTTATAGTGTCTACCCTAAATTTAAATGGAATTTCTCTTTCTATTTGCTGTTGGGCTTTGTTAGTAATATATAGAAATGTAGATGATTTACATGGGTTTATTTCGTAACCTGCAACTTTGCCAAAGTTGTTTATTATTTCAAGTAGTTTTTTATTTGATTATCTGGGATTCTCTAAGTATATCATCATATCATCTGCAAAGAGTGATAACTTAGTTTCTTCTTTGCCTATTCTAATTCCTTCAATTTCTCTTTTTCTCTTATTGCCACAGCTAACATTTCTAGTACCATATTGAATAACAGTGGTGATAATGGACATCCTTGTTTCACCCCTGATCTTATTGGAAATGCATCTAGTTTATCCCATTGCATATAAATGTTTGCTGATGGTTTTAGGTAGGTACTGCTTATTTTTTTATGGAAAGTTCCATTTATTCCTATTCTCTCCAGTGTTTTCAATAGCAATGGGTGTTGTATTTTGTCAAAAGCTTTTTCTGACTCTGCTGAGATAATCATGTCATTTCTGCTAGTTTTGTTGTTGATATGATCAATAATGCTAATCGTTTTCCTAATATTGAATCAGCCCTGCATTCCTAATATAAATCCTACCTGATCATAATGTATTATTCTTGTGATAAGTTGCCATGTTCTTTTTGATAATATCTTGTTTTAAATTTTTGCATCTATATTCATTAGAGATATTGGTCTATAATTTTCTTTCTCTGTTTTGGCTCTTCTTGGTTTAGGTGTCAGAACCATATTTGTATCATAAAAAGAATTTGGGAGGACTCCTTCCCTAATTTTCCCAAATAGTCTATACAGTATTGGAATTAACTGTTCTTTTAAGTGTTTGGTAAAATTCACTTGTAAATCCATCTGGCCCTGGAGATTTTTTACTAGGGAGTTCAATGATGGCTTGTTCAATTTCTTTTTTTGAGATGGGGTTATTCAAGTATTCAACTTCCTCTTCTGTTAATCTGGGCAATTTGTATTTTTTAAAATAATCATCCACATCTCATTTAGATTGTCAAATTTATGAGCATACAGTTGGGCAAAGTACTTTCTAATTATTGTTTTAATTTCCTCCTCATTGGAGGTTAGTTCAACCTTTTCATTTCTGATATTGGTAATGTGGTTTTCTTTCTTCTTTTTAATCAAATTGACCAAAGGTTTATCAATTTTATTTGTTTTTTCATAAAACCAACTCAGTTTTATTTTTCTTAATTTCAAATTTTATTTATCTCTCCTTTGGTTTTCAGAATTTCTAATTTGGTATTTACTTGGGGATTTTCAATTTGATCTTTTTCTAGCTTTTTCAGCTAAATGCCCAATCCATTAAACTCCTCTTTCTCTATGTTATTCATGTAGGCATTCAACGATATAAAAGTTCCCCTGAGAGCTGCTTTTGCAGTATCCCATAAGATTTGGTAGGTTGTCTCATTATTGTCACTCTCTTGAATGAAGTTGTTTGTTGTCTCTATGATTTGTTTTTTAATCCATGCATTCCCTAGGATTATTTAGTTTCCAATTAATTTTTGGTCTATCTTTCCATGGCCTTTGATTATATATAATTTTTATTACATCGTGATCTGAGAAGGATCCATTCACTATCTCTGTCTTTCTGCACTGGATTGTGAGGTTTTTATGCCCTAGTACATGGTCAGTTTTTGCATATGTGCCATATACCGCTTAGAAAAAGGTAATATTCCTTTCTATCGCCATTCAGTATCTTCAGAGATCTATCATACCTACCTTATCCAGAGTTTTATTCACCTCCTTAACTTCTTTCTTGTTTATTTGGAGGTTAGATTTATCAAGTTCAGAGAAGGGGAGGTTGAGGTCCCCCACTAGTATAATTTTGCTCTCTATCTCTTCCTGTAACTCTCTTAACTTCTCTAAGAATTTAGATGCTATGCCACTTGGAGCATATATGTTTAGTAATGATACTGCTTCATTGTTTATATTGTCTTTTAGTCGGATATAGTTTCCTTCCTTATCTATTTTGATGAGATCTATTTCTGGTTTTACTTTGTCTGAGATTAGGATTGCTACCCTTGCTTATTTTAACATCAGATGAAGTACAACATATTCTGCTCCAACCTTTTACCTTCACCCTATGCGTGTCCCACCATCTCAAATGTGTTTCTTGTAAACAACATATTGTTGGATTTTTGTTTTTAACCCATTCTGCTATCCATCTCTGTTTTATGGGAGAGTTCATCCCATTCACATTCACAGTTATGATTACTATCTGTGTCTTTCCCTCCATCCTCTTTCCCTCTATTTGTACTTTTAGTTCTCCATTCTCCGGTCCCCTCCACAATAGAGTTTTACAAAATATGCCTTGCTCATCAAATTGTCTGATAAAACAAGGATGAGAGGTAGCATGGTATAATGGGGAAAAGCCCTGGCGTTGGAGTCAGAGGTCCAGAGTTCAAGCTTTCTGTTTTATGATGCCTACTGTGTGATTTTGGGCAAATCATTTAATTTCCCTGGACCTCAGGTCTCTTATCTGTAAAATGTGGGAGTTGGATGAAATGTGGGAATTGAATGAAATAGATGACTTCTGAGGGCTTTCCTCAGCTCCTCTGATAACTAGCATATTGAAAGATAGAGTCACAGTCCAAAGAGGACTTGAAAGGCTAATAAAATGAAATGTAATAATGTTACACTTAAACGAAAACAAAACAAAAACCCTTAAGACATAGAGGAGGCATTGCTAGACAGCAGGTTATCTGAAAACAACTGAAAGGCTTTAACAATCTCACAGTTAATTATGTTTGCAATGTGATATCATAGCCAAGAAAGCTAATGCAATCTTAGGTTTCATTAAAAAGAACTCATCATCCAGTACTAGGGAGGTGATAGCTCCACAACAAGATTCTTTTTGGACCACACCTTGAGGACTGGATTCCATTTTAGCTGCCACAGTTTAGAAAGACAGTTGCTAAGTTGGTAAGCATCCAGGAGAGGGTGATCAGGAAGCTGAGGGCCTTGAGATCATGCCTTTCAAGGCTCAGATGAAGGAAGGAGATCAAGAGAGTCATGCTACATTTGCTTTTTCTTGACTCCAAAAGAAAGAATGATAAGCACTAGGGGGGGGTTGCAGAGATACAGAATTGCCTTCATGTAAAAAAGAATTTTTCTTAACAATGATAGAATGAGCTACTCCAAAAAACAGTAAGGGGTGAGGAGGTCCTCCTCACTGGAGGTCTTCAAGAAAAGACTGGATGATCACTTGTCCAGGTATGTTTGTAGAGATGATTTTGGTTGAAGTATAGGCTGGACAGGATGATATCAGAGACCCTTTCCAACTCAGTCTCACCTAGCAGTTTGTTTCTTTCCCACTAGAGGGCACCACCTGACCAGCAAAGATAAATTCAATATTCCTCAAACCTGGAAAAGAAATCTTTCTCTTGCTGGGTTGTAGGACTCTCTCTTCTTTGGTACGTGGAAACAAAAGAAAGGGCAAAAAGCAATTTCCCACAGTGTGGGAGACAGGGATGCGAAGCTGTGAGCGCAGGGAGGTAGATAGCTGCTGCTGCTGCTAACAGCCTTAACCAGGTATGAGCTCCTCGCCTAATTGGAAGCAATTTAAAATAGCCAAAAGAGTGGAGGCCTCTGGCCTCGAGTTCCTTAAATGACCCTGATCATGTGACTGTGGAGTTGAGTGGGATGACAGAGGGAAAGCAAGGTAGCCAGGCTATGTCTCCTTATGGCAGAGTGGTGTGGCCTTGGGGCACACGGTTACCTGGGCGGCTCCCCTGCGTTGTGTGCGCCCCTGGACAAAGTCTCATATTTGTCTGTGCATTCTGCTGCTGGGAGTGCTAGGTGAAAACATCAGCCCTTCAAACTTTACAAAACCCTCTGAGCGCTTCCTGTTTTCTTCCTATTTGCACAGAGCCCCCGAAGTTAGTGGTCACAGGGCCTAAAGAGAGGCAGGAATTTGAATACAAAGGAATTCTGGGTATTAGCAGAGTAGAAATAGAATGGAAAAAAGTGATGTTGGGAAGTGTTCCCTACTACCCAGGGGAGCAAGGAAGGTGCTTCTTCAACTGGTAATGATGATAAAACAATAACTGCCAAGTTCCTCTCTTAAATAGATTGTCTATTGATCATAATTCAAGTAAAATACTTTAAGCACATAATAGCTACCAGAAATCGCAGGACTGAAAGAAATGGAAGTTTTGACTGTTGATAGGGAAGGTACACCTTAGGCACACAGCACTGCTCAGGGTGGCTCTGGGTGGAGGCCTGGGGCTACCAAAGGGCTGCAGGAGGGGCCAGGTATCTGTGGGGCTGCCTCCTGAAGTAATCATTGCCTATCGCTGAGATGTCCAAACTGAGGTGAAATGACCCTTTGTCCCAGGCTGTTGTAGACAGTGAGGAGTCAGGCTGTTATTCTGTAGGGAAGAGGTTGTTGTTTATGGTTCACTCTCCAAGAGGAAGGTGATGCCATGATTTGCAAGTGAAGTGCAGAGTGAGGCAGGGGGTGCAGAGTCACCAGCCTCACTCTCTCCTCCTGATCCATCTGGATCCATTGGCAGGATATATAGATCAGGTCATCTGGAGATGGCTCCAAGGGGGAGGCCTTGTAACGCTTTCTGTTTTGACCAGAAAACCTAAGGGTGGTTCCCCTCCAAGGTTGATTTATTTTTTTTAACTAGGTAAATGAGACCATTTCTTCTCTACTTCTTATATAGCCTTAATCATTAAATGGGCGTTGCCTCAGTCAAACAGAGACCTGGGAAAGTCCTATAGGGAGGAACAACTCTAGATCAGAGAGGGCTCAGAAGGGAAAGTGAAAGGTTCATGAAAACAAATTTCCCCCACTTATGGTCAGCAATCTTACTCTAACATCCTGGTTGCAACAGCCCTGGCATGCTGGTCACCAATCCCTGTGTCGGGCTCCTGGGGACAACTCTAGTCAACCACACACAAAAGCTAATCGTTCTTACTATTTAGCAGAGTCTGAGAGTTGATATTCCCTTCTTCGGTCATAACACTCCTGGATTCCAGGGTCTTCCCATAGTTCTTTGATGGCTTCCACTTGTTTCCTGGACAGCATGGACACTTTGTCTACTTCCACTTCTCTAATCATCTGAGCATTTTCCTAATCAAAAGGGGGATAAAAAAAAGCCATTAAAGGGGAGAAATCCAACTCAGAGATGTTCTGGTACAACCCAAGGAAGTAGAGTCACATCTTTTTGCAGAAATTATAGAGCAATGTTGTGCAGGGGAAAGACAGCTTGGTTTAGAGTAAAAAAAAAAACCTGTGTCCACATTCCATTCTCCACTTCCATAGTTCACTAACTGATACCCTGATACAGGTAACATCACCCTTCTGGGCCTCAGTTTCCTTATCTGTAAAATGAAGAGATAGACTAGGTGATCTCAAAGTTCCCTTTTAACTTCAAATCTTGAAGTCTATGAGAGCTCAGTTAGGTGCTGGTAAGCAATTCTTGAGTAGGGGAAAGATTCTCTTCTTTGAAGTTGTGGATAATTAAGACATAAGACAAGACAAGCTAGCTTAGTGTCAAGCAGAGAGGAGGGGGCTACACTCAAGTGAGATAGTCACACATTGGCCCTACCAATCATCCTCAGCTCCTGGGAATGCTAATGCCAGTAGAAACAATATCTTCTTCTATGAAAATATAACATGCCCACACATACCAGGGAGGAGGGGAGAACGAGAAAGAATGGCACCCTGGCACCATCACCCTTCTCCCTTCTAGCAATCACCTTCTTACCATCTAGAGTAATACAAATCTATATGTCATATCTTATGATAAAGTTAAGCATGTGTATACACATTATGCTCAGTTGATAATTTCATTAACTCCTATGAGTTTAATTACCATCTAGATCTAGGCAGCTGGTTCCTATATCTTATATATCCAACTCTATATCCAACTTCAGTCTTTCATCTGAGCTCCAGTTCCATATCACCAATTGCCAACTGGACATCACAAACTGGATGTTTCACACACAGGGCAGAAATTCTCAAATTCAACACATCCAAAACAGAACTTGTGTTTCCCACCCCCAAACCTACCCCTCTCTGAAACTCCCCATTCCTGTCATGAGTATCACTATCCTTCTAGGTTCACAGTCTTTATCATTATACTTTACCCCTCCCTCTACCTTCTTTCTTTAAATGCAGGTGTAACCATGTCACTCCCCTAGGTAGTCAATAAGCTTCTCTGTCTTTTATTAGATAAAATATAAACTCTTTTACTTTACTTTTAAATACCCTTCATAATCTGATCCCAACCTTTTTTTTTCAACTTGATTATACATTACTCCCCTTTCTCTATGGTCCAGCTAAATTGTCTAGGTGGCATAGTGGATAGAATCCCAAGTCTGGGGTCAGGAATACCTGAGTTCAAATCTGGATTCAGACACTCGCTGTGTGACTCTGGGCAAGGTGTTTAACTTTAGTTTGCCTTAGTTTCCTTAACTGTAAAATGAGACTAATGACAGCGCTTACCTCTGTGGTGAGGACCAAATAGATAATGATTGTGAAACATTTAGCACAATGTCTGGCACGTAAGTGCTATGTTATCATAATTATATATAATGTTATAATATATATAAGTGCTATGTTATCATAATTATATATAATATTATAATATATATAAGTGCTATGTTATAACTATATACAATATTATGATATATAAGTGCTGTTATCATAATTATATACAATATAACATATATAAGTGCTATGTTATCGTAATTATATACAATATTATAATATATACATAAGTGCTATGTTATCCTAATTATATGTGTGTGTGTGTATTTATATATAAATAAAAGACCCTGGCTCTCAATCGCTTGTCTCTGTGACTCAATTCACTTCCTCTTCACCCCTTTCTTATTTCCTTCAAGGCTCAGCTCAAGCACTATTTTCTAGGTGAGCTCCTTCCTGATTTCCATTCCCACCCCTCCCCCTGCTCCAGCTTCCAGTCCTCTTTTTCTCTTCAACTCACCTTTTTGGGTTCTTTCACATATATATCTTACTTCTATGTAAATTGATTCTTCTGATAGAATATAAGCCCTCTGAAGTCAGGGGCTATTTGACTTTTATCCCCAGAGCCCAACCAAGCAATTGTAACAGAGCAGACCTTTCTACAGGAGATTCATCAGTATATGTCTACGTGCATATGTGTGTTTGTCCTTTGTTGCCGAAGAAGACCATGCCATCAGAGGAATAATGACATGACTTGCACTTAACTTTGTTTAGAGTGAGGGAGGGCTGTGCAGGTCACCAGCCTCACTTCTCCTCCAGAGCCATCTGAATCCAGTAACCAGATATTCATCAGGATGACTAGAGAGATGACCCAGGATGAGGCAATTGGGGTTAGGTGACTTGCCCAAGGTCACACAGCTAGTGAGTGTCAAGTGTCTGAGGTGAGATTTGAACTCAGGTCCTCCTGACTCCTGCACTGGTGCTCTATCCGCTGCACCACCTAGCTGCCCCACATGCATATGTACCTGTGTGATGACTACGCAATACAGAAGACTCCTGTCTGGTTCTTTCAGGAAAGCAACATAGCTCTAGAATCCTTATGAATAAGAAGAGGAAGAAGGAAAGAAAAAAAAATGTAGCTGAGACAAACTAATTATACTGACGTTTATACATGAGCTTAAGGCTTTTAAAGCACCTTATGTGCATTATCTCATTTGATTCTCTCAGTCACAGTTTGAGGTACAAATAGTATTATTTCCCTATTTTATGAGAAGTTAAGTGACTTGTTCAAGGTCTACCCTACAGTCAATCTGAGCTGTGTCCTACACAGTGCTCCCATCACTTTGTATGGTGTATTTCCCAGCCTTGGAAGGATCTCCTTCCTTGCCAAATTTTCCAGTTCCCTTCAAGGTTCATTTGAACTAATTGTTTTTTCAAGAAGCCTTTCTTAATTCCCTCAGTTATTAGTTCCCCTAAACTCCCCATCATTTTCTATTTTGTATATAGCCTATATTTAGTTATCCCTAGTAGGCATGCACACTCCTTGAGAGCGGGAGTTGTCTCACTAATACCCCGCCCTGTTCCTGGCCCATACTATTCATTTAATAAATGTTTGTCAGTCGATTAGTTGGGGATAAGCAATTGATAAAGGGCCCAGCTGGGATCTGAACCCAGTCTCTTGATTCTCAGCTTGCTGGTGTTAATGCTTTTTACACAGAAGGTTCAGCAGGACTTCGACCAGATACACCTCTCTGACTTTGCTGGGAATACAAATGGAGACAAGAAGAGAGATCCCAAGGTTAACCAAGTCAAGGGAACGCTATCTGTAATATGAATGGAAGCAGGCTGGAATTCTGAGGAGAGTACATTCCTATTTTGGAGAGAGGCAGGCAGGATCTAAGCCAGAAATAGACTTTCCAGACAAAGTGATCTCTCCAAAGTGGGGCAAAGATGATTTCTGTTTCTACAACCTAGCTGCATTTATAGAATTTTTCCACCTGTAATAAAGTAGCTTTAGTCGCACTATGGAAGACTGGCCTAAGAAGAGGGTGCAGCTATTGGAAACATGCCAGGAGAAAAGCTGTAGGGCCACAAGGTGGTGCAGTGGATAGACAGAGTACCAGCCTTGGCATCAGGAAGACCTGAGTTCAAATCTGACCTCAGACACTTACTGCCTGAGGGATCCTAGGCAAGTCATTTAACCCTGTTTGCCTCAGTTTCCTCATCTGTAAAATGAGCTGGAGAAGGAAATGACAAACCACTCCGCTGTCTTTGCCAAGAAAACCTCAAATAGGATCACAAAGAGTGGGACACAGCTGAAACGACGTAAATGCTTTGATGGACGTACTCATTTCACTACTAAAGGCTTTCTTTCTGCTTTAAGGCTAGGCCATCAACATAAATTTAATCAACTGTAAAATGAGGATACAATAGTACCTACCTCACAGGGCTGTTGTGAAGACCAAATGTGAAAATATTTGTAAAGCATTGAACATAGATGCATAACACGCGCTACATAAATGCTAGATATGATTATTATAACAAATGCTTGACATTTCACATTCCAAGCTTGATGTAGGGACATCTCAAAGATACAAGGAATACCTTCAACATAATATTTTAGGACTAAAATGGACTTTAAAAAATCCTCTCAGTTCAATTTTTTAAATTTTTTAAATTAAATTAAATTAATTTCTTCTTGTAAAAATGGAGATTTTAAGAAATCTGCTATTTTGTGACTCTCCATTCTCAAGTCTCTTTCTTAGAACTCAAAAGATTTCAATACTGCCCTAATTTCATTCATTCATTAAACCAACATGTCTAAGTCCTTCACTCTTGGCAAAGCTCTTATACGCCCCACACAGATACAAAGATGAAAAGATGCATATTCTGCCACCAAAGAAATGACATTCTAGTACAAAATAGAAGAAATGATCACATACAGAAAACCCAACAAGGACTTAACAGAGGCACATATTAACCAAACCAATGAGCCATCACAGTAGGAAGAAATCTCTTACCAGTTTGGGGATGGGGGTGGGGTGGTGGGAAACATGAAAATCAGGAAGAATTCCTTGGAGAAGGTGGTCTGAGCTAGGCTTGAAGAATAAGCAGATGAGAGATGGAAGATGGGGGAGAGTCTTCTAGACAGAAAAGCCCAAGATAGGGTAAGTGGTGAGACAGAGAAGGATGGTGGGCTTTAACACAGGCAACATGAAGGACAATGCTGTGGAGCAAGGCTGGTAAATGAAGCTGTTTAAAGACAGTCGTTCTGTTGGTTGTCCCTCAGTTTTTCTAACTTTCCTCCTACATGGGGGTGGGGGTGGAAAGAAAAGCTGAAATTGCCTAATGCTTTTTTTAAAATAAAAAGAAAAAAAATCACAGGTAAGTAAACAGTGCGAGAGCACACGGGGTTGTGATGCTCGATCAACCTTTCAAATGCTGAGCTAATATTTGGTTCCTCCTTCATTTCTCAAAAGTCACTGTTTTCCTTGTCCTGGTTTATTTGGCCAGGGTTTGAAAGCAAGATGTTTTGAAGCTGTGTTACCACTTAGAAACATCCATGTCTCTACTGGATGAGACCGCTTAGATTGAAGTGTGGCTAATGCTTTCTGCTATATGAAAGAGAGACAGACACAGACACACAGAGACAGATAGACAGACATGCATGGCTGCTTGGCTAACATTTCTTTTCAAATATGACCACTTAGCATTACCTGGCCTTCCTCACTGGGCCTGCAAGGCAAGCTGCCTGAACAAACCACAATCCACTAGGTGGAGCCAGGCATCAGGTTAATACCTCAGACCATTTGTTTTTCAAATTAATTTGGCCATAGAATGAATACAGTGGGTCTTAAACAATCTTTGTGCTGAAGTTTTGTTTTGTACTCATTTTCACATTTAATATGGTAAAGGGAAAACATCACTAGCAAAGGAATGTTGCCATGGGACCCCACCCTCATTTCACTTAATGCAAGTTGGGGGAAATATGAACTTGCCTCTAGCAAGGGTTAAACAGTATCCAAGGAGGAAAGTTCTAAGATAGTCTAAGTTAGAGAAGTTTAAAAGACAACATCAGTAGTTATTATCAGTTCACCTGAAGACAGACTGGATTTCTTTATTATTGCATTATAAAACATCACAGTGCTTTTTACTTCAAGTGACTATAATTAATTTCAAGCATCAAACATGAGACAATAATATGGAGTTCAGAATTAATGCAAAAATGTTTTTCAGTCTTTGAGTAGAAACTTTACACACAAACTGATTTTATGCTGGCTGTTAATTGTATCACTGGGCATGAACTGGCTGCATTTATTTTTATACAGTCCATATAATTTTGATGAGATTTGTTAGATATATTCTGATTTTATTTGGCAGTATATTTTATCTCAGAAATCTGGGACTTTTGAAAGACTGTCTATACCACAGCATTTCTGTGTCTAAAAAGTTTCTTCCCAATCTGGGGCAATAGGGAGAGGCCTCCAGCAGAAGGTGACACTTGAGCTGAACTTTGAAACCAAGGGGCATGAATGGGGGTGGAAGGGTGGGCAGAGCATTTGAGGCAAAGGGAACAAGTAGAACAAAGGCAAGAAGATTGGAATGCCACTGGTGAAGTCCAGCTGGAGGGCCAGTTTAACTGGATTGTGGAGTGTAGATGGTGCCAAACAGAAGAGGTGGTATTTGATCCTGGAGGTAAAAGGGAACCACTGAAACTCATTTTGGGGGTGGTGAGGGAGATCAGACCTACGGCTCAGAAAAATCACTTTACCTGCTGAGTGGAAAATGGATAAGAATGGGAGAAATGTGAGGCAGGGTGACATATTTGAACTGGCTTACTTGCAGGTTTGTTATGAAGAAAATAACAGCAAACCATGATTTGCCCCTGTGACTGTCAAACTCAGTCGATAATTTTTTAGTAAACTGAAATACAGATAGTGAATTATAAAGTGAAGGACCTTTATAAGGAACTTCTACAGTAGATATTTGAACAAAAAAAGGCCTCTTCTCACTCCCTCCCCAACAAATTGCTACAGAATCCAACATCTCAAAATCATATAATAAAGAAAATACCATTAGCCATCGAAAACAATATAATTCAGTCCAACAAATACATATTGCTGTCTTCTATGTGCAAGGGTCTGTGCCAAGGATAGCATGAAAGAAAGCATCGATTTGGCCCCAAATCTAAAGCATGTGGATACGTGTTCACAAATAAAAGCATGTCACTCCTCCAAACATATAATCAATATGATTGGAAACATGTTCCTTTTTAAAAACTTAAAACTTGGTTTAAAAAAGAAAATAAATTCCATTTCAGCTGATTTTCCTAACTCCTCACCCTTTTTAAAAAAATGTATTGGATCCTGGTAAGCGCACTGGGCAGAGACCCGGGCTAATGTGGGATTCTGTCCAATCCTCTGGTAGCAAATTATGAATGTTTAGTAACAGTGGAAGAAAGTCTACAAGTTATTAAAATTGCTTTAGCCCTTCCCCAAATAAGAGGACTCTCTTGTTTCTTTTTCCATAATTACTTCCTTAAGTGAGACATTTTATTAGGTGCTAGTTTCACAAGGGTTTAAAGTCAGTCTCTTTGTTCATAAACACTTGAGCGTCAAGCTGCTTGAACAAAGCGAAGGGACTTTACAGGAAAACACACATGAAACCGCAAATCAAAGAGGTGTGGCGTCCCCCTGGAAAGAGTCAGACCCTAATTTGGAATACAGATGCTGCGTTATTCTTAGGAGAAGCTAGGAAAGGGAGAGATGAACCTGTGTCCCCTTCAACTTTTAAAAGAAAGTGCAGCACCCAAAAGGTTTTCTTTCTTTTCCTCCTTGCAAAACAGGTTTCTGTGTTGGAGCAAATGCAAATTGGAGGAAACGCTGGGATCCAAGAGTCAGTCTAGTAAGGCAAGCTTCCTATAGTTGTGTAAAGCCGAGCTAAAGGACAAACAGTAAGAAATAAAGTGCTTGTAATGGTCCTTTGAGCCAGGTGCTTATCTCTATTTTTTTCTTTTCTTTAAACAATTCAGGACTCAGACTTTTTGACTTGGAAACTCCCTATCCTGCTGTTGTGAAATTCAGACTTCCTTTAGACTTAAGCATTGGGAAATGGTAGAGAACTAGTTAATATAATGTGATAAGAGGAGCCAGATATAGAATTACCTTTCCATCCTCCATTCCCATTTTCATCCTGGTTCCGCCAGGCACAAGGCAAGAACAGAGCTCTAAGTTTCCAAAATTTGGCGTTCTTAATGATTTAATGTATGAGCAGAGCAAAGCCATTGGCCTTCTGTACCCCCAATTTCCATACCCTCCTTAGTGTCTAGTTACAAAAGAACATATCATGGCAGGAAGATACACTGTGGTTACATCAAAAATTGACTGCAAGAGCACAGGAAGAGATACAGGAGTGTGTCAAGGACCACTTTCACCTAGTTCACATTTTTATGGAAGGACTCTTAGCACAGCAGAAATCCATCCTGTATTCTCTCTAGTTCTCATTTCGCTACGTAGCCTGTAGAAGGGAACAAGGACAGAGCAGAAATAGCCCTTTCTAGGTCTTCTCTCTCCCACCCTGCTTGTGGAAGAAGTCAGAGAATAAAGCAAGGAGGGGGCCCGTTATCATGGCAGGAGCAGTGATGCCAGCCTCTGGCTTCAGCTCTCCATCAGCCTCATCACGAGACAAGTCAAGTACTCACAAGAGATTGCTTGTGGAAAGTGGGGCATGAGGACACAGATACCCTGAGGATCTGCAGGCAGTTACCCACATCTAAAGCACCCTGCATCTTCTGGATGTCAGGAGCTGGAGTGGAAAAAAACCCCAGACCATGAACTAAGGCACTGGGATTTCTAGCCCCATCTTTGTTTAACCACTTCGCCTAACTCTTGCTTTTCTCATTCCTCAAAATGAGAAGGGTTGGGTGTTTGGACTAAAATATTGCTAAGGTTTATTCCCACTCTGACATTCTATGCCTAATCATGGACGGATGCAAGGCTTCCAGTACACATGTCTTCAGATACAGCTTTCACAGGGGTTGACTCTAAGAATCTGTACAACTTCAAACATAATACTACTCCTGATTCAGAAGGAGAAGGGAGAAAAAGGAAAATGCACACACAATCCCCAAAGTCCCTCCATCTGCACCACCTGGAAAGGCATAAAAAATAAACATTGCATTTTTAAGGCAGGAAACATTAACAGTGGCCAGTTCAAAATTTAATTTAAAGAGCCAATATCTGTCAGCTAATATCAGAGGACAATGAACAGTGCAACTGCTGTAGAGCACAAGGGATCATGTTCCATAGACAATGCCTCCATTAGTTCAGCAAGAAGAGGACCTTCATTGTATTCCCTCCATCTCCTTCCCCCAAAACTACGTTCTTGTGTGTCATGGTCAAAAAAGAAGCCATGACTGCTATCTATTCAGGACTCAGTCGAACAAATAAAGTTTAGGTCTGGTGGTAACTAGGTAGAGTCTGAAAAATCTACCCCTACAAAATCTAGTCTGGTTTCTCAAATTACAGTCCAAAACACATAATTAATATCTGATGATTTATGGTTCTTACCTTGAATTTGGTGCAAAGGTCAACAAGGAAAAGTGAGAATAAGGTTATGTTATATATAATATATATGGTCTGCATGCATATCCATATATATGTAACATATACATAGTCTTTATATAAAATTATATATAGTCTCCAATATATATTATATATACACATATGTGTGTATATGTATATGTGTATGCATACATATATGTATATGTATACATATATATAAATGTGTGTACATATATATATTCCAGGCAAAGCAAAAAATGCACTATCTCTGTAGTCAGAGGAACCAAATTTAAATCCTGAGTCCGCAATTTTATACCTATGTAATTTGGTGGAAGTTGATTAACCTGCTGGGACCTCAGCATCCTCTTCTGTAAAATGAGGGAGTTGAACTAGATATTCTCCAAAGTCCATTTGAGCTCCAAATCCTATGACCCTAATTTTATACCTATTTCAATAAAGTTCTGGTCTCCAAAGTGCAGAGCAAGAATCTCAGGGGTTGGTCAAGACAATCTACATGGGAGCATCTTTTGGGGCTGGTCAAGAAGAATGGATGGCTACATCCACCCTTGCTGCAAAAGCTGTCTTAAGCATGATCTCATCAACCCCCACATCAGGGATGCACAGTGCTGACAGTGAAGTTGCCATAGAGGATGTCTGTATTAAGGGGTAAGGGTTAGCATAGGGATGGATAGATACAGTTCTAACTACTCAAAGCAGCCCAAGCCTGATCTGTTTCCCTAGAGGAGTCAGTCAAACAGCTAGCATATATTAAGCTCCTGCTTTGTGCCAGGCACTGTTAAGTACTAGGTATACAAAGAAAGATACAAGTTAGTCCTTGCTCTCAAGGAGTTCACAGTCTAATGGCAGAGACAACATGCAAACAACTATGTCCAAACAAGATATATACAGAATAAACTGGAGATAATCAGGTGTTAGCATGAAGGGAGATCTGGAGTGGCATGTCCTGACTCCCCACTTCCCAGAAGAGTGAGGCAGCATGGTATTGTGCCCACTGTGCTAGCAGTCATGAACATTCTGGTTCAAATGCTACCTCAGACACAATTTCTTTATGACCACAGAAAAGGCACTTAGACTCTGTCTTGGTTTCCTTATCGATAAAGTAAGAAGACGGGACTCTGCTTCTTCTAGAATTCCTTCCACCTCTAACTCTAACACATGGGTTGCCTTGGTTCTCAGTATCTCCATAAGTACAAGCATGTGGCCATGGAAAGAAACAGCTAATTAGCCAGCTACCAGAAGCGCAGGAAGCGTTGCTTGCTTTTCAGCACCAGTTGCTCTCATCTACTGGGATTCTACCCATCTCCATCCATCCTCGTCCTCATGTTGCTTCCTCCTCCCATGAACCACGTCACCTTGGCTAGCTGGGACAATCCCATCTAGTAGCTGTAGCAGCAGAGCTGGTAGTGGGAAGAAAGTGCTTGGGAAGGAGGCCAGCTCAGTTCCACAGCTTTCAGACTAGAAACTCTGTACAACTGAATGCAAATACTTATTGGAGTGGATTGGTCAAGCCCCATCCTCCTACAGCAGTGAGGTTCAGAAAGGAACAAGGCTAGGTAGGAACAAATGATAGATAACAGATGCCTTAGGGATTAACCAATGACGCAAAGTAAGGAAATGATCTTTTAAAAGCGTGTGTGTGTGCGCGCGCGCACATACAGACATTATAAGAAAAACAACAGTAAGAACTGATGAATATTGGCAGGATGAATTTTTCACAAATGTCCTCACAGAGAGGGAACCATCCTTCTCCAGGGTTGTATACAATAAATCAGCTCGGATTTCTCAGTGATGAACTTAGAATAAGACCTTTAATTCATTGTCTCACAAATGGTTAAACATATTGTCAAAATTAACAAAGTATATTTAATTATATTTCTTTCAAAATACACTGAGAAAAAAACTTTGTGGGCTACTAATAAAGATTAAAATACTTTAAAATGCCACTCTTTATTTTTTAATTTTTTACAGTTTATATATAAATATATAAGTATATAACATAAATATATAAATTATATTTTAAAGTTGTACATTTTGTACGTGTTTTATAACATAGATCTGAGACATAAAATGTAGCCCACCTGCAATACACCCAAGTGCAGCCCAAGCCAAATTAAAATGTAATTGAGAAATAGCTACCAAAATAAATAAAAATATAATAAATCACATATAACATTAATATGTTATTAATTTAATATATTATGTCATTAATTTAGTGTAATATTAACATAACATTGATAATAGTGTGCTCCTGCAAGGGATCCTTATGTATGGTGTTTGTATTTGAGTTTGACACCAATTATATAAATAACATATTAGTTTAGTAATGTATTATATAATTTATAAATAAATGTGCAAAAACAGCTAGAGAGGATGTGTGCTCAAAATGTTTTAAAAATTTGTTTTTACCCAACAAAAGTACACAACCGAAAATATATGGAAACACTGGGTTACTGAAAGATTCAAAAACTGTGACAAGAATATATCTGCACTGGTCCAAATTATCTATTCTTTTTCCTACCCCTCGATGTATAATTGTGCTGGGTTTGTTTATTATCTTCTCATTTTAAAATTAAAAAGTATTAGACAACTGATTTTTTAAAAAACAGAAAACATTTTAGACTCAGTAAAAAATATTTTTCTAACAAAGTAGTTAATATCTATTTAATCTCACTCAATATCACCACATTTCTAATCAATCCACAATTACTGACTCAGGCTGACAGTGGATGGATAGTATAACAGAAGGGAGGATATGTCATTAAGAAATGTGTGTTGTTAGTGTGCCAGGCATTGTGCTAGGCACTAGAGATCCAAATGCAAAGAATGAAACAGTTCATACTCACATGGAGTTTACATTTGAACGGGGGGATGACAAGTTTGTACCCAAGTATATATAGAATCAAGAGAACATAAATCCACAGCTAGATGGGAGCTTACAGTCTACTTGGACACTAATTTCCAGGAATCAAATCCCTAGATGTACTTCTCAGAAAGTCTTTCTTTAGCACTTAATTATCACTGCATGTGGCTCTCTTAGGTGCTTTCTTAAGTACAGGATGGAAACTTGCTCTCAAACAGTTGATTTTTGAGGCAGATGCAGGAGAGGACAAATACAAAGTGTATAGAAAACAAGCACAAAGTCCGTATGTGAATGGCCAGAAAGATATTGCCATTGGCAAAAGGCAAGTGCATTTAAAGAGTGGGTAAGGGGATAAGAATTAATCAGGAAATATAACAGGGGGAATTTCACTTGCAGAGTATAGACGTGAGGCAGAACTGCACAAAGTCATCAGCTTCACTTTCTCCTCCAGAGTCATCCAAGTTGGTGGCAAGAGAGAGGTGGAGATGGCTCAGACAACAGAGGGAACAGACAGAGAGTTTGAGTTAGGGATGCTAAGACACAAATACCCTCTCTCTAAGAAGCTGCAAGCAAGCGGATAGAGACTCTAGACATCAAGCTTTGATATGACTTCGGAAGCAACAAGTACAAGGAAGTATAAGGTTTTCAACAAGAAATGCGTAAGATAACAATAATGAAAATTTCTCCTTAAAGTAGAATAAGGAAAATAAGAGACTGAATGGCAATAGAAGTGTTGTTAGGACGGACTGACGTATCTAGATAATGTGGTTCAACCATTTTTCAGTCATGTCCAACTCTTCCTGACCCTTTTGGGATTTTCTTGGCAAAGTCTGCTCTTTCCTTCTCCATGCATATCTCTACATCTTACTCTAAACAATATATCACCTTCTTATGCAATACATAGAAGTGATAAATTAATTTATAATTTAGGTTTACATTAACAAAATATATTTTGAAAACAAAGTGTGATTGACCTGATCATGTCCTAATCTATGCTTTTAGATATTCACACCTAGGGAAAACCCTCAGTAGAAAGATCACACGGCCATAACGCAAAACATCATCATTTATCTGGGAGGAGCTCCCTGAGTCCATACAATGCTTCTCATAATAGTATGGAGTACAAGATTCTACCATCAGGTTTGTCCTTGAGATTTTTTATTATTATGAGACAGGAGAGAAGTAATCTCTGCCTCAGGAACTCTTTCCATCAACAAGAATGAGTTAGGAGGTAGACATCACTTCCAAATCCCCACTCTTTTTTTTCTTTAATGACTTTGTTTCTATAGAATTCGGTTTTCTGACATATGAGGGGGTTGGCCTAAATGACCTTTAAGGTCTCTTAGCTCTAAATCTATTATTCCATGGTCCCTGCTAGTCTAAGGACTAGTTAAATATTAACCACAAAGCACTTTGATCCCCTTGAAAAAAAAATACTCCATAAATAAAGCAAAAAATTGGCATATGCTTTGAAGTATATAAAAATCATTAAATTATTTCCTAAAGTCATAAAGAAAAACTGGGATAAACTGGAAGAGAACCACACTGCCCTGTTTTTCTCAGTTTCCTACAAAAATCAAACGATCTTGTCTTCATCAATACTTGTAGCTGATGATCCCACAAAGCCTTTCAGCAGACTATATTGTGCAAGACAGAGGAAAACTTCGTAATGGAGACAATTTCTCCCTGAAGCAAGTCTGTGAGCTTTTAATTATATTTGCACTGAATATTAATGCTGTCTTTTCCTGGGCTCCAACTTTTTACATATCTCCTGGAGTTTCTTCATTTGCAAAAGGGTAACTGCAGACTGTCTGTGATGATATCATCACAGGAAACCCTGCATATTGTTGAGAATTTAACTCTGCTGGAGTTTTTTGACATAAACCAAAGCTTACGTCGTTTGGAATGCTTCACTTTTTCCACCCTTTTTCAACAAGGAGGGAAAACTGCTGGAACACGACAACGAATATTTGGGTCACAGCTTGCTTTAATGATGCATTTCTGAAAGGACTGTTTTGATCCTGTATGCTTTTTGTTTGTTTTCTCTTATCCTCTGCCCCCCGTGAATCACTTGTCAAGTCCTATTGACTTTAACCTTTGTAACATCTTTCCCATATGTCCCCTCGTCTCCTCTGACTTTGCCATTTCCTTGCTGCAGGCTCCTCACCTCGTACCTGGCAATAGCCTGCTGACTTGTTGTCTGCCACAAGGCTCCCCCCACTCAGCTGTCAAAATGATTTTCCTAAAGGGCAGTTCTCACCTTGTCACTCCCCTACTCAAGAAACTCTACTGGCTCCCTATCACTTCCAGAATGATATAGAAAATCCTCTGTTTGGCATTCACAGTCTCTCATAAAATTCTTTGTCTATCCTTTGGATTTCTTACACCTTACAACCCTTCCCTGCCCTAAAATGTACCCCTGTGATCCAGTGAAATTGATCCCCTAGCTGTTCCTGGAACAAGACACTCCATCTCCCAGTTCTGGGCATTTTGACTAGCTGTCTACCATGGCTGGAAAGCTCTCCCTCCTCATCTTTGCCTCCTGGATTACTTGACTTTCTTCAAGTTTCTGCTAAAATCCATACAGGATTGACTCCCCTTCTGTCTGCTGATTATTTTAATTTATCCTATGCATAGCTTACATGTACACAGTTGTTTGCATGTTTTCTCCCTCATTGGACCGTGAGTTCATTGAGAGCAAGAACTGTTTTTTGCCTTTCTTTGCATCCCCAGGACTTAGCACAATGTCTGGTACATAGTAGGGGCTTTATAAATTTTACTGACTGAATAGCTAGGGACCAACTAGAGACATATGGAAATAGAGAGACAGACTTCAGAAGGTAGACATGAAGAGGAAGACATCCCCTCGTCATTTCCCTAATCTCTAATTGCCTCTCCAGAGATTTAAAAAAATTCTTCTGGGTGAGAATAAGGCTTCTTGCTTAGTTGAGCAAGATTTTTGCTTCTTTCCATCTAAAGAGCTCAACAGTTCTTGTGTATCTTCCAGTATATTCTAATAAGTATAACTTCTATGGTCTCTGACAGTTTTTTTGGATAAATGGGATTATTATGCACTACTTGTCATGGTCTTTTGTATAACTAGCATTTGGTGGGAAGGGGTCAAGTTGGGCAACAAAAATTAAGGACATTCTCCCCCTTTTAAAGAATAGTGACTAGGGAAGTTAGCTGCTTTTGAACTAAAAAAAAATCATGCAATAGACCAGTAATATTTGCAAGGACAAATAAATACAATTCTAGTCTAGTACCCCTCTCTCTCAAAGGAGAACAAAATAGCTAACCTCCTTGCCTTTTCTCCTGCTTCCCTCATGAAGGACCCACAGTTTCCCTTTGAAAGGGATTTTAGAGATATCTAGCCTTGTTTCCCCTCAAAACAACTTTCTCCTTACATGGACATCCCATAAGGATACACACATCTTACACATGTGGGCAGCACACACTTTGCAACTGATTGATATGTGACCTATGCAAAGTACTTACTGATAGAAGCAGGACTAGAATCCAAGTGTCCTGGCAATCAGCCTAGCATTCTTTGCACTATGCTATGATCCTTTCCTGCTCCATGATCTGTGGGGTTGGATATCTATTGAGAATAATTATTTTTATGCTCTTTGCTAAGTGCAAAATAATTAACTATCTGGCCAGCAGAGGGAAAAAAATGAATATTAGTAGGAAAATTAAAAGGAGCTTTCGAGTACAATCAATTTTTGATTATTCATAAGTGGATGATTGACTTTTGTGAATCATTTGAAGCTTAGAGTCCCTTGACAGAGTCTTAGGATGCCAGTAATATAGCAATTCTGGGAGGCGATTGGATTAGGGCTGAGTATTCTCTCTTTCCCTCCTTTATCCACTCTCACTGGGTTGAGTAATTCCTTTAACTTTTCTGAGTTTCAGTTTCCTCATCTGCAAAATGAGATTACTCCTCCTCCATATTACCACTACCCTCTAAATTTAATTGGTTGCCACCCCTTTTTGGGTCTACCTAAAAAAACATCTCTCACATCTATTCCCTTCTCTCTACTCACATAGCCATCAACTAGTACAGACCCTCTTCTTTCACCTGGACTATTCCAATAGCCTCTGAACTGATCTTTAACTCTCTTTCTCCAACATATTTTCTACTCAGCTGCCAAAGTAATTTTCCTAAAGCAGAGGTATAGCCATATCATTTCTTTGATGAATCCTTTGATCAATCCCTCCAAACTTACTTTGGCTCTGATGGTCAAATACAAACTACTTCTGTCTGACATTTAAATTCCATTACAGCTTAGATCCAATCTACATTTCCAACCTTAATATATATATCACTCCCCTTCATACACTCTTTGGATCAGCAAATTTCTTTTCTGGCTATTCCCTACACCTTCCTCAATCTCCCATCTCCATATCTTTTCACCAGGCAAAGGAAGGTGTTCCCCATGATTGGAACGTGCACCCCATTCTTACCTCTATTTCTTAGAATCCATAGCTTCCTTCAAAGCTCAGCTTAAACCCTTCCTGATCCACCTAGTTGTTAATATTTCTTCCTCTACAAATTATCTTGCATGAGGCATCCCCAAATCTTTGGGACTTTAAGCTTTAATAGCTTACAACCTTACTAAGACTTTTGGAACACCCAGTATTTATTTTTATCTCTATTTTGAACCGACTCATATATGTATATATTGTTTCCTCCTATAGAATGTAAACTAGAGTTCAGTATCACTTCATTTATATATATATATATATATATATATATATATATATATATATATATATATATATATGTATATCTGTTGCCCCAGAACAGTGTCTGATACACATAACACATGCTTGGTGATTCACTGAGCTTACTCCTAATACCAGCTCACAGGAGTATAAGGAACATACTTCAAAGTAATATTTAAATGTGCTGTTACTATATGAAGAGAAAATGCTTGCAGCTATCATGAGAGGGCTGCTAGCAACCTTCTCCAACCCAGCTATCAGAATTGTATCCATGACTGATGCATCACAGGAGAAGAAGAGGAAAGTTAATTCCCAGAGCCACTGATGTTTTCAGCTTTTCATCCTAGAAGAAGGAAAAAATATATAGACATGTGTGTTCAGAGGAAGGTAAAAGAATGGGAAAAGGACTTAAAATTGGGTCATATGAAGATGGAAGGAAGGTGATAAAGATGGTTTAACATGAAGAAGAAAAGATTTAGAAGAGGTATGGTCACAGTTTTCAAATATCTGAATGACTGTCATGTGAAAGTGACATCAGTCTTGTTTTCTTGGCCAAAAAAGTAGAACGAAGATAACGGATAGCTGTTTCGTCAAGGAAAATTTCATATCCACATAAGAAAAAAAATCCCTGATGCTTAGATATACTAAAAAAATGGAATGGGTTACCTAGGACTTCCTTGCTAGAAGGATAGATCTTTATCCATCAGGGGTATGATAGAAACGATTCATCCATTGGCTAGGGTTGGACTAGAATAGCTTCTGAGATCCCTTTCCAGTTCTTCAATTCTGAGTCTATGATTCCTATACACCTTATCATCCACTAGACTGCACAAGACCAGGATCATCTTTGTGTCTCTCACAGGATCTTGCAGAGTGTCTCACACATATTTTGTGCTCAATAAATATCTCTTCAGTGGATGGATGTCAGATGCTTAGAAAGACTAAGATGAAGAGAAGTTCAGGGAGGGGGGCTAAATTCTGTTTTATTTTGGTTTGAAATACAGAAAACACTGGCATGAAGAGACCTCAAATCAGGGAATCAGCTAAGATATTATATCAATGATCCAGACATGAAGAGGAAAGAGCCTGAATTAAGGCAATGGCATTGGAAATGGGAAGGAACAGGGGAAAAATTGTGATACTAACGCAAAGTTAATGGAATTGGAAATTGATCCAACCATCTAAGAAAGCAATTTGGAATTATGTCCAAAGAGTTATAAGATTGTGTATACCCTTTGACCTAGAAATACCATGAATAGATCTGTTTCCCAAGGTGATCAGGGAAAAAGGAGAAGAATTTATATGTTCTAAAATTTTTTATAGTAATTCTCTTTATGGTGGCAAAGAGCTAGAAATTGAGGGGATACCCATCAAGTGGGGAATGGCTAAACAAGTTGTGGTATATTATTGTGACAGAATACTCCTGTGCTGTAGGAAATAATGAGCAGGCTGATTTTAGGAAAACATGGAAAGACTTGAATGTAATAATTAAGAATGAAATCAATAGAACCAAGAAAAGACTGTATACAATAATAGCAATATTATTCAAAGAACAACCATGAACGACTAAGTAATTGTGCATATTATAAATATTTGAACCAACTACAAAGGATCTATAAAGGAAGATGCTATCTGCCTCCAGAGAAAGAACTGATAAATAGAAGTATGTATGGCATGGTTTTACATATATATACTATTTGTGTGTGTGAGTGTGTGTGTGTGTGTGTGTGTGTGTGAGAGAGAGAGAGAGAGAGAGAGAGAGAGAGAGAGAGAGAGAGAGAGAGAGAGAGAGAGAGAGAGAAGCTTTCTCTAGTAGGGGGTTGGAGTGGGAAGACAATTCAGAACTTAAAATGTAACAAAAAATAAATTTTAAATATTAAGTTAGAGAAAAAAAGAAAGAAACAGGAGAATACAGGGTGGGGAAATCTGTGACAATCAGTATGATAAAAATCTCTTAAGAAACAATTATGTGTGTATAGTTCTGAAGTGACTTTTTCTTTTCAAGTTTTATTTAGGGAGTTTAAACATGAAAGTACTTCACTTAATCAGCTTATATTTTGCTAAGCCATCTGTCCTAAAATAAGTGTTAGAAATTTTCTGCTGTTCTTACTGTTAAAAATATCCTCTTGAGCAGGTATAAATGGAGGATGGTAGAGATTCTAGTACGTATGGTGTAGCTTCTTCTAGGAATTGTTGTTGAAGTAACAGAGAAGATTATGGGTTTGGGGGTGGGTGGGTGGGTGGGCTATAATCACATGCTCTGCAGATTTTTCACTTTTAGTTGTGAGACCAATTATTAAGTCTGTTCATATGCTACAACTTCTATAATTATATTTAGGTACTGATGGGTATAGTACATGGACCGATTTCCATCATTCTTTAAAGAACCATGCTGAGCTTTCAATGTCCCATAGGAACATGACATTCCAGGCCCAGTTCTCTTAGTTCTCCCAAATATTCAAAGGTGAGTATAGCAATACATGAAATTCATTAATCTTTCGCCCCAATGAAAAGCCACTTTATTTTGGTCCAGAGTGGAAAGATGACTAGGGGATCCTATTCTAAGTAGATTCATACAGATATGCATATTAAAACATCTGCCTTAGTTTCAGGCAAAGCCAATGTTAATTCTTCACTCCTGCTTCCAATACATAGTACTACTAAGGAAAACATCTTGGAATCGACCCATTATGATATCACAAAGGAAAATGTCACAATTTACCATGGAGAGGCCATTGTCATATACAGATGCT
Source organism: Bettongia penicillata ogilbyi (assembly GCA_023548195.1). Classification (NCBI taxonomy): domain Eukaryota; kingdom Metazoa; phylum Chordata; class Mammalia; order Diprotodontia; family Potoroidae; genus Bettongia; species Bettongia penicillata. The sequence goes on along the minus strand of JAJHZJ010000666.1, from coordinate 823,223 downwards.
AACTATTGCTTAAAAATCACTATTTCTATACTCCCAAGTTAAGAATGAAGGTCAGATAAATTATTAGAAAGATAAGCACTTATTTTCACCTATATTTCAAATTCTATCCAAATGTTTTCTCTAATTTGCAAAAAAATTCATTAATTTTTTGATGTTTACTTTCTCTACAGCAAGTCGCATATGATTTCTTAGCAAATATCAAAAGTAGTCAGAAATATTAAGGATACTGTTTCACAAGGAAATCAGGGCAAGAAATAATGCAAAATAACCAAACTCCTTTGTTATCTCTAAATCACAAAAATTTGAAAACCCAGTGAATTCTGGAGAATCACCAAAAAGACTGGGAAACTTCTGAATCATAGTGGGAAACTTTTGAATTGAACAGATTCCATCTGGCTCACTGACTGGATTAAAATCAAAAGATTTAGTCGTTGCTTTGTTCCTTATGGTAGGTACATGACTCTGCAAAAATAAATCTGATCCTGATTTAAGTACACACAGACACACATCAAATCACTTTTTTCTTCTACTGTTGATACCCCCTCTACTCTAGAGATTTAAAAAGGTCTTAAACAGAAATCTAACTTTTCAGTACAACTTTTAAAGTTTCTATCATTACAATAAATTCTTTATATATTTCTTAAAATTTCTTTTGGTCTCCTACAGATTAACTGACAAGAGTCAGGAACTAGGGTGCTTCCAAGGAGATACTGGAGAGAGCAGTTCCTGCTCAAATCTGGTCAGAAAAGAGACAATTCCCTTTCTATGCAGAGGTGGGGCTCTTTAGATATAGGCTACTACATATAAAGTCAACCACAGTCAGTATGTTCATTAGGTTTGATGAAGTACATTTTTTTGGTCTGTTTTAAATTTTTTGTTACAAGGGATGGCTCACTACAGGAGACAAAGGAGAGATAGGTGTAGTGTTCCAAAAGTCTTAGTACTTTTTTTAAGCTTTAGTGCTTTAAAGTGAAGTATTTTCATTTAAGTAATAAAGCTTAAAACTACCCTACGACTTTTGGAATATCCTATGTTTGGAAAGGAAGATCACCTTAGAAAGATCACTTTTAAAAATATATCAATAAGATTAATTTAAAAAAAAGAAGATTATTAAAGCCTAAGTATAATCTTGCCATAAAGACAGGGAAGAGTTTGTCTCTCATCTTCAGCCACCCAATTAACATGACACTTAATGAGAATTTTTTTTGGCTCAGAACAAAAATATACCTCTTTAAATGTTCTGTCTTCTAATTCTTATTAATTGTACAGTAAAAACAAATGAACAAAACCCCCCAAACCACCATTTAAATCGACAAACTGGGTTGCAATTTGTGTGGTAAGCACCAAGATGCAAGAAAAAGGGGAGAAAAATATAGCCTTTGCCATAAAAACAATACAGTAGTCAAAGAGATCTTGGAGGTCATTTTGCAGTCTCCTCATTTAATACATACAGAAACTGAATTTCATAGTGGCTAAGTGACTTACTCAAGGGCACACAAATTGTAAGTTAGCAGAGAGAGCATTTGAACTGATTCCTCTGTAGGTCATACTCTGAATTTCCTCCACCATGCCTTGCTTCTCCTTTTCAGCTTCTTTTATGTATTGTTCCTTCTCTTCACCATTAGAATGTAAGTTCCTTGAGGGCAGTGACTGTCTTTCTTTCTACTCATTTATATTCCCATAATTCAGCACAGGACCTGGCTCATAGGAAGCACCCAATAAATGCTTATGACTGACTGAATTTTGTTCTTCAAACACCAAATCTTTTGATCTTTGTACTGTATCATGCAAATAAAGCAACATTAATACAATTAAACACAAGTAGCTGCCACATGGTATCGAAACATGAAAATATGGAGGCTGGGACTTAGGAATCATGCCTAGGGTTCCAGACCTCATTCCACTACCACACTTTGTAAAGTGTTAAGTTTCTTGGGTCAGTTTCCTTAGTTGTTAAATAGGGGACTTTGACCAGAACCTCTTCCAACTCTAACAGTTTCTGAGTTCACATTCTTATGTTAAAGATACCTCAGGGCTCAGGAAGAATGGAGGTAAAGAATTACAGTGTGGTGGGGTTAATCTAGCAAAACTTCTTGATTTGATCTGGTCTCAATGACTGAGAAGATCAGTAATGAAAAAGACATTTTATGTGTATGTATGTAGAGGTGAAAGTGATCAGAATTTGTGCAGAAATTATTCATATCAAGTGACAAGTGACCCTTCATTTTGTAAATTTAAGTATGTACCATTCTCTTTCCATTTTCTCTTGCCTACATAGAGGATACAAACTAGATGCCATATGTAATAAAGAGCATTCTTAGGAGAAAGGACACAGGTGGACGCACCTTGAAATATAAACTATTTTAAGTCATGACTACTATTCTATTTGAAGGCTAATGTTATACAGATTCTGAACCTGGAAATAATTTGAAACTCATTTTCTTGTATATGCGGTGTGATAAATGAGCAGCTTGGTTGGCCAAAGGAAGCAGTAAAGATTGAAAAGTCTAACTTGTTTCAAGCACAAAGCTCCAGAAAATCAATCTTGGATTTTAAGGATTAGCAAAATCTTACAGGAAAGAATGAAAAACCAGTGAGCTGATTGGGAGGCTGGACCTTCTACTGAAAGAAGGAAATCAGATCACTTTCTGGTATTAGCACTTCATCCAACCAATGCCCCCTGAAAAGCGTATGTAGAGGTGGAAATTAACAAACTGAATCATATTTTAAGTGTACTTCAATAAAAGAGACTCATTTGGAAATGGGAATAATGCAATATATATTAATATATCTGTTGTATAAGTTAAAATTTTTAGAAATCTGCTTTAAAATGGGTCAAAATTGCTACATCACTATCTAGTGATACTAGATAGAAACCAAGCAGCTTTAATACAATTCTGCCAATGCTCTAACAGCTATCATAGATTTTTGTGCATATGTATACACACATGTGTTTATGGGGAAAATACTGAAAACCTAGCAAGGGATATGCCTCCTATATCGTTGTTTTTCATCCTTCATTTTCTAAGAAGGAAAATGACCATGGGTGATATTTTGACTTGCAAATGAGGCAATTACATCCCACAGAACTCATGCCTCCTCTATGCCTCACACAAATTCCTATGAAATGGAATAAGGAGTGGGCAAAGTAAATTTAATGGCTGGAGCTTGATACTAAACTTATAACTCAGACAATGCAAGCCTCATGGGACATTTTTTGAGACAGAACATTTCAGTGGCTGAACACTAAGCCCTAGAATGTAAACTTTAGTGGCTGATTTTTAATTCTGTCTTTTTCAGGGAGGTATTACTGTGCAAAATGGATAAGGAAAGACTATGGCACAATTAAACTCCTTTTAAAAAGAGTTTATTAAGTATTATTTCAGGGATGAGGCTGTTAATCATGAGCAGAGAGGACAGAAAGAGAGGGAAGCAGTTTACACTTTAAAAAGAAAGAGCTGTTGTGTTAATCTTTTGTAACGAAAGACAAGCACAGCAACCTGTAAGAACACCCAGCTGCCTGAAAAGTGACCCAGCTAGCTAAGTAACTCAGCACCTCCTCTCCTGTCTGTCTCCCTGCCCCCTTCTTTCTTCTATCCAAAGAAGGCAAATTTGGATGGCCAGAGGATGCCCAGTTAACTTCCCTTCCCTTCTCTTCCTTTCCCTTCCCTTCCCCTTACACCTACTGCACTCTGGAGCCCATAGATTGTACCACACTAGATCTCTGCCCAAGTTCCACCTAAGGGCTGTTTTCTGGACCCTCCTGGCTTAAGAGTGATTATCAATAGTAACTGTTGCTGTTTACCTCCTAGACTGATTTAGTTATTTTTCTTTGCCTCCTTAAAGGGACTCTCATAAAGAAAGAGTATAGCTAGACAAAAAGGAGAATTCCTCCGCTTAAAGGATAAAAAAATTGCTCTAATGACCTGCTAAGGGAAATTAGAGAAGTTTAAATTCTACCTATCGCTCACAATACAACAGAAAGTCATTTATCTAAGATATTTTAGGAATATCTCTGTCTGGAGGCTTGAGTCTCATCCTGCTCTAGGATTATGGAATTGACCCTCTACCCTCTATTCAAGTCATTTTTGCAGATTAGGGGTAGTTTAAGTCATTTGGCTAAAAAATCTGAGTCCATTCTAACTTCCATCTTTCTACCAACCTCAAATGTTTTCCAGATTTAGAATCATAGAGATTTATGGAATAGTGGAATTTCAGGACTGAAAGAGACCTTGGAGATCAATTGATTCAACTCAGAGAATCAGTAATTTGCTTGTCATCACAGAGCAAATTAGTGAGAGAGCCTGATTTAAAAGCTGAGTCTTTTGACTGTTCAGTTCTTTACCATCATTTAAAAGAGGTTCTGAAAAAAGATCAAGAAACAATAATACAGAATATGTAAAGATTGGTGTCAGGCAGGTAGGTGGCACAATGGATAGAGCACTCATCTTTACAGGTTCAAATCTGGCCTCAGACACTCACTAGCCATGTGACCCTGGGCAAGTCATTTAACCCTGTTCATCTCAATTTCCTCATCTGTAAAATGAGCTGGAGAAGGAAATGGCAAACCACTCCAGTATCTCTGCCAAGAAACTCCACAACTCATGAAAAGTCAGATACAGTTGAAAAGACACAACAAATATAGGTGTCATCATACTAAAAAAAATAACAATTTTTGTTTTTTATGGAAAAAGGAATAAAAACATTAAAGGACTGTTTCAATATGATTATGTGAAGTATTCATGAAGATGGAAAGACAAGTGGATTATGGAACCTCTCAACCAACAGGTATAGATGGAAAGAACCATTCTATAGCACAAGTAGTACAAAATGTCTAATGAAAAGTCATCCAAGAGACAACATAGTACCATCGATTGAAAGTAAAAAAACCAAACCCACAGAAAATATGGTACAGTGAAAAGAACACCGGGTGTGGAGTCAGAAGACCTCACTGCCCCCTCCACTCTCTGGATCTTAACTTCCTCATCTATAAACTGAGAGTGTTGGACTAAATGACCTTCAAGGTGTGTCCCTTCCAGCTCTAAATCTATGCATTTATGATGCAGGTTTGATTCTCTGCTCCGTCATTTATCAGGCATGTGATCTTGGGCGAGTCATTTAATCTGACCTTCAGTAAAATGGGCATAATGCATTAACCCACCTCACTTCAACTGATTTCATTTAAATGAGAAAATACAAGTAACAGTGTTTTATGACCATAAGTAATAATAAAGTCATCAGTCAGGAAAATAAACAATCCCATGGTTCTACCACTGTGAATTCTTGAGCAAGTTATGTCTTTGTCGGGACTCTGTTTCTTTATCTATGAAATGATGGGGCGAGTTTCAAGTTCTAGCTCCAAGTCTGAGTTTCTGAATTTTATGTAAAAAAGTAAGAATACATTTAGGAGAAAATTCATGGAGTTTATCTATTTTCCTTTTTATTCTGTTTACAGAGTATGAGCTTGTTTCTTGTAGATCTGTTTTAAAGTGGGCTGCTGTCACATGCATTTTTGATATTTTACAGTTGCAAAAGCTAAACTTCAGCCAAATGATTTGAATAAATTTCCACAAAGAAGTTGACAGCCATCTCAATTTGCAGGAATTCTTTACCTGGATTCAGTGAATTCTTTTTGCTGTTGTTGTTATATTTTATTTTATTTTCAACAAAACTGTTTTCATTAGAAATCCTATGAATTTTCTGCATTTAAAAAATATCAATATTCTAAGAAGGTCTGCCAAAGGAGTTCATGACACAAACAACCTTAAGAACTCCCAGTTGACTAGGATGTTGCTGTTCATCCTTAGTCTTCGATGAGGACCAGTGATGTTAAGACAGGTCTTAACTTGCCCGTGAACTGGATTTAAGTGAGGAAGAGTTGGACAATGTCACTCTCTCTTCCAGAGTCATTGAAATCCAGTGGCAAGACAAAAGTCAGGACGATTGGTAATGACCTGAGATGTAGTGGATGAACTTGGTATCTTATGTCTGACCAATCTCTAAGCACTTCAAAGTGACTATTTCAGTCACCTTCATGGTTACTAGAACAAATTATTCTCATCCACCCATTCCACCAGGGGAAGTCTTCACATGCTTGGGGTAGACACCTGCTAACTCACTAAAGGGTCTGAGACCCCTTGGTTACACTCAACCTGGTTTAGCCTATCTGTCAAGACAGTCTTATTGAGGTGTGGCTGCTGTGCATACTACAACTTCTTGGAGCCACAAGCAAGAGTTGAGTGACAGGTGGACACCAAAGGTAGATGAGCAGCTCTGAAAAGGGCTCACACCAGAGGTACTAGTCCTCCCTGAACACCCATATACCCCCCACTCTAGGAAACCCCATACATAGAAGTACATGAGAATCAAAGCAAAGAAATAGGAGTGTCCAACAGTGGCAAATGTAGCAAAGCCAAAGCAAATTTGTATGTCTGTTGGATTGATTAAAGATATAGGAGTTGAAAGTCCTTTCCCAGTAATTTGAGAGATCCCCTTCCCTGATAAATAATAAAAATATTATCAAGGAAGAGGAGCTCTCAAATTATCTGAGAGGAAAGAGATTGGAACCTATTAATAAATAATAAATATTATTACCCCCCCCCTCAAAAAAGACTCCCATGATCCAGGGAAAGTCATCCCAACTGAACCTTATTAACCCACTTCTTTCTACATAAGATACTCTTAAGATCAAGGATATAGACATTGATAGGACCTTGTACAAAGCCCTAAAAACTACTTTTGGATCATCTCCAGTACAAAACTTCTAGCATAGATCTTCAAGAGATAGAATATTGCTCTTTGGAAGCAATGGACAAACCACAAAGGGCAGCATTTCCCTGTTCTACAATTTTTCAACATCCTCACCAGTAAGTGTGTTTCTGTTGATGTCTCAGCTTCAAACGTACCTTGTCTATTTTACTAAAAACAAACATATAACATTTATCCAAAGTTTATACAAGACCAGCCTCTTGGCTGCTGAATGTTTTCCACGTGTATCCTCCTTCTGAGATTTCTGCCAGTGCTCTATCAATAAAATACTGAAGTATCTGGTAACCACAGAACATATTAACACTCAATTCTCCTCTCTCTATAAGCAGTTTCTTATGGGTTCAGCTATAACCTTTCTGTAGATGATTTTCCAATCCCTCTTCCCTATCGCTAGTGTCTCTCCTGAGTCACAAATATACTCAACTGAATGCTGTCCCCACCTGCATGTCTCAGCATCATCTTGAACCAAACATAAAAAAAAAAACAGAACACAATTCATTTCCTCCTTCTCTTCTTCCCTGTTCTTTTCAAGGGTACTGACATTCTTCAAATCATACAAATTTCTAACCTAGGAGTCATCCTCTTCCGTTTCCATTTATTCTGTTCTAATTAGGTCCACTATAAATTTATGTTGCACAATCTCCAATAGACTCTCCACTTCACTAGGATTTCCCACCTACTCTAAGAGGTAATTCAAAACTTGGGGGCAGGAGGAAGAGGAGGTAGAACAAAGAAAAACTGAAACTTATAGCTCCACACATAAGATCATAGAAAATGATGACATTGGGAAATAAGGATATCATTAATATAATGCTGATGAGCTGTCTTGAGTGGGCAATCTCTGTTTCTCTCAGTTATGATTGATGCATCTGCTTTTATCATGAATGTCTGTCAATGACTTTTGGTGACTAAGGAGATTTAATTCAGCCTCCATGGAACTATGGGCAGCTGGGAAACCCAGTGGCGGTGCACTGGACTTGGAATCAGGAAGACTCAGCTTCATGAGTTCCCAATCTGACCTCAGGCATTTATTAGCTATGGGACCCTGGGCAAGTCACTTAACCCTGATAACTTCCTTACCTGTAAAAGGAACTAAAAAAAGAAATGGGAATGTGTTTGCCAAGAAAATTTCAAAATGAGTTACACAAAGAGTTAAACACAACAATAATGATGGAATTAAGCTTATAGCCTGCATTCGAAATCAATGACTGGAAGGCTACCTAACATTCACAAGCAGCCTATGAAGGAGAATACAGCCAGGAAGTTTCAGGATTGATGGAAGTTTTCTTCTTTAGTTAGACCAAATATAATTCCTCTATAACAATTCACTTGCAGTCAGGATGGGGTTTTCAGGATCAATAAAAGGATGGCAAAAGGTGGAGGAGTTACCAACATGTTGGATCATGATGAGAATGAAGGTCAAAAAAGTTCTTGCATTAAATGAAGAATCTGCCACAAACCAGATCTACTAGAAAATAAACAATGTCTTGTTCATCTCTGTGAACAAAACCTAGTATGGTGCTTTCCTTGTGTACGATAAGTACTTAATTAATATCTGTTGAGTAAAAGAATGAAGCAATAAAAGAAACCAGAGGAATAAAGGTCCCAGGGTCATATATTCAGAGGGGGAAGAGCCCTCAGACGTCTTTTAGTCCAATGCAGTCATTTTACAGACGATAAAACAGAGGCCAAGGTTATGTAAGGGATGTGATCAAGAAATTACTAGTACTAAAAGACAGAATTTGAATCCAGGCCCTCAGAATAAAAAGCCAGTGTTATTACTATACCCTACAATGCTGATCCATATAGATGAATATATTTATAGAGAGAAAGAACAAACAGCATGAATTCAGGGAGAACATTTACTAATAAAGCAACTTGGGGAGGTAGGCCCTCCTAATACCATTATTTCTGTCTTATAAATTAGCAAACAGGCCCAGGGAGGTGATGTGCCTGTAATCATACAGCTAAATAAATATTAGAGGCAGGATTTAAAATCCATGTCTTTCTGACTCCCAAGTTCAGTGCTCTATCCACAACAAGAAGTTGCTTTCCTAGAGAAATGAGGGAGTTAGATGGTGCTGGGTCTAGTCTGGAAGACCTGAGTTCTAATCCAGCCTCAGATACTTCCTAACTGTGTGATTCTGGGCAAATCACTTAATCCCAGTCTGCCTCAGTTTCCTCTTGTGTAAAGTGCAGATAATAGCACCTAATATACAGGTTTGTTGTGAGGATCAAATGAGGCTATATTTATAAAGAGTTCAACACACCACATAGCACATTGGTTCTTAATAAATGGTTTTCATTCTTTTCCTTTCCCCCCATAGAGGAGGAAAAATTCTGATCATGAATTCATGCTGTAATGCCAAATACACTACTGGCTACAGAAAGAGCAGCCTGGGTCACAGAGTTTGTGAATGGAAAATGCTATCAGTCACTTAAATTGTATTTGATCATAGAAAGGTAACTATTTAAAAAAGGACTATTGTATGTGCTCTGCATACGTTATTAAAGCAAATAATTAGAAAACAGTCTTAAAATTTTTTATTCTAAAAGCATGCAGCAAGATACAATACAATGTCATGCTGTATTATAAAAGGTTTGTGTTTTATTTTGATCCAGACTTGCAATTTCATTGGCACAGAAAACTCAGTATGGAAACTCCTTCAACCAATGAAGAATGATAATTAATCTATAATTTGCGATGCTGTTTGTCCTTCCAAACTGTAGCACATGTAGTGGCCACACTCTGGATAAAACCATCTGGGCTATACCAGGTTGAGGGTAACTGACGGGGTTGACTTAGTGGGATGTCTCCTCCAAGAGGGTGAAGACTCCCCCTAAAAAGGGCAAATGAGAAGAAATTCTGCAATTTAGTCTTCCAGTGTTGTCTAGGGCTTGGAAAGGTCTAGTAGTTTGCCAAGAATCATAAACCAAAGATGTGAAACAAGACTTGAACTCAGGTCTTCTTGACTCTTAGGCAGGCTCTCTACTCAATGCACCAAGTTGCTTCTCCTTATAAAAGGATCCTTTGAGGATTTAGAAGGCACTTTTACATTGTGAAGTGACCTTAGGGCTATCAGATGCTTAACTGTTCTAGTTAACAGAGCAGTAGAAAATACTGCCATTCCTCTGTCTAGTTTGAGGTTCCACTATTTTGAAAGGGTTTGGTGAGAATTGAGAGAAAAGATAAAAACACTTAAGCGGTTAGAAATCCATGTCTGTCAGGAAGAGTAAAAGGAATCAAGGACATTTAGCTTTGAAGAGAGAAGGCTAAGGGAAGAAAAAAGTTTTTCATTTATATTACAGGGATTTTGATTTTTTTTTTTTTCACAAAAGATATTGGTCAATAGTTCCCAGCCTTCACTGATAACACGACAAAAGGAACTTAATCTAAGCTGTAGAATGAGGAAATTTAAGACATAAAAAAAACCCATCTGATGCAGAAGTTTCTAGTAGGTATTTATGCAAATTACTTTTCTAGACCACTTAAAAATCATAATAGATTACTATCAGATCATAAATCTAGACCAAAAAGAGATTATAAAGGCCATTTAGTGCAATCCTGGTGTGTGTGTGTGTGTGTGTGTGTGCTTTACATTAATGGGGAAACTGATGCCCAGGAAGGCTCAGTGACTTCCTGCAGCCACATAGGTAGTAAATGTGAAGGACAGTCCTTCTAGAGTCAGATTCAGTGCTCCTTCTCCCATAATACTTAACTCATTTCTAGGATAAATGCCCACCTGAAGATAGAGTAAATACTGACCTCAAAGGAACTTCCTATCTCTATAGCAAGAAAGGAAAACGCATTTATATTTTCCAGATTTGGCTACTTTTTAAATTGGGGGGGGGAGTAGAAATAAGGAATTTGCTTCATCTTCAAGACCCATTTTGGAACCGTGAGATTTATTTTACAAAGAAGGTCTCCCAAGGCAATGATGGACCATGTCTACATGACCCTCTAGATCACAAACTTCTTTGGAAGAATAAGGTATTTTTTAAAGGAATAGGCTAGGAATTTTCCTTTCCCCCTCTTTGGCAAATAGTGTCTCACATTATATTATTTCTTCTGGTTGTAAAACGATAGTTTGTGAGAATTTTGCCTAAAAGAAAACTTCCATGTAGTACAACAAAGTTTAGTTGCCTAAAGCTGTAACAACAAAAGCAAGATAAAACAACCTCACTTTCTAAAGTGACAGAAAACGCTAAATCTTAATTGATTTATCTGTGCCTTTATCCCACTAACATTTGGCCCCACTTCAGGCCCAGTAATAAACAGAAGATATAAATTGCACGTTTTCTTTCAATTCAATGAGCATTTATTAAGTGCTTATTTTGTGGCCCAATGGAAATACTACTGGATACTGAGTCAATGAGCCTGGGTTCAAATCCTGTCTTGTATGATTGTCGGGTAAATTACTGCACTTCCTTTGGACTCTGTTTCTTCCTCTGTAAAGCAAGGAAGGCAGCTAGGTGACACAGCAGACAGAGTTCTAGGCTCAGAAACAGGAAGACTCATGCTCATGAATTTTTTAAAAGCAAGCACCCCAACATACATGGGGGGCCTGCTCTCACAGGTTCTTTGATCTGCTTTTCTAAAAGTAAAGGCAGCTTTTGAGGGGTCAACAATCACCTTAATCAAGCATGTATGTCTTTCACTTCATTCAGGGTAAAAAGTCAGAGAAACTTCAGAGAAAATACAGAGAAATCAAAGATCAATAGACAGGCTTGAACTGTCTGACATATATCACAGACAGACAGATAACTGTCTGTCCATACATACATAGTTACCAGAGAGGGAAGCACCAACATTTGAGTTTTCAAAGCCAGGGGGCTCCTTAGTAGCTTCCCAAAGTCTCATCTGACCAAACAAAACACTTCCAGTCAGTAAGCCCCAAAGTAAAACCTCACCCTCAGAGTATACATTTCTTAGAGTCAGAGGGTATCACACCCTCGAGAACCAGTACCTCATTAGAAACTTAACAAATGGTGTGAGCCTTCCTACAAGTCTTCCCAGGCCCATTAACAGGTGGGGAAGACCCTCTCTACTCATATTATTCAATTAGAAGCACTTGATTTTACTAAAACAAAAACAGTAAAAGATCCTACTTTGCTTGCCATTACAATGTATTCAAATATGGTGGCCTCTGACATTTACTAGCTGGGTGACCCTGGGAAAGTCACTTAACTCTGTTGGCCTCAGTTTCCTCATCTGTAAAATGAGTTGGAGAAGGAAATGGCAAACCACTCCAGTATCTTTGTCAAGAAAACCCCAAATGGAGTCATGGAGAATCAGACAAGACTGTAACTACTGGACAGTAACCACAAAGGGGTGGAATAAATGAGATCCATCCTACAGACTGACAGAGACTACACCTGGGAACTTTCAGGTGAGGAAACTCCCTTTATCAATACAGGTCAACACCTCTGCAATTTTAGAGTTTTAAAAGGCTGCCTACAGAACTGGGAAGATCAGTGACTTGCCCAAGGTCACCCAGCCAGTATGTCAGAGGCAGGATTTGAATTAAGATCTTCTGGCTTTAACGTTAGCATTCTACCCACTAGCCATGCTGCCTCTCATTTTCTTTGTTAATTTCCCCCACTCCAAACATCCAGCTCAACACTCTGGCTCTATGTTTCCTTATGTCTCTCTCAAAAGTTAGGTTCACACCTCAAACAGCCTTATTTTCCCTATCAACCCATTTGTTCTTATGAACTCATTGTTCTTCCATCATGTATTAATTTATCTAAACCTCTAGGAATCTATTTTCAGTTTGTACCACCCCTTCTGATAAGTAATTCTAAAAGTTCGCTATCTGATATTGAAAGTGGCACTTGTTTTTGCTTATCCTAAAAGTGCTTATCTTCCTATGAACCCATATTTCTCTGAACCATTAGAGGGTTCTCCCTTCTTCAGGATAACCAAATTCTACAATTCATGTTAAAAAGTATTTCCATACCTATCAGTATCTCAACTATATCTCCTCTCAGTCTTCACCTGTCAGTTCTTGGCCCTTACCTCCATTTATAAGTTCCCAAAGCAGGTCATACTGCCCACTGAGAGGGGACAGAATGATCCAAAGCAGGAGGTGGTAGTAGCCTCAGGTACAATTAGGAGGGATTTAAATAAAAATAAGGGGGCAGTGGAAATATAAGGAAAGAAGAAAAGAGCAGAAAGTTTTGAAAAACTGTTCATACGTGTTTCATCTGTTGTGTAATAGAGTTAAAGCTGTAGTAATTTTATTATTTTCCAAATAAACACACAAAATGCAAGTTATAACTGATCAGTGGTCAGGTTCACCAACAGGTCTTAACAAGCCAGTGTTGGCAGGTGAGCATGTTACATATTGTCAGGAAATCTAGCATGCATCAGCAGGAATATCTGTACATAATGACTTGTTTTCAGTATAATAATGTATGGTTACATGATGCCATATTGCATTATCAAAATTTCAATTTCAATATTAAAATTTCAATTTCAATTTAAAAATCAACAAATTTATAATAAATTATTAAATTTAAGATGTCTTTTAAAAAATATATTTTGTATATATTGTAATGCTAATCAGAGAGTTAAAGATCTTCCTCACTCATTAATGGGCCTGACCATTAAGAAAAACTTGATTAGGGGAGGTCCGCACCTTTTGTTAATTTCTAATGCACTAGTTCTCAAGGGTTGTGATGCCCTCTGGCTCTGAAAAATGTATAAATACTCTGAGGTGAGGTTTTACTTTGGGGATTGCTCATTGGAAATGTTTGGCCAGTTGAGACTCTGGGCAGCTGATAAGGAATCCCCCAGCTTTGAAAACCCAGATGTTGGTGCTTCTCTCTCTCTTAACTATGTATGTACAGTCAGAGAGTTATCTGTCTGTTGATCTGTGATGTCAGACAGTTGTCTGTTGGTTGACCTTTATTTCTCTGTTTGTGTTTTCTCTGAAGTTCAGGGTGCTGACTTTTCCCCCTGAATGAAGTGAAAGCTATATGTGCTTGATTAAAGTGATTGCTGACCTCTAAAAAGCTGCCTTCCTTTGAGAAAAGCAGATCCAAGAACCTGTGATAGCAAACCCCACTCTGTGCATGTGGGGTGCTTGCTTTTACATATATTTTTTGAAATGATGCAAGTTTCAAAAAAAAAAAATAACCATTGAAGGGTTAAAAAAAGTAGATTTCCAGGGAGACATTGGGTAATTTTTTTAAAATGGGGATGGTAAGCCAAATAAATTTGGGAACCTCTGCCTTAGATTATTCTTCTCCCTTCTCTGACCCCTTTCCAGTTTAATTCTGTCTCTCTTATCCATAGTCCAGTAGTAAAAGGACCTCATTCAAAACCCACCTGATACCACCTGTGTGACAGCAAGTCCTCTAACCTCTTTGACAACCTCTCACTTTTCTTCTCCACAAAATGAGAAGGTTGGACTAGAAAAGTTCAGAGGTTCCTTCCAACTCTAGATCTAGGATCCTGTGAGCCTATATTCTAGGCACTAGGCTAAGCTGTGGTTGGTCCATTTTACCTGGTGTATCTTTACATTTTGTTCTGATGCCAACTTTGATAGCACTGAATAATTAGTGAAGTCAACATTTTACTATCCTCACCAACCCCAATGAATTCCATTTCAAGTCATCTCCAGAAAGACATATGGTGCCCATCTTCAGAAAAGGTCAAGATTCCAGGCTAATTACTACACTCTCTCTCTAAAATAACTGCCTTTGCCTTCTAGTGTTACTGAATAAATATACTTCAAGGGATTCAGGTCTTTGAGGCAGCTAGCTGATACCATGGATAGAGCACTGGACCTGGAGTCAGGAGGAATTGAGCTCAAAATTGACTTTAGACATTTACTAGCTGGGTGACTCTGGGGTATTCACTAGTAATTTCTGTCTGCCTCAGTTTCTTCAGCTATAAAATGTGAATAATAATAGTACCTACCTTCCAGGGTTGTTATGAGGATCAGATGAGACAGTACTGGTAACATGACTGGCACAGTGCCTGGCACATAGTAGGTGCTGAATTAGTGCTTTTTCCCTTCCCTTCTTCTTCATCCTCCCTAATACAGATTACAAACAATCCACCCCATGCCTTAATGGATTGGTTTTAGTGGGTTGCTACAGTAAAAAAAAAAAATTCCATTGCTGATGACCTTCCTTTAAGAGAGCCTTCCTACAATTAGCTAGATTGGTTATTGGCGAAACAGCACATAGACCATTACTGAATCTTTTCAGCTGGAATCCTCTCACCAGGAATTTAATTACACCAGCAAGAATTTCCCAAACTCAGGATCATTACTACAGCATAATAAGGCACAGGAGCAGGGCTTTAACAGAAGGTGATAATGGCTTGGAATGTCAACAACTTGAAAGGAAGAAGGAGTCTATACTTATTTTTTGTTGAAAATTTATATCTGCATTTTCTGAGAACTGCAGGAAGAAGAGGAACCTTGGGATATCTTCTCTCACTGTCATTTTCCTCTATAGTTAATATCCAGGAGAAGCTAGAGATGAAGAATCTTCCTAGAATAATGACTTTTAACCATAGCTTCTTCGAAAATGAATTAGAACCTAGGGAATGGGGGACAGGAGGCTTCCTCAGAGAAGGTCATAATTCTTGGGGTTGCTTTTTTTAACATACAGATCTGGATTTGACCTCCTCTGCTGGTTCACCTCTAGGGACACAGATCCACCTGAACAGTACGTACTATGTATCCCCCCCACCTATGATATAATAGTTTATATATTTCCTCTTTGTCTTGTATTTCCTTCTTCACATCCCATAATGGCCAAGGTCCTCCTGAAAGTCCTGATCCTAGGCCCACAATCCATTTATTTCCTGGCTCTGATAGAATTAATGTGGTCACCCTTCTCTCTAACACTATATTCAGCTTGGTAATCCCAGGGGAAACTGAAATTTCCCTAGAACTCTTTCTCTGTGGAATGGGTTTCTTGAGTTCTGGGACAGAAATTCTTTAGGCAGTGAAAGCAGCAAGAGGGGAAGATTCAAGAGTGAATCTGTCCTTCCATTTCTCCTAAAAAGAATCTTCTAGCAGAATTTCTGGACAGAAAACTGCCCAGAAAAGACTAGAGACATGCCAGCAGTTGTGGGAAATTACAAGGACAGATGGGCAATTTAATTTTGTCTCTTATGGATGGAGCAAATGATAGTGTTTCCAGATTATTGAGGGTGATAAGCAACAGTCTACTCTTTAGGAAATTTCAGAGATATATTAAAACATAACATCTCATTAGGGAAAGGGTGTTTGAATGCAGGTGTTAACCCTATTAATCCCCTTTCTCCATGTTTAAGGCAATAGCCAGTCCATTTTGAGCCCCTCTTCTTCTTTTTAGGGTATTAAAAGACATGTCAAGTTCTGAATGCCAACTCTTAGACTATGAATACCCTGAATGCAGAAATCATGTCTAATTTATGTCCATCTCCCTCAGAGTCTAGTATTGTGCTTTGCCTTGAATAGACATAGCAGTTACCTAGTTCAGTGGACAGACTGCTGAACTTGGAGCTTCTGAAGACCTGAGTTCAGATCCTGCCTTAGACGTTCACTAGCTCTGTGATGCTGGCAATTCACTAAACCTCCTTCAGCTTCACTTCCTTCTTCTGTAAGGTGGGAATAATAAGAGCACCGGTTGTTGTTCACTTGTTTTTAGTATCATCCCATCTGACTGAAAACCCATCTGGGGTTTTCTTGGCAAAGATACTGGAGTGGTTTCCATTTCCTCTTCCAGCTCATTGTACAGATGAGGAAACTGAGGCAAACAGAGTTAAGTGACTTGCCCATGGTCACGCAGTTAGTGTCTGAGATTATATTTGAATTCAGGAAGAAGAATCTTCCTGTCTCTAGGCCTGCCAATCTATCCACTGCACCACCTTGTGACCAAGAATAACCTACCTGACAGCGCAGAATAGATCATGGTGTGAAAATCAAATGAGTTAACATGTATACAGCTTCACAAAAAATAAGGCACTATATAAATGCTAGCTATTATTACCAATGATATTTTAGTAAACAAGTTATTTTGAAATTTCATGATTTTATAAGACAGGTGTAGTATGGGGAAATAAAATGAACTAGAAGTGAAAAGATACGAGTTCTAGATCTGGGTTCCCTTCTACTAACTAGCTGTGCCTCTGTGGTTAAGGTCTTATTTCTAAACTCCAGTTGCCCGATGTATAAAATAAGGAGGTTGGATTAGTTGATCCTTGAGGTTCCTCCAATTTCAAAGGGTTTATATTTTTAAGTGACGATGTCATGCTTTAAATCTAACCACTTGTTCAATATTACTGGGAAAATAAATTGGAAATTTATGTTGATGTATAACACATGAAGGTAAAATTCAAGTTAATGTCCAACATGGAACCCATAAAGATGTCCCCTACAGTTCTATTTATGTTTCTTTTGATAGATCCAATCATGTATTTGTTTGAACTGAGTGCTTTTGACTCCATTAAGTTTCCTTAGTATCTATCAGTAAATGATAATGTGATGGATGGATGACTTTTATGGTAGATGCTCCACCTTCATGTCCACAAACTGTTTTAAATCAATGAATGGAGTCTTGCTCAAAGCAAAAACCATTTATTAACTGGCTACTACATGTAAGACACTATACAAAGTACTGAGGATACAAAGACAAAATTAAAAACTAGGGACAGTTTTTAGCCTAGGATTCTGATTAATGAAGTTTTTAGTTCTTCCCTGTTTTGGTCATTAACCCTGATCTGATTGTTAGCCATAACATTCATGTATGTTTATATACATGTACAGTCTTTATCACTTTTGCAGATACAGCAAAATATATTTAAACATCCTGTGTGAAATCCTAATGGTTCCATCTCTCCATACTCATCTAATTTCTTACCCATTATAAATCCAAACGATATTCAGAGTCTTTCCTATTCTTTTGGGAATCTTAAGTGACTGATTAATTGAACCACTGCCCTCCCTTGCCTATTAAATGACTTTTGTCTGAGACCCCATGGGACCCTGCATAAAATGGGCAGAAGATTCCTTCGGAATAAAATTCAATCTCTGACCCCTCCTAGTCTGGTCTGGCCCTCAACTTACCCTTTCAGCCTTATTTCTTTACTATATGTCTTCATGTTCTTTGTACCACAGTTAAACTGGACTGCTCCCCATTCCCTGAACATCCTGACTCTTTCCCACTTTCACAGTTCTGTTCATGCTGTTCTCTCTGCAATAAAGGGCTTTCATCCATCTTTATCTGTTGGAACCATATCCCAGATTCAAAGTGCAACTAAAATACTAGTTTCTCCATGAAGGCATCTCTGATTCTTTCTTCTTCCCTGCCTCCTCTGAAGCCAGAATAATCCCTCCCTATTCTTGATAATACTCCTTATAATACTTTAGTGGATAAGAGGTTGCACCCTTTGGAATAGTACATGTGGGGTTGGGCCTGACGGGAATCAGCCCATGGAACATGCACTGAATTATCCCAGCCATTTTCAGGGAAACACTTGCTCCCTTCTTAAGGACTTGTCAGTTTGGGGTGATCTAGCCAACCCTGGGTGGACCTTCACCCTGTCATGGCTGGGAGATGGAGGAAAGGGGTTATCAGCTAGGAGTCTAAGAACAAAGCCTGCTCACTGGATCTTAAAATGGGTCTTAAAGAGCAAATGATTACACTTCCTAACTTTTTGCTTCTATATTCCCATGCGGCAAGTAACTCTCCTTCAATAGACTGCCTGTGAGCAAGTGGGGGATGGGCAGCACCCTTCCCCCACACTGGCAGCAGTCAATCAATCTATCAATAAACATTTACTAAGTGTCTGCTATTTGCCAGATCCTGTACTAAGCAAGGGGGATACGAATAAAGGCCAAGCCAGCATGGCGGCTGCAAGCACATACTAACTGATGATAGCAAGCTGAGCCTGGGCTAGCCCACCCAGGTTTGAACTCGGGACCCTGGCTTTATCTGTTTTGTACTTCTTTCTTGATTATAGAAGACCACACAATAATCCTCAGAGGAATGAGCACAGCTCTGGAGGTATGCATGTTTCAGGGGCTGGGAGATTCTGGGTCCTCTGCCAATGCTGTTTGCACGACTAGAGGATATAACCATTTTACATCTATTATAGAGCTTCTTGGAAGAGATGCAGACTACTGACCGGAGGATGAGCACAAGTACTAGCCTGAAGGGAACCATTTGGACAATGCAGGGCTGAAGTGAAATGCAAAATGTCTGTTCAGCAGTCCTGAAAATTATTCTGTTTTGATGAAGTGTTAGTGTAACCTATTTTAAGTCATTTGTCAATGTGTGTTTATGGCGTGTGTGTGTGGAGAGAGAGAGAGAGAGAGAGAGAGAGAGAGAGAGAGAGAGAGAGAGAGAGAGAGAGAGAAAATGCTGTCCTATATCTATATTATACATTAGCTACCTTTTTACTTCCCTCTTTGGGGGTATCCTGCACATGAGCCAAAACCTAAGCCTTAAGAAATTTTTCTTTTGATTGTCAGGTAGAGGTATAAAAAGGCAAAGACAACAAGCTCAAGGAGCTTTCCCCCTTTCTTTGAAAGTCAAGCTCCCACAGGTTCAAACCAGATCTACATGCATATAGATAGAAAACTGAGAATGTTTTAAAGATCTCAAGGAAGAGTTAAAACTATCATGGATGCGAAACTAGAACTCACTGACGCCTACAAAGTTAGTGAGGAAGGCGATTTAGAGCTGTGGCCTTCTAGTCTCAATGATTTAATTGTTAGACTAATTCACATGCTGTTTTATATTATATTTACTTATAAATTTATTTATTTATTTGCATGTGATCTCCCTCCCTCAAGCTTCTTCAAGTCAGAGATCACATCCAGTAAATTTCTGTATTCCTACTACATCTTTGGATACACAATACACAGAAGTGCAAATAATACCTATAGACTATAATGCTGAATTAAAGGAGGTGACTTTCTGCTCCTTCTTTATGATATTCTCAAATCAAATCAACAAGAATTTATTAGGTATCTACCATGTCCAAGGGGCTGTTCTAAGTGCTGAAGATATAAAGGGAAAAAAAGGTTAGTGTTCTTGCCATTACTCAGCACTAGGTAAAGCCTCCTGTGTTCATGTATACAGGGTGTCCCAAAAGTCTGAATGCAGCTTAAAACTATTAAAACTTTAAGCTATTAAAGTTTTACTCTGCTGTACAACATTGAGGACACTCTAATTAAATTAGTAGTTTTATTTATTGCAGGAGTAAACATACTAACTATATAAAATTAATAGTCATGAAATAATCTCTAGTATCAAAGTTGAGGAAATTCCATTGATTTAATAATGCTTTAACTTTTAAAATTATTTATTTCTGCACAGCTTTTATAAATAATGATAAAAATTGGTGAAAGTGAGTATCTGGGAAGATGGAGAAGTGAAAGGATGTAGGGAAGCAATTTTTTTTCATGTAAGAATAGAAATTCCAAAAAGAAAGTCTTAGAAATCCATATAAGGCATTTTAATTACAAAAGAGAGGAAAATGAGTAACCCTATGAAGAGTTCCAATATAATTTTTCAAGTATCATAAAACAACTGATACAAAAGTTGAAGTACCAAAGACAATATAAACAGGAAAAGAAACAACATAAATGTGTTTTTTCTCAACTTTAGAATATCTTTCAGAATGTCTTAAAGATCTCAAGAAAGAGTTAAAACTATCAAGAATGGAAAGAATGGAAGCTAGAAGTCAATGACACCCACAAAGTGAGAAGTAACTAATTGTGAAATGATAAATGTAATAATATAACATATAATAAATATATATAATATATAATAATAATAAACATAAGAGATTTGAAAATATCAAGGATAGAATCAGGA
Source organism: Bettongia penicillata ogilbyi (assembly GCA_023548195.1). NCBI lineage: Eukaryota > Metazoa > Chordata > Mammalia > Diprotodontia > Potoroidae > Bettongia > Bettongia penicillata. Next base: position 802,625 of record JAJHZJ010000666.1, on the reverse strand, counting down.
GCAGAATTGAATATATCGAAGATCAAAATCCACAGACTAGTAGAAGTAGAAAAACAAGCTCAGAAAACAAGCTAGAAATCATGAAACAACATGTGAGAGCAAAATTCAGCAAGTTCAAGCTTCTTGAGATTCTGGAAAACACCAAAATTTAAAATAATCTTGTCCCTAAGTAATCCTTGGGCAAAAGATAATGACAACTGAGTGCGGGATGGATTGGAGTGGCTTGGACCATCAGTTAGGGTTAGGCATGATGGGAACCTACTCCAAGGCAGTGGATGTGGCAAAGGAGAGGAAGGAGCACATATGAGAGACGTTATAAAGTTAGAAATGATTTGGCAACTGATTAGACATGAGGGGTGAGAGTCAGTTAATAAAAGATTTTATGTTTATTGACTGAGTGGCTAAGGAGAATTTCCTGGCCAAGAATTCAACCCCAAGAACCCAGGGAATTCTAGAGTTCCCCCATCCTCAGAGATTCTGTGAGCATGCCAAGAGAGCACATTACAACTATAAGCCAAGATACCATATAATAAAACCACCAGAATGATTTTAAAAATAGACAAACAGCTATACAAGTATAAAGAATCCATAGAACACAAAGAAAGGGAAACTTATAGTTCAATTCTCCTGGATATATTATTCTGAAACTTCAAGAAAATAGTAATAAGGAGAAACCCTTCAAGTTTATAAAAGATAATCATACCAGAATATGGGGCAATGCACAAGAAAATTTTCCAGGAATGATAAAATGATATAAGATTTTGAATCTCTCTCTCTCAGCTACTACAACTTCTTCTCTGATCCTATGACAGCAACGCTATTAATTATTGGTTCTTGTCCCTTATGTACAGAGTAAAACTCAAAATGAAATAAACAAGTTCACAGACACCAAGTTAAGAACCACTGATATCGTCCATATTTATATTTTAAATTATGAAACATTGGATGAATCAGCAGTCCTGAACCTGAGGTCTGTAAACTTTAAAAAAATATGCTGATAATTATATTTCAATGTAATTAGTTTCCTTTTTAATTTTATACATTTAAAAACATTATTCTGAGATGGGGTCCATAAGTTTCACTTATCCAAAAAATGTTAAGAAACTCTGGGCTAAATGAACCTAGAATCAGTTTTCTAACAAATTTAATTATCAGATGATAGATAGTTAGGATTTTTTAAATTCACATGAAAAAACAGACTTCAAAGCCTAAGATGTATTTGAAATAACACAGTTAAACTCAGTTTCATTCAAAAAGTATTTTCTAAATGTCTACTTGTTATTCTGCTAAGTGCTAGAGATACAAAGACATTAAGAAAAACAGTATCCACCTTCTACAACAGCTTGCCTAGCTATCACTGTGGGGACCAGTGGTTCTGAACACATAAATGAATACATTATCGTATGAGGATGAAGACTGTAAATCCTATGAGGAGGTAGTGCTCAATTTGCTAAAAGCTGCAGAAAAGTCAGGGAGGTTGAGAATTAAGAAAAGGTGGACCAAACTTAGCAATGAAGAGTTTGTTGGTAAACATGGAAAGAGCAGTTTCATTGTAGTGATGGAGTTAGAAACTAGATTTCAGCCAGATTGGATGAGTTTGAGAAGAGGTTGAAATGAAAGGAAGAAGAGTGTTTTTTTTTTCTAGAAGCTTGATTTTGAAGGAATGAGAGATATAGGATGAGAGTTGAATGAATCAATGAAAAAAAATACTTATTAAGTTCTTGTCATATACCAAACATTTTGCTAACTCTGGGAATACGAAAGTGGATTCCTGGCCCTGAAGCTTATACTCTAACAAAGGAAACCAACACATATACGAATAATGGTCAGGGAAGGGTATTCTGGTTTGCAAAGTTACAAGGACAGTAAGTGGAGCCACAGTGGAGTAGGCTGACACATAGCAGTATTGACTTATGATTGCAGAACTGAGAAAGGGAGAGGAAAATTCCTTGACAGTATACATGGGCGGTTTGAAATGACACTTGAATTGAGCTTTGAAGGAAGCTGAGAATTCTAAAAGGTGGAGATGAAGAGGGAGAAATGCCATGAATGCATAAAGACATGTTATCCTAAATAAATTTCCCTTTGTTAACTCATTTTCTAGAAGTGTTTGATATCATCATAATTTCAAATCTAAGGTACCACTTGGCCTACATTGCCCTGGCCTGTAGCACCCTGATTTGGCAGCTTTGACCAAAAAAAAAAAAAGAGTATGCATGCACACACGCAGGTGAAATAAGATTATACTGATAGAAACTCTTTTTTTGCTAAAGTCATGTGGGTTCCTTGACTTTCTTTTCTAAATATTTGCTAATTATGTCTTTTATAACACATTCAAGAATTTGGCCAGGAATTGGGAGTCAAACTCACCTATAGATGGCAGATCCCATTCTCTTCCCCTTTTATAGAAAATCTGGACATTTCCCCCCCATGCTCTCCCTCTCCTATTACACATGATCTTCAGAGATTGCTTACAGAGCCTCAACAATCTGCTGAATCTTTTTATACCTGAAGAGGTGGTTCATCTGGGTCTGGAGATTTGAACCTATCAGGGCAGTCAGGTGCTCACTTATTCCGTACTTATTCTGAGTTTCAGTGCCCTGTTAGCCACTTTCATTCTGTCTTTCCCAGTCCAAAGACCCTTCTGCTTGACAGAACCGAAGGCAGTTCTGCCTTCTCTCTGTGTCAGTTATCATCTATCCCAAATTACAACCCTATCCATGAACATCTTTACCTCAAATACCTTCAAAAGGACTTTGTGGTGCTTGGCTTTCTCCCCTTATCTTAGGTGAGGTTAAGTAATTAGTTAATTAAGATTCACTAAGCATTAGCCATCCTGGAAGTTTTAAAAGGACCATAATATTACCTTCCTATTGATGTTCACATATCTTTATTTTTATTTTCTGTATATGTTACTTTAAAAAATATATTAAGTTTGTGGTAAGTTCTCTGTGTATCTGCATCGGTCTCTTAGACAACTCTCCCTTTTCCTTTGCATTGGCATTCTGTATTCAGAATTTCCTGCTTGAGAGTGTATTATTCCTTTTTGGCTAAATTCTTCTAAAGAATCGTATAGATTCACTGAGGGGAGAAATTCTTCTAGAGAAGGGACTTAACCACCCCTATCACCACATACAAGCCAATGCCAACCACTTACCAACTGCCAAGTGCCTATTGAACAGGTTAGCTCAAGAGTCATGGTAACTCAGTGACCACCAGACCACTAGCTCTTCTTCTAGACTGTCCCCAGTAGACATTATCCAGTAGGGCAACCCCTAAGGAGAGGGAGCCTGCAACCTTTGTTATCACTAACCACCAATTGACTACTTTCTAACTCCCACCAGCAGGGCAGGGAAGCCAGCTTAGCTGAAGCACCAATGAACCCTTCCTAGTAGTGCAGTTGAGAGTATGTGATCAAAGCTCCCCCTCAGACCCTAGAGTTAGAAAAGTCCTGCATTCAAAAACCCTGCAGTTAGCAGTACTGCCCATGAAAATAGCTGTGCTTCTAACTTGTACAAGATTGTGGAGAAAAGGTCTACCGTCTCGGTCATCAACAACCCATTGCCATTTATGGGCACGTTGGTTCTGGACACAGTAATAACCCCTGGACCAGAGGTGTCAAACAGGATGGGCCACAACACTCTTGAGTGTGGTCTGAACTTGATTAAAAAGTAACTGCTAAATATTTAATAAAATTACAACAAATCATAGATAATGTCAGTATGTGTTTCTCTAATTCAATATGCACCCATCAGAGATCCTTCTGGTTTAATGACCCTTATTTCTATTTAGTGTGATGCCACTGTTCTGGATCACTAGCCCAGTTTCCCAGTCTGGCCTCTCAGTTCTAGTTCAATCAACCCTTGGAGAAATGTGGCTTGACTTCCTCTGTAGGTATTTGCCTGGGGGTGAAGAGCCAGTAAAGTCCTCACAACCTAGGTCACCAGCACCGTCAAATGACTCAACATAAAGAATATTCTTTGCAAGCTTTGCTGTTGAACTTCAAGGATAACTAGGTCTTTCAAGCTGACCTTCAGTTGAAAACTCCTACTATCTCCCCCTTCAGGATGTAGGCTCATTGAGAGTGGAAACTGTCTTATTTTCTATTTGTATCTGCAGTGCTTATTAGCACAATACTTTGGACAAAGCGAGTAAAGAATGGTTTGCCATTCCGACATCTTATTTGTAAGCCATAATTTGTAATATAAACATTTAAGGACATGGGCTTTATTAGTGACTCTTGTTGAATTTTTTCTCATGAAAACTTCTGGTTCAAGGTTCTCAAGTTATCCTTCTCCCTACATTTTACCTATTTACTATGACATGTAATTTGTGTGTGTGTGTGTGTGTGTGTGTGTGTGTGTGTGTGTTTGGGGGAGAGGGAACAGAAGAGCAGAGGAGAAAAGAAACGGGAAACACAAAGGAGAAGAGGAAAAAGAGGAGAGGAGAAGAAAGGAAAAGGAGAGGAGAGAAAGATGGAGGGGTAGTTTTCTCCTCATCCTCTCCTTTTCAGTTCAAAGACCTATGATAAAACACTACATTAATTTCTGTTAAAATACTAAAAGAAAAGAAAAAAAATTAATGTGATACAGATTTTTGGGTACCTTAAGCTAATATCATATGCAACATTAAAAAAAATCCAGTATCTTCTTTATTAAAAAGAGGTATGTAATGGGACTGTTCACTGTGAGGACTTGTATGAGAAAGAAATTTAATAAGCTCAGACAATGAAGAAGTTAAAATAGCTTTATTTATAAATAGTATGCATGTATATCTAGAAGATAGGACACTCCACAAAAAACCCAAGATAATAACTGATCTTATCAATTCAGTGTCAGATATTGAACACATACAACTTCTCTGCATTCCTATATATCAACAACTAAAAAGTTCTGGAAAAAGAAAACTAATATAAAGACTGGGGGAGGGTAGGTTTGTATATTTAGATTTCATTGGGATGAAGAATTTCTGTAGTTTAAAAGCTCAGAGGTTGTACTCATTAAAAACTTTAAATGTTTATATTACAAATTATGGCTTACAAATAAGATGTCGGCATGGCAAATCATTCTTTACTTGCTTTGTCCAAAGTATTGTGCTAATAAGCACTGCAGATACAAATAGAAATAGGTTGTATATATCACAGCTGATTGGAAACAGCCAGTTTCCCAACTGTAGAGGGTTAGTCAGTCCTCTACTTACTATTCTGCATTGTCTTTGAGAAGAGAAATACCACTTATAATATTTCCAATTTGAGGACATTACTATACCACAACACAAAAAATAGCCATGTGAATATAATTTAAATGTCTCTTTTTTTAGCAGAAATGGAGGAAAAACTTGACAAATGGAGGAACAGTCATTGCAAAAGATTATGTCAATCAAAAACAGTAAAAACATTGATTTTTAAAAATTTATTGTATGGGCTACCTCGCAGAATTAGATAAAGTCATAATAAAAGTCATGGAAAAAGATAAGCAAAAATATCAAAACAGTTATTGATGAAAGAGATCATGGAAGATTATAATCTTTCTAAATAAATATTATATATATATTTGTCATGAAGGCAAAATAGCAATATATGTAAAGAGCTTTAAAGCATTTTGTAAAGATCAGCTAATTGTTCTCATATAATGGGGCTGTTATAGAAAGTGATAATTTATTTTTTTTTTAAAATCACTGGAACAGTGAGAACTTAAAAGCAATATATATATATATACATATATATGATAAACATTATATAAACATTTGCAAAGCACTATGGAAAGGAATCATTAGTTGGAAAAATTGGTTGTTGAATTTTAAGAAAAAGTAAAATACTTCATCAAACATGCTATGACAAACCAACAAACATTTGAAAAAAAAAAGAAAATCGAAAAAAAAGGAACAATACATTTGTTTCAGCTGTGGAGAAAAGAAAACTGTTTATCAAACAAATCAAAGAAACTACTGGAGACAATCAATGAACTCTATTATACAAAGAGAATCATATGTAGCCAAAAACAACATCTCCCAAAGAAAAGAAACATATTGGGGAAAAAATATTTGTACTAAATATAGCTGATAAAAATCTGTCATTCATCTCTGTAAGAAATTCTGAGTAACTAATGCCATCTGCCTCCTCCTTTCTGCTTCTCAGGCTGTCAAACACTGCTGGATAAAACTGCAAAATTGTATTGATTGAACTACAAGATTATGCTAAGAAAAACTGGGCCCCTGCTTGTATATGGTCATGCTTTCATCCATCTGTGAGGCACGTAAGATGGTGTAGTCGATAAAGAGCTGGCCTGGAGCCAGGGAAGACTCGAGTTCAAATCTGGGAAGACTCGAGTTCAAATCTGGGAAGACTCGAGTTCAAATCTTTTTTCAGATATATATTAGCTGTGTGACCCTCAGTAGATCACAACCTCTGCCTGCCTCAGTTTCTTCATCTGTAAAATGGTGATAATAACAGCATCTATCTCGCAAAGTTTTTGTGAGGAAGAAATGAGAGGTTATTTGTTAAGCGCTTTGTAAACCATAAAGTACTATATAAATGTTAGCTATTGCTATTATCATCTCTCCTACCTATTGTGCCACAATAGGCACACATCTCAGCAAGTGCCTTAACCTCTTATTTTGCTGAGAAGGCTGAGATCATTAGAAATGAACTCTCCCTTCAGTCTTTTCATTCTTTCAGTGGCCTTTTTCATCTTCCTTTTCCTTCTAGACACAGAGTAAGCAGAGGAGTTAGTTTTGCTGAAGCTAAACCATGTACCACCTGGAGTTTCCATTCCCATGACCACTTGCTCCATTAACCTTTCCCTGTGCTATGCATCTTCAGTCTTTGTCTCTAGAAACAGCCCTTCCCTTTAGTCTGAAAAAAAATGCTCAGGTCTCCTCAACCTAAACAGCCCTTTCTTTTATCCTTTCGCCCTTTCGTATTTACTCGGTACTTTATTTTCATTGGCTAAAAGTTATAGCAAATATCTTTAAAAAAAACTCATGCATGAATAAAATTGCAGCGCCTAATTCAGTCTGATCAAAATTCGGCCAAGCAAACCACACATACTTTCCAAAGAAGAATGAAGAATTCGGTGCCATTCCACTCAGTGCATCAATCATTTCTTAAGCAGCTACTGGGTGTTAAGCACTTTACTGGACTCTGGGGGTACAAAAATGAAAAAAAAATAGCCTTTACCCTCAAGGAGTTTACACTATGCTGAAGAAAACAACTTGTGCTCAGGTGAGTAAAATTAAATTATAAACAAAGTTTAAATGAACCTATTTTCCATTCAAAATCGTTTGATAATATGCAGAAATTCAACAGTAGAGGCGACAGAACAGATAACAAAAAGTCCACTGATGAACAGAATTACTTCTAAACTTATATGGAATAGATTTTTCTTAAGTGGAAATGCCATTTGTTATATTCATTCCTTATAAGCAGCAGTCCTGGTATATGGCTTAGGACTACCAATGAGACCTTTAGTAATTTGTCTAAAAGAAAATCAATAATCCATTCAAGGCAATAATAGTAAAAAGGCATTTATTAAGTACCAAATTGTCACATTACTACTGAATTACTTTCTGATGATTTATATATCTTTCACTAATGTTCCTAAAAAGAAAAAAAAGGTCTTGTCAGGTGAATACAGCTAGATGGTGTAGTTGATAGAGTGTTGCACAGGGGGTTGGGAAGACCCAAGTTCAAATCTGCCCTCACACAGATGAGTGACCTTGGGCAAGTCACTTAATATTTATCTGCCTCAGTTTCCTCAACTGTAACATAGGTGTGATTGTAGCACCTATCTCTCAGAGTTGTGAGGATCTAATGAGATAATCTGTAAAACACTTTAGCACAACACCTAGCATGTAGGAAGTGATTAAAGAATGCTCGGTTGCTCCTCTCCTCAATTCATTCATACTTATTAACCATTTGCTATGTGCCCTGCTCTGTGGCAATATAAATAAGACATAAGTCTTGCTCTTAGAGAGCTTATTATGTAGAAGGATTTCTCCATTCTTCCATTCCCTTCACCTCTATTATATCATGGCAACTCACAGAAGGGGTCAAACATTAGACCTCTATGTTATTTGTAACATCCGCAATATTTACCTCCAAAATTCCTCTTTTCTCTCTCATTGCCTCATGTCTTTTGAACCTACTCAACCTTCATCCTGACTTGCACTCTCCTTCATGCTCTTAGAATAGAAACCTATGAGTAGGATTATTTCATTCACTGAATTTATATCCCAGACCTAGCATGGTACCTGGCACATAGAAGTCATTTAATACTTACTGATTGATCTCTCCCACCCCCTACACAACCTTTATCTGCTGTTTCAACAGTATCTTCCATTGCCACATCTCTTACTTGTCCTGTCCTTCCATTTTACCAGTTCTGCTAATCTGCTGATAACCCTGAGTAACTCACATCATCTTCCTTCACAGAGTCCAAAAATTCCAGAGTTGTAAGAGATTCTGATGATCATCTAGTCCAACGGCACCTTAAGAATTTTCTCTACAACATTTATGACAAAACTATCAGCCTACCTTTTCTTGACGACATCCTGTGTGGAAGAACCCACAATCTCTTGGGACAGTCTATTCCACTTTTGGCTGGCTTTAATTGCTAGGAAGTTTCTCCTTATATCAAATTTACATCTGTCTCTGTGTAACTTAGACCCATTATTCCATATGGTAGTTATCCAAATAACTGAAGATAGCTGTCATATCATCCACCCTCCCCACATTGCCCCCCGCCAACACACACACCATGTTTTCTCTTCTCTAGGTGAGTTATCTGCAGATCCTTCAATGAATCCTTATATGGCATGACCTCAAGCCCTTTCGCCATTCTGACTATCCTACCCAAGACACTTCCGGCTCAATATGTTTTCTAATGTGTGACATCTAGATCTGAACATAATACTTTAGATGTGATCGAATCACAGCAGATTAAAACAAACCAGGACAATGAGCCTTGTTCCTGGACAACTATGGCTCTCTACGTAGCCTAGGACCACTTCAGTTTCACCAGATGCCATATCACACTGTTAACTCATATTAAGCTTGAGGTCTACTAATCTCCACCTCCAAATATCCCCTACCCAGATTGTTTTTTAGACAGACTGATTCTAGCTATGTCTTCCCCATTTTTTAAACTATTTTGAACCCTAATTTATATTTATCTCTAATAAATATCATCTTATTCAATCTAATGATGTTCTGGCCTGTCAAGATCTTTTTTGTACCCCAACTCTGTCATCTATTGTGTTAGTTAATCCTTTCTCATTTTGTTCAGTTATCTAGCAGTCCAAAGCATTGCCAAAAGTCATGAAACTTTCACCACTGAAATCACTACAAATTTCCCCTTTTTCCTTCTGGATGAAATCTTATCGCACTCTCTCCACCAATGGCTGTTCTAAACTTTCTCTTCTTTCTTCATATCCTCTCCCCTTATCTCTTAGCAGAATACTCAACCTTCTATTTTATCTTAGAATAAGGTCATCCAAGATGAATTCCCCAATCTCCTCTTCACAGCTCAAAACTTCTCAATTTAGTTCTCTACTCTTTCCTTCCTACTTTTAGAGGATAAGTTGGCTCTCCTCAAAAAGGCTACCCCTTCCACTGAAATCCTTAGTTCCACTACCTCTCTCATCTCATCAAAGATCTTAATATGGTGACCATTACTCACGCCTTTTCCCGTCTTCTTGTCTCTCTCGTGTCCTCAATCTCCCAATTTCTACTTTCTCCATCCACTCTATTTAATAAAGTTATTTGGGTCTTCCCTATCCTAACAAAAGGTTAGCCTTCGCTCTTTTACTCCACTTACACCTTAAAGTACCATCCTATTTCTTCTCTTCCCCTTTATTGATAAAGTTCTAAAAAGAATAAATCTACACTGGTTTCCTCTACTTCACCAGCATATCTTTACTCTTTTTCGACAGACTTGAGTCTTGGCTAAGCTGCTAACACTACTTTCTAATTATCACACTTGCCAAGTTGAACATACCCTTTTCTTCATTTGCATTCTTTTTGGCCCTTTCTGGATTATTTACATTATTAATCTCACCCCTTCTTCTAGATACTCTTTCCTCCCTTGGCTTCCATGTCACTTTCCTGTTCAAAAACCTTCAAGAACATTCTATTATGTTCATAACGCAGTATATTCTCCCCACTACACCAGCTAGCAAAGACTTGTGGAGCCTGTTTTGTTCGTCCCCAGCACATAGTACAATGCCTGGCACAATGTAGGCATTTTAAAAATGTTTATTGAATTGAACTGAAATAGAAGGAGCAAAAATCCAGGTTTAGGAAAGCATGGGACAGACAAGCATGACTAGATCAGTTTGGCTGAAGCATGTAATATGAAAATTAGTTATATGAAATGAGGTTGAAAAGTTAGATTGGAGCAGAAACTTTATATCAGGCAGGAGTTTAGATTTTATATAATAGGTAAAGGGTACTCATTGAAGGCTTCTGATCAGACAATACCTTAGGAAGACCAACTGTACAGTAGAGATTAGGATGGATAAATGTAGGAATATCTATTAGGAGGCCATACGTAGCAGTTTAAGCAACAGGTAATCTGGACCTACATTAGGATGAAAGTACCAAGAATGGTATGAATTAGGAAATAGGATAATTGAGATAAACAAGAGGGAAGAGCCCAGCAGGACTTGGAAGTGGAAAACATGGATGATGAGGAGAAGGATCCTGTCATTAAGAGATGGAGGGAAATTGGAAAGAGGGAAAGATTTATTTGGGCAAGGAAGATGATGAGTTCAATTTTAAGTGTGCTCAGGTATTAGTGGTAATTCCAAATGGAAAGCCCCACTTAATAATAGTTGGGAATGCAAATGCAAATTTGGTGTTCAAGAAAGGGATGAGACCTGGAGTTATAAAATGGTGAATTTTTCCTACATTTGAAGTCATGAGAGTGGATGAGATTACCAAAGGTCATAGATTACAATTATATATGCTTTTCTTGCCTTTTCCTTTCCACCCTTCAGGCTATACATTCCATTCAGTCAAGGACATCTTTATTTCTCGTTCCCAATACCAGAATTGGATAGAATATTTCAGTTTCTTCACTTGATCATGGAAATATGGGATTTTGTATAATTTGGGGAGCTAGCTGCCTATAACAAGATTTCTTAAAATCTAAAAGTATGAACAGTATTGATTGGATTGAGTATGTATAGTAATGGCAATTATATTCCACAACTGTAAAGAATTATAGGGATTTAACTTGGAAGGCAAATAAAGGTATGTAGATGAAAACCAGGATACAAAGTTCCTCAAAGAAAACTATATCACCCCTGCAACTGTTCCAGCCAAATACGACCACTTCCAATTGGCTCCGTCACCCACTTTTGTTGTTTCAATGTGATAAGCGAGAATTTAAGGAATTCTGTTAACCCACTTCAACAGCATGTAATGGAAACAATCCTTTTTTATCAGAAATGTTCAAGTGACTTTGCTGTACTTTAATCACATTCTTTTCAAGTGCCCTCATAAACAAAGGCATTTTGCAACTTAAATGTTTGATCACCAGTTGGGGACCATACAAACCTGACTGGCATCCCTCCAGACTTGTATCTACAGGGAATCAGTCCGGCGAGGCTTCACCTTGCCTCCCTAGACCACACAGGATTCTCTTCCAGAGGAAGAAAGCCAGAAATGTTTAAAGAGGAAAAATCTCCTGCAAAGATTAATTATGACAACAAAGTTCTCATTTGTTCCTTTCCAACACAAATTTTTCCTTCCAAAACGGTCCTCCCTCAGACAACAAAAAGTCAGCCCACATCCAGTCTGATGGTCTAATTGGCTAAGTTATGATAAATCATATGTATCTTTTAAGTGCAGAATTCTGGCAAAGTTTCATGCATTTATGATTCCAGCTTATATGGAATTTTTTAATATGTGAAAATCTCTAATAATTTATGCAACTCCTCTGTGTGAAGGGTAGATTCAAATTAGACGTTTATATGCACAAGTAAGTTCTACGTAATGATGAAGCAAATAACTTACCTTTAAAGACTTACAAAAGCTTTGTATTTAATAGGTAATCTATAAAACAGAGAATGAATACCTGTTTTATTTATAACAAGCCCTGCCAAGAAAATAGTTTAATGGAGAGACTAAACTGGGATGTTCAAGGATCCATAAACTAATGAGTAAGACTTAACATTTATTTAAGATAAAGTTCTTTTTATTTATACACTAAATAATATGCCACATGAATGCATTTATTTTGTATCTTTGAAATTCAATTAAACAAATATTTATTACACATTTACTACAGCATGCGAAAAATATCATACCATACAATAGGGAAGGAAAGAAAAGAAATGAGTCACTTCCAATATTCAAGGATTCTTCTGGGTATATAACATAAATAGAACCCTTAAACCCCAAGTTTTATTTTTAATGAACCTTATGTCATTTGCTAAGGGGTATTAAAATAATAATTTCAGAGGATTTTACTATAAGAGTTCTGCCAAAGTTTAGCTTAAACTATGCATAGAAAGGTTTAGAACCACTTAAAAGGAAGACGACCATGTTTATAGAAAGCAGGAAAGGAGCCAATAACTAAGAAGAGGTTGAAGATGGGGAAAGAGAGGAAAAGAATCTCTTGAAAAGCAAGTTCTAGGACAAGATAACAGAGGATGGGACTGAGCTAACAAGTCAGAGATTTAGAGTTTGGTGAACAGAAGACTTAGATTTATTTCTTAAGTCTAGAGCAATGCTTCTAAAACCTTTCCATCATAGTAGAGCCCTTCAATTTAAATTTTGACACAATTCTTCTAGTAAAATTCTCTAAAATTATTATTTTAATGCCTATTAATAAAAGGTTCATTAAACAATATAAGGTTCATTAAAAACAAAACTTGTGGTTTAAGGGCTCCTTGAAGCACAGTTTGAGAAAAACTGGCCTTGAGTAAAGAAAACTACACAAAGGTGGTGCCATAGAAGGAGCAACTGGGTTTGGGAATCAGGAGGACCTGAAATCAAATCCTGCCACAGATACCTCTGGGCAACTCACTTTACTGCTCTATATCTGGATTTCACCATTTTGGAAATGAGGATAATGATATCTGTCTCACAGGGTTGTGAGGATCAATGAAAAAGCATATATAAAGTGCTATGAAAACTTTAAAGCAGTATCTAGCTATTATTAACCCGTCCCCGTTAGATTGTGAGCTCCTTTAGGATAGATACTATTTTTGCCTTTCATTATACCCTCAGAGCTTAGCAGTGTTTGGCATACAGAAGAAACTTAATACTTGTTCACTTGTTGACTTATGAAGTTACTTCAATCAAGACCACTATTATACAAATCCCCAAATTTTTACTCAAAAGAAGTCTCAGCTGCTAGACAAACAGAAACTGTATAACACAACATGATAAGAAATGGGTGATAAGAATAACAGCTGACAGTTATATAGCCCTTTAAAAAACACAAAGTGTTGTTTCCAGATATACTGCAGATATATTCAGATGAGATAAAGATAGTAGTCATGGAGGCATTCCAATAATTGTTACTGGAATTCTATTTGTAAAATAGAATTCTATTTGTAAAACACTACATGTAGTTTTCAAAAGGTTTCTATGTCCATATTCTCATCTCAAAATCATTCTATGAAATGGGTAAGCTATATCAAATACACAGATGATGAAACTGACTCGAGAAATGTGACTTGCCCAAGGTCGCACAGCTAGCAAATAGCAAAGCCACAAATGAAATTCAGAACCTCTAACTCTGGCCCAGTGCTCTTTCCCTTATATTTGCCATACATTCAAAACCTTCAGTAGCACAGAAAACCTCTCCCTTGAGGATTAAACATTAGAGAAAGATGAATTCATTTTAATGAGCTTACCCAAAGTCCAAACGGCTGGTACTGGGGTGAGAAAGTTTAGGCCTCAGAAGAGGCTGTATTCCCCCACTAAATAACTTGAAGGAAACATTTGGTTGCTTTCCAGAAATAGAAGAGCCAAAAACAAATCATTTCCTCATTTAGAGCCATCATGTATGTCTAAGAAAAACAATGTGGGACATGGACAGTAGATGAAATGCCGAGTATGAGAAAATGTCACCATCAAAGCCAAGCATATCAACCAAAGCCTGAAAACAGAATAAATTTTATCTGGATTAAGGAAACAGCTGTCTCTCTTATTTTCATTAAAATATAACCTTATGTACTATTACTTGGCTTGTAAATATGCATAGCATTTACCCTGATAGAGAGTCAGCCAACCAAATTCTTCAAGAAAAGCTTGTGTATTTCTAACCCCATTCTTTTCAAGCAGAGTTTGTCATGTTTCAGCTTCAAATGTGGAGCAAAAGTTCACAAATTGTCTTAATTATACGAAAATGCATACCAGGACACACCCTCTCCTGCCCTTTCTGCTTCTTCCCCTCACCACCCAGCAAGAAAGGAGGAAGAAGGGTTGCCTTGGACTTGCCACAAGTCTGTGGATTTTGCTGTGTTCACCTTTAAAAAGGTGATCTGACCACACAAAACCCTAACTCTAGAAGATGTAAATAAGGGCTCGGAGACTGGAAAGTCAGACACACCAATTCGAAACACGCAGACAGACACACATCCCTCTTTCAGATTTTACTTTTCTCACAACAATCCTCTAAGGCAAATAATGTAAAGACTATCGCCATTTACAGATGAGGGAAGTCTGAGAATGGGAGGCTAACGGATTCACTCACGATAGCCAGTAAGCGTCACACCACACAAAGGTGTAAGAGCCAGGAGGTAACTAGGTAGTACAGTGGCTAGAGTCAGGAGGACCTCAGCTCAAATTCAGCCTCTGATACTTACTTTGTGTGTGACCCTGGGCAAGTCACTTAACCCTGACTGCACCTCCCCCCATAAGAAAAAAAAAAGCATAAGAACCAGGATATGAACTCCAGTCTCTCCTGCTTTCAACTCCTATTGTTTACTACATACCACAGTAGTATCACTGAAGAGACTAGCTCCCTAAGCACTTGAGTTCAAATCCTACCTCTAGCATTAGTCATCAGTTTTCCCATCTGTAAAATAAGGAACTTAGACTAGATAGTCTTTAAAGTCCTTTCTAACTCTCAATCCATGACATGACAGGACTATATATCTTCTTCAATCTCGTATCTTTAATAAGACAACAGCAGAAAAGAGAAGAAACTATGTACAGTGAAGACTCAGGGGTCCTTGCTGTGTCCTGGTCAATCAATAAACACTTGTTAAGTGCTGAAGACACAACTAGAAAGCAGTTCTTCCCTTCAAGGAGCTAAGAGGTGGATGGGGGAAAACATTCACAAAAGGAGCTAAAGGGGGGATAGGTGGAAGCGGTGCAACTGGTGAGATACAAGGAGCTAAATGTTTTAGGTCAGATGCTATTATAAGGACACCTCTCTATCACTGAGGCAGCTAAGTGGTGCAGGGTGTATGTTCATCCTTCGTTGCCAAAGAAGACCATGCCATCAGAGAAATAATGACATGACTTGCACTTGACTTTTATTTTGAGTGAGGGAGGGCTGTGCAGGTCACCAGCCTCACTTCTCCTCCAGAGCCATCTGAATCCAGTGACCAGATATTCATCAGGATCACTGGAGATGACCCAGGATGAGGCAAATGGGGTTAAGTGACTTGCCCAAGGTCACATAGCTAGCGAGTGTCAAGTGTCTGAGGTGAGATTTGAACTCAGGTCCTCCTGCCTCCTGCACTGGTGCTCTATCCACTTCACCACCTAGCTGCCCTTGTGGTTCAGTGAATAGAGGGCTGAGCCCTGAATCAGGAAGACCTGAGTTGTGATGCTGGGTAAGTTTACCTACTTCACTTTCTTCAACTGTAAAAGAGTGATGATAATAGCACCTACCTCACAGAGTTCTTGAGAAAATCAGAGGAGCTTATATTTGTAAAAGTGCCCCTAGCACAAAGTAGGAGATACATAAATGACTTTTCCCCTTCTCATTCCCTCTATTAACTAATCCCTCCATCCAGGAAGCCCACAGGTACACCTGTCTTACAGGAGCAGCTAAACTGAAGACAGCTTTAATACTAGACTGAAGTTTAGATTTTAATTAGCAAGCAAAAGGAAACTACTGAAGGTTTTTTGATCAAATCAATACAAAATCATATTATGTAGCGTAAGTTACACTACAGTTGGGAAATGTTAATTTTCTTTTCTCCTTAGAAATTTAGAATTAATATCATTAGTCAGAAATATAATTTAATCTAGTACATTTCTAGATTCTACATTAATATTATTTTTTTGTACACTATTTTGTACACTATGTACATATGATATCATATGATTGTCTGTCTCCTGAAGAGAAGACTTTAGTCAACGGAAGTAAACTAATACTAACTGCCATTCCCATGGTCCTTTGAAAGTGTGCAAATTGTTTAAAATGTATTATCTCATTTGAACTTTACAACAACCTTGTGAGGCAGTTACTACAGAATTATCTCCATTTTACAGATGAGAATAATAAGACTTAGAAACCTCTCTAGCTCTAAAATCCTAGACTTTTGACTACAAAAGGGTGGAATGTGTACGCAAAAAGGGAAACCACAGGGGATGCCTGATTTTTTTCAATTTTTTTTCAAGGGAATGCTGGGGGATTACACTATTCTCCCCGTTTAGAATAGGGTTCTGCTAGGTTGTGGCCTGTGGCTTAAGAATTGCTTGCATCTTAGGGGATTGCCCTAGAGTTAACTACAGCTTGGGTGGTTCTACAATAGAGAATCTCTTTCCCCTGCCCAGTTCTCCACCTTCCAATCCTGACAAGTGCCCTCCCTACTTTTCTCTACCCTGCCAGAAAGTCTGATTCAATATTTACCACAAGTAAACCTACAGCCCTCTAAAGCACATCCATTCAAGATAAGACTCATCACATTCTACCTCTTCTCTCCATGGAAACTTTCCAGATTTTTTCTCCCTACACATCTGCTATCCCAGTTCACTCTCCTAATTATATCCTGGGAGCTTGATATAGAAAAGTCCAAAGGGA
Organism: Bettongia penicillata ogilbyi; assembly: GCA_023548195.1. Taxonomy (NCBI): domain Eukaryota; kingdom Metazoa; phylum Chordata; class Mammalia; order Diprotodontia; family Potoroidae; genus Bettongia; species Bettongia penicillata. The sequence goes on along the minus strand of JAJHZJ010000666.1, from coordinate 785,631 downwards.
ACATTCCAGCTCTGTTTCTTTGGCCTTCCCAAGAGGGTGCCCTGAGTCAAAGTTGGCATCTCCAAGCTGGAGACATGCCCATGGGTCCCTTTACTTGAAATGAAAGGAACTATTGGAAGAAAAATAAATCTCAGAATATCAAGGGTCTAGTGGGCAGATAGTCAATCATCATTTATTAAATGTCTAATATGTGCCAGGCACTGTACACTTGGGCAGTAGACTCCCAAATAGACCCTTAATAGAGTTTTCTCAAATGAAGGATATCACTTCATTGTTATCTAGGACATTAATTTCCAAATGGCTAAAAATCACAATAACCACAGGTGAGTTACATTTGTATCACATGAAGAAAATGCATCATTTCATTTGATCTCTTAATTTCTTTTTCTTTTTCAGTTTTTATTTTGTTTTAATTTGTATGTTTACTTCTAGCCTCTTCTGGAAAGGGGGAAAAGGAACTGTATAATAGCTCTAAGGACTGAGCCTATAGGTCTACTTGTAGATTTTAGAATTCTTTCACATTTAACTCTTTAATCCTTTTTTTTAATATAAATTTATTTATTGAACTTTTTACATTCATTTTCACAAAATATTGGGTTCCAAATTTTCTTCCCATTTCTCCTCTCCCCTCACCCTAATACACCAAGAATTCTAATTTCCCCTATCACCAATCTGCCCTCTCTTCCATCATCCCTCCCTTCTCTTGTCTCCATCTTCTCTTTTGTCCTGTAGGGCCAGATGACTTTCTATTCCCCATTAACTGTATTTCTTATTTCCTAGCAGCAACAACAAAACTAAACAGTTGTTCCTAAAACTTTGAGTTCCAAATTCTCCCATCCCTCCCTCCCCACCCATTCCCTTTGGGAAGGCAGGCAATTCAATACAGGCCATATCTGTGTAGTTTTGCAAATGACTTCTATAATAGTCGTGTTGTGTAAGACTAACTGTATTTCCCTCCATCCTATCCTGCCCCCCATTGTTTTTATTCTGTCTTTTGATCCTGTCCCTCCCTGAGTGTTGACTTCAAATTGCTCCCTCCTCCCATTGCCCTCCCTTCCATCATCCCCCCCACCCTGCTTATCGCCTTCTCCCCCACTTCCCTGTATTGTAAGATAGGTTTTAATAATGTGATGAGGGTAAACTTCATGTTTTTTTTCTCAGCTCTCCTCTTTTTCCCTCCACTAAAAAGTCTCCTGCTTGCCTCTTGAATGAGAGGTAATTTACCCCATTCCATTTTACCCTCTCTCCTCCAACTACATTTATCTCTCACCATTTACCTTAATTTCTTTTAAAATATGGTCCCATCCTATTCAATTCACTCTGTGCTCTCTGTCTCTATATGTGTGTACATGTGTGTGTGCGTGTGTGTGGTCCTACCAACTACCCAGATACTGAAAAGTTTTAAGAGTTACAAATATTGTCTTTCCATGTAGGAATGTAAACAGTTCACCTTTGGTAAGTCCCTTATGACTTCTCTTTGCTGTTTACTATTTCATGCTTCTTCTCATTCTTGTGTTTGAAAGTCAAATTTTCTTTTCAGCTCTGGTCTTTTCATCAAGAATGCTTGAAAGTCCTCTGTTTCATTGAAAGACCATTTTTCCCCTGAAGTATTATATTCAGTTTTGCTGGGTAGGTGATTCTTGGTTTGAGTCCTAGTTCCTTTCACTTCTGGAATATCCTATTCCATGCCTTCTATCCCTTAATGTAGAGGCTGCTAGATCTTGTGTTATCCTGATTGTATTTCCACAGTACTGGAATTGTTTCTTTCTAGCTGCTTGCAACATTTTCTCCTTGAGCTGGGAATTCTGGAATTTGGCCACAATGTTCCTAGGAGTTTCTCTTTTTTGGATCTCTTTCAGGTGGTGATCGATGGATTCCTTGAATACTTATTTTTCCCTCTGGTTCTAGAATCTCAGGGCAGTTTTCCTTGATAATTCCATGAAAGATGATGTCTAGGCTCTTTTTTTTGATCATGGCTTTCAGGTAGTCCCATAATTTTTAAATTGTCTCTCCTGGATCTATTTTCCAGGTCAGTTGTTTTTCCCATGAGATATTTCACATTCTCTTCCATTTTTTTCATTCTTTTGGTTTTGTTTGTGATTTCTTGGTTTCTCATAAAGTCCTTAGCCTCCATCTGTTCCATTCTAATTTTGAGAGAACTATTTTCTTCAGTGACCTTTTGAACCTCTTTTTCCATTTGGATAATTCTGCTTTTGAAAGCCTTCTTCTCCTCACTGGGTTTTTGAACCTCTTTTGCCAATTGAGTTAGCCTATTTTTCAAGGTGTTATTTTCTTCAGCATTTTTTTGGGTTTCCTTTAGCAAGGTATTGACCCATTTTTCATGCTTTTCTTGTATCTCTCTCATTTCTCTTCCCAGTTTTTCCTCCACCTGTCTAACTTGTTTTTCAAAATCCTTTTTGAGCTCTTCCATGGCCTGAGCCCACCAGACATCCACCTCAGATGTCTGGGAAACAGAGGCCCCAACCTCCACGTCTTTCCCTGATGGCAAGCATTGTACTTCCTCATCAGAAATGAAAGGAGGAAGAAACATCTCTTCCCCAAGAAAGTAGCTTTCTATGGTCTTATTTTTCTTCCCTTTTCTGGGCATTTTCCCAGCCAGTTACTTGACTTCTGAGATTCCTGTCCACCCCCGCCTAGATCCTCCCAGCTAGTGCTTGGGGTCTGAGATTCAAATGCTGCTCCCCAGCCTCAGGGCTTTCCATGGTGGGCGTGGCTGCTATTCAATGTGAGCTTAAGTTCTGGTGCTTGGGTGGGGGCAGGGCTGCCTCCCAGGCTCAGTTCCCTCAGGGGGTTTATGCAGAGACCCCCAGTAATGGCCCTGAGCTCCTGCCTGCAGCTCCAGGAGTCCCGGGCCTCCGCTGCCTCTGCTCTCTGCCACTGCCTCCCTAGGGGGCCCAAGTCACGGAGACACCCCATGCCCCTCTCGGCTAGTCCAGACGTCTCTCTCACTGACCTGGAGCGCCTGTGGGCAGAGGGAACTTCGCGGCTGCCGGAGGTTCCGTCCCTGAAGCCTGCTCGGATCTGCTCCCCTGGGGCCACCGGGCCAGGGCAGTGCAGGGATGGGCTCCGCTGTCTGGTGCATGACAGATCCCTGGGGACAGCTTTCCAGGGCTCTCTGGAACGGAAACCTCTTCCATTGTGTTTCTGCATGACTTGCAGTGCTCCAGAATTTATGGGGAGTTCTTTTTACAGGAAATTCATGGGCTGTGGGCTCAGAGCTAGCATACAGTGAGTCTTTCTACTCCGCCATCTTGGTTCCTCCCTCAATCTCTTAATTTCTAGCACTGTTTGAAAGCCCACTCTTGGTTTTGATTGTTTTAATTAGTACAGTCAGAAGAGTACTTGCCCTAGAGTCAAAGAACCAGGGTTCAAAGCCTACCTCTGACATTTACTACCGGTGGTACCTTGAGCAGGACACAACCTCCCTTGCCATCAGTTCCCTCATCTTTAAATTGAGGGAGCTACTCTTGCTGTTCTCTGTGGTCCCTTCCAACTCAAAACATATGACATGATGAACTAGTAAAGATAATTTTGTCATCACATGTCAATGTTTTTTCTTGTCCCACTAGAACAAAAACAGATGATAAGAAAACTTCCTGTGAAAATTTTGAACAGAGAGCTACCTGATAGAATCAGCCTGATATTTCTGGACTATAATGATTCTTTGCCTATTTTTCACATCAATTTTTCCCTAGCAAATAGTAAAGGGTATTGAATTTTGGAAGGAGAGGGTTTTTGCAAAATGTGTTTAACAAATATCATTTCATTTGATGCTCACAACAACCTTGCATTGGGTTGGTGCTATTATTACCCGCATTTTGTATTTACTGAGTCACTTCAGTCATATCTGATTCTTTGTGACCCCATTTTGGATTTTCTTGGCAGAGATACTGAAGTGGTTTGCCATTTCTTTCTCCAGCTCATTTTAGAGATGAGGAAACTGAGTCAAACAGGGTTAGGTGACTTGCCCAAAGTCACAGAGCTAGTAAGTGTCTGAGGCTGGACTTGAACTCAGAAAGATAAGTCTTTCTTGACTTCAGGTCAGTGCCATCTAGCTGCACATACTATTCTCAGTACTTTTGAATCAGAACAACTTCTTGACTATTTCCTCTTCCCAACCCAGAAACACACCATCTACCTTTTAGCATCTACAGAGTGCCAAGGTATCTGTCCAATGACTCAGTTGGAAAGAAATTCACCTTATAGACCTAATATTTCAACCAAAAGAAGTCACTTAAACAGATTTGAAAAGCAAGTCATTTGTAGCGATCAGTTAGTACATGCCAGTTCCAGAGCTACAAACTGTGACATAATCTTTTGCCAGACCCCCTTAACACACCAAGGCTCTCTAGAATCATGTCAACTCAAGACAGTAATTTTTGTCTGAAAATATTTCCCTTAGGAACTAGCAAACAGCCATGTGTTGCTCTTGGCCCAAGTGCTATGCTTCCAAAACCAAGGACTTAAACCCAAAATTATATCATGTGGGAAAACAGTTGGTTTACCCTCTGAGGTCATGAACAACTACCCTTCAGAAAAAGAAGCTTTGGAGAATCCCAATTTCCTCCCTTCACTAAACAAAAGAACTTCTCCAAGTTCATCCTTTTCTCTAGGACTGCTGAGTCGTCACTGAGCCCTGCAAGACTTTCTTTCTCTCAGCTTTACAGATCTTTGCTTTAGTGCAACAAGTACTTTCCTCAAAACAACATACAATCCTTGGTGCAAATGCTCCTCTCAGTCTAGAATTCAAGTTGATGTTCTCATTTTCTGTGGAAGGGCTGCCTTTCTGATGATTTACCCAAACCTCTCCCAAGAAAAGGAGGCTGGCCTGGAAGTCCTGTATTGTCCACTTAGTATTCAGATGATAGGTGCAAGTGTCACCAGTTTCTTCAGGTCATGGACCTTTCCTCTGCTGATTTGATATTATTTAGGAATAAAGGACATATGACTTTTTAAAATGTCAACTATGTGCCAAGCACTGTATTAAATACTTAACCAATATTAACTCACTGGTTCTCACAACAATCCTGAGGGAAGGGTATATTTGGATGTTCTTACTATGCCCATTTTACAGATGAGAAAACTGAGGCAGACAGAGATTAAGTGATGTGTCCAGAGTTATTCAGAAAAAAGTATCTGAAGACACATTTGAACTTAGGTCTTCCTAACTTCGGGCTCAGTGCTCTATCTATGATACCCTTGAGCTGCTTCTGAATGCAGTCAGCTTAGCAGGATCTGGAACTTTGTAAGAAATTAACATCCAGCACACCGCAGTCACCATCAGTTGCCAGTCTTTCTATACAAAGTCACCCTGCTTATATGTAGTAGGTGAGACAGGAATTACTCTAAATTCTTCCACATAACCTTTGCACAAACACATTAAGCATATCAAATTTCAACTTAGAAACAAAGATATCTGCTGGTTTAAGGTTCTTATTTTGTGGCACAAAGTAAAAAAAAAAGAATTACCTACAGGCATCAAGTTCCTACAGATGCTAGTATATGCAGAGAGTACTTTACTGTGTTAAATCTTGGAATATTATAGGACTTCCCAATAAGATCCTTGATCATTCACAAGAAATTGGATTGACAATCCATACAGCAAAGACTATAGTGACAAAAAATAAAAATAAAAGCACCCCCGTGGTCCAGTGTAGCACCTGCAGTTGTGTGAGCAGGCCATTGAATTAGCACATCAGTGTGTGGATCTAGGGCAGGCATAGCAGGCTGACAACGAATATTGACTGGCTTGCATTCAGGAAACTGGAAGGTACAAGGATCCTAAGCTTCAACCCGACACAAAAAGTCACATATTTAATCTTCCCCGCCCCCCCCGCCCCATGATATGGCATGGTTGCAAATCATTCAGGCATACTAGAAGTTCCAGATTTTAGGTTGTGACTCAAAGGCAATGGAGAATCACAAGGTGGGTTTGTAACAGGATTTTTGACGATGACTTATGCATGTGAAGTAACATAAATAATACTATTCAGGAAACAAATCATCAGACAAAAGGATGGGCGAATGATATAGCCAAGATTAAAAGGAGGAGAGACAGTAGAGGGTCACAGTAAAATCATAGCAATACAGAGTTCTGAAGACAGCTAGATGGCACAATGGATAAAGCATCGGACCTGGAGTCAAGAGGACCTGAGTTCAAAATCTGGCCTCAGACACTTATTAGCTGTGTGACCCTAGACAAGTCATTTAACTCTGTTTGCCTCAGTTTCCTCATCTGTAAAATGAGCTGGAGAAGGAAATGGCAAACCACTCCAGTATCTTTGCCAAGAAAATTCCAAATGGGATCACAAAGAGTAGAATGTGACTGAAACAACTCAACAATGAAGGACAGACAACTGAGGGTTACAGTATAATCCAAGTAACATAAAAGGAAATCTGAAAACAGGTGGCACAGTGGAGACAGGGATGGACCTGGAGTCAGTAAGACCTAAGTTCAAATCCCACCTCAGATGCTTACCAGCAGTGTGACCCAAGCTTTATTTGCCTCAGTTTCCTCAACTATGAATGAAGATAATAATAGCACCTATTTCCCAGGATTGTTGAGAGGGTCAAGTGAGATATTTTTAAAGGGCTCAACATAGTATCTGGCACCTAGTGGGTACCATATAAATGTAAGCTATTATTATTATAGCATTTTTGGATAAATTTTCTATGAACAATCTATGGAAAAACACTGAAAAGAATAAAATATATATAATGATAAGGCATAAATGGGATGCATCTTGGACTTTTGGGGAAGCTAGGTAGCCCAATGGGTAGAGTGCTGGGTTTGGAGTCAGGAAAACCTGAGTTCAAATCTGATCTCAGACATTTCCTAGCTTGTGAATTAAATTCAGTTCTTCTCAGTTTCCTTATTTGTAACATTAGGAGAATAACAGTACTTATTTGTAGGGTTGCTGCAAAAATCAAATGATAGAACAATTGTAAAATTGTAAAATTGTAAAATTGTAAAATTGTAAAAATTGTAAAATTGTAAAATTGTAAATTGTAAATTGGCACATAGTAAGCACAACATAAAAATATTACCTATCATCATCATCATTATTATTGTTATATTTGGAGAGGCAAACCATGGGCGAACCACCCAAGCACTGGAATCATATGGAAGCAGGTTGAGGAGGCCCAGGATGACAGGTATAATTGTCAGGAAAAAAAATAATTTAGAACCAGAGGTTTCCAATTAGCTTAATCCTGGCAGTAAGTTTTAACACAGACCTACATAGATGCAGGGCCTAAAAGAAATCAGGATGTGTCCCCAGAAAGTGAGTCAATAGGATCAAAAGGTATTTAATACATTCCATTTATTCTCCCTACTTGTGTTTTACTTATTCTTATTTTCATAAGAATATGTTTGGATAAAGATAAGGATGAGTCAGGAAGGAAAATTTAAATTTTTTGAGGGAACATGGACTGCCCATAGATGCCTATGTTACTTTAGCACAGTGACATGGGAGAGTAGTAAGAGGGAAGGATGGAGGGAGGGATAGATGGAGGGATGGATGGAGGAATAGATAGAGGGAGGGAGGGATGGATGGATGGAGGATGGATAGATGCAGGGATGGAGGGAGGGATGGAGTATGGATAGATGGATGGAGGGAGGGATGGATGGATGGATGGATGGAGGAGAGGATGGATGGAGTGATAGATGGAGGGATGGAGGGAGGGATGGATGGAGGATGGATAGATGATAGATGGTAGCAACAAAAGGGAAAGATGGTAAAACAGTGGCATTGAGAAATAAAATTTACTATGTGGTAAACCAGAGTTGTTTTTTTAAAAAATTATTATTGGAAAGCTAGTTCAGTTGTTTATAGAGTTCTAATCCTGGCACTTTTTACATATGAAAATCAATCCAACTTATTTATAGCAAACTTTGAAATTGAAATTATAAATATTACTCTGTACATAAGACTCCCTTATATTCGTGAAGCTCAGTGCAACATCCTAAATCTCACAACATCAATGAGATGGTATGTGACCCATATGTGAGAGGAAATTAAAGTTTAGAAGGAGCTAACTCTGTCCAAGGCTGCTCACAGGAAGTAAAAGGCTGGGCAAGGAAAGAAGTGAACACTTGATCCATATTCATTTTTATATTCATATGATAAATGTTAACTGAGTACCTGCTCTGTGCTCTAAGGTACTATGTTACGAGCTGTGCAAGATATGAGATAAATGAGTCCTATCCATGTGAGTTTATATAGCCCTTTACTTATACTATTAAGGTACCCATTTTCCTGAGTTAATTCAAATCAACAAGCATTTATTCAGTGTTGTTTTTGTACCGAGCACTACGTTAGACACTGGCAAGACAACGATTTAAATAAAATTTGTCCCCTATCCTCAATGGCCAACAATATTCCCATTCTAGATAAGACATTATTGAAAGACTGATGATTAGTGACTTTCCCTCTAGGAGATTTTAAGTTACTGCAGCAAAACAAATGATTCATTCTATGACTGGTGGGGTCATTTATTTAGTCTGTTCTTGACTTTGAAGTGTAGCCTAATTTACAGCCTCCCAGTGGGAAGCAGCTAATAAAACATTATAAAACCCATAAAGCATTTGTTAAAAAATAAAATAAAAATACTTTATGCTTCAAAGGATCCATGATCTCATCAGGAAGACTTCTCTTCCCCTTGTCTAATATTTATATTGTGTTTAGTGTATTCCAGGCACTGTGCTAAGAGTTTCATAATTTTTATCTCATTTGATTCTCACAACAACCATACTCTCTCCCCTCATTTCACATCTGAGGAAACTGAGGTAGACAGAGGTTAAATGACTTGGCCAGGATCATACGGGTCAGTGAGTGTCCAGGACCACATCTGAACTTGGGTCTTCCTGACTTAGTGATCTGTGTACTATGACACCACCTAATTGCCTCTAGCTGACTGACACTATTGATATATTTAACCTGATAGGATTTTGTAGCTAGAGAGACTTTAGAAAAATAGCCTAATCGTAGAATTTAGAACTTCAAGAGGCTTTAAATATCATTTAGTCCAATTTTCTTATTTTATACAGAGGGAAACTGAGACCCAGAAAGGTTAAATGATTTGCTTGAAGTCACAGTTAGTGGTCGAGTTAGAACTCACAGACATCAGGTCTCCCAGTGACTAACTCAAGGCTATTTCCACTCTACCTCTTGTCCTTAGGCAGTCATTTTTCAATGGCACAAAGGCAACGGTGAGGGAAGGAGGGAAAATGTCTATCTTGTTCCTTTCCAGTATAATTCTCTTATCTGAACACCTAGGTATTATACTGCCAAATGAGTACTATAAACACGTTCTGATAAATACCTTCCCATTTGTGTTTATTTTGGAGTCAAGCCAAGGAACTCACCTGCTCATCTATTACTCAATTTAGAAAGTGATTTTCCTATTGAAAAAAGTAAACTCTGATAAGTACAATGCATGGAACAGTCTGGAAAATCTCACTCCTTCCCTCAAAGAGTTATAAAAGTGTATGTGCCCTTTTAGCCAGCAATACCACTATTATCAGTCTGTTTCCCAAGGTGATCAGAGAAGAAGGAAAAGAACCTATATTTTCTAAAGTGTTTATTGAAGTTCTCTTTGTGGTAGTAAAGAAGTGGAAATAGAGCAGATGCCCATCAACTGGGGAGTGGCTGAACAAGTTGTGATAGAATATTCTTGTGCTATAAGAAATGATGAGTAGATTGATTTTAGGAAAACATGGAAAGACTTCTATGAAATAAGGAAGAGTGAAATGACCTGACCCAAGAGAAAGTTGCATATAATAAGAGCAATATTTTTAGAAGAATATATGTGAATGACTAAGTTATCCTGAGCATTTTAATACTCAAATCAACTACAAAGGACCTATGAAGGAAGATCCTATCTGTCTCCAGAGAAGAACTGATAGAAAGAAGTGATAGATAGAAGTACAGTTTTACAGAAAGATAAACAGATATAGATATATGAGTACATGTATATATCTGTGTATTTGCATGTGTGTGAAATGATGGCTTTCTCTAGGGTGGGCTGGGGAAAGAAGAAGAGAGGGACACGGTTTGGAATTTAAAATTTAACAAAAAAGATTAAATTATTTTTTAAAAGAAGAAAATCTCACTCTTATTTTGAAAGAAAATTTATGAAGTGAGGCTGGAGAGAGAAGAAAGGCAATTATTACCATGTGGCAAAAAAATGAGTAGTTTAACTAAAATCATATAGTCTAGTGACAGGAACTGTTGATTTCTTCCCATGAAGCTTATTTAAAAGTCTGACTTTCATTATCTTTCAAAGATATGACATTCCATTCCATATGGAGTACAAGACTTAAACTCAAGAAGAAGAGTTCAAATTCTGAGTCAGATTCTTACTAGTCAAAAAGATTTGAGTTCAAATCCTATCTCATAATTTCACCAGCTATATGACCTTGGGAAAGTCACTTAACTTCTCCCTGCCTCAATTTCCCCCTCCGTAAAATTATGCTAATAATAAAACCTTCCTCACAGAGTGTTGGAAAGAGTAAATGAGATAACCCCTTTATGAACCTTAAAAGCATTATTCAAATGCCATTTATTAATATTTTATCCTGATTTCTAGCACCTAAATACAATCTGATTTAATTTAAGCCATCTAAAGAAACATTTGCTAGTAAATGCTTGTTAGTAAATACATGTCTATTGTTAGTGTTCCTCTATATGCATAAACACACACACATCTATCTATATATATATAGATAGATAGATGTGTGTGTATATGTATTAACCAATCACTTTACATATTTTTTATGAATATGTATATATAAAATAAAGGCCGTAACGTGCCTCAGCATACAGAGCGATGGACCTGGAGTCAGGAAGACATGTTTAAATCCAGTCCCAGACACTTCCTAGTTCTGTAATCCTGGGCAAATCATTTAACTTCTGTTTGCCTCAGTATCTTCATCTGTAAAATGGGGATAACAACAGTACCAACCACTCAAGAGTATAGTGAAGATAAAATGAGATGATATTTATACGTGTTTTCCAACCTTAAAGTTCTATATAAACACTGGCTAGTTTTTCTTTTCTTTTTTTTTAATGGATCTTGGCAAGGTATTCATTTTTTTTTAAGGATTGGACGTATTGAGTAAGAGGAGGGGAAAAGGAGACGTACTATGTTCTTATTTTATTGACTGTAACGTTGCTCCTCAGCTACTTAGCACAAATCCTGTAATCCCCCGGATAATAGTGGTTTGAAGGTAGAGAGGTACGGACAGGATTATGGGTAGAAACAAAAGGGAAACCATGCCTAAATCAATTTTCTCAATTGCAGGCTCTGGTTTGTGGTCACACTGGGTAGTTCCTTTATTGATTTATGTGCAGGCTTCATTCAGAAGTACTTTTTTCCATCTTTACCACCACAAACAACCATTTATGGAGCACACAGCTTCCATAGGCACAGTACTAGGCCCTCTGTTCATGGTAGTTTTGCTAATAAATGGGCACTTAAAAAGCTTAAAGGAAGCAAGGAATGGCAAGGTCTTTGAAAGGCCTCATTTCATCCTCATGCTTTATTACTTGCCTGCCAAAAGTGGGGTAGCACGATAACAGGGTAGCAGACAGCTGGCGGACCCGGAGTCAGGAAGACTCACCCTCCCGAGTTCAGATCTGGCCTCAGATACAACTTGGTCGCGTGACCCTGGGCCAGTCACTTACTCCTATTTGCCTCCATTTTCTCATCGGTCCAACGAGCTGGAGAAGGCAATGGCTAATCACTCCACTATCTCTGCCAAGAAAACCCCAAATGAGGTCACAAGAAGTAGGACATAACTGAAATGACTGAGCAACAGAAATAGTGGTCAGAGTAGCTACAGAGATTGGAGACAAGGGGAAATTCTTTCCCAAGCAATTTTTTTTTCTTATTCCCTTAAACAGTGATAATATTTGCACTCAGGTAAACACTGATTGGATTTAGATTTTTGCTTGTGGTTTTGTTTTGTTTTTTCATTTTTTTGGTTACGATATGGAATTTTGGCTGGGACACCATGTTCTTGGGGGGAAGGAAAAGGGGAATGGTATCCATTAGCAAACACCAAAAAAAAAAAAAAGGAAAAAAATATAACTTGCATTTAGTATTCTACCAAAGAATGAGCAATTCTGGCACACAGCAAGACTCCTCATTGTTAATGATCTGTCCCCAAAGACTCTGGGAGAATGAATGAGAAGGGAGGGGAAAGGAAGAAGATTTCAAGTACTCACTTATTTCATTACTAGGTCTAAAGACAGTTCAGGACTCTTTTTAAGCTCCACTGAAGAAATGTCAACAATCACCTAGCATTTTAAGCTGATGTCCTGCTGTCTCTTGTGTCCCTAGAACTTCTACCCCTCTCCTATGTTCAGAAAGGGATCAAAATGAAGTTAACCTAAAACAGATTAAACGTAAAGAAATAAAATGGACAGATAGTCATCACAAAATAATTATAAAATACACATGGTGATAGGACACCACAATCAATTAACACACATTTATTGTGTTTACTATGTGCCAAGCGCTGTGGGCACACATCCTGGGCATTCAGGAGACAACAGCCATACAAAAATAGATGCGAACAGGAAACATACAGAGTGGAAGGAAAATCACTTTAGAGGGGAAGGATGCATGAAAAAGTTGACTACATCACTCCAACCAGCACATGTTTTCATTAAGATCAGAAATGTTATTTTAAGATTTCCTAGTAAATCAGGAACATGTTATGAAGATTATGTTTGTAACACAAGTGGATATCATTGTGGTGCTTCAGTTGAGTCTGACTCTTCATGAACTCCTCTGTGGTTTGCTTGGCAAGGATACTGGAGTGGTTTGACATTTCCTTCTCCAGTTCATTTTACAGATGAGGAAACTGAGGCAAACAGGGCGAAGTGACTTGCCTAGGGTCACAGAACTAGTTAATGTCTGACAATGGATGTGAATGCAATTATTCATGACTCCATGCCCAGCACTTGATACACTGTGCACCTACCTGCCCTTTGTCACTGTGACATTACCAGTTAGCAGTACATACATTTTTCCTGTTGCATCCTCTTTGTTAGACAAGGGCAGGACTGAACCTTTCCTGAGTCTTTCCTATAGAGTAGTCTTTTGTCCCATCACTTCACTTTTCCCTCTACCCCCTTTTTCTCTGGATATTTAATCAGCCACACCCAGTTACAACAATAAGCTTTCTTTTAGCCTTAGTCTAATATAATGGACCTAGAGTCCATTTTTTCTCCTGTCAAGTAGCAGTTCTCAAACTATTTGTTCTCAGAACTCCTTCATTATTGTTTACATAGCTTACATCTATCAATATTTGCCATATTAAAAATTAAAACTGATAAATTAGAAATATTTATTGATTTTAAAGGATTAATAACTTATATGTTGATACAAATAGTGTATTATGAAAAATAACTATTTTCTAAAATGAAAATTTAGTGAGAATAGTGACATTGCTTTACATGGGGTTTTTGTATATGTGTGTTTTGTTTTTTGCAAATCTTGCTCGGTTGGTCATTGTCCTTCTCAAAGAAGACCAAAATGGTATTACTATGTCAGGGACGAAGTACAGTGTATCTGCCTATGGCTGATCAGACCAATATGAACTCAGAAGGCTCTATCACAGGTCAGGAAAATTCGCAAATCTAATATTTGTCTTAATAACAGCTAGATTCTCATATCTACTTTCCCCATTCAACTGTTATAGGTTGTTTTGGTTGAAGTATATGAAACAAATTCTGCTTTAGATAATTAAAGAAGAAAGAAGTATTTTAATAGGCAAATAGCATCTTACTATTGTAAAAATAGTTTTGACTCATGGATCCTATGGACAGAACTATTAGCATAAAATTTACATAAGAATTATAGTAGCTCAGAGCCCCCAGTTAGCAAAATTCAGAGAGTAGTTTAGTTCTCTGTCTTAATCTAAATTTCTATTTTTCCCTAGCTAACTCTTGACCTTTTTATGCTTGAAGCAAAAAATCAGGAAACAAGCAAAACAAGCAGAGCAGATTAGAGTATCTGTTCCTAGACAGGCATGGGGAAGGGAATTGGGAACAACAGACTTTTTTGGAGGAGTGGAACTTCCCTCAGTCACTAAACAGGTAGGTACAACCAGGAACTCAGATCTCCTTTCCCTTTCTGTTGCCCCATGGCCCTAATTCTGTGCAACTCAGTTATTTCACTTTTGGATGAGCCTGGGAATGCAGTCTTCTTGCTCATAGTACACATCACTTTAAGTCCCTACTACTTTCTCTCAGTCTGTGTCTCATAGAGTATGTGTCCTTCACGGGCACCTCAGCATATCTCAAGTCTGCCTTTTAGCTCAAAGCTCACAATAACCCACACAACTCTCAGAACGAGAAGGAATGCTTTCCACTCCTCTGACGCCAGGCAGTTCTCAAATCCTCATTGCATGTTGTGTTGATGCTAGTGGCAGGCAGCAAGAATACATACCTCTCATTGCATCATGTTCTTTAATCATCAATTTTAAATATTTCTTTCTATCTTTGCAAAGATTGTAGGAGAAGGTATTCAATGACATTCCAATTAAATTACTAAAAATTATCTTACTGAGTTAGAAAAAATTATAACAAAGTTCATATAGAAGTACAAAAAACCATGGACTTTAAAGAAACCAGGGGCAAAAGATATAAAGAAAGCAGAAGTATCAGACCTTAAACTATATTATAAGGTAAGAGCATTGTTGAAAAATAAAATGGATAATTTTCATTATTTTAAATCAAAATTTTCTTATATAAATAGAACTGTGCAGTGAAGAATAGGAGGAATTCAGAAAATTGAGGGGAAAAACATTTATAGACAATATTTTAGATAGACTATAATGGGGTTTGAAGTAGGAAATTATGAGCTGACTGATTTAGAAAAATATGGAAGACTTGGACATATGATGATAAAACAGATGACAAGTAAAAGTAAGTGTAGTACAGTCTTACATATGTGTATGAGTGTATGTGTGTATATATGTGTATGTTTATAATATCAGTCTATAAGAATATATACCCACTTAACTGTAGCCTTCCCCAGGGTAGGGGTGGAAATGGATAAGGGAAAAAGTAAAGTAAAAAGTGCACAGCAGAGAACAATAAAAAACCCACAGTGAAGCAAAGAAAAGCTGGTCAGTTTTGAAAACAATGTGTAGTATTTATTACATGAGCTTTCTTGAAATGGAAATTTATCTTATAACGAATCCTCCATGTTCTGCCAAGTGAACGACAATGTTTTTTTCTTCTTTTCTCTTTTTGGATTTAAGTTTAAAATAAGCAATAAAATTTATCAAAAAAACTAGGAGAAGAAAAGTCACATGAGAAAGATGATGTTTCCAAACCATTCTACTTGCACTCTGAGCATCATCCCTTTCATCCCACCATATCCTTGGAATTATTCCTGATATGAAAGCTTTTGTGTCATTTTGCACAAAATGATGCCTTTACGTGACTTTCAGGCTCTCATTTTCAGACCATGCTACTCTCCCCCTCTTGCCCTCCATAAACTCCACCTCCCCTTTATGTGTTGTCTTTCTCCTGATAGAATACAGACTACATGAGGACAGGGACTGAATTTTTACTTGAATTTCTATTCACAGCACTTGCCACAGCATCTGGTACACAGACTTCTGCTCTATTATCTATGTCTATGTATTTATCATCTACTTATCTTACCTATTTAATCACATGTAATAAGAGATAATTAAAACTAATAGCAGTGACTATTCTGGGTGAATAGACTCATTAATTGCTTTAGCCTTTCTTCCCAAGGACTTAGACAATAAATGCAGTGGCCCAGAGGAATAGTACTCTCTCTATGGTCAGTGGACCTCAGTTTAAATACTACCTCCCATTACTGCAACCTGGGTGAACTTAACCTCCTTGGGCCACATTTCCTTATCTGTAAAATTACAGGACTAGCCTCGATGGCCTCTGAGGTCCCTTTGAGTTCTAGATCCAGATCCTCTATCTATGATGCCAATGGGTCATTCCAGCTCTTCTTTTTCAGTGAAAAAAGGACCTATGATTTTTTTTGCGCCTCTTTCTCAACTCTTTTCTTTGAAATTTTTTTATTATTTTGTTTTCAATGTCCTACAATCACTCTCATATATCTTAGATATTTTCCCCTCCTTCCCTCTACATCCTCCCTACCTCCCCATTCCCTCTCTGAAACAGCATTCAATTTTATATAGGTTCTACATTCCTATTAAATACATTTTTACCTTAGTCATGCTGCATAGATGAATTAAAATGAAAGGGAGAAAACATAAAACAAACCAAAATATAATACGAAAGAAAATGATCTGCTTCATTGTGTGATCCAATTCCATAGTTCTTTCTCTGGATGTGGAAGGCATTTGGCCTTAAGAGACCAATGGGATTTTTTTAAGTCCTTGCACTGCAATGGAGTACCAAGTCTATCAGAAAAATTTCTCCCACACTGTGCGTGTTGCTGCGTACAGTTTTCCTGGTTCTGATCCTTTCACTCAGCGTTGGTTCATGTAAGTCCTTCCAGGCCTCTCCAAAGTCTTCCTGTTCATCATTTCTTATAGCACAAAAGTATTCCATTACATTCATATACTACAATTTATTCAGTCATTCCACAATTGATGGGCATCCCCTTGATTTCCAGTTTTTGGCCACCACAAAGAGCGTTGCTATAAATATTTTTGTACATGTGGGACTCTTGAACATTTTTATGATCTCTTGGGGATACAGTCCTAGAAGTGGTATTTCTGGGTCAACAGCTATGCACATTTTTGTAGCCCTTTGGGCATAGTTCCAAATTCCTCTCCAGAATGGTTGGATCAGCTCACGGCTTCACCAACAATGAATTAGTGTTCCAACTCTCCCACATCTTCTCCAGCATTTATCATCTTCTTGTTTTGTCATGTTAGCCAATCTGATAGGTGATGTGGTATCTCAGAGTTGTTTTGATTTGCACCTCTCTAATCAATAGTGTCTGACTATGACCATATGACTATAGATAGCTTTAATTTCTTCCTCTGAAAACTTCCTGTTCATGTCCTTTGACCATTTATCAATTATGGAATGACTTGTATCTTTGTACATTCGACTCAGCTCTCTCTATATTTTAGAAATGAGGCTTTTATCACAGACACTAATTGCAAAATTTTTTCCCAGTTTTCTGCTTCCCTCCTAATCTTAGTCGCATTGGGTTTGGTTGTGCAAAAACTTTTCAATTAAATGTAATCAAAATTATCCATTTTGTACTTCATAATGTTTTCTATCTTTTGTTTGGTCAAAATTTCTTCCCTTCTCCATAAATCTGCATATTGATGAAGGTTTTAGGTAGATACTGCTTATTATTTTATGTAAAGTTCCATTTATTCCTGTGCTGTCTAGTGTTTTCAATAGGAATGGGTTGTATTTTGCCAAAAGCTTTTTCTGCATCTATTGAGATAATCATGTGGTTTCTGTTAGTTTTGTTGTTGGTATGATCAATAATACTAACAGTTTTCCTAATATTGAACCAGCCCTGCATTCCTGCTATAAATCCTACCTGACCATAATGTATTATTCTTGTGATAAATTGCTGTATTCTTTTTGCTAAAATCTTATTTAAAATTTTGCATCTGTACTCATCAGAGAAAATAATCTATAATTTTCTTTCTCTGTTTTCATTCTTCCTGGTTTATATATCAAAAACATATTTGTATCATAAAAAGAATTTGGGATGACTCCTTCCCCAATTTTCCCAAATAGTCAATATAGTATTGGAATTAAGTGTTCTTTAAATGTTTGACAGAATTTACTTGTAAATTCATCTCTCCCTGGAGATTTTTTCCTAGGGAGTTCTTTGATGGCTTGTTCAATTTCTTTTTCTGAGATGGGGTTATTTAAGTATTCAACTTTGTCTTTTGTTAATCTGGACAATTTACATTTTTTAAAATAATCGTCCATCTCATTTGGATTGTTGAATTTATGGGCATACAGTTGGGCAAAGTAATTTCTAATTACTGTTTTAATGTCTTCCTCATTGAAGGTTAGTTCACCCTTTTCATTTTTGATATTGGTAATTTGGTTTTCTTCTCTTTTTTTAATCAAATTGACCAAAAGTTTATCAATTTTATTGTTTTTTTATAAAACCAACTCTTAGTTTTATTTATTGGTTCATTTTCTTAATTTCAATTTTATTAATCTTTCCTTTGGTTTTTAGCATTTCTAATTTGGTATTTACTTGGGGATTTTCAATTTGTTCTTTTTCTAGGTTTTTCAGCTGAATGCTCAATTCATTGATCTTCTCTTTCTCTATTTTATTCATGAAAACATTCAAAGATATAAAACTTTCCCTAAGAACTGCTTTTGCAGTATCCCATAAGATTTGGTAGGTTGTTTCATTATTATCATTCTGTTCAATGATGCTGTTGATTATTTCTATGATTTGTTGTTTAACCCATTCTTTCTTTAGGATTAGATTATCCAGTTTCCAATTAATTTTTAGCCTATCTTTCCATGGCCCTTTATTACATATAACTTTTATTGCATTATGATCTGAGAAGGATGCATTCACTATCTCTGTCTTTCTGCACGGGATTGTGAGGTTTTTATGACCTAGTACAAGGTCAATTTTTGCATATGTGCCATGTACCACTAAGAAAAAGTTACCTTTCTATCCCCATTCAATTTTCTCCAGAGATCTATCATATCTACCTTATTTAGAGTTTTATTCACCTCCTTAACTTGTTTCTTGTTTATTTTGAGGTTAGATTTATCATGTTCAGAGAAGGGGAGGTTGAGGTCCCACACTAGTATAGTTTTGCTATCTATTTCTTCCTGTAACTCCCTTAACTTTCCTCTGAGAACCTGGATGCCATCCTGCTTGGAGCATATATTTTTAGTAATGATATTGCTTCATTGTCTATGGTGACTTTTAGCAGGATATAGTTTCCTTCTTTATCTCTTTGATCAGATCCATTTTTGCTTTTGCTTTGTCTGAGATTAGGATTGCTACCTTTTTTTTTTTACATCAGATGAAGCACAATATATTCTGCTCCAACCGAAAAAACCTATGGTTGATGCTTCCCCCAAAAAGGTGCTACTTGCCAGTACCTCATGGGATTGGGTGGGGTTAAAAAGGGAAGAGATGGAATCTGGACCTCTACTTTCAATATTTTATGATGTACCACAGGAAAAAATATGAAAAATAAATAGTTTTAAAAGTATGATTCAATCTGCACTTAGAGCTCATGAGTTCTGTCTCTGGAGGTAAGTAGCATCTTTCATTAGAGGTCATTTGGATTTGTCTTGCATTGTTGTCTTGATCACAGTTGATTTTCCTTACAATATTGATGTTACTGGTTATAATATTCTCTTGGCTCTTCTCATGTCATTTTGTATGACTTCATATAAGTGTTTCCAGGTTTTTCTGAAATCATCCTGCTTGTATAACATGATAGTATTCCTTCATGATCATATACCACAGCTTGTTCAGTCATTCTCCAATACACAGGCATCCCCTTGATTTCTAATTCTTTGCCAATACAAAAAGAGGTACTATAAATATTTTTGTACAATTAGTTTTTTCCCCCTTTTTCTTTGATCTCTTTGGGATACAGACCTAGTAGTGTAATAACACTGTATTATATTATATACCATATATATTGCATATTGTGTTATAATGCTATATCAAAACATAGGAACAGTTTTATAGCCTTTTTGGTACAGTTCCAAGTTGCTCTCCAGAATGGTTGGACTAGGTTACAACTCCACCAACAATGTATTAGTGGCCCAATTTCCCTCACATCCACTCCAGCATTTGTTATTTTATTTTACTATCATGTTAGCCAATCTGAGAGCTACAACAAGGTGGTATCTCAGAGTTGTTTTAATTTTCATTTCTCTAATCAGTAGTGGTTTAGGGCATTTTTAATGGAATTATTGAATGTTTTCATTTCTTCTTCTGAAAATTGCCTGTTTATATCCTCTGAACATTTACCAATAAGGAAATGGCTCTTACTTTCACAGATTTGACCAGTTTGCTACATATCTAAGCAACAAGGTCTTTATCAGAGGAACTTGCTGTAAATTTTTTTTTCAGTTTTGTTTTCTTTCTAATTTTGGCTGCATTGGGTTTGGTTTGGTTTTGTTGTTTTTTGGTACAACAGTATCTTAATTTCACATAATCAAATCAAATTTATTTGATCAAATTTCACATGATCAAATCAAAATTATTTATTTTACTTCCCATGATCTTCTCTCTCTTATCTGGTCATAAACTCTTCCCTTATTCAAAGATCTGACAGGTACACTTTTCCATAGTCCACTACTTTACTAATGATATTCTGCTCTCTGTTGAAATCATTTATGCATTTTGACTTTATCTGTTGTGTGGTATGAGTTGTTAATCTGCCTCATTTCTTCCAAACAACTTTCCAAGTTTCCCAGTAATTTTTGTCAAATGGTGAGTTCTTACCACCAATGCATAGATTTTTTTTTTTATTTATTAAATACTAGATTACTATAATCATTTACTACGGCGAATTATGTGTCTAATCTATTCCACTGATCCAACTCTATTTCTTAGCCAGTACCAATTGTTTTGATGATTATCACACTGTAATATAGTTTGAGATCTGGTATGGCCAGACTGCCTTCCTTCACTTTTTTTATTAATTCTTTTGATGGTCTTGACTTTCATTCCTCCAGATGAATTTTGTTATTATTTTTGCTAACTCCATAAAACAATTCTTTGGCAGTTTGATTGGTATGACACTAAGTAAATTAACTTAGGTAGAATTGTCATTTGTAGTACATTGGCTCAGCCTACCATGAGCAATTTATATTTTTCCAATTGTTTAGAATTGACTTTGGGGGTCATCTCTACTTGCCCTGATCTATATATCTTGCCACTGGACCCAGATGGCTCAAGGAGAAAGTGAGACTGGTGACCTTGTGCAGCCCTGCCTTGTTTAAATCCAATTCATTTGCAAGTCATAGCATCACCTTCCTAATATGTCTGTCCCTTTCCAGAACAAAGGACAATAACCATGAGAAGATCTGAATTCATTTTTGTGAAAACTGTTTTCTAATTGTGTTCATATATTTCACGATTTTGTTGTGGCAAGTAAATTCGTATGTATTTAATATTATCTGCACTTACTTCAAATGGAATTTCTCTCTCTCTCTTGCTAGTGAGTTTTCTTGGTAGTATACCAAGTATATAGAAATACTAATAATTTATGCAGATTTACTTTACATTTTGCAACTTTACTAAAGTTAATTGCTTTTTAACAAGTTTAACTAGTTCTTTAGTTGATTCTCAAAGGTTCTCCAAGTATACCAATCTATCTTCTGCACAGAGTAAGTAAAAGAGTTGTTTTCTCATAGACCATTTTTATTATTTTGATTTCTTTTTCTTGTCTTATTGTTATAACATTTCTAGAATAATACAGAATAACAGTGATGATAATCAACATCCTCGCTTTACTCCTGACCTTATTGGAAAAGGCTTCAAGTTTATTCCTATCACAGAGAATGTTTGTTCTTGGTTTTAGATATATATCACCTTTTTAAAGAAAGGCTATGCTGGGGGGAGGAGCCAAGATGGCAGAGTAGAAAGACTCACGTATGCTAGCTCCGAATCCACAGCCCATAAATTTCCTGTAAAAAGAACTCCCCACAAATTCTGGAGCACTGCAAGCCACACTGAAACACAGTGGAAGAGATTTCCATCCCAGAGAGCCCTGGAAAGCTGTCCCCAGGGGTCCGTCACGCTCCAGACGTGGAGTCCACCCCTGAGCTGCCCTGGCCGCCCAGCCCCAGAGGAGCAGATCCGAGCAGGTTCAAGGAACAGAACTTCCGGCGGCTGAGAAGGTCCCTCCAACCCACAGGCACTACAGGTCAGTGAGCTGGGATGGCCGAGAGGGGAGTGGGGTGACTGCATGGCTCAGGCCCCCTTGGGAGGCAGCGGCAGCGGTGGACTGGGACTCCCACAGAAGGCAGGAGCTACATTACCAAAGGTCTCTGCATAAACCCCCTGAGGGAACTGAGCCTGGGAGGCACCCCTGTCCCCACCCAAGCACCAGAACTTAAGCTCACATTGAATAGCAGCCGCTCCCACCAGGGAAAGCCCTGAGGCTGGGGAGCAGCATTTGAATCTCAGACCCCAAGCACTAGCTAGGGGGATCTAGGCGGGGGTGGACAGGAATCTCAGAAGTCAAGTAACTGGCTGGGAAAATGCCCAGAAAAGGGAAGAAAAATAAGACCATAGAAAGCTACTTTCTTGGGGAAGAGATGTTCCTTCCTCCTTTCATTTCTGATGAGGAAGTACAATGCTTGCCATCAAGGAAAGACGTGGAGGTCGGGGCCTCTGTATCCCAGACATCCAAGGTGGATGTCTGGTGGGCTCAGGCCATGGAAGAGCTCAAAAAGGATTTTGAAAATCAAGTTAGACAGGTGGAGGAAAAACTGGGAAGAGAAATGAGAGAGATTCAAGAAAAGCATGAAAAATGTGTCAATACCTTGGGGTAAAGGAGACCCAAAAAATGCTGAAGAAAATAAAACCTTGAAAAATAGGCTCACTCAATTGGCAAAAGAGGTTCAAAAAGCCAATGAGGAGAAGAATGCTTTCAAAAGCAAAATTAGCCAAGTGGAAAAAGAGGTTCAAAAGCTCACTGAAGAAAATAGTTCTCTCAGAATTAAAATGGAACAGATGGAGTCTAATGACTTTCTGAGAAACCAAGAAATCACTAAACAAAACCAAAAGAACGAAAAAATGGAAGAGAATGTGAAATATCTCATGGGAAAAACAACTGACCTGGAAAATAGATCCAGGAGAGACAATTTAAAAATTATGGGACTACCTGAAAGCCATGATCAAAAAAAGAGCCTAGACATCATCTTTCATGAAATTATCAAGGAAAACTGCCCTGAGATTCTACAACCAGGGGGCAAAATAAGTATTGAAGGAATCCATTGATCACCACCTGAAAGAGATCCAAAAAGAGAAACTCCTAGGAACATTGTGGCCAAATTCCAGAATTCCCAGGTCAAGGAGAAAATGTTGCAAGCAGCTAGAAAGAAACAATTCCAGTATTGTGGAAATACAATCAGGATAACACAAGATCTAGCAGCTTCTACATTAAGGGATCAAAGGGCATGGAATAGGATATTCCAGAAGTCAAAGGAACTAGGACTCAAACCAAGAATCACCTACCCAGCTAAACTGAGTATAACACTTCAGGGGAAAATATGGTTTTTCAATGAAACAGAGGACTTTCAAGCATTCTTGATGAAAAGACCAGAGCTGAAACGAAAATTTGACTTTCAAACACAAGAATGAGAAGAAGCATGAAGAAGTAAACAGCAAAGAGAAGTCATAAGGGACTTACCAAATGTGAACTGTTTACATTCCTACATGGAAAGATAATATTTGTAACTCTTAAAACTTTTCAGTATCTGGGTAGTTGGTGGGACCACACACACATACACACACACACACACACGCATACACGCATGCACGCGCGCACACATAGACACATGCACACACACACAGAGACAGAGAGCACAGAGTGAATTGAATAGGATGGGACCATATCTTAAAAGAAATTAAGGTAAATGGTGAGAGAGAAATGTAGTGGAAGGAGAGAGGGTAAAATGGAATGGGGTAAATTATCTCTCATTCAAGAGACAAGCAGGAGACTTTTTAGTGGAGGGAAAAAGAGGAGAGCTGAGAAAAAAACATGAAGTTTACCCTTTACATTCGACTAAAGGAAGGAGTAAAATGCATACTCATTTTGGTATGAAAACCTATCTTACAGCACAGGAAAGTGGGGAAGAAGGAGATAAGCAGGGAGGGAGGGATGATGGAAGGGAGAGCAATGGGAGAAGGGAGCAATTTGAAGTCAACACTCTTGGGGAGGGACAGGATCAAAAGACAGAATAGAAACAATGGGGGGCAGAATAGAATGGAGGGATATACAGTTAGTCTTACACAACATGACTATTATGGAAGTCATTTGCAAAACTACACAGATATGGCCTATATTGAATTGCCTGCCTTCCCAAAGGGAATGGGTGGGGAGGGAGGGATGGGGAGAATTTGGAACTCAAAGTTTTAGGAACAACTGTCGAGTATTGTTGTTGCTACTAGGAAATAAGAACCACAGTTAATGGGGAATAGAAAGTCATCTGACCCTACAGCACAAAAGAGAAGATGGGGACAAGGGAAGGGAGGGAAGATAGAAGAGAGAGCAGATTGGTGATAGGGAAAATTAGAATGCTTGGTGTATTGGGTTGGGGGAGGGGATAAATGGGGAGAAAATTTGGAACCCAAAATTTTGTGAAAATGAATGTAAAAAGTTAAATAAATAAATTTATATTAAAAAAATAAAAAAAGAAAGGCTATGCTGATTCCTATGTTTTTTAGTGTTTTTAATAGGAATGTGTGCTGTATTTTGTCAAAGGTTTTTTCTGAATCTGTTGATGTAATCATATGATTTTTGTTGTTTTTGTTACTGATATGGTCAATTATACAGATAGTTCTCCCAATATTGAGCCAGTTCTTACTGGTATTATGCCAATAGTACTGGTATAAATCCCACCTGGTCACAGTGTATGATTTTTGTGATATATTGCTTTAATCTCTTTGCCAGCATTTAATTTAAAAATTTTGCGCTGATATTCACTAAAGGAAACTAGCCTAAAGTTGTCTTTTTCTGTTTTATTCTCTCTCCTTGGTTTAGGTCTCAAAATCATACTTGTGTCATAAAAGGAGTTTGGTGGGACTCTTTTTCCTATTTTTTTCAAATAATTTATATATTATCAGGATTAATTCTTCCTTCAATGCTTGATAGTATTCACTTGTAAATCCATGTAGTTCTGTGGATTTTTCTGAGGGTTTTCTCTGATAGTTTGTTCAATTTATTTTTCTAAGATAGGGCTATTCAAGTATTATATTCCCTCTTTTGTTAATCTTACCAGGTGTGGTTTTTTTTTTGCAAATATTCATTCATTTCACTTGTATTATGTTTCACTGACAAATTTTTCATCCGATAACTCCTAATGATTGCTTTGATTTCATCTTCAATGGTGATGCATTCACCTTTTCATTTTATACTAACAATTTAATGTTTCTCTTGTTTTTTAATCAAATTAATCAAATGTTTTTTCTATTTTATTGGGTTTTTTCCATAAAACCACCTTCTAATTTTGCTAGTTCGCTTTTTTAACTATCAATTTTATTAATCTCTTCTTTAATTTTCAAATTTCCATTTTGGTGTTTAATTGAGGATTTTAAATTTTTTTCTTTTTTTCTAGTTTATTTTTTCAGTTGCATGTGCAATTCATTGATCTGCTTTTGCTTTTATTAATATATGCATTTAGAGAAATAAATTTCCCCCCAAGTACTACTTGGCTGCATCCCACAAATTTTGGAATATTCTTGTTGCCATCATTCTCTTTAGTGAAAGTGTCAATTGTTTCTATGATTTGTTTTTTGACCCACTCATTTTCTAGGGTTAGATTACTTAGTTTCCAATTAGTTTCCATGGCCCTTTATTAAATGTAATTTTTATTTAAAGGGTACATTTAATTATGTTGGGTACATTTAACATTTCTGCTTTTCTACATTTTTGGTGCAGTTTTTATGCCCTAATAACTGGTAATTTTTGTGAAGGTGTCATTTAAAACTTTCTATTCCCATTCAGTTTTCTCCAAAGGACTATAATATCTAAATTTTCTATGAATCTATTCATCTCCTTCAAGTCTTTCTTATTTATTTAATGGTTAGATTTATCCAGCTCTGAGAGGAGAAAGTCGAGGTCCCCCACTAGAAAAGTTTTACTCTCTATTTCCTCCTGTAATTCATTTAACTTTTCCTTTGAGAATTTGTATTCTATGTCATTTAATGCATATGTTTAGAATTGATATTTCTTCATTTTCTATGATTCCTTTTAGTATGGTGTGTTTTTTTTGCTTGCTCCTATTATGTCCATTTTTCTTTTCCTTTGTGTTAGATCACGATTGTTGATTTTGCTCTAGCCCCCTACTTTAATTCAGTACATAACTTTTGGGAGATCTTCTACAGCATATGGGTTTTGGCTTATTTTGCCCCCACTCAAAATTTTCTCTGAAAATGCCCAGGCATATCTTGTGCCTTGATCTCCACAGATATGAACATAAAAATCCCAATTCCTATGCCAAAATTCAAGGTAACTGAATATCAGGCATGGAAAACTTTAATTTCACTCCACAGGGAGAATACATAAAGCAGAATAGTGCTTACAATAATCTATAAAATAATACAATTCTCTTTTCTCTCCTATAAATCATTTCCTCCCTCTCTCCCAACCAGTCTCTCAAGACTAATACCAGAAGCTTATGATTTGAACTTTCCCTCTAGAAAGGAAAATAAATTGGAGTTGCTAGGGAGACAATCTCCCAACAAGGTGGGCAACATGTTCAACTCCAGGGGCCTCCACAAGCCTTTGACCTTGTGGTACCAACATTAAAAGCTTGGATTTCTCCAGAAGGAAACAAACTTGGGATTGCTAGAGAGACAAATCTCTTCATATCATACCACGTAACTCACAATAGTAGCAGAGGGCAAAGACCACAGTTCTCTGCACCTCAGATTATGAGTCAGACCCATGGTTCTCTATATCTTAGGCTACTTGTTTGACCTATGCATTCTAAGAAGCTGATACTAACCAGGCTCTGTCCCAATCTACAAAAAGCTGGGTTCCAGAGCTCCCCAGGAAGTTATCTAGGAAATCCTCCTTCCTCTATCCAGAAGGCTGGGTCATACATCTCTGTCCCCTCGAAGGAAGTCATGTGGTCAAAAGCACTTTCAACTTTAGCTACTTTTGGAGAAATACAATTAGCACTGAGTTCTATAGGTCAAAGAATATGAATGATAAATGTCCTTCTAACGTGTTATGTGCATGTCAGTTCCAGCAAAATGTTAGTTCCATTAGAGTAGAGATGATTTCATTTTTTATTTTGCATCCCTAGCACTACCATGATGCCTGGCAAATAGAAAATATTTAATACTTGTTTGGTAGTAAAAGAAAGCATTTTAGAGAGATATTAAGAACTTATGTGTCAGACATTGTGTTAAGTGCTGGGGATACACGTAAGGTTTGAAGATGGTAGACAGGAGGTGAGATGGAGGATTTCCTCAAGGTAAAATATGGCAAAAGTTCCTGGTACAGAGTTCAAGTTTCAGATGAAGAAGAAATGGGTATAAAGGTTGGAGCCAAGACATCACTGTACAAAACTGATTCAGGTGTAAACAAGATGTACCCATGTTTCTTTTATTCCAAGTGGGAGAGGGTGATGGAGAAAACATGATGCTAGAAGAATTGTTGATATTAAGTGACAGGGACAGAAAGAGAAAGAAAATGAATGATCAATGAAGCAAGGTCACAGACAAGATAAAACAAAACACACAAGGACAGCCTTTAGCTAAGTAAAATGAAGAGCTGCTTCATCCCTAGAAATTGAGGCAAAGGAGGACAGCACAGCAAAAATGTGAAAAGATTTTGAGGTGTGAAGTCAGAGATTTCAGAACATTTTGAACAGATCGCCAAAAGCAGAAGGGAAAGCATGTTTCTAGTAGAGGTGGTCCTGAGGTGAGAAGAGGTCTGGAACAATGATTGTGAGAGATGGGAGTCCACCAGAAAAAAATGGCAGAATACCACACAGTAGTTTATTAAGTCCAGTGAAGATTAGGGAAATTTAATTTGCAGTGGCCTTGGTCTACTATGATTTTTAACAGCTTAAAAAGGAAGTAGGCAGCAGATAGAGGGAGTGATCCAATAGGAGGGTTGGTCAGATATGAATAGGGACAAGGAGTCAGGTGTATCAAGGGGTAGAGAACTGAACACAACTGGGAGGAAAATAAGCCCTGGGGTATGAAGTAAAAGAGAGAGCTGGATGGATAGAACTTGGAGATTAGGCTACAAAATGAACTAAGAGAAGTGTTCAATTTGAGAGCAAGATCAGAATTAAGAATTTAAAGAGCCCAGACTCAAGGAACTGCCAACAGATTAATAATTATGACTCAGTCCCTATGCTGTCATACATATTAAATTCAACCAGCTATTCCAAGACCACAAACGTTTACCCACAAGGACAGTGCATATGCTTTTATTTTGCATTTGCTCAGCTCATGATAAGAATTACTTTTCAAAAGAAATTTAATGTATTTTTCTCACATACAGCACCTGACAGGATCATGAATTTTCTGTTTATATGCATGTGTGTGCATGCATGCACACGCGCGCGCACACACACACACACACACACACACACACACACACACACACACACCAGCTGTCCCTTGGTTATTTTGGTGACTTGAACCAGAAATGAACCCGAACCAAATACTCTTACGCATTCTGAAACCTTATTTAGGAAATGTTGTAGACTATTTACCTGACTGAATGCCATGAAATGCTTCTGCTAAATTTACTGAGCTTCCTTTCTTAGGAACAGACAATGAGCTTCTCTACCATTTGCCACAGTTTGTCCTGCGGTTCACAGAGAGATGGGAATGGGATGATCTCTATGACAGGAAGAGGGATATAAGAGAGAGGGCAAGTGGACTTGGAGTCATGAAGACTCAGCTTCAAATATCTACTAGCTGTGTGACCCTGGGAGAGTTATTTAACTTCTCTGTGCCTGTTTCCTCAGCAGCAGAGGGGTGACTTCAATCACCTCCAATCCACCTTCCAGCTCCAAAATTATGACCCTAAAATGCTAAGAGATGATATTTGGAGCTGGTTCCTGCTAAGACTGAGAGAATTTGGCATAAAATAAAATAAAGCACAGTGTGGAAGGCCCCATAGCAACTTTTCTGTCTCTTGATACTTCAAATAAAAAAGAAAAGATATACTCCAAAGACCTTGCTGCCAATTCACCTGAAGAATATTAGCCAAGACAAGAGAATGAAGTTCCCTGAAGATAAAACAGAAAATCATTATCCTAATTAGCACAGTCTGGTTTGCTATGTTAAATTCGCCTAAGTAGCTTAACAATAATATTCCCCGGTGACAGTGTCTGGGCTGGGAGTCAGGGGAGACTGCAGTCTCTGAAAAAGTGAAATGAAGGGTCACCAAAAGGACAAAGAGGAGGCCCGCAGTAATGAGTTCCAACTCATTCCCAGTCTCACAGGAGAAGCCGTGGAAAGGATGACATTAGAG
Organism: Bettongia penicillata ogilbyi; assembly: GCA_023548195.1. Lineage (NCBI taxonomy): Eukaryota > Metazoa > Chordata > Mammalia > Diprotodontia > Potoroidae > Bettongia > Bettongia penicillata. The sequence goes on along the minus strand of JAJHZJ010000666.1, from coordinate 756,431 downwards.
GCGTATGACCAGAAAAAAACAACAGGTTTACTCACTAGTGAGCACTGTTGGGTTCCAGTGGATCCATGTAATACAGGGGGTGACTAGGGGCAGGCTAGGTTGCATTGGTGCTGTACCCAGGAAGCTTGCCTCTTTAGTCATTTTTCAGTCATGTCTGACTCTTCATGATGTCCTTTGGAATTTTCTTGGCAGAGATACTGGAATAGTTTACCATTTCCTTCTCCAGATCATTTTACAGATGTGGAAACTGAGGCAAAAAGGGTTAAGTGACTTGCCCAGGATCACATAGCTAGGAAGTGCCCACAGCTGGATTTGAACTCAAGAAGATGAGTCTTCCTGACTCTGGGCCTGGCACTCAATCCACTGAACCACCTAGATGCCCTAGTCAGGAAGTCCTATGTTCAAATAACACCTCAGACATTTACTAGATGTGTGACCATGGGCAAGTCACTTAACTTCTTTGCCTCAGTTTCCTTATCTGTAAAATGAGAATAGTAATGGCACCTACCTCCCAGAGAGGTTGTGATGAGCCAGTGAGATCATTGTAAAGGGCTTACTACAGTGCCTAGCACATAGTAATTGCTCTGCAAATGTACTTTAAATTAAGGCAAGTCCCAGCACACTAAACAGGAGCCCCTGTTTTATGGGAGGACATAGCCAAGAGTCTTAGAGACGGGCTGGCTGCAGAGAAACCATTCAGCGAATGAGGACACAGATCCGCTGGACTGTCCAGGCAGTTACTTTTTTTTTTTACTTGTCTGTGTCGCCATGGCTTAGCGCTGTTTAGCACAAAATTATTTAATGAATGACTATCTATTTGTTATTAACTACCCTGGTTTTCTTCCTCCTTTGGTGCCAGTCTTCCCATTCTGGCAGCAGCTGATCCTACCTGCTTCAGTACTTAATTCATTCTTCTCTCTCTATGACCCAGTCTCTATGAAGACTTCCATCCATCTTTCCTCTAGCTTGCTTCTCACTCAGCTTCTTTCCTATCAGTAATGGTCCTAGTTGACCTGAATCTTTGCATTATTGCTTCGTCTCGTTGCATCTACCTACGTCAGAAAAAATACTTAAAATCAACTATTTAACAGACCCCATTCTTGGAATTTCTTCAGCCTAAACTTCAAACTTGACTAGAAAAAAAAACCCAAGACAATTCCTCATTGCTTATATGCTCTGTAGCTTGCTTACTAACCAACTCCTTAAAATACAGTTAATTAACAAACTTAAAACACTCCTTTAAATTCTCTGGCTAATTCTCCATTCTCTGCCCTCTGCATACCCCATACAACCTTCTCTATCACAGATCTGGTATATTTTGAAAGGCCATACAGCTGTTGCCGGAAATGCCCTTTGATTCCCTCTTCTTTCCTGTGACCTTTGATCTAAATCATAGACGCCCTTCCTTCTCCTTCCAGCGTATTCCCTTCATCCCATCTCTCCTCAGGCTCATCTCTTAAAAAGTTCCCCTTTTCAATCGTTTCCAGTGATCCTCTTTCCCCTTTCCTGGTCTCTGAACTTTTAACACAAGAATTTGTGGGCTACTTCTGTGTCCTCCCACCTCCCTACTCCTCACTATCTTGCCAAATCTTCCTAGCTTTTGAACTATGATATTTTCTAAATGTCTGCCCTTTCAATCAGAGTACACTGGCAAAATATTTCTAACCCAATGTTCTGTTATTTTTCAATGTTAATTATTAAAACCACCTACATTCTGGCTTTTAATCTAGAGATGGCAAAGCTTATGTTCTTCAGCTCTCTGGACCAGCCATTCCCACCAGTTATTCTGTCCACCATGCACCCCAGCAAAAGACTATCTCTTTTTGCCACATTCTCTGGGATGAATCTATTGTAGCAGCCCTGTTTCACATTCACCCATATGTAGTATGGTAAAGAGGGAACCTAAATTGCTACTATAGATGGTTTTTTTCTACCCTTGATCCTTACTGACCACTGCTGTATTCTTGACCTTTTGGGGATCTTTTTACAAACATTTTTATAATCTGATGAAGCCTTTGGACCCCATTCTCAGAATAATGCTTTTAAATGGCATAAAATAATGCAAAGAATTAAGAAGGAAATCAGTTATGTTGAAATACAGTTCTCAATTTTTTTTTTAGAACAAGTTAAAAACCCCAGATTAATAGCCCCAGGTAAGCTCTTTTTGGCTTATGACTATTATCATACTAATTTCCTGATTTATCTCCCTATTTTCAACATATTTCCTCATCTCTAATTCATTCTATAAATCAATGGTCACATTAAACTTACTGAAGCATTATCATGTCATATCGCTCATTTAGAAATCTTTAGTGGCCCCCAAGGACTTTCAGAAACATCAGTTTCACATCTTGGAGCTAGAATTGGGATCTGTAAGTTCACACTGAGCTGTGAATATAAGCAAAGCCATAGGATCAGAGATTTAGAGTTGGAAGAAACCTTAACAAGCATATAATTTATTTTTTTAAAATTTTTTATTTGTTTTCAGTGTTCTACAATCACTTCCATATAACTTAGATTTTTTTCCCCTTACCTCCTTTTCCTTCCCCGCTCCCTCTCTGAGACAGCATACAATTTTATATAGGTTCTACACATACATTCCTATTAAATACATTTTCATCTTAGTCATGTTGTATAGAAGAATTAAAATGAATGGGAGAAATCATATGACAGACCAAAACGTAATACAAAAGAAAATGATCTGCTTCATTCTGTGATCAAATGGATGTGGAAGGCATTTTGCCTTAAGAGACCATTGGGAGTTTTTTAAGTCCTTGCATTGCAATGAAGTTCTACGTCTACCAGAAAAAATCCTCGCACACTATGGTTGCTGCTGTGTACAAAGTTCTCCTAATTCTGCTCCTTTCGCTCAGCATCAGATCATATAAGTCTTTCCAGACCTCTCTGAAGTCTTCCTGTTCATCATTTCTTATAGCACAATAGTATTCCATTATATTTATATACCACAGCTTATTCAGTCATTTCCCAATTGATAGGCATCCCCTTGATTTCCAGTTTTTGGCCACCACAGAGTGCTGCTATAAATATTTTTGTACATGTGAGACCCTTTCCCATTTTTATGATCTCTTAGGGATATAGTCCTAGAAGTGATATTGCTGGGTCAAAGGGTATGCACATTTTTGTAGCCCTTTGGGCATAGGTCCAATTGCTTTCCAGAATGGCTGGATCAGCTCACAGTTCCACCAACAATGAATTAATGTTCAAACTCTCCCACATCTTCTCCAACATTGATCATCATCCTATTTTGTCATTTTAGCCAATCTGATAGGTGTGATGTGGTATCTCAGAGTTGTTTTGATTTACATCTCTCTAATCAATAATGATTTAGAACATTTTTTCATATGACTATAGATAGCTTTGATTTCTTCTTCTGAAAACTGCCTGTTCTATCCTTTGACCATTTATTAATTGGGGAATGATTTATATTTTTGTACATTTGACTCAGTTCTCTATATATTTTAGAAAAGAGGCCTTTATCATATGAGCATATAATTTCTTATAAACATGAGGTCAAGAAGTTAGTCAATGGCAGAATCAGCATCTGAACCTGAGTTCTCTTGCTCTCCCAAGCACTATTCTTTCTCCATACCACAGATCAGAGAGCCTCAGTACAAAACCCAGCTCTGCGATTACTACAGTGGAAACACAACATACATATATTTAACTTTCACAAATGCACATACAGCAAAAATAAAATTATTTAAATAATGCTGACAACTCTATACACCATTCACCATTCCACTCAATGAGCTTGTAACTCAGAGCCACCATGAGAAGGATATACATTTGATCATTCTTTGTCAATTTTAATTTTCTCCTAACACTCAAGTGTGAGCATCTACCATTGTTGAATGTGACTATTCATGATATCGACAGGAAGTCTATTCATTCCATTCAGTTTGGAAGAGCTAATAAGGACAACCTTAGCTGGCTTTCCTACCATTGATGGTCAGCTAAAAGGTTCTCTTTGTTTTTCTCCCTTTGTCTTTCACATGTCCCCTTTTTCTCATGATGACGCAAGAAGACACATTCCAACATAATCACACCTATGGGTGAAACCTTTTCAACACTATTTTCCTCCCTAAAAAGCAGTTTTCTTACCAGCTAAATTTTCACCTATCCTTGTTTTTTTTTAAATAGTTCTCACTCTCTCTTTATCAATAACCCAGCTGAGTACAGTAAAAAATAGAAATTACAATCTTTTCCAAAGCAACCATCTCAGATCCACCTGTCTTCTGATTCAGACCGTCTTTTCTTTTTAAAAAAAGAAACACTAGACATCCTCCTTTTCTTTAGCTACAATAGCTAATAGATACTATACTGCAATTCTTGGGAATTTAAGGGGTAATTTGATGATAAATAATTTTTGCCTTTATGAGTAAGTTTAAAACCTAATCCTCTCAATTCCCTCCACTCACTCCCTCTAAGATACAATTGTTTGGCCTTGAAGGAATCATTTAAACTCAGCCTCAGTTTCCTCATTTGTAAAGTGAAGAAGTTTGACTTGATAACCTTACAAGTTACTTCTAGCTCTAAATTATTTCCCTATTCAACCTTATCTCTTACTCTCATCAACCCATTCTCTTCATTGTCTCCCAAAAGCAAGATATTTAATTTTTCCTCAGTTTCCTTTCTCATATGATTTCTCTCTGCCTGACATACCCTTGTCATTCTCCTCCATTTACCTTTCAAGGAATACACTGAGTTACATGCTTTCCATTCAGCATCTTCTAAACTATTTCTTCCTACATTAATGTTTCCTCCCTCCATGTATTATTGTTACATTTATTTTCTATCCTATCTATTCTGGCTTTGGATAATAAGCTTTTCTTTTTTTTTAATCTCCAGTAAATATTTATTAAATACCTACTGTATGCAGACCACTGCATTATTCACCATGGGAGACACAAAGATAATTAAAGACATGATCTCATAGAGACCACAATTTAATAGAGGAATAAATGATTCCCTAATAGCTACAATGAAAGTTCAGTGAAGACTCAGTCCCAAATGAGATCTACAGAGGAAAGTATCATTTTTCAACTGTAAAAATGAGGATATTATAATAACAGCAGCTATCTCAGTTGATATGATGATCAAATTATACATATATGTATTTATATATAGGATATATTTTGACTACATATGTGTATATATGTATGCATGTGTATGTATGTACCAAACACATAATAGATACTATATAAATACTTATTCCTTTCTCCTCCCATCCTTGCTCTGCCGGTACCAACCTCCCAGGACTGATGTGAGGAATAAATAAGGTAATATTTGTCAAGTGCTGGACACAGTGCCTGGCACACAGCAGGAGCTTAATAAATGCTTGTTTCCTTACCTTCCTCCCCTCAAAACATATAGTGCTAGAATGATGAAGATGGAATAAATTATATTTAATAGTTCATGTTGTTAGTGTACAAGGTGCCAGTAAATTTCCCTCTAAAGTTACCTTGTTACTTTTTAACATTCTTACTTTTTTTTACTTTTTAATTACTTTATAACAAATTTTAGTTACTTTTTTTTGGTGAGGCAATCAGGGTTAAATGACTTACCCAGGGTCACACAGCTAGTACACGTCAAATGTCTGAAAACAGATTTGTTCTCAATTCTTCCCCACTCCAGGGCTGATGTTCTATGCACTGAACCACCTAGTTGCCCCTTTAGTTGTTTTTTAATACATTTTTAGGTATTTAATGAATGTACATGTCTCCCCCATTAGAATGTGAGACAGGTGACGTAGAGTCACACTCTTGGTAATTTTTTGAAGCTGAATTTGAACTCAGATCTTCCTGACTCCAGGTCTAGCATTCTATCCACTGAACCACCTAGTTCTCTGGGTGGATAGAACCATTTTAATGACACTTTATAAACTGCTTTCACATATATTACCCAGTGCTGTTGGTATGATACCTTATTGCCAGTTCCTCTTGAGCATATCAATTTTTAGAGATAAACTATGTCTTTAAGTATATAGGCCCTTTATGTGTGTGTGTGTGTGTGTGTGTGTGTGTGTGTGTGTGTATGGGCATATTTTATCTCTGACAGTTCTTTTTTTTCCCTCCACAGTGCCTAGCACAGTGTTCAGTCCAAGGTAGTTGTTCTGTAAGAGCTGTTTGAATTGAAAGGGAAAAACAAGGAAGGTGAAGGAGGGATTCATTTTCATTGGGGTTTTCTATGTACAAAAATGGGTAGATAATAAGCAAAGACCATTGTAAATAGAGTGAAATGATACCTCTTCTATGAAATGGGGAATAACAATTCCTGTCCTTCCTACCTCAACATTTTGTTGTAGGAAGGGCCAAATAGGATGCCATTTGAAAGACCTGGGGGTTCTAATATGATCTATAAATAATAATTTTAAGTTAAGAGTTTGGAGTGCTACATGTAACATGCTATGCTTTCCCCACCTCACATGCCTGCCATACCAACATTCACACATCCGTAAGCTATATTTGTGTTCTGACAGCTGTTTTCTAGCTCTATTCCTTTTATAATAATGACAGCTAACTTTCATATAGCACATTCAGATTTACAAAATATTTTCTATATTTCATTTGCTCCTCATAAAACCCTGTGGAGTAGGGACTATTATCTTCATTTGACAGATAAAGAAACTGAGGCTAAAACACTTTCCTAGGACCACAAACTAGTAAGTGTATAAGGCAGCATTTGAACTCAGGTCTTCCTGACTCCAAGCCTATTACCACACCACTTTACTATCTCTTTGTTCTCTATTTCCAGGAGGTTGTGTGGTGTTCAACCATTTTCAGTCATATATGACTCTTCGTGACTCCATTTGGAGTTTGTGTGGCAAAGATATTAGAGTTATTTGCCATTTCCTTCTCCAGCTCATTTTCAGATGAGGAAACTGAGGTAAAAAGGGTTAAGTGACTTGCCTGGGGTCACATAGTCAGTAAGTGTCTAAAGCTAGATTTGAACTTGGGGGTGTTCCTGACTCCAGGGCTGGCACTCTGTTCACTATACCACCTAGGGTTCTATTTCTGGGGGTGGGTGGCACATCTGGATTATCCCATAAGCATTCATTGCATAGATCCTTTCCCCCTCCAAAGACATATGCAAACAAAACGACAAAGAATTAAAAGGTAAAAGGAAACATTTAAAAACCCTTTCTTGCCCTTCAAGCACCACTGGATCCACATAATTTACCTTCCCTTATTAGGTCCGCGCTTTGCATACTTTCTTGTCTCTCGCTTTCCTTAGAGAAGACACTTGGTGCTTTGTTTGCTGCATTTTATAGCTCTACATATAAAGAGGATAATGGTCCTGATGCAGTTCTCAGTGTTACCTTTATGGCATGGAAATTTGCTATCTAATTATTTGTAAGATATCTTTTCTATATATAGTCTCTCCGGATCTCCAAACTTTGGCCTTTTTATCTCATGTCATTTTCTCTGAATTAAAAATTTGCTTAACTCTGTGGTTCTATGCTAAACACCATCATTCTGAGGATGGGACAATGTGGTATGAAGAAAAGTCCACTGTTCTAAAGTCAGACAGTCTGGGTTCAAATTCCACTGAGAGGAAAACAAAATGAGACAGTGGTTGTAAAGCACTTAGCAGTGTGCTTGGCACAAAGCAGTAGTACATAAAGACTTATTCTCTTCTCCCCCAGCCCCCTTCCCACCATTGTTTCTTTTCATATATGTGACTTAGGGGAAATTCACTTCCTGTTTCTGAGCCTCAGTTTATCCATGAAATGAGGGAGCTGTTGGACTCAGTTTCTTTATCTATGAAATGAGGGAATTGGACTCCAAATGTTTGAGCTCAGTACCTGTCAGCCTATACAATCCCTATGAAAAAGGGTCTTGTCATGATACCTCAGCATTATTTTTCTAGAATAGATTAAAAAATCAATTAAGGAATACGCAAATACTACAAATCTTTAATAAAAAAGTACTTGTACCAGAAGTATTGTGCTAAATGCTAAAAGATAAAAACTTTAGATTAAGCACTGTGCCTGCTGTGATGGAACCCTTACCTTTAGTAAGACAAAAGACACCAAATAATAGTAACAGCAGCTAGCATTTATCTAGTGCCTACTGTATGCCAGGTGCTGCACTAAGTACTTCACATTGTTATCTCACCTGAACCTCACAGCAACCCTGAAGGTAATTGTTATTATCCCCATTTTACAGTTGAGAAAACTACTATGGGAAATTTAAGTTTGAAATTAAGAAAAATATTTGTTTCCTTAAACTTATTCCCAAATCAGCACTCTTCCTGAATGGGGGAGAAATATTTCTTCCAAATATTTACTTGGATGAGTCTGAGATCCAAACCATAGCAGGTACTTTTTCTACTTCCACAGTTCAGAATGCTTGCATCTTTTCCCTGCTGTAGGATTTTTGTCCATTTCCCCCCATAAATCCTCCATTTTAGATCTTAAAGTACTAGAGAACTTTTAATGCTTTTAACATCTCTGGGAAATCAGTGTAGTTCTTGGGCTGTCTACAGGTTCTTCACTGAATTATATGATGGAATCAACTTTTCTGGTCATCTATACCCTTGGGTTACTGTCCTAGTCCTCCCCTCCCCGCTCCTCTCTCTCTCTCTTTCTCTCTCTCTCTCTCTCTCTCTCTCTCTCTCTCTCTCTCTCTCTCTCTCTCTCTCTCTCTCTCACACACACACACACACACACACACACACACACACAGAGCCATCTCATCTTTTGGATCACCTATGAGTTTGCTCTTTCCAACATAATTATGTTTTATGACTTGTCACATGACAATACTCAGAGAATACTAGTGTCAAAGAAACAGACTTTTGCAGCAGCAACTTAAATTCACTGCAAAATTTTCCAAAGGCAATTTGGCCTGATTTCCCCAAAATGAAAAAGAAGAAAGGAAAGCATTTGCAAAAGCTTGCTTTCTCCTATTTTTCAAGGTTAATACTGATGTTAAGAGCATTCTCAAAATGATTTTAAATGCATGAGTAAGAAGACATATGAATCAGTAATTGTCTTCTCAGTTCATATTTTGATAAAAATGCCATTTATGATCTTTTCCTTTTTAAAAAATTCTTCTCTTTAGAATACCTTTTTAAAAAGTCCTCCAAGTTTCTTTAAAATTGTACTGCTTTTCACAAAAAATTCCTTCTGCACCTACCCTGAGGTATTCTTTTCTATATTGAAATTCAATGACCACTTTCTTAAACAGTAAATTGTGTACCTATGTAGTAGAGTCCAAATGGGATGGTTTCCACTATCACTGCCTACAGGGGGAAAAAATACCCACTATAGAAATGCCATAAGATCTTCCCCATTTAGTGTCTGTTGCCCACCTTCTGGTTTTATCTACTGCTCCGGAATGATGTAGCATTGCTAAATCTTACATCAAATGCTCATCACTCTTGTTTTCTCCTAGACTGTTTTTGTGAGGCTGCACTATTTGAAATCTTCCATTTTTCTCTCTAACATGCAAATATTCTTCTAATATAACATGATACCACCTCCAGCTTCCATACTTACTGCTTGGAAAGAATATAAAATGTTTATTGTCTCAAGGACTTTCTGAACTCTTTCAGAAGTCTTGCATGGGTTAAACGTCCCTAAAAATGGTGGCCAAGTCGGCACATTTACTTGTGTCCCTTTCCCATTTTATTGGAGTCATCAGCTGAAACAGGTCAGTGTAGAGCTGCTACAACTGCATTCGGTGTCTCCTCTGCCTCATCATTTACAAAGATCTTTGTTCCAACCAGTTTATTTCACTACATGCTCATAGTTGATTCTAAAATGATTGTTGCCCTGGTAATTATCTTTTCCTGAGATAAAGATAGAGTCATTTTCATTTTTTATGGTGATATTAGCGGCATGCCATGAATGATGCCTTCTGATTTTTTTCTCTGAAGAGTGTTTTCATTAAGTACAGGCAAGATGATTTCTCATGGACTTATAAGATCAGGTCAATAAATGACAAGAGTCAAAGATCATCTAGTCCAAGCCTCTCATTTTACACATGAGGAAAATGGAGTGAGAACAATCTAACCTGCCCAAGAGGGCAAACGATGCCCAGTATCCAAACAGATCTTCAGACCAGTCTGACATTCTTTACAAACAGTCCTTCGGATTCATTCCTCAAGATTCACTACATTTTTCAATACAGTTTTTATAGTCCTTCACTGTGCCACCTTCACAAGGAAGTCACCAAGTATCAAAGGTGGATGTCGCCTTAGTTTCATGGCTCTTATCAAATTTTTCACAGGACTTCTCTACTTCATCTTCTGCAAGTGATGTTAGTGCCAAAATGGAAATTGTCATCATGGTATCTACTTATAAGCAATGTAAGGAATGATCAAGTAAAATGAGCATTCTTGTCTGGGGAAGTCAGTCATTCAATGAATCAGCATGCATTTATTAAATGCCTACTATTTGCCAGGTGCTGCGCTAGGTTCAGGGGAAGGCAGTAAAATTAAAGTTGATTGGGAAAGCTTCTTGACGAACATGAGATTTAGAAGAGACCTGAAAGAAGTCAGGGAAGTAAGTCAGAGATGAGGAAAAGAGTTTCAGGGATGTGGGTCAAGAAGTGAAAGTGTTGAGACTTGAGAGATGGAGTGTCTAGTTAAAACACGGCAAGGAGACCAGTATCACTGGGTCGCAGAATACATGGAAATCAGGGGATCTGAAAAATAGACACTGCAGAAAGGTAGGAAGGGACCAAGTTATGTAAGGCTTTAAAAGTCAGAAGATTTTATGTTTGATCCTGGAGGTAAGAGGGAGATACTGGAGTTAACTTAAGGGAATGAAATGGTCAAACTTACACTTCAGGAGATCACTTTGACAGCTGAATGGAGGAGGAATTACAGTGGGGAGATATTTGAGACAGGGAGACCAACCAGCAGGGTACTGCTAGTCCAGGTATGAGGTGATGAGGTCCTGCACCAGGGAGGTGGTGATAGGGTCAGAGAAGAGAAGGGGACATACATGAGAGATTCTATAAAGACAGAAACAATATGACTTGGCAACGTTTTGGGAATGGACGCGGCAGGAGAGGAGTCAAGGGTGACATCTAAGTTGTAAGCCCAGATGACTGAGAAGTTAGTGATACCCTTGACAATAAAAAGAAGTTAGTGAGAGAGTGAGTTCAGCTTTAAAGACGTAAACTTAAGATATTTACAAGACCTCCAGTTCAAAATGTCAAAGGCAGTTAGAGATATGAAACTAATGGTCAGGAGAGAGGTTAGCACTGTACAAATAAGTCAGAGAATCATCAACATAGAGAGGATGGTTCAGTCCATGTAAGGAATTGAGATCAAATCTTGACTCAGATCCTGACTACCTATGTAGTCCTAAGAAAGTCACTTAACATCTTAAAACTTTCTGTTTATTAATCTGTAAAATGGAGTTAATAATAACACCTACCTCATAAGTCGTTGTGTGGATCAACTAAGAAATAACAACGCATTTTGCAAAAGAAACAGGGATAGAAGAGGATGAGACGTACAGATGGTATCATGGAAACAACGAACATGAACACGCACAGACTTGGAGAGATAGCATAGGATAGAAAGTCCCGGCATGCCGTGAACCATGGGGTCACGAAGAGTCAGACATGACTGAACAACATTAAAAGACTATATATATTTTATTACTTGCCAGAATATCCACATGGATATAGTCCATTTTTTCCCTATAATTTTATGTTACCTAGTCGGTAATTAGACCAACTCCACATTAAAGGTACCAATGGTTAATCTTTTAGACTGCCTGAAAAGTTTATTTTAATCTTTAATACTTTGTTTCATTTTTCTACCCCTCTGCCACTATCAAATGGGGCCATAAATTAACTGAGAACTATTTAAAATTTTTGCCCTTTACATAGGTCAACATGACCCCTCCAAAAATCACCTTCTGATGGCCAACCCTTTGGTTCATCCCCAGAAAGAGGAAATTAACTGTCCCAGCCCAACGTGGTCAGTCTCACAAATAGTTATTTGAAAACAAATAAACCTGCAGATCAGACACTTGTACATATTAAAATCTACTTTACATAATTGATAGACATTGAGTTTTTTTTTTAAAAAAAGAAACAACTATAAACTTTGAAGAGAAAATTGATAGAAGGGGACCAATAAGGAAGTATATAAAAAAGGTTTGTGCAAAGTAGTATCATAATTTGAGGCTCTCTCTGACTTTACAGACAAGAAATCTAAGGATCACAGAGGTTTAAATGACTTGCTCTAAGTTACATAACAAGCAGCTAGCAGAACTGGAACTTAAATCCTAGGTTTCTTCCTTCAAGGCCAATGTCCCTCTCATTGAACCAGTTCTAGGATAATTTAGGTTGACCACTGTAGAAACAGGTGATGAAAACTAGCTCCTTGAAGTCTTTTTCAATTGTTTAATCTTTTTTGGAGGGGGGATTCACACATGGTAATTCAAATTCAGGGTTAGTTATAGAAAGCATAGTACTGACAAAGTCAGAGGTTACGGAACTCATAGTCTAGCATGCTCCAACCATGACATCATCTAGATGTCCCCTTCCCCATATAAACTGGTTTGCATTTTGTGGTTCATCCCTTTACCACCAAACAAAAAACATATACTGCTAATACTGTTGTCAAAAGAAAAATCTTTGTTTGGGCCTTACCCAGGAAGAGAAAATGTACAGTTTATTGTAGCACCAAAGACAAAGGTCCATTGAATGCAGCCTGGTACCAAGTTCAAACCAAAATAGCTGTTTTTATAGAAGAATTTTGTAATAAGGGAAAACTAACCCTGGATTGGTGCACATTTTTCTAAGGGCATGGGCTAGCATCTCTCAGTTCCTCCCTTATTGCCACATCATAGGAAAATAAGACTAGAGATAAGGAGATGGGATGAAAGTGGATGCAGATACTTGTTGACTAGGGCAATGCAAAGGAAAAGGGGATGGGATCAAAGCGCATGCCCCCTTTCCCTAAAGACTACCTGGCACCTACTGGAGAACAAACAAAACTGAAAACAACGGGGCCACTCAGACGGATTTAGAAGAAATGTCAATAACTGTTCTCTGCAAACTGGGCTCAAATTTGTGATAAACAATGTATTTATCTTGAGCTACATCTAAGCCATTTCTAGCTTGAAGAGAGAGAGATCCCAATTATCAGTCTCTCCCCACCCCAAGCCCTCTGATGGGAATCAAATTCCAAGACAATTTCAGGTAACATTGAAAAAAATAACTTTGAGTGGATTTGGGTTAATATTCCAGTACAACTGGGCAACCAGGTCACTAGGATCATCTCTTCTTTCATAAAACCAAGAAAGCTCCTTCCCTTCCCCAATCTCTTAATCCTTTCTCAATGGGAAAAGGTCAGCTCTAGGGCCAAATACTTCATGTGGAGAAGCAGAGAAGAGTTAAGTTCGGTTATCGCCTTTATTCTGTTTCCCTTTTTGTCCCCCACCTATCATCCATCTCTCCAAAGAGCTTTCCAAAAGAGCCTTTTAGAGCAGAGAAAAAGCATTTCTTAATATTTCAGAGAAACTAAAAGGTTTGGGTTTTTTTTTTAAATGGACATCTAAATCACAGTCAGCCTCCTGTCATCTCTGCAAAAACAGGTTTTGTTTACACAGAAATCCTTGGCAAAGAGGAGTCGTGGAACTTGGTCCCTTTGACCACAAGCAGGGAAGTCAATGAGTCAGATATTAACCAATAAGGCTAAGCTCTTTTATTGCCGTCAATTCACAGTTAATGAGCCCTTATAACCAGCCTGGTCTTACCTGCAGCGGAGGAGCACTGTGTTCCCACAACGATCCCCTCCTCTTAAAATCTAAGTCATAAAGTTCAGTCAGGTTCACAGGGAATGTACCCCCCACCTGCACCCGCCCCTTCCCCCCAGTTATACACAGCAGCAGAGAAATCTACTTAAGAAATAGGGAACAATGAGTCAGTTTACAATTACAGAGATTATTCCTTTTTAAAAAAAAATATGTGTGCACATCTATGAGTGGGCATTTATAACTTACATATAATTTCATATGTATATTATATATATATATATATACATATACGTACATGCCTGGATACAAATATGCATACAAACATATACAAATATGCATACACTGTGGGACCTCTCTGTACTTGAATTAATTGGACAAGAAGAGAAAGAGAGACCATTTTTTGAGCCTATGTTTAAAGAAAAATTTGCTAATGAATCAGGCAAGTTCAGGAAAATGAAGCAAGAGGGAATTTCTTACAACATACAAGGAATAAGGGTATGGCCAGGCCCTGAATTAAAACCATATATTGCTTTTTGACATAATAAGAGAAGACGTTCCTGATGGGTGCCCATGTCTAAAAGGGGATGGGCTACGTTTATCTCAGAGATGAGTTTACAATTCAGGTAGATGCAAGTGGAAACAGTTTATTGTTCACTCATATCTGACTCTTTGTGACTCCGTTTGAGTTTTCTTGGGAAAGATAATAGAGTGGCTTGTTATTTCCTTCTCAAGCTCATTTTACAGATGAGGAAACTGAGGCAAACAGTCCAGGGTCATATAGCTAGTAAGTGCCTGAGGTTGGATTTGAACCCAGGTCTTCCTGATTTCAGGATCAGCACTCTATCCACTGCACCACCTAACTACCTGACCCTTTCCTATGCTTGGGTTGGTATATACTGTGGCCATCCTTGACTGATGAGGCACTAGGAAATAGGGATGGGAAAACCATGGTTCACTTGACTTAACGGGTGGTAGTGGCTAGATTCTACACATCTACTGTTATGACTTCCCACTAAAGTGCTCCGATACAAGGCAAACCTAGACAGCAAGCTTTTGCAGAACTCTAACTCAGTTCAATAAACTTTTGCTTATATGGAAAGCAAGAGAGTCTGGGGTAGAGATGGGCCAAAGAACCCAGGCACCTATGATTATATGAACGCACGCATATGCATACAAACATATACAGATATACACACACTCCCTGTCGGTATCACCATGGGCGAGTCATTTAACCTCTTAGTTCCCCAAAGCAAAGCCCTAAGATTATTAGTAGTTGAACAGTGACCAATCTGCACCAGAAGAGGAAGTTTCTCACAGAATAACAACAAAAGAATACACATAATCACTCAAAAGAGTTTGGCTAAATATCCACATAGGAAAAATTTAGTTGACAGGCTTTAGTGAGATGGTGCAGTGGGTAGAGCTTTACACCTGGGGTCAGGAAGATTCATCTTTCTGAAGGCAAAGCTGACCCTGTCAGACTCTTACTAGATAATGCGACCCTAGGGAAGTCTTCTCACCCTGTTTGCTTAGGTTTTTAATTCATAATTTTTAATTTTATAAATTTGTAATTTATGAGTAATTTTCTCATAGTCACATGGCTAATAAGTACCAGAGACAAGATTAAGTCTTCCAAACTAAATTAAATTACTAACTTATTTAATATTTATTCAATATAAATATTATAATTTTATATAAGGACATATTTTACATTTTATATAAATTAATAAAATACATGTTATTTTATTAGATCCTCAGTTTTCAAGAGTGTAAAAGTTTCCTGAAACCAAATAGTCTCACCTCTAGAGGATAAATATGCTTTTTCCTCAACAAAAATCTAATAAGGCATAGTAGAACTGTGCTATCTATATTAGCAGGGCAGGAGTTCTCAGCCTTTTTTGTGTTGTGGACATCTTTGGCAGTCTGGTGAAGTCTATGGATCCCTTCTCTGAATCATTTTATTTTAGTGCGCCAAATTAAATATACCATACAGGATCACAAAGGAAACTAAAGGTTCATAAAAATTGACACATTCTTTTCCCCATTGAAACTTACAGACTCCCTGAAATCAATCCACAGAGCTCTTCTGGGTCCATGAACAACAGATAATGAACCTCTGCAAAACAGCAAGGATCCACACTGATGAAACCACAAATCTTTAGAAACAGTGAAGCCAAGGATGAACACTGGGCCTGTGATATTGACTCAGGGACCTCTTTTGTTAAGAACCTGAAGGGCACACAGCAATTCCCCTATAAAGTAAGTCAGCATCTTCTCTGCAACTCATAGTCTTAGTGAAACATTTTGGTTTCAGGAAACTTTTGCACTCTTAAAAACCAAGGAGCTAATAAAATAACACATATTTTATTTACTTATATAAAATATGTCCTTATATAAAATTATAATATTTATATTTAATAAATAGTAAATACATTAATATTTCTTTTATTTAACTCATAAAATAACCCATAATACAATGGATTGTGTTATATATTATCAATATATATTGTATTACAAATATTTTTACTACTTTACTATTATAAGCAATTTTTATTACTAACAATTTAGTATCACAATACTACAACATTTTAGTATTATCATGAAAATAGTCTGGACCACAAAGATTCCTGAAAGGATCTCCTGCAGTTCCCAAATCACACTGAGAACAGGTTGCCTTAGGAGAGGTGTCAAATTTGAGGACAGTTAAGTAGCTTGAAAAACTGCCTGAAGGCAGCCCAAGTGAAATTAAAATGTAATTTGAAGATGCTTAACAAAACATAATAAACAAAAATACAGCCCAACATAGATAATGTTAATCTGTGGTCTTCTAAGTCAATACGCAGCTATATCATTTTCAGAGAGCTTGTGTTTTTAACACACACTTGACTAAACAGATTTGCACAATTGAATCGGACCCAGCTTGTTATCCACCACTGTCCAAAAGGGACCTCAGGCAGTCAGTATTATCTCCTTAGTTGGACTATGCAGCCAAAAGCAACACTATTTATAATACAAGATGAAATTTACTGTGAATAAATGTCAAATGCTAAGAAACATCTAGTCTAAGAAGAGTCAGCTACACACTGGAATGTGTCCATAACCAGAACGTAAAACCAGAATGCAAGAGCCATTACTCAGTTCAGGAATGTTTGTGCTCAGAGACTGACTAGCCCTTTTTAAATATCTGAAAGGGCTGCCTTCAGATAAGGAATAAAAACAGATTTCTTTTTTGTTTCCAGAAAACAGAACTAGGGCACAAGGAGAAGTTTAAAGAGAGACAGACCTAAATGAACTACAGATGTGATTTTCCTGAAGTGTAGGTCTGACCATATCACTGCCTTACTCAGTAAAGCTCCAATGCTTCCCTACTCCCTTTAGGGTCAAAAACAAGCTCCCAACTTTTAAAAATCCTTAACACCCTGGCCTCTGTGTACTTACCTACTATTACTGGATGTGACTTCCCTTTTCACACAATACAGTCCAGAGCAACTGGCTTCCTTGTGCTCCTCATGCAGGACACTCCATTTCCTGTCTCTGTGACTTTGTATTGCTTGGTCTCCCATGCTTAGAAAGTATTCACACCTCACCTATGCCTTGTAAGAATCCTTCTTTTCCTCCAAAACTCTATGCAAGCTACACCTTCATCATATTTTCCCTGATGCCCCTCAGCTGCTAATTACCACTACCCGTCAAATAATTTACTTTGGCTTAATTATGCATACACACATACATATACACATACATAAACATATACACATACATAAACATACTTATTTGTGTATATATTTATATATTCTTTATACATTTATACACATATATTTATATTTATGCATATATCTGTGCATATGCATAAAGTATATACTAAAAGTATATACATATGCACATTCATTCTGTATTTTATATACTTTATACATATATTTATATACATAAATGTGTATAAAGTTTATATAAATATAGATTATATACATCTATATACATATATACTTTACACACATTTATATACATAAATGTGTATAAAGTTTTTATAAATATAAATTATATGCACTATATATATACTTTACACATACACACATATATACATATTTTACACACATGCACATATATATTTATATGTCCTTATTTTCATTTATGTTGTTTCTCCCAATAGAATATAAGCTTCCTGTGGGCAAGGCCAGTTTCACCATTGCCTCTGTAGCCCCAGGTCAAAGCACCATCATGCCTGGCAAAGAGTGGGCACATAATAGGTGTATGTTGATTGATGTGTGTGGGTATGAGTGTGTGAGTGTAATAAAGTGAATACTTTTACCCCAGAGACAAGAGAGAGCCACTGAAGATATTTGAGTTGAGGAGTGGCATGAGTTTTAGGAAGTTTATTTTGTCACCTGACGAGGTCATCTAGTTCAACTCCTTCATCTTTTATTTGAGGAAACTGAGACTTAGAAAAATTAAATGATCTGCCAAAGTTCACACTAAGATTAAGTGTCAGAGTCAGAATCTGAACCTCCAATTTCAGTACTCTTTTCACTGTATCATATTGCCTAGATCATAAGAAGAAAAATAAATTGCACAGCAAAACTCCATTGTAGTTTTGTTGCTGGGGTGCAAACTGGTATTTTTCTACAGGAAAAGCTAATATGCCATTGGACTTTCTGTTACTCCAGGGACTGAACTACCTTACCCATATATAGTACACAACTAAAATTCAAACTCCTTAACTTAAAACTTAAGGCCCTAACGTAAATACACTATTTTAATTCCACTCACTACCCCCTGCCCCAATACTACTATATGAAATCCTATACTGCAGCTATAATGGCCTCATTGAATGTAGGATGTTTTCCCCTCCTCCCCTCTGTCCATCTGAATTCTACTCCTCCTTCAAGGTCTGTTTCTTCCCTGAAACTTCCCTTGACCCTTTCAGTCAACAGTCTCTCCTTCTAACCTCTTATACCATATATTATCCATATCATTTTTTAATACTAATTCTGAAATGACAGAACAAATAATACTTTGCATGATTAATCATAGCCTTGTGTGCGAATATTTTGTCTTCATGTCTATCCAATGAAGATAGCCATGACCCCTGGGATACTATCCAGGGTCCTACCTATATGAATAGTGACTGTGTACAGACCAGCCCACTTAGCGCAACTTGGATTACCCAAGACAGCAGACCATGCTGCAGGTTCATGTCCCTAGTAGATATCTACTTGAGTCATCTTACTATCAGCCTGCTGCCATCTTCCTCCCTCTTTGCCCACTCTTATACTTTCCCATAAATAACCCCCCCCCTTCTGGTCATCACTCCCCCTTCTTCCCTCCATGTACTGTCTTCCCCTACTAGAACAGAAGCTCCTTGAATGCAAGAATTCTGGGTTGTTTTTTTTTTTAATATTTCTACTCCCAGCACTCAGCATAGTGTCTGTCACATAGCATGCTCTTAAAAGATACTTTATTTATTGTCATGTGAAGAATTAGCCTTTAGAATATTTTTAGAAACAAGGGGCTACACATAATTTGGGTTTTTGTTGGTTTTTTCAATCTTGAACTTAATAAATGCAGATAAAATTAACATTTTCATACATATTGTAAAACAGAAGGAGGGACTTTATAGGATGCCTAAAACCTCTATCATGTACAGCTTGCTTTTTTCTCTTTAAGTATAAATTTTCAGTGCATGTAATCTGTAGCCCCCCTTGTTAAGATGGTTGTTTGCAATGTCTTTTTCTTTGTATTTTATTTTCATTGTCCATGAAATATGAAAGATGCCCCTTTATTTTAATACATATGTATATACAATATATATATTATATATATATATATATATATATATATATACACACATTCCTTGTTCTTTTCTTTTTAAAGGAAAACAATCAGCTTATGGGGATGCCTTTTTGTTGAGACCCCCACCCAAACTACTGTGTAAGACAGAAACATGCGTGACTACTCTGAAATAGTTCAAAATACAAGAGACATTGTCCATATTTCTTAACCCACTTTTACTCCCATGTCAATCAGTTGCCAAATCATTTCTACATTCATAACAAGTCTCATAAATGTCTCTTTTCTCTCCTTTGGCATTGCCACCATCCTGGAGCGGTGGAGGTCTTCATCCCCACATGCCAGGGTTATTGCAACAGCCTCAAGTCTCTCCTAACTCCAATCCATCCTCCACTAAGCTGTAAAAGTAAATCTTCCAAAAGCACAAGTTTTTCATGTTAACTCCCTATTCAGTTGACTCCAGTGGTTCCCAACTACCTCTAGGATTAAATATAAAATCTCTCTGGCCTTTAAAACCTTTTCCTCACCTAGTATCTTCCTGTCTTTCCAGTCTTCTCGTACCTGACTCTCCTCCACTTTCTCTGGGATCTAGCAGTATGAGTTTCCTGTTCTTCCCACAAGTCACTGGGTTTTCTGACTCAGGATATTTTCATTGGCTGTGCCCCATGAAAGGAACCCTCTCTTCATCTCTAAAACCCATAGCATTTTACAAAGGAGACCCACAGGGACTAACAGACAATAAACAAAAAAATGTGTGATTACAATCTTTTCTTGTTGGAGTCAACATGCACCTGGACACCATTTTGCCAATCTGTTTGAGTAAACAATCTTTGGTATCTCGTCATGTTTTCTGTTATGCTTTATTTTATATAATTGTGCATTTACAGTATTATTCCATCACATGAACATAGCATAATGCATTATCATACCTCACTAGAAATTTTCTGTTATTTTGCTATTATAAATAAAACAGCCATTGTTATATCTTTAAAAGAATACCTGGCTTTCTTCAAATTTCGGTGAACATGCTACCTTCTATAACAAGTCTTTTCTAGTCTTCCTCAATCTTAATGCCTTCCTTCTGAGATTATTTCCAGTTTATACTGTATGTATTGTTTGTGAGTATGTCTATGTATATGTGTATAGAATACATATGTACATATATGTGAGGGGGAGGGAGAGAGAGAGGGAGAGAGAGAGAGAGAGAGAGAGAGAGAGAGAGAGAGAGAGAGAGAGAGAGAGAGAGAGAGAGAGAGAGAGAGAGAGAGAGAGAGAGAGAGTGTTAGTTATTTTCAGGCTGCTTCCTCCATTAGACTTGAAAACTCTCTGAAAACTGGGATAAAAAAAATTCCTTTCCCATGTGCCTTGCACATGGGAAGCACTTAAGAAATGTTTGATGACATGACTCAATACTCTCCCATTTCTTACCAGATTTAAAGGCAATTTTGCTTCTTTTTTAAAAATTCATCTCAAGGTCCTTGTTACTAGCCATGTGACTTTGGACAAGTAATTTAATCTGTCTCCCTCCTAGAGAAGGAAAGGTTTGGACTAGTTTCTAAAAATCTTTTCCTGCTTTAAATCTCTAAAATTCTCTGACTTAACTGACTGGGGATCTCTCCTACAATTTCCCTAACAAGATTCAGTCTCGATTTGAAAAAATCCAGTAAAGGGGAATTCACTGCATTACATTCTGGGAAGTTCTACTTATTAGCAACGTTTTCTCTGTATCATACCTAAGTCTGCTTCTCTTCCGTTTCCGCATTTTACTCCCAGTTCTGTGCTCTGGTGTTCCAATTCCACATGAACCCTCTTTAAGTACTTGAAGATGTAACTTATCTCTACTAACCTTTCCCTTCAGCCAACTAAGCCTCCAGTCCTCCCAGGATCCTAATCACCATCTTCTGGCTATACTTTACCTTTTCTATGTATTCCCTAAAATCTGGTGTTCAAAATTAAATAAGGATACCAGATAGAAATTGAATGGGGCTAAGTATAATGTACTTACTATCTCCCCCACTTTGATAGTATGCCTCTCTTAATGGAGCTTAGAATATCATTAGTTTTTTGGCCAATGTGGGTTATTGACTTCTGCTATGCTTAAAATCTGGTAAAATTCCCTAATCTTTCTCAGCTCAAATTATTATGGCATTTGGTAGTATAGTATATGTATTAGCATGTGCACTGCTATTACGTGCATCAGTACATCCGTGACCTATACTTTTGTCAGTTTGGGTGCTCCCTCTACTAATAAAGATCCCTTTCTGCCTGTAGAATGACACCCAAGATTTGGACTGGGTAAGTGACTTGTCCATGGCCACACAACTAGTCAACATCAGAGACAGGATTTCAACCTAGGTCTTCCTTACTCCAGTTTTGCCAACCATTTATAAAGCATTCCCTATATGCCAGGCACTATTCTGGGCACAGATTCAAAAACAAAATGGCTCCTGTCTTCAAGAAGTTTACATTCTATAGGAAAAAAAAACATATATACAGTAATAACCAACTACAAAATAAATAAATGCAAGGGTGAAGTCACTGGAATGGATAGTTTGTTAAATCACCAGCACAGGAGTCTATGCATTGCTCCAGACTCAAGAATTCCTATAGATTCCTGCAGATGCTGACATTCAATTTAGAGAAAAAAATTCCTAGCCAACTCAAGCCAGGAACCCAGAGGCTACTAGGACATAATTTCCTGGGCAATTAATTAATCAAGTATCTACTAAGCACTTGCATTGTGCCAGTCTTTGTGCTGGGCACTGGGAATACAGAGACAAAAATTTAACGGTCCCTGTCCTTAAAGCATTCCATTCTGTCTTGAGGAATAACCGGTAACCATATAAGTACGTTCACCACCACCACATCACACTTGGCTGTTGATGTGTGAGGTTCCTCTTTACTTTGAAGCAAAGAATATTTACCTATACTGTTAAATGCTGCATTTGGGAATCTAATTCATAAAATAAGAGTTAAATGTAATCAGAACCTACTGAACAACACTCTACTACATTCAGCCTCCTGAGAAAGAACTAATAGAGTCTGAGTACAGATGGAAGCATACTATTTTTCACTTTCTTTTTTTCCTTCTTTGTGTTTTTTTTTTTGGTTTGAGTTTTCTTCCATGAAATAACTAATATGGAAATATGTTTTATACAATTGCGTATATATCAGCTTGCTTACTCTGTTGAACACCAGAGCACAGAACTGTGAGTAAAGTGTGGAAATTAAAGAGAGCAGACTTAGTTATGATACAGAGAAAACATTGTAATAAGTAGAGCTTCCGAAAATGTAATGCAGTGAATTCCCCTTTACTGGAGGGGGAAGGGAAGGAGGTAGGGAGAGATTTTGGAATTCAAATATAAAAAGAGAACGTTAAAATTTTTTCATGCAATTGGTGGAAAAACAAAATATTATTTAAAATAAAAATAACAATGGCCTCAGAATCAGGAAAACCTCTGTTCAAGTCTCAACTCTGTGTGACTCTGGGCTCTAGACCATTCTCTAAGATGTTAAAATGCAGAGAAAGTGCTGACTTGCAGTAGAATCACAGGTCTAGTCCCTAATCATAATAATAACACAAAATAATAATTACTCAGGTCATCGTGACCTGACCCCAAGTGACCTCATTGCTATTTTATGTTCAAGTTCACCACATACCTTCATTCTGCCACTACTGCATTCTTAGGTTTTCCACTAGCATATAAAGACCTTCACATAAGTGAACACATCTGAGACTCACTTTAGGAGGTAGACCCTACAGGTATTTTTAATGCTATTTATATATTTATTCTTTTTTTAAAAAACCAGATGAGGAAACAAAGCCCTCGGTCTCCTGGCTAATATGTAACTGAGGTCTTCCCTGAATTCAGCACTCTAGCCACTAAATCATATTGCCTCACAATTCAGAACGTAAAACCCTTTGATAGGTACAGGGCTTGGCTGTGTTTGGGGCTCACAAAATACGAACGTGTTTGTCTAGGGCTTTCTTATACATTATCTTCTGAGAACCTTATCTCAGCCCTGGTGTTAAGTTGGCATGGCAGATGCATTCTATCCCCAATTTTCAAATGGGGGAACTGAAATACCAAGAGACTGGCTGACTTGTCTGGTCCCAGTAAAACAGTAAGAGGTGGGGCTAGGATTTTGATCTATGGATCCCTAGGAAGGAATATGGATACCTGGAATTTTTGCTTTGCTTGTAAAGATTTTAATGCAATTTGGAAAGCTGAAAAATTTAGACTTGGGTAAAATAATTTATAGAGCTTCATTTCCATGATGATATAATTCTTTCATTTCCCATTAGTTGGTGTCTCAGTTTCCATCACCCGTTCCTTTCCTGGATTAAGAATATCTTACATGTATATGCATGGAATTTAAAGTGATGCTATGATAATAAAAAAGTAATTTTCCATTTTAAGAAAATGATTACCCAGCTAGGTCACATTTAAAGTTTCTAGCAATCCTAGAAGTTTATTAAAAATTCAAGTCAAGATTTATTTAGTTTTTACCAACATGATTGCTCAACTCAATACTTTGCTTTGAAAGAGATTTCTTATTCCATGTCTGACAATTAATCAGGGACATTTGCTAGATGTCATACAATAGATTCTTATGAACATATTACAGAATTTATGGTTTCCTAGGGAAAACGTTACCATAGCTGTTGCTCAGAAGCATAGTTCATGTCTCAATTAAATTGAAAATAATGTTTGCTAAAGATTATGTCACTGACTCTAGGGGAGATAGACGGTATTATCTCAGCAGATAATTTTGACCCTGGACTCTATGGTATCTGAAGCTCCTGAAGTTCAACTTAGCTAACTTGCCAAGGATGGGATGTTAGAGTCTGTCTTAAATAAGATAAACATGATTTATTCTCCTTCTAAGCCTTTCCCCGTTTTCTTAAATAAATCCAGAAATAGAGGTAAGATTGGGATAAGACAGTTGGATTTAGTGGTTCAGTTGTTCCAGTCAAGTTCAATGCTTTTTGACCACATTTTGGGGTTTTCTTGGCAGAGCACTGGAGTGGTTTGCCATTTCCTTCTCCAGATCATTTCACAGATGAGGAAACTGAGGCAAAAAGGGTTAAATGACTTGCCCAGGTTCACAGAACTAGTTAGTGCCTAAGACCAGATTTGAACTCAGGAAAATGAGTCTCCCTGATTTCAAGTTCACCTTGTAGCCAGTTCCCAAATTCCCACACGCTGGTAAGTTAAAGATAGTGTAGCTAAGACGGATAGGTCTCTGTGGTAAAAGGAAGTTTTGCTGAAATGCAAATTATAGATAATCAACATTTTTTTCTTTCTAAGCACTTATCCTGGGTTTCTTATCCTCTGTACCTCTCAAATGATTCCTGAGTGGAAGAGAGCTGACTTCTTTCCTGGCTTTTTCATGTATTCCAATGTGCATTATTTGAGTGACTTTGCTTATAACCTGGCTTATATTTTGGCATGTATTTGGCATCTTGGCTCCCCTTCCCCCACATTCTCTATACCTACTCCAGAAACTCTGATGAAGTATTAATTTAATTAATCTCTGATTAGACCCAGCTGGTTCTTAGACTTTTGCTACTCACTTAATAGCAATGGGTATCCCAAGTGAGATTTCTCAGTAGCTTGTTCAGGTCCCTATCCCTTTTTTGTTTCTTGTTGTAAAATTCAATCGATAAGTGAGTCATTATAAAACCAATCCTATTTTTCAGAGATAACTATCTCATTCCTACAGCCACAGAAACAAGAGGCTATTTCCTCAATTTATTACCCTATTATTATTATACATTATTACATATTACATATAATATATATTATTATAACCTGGGAATCAAACCCCCTGGCCTATCCTCTTTCTTAGACAGAATCCTATCTTTTAGGTGCTTTAAGGAGTCAAGAGACTTCAGTGGAGAAGAGACACCATTACGAGAAAGTTCTGGTAGAGTACCACTCTTCTCTCTCCTTATTCACTCCCTAGGAGATCTCATTTACTCAAGAGTCTCAAAGGTAATATTTATGCTAATGACTTACCCTAACTCTCAGTTGTAATCTAAATCCACATTTCCAACTGTCTAAAAAATATCTCCACCTTAAAAGTTCCACCACATTCTCAAACTCAACATATGCAAATATCTATCTATATCTATATATCTATATCTATATATAAACTCATAGTTTCTTCTCCAAATCAATTCACTTTCTCAAATTTCCCATTCTTGTAAGGGCTACTATTTTCCAGAATGTCAGGTTGAAAAATCTTAAATATGTCTCTTCCCTTTTCTTCCTTCCTTGAACACAATCTGTCTCTGAATCCTGTTGTTTTTCCTTCAATTTATCTCAAAAACTTGTCTTAACCTTCTGTACAGATCCTGACTCTACTATCACCACACGTTTTTATCTTAGTATTATTCCTCTACAAATGAGGCTATATTTATTCCTTACTTTTTCTCCATCAAGTCCAGATTTATCCGCTTCATTTTCTAGGTGATCAATATTCCCTGTCTAATTTTCTTAGACTTCTAATCTTAGTTTCCTACAGCTCTCTGACCTAGACTCTTTATTTCAATCAGGCAAGTTTCCATACCATCCTCTATCCTCCCTACTCTTATTTATATCACTGCATTTCTCCTCATTCTTGACCTGTGGTTCACCTCCAGCTTGTTCTCAACTCTGTCTGATTCTCGGTCATTCTTTAATTCCCTGCTCCAAATATATTTCATTCATTTTCTGACAAGATTCCAAAACATATGATCAAAGGGGTGTTTATGAACATTTAGAAAGGGAAGCAGTGATCACTGAAAGTCAATATAACATCATCATTCCTGGTGGATCATTCCTAGATTAACTTTCTTTTCTTTCTGATAAAGAAACAACTGATAGATAAGGGAAATTTTGTAGACCAAATACACAGAGATTTCAGCAAATTATTTCACAATTTTTCAATCTATACTTATGGATCTGATGGGGACATAGACTATAGTTAAGTAGATTTGAAACTTTTTGAATGGCTAGTCCTAAAAACTCATTAATGGGTTGATGACTTCTTGGAAGGAGGTCACTGAGGAAGCACCTGATCTGTTCTCAGATAAGTGCTGTACAACATTTTTTTTCAATGATTTGGATAAAGACATAGGTGTTGTTATAGTTCCTGAGAACATGAAAGAATAGTTACATATAAGATGATACAGATTCCAAAAGTACCTTAAAAGGCTAAAATAATGGATAAAAATGAATAAGAAGAGAGTTTTATAGGGAAAAATATCAAGTTCTACAGTTGTGTTTGAGAAAATGAACTTCATTAACATAACATAGAAGTGGCATGAAAGTTAGTCATTTAATATACTATTTCTTTATTATTTAATATCAAATAATCATGATAATGCCTCCTTGCCTTTTTATAGTACTTTGCTATATTCAAAGCATTTTTACATACATAATTTCATTTGAATCCCACAGAAACCTAATCAAGTAGACAAGGGAAAAGTTATCCCATTTTTATGTATAAGAAATATGAATATGGAGGAATGGAAAAGGAAGGAGGGAAGGTAGGGAAAGGATGGAAGAGAGGAAGGAACAGAAGGAGGCAAGGAGGAAGAAGGAAGAGGGAGGAGAAGGCATCTATTAAGCACTTACTATACACTAGGCACTGTGCTATGTGCTTCACAAATATCTTATTTGATCCCCACAGTAACCTTACGAGGTAGGTAGTATTATTATCTTGATTTTACAAGTGAGAAAACAGACAGAAATTAAATGACTTGCCAATGGTCTCCCAGCTCCTAAGTGTCTGAGGCAATATTTGAACACAGTTATTCCTAACACTAGGTCCAGTGTTCCACCCACTGCCTCATCTAGTTAAGGAGACAAAGAGAATTTCCCAATATTGCATGACCAGTTCGTCAGAGTCTCAACTAGAAATCAGTCTCCTGATTTCTATTCCAGGGTTCTTTCCAGCCCATTCTTCATAAATGTAGTATGCATTTAGAGCAAATATATATCTTGAGAGGACTGAAAAGAGCTCATCATATCTGATAAGTAATGGAAGAATGCATACAAGCATGCAAGATGTTTGGTAAGAAACAGAGAGAAAGAAGGAAGGCATAATTGACCTGAAGATATCAGAAGCAGGGAACCATTGAAAAATGTAGAGTGGAGAAAACTGTGGAAAACCAAACCACATTATTTCCTCCTAGAAACTCAGAATGCTAGGAGGAGATGTGGTATAAAAAAATCTTAAGGGTTTCTGACTCCTGAATCTCTTTACCAGTCACAAAGTCACGTTTTCTCATACAATGGTGGACTTTTACTTAGAGAGACCACAGCTTCATCTTCAAATAAAACCTCTGGGTTAAAGTATTCCAGTCACAATAGACTGACATAAGATGCTCTTAATAGAGGGAGAAACTGCAACCCAAAAATGTCCTTATGCATCTGATGACTGATGTCTAAATGTAATATAATTTTAAGGCTTAATAGAAATGCATATTTACAATGAAGCCCTACTTTAATGATTTCTCAGGATCCATTCTGTAGGCACCTCTTACAATGACATCCTTTGATCAATAATTAAAATCTCTTGGACTGAATTCAAGTTAAATCCTCAATACAAAAATTCATAACAAAAATAATACTTAGCATTTATATGGTACTTTAAGGCTTCTAAAGGACCTTACAAGCATTATGTATCATTTGATCCTAAACCTGTGTGAAGTAATTGATATTGCTTTCCCTATCTTGCAGTGAGAAAACTGAGGCTTAGAGAGGTCAAATGATTTATCTAGGGTAGCAAAGATATTAAGAGACTGAGGCAGGATTTGAATTCAGGTCTTCCTTACTACAAGTACAGCACTCTATTCACTGTACTAAGTTCTCTCTTTGGAAGAAGTCATCACAGTCAAGTCTCCTTCAATTTAAACAAATTTGACTTCTAGAGCCTCAGGGAAGCTGGCATCTCATCACCCCCCCCTGAATTTGTTTTTTTCTCCTATTATACTCTAAAAGAATTTTAGTGCCTTTGCCCAGTACCTGCACCATTTACTTTATCCTGTGGTCTAAAATAGATTTGCATTTTAAATAACTATTAGTGAGAGAAAAGCAAATTCTGACTAGATGTCATTGTTTTATTAAAGGGTATTGCTAGCTGAGACATCAATACAATCATCATAAACTATCACTTAACTCTGAGATATCCTCTCTTTCTGCTCCCTTCCCACGAAAGGCTCCTTGATCTGCTCAGCAAGATGGGCTGAACAGGATGGACAAATATGCTGTCTACCCCCAAATTATATACATACACAACCCAATGATTTGTTCTATGTTTGCTACAAAATAGTAGCATAAATAAATATTTCATGAGAATCAGAATTCTTGAACACAGTCTTTTTATCCACAAAACTTCATTCATCTGACAAGGCTTGCTGTTGTCAGAACAACTGTTCAAGTCAAGGCGTTTGGTCATTCTAAGGTCTAGGAAAATTCAGTTAAATCACACCAACCATGACTGTGTTATTGTGATCTTTACAATAATAACCTAGTAGAGACAACTATATTCATATGATCAGAGCTAGAAAAGGGAACCAAGGCTGCCATACTCTCATTGAGTTTATAAAAATATCATGTTTGAGGACTTTTATTTTTAGCATATTATCAGAACAATTTAAGTCTCCATGTTTGGAATATCTGCCACCAAAGATTGAAAGACATCTGTCTCTTAGCTAACAAGGCAAACACCTTTCTTCAGCTTACCTTGTTCTGCTCGGATACATATTGTATATGTAAAGTGTCCATGGCTCTGATCATCGATTGCATAGCAGTAAATATATTTTGATAAACCAGTTTTGTGAAGCCTCTTCTGTCTTCATCCGAGTAACCAGATCCATGAATAATCCTCATTTGTTTGATAAAGGTGCTTTTTCCACTCTCACCAGTACCTTTAAAAATAAAAAAAAGTAAAACCACAGTTAACCAAAGTTTCCAAAATCATACAAGCCCCAAAATAACACTATGAGAAATAAAACCATTCATTGCTTCTTCAGGTCTTGTCATCATTCTACATATGACAGAAGAGTTTTTATAGAATCTAGAGTTGTAGTGCTAGCTAGTTCCATTAGGAACTCTTCATTGGCTTCATTAGGTCCTTGCTTCATTCCCCTTCCCTTCAATAATAATGTTAGCAATAATGATGTTAGCTTTTATATAGTACTTTCATTTGTTTCTCACAAGAACCCTGTGAAATAGGTACGATTATTATTTTCATTTTACAGTTGAGGAAACCAAGGCAGACAAAGGTAAAGTGACTTGCCCAGAGTCACACAGCTAGTGTGAAGCTAAATTTGAACTTGGGTCTTCTTGATTCCAGGTTCAGAACTCTATCCACTGCACTATCTAGCTGTCTTTAACATCTTTCTCTATTATCATGAATGTCTGCTACACTGGTTCTTTTCTGTCTACAAATGTGCTAATGTCTTTCTAGTCACTCAAAACAAAACCATAACAAAACAAAATTTTAGGCTTGCCAACTCCTTAAGGTTACCCTTTGTGTTCCCTCTCCCTCTCTTTTCTCCCCCCTTTATTTCACTATCCACCTTTTTGAGTCTATTTCCTTACCACGCAGTTTTCAACCCTTGGCAACCCACATCTCTCCCCTGCTTCTAATGAAACAATTCTTTAAAGGTCATTAGGGACCCCCTAAATGTAAAATTCTATGAGCCTTCTGTAACCTCTTTGCTTTATTTGATGCTGCCAATCACTTCTTTGAAATTCTTTCCTCTGTTTCTGTGATATTGCATCCTCATGACTTTTCCTTCTCTATCCCTTGCCATTCTTAGTTTTTTCTTTTTCTTTCCAAATACCTACATGTTGACATTTCCCAGTGTTTCATTATTGGCCCTCTTTTTTTCCTACCTACCATCCCCTTACTTAGTAATTTCTTCCAGTTCCATGGTTCCAAGTATCACCTCTGTACATAAGACACCAAAATCCTTAGCTCTAGCTATAAACATTTCCTCATTCTCCAGACCCACAATTTCTATACGTCTGCTAGAGAAATGCATTAATATTGTCTACCTCAAAGTCAACATATACAAAACCAAAAATAATTTTCCTTAACTATCTCTGTTCTCCCTCCTATATGGCCTCAAAACTTGTGTTTCTTTTTGTTTATCTGTTTTTATATTTTATCTTTTCCCAATTACATGCAAAAATAATTTTAATCTTTTTTTTTATAATTTTGAGTTTCAAATTATCTCCCACCTTCCCTTACCCCACCCCATCCCCCACTGAGAAGGCAAGCAATTTGGTTAAGATTATACATGAACAGTCATGCAACACATAGTTTCATATTAATAATGTTGGGAAAGAAAATACAGACCAAAAAAAGACAAAAAAAGATGAAGAAAAAACCCCAGTATGGTTTGATCTGCATTCACATTCCATAGTTCTTCCTCCGAAGGTGGAGAGCATTTTTTTCATAGGTCCTTCAGAATTGCCCTGGATCTTTACATTGCTGAATCATTCACAGTTGGTCATTATACAATATTGCTACTGCTGTATATATTCTCCTGGTTCTGCTCACGTTTCACTTTGCATCATGCCTTTCCAGGTTTTTCTGAAAGTATCCTTCTCATAATTTCTTATAACACAGTAGTATTCCACCATAATCATATACCACAACTTGTTCAGTTGTCCCCCAGTTGATGAGCATTCTCTCAATTTCCAATTCTTTTTTTAGATATATCAATTCTACTTCCCAGTAACTTCTATTCCCTTTATCTTTTCCCCAATACTTCGTACTTCCTCTTATTGAATTTTCACCTTCTCCCTTATATCATAGCTATTTGTATGTTTTATGTCTTCTATTAGACTATATATATTGTAAGAATAGGAATCTTATCTCAGTCTTCCAAGAGTATATAGAAAAGAGTCCTAAACATATATAAATTCAAGGATGCTAAGGTGAATGAATCAAAAGGAAGATTATGAATAAATGATTTTCATTCATCACATCCCTCAAATATATTCTAACAAAGGGAACAATCTAATATAAGTGTTTATAGATTAGTTCAGGATCATACATACAAGGAAAAACATTAAAAAGGAAAAAGAAAACATAATCTCTTAATGTGGTCCATCTGGACAGTCAAACTATATATTCTATTTGTACTCGATTTCTCTCTCCTAAAAGAATCCTTTCCTCATCATCTTTAATCTTAATACTTGTCCTATAAGATTATCTCTAATTTACCCCGCATATATCCTGTTGATACATAGCTGTTTACAAGTTGATTTCCCCTTAGGTTGTGAGCTTCTTGAACGCAGGGAGTGTCTTTTTTGCCTTTCTTTGCATCTCCAGTGCTTAGCACAAATTTTGACATGTAGCAGGAGCTGAAGAAATGCACATTGACCAATTAATTTCATCTTGTGTAGTAAAGGCAGAAACAAATCACAACCTTAAGAAAACCATCAGTTGGGCACTTTACATTATTTCTTTTTTTTAAAAAAAAGATTTATTCATGATATTTATTTTTACATTAGTATCATTTTCCAGTAACAAACCACCACCATAGAAACCTCTCAAGAAGAAGGCAAGGTCTTTGAGGACAGGGATTAGTTTTTATTTTGACTCTGTATCCCCACTAGCACAGTCTTGTATACAGCGGGCGCTTGATAACTATTTATTGGTTAGGCGACAAATTTAAGCAAAACAAACTGACACATTGATTTCATCTGATGGAAATGAAGCATCACTGATGCTCTGGAGTCTAAATGTGTCTCTGTTTTCCAGGGATCCCTGCTCACTTGCTAACCTATCCAGACTCTTCACAGCAATCACACTCAGACACAAGCTACGTTTAAGACAAAAGTCGTAGTGTCATGGCGCATATGCCCATGAGGGACCAGTAGACCTTAGCAATGTCTCCCATTTGCTGCTGGAATTCTATCAAACTAACCTCACCCTAAAAACCACAATGGTATGCAACGGCAGGAATGTATCAGAAAGGAAGGCCATCATAATCAGGAAACCCAGTTTCTGCATGGAAAGAACGTTGGACTTACAGGGAGAAAGATCTGGATTCAAATCCTGCCTCACTAACTTGGGACCTCTGAGTAAATCACTCATGTTTGCTCAGATTTTGTTGTCTCATCTGAAAATTGGGGAGAACAATAGCATCTAACATTTGGGGGAATTTGGAAAAGCCTCCTAGAGAAGGTAGAACTTGAGCTGCTTTTTCGGTTTTTTGAAGGAAACTAAGTTTTCCATTAGTTGGAGGTAAGAACGGACTGCAGTCCAGACATGGCAGACTGTGGCAAATCTTCAGACAAAGGTACTGCTGAAAAGCAATTATTGAATGTTCCTAGGGAAGATGTTTTTAAGGCGTCTGTGCATTGTCATGTTAGTTAATTCAAAAGGAAGGCTGATTAATGTGACAGTGCTACACCAGCCAATTTTTCCTCTGGATGTCATGTGATGAAGGTCCCGTGACTTCAATTAATGTGATAGTAATCCACTTCAGCCCAACTCTGTACTTCCTAAGGTTAACTAAAATGAATCATAAATTGATGATCATGGGAAACCCCTCTAGTATATCTAGGCATTCAATTTAGCTCTCTGCTGAGCAACAGGCACCTTGATGCAATCTCCTGGTTGGCTCCCAGCGACAGGGGCTGCATCAAAAATGACTGATCACTGAGTCAGGAAGACACACTCTTGTGTATCAGAATTGTAATCTCAGTTTGTACTGAGAGGTAGAGTGTCCAGAAGTAGGATGCAGATAGTTCCACATTAGTAAACCCATGATTGGAGGGTATTTGCCAGAGAGGGGGAAACAACGCCATTCACTTTCATTTAGGCCTTTCTTTATTGAAACTTTCTCCAGAACTTTCTTCCCTGGACTTTCAGCAAAAAGAAAAAAGGGATTTCTCTCCCTCTCCTCAACAATGGCTATCACAAGAACGTGACAGCTGAAGCATGGGTTTCCATAGGTGAGCCTGACTCCCTGTTGCTTTTTTCTTCCCTGAGCACAGACCAAAGGGCAATGGACTTTCCCAGCCCCAGTCACTTTCTTGTGAGTTTGAGAGTTTAAAAGCTACTCTATTAAGTGTCAGCTGCCCAGTTGGAAATGATTAGCTTAAGAGCATGCTTCTCTGAGAAGAGGACCACTACTGATTCTCTCAGGCACACAGGAGACCGAGGATGGAAGGAAAGGATATTTATGTTCACTATTACTTGTAAAAGACATTTTTTTGTAATGGAAAAGGAGAACTGGAAAAAAATAGATGCCATCATTTGGGGAATGGCTGAATAGAGACTTCAGTGAAATGATATAGAATGAAGCAAACAGAAACAACTCAGACCTCAGAACTCTAATGAAACTCGTGAACGATATTGACTTCGGAAGTCTGGCAAAGGAATTCCCTCTTGACAGAGAGGTGAGGAATTTGAGTTATAGAATGAGATATGACTTCTCAGACATGAGTTGGATGGGCTTATAGACCAAAAAGTCCAAGCCATTCATATTATAAATGAGGAACTGAGCTCAAGAAAAGTTACGTCAGTTGCTCAAGGAAACGCAAGTTGTGAAAGCTTAGCAGAGTTGGTATTTGAACCCAGGGTTCTTTAAATATTTTATTTTTTCTATACATGTTAACATATGTTGGTAAGTCTTTAAAATCTTTGATAGTTTCTGCATTCATAAAAATAAATAGCTATTCTAAACCAAGTTAAACACTGAGTAACAGAGATCCTGTTTACCCATATTTTGGAGAAAATCTAGACATGAGTCATATCTAAGTTTTGCTTTAGGTATTTCCCCAGAAATTCAGGGTATGGGCAACAATTCCAAGATTAAGATAAACCTCACCCTTTCTCAGAATGAATCTAGGTCCATGTGAGAGCTGGGCCAAGCTTCATATGGGAGAATAAGGATAAGACCTTGGGAGAAAATCAACAGAGGAAGAAGTGGGAGAAGGATGCCACCAGTAGAAAGATCTTCCTCCTCCAAACCCAGCACTCTATCCACTATAGATGCTAAAGCTTTCATATATAATTAGTTTGTACCAAGAGGTACCATGTCATGTCCAACACTAAGGTGCAAATATAGTCCCATCATATTTTTCCCACAATCAGACCAAAAATGGGTCCAGAGGAGGATAAGCAGAAGGAAACCAAGAAGGTCTAGAGAGGGAGGGACAAGAGGTAAGTATTCCTCCCATCTTCTCTATTAATCAGTTCCATGGAGCCTGAAGTTGTTGGGAGGGAGAGGCCAAGGAAAGGCATGGTCCAATAGATTCTTTCAGCCCTGATTCCTGAAGGTCTCTAGACTGCCAGTGGTTTGTTGGGAAGAGAAAACAAGAGAGAGCGAGGATGGAAGAACAATTCTACTTGAAATTCTTTCCCTACCAGCTATTCCATGAGTATAGATGGGGGAAGGGGGGAGAGACTAAGTAGATTATGAGCTATTAATCAATGAAAATTGTTGTTATATCCTATTCATGTGTATGAATATTGTCCTATTCATTTTCTAATTTTTAATGCAGTCTTAAGACTTCTTAAAATGTCTAGATTTTCTTTTTGGTTACGGCTTTCAGGTAATCTGATAAATCCTAAATTATTTCTTCTTGATCCATTTTCCAGGTCAGTTATGTTTGTTATTAGATACTCCCAGTGCATCCTGGGTCATCTCCAGTCATCCTGAGGAATATCAAGTCACTGGAATCAGATGGCTCTGCAGGAGAAGTGAGGCTGGTGACCTGCACAGCCCTCCTTCACTCAAAACAAAGTCAAGTGCAAGTCATGTCATCATTTCTCTGATGGCATGGTCTTCTTTGTCAACGAAGGATGAACACAATCTTCCACTTCAATGTTTTCAGACTCCTGACTTAGTTTTGATATTTCTTATTGTCTCATAGAGTCATGAGCTTCTATTTAGCATTTAAAAAAAAATAATTTACCTACTCACTACTTCTCAAAGGGTTTGTTGCTTAGGCAAGGTTTTGCATCTCTTGAGCCAACTTGTTAATTAACTTTTTAATTCTTCCATAATTCTTATTTCTTACTCTATATTTTCCTATAGTACTCTTATTCCAGCTACAAAATCATTTTAGAACTTTTTTTTTAAACTTTTGCTTCATCCCTTCCAGGATTTTTAGCTGAATTTGTGCCCAATCTAGGCTTTTCTTGGAGGTTTTGTTTAGAAATATTTATAGTAGAAGTCATCCCTTCTGGGTTTTTGCCTTGAATGTTCCTGTCATCACTATAGCTCTTTAGGTGGAATTATTTTTGTTATTCTCTAATTCTTCCAGCCTGCTTCCTGACTTGGGACTTTTCATTAGGGCTGAGCTCTGTCCTCTTTTGGAAGGGGACAGGAGAGGATATTTGGGTTGCTCCTGCTGCTTTCTTGGGGTAGTGAGTTTTGTGTTGTTCCAAGATCTCAAGGACAGCTCAGATGGTGGATCTAAAAGCTTTCAGTTCTCCCAAAGTTTTTCTGATCCAGAACAGAATTGACTGCTGCCTTCCCCTGGTCTGAACCCTGCAAGCTCCTGACCTGGGTTTGGGTGTGAGCAATATACTTGTGGGGCTTACTTCTCCTAGAGTGACAGCAAACTTCTGCTGGATTTAGTGTCAGCCAGCTGGAAAACACTGCTGATTTCAGAGTGAGAGAGCTACACATATATACACAACACACATATAAATGTATATATGAATATATATATGCACGTATATACATATGTATGTGTGCGTATATACATACACACATATGTTGTATGCACGTATGTGTGTATATATGTACTTATATACATACATATGTAAGACTAGCAATCCTTCTGTGGCATATGGATATATATGTACATGTATATGTATAATCAGTCTGGCATTCCTACTGTGGCTATTCCTCTCTAGACTTCAGACTATCCTGGAAGTCAAAAGTGACACTATTCTGCTTCTAGGTCCCAAGTCACATAGCTGCTAATGACTTCTGCACTTAGTCTTTGCTAGGGACAAAGCCCAGAACTCTGATTGCTCCTCATCCTGGGATACCACCCATAAGGGTGGGGCCCCTCCTTAGTCTACCCTGACTCTATGATCTGTAACTGGGGAGAGAGCAAAGAGGATGCCAGTTGGCCAGTCAAAAGACGATCCTTTCCTCAAGGAGCTCACAATCTAATAGGGTTGGTGGCTGTTACTGTATTCTACACAATGTTAAACCCCTCTGTGCTGAATCAAGGACTTCTTGCCCTGGCACTTAGCCTCTCCTTGCACTGGGACACTCAATAAAATACACTTCCGGCCAGACTTCATTCTTAGTGTCTGCAGTCCTAGGCTGGAGTAATGACTCTGTGATTTATTTTTTTCCTCTTGGATTTTCCAATTAGTCTGGTACATTTTCTAGATAATTTTGGAGGAGTTCAGTGTATTGGGTAGAGTGGGGTGAGGAACTCCCTGTACTTCCATCATCTTGGCTCTGCCTTAATGTGTCTTTATTCTGAAAGCTTCATGGGCTCTTCTGAGACCACAGGACCACTCCTCTTTCATTTGTAATGGCAGGAACTAGAACAGCATTAAACCAGAATCAAGTAAATTCAAGCCAAGGGCCAGAGTTGCCCCTTCTGCTCTAAGCAGCAAGTGATTGTTAGACAACTGCTACCCTTTCAATAATTAATTCAGTGAATACATGCAAATGGATTTTAACTTAGAAACTTACTGAAGACTGGATAGTTAATTGCCTTAAACTTTTACATTCAATTTAATTCCATAATAATATGTCTTTGGTTGAGGTTTTTAATGGAACCAATGTTATTCTATTTCTTATCTCTTCAAGTAAAGACTCTTCGGCTGCTTACTCACAAAATAAACCTGCTAATGTTATCTTTCCTATAACAACCACAAAGAACTATAAGTAACTCTAACCTTGGGAAAAGCTTCTTGTCATAGGTGAAGGAAAATGGCAAAAGGCAAATTTAATCTTACTTTTAAACACAAATATGAATGAGAAAAATTCACAGATATAGCCATTCTAAAGGAATCATTTTTTTCAAGGACATTTGGCTGCCTGAGAGTTCAAGGAAGAATAAAAATACTTTTGTTCCACAAGAAAAGTGACAGTCTACCATAGTGGTGTCAAACTCAATTAGAAAGAGACCACTAAAATGTACATAAGGATCCTTGCAGGTCACATACTGACTTAGAAAACCACATACTGTATTTGTATGTATATTTACATATAAGCACATCAATATATTAAAAACTGGACAGCAATTACATTTCATTCTGGTTTGGGCTGCACTAGAGACTGCTATGAGTTGTACATGTTGGATACCTCCGGTGTGCATTTCCAAAGTCAAATTCTAATTTGGAGTAAAAATAAATAAAACCACTTTTTGGGGCTTCATGTCCAAAATGAAAATCATATAAAAGCAAAAATGTCTTCAGATTTTAAAAAAAACTTCAGTGAATATCTGAAATATGTCAAAATTTCAAAAAAGGAAGAATTTATAGGATTGTATGTTCTATTTAGAGATTTTTGTCCTTTCCTCTCTTCCTTGCTAATCCCATTGCCATCCAGGACCATCTCTACTTGTCCTTATCTATATCTTGTCACTGGACTCAGATGGCTCCAGGGGAAAAAGTGAGGCTGGTGGGTGAGTTTGCAAAACCTTCCCTCACTTAAATCCAAATCACTGGCAAGTCATAGCAGCACCTTCTTGATGTCATGGTCCTCTTTGAAAACAAAACAGCCAAGCCAATACCAGGGAAATTCTAGTCTGGACTTACAGAAGGCTAAATTAACATATAAGTGACCCTTTGGATCATCAAATCTAGGACTTTTTTACTCAGCATTCATTGTCCTATATCTCTTTGGAGAACTGAAATTGTCACCGAGGCTTAAAACCTGGAATCCATCTTGATTTATTCTTCTTTTGCACTTTATCACTTTGATTTTTCCTTTAAAAATTTCTCTTTCCCTTTTGTCTTTTTCTTTTTGACTCTTACTTCCATTACCTAATTTCAGGTCCTTCTCACATCACACCTAAAACGGTAAAATGCCTTCTCCATAACATCCCTCCTGGCCAACACCCTCCATGTAAATCCATTTTACACAAATTTATTTTTGTAGTATCAATGCACTGACCCATTATGAACTATACACACACACACACACACATATGTATATCTAAATATAAAACTAAAAGTTGCTCGAAATTAGTATGAAGCTAGAAGATTTTTTTAAAAAAGATACATACTGATAAAAGTGAAAATGTATTTAATGTGTAGAACCTATGTAAGATTGCATGCTATCTTGGGGAGGGAGGGGAAAAATCTAAAATAAATGGAAGTGATTGTAGAAAACTGAAAACAAATAAAATAATTTTTAAAAAAGGTATGTACAACATAATCAACCCCAATCTGACCAGTTAAAGTTACTGATGTCAAAAAAGTAGGATAAGGTAAGATAAAGTTCAGATGCTGATTACAGAAATTTTAGACAAGTTTGGATGGATACAAATCAAGTGCAATCATGCAATAAAAAGAACTTTATAAAATGCTGCTTACGGCAGCCAAAGCCTACACAGGTTTACAGTATGAAACAGTTTGTAAAATTTTATAAAGAACTAGGTTTGAAGATTATATACAATGTCACCTCTTAACAAAAAGAAGCAATGAAAGATAAAATCAGGCTTTAAAAAAAACAAACCCCAAACAGCTTGATAACAGATGCCATCAACCAAAACCATCTTGAAGGTATTTAAAGATGAAAACAAAAGAACACATAAAAGATAAATTAAAAAAGACCTTCAAAGTTGTTTTTTTTAAACAAATGCTTTTTACCATAAAGGGCAGTAGCAGCCCTGACCCTAGTGTGCTTACAGAGAACAAAGATGGGAGGGTGAGAGGGAGAGAAAATAGATTTCAGTTAAATTTTTTAAAAGTTTAAAAAAAATAAATAAGAGACACATATGCTCACATTTACCACTATCACAGAGGAAACCAGGTTCAGAGTTCAAGAGGGATTTCCTATAGATGGTGAGATCCTCCACATTTCTTGGCAACTGACATTGTACTAGTTATATTAAGCCCTGGAACTCTGCAGAGCTTTATGGCAAGATTTATAACCACTCTATAGTTTGTCCTAACCATGAAAATAGGAAAAGCTAAGATAATGAATTATGCCCATTGTCTAGATCATGACATGCAGCCATATGAACAAGCAATAGGGCTCAGTTACCTCTGCGGGCATGAGCATAGGTGCATAAGCATGCGTGCATATGCCTCTTGAATAGACAATGCAAATGAACTATGGAATGGGGGTTGGACTCAGAATTAGAAAGGATGAAGAAAGAAGCTGCATTATCTTTGGAAAACTCCAAATTTTCTTTAATGATCTTGAACTTCTTCCAGAAACCAAAGATTATTGTTTTAATACCAATATTCTATTAGTATTGGACAGCCTTCAGTCATAGAAAAGTATATTCTCTGAAGTATTAGAAAATGAGTTTCATTCAGAAGGCAATGGAAAGATACATGATGAGGGCAAATGGGCTGCAACCCATCCAAAATGAGGAACTATGAGGAAAAACCAGAGGAGATGTCATCAGAGACAAGCATGATTTCTAAAAAGAGAGTGCTTTATTGGAGTCCTCCAGATCTCAAAAGAAGGTCCAAAAGGTCCTTACTATCCTGTTCGGAGTCCCTGTAGTTAACTTATGTTGTAAACATAGACAAGACTCAGAGCATACGGGCAGACATTCAAGGAACACCCACATCAGGGAGATGGAAGATCAGGGTTTGGACACTTCAAGAGAAACAACTTTTCCAAACTAAGGCATCTATGCCTTAATACAAACCCCTAGCCCAGGGATTAAGGCAGAGAGAAGTGAGCAGGAACATGGGTGGGGAGAAATAACATGCCTTAGCGAGGGGTGAACAGAGAGTCACAGTTTAAAGGGAGAATGACATCACCTCAAAAGGGAGAGATGAAAAAAAGGCAAAATAACAATGTTTAGACTCCTCAAATTCACGTTAGGGAGTTATTCCCATTATTGGCCCAAGAGAATCAAAATCCTGTTCCTGTAGAGTCCTGAAAAACAAAATATTATCTCTGTACTTCTTTTGACCTTAAAGCCAACTCTAGCACACTCTTCCTCCTCCAATTAAAAAAAAATTAACTTAAAAGAAGAAAAAAATACGAGTTGATTCAATTCAAGTATTTATTAAGTGTTTATCTGGGCAAAATATCACATATGGTAGATCCTGGGGACATAAAGAAACAAGATGCAGGTTTGTGCCCTGGAGGGCACATTCTACTGTGACATGTAGACACATAGAATGTGGTTCTTAATTTAATGAGAGAAATAGTGCTAATAGCTAGAGAGGCCAATCTAACTTAATCAAAGGAACCTGAGCTGAGCCTTGAGGGAAGTTAAAGATTCGAAGAAAGAGAGGTGAGAAGGGAATGCATTTCAAGTGTGGAGGAGGAAGGAGACAAGATTTATTTATCAGTTTGAGAAAATGAAGACAGATGCTCATATTTGGGAATCTTAAAGTTCAACTTACTGAAATTCTGAAGGGGCTTCTTTCTTGGCAATTATCTCATGGTAGCAAGTTTACATACACACACACACGCACACGCACGCACACACACACTTTTTGCCACCTGTTAGGTAAAGACTTAAATCATTCGAATCCCTGGTTTAACATGCATTGAGCAGGCTTGCTTTGCTGGAAAATACTGTAGGTTGTTTTTTTGTTGCTGTAGTTCTATGACTCCCTTAGGATATATTGCCTTCCTTGAGTAAAATGTACTTAAAAAAATCTCTTTCTAAAGGAAATTTTCTCTAGTGTAATAGGAGATACAGCTTCTGAAATTCTGATTATGAACATCAACCTTTTAGAATTATTATTTTGGGACTCAAAGTATTTGAAATTCCTACACAGGGGAGCACAAGAGGTAAAATATGTTAACAAAGAAGTCTTAAAATGAAAATC
Source organism: Bettongia penicillata ogilbyi (assembly GCA_023548195.1). Taxonomy (NCBI): domain Eukaryota; kingdom Metazoa; phylum Chordata; class Mammalia; order Diprotodontia; family Potoroidae; genus Bettongia; species Bettongia penicillata. Next base: position 714,922 of record JAJHZJ010000666.1, on the reverse strand, counting down.
TTGAAATTCCATTTGTGTCCTGTGAAAGCTTCCATTTTCAACCAGATGTCAAAGATGTATCATAACAAAAAGTATCATCGGAGTACAGAAGGATACTGCAGGAAAATCAAAATTCCTTCCTTCCCATCAAGAGACTAAGGTTACTTAAAAAGGAGAGGGAACTAGTCTAAAGTTTACCTAAAAAGCTGGCCAATTGGATCAAAGCAAAATAAACATGATATCCTTGGACACTTGGAAGATCCTGTCCATTTCATAGTTGGAGATGTTTTAATAACTGAAACAATTGCTCTTGCTTATTTCTAAAAATATTTGGCAGGAGTTGTTGCATTTTATAATCTCCAGTTGCTTTTCTAAGAGGTGATATAGTGTAGAGAATGAAGAGCACTTCCCTGGAAGACAAGAGATTTGGTTTTTATTGCCACTTAGAAGAAGCCATTTCCTTAGGAAAAAACCAAATATTGTTATTGATAGGGGAAGGTAAAAGGATGAGTGTAAAAACTGTACATACTAGCCAAGAAATAGTGCTGCAAATGATGTTTGTTCATTCTGCATGTGTGTGTGTATATACATATAGATATCGATATCTATCGATATATAGACATATATCAATAGACAGACAGATATGCAGTTGTTACTGAATCATTTCAGCTGTGTATGACTGACTCTTCATTCAGACCCCATTTGGGGTTTTCTTGGCAAAGATACTAGAGAGATTTGCCATTTCCTTCTCCAGCTAATTTTATGGATGAGAAAACTGAGGTCAATAGCATTAAGTGATTTCCCCAAGATCACACAGCTAGTGTCTGAGGCCAGATCTTAACTCAAGAAGAATAATCTTCCAACTCCAGGCTTGGTGTTTTATCCACTTTGTCACCTAGCTGTCCAAGTTTCCCTTGTACAGGGAACATTTGAAAGGGACTCCCTCCACCAACCTGAACCATCGAGCCTTAGAATTAATATAAAAGTCCTAGACAGTCCTGAGAGCCACAAAGAGGGCAACTGACTTGTCCACAATTTCAGAGTTAAACGTCACAGGGCAGATTCGAATACTGGTCTCCCAGACTCATAAATGCATCATGCTATCCACCATACCATGATGTCTTTCCATTGAAAATCAAACTAAAATAGCTTTCATTTTCTCTTTAGAATTCATCCTTCTTAAGGGTTGTGCAAACAGCTTGGCTGCACTCCTAATCTCCTCTGTTTGTCCAGCTAAGAGATAAGAAGAGTGGGTGTGAACTATGGTATGAGAGTTCTAGATTTAATATAAGTGAGGGCTATGAGAGAGAACTGCTTTATTGAGAGAAATTAATGAAACTTGAAATATTTTTAAAAACAACGTCTCCATTAGTCCAAGATGATTTAAATGTGAAATCAGAGAGATGGACTAGATTACCTCTCAAGTTTTGTCCAATCGGAACTTCCCATCTAGCATAATTTTGCACATATCTGCAGGTATGAATACTTCTAAATCATGTCTCTTTCCACAGCTGAATTTTGTTCTAATTTTCAACTTTAGTCCTACATGAAATATATTCCCCCACGGGATCTCTATTTGCCACTTTTCATAATACATATTTATTTTTATTTGTACTATCAAGGCTTCCTTCTTTTTCAAGTCAATCCCACTTGCCAGGGCCCTTCCCCCATACTATCAATACCATCTGTAACAGCTGTACTCTACAAACAGAAATAAACCTTGCTGTTTATTACCATAAGAAAATGAATGGGTTCTAGGCAATAAAAGACAAGAGGTGACAATATTACCAAAGCTGCCACAGGGAAAAGGAGATCAAAAAAGCATGGAGCACTGCATTGGTGTGAAATGAGAAGAGGTTTTAAGTGATATGGGCCAATAAAATATCTGAAACTTTGTAGAGATAACTGAAATCATAGAGAAGCACTGTCAGGAACACCTCTGTATTAACATGTTATGATAGTTTAAAAAGCAAAAAAAAAAATTAACCTTCTACCATAGTCATCATCCACTACCCCCTTCTGTTTTGTTTTCCTTTACTCCCCAATCTGGTTTCCCACATGAGGAAAAAAAGCTAGAGAGGGTACAGAAGAAAACAAAATAATGAAAAGATCTGACATAGGCTCTATGAGAAAAGGTCTTTAGTGTAGAAAAGGCAAAGAAAGGAATGCTTTAATAGTTGCCTCCAATTACTCGAAAGGTTATAATGAGGCATTAACCGATCTTTTTTTTTTCCAACCATAAAAGAAAGTGAACCTGATCTCATAACATCTTTATGGTCAAATCACTTCTTTAAACTTAACTGAAACTTTCTTATTATAACTTAAAGCTGAAGAATCTTCATGATAGAGGGCTTTAAAAACTAACACCCATCTGTCCGGGATAATTAGACTAAATGGGGGAGAGGGAGCAATTCCCATATAAAAGAAAATTTTCAAAAATTAATAGGTGATTTTATAGTTTTGAGTTCATAAGGAATTAGGGGAAAATATAAATATAACTAAGAAACTTTCTTATTTATTTTGGAAAAATATGTCCTCTCACTTCAAATCCAAAAGTCTTTTCAGTAAACCATGCAGTCAACTCAGCTGTGTATCATGATTCAAACAAGCTGTAAGAGATGGAATTTTATTTTATTCAGTTATCAATCAATCAATACACATTTATTAAGAGCCTACTATGTTGCCAGGAACTGTGCTAATACAATGTTTATACAAAAAGAAGGAAAAGACAGTCCTTGTCCTCAAGGAGCTTACAATCAAACGGTGGAGATAAATATGAACAAATAAGCGATATACGGGGATAAATACGAAATAACAGAGGGGAGGTAGTGGAATTGAGAAGGTTGTGTAGAAGATGGGATTTTAGTTGGCACATAAAGGAAACCAAGCAGGTCAGGAAATAGAAGTAAGGAGAAAGAGCATTCTGAGGATGGATGCCAGCCAGCAAAATGCCCAGAACCAAGAGAGGGAGTGTTGTGTACATGAAACAGTAAGTAAACAACCGTCACTGAATCAAGAGTATGTGTTGGGAAGAGGCGTAAGGAGGGGGTCGGATTATGAAGGGCTTGGAATGCCAAATAAGGCATTTTGTATTTGATCCTTGAGGCTCTAGGGAGCCACTGAAATGTACATGATATTGGGGGTAAAAGGGTAGAGCAAGCAGTGGTAGTAATTAATCCACGAATCCTAGATGACATACCTTTCGACATAAGCAAAGGAGATCTAAGGAAAGTATCATGGCTGCCAAACTTTTCGTTAATCCCAGAGGCTAACTGACCTCATGAGGAAATGTATAGCACCCAACAGCCATTGACTTAACAACATTCAAGCATCCTTCTCTCACACTAGCTTCACATCCACCTCCGAACTGATGCCCATAAATAGCATCACAGAGATGTAATCATTCGCTCTTCTCTCCCGCTGCTCACCCATTTCTACCAGGGAGGGAATCTTCCTGTGTGAAGGGCAGCACCTGAGCCTCTCCTCCCCTCCCACATCTGCATCTTCCTCTTCCTTTCCCAACAGTAAGGGACAATTAAAGGATTCACAAGTGACAGCTTCTACCATCACCCTTCCTAGTCTTACTTTAGAAGGGGAGACTCTACAAACCCAAGGAACAATAATCTTTTTGGATTGTGTTCACTCTAATTCTGCCTTTGAGGAAACCTATGATTGAGTCTACTTGCCTCCCTTTTCATTCATCTGACATTCAAACATTTATTAAGTATTTAGTATATGTAATACTCTACTAGGAACTCAGGGAGATATCAAGATAAACAAGACATAGGTAACATACCAAAATAAGTGCATCTGTAACAGACCAATTTTTTCTTAGAATACAAAAAAAGAAAAATTTCTAACTCACACAGTTATCTTTCTGAAAAGGACAACCACTTAGCCCAAAGAGGATATGTACCTGAAACAAAACCAGTTAAATATAACACAGCTAGCTACTTTGTTATGGGGTGAGGCGAGCAGAGGAGAGAGAATGTAAACAAAAAAGCATGAGTTGAACTAAAAGAAATCTCAAGAGAGTGTTAACATATTAGGCAGCTAGGTAGCTCAGTGGATAGAAGCTGGGTCTGGAGTCAGGAAGACCTACGTTCAAAACTGACCTCAGACACTTCCATGTGATCCTGGATAAGTCACTTAACCTGTCTGCCTCAGCTTCCTCATCTGTAAAATGTAGAGCATAACTGCACCTACCACATTGAGTTGGCAGAGAAAATCAAAAGCACATGCAAAATAACGCAAAGTAATTTCCAGAAGGAGAGCGTTCTAATAATAACAAATCTGTCATAATCACCTCCTTTCCCTCTCCCTAGTATCAAGAGGAGAATAGACCTTGATGTTCCACAGGCTCTCGTGATAGAACATAACAGGCAGGAAGCAGATGGTTTATTTCCCTCTCTGACAGCTAAATTCCTTCTATAGGTTTGATTATTGCCTTAGACAGATGAAAGATCAGGTTAGTTTTTGGTGGAATAATCTGTTTTCATTAGGATGTTCTGAAACAATAGGTAATAAAGACCCTGTCATCATAGATTTAGAGCTTGAGGCTTCCCTCAATTCCCAGCTAAAACCTAGCTTCTACAGGAAACCTTTCCTGGTCACCTCCATTCTAGTGCCCCGATGAAAAGACCAGAGCTAGAGAGAAAATTTCAAACAAAAACACAGGAGTCAATAGAAGGATAAAAAAGTAGACATGAACTCATGAGGGATTAGACAAGGATAAACTGTTACATTCTAATATGGGGACACGATAGATGTATCCTCTCAGAACTTCATCATTATTAGGGATCAGAGAGTGAATCTAATTAGGAAGACAGGCTAGGATGGTTCTATTTTGATGAACTTAAAAGAAGTATGAAAAGAGAGGAGAGGAATGCACTGGGGTCAGAGCTTAAGGGAGAAGAAATATGAGAAAAATTATCTCACAAGAAGTATGTACAAACAAGGAAAAAAGGAAAGATCAGAGACACACCCCAGAAATACATTTCAGCCAACAGGGAAATGTGATGGAAAGGAAATAAGAGGAAGAGGGTTATAAGACAAAGTTAAAAGATGTATAAATCTTAAGTAAAACTAACTCTTACAGATGGGACAGGAAAAAGAAAAAGTGAAAACTTTTAATAAAATAATAAGATGGGGGGAAATATATAAGTAATAACACTTTAACCATAAATGCAAATGGTGGAATTAACTTACCCATAAAAAAAGGATTATCAGAATGCCTTAGCAGCAAGATTCCAACATTATGTTGTTTATATTATTTTTCTTTGGGGTTAAATGACTTGCCCAGGGTTATGTAGGTAGTAAGTGCCTGAGGCCACATTTGAACTCAGGTGCTCCTGATTTCGTCTGCGCACTCTCCACTGCACCACCTAGCTTCCCCAACATGTTTACAAGAAAGAATCTATACAGCGTTAAAGTAAAAGGCTAGAACAGAGTCTATTATGCTTCAACTGAAGAAAAAAGGCAAAGGTAGTAAGCATTACCTCAGACAAAGCAACAGCAAAAACAGAATGAACTAAAAGATAATCAAGGAAACTGTATCTTATGAAAATATACTACAATGAACTGATAGCAATATTTAACATGTATGCACCAGATGCCATCACATCTAAATTGTTAAAGGAAAGGATAAATGAGTTTCAGGAAAAATTAGACATTAAAACTACAATAGTGGTCTGGCTCAAAATTAGGAAAACTATAAACTAATCATATTAATAACATTATTCATATTAATTATTAATAATCATATTAATAACAAGACAAAAATCATATGATTTTATCAAAAGACACAGAAAAAGTTTTTGACAATATATATCCATTCTAAAAATACCAGAAGGCATAGGAATGAGCAGATCTTTTTTTTAATGGAAATAGCATCCATCTAATACCAAGAGTCAGCCTTATCTATAACTTCAGGCCTTTTCTATAAGAACAGGGGTAAATCAAGGATGTACACTATGACTATTGCATTTAAAATCACTACAAATTGTATTAAAGTACTTGGAAGTGTACCTGCTAAGCCACACACATACACACAAGAATATAATTATATGAACATAATTACAAAACACTAGTTACAAAAATACAGTTGTAAATAATTAGAGAAATATTAATGGCTCATGGGTAGGCTATGTCAATATGATAAAAATGACAACACTACCTAAATTACTTTACTTATTCTGTGCCATACCAATCAAACTACCCAAGAAGGATATGATACAACTAGAAAAAAAATCATTTCAAAAAACAAAAGGTCAGGAATATCAAGGGAATTAATGAAAAAAGTAGGAAGGAAACTATATTAGAAAGCTATAATCATCAAAACAACTAGGAACCAGTTAATAGAGATTGATCAGTGGAACAGAATAGATATATGACATACGAAGCAAATGGTCTAGTATTTGATAAATTCAAAGATAGCAGTATTGGAGTAACAACTCAATATGCACCAAAAACTGTTGGAAAAATTGAAAAGCAATCTGACAGAACCTAAGTACAAACCACTATCTTATACAACGTAATAAGACAAGCACTAAGTAATAAATGATTTAGACCTAAAGGTTGGTATCATGAAAAAACAGCAGTACAGAATCAAATAAGAGAGGACTACAGAAAATAATTTTCAGAATTTTCACTACATCAAATTAAATGCTTTACGAACAAACAAAATCAATGCAACTAAAATTTAAAAAGAAGCAGGTAGGTGGGGGGAAATTTTTGCTATAAACTTCTCTGATCAAGATTTCATTTTTAAGATATATAGTAACTGATTAAAATTTATGAGAATAAGAGTTATTTTCTGATTTGATACATTGTCAAAGAATGTAAACAGCCAGTTTTCAGAGGAAGATATTCAAGCAATCAATAGGCATGTGAAAAAATTCTCTAAATGCTAGTCATTAGAGAAATAAAACTGAAAACAATTCTGAGGTTCTCCTTCCTACTCGTTGTCAAAATTGACCAAAAAAAAAAAGGAAAATGACAAATGCTACACGGCATATGAGAAAAATAGGGATATAAAATCACTCTTGGTGGAGTTGTGAAATGGTGTTGCATTCTGTAGAACAATTTTTCAACTCTGCCCAAAAAACTACTGAACTACTGGATCATACCCTACTGATCCAAAGATGCTTCTACTTTCTACTTCTTTTTGTGGTGACAATTAGAAATAAGGGGAATCCATCAACTGGAGAATGGCTAAACAAGTTATGGTATATAACTGTGATGGAATGCTACTGTACTTTAAAAAATAATGAAGGGAATGGTTTCAGAGAAACCTGGGACAACTTACATGAAATAATGCTTAGTCAAGTGAGAAGAAACAGAACCATTTGGATAATAAACAATAATGTAAAAGATTTGGAGAGTCTAGTTAATGCAATGACCAGCTACAACACCAAAAGACTCACAATGAAATATACTATTCATGGAAAAAGAACTGATTGAATCTGAGAGCAGATTGAGACTTTTTAGGGGGGACATAGCCCATGAGCTAATTTGTTCTGCATGACTATCCATGTTTAAAACATGACTTCTGTTTTTCTTACTTTCTCTATGGGGAGGAAGGTTTACAAATTGAGGTGATAGAGAAAGAAAGAGAACCAGAAATAAAATAGAAATTAATTAGAGAAATAAAACAGGAAAAGAAAATATGGTGCTATTCATCATACATGAGCTTTATCCATTTAAATCTTGTGCTAATGTGAGACACTGTTATTTCCATTAGAGCTAGCATTTCTCCACCAACCTCTACTTTGCAAACATCTCATTAACATTTTGTTCAAGTTCCTCTATGGATTAATACCGTATTTCTTTTCAAATATTCTGCAATTCAAACTGGTCATCCCAACATGTAGTTCAAGTTAGTAAGCTTTCTCTGCTCTATAACTAATGGTGATCATGGCAAACATTTGCATTCTGGTAGTGAAGCCTGTTTTGGGAGAAGTCAATCCGGATGGTAGCAGGCGGGCATCAGTCACTATCATCGTTAGAGAACTAATTATGGCTTAGCCCTTCTGAAAGAGATTTATTTTCTGGAGTCCAGCTTTAATTATCGTTTTCAACCGTTAATAAAAGTAATTTTAAATGGATTAATGAGCCAGAATTTAAAGACCATCTTTAAAGTCAAGTTGAATGACAATCAGCTTGTAGAGACAGTGCTAGAGACATAGTTCTGTATTAAGCTTTGGAAGCTCCTTCCTCCTCCCTTTAGGCTTGTGCCAAGTTGAAATAAAAGAACAAGTCGTTACCGAAGTTTTTTTTTTTTCCTAACAAATAATATGGTTAAGGGTGTAGCACAATTTCTCTAGCCTATCCTCAAGTCAACTCTGCCTCTGGCATTTTATTTTTCCTTTCAGAAGGCTTCATCTGGAAAGGTTGAAGAAAATTCAGTTAGTCATTTAAAGGTTAGGAAAGTGGTTAATTTCCCACTTTCCAGAACATTAAAGAAAGTTCAACTTTCCAAATGGTTCTCATAATGACATGATTACCTTACGTTGAAGTAAGGCGGTTTTTACCAACAAGTGTTTCTAGCTCATCACAGTCATCTCAGAGAAGTGAGGTAGTCTTTTAGATACAATACTATCCTCAAGAAAACTTGAGTCCGTCCGTGCCTCAGACACTATCTGGCTTTGACAGGGTCATCTTAGCTGCTCAGTCTCAGTTTCTTCATTTGTAAAATAAAGATAAGCACCATATCTACCTCCCCCTAAGGCTGTTGGGAGCATCAAATGAGATGCTGTAGGGAGTAGTCTCAAATGCTAAAGTGAAGAAAGATAATAGCTGAAATGGTAAAGTTACAATTCTTGGAACACTGAGAATGAAGGTGCCTTTCATAATGGAGAAGTTGGGAAGGATTGCTTTCTTCAGGGAGATGACCACGTCAGTTTTGATAGATTTTTATTTATTTACATTTATTTTTTATTTATTTTTTATTTATATTTATAAAATGCTGTACAGAACTATATCAATGTTAACTACTACTATTACCAAAATAATCGTTATTATTTTCATCTTAGAACACTTGGAAGGAACTTCAGAGATCAATCACCTCATCCTTTCACTTTACAGATGAGAAAGGCATTACACTGGTTGTGTCACATTGGGGCAAATTCTTATGTACTTTAATTTTTTAATTAAATACATGCTACTAATATAAGTCATTTAGTTCAAGAAATCATTTCCTGTAGACTGGCTACATTCGGGAAAGCCAGTGCCAGGACTATAATTGAAGCCAAGTATCTGGCCCAGGAAAATGTAGAGACATTTAAGTATTCTGAGTAAAGTTTTGTTAGGAATAAAGCAGTTTGGGGGGAAGGGAGGGAGTGGAAGAGCTGGGACAAATGCTAACTCGAATGCCTTATTTTCTCTTCCTGTTCCTTACTAAAATTGGAAAAGTTCAAGTTATTTAGAGAATGCTCAGGACTCCCTGTTTTTAATTTCATTTATGTCCAAATCCAATTAGCTAGTTACCTCAAAAAATCTATCAAAACTGACCTAGTCATCTCCCTGAAGAAAGCAATCCTTCCCAACTTCTCCATTATGGAAGGCACCTTCATTCTCAGTGTCCCAAGAATTGTAACTTTACCATTTCAGCTATTATCTTCCTTAACGTTAGCATTTGAGACTACTCCCTACAGCATCTCATTTGTCCCTTCTACTATATTTTCATAGACATCTCCTTCAACGCTCACATAACCTCACCACTGGATTCTATCACTCAGTTTATAGGTGACTTTATAGGTGACTTCTAAAATAACCTTTTCCAATTTTTTAGCACAATACTAAAGAAATTGGAAGAATTTGCTACTGTCTATCATAGCCAATTGAAATTTTTCTTTCCAACAACTTCTGAACAGTTAGTCTGGTCATATTTTTCACATCATTTCAAAAAGCATTCTATTGTAAATCAGGAGACTTTGGTTTTGTAATCAAATCACTACTTATGTGATTATATGTTTCTGTAGGGGACATCATTGAATTACATCCCAGATGAGAAGCTGTTAAGCCAGCTATGAGTTACGAACAACTGTGAGTTGTGCAAGACACCCTACTATCTATGTATACCCCAAAGAAATCAGTGAACGAGGAAAAGGGCACATATATAAATATATTTATACATGTATATTTATAGCAGTTCTTTTTGTAGGAATCCCAAACTGAAAACTAAAGAGGCACCCATCTAATGGGGAATAACTAACCAAATTATAACCTATAATTACAACATTATTGTGAGATGAGAAATGAAAAAATAGGCAGTTTCAGAGGAAAATGTAGACTTCTATGAACTAATAATGAGTAATGAAACAATTTATATGCCAAAAACATCATAAAGAAAAAATATCTTTGACAGATTTTGAAAATGGTCAATGAATGAAATGATAAACCATGAGACAAGGCAACTAAAGATGAAACATGTCACTCACTTCCTTCCGTAGAGAGAATGGACTTAAAATATAGAACAAAACATATAATTTTTGGATACGGCCAATAAGGAAATTTATCTTTACTGAACTATGCATGTGTATTTTGAAAGTTTTAATTGTTCCATTGGGGGGGATGGGAGGAAAAGAGAATAAATGTTTATATAAATTAACTGTAAAAGAATCTTCATTCAGAAATCTTTCCAAGATTGCCCTTAATTTTACAAATTTTGTGAAATTTTAAATAGCAACTTACAAAAATTGTTCTTAGATGTGCTATTTTATCAGAGAATTTTATACTAGTTTGTTGCTTTGCAATTATTTTCACATTGTCTCAAACAATTTTGTCTCCCCTGTGTAGATTCCAGGGTTTTCCTGGACTGGGGGTAGGGAACCTGCAACCTTGAGGTCACTTATGGCCCTCTAGGTGCTCAAGTGCAGCCCTTTGACTAAGTTTGGATTCCATCAAAGGGCTGCACTTGAGGACTGAGAGAGCCACATGTGGCCTCAAGGTTGCAGGCTCCCGACCCCTGTACTGGGCCTTTCCACTGACATAATTTGTACGTAGTAGATACACAAAGCAGTCAGTCAATATGAAAGCATTTACTAAGTGTCTCCTACATGGCAGTCCCAGTGTAGTGGCTGGGGAGCTTATATTCTATCAACTATTTGAATGAATTTGAATGAATAGACTATGTCCTTCAAATTCTACTGTACCCTCAAAGTTCCTCCTTTGTAATCAAAGGCTAAAAAAGGATCAACAAAGACAAAGATATTTTCCTTAAAAAATTTGTCAAGGCCAACACAGTCATCTTATGAATCTATACTAACATACATATTTATCTGATAAGGAAAAACACTATCTTTTCTTTTTGGCACATTTTAAGAGACCTTGAACTTTTCATTTATATTTGCTTTTTTCATGGTGCTGGAGTCAGTAGCAATAAAAATGAATGTGTTTACATTTCACAAGTCTTACATTTCAAAATGGTGTCAAGTTCAGCAAACACCATTTCTTGTGCCAAGGCTTTCTGTCTCAGCAAGGTCCCTTAACAGTCTGAAAAACAAGAGCTAAGGTATGAATTGGTTGCATTATATCTGACATCAAAGTTCGGACTTTAGCTGTGATATATTTCAGTTATCCTGATTTTAAATAAAAGCATATTTCAGAGATTCGGATTTATATGGTATATTTCATATTACAAGGCACATGCTCACAACCTTAAGGTTTTGAAGGTAAGGTCATGGAGTTGGTGGCAGCTATCATAGCAAACATTAGATGCAGAACCTAACATCAGTGTGATAGTTGGCTGTACCTCAAGTGTACCTCATACCAATCCAGTCCAATATTAAGAAAAGAATCGAGTTGCAAAAACACTTGTGTTTAGATTCAGGAACAACTAGGCATGACAGCAACTCCTAGTGCCTCATGCCTGAACTATCACAACAGCCTTCTTGATGGGTCTTCCCTGTCTCAACGCTCTTCCCCACTCTAGCCATCTTCTAGCAGCTGTCAACCCCAGTGACTCCCTTATAGCTCCAGGGTCAAATATAAAATCCTGTTTGGTTTTTAAAACCGTTCATAACCTGATCTCTTTCTCCCTTTTCCATCTTCTTATACTTTTCCACAAACTCCATGATCCAATGGTTGGATCCTCCTACAAGTCATTCCATTATCTCACTCCACATATTTTCGCTGACTGTCCTCCAAGACTGGGATGCTCTTCTCCTCTCTACCCCCTTTACTTCCCTCGCTTCCTTCAAGAATCAGTTAAAATCCTACCTTCTGCAAGAAGCCTTCCCTGGTGTCCCTTAATGCTGGTGCTTCTCTCTGAGATGATCTACAATTTATCCTGTACAGAACTTGTCTGTACATAATTGTCTGCATGTTGTCTACCCCTGTGCTTCTTGGGGTCAGGGAAGGTCTTTTGCCTTTCTTTGCATCACCAATGCTTAAACCAGTGCCTAGCACACAGTATGCATTTACTAAACGCCTGCTGACTGTTCATATGAGCAATGTTCAGTTATTTTTTTAGTCATGTCTCATTCTTCATGACCCCGTTTGGGATTTCCTTAGAGGAAATACTGGAATGATTTACCATTTCCTTCTCCAGTTCATTTTACTGATGAGGAAACTGAGGCAAACAGGGTTAAGTGACTTGCCTAGGGTCACACAGCTAGTAAAGATGTCTGAGGCCACATTTGAACTCAGGTCTTCCTGACTCTGGCCCAGTGCTCTATCCACCACACCACGGAGTTACACTATTGTTCCTACAAATGCAAAATAAATAAATAAAAAGCCCTACGAAAAAAAGGGAAGGTTCCACAGTTGGTAAAGGGCTGCACATATTACTGGTGTACTGTAACATTCAGCGTACTATGGATTGGCCATTATCCCACCTCTTTCCTTATCAAAAACCATCAACTTGGAAATAATTGGTTGAACATTTATCTCTAGTTTCATGAGGCAAACCAACAAGAAAATGGGATTCACTTGACAGCTATGTTAATTAAAATATCTACTTTACAAGATGAAAGATATGCATAGTTTGCATGAGATGTCATGAATATAAGTATCACCTTCAATGGTTGTAATGGTAAGGGAATTTGAAGATCTTCCCTGTCCCTTAATAGGTTCATGTGATCTGCTTTGAGCTCTGGCTCAGCCCACAGCTTGAGTCACAAGGAACCAATGGTGGAAGAAGCTTGCCCAACAGCTGGAGAAGGAAGGGTTCAGAAGGAAAAGAGCGTGAGGTGGAGTTGAGAGAGAGAGCAGACAGAGCAACTAGCATGAGTGAGAAATGGAGTAATTTTGTCTAAGGGAGTTTGTTTGTGGGGAGGCCTAATGCAAGGAAGACTCGGGGTTGGTGGTTCTCCCTCTGTTGGTAATATGTACAAACTTCCTTGTTCTCACGGTAGAATTGACTTTCTGGTATCTGAATAAATATATTTGGTTTCATCTTTGAGGAAGAGTTTATATTTTGCAAATTTACCCTGGAAATATGCATACATATCTGTAGCAGCTGCTGTAGGTATCAAATTGGCACTAAAATAGAATAGATAACAACTCTTTCAACATGCCTCATTCTTTTTGATTCCTATTCATTTTTTGATAAATCTACTGTAGGGAATCTCATGCAATGTGTTGCAGGCTTTCCTTTGTCTTTTTGTTTGTTTAACTATCCTGGAGGTATCAATGAAGCCTCCTCAAGTCTTAGCCTAAATTACTCACTGCAGAGCACAAGCTCCTGCAGGTTTCTCCTAGCTGGAAAGCTTTCAGGCATAGCCCAAGAAAAGAGACGATATTCACTTTCAAAGGACTAGGTTAGCTAATTAATTACAAAGAGGCTTACAACAGGTAGGCTGGCCATTTCATGATGAATTATTTGGCCAGGGCTGCATAAGAAACAAAGAACATTACTGTATCTCAATCCTGTGCCATGTCCATTAGCTTCTGCAGTAATAAAGTCAAAGTGTAGGAAAGGGGGATCATAGAACTGGAAGAGACCTCAGAGGATTCCTGATACTTTCCTAGTCTTCATTTTGAAGTCAAGGTCCAGAAAGAAGGCCTTTCCTTGGCCAAGGTCACACAGGCATTAAGTGGCAGCACCATGATTTAAACTGGGATTCTCTAACTCTAAATTCAGTTCTCTTTCCAATTGTACAACACAAGATCTGGGGGTGCGAAGAATCCCAAAGTATTTTAGACCACTAGTATTAATTTAGTTGTGAGATCTTTTTCTGGTGATGTGGACAGATAGTTGGAGAAATCTCTTTTGAAAGAGAAGGAAACAAAAACCTTTGGTTGTGTCTTTTGTAGAACTTCTTGAAGACAAAGCATCACTGAGGGTAAGTCATATCTACTTGAACTTTGGAATTACTTATAATTTTGACTCATCCAACATCCTATTGCTCCACAGCTGACAACATGACACAGCTGAAAGAGCATTGGCTTTTTTCCCCTTCTTTATTCTTTTGTTGTCTTTAAAAATATTTGTTTGATGGGATGGCTCTCTGGGAGGAGAAAGATGAGGGAAACTGGGAGAAATTCTGGGGAATTAAAAAAAAACAAATAAACACTTATTTTTTAAAAGATAAAGAGTATTAGACTTGGAGTTAGGGGACCCCGGTTCAATTCCAAGCTATGCCACTTACTACCTAGATCATCTTGAGCAAGTCACTTAACTTCTCTGGACATCAGTTTCCTCATTAAGACATGAAATGACCTCAAAGGTCCCTTCCAGTGCTTTATCTGTGAGTTATAACACTACCAGAAAGATTCTAGGTATTAGACTTCAGAAAATTTCAAATGTTTCCTAAACTTAATTTCCTTGAAAAAAAAAGCCACATTTTTCTCTCATGGATTTATGAGATTTCTGTTCTGAGCCTTTGTAAAGCACACAATAATGTCTAAAGATTGTTCTAGGGAGGAGTTGACTTCTGAGAAGAGGTCAGTCACTAAGGAACGTTTTTAACAAGAATATTTTCCAGGGTCTGATCCTTCATTTTGGAGACTTGAACTTGGTAGGGGTAGAAAGGTAATCCAGTGTTTGTCTAAGTTCTTGCTTGACAAGCTAAATTATCCTGAACTTATCTTGGTGGTTTATTACATGATTCATTATCCAATTCAATTTAAAAACAAAAACATCAAACTTTATCACAAACTGTAGTTGCTTATGAGATAGATGCCTTAAATTCTATCCAGGTCAGCTACTAGTCCTCTGTCATTTAACAGTTTTTATGAATGATTTAGATAAAGGCATAGAGGGCATGCTGGTCAAATGTACAGATGACAGAACTGGAAGGGGGAGTTATCACATTGCATGACTGCCTCCAAAAAGACCTCAAAAGGACAGAACAATGGGATGCCCCTAATAAGGTAATCCAGTGCAGACAAATGCAAAATTTTACACTTAGATTGAAAAATATCAGCTTCACAAGGATGAGATGGGAGAAGCATGGTTAAATAATCTATCAGAAAAGGATCTGAGACTTTAAGTGGACCACAAACTCAATATGATTTATCAGTGTGAAGCGGCAACCCCAAAAGTGAATGCACTCTTTAACTGAACTAAGAGGGGTATAGCTTTCTGAAATAAAGAGATAATCATCTTCTGGTCAGACCACATCAGAAGTATTCTGTTCTGTTCTAGATATCACAGTTTAAAGGACACTGAGAAGGTGAAGGCCTTCAGGGACATGAAATATGAAGACTGATTGAAAGAACTAGGGATCTTGAAAGAGGATCAGCTATGAATGCCTTAGCTGTTCTCAGCAATACAACATTCCAGGACAAATCTGAAGGACTTAGGATGAAAAATGCTATCCATCCTCAGAGAAAGAACTGATGGTGTCTGAATACAGATTGAAACATACTTGTGTTTTTGCTTTTATTTCCCTTTATTTTTCTTGAGTTTTTGTCTACATATTTTTTTTTACAACAAGACTATTTTGGATATGTTTTGCATGACTACACATGTATAACCTATATGGAATTGCTCGCCTTCTCAATGGGGGTGGGGGTGGGGAGAGAGGAAGGGAAAGAATTTGGAACTCAAAGTTTTAAAGACAAATGTTAACAATTATTGTAACAGGGGAAAAATTAAATACTAAATTACTTTTAAAAAGGAAAGAAAGAACTAGGGATCTTTAGCCTAGAGGAGACAAAGCTCAAAGGGACATGAAAACTATCTTCAAGTCTACAAAGGGTTCTCATGTGGAAAAGGGATTAGATTTGCTCTATTTAGACTCAGGAAAAAGAACCAGGAATGATGAATGAAAGAGGTAAAAAGACAAATTTATTCCTTGATGCTAGTGAAAACTTCCTGACAATTGGAGCAGTCCACAAATAGGCTGGACTTCATAGGGAGCTAATGGGCATCCCCTCATCGGAGGTCTTCAGCAGAAGCTGGCAAGTAATAATGGGATTCCTTTCGGTTATTGGATGATCTAAATGGACACCAAGGTTCCCACTTCTAGCTTTACAACTCTGTGGAAATACTTTCTCCAAATATAAAAAATCCATTTATATACTTTTAAAAGCATAAACTCAACAAGACTCTAACCAACTTTTCTTCTTATGTCTTCCTTTTGGGATGAGGCAATTGGGGTTAAGTGACTTGCCTAGTGTCTGAGGCCACATTAAAACTCAGGTCCTCCTGACTCCAGGAATCTATTCACTTCGCCACCTAGCTATCCCTTTATATCTTCTTTTTGTAAAGAAAATTCTAAGTTCTAAATTTTTAGAACTGCATGAAGCAAATTGGGAGAAAAGAATCCTTGATGTGGTAACTTACAAAGTATTACTCAGTTTGCAACACATGAGATAATATTGTAAATCACTTAACACAGCCCCTGGCACATAGTTGGTGCTCAATAAATGTTAATTCCTTTCCCTCCCCTTGGATTGTCCTCAAGAAGAAATAAGGATCAGTTAGAAGGTTACATTATTTTCAAATAAGACATTTTCAAGTTCTTTTTCATTTGTTGGAAATCAAATCTTGATCTTGAGATCAAATCTGTAACTTTTCCTCACTATTTATGCTACTTGGAAATATTTTTTTCCTCCAAAGTCCTCTACATAAATGAAAAAGAAAACTGGATATAAGCATCTGTGAGCACTAAGCAATAAAATGTTTGATGAGAAAGATACATGGTCTTTACTCTTTAGCATGGACTTAGAGAGAAAAAGAAAAGGGAAACTAGATCATTGTTCAGTCATTTCAGTCACGTCTGACTCTTCATGACCCTATTTGAGGTTTTCTTAGCAAAGATATTGGAGTGGTTTGTCATTTCCTTCTTCAGCTCATTTTACAGATGAGAAACTGACGCAAACTGGGTTAAGTGACTTGCCCAGGGTCACACAACTAGTAAGTGTCCAAGGTCAGATGCGAGCTCAGGAAGACTCAGTCTTCCTGACTTCACACCTCTGGCATTCTATCCATTGTGACACCTAGTTGCCCAAAGTACATTAATCTATTTTTAAAAATAAAAATTTGTATATCCAGACAATAAAGTATCTGCATGCCTTCAAATACACACATAAATAATTAGTACCAGCCTCAATTCTTTTGGAACAAAAAATGATTGAGTTTTCTTTACACTCTATCCTCATCTTCTGAATTCTCCTTTTTGGTCCTTCTCAGGGCTTCTTATTTTCTCTCATGTGTTGAAGGGTCTAATAGTTTCCAGCACATAACGTCGGGGCTGACAAAACTGTAAGTTTTAAAGGTTGAAGTTCTTTCATCCAGGCCAAAGCATTTGGTTCACCATGAAGTATGTCAGATTGTGGCTTTCTGTCCACCCCAGCCCTGACCACTCTTCACAAGGCACACTCAGTGTACACGCTATGCCTCAATGAGGCCTAGAACAGTTGCTGGCAATTCAAGTTGCTCTTCAGGTGACCCTGAGACTTTAGACTCCTGGCAATGTGCCTTCCCTCAGAGTCACTCCACTGTGGTATAATATTCCTCCCCTCCCTTCCAGCCTCCAATTACACGAGAGAACACCAAGAGTTTGTTGACAATTATCATCAATGGACAAAAGGGAAAAAAAAACCATCGAAAATAAAAACTTGTATATAACAAAGCTAGTGTTAGATTTGGGGTGAGAAGAACTCTCCAGAGACTTTTAAACAGCAATGATTTCAATATGGCCTCAGGAGAGGCCAGCTATTTTCAAAAGGACCCCTAAAGCAATTAGAATACTGGAGGAGTGACTAAAGAGTCCAAACCCTTTGACCTCAGAGACTGCTAGGCATATAACCCAAGGAGGGCGAAGACAGAAACACCAACATGTTTGTCACAGAGAAGGGAAGGGACAAGATATACAACACCTATTATGTACCAGGCACTGAGGTGTGTGCTTTTTACTAATATTATCTGATTTGAAGCAGCACTGTTTGTGGCTGCAAAGGAATGAAAACAAACTACAGGCCTTTAGACTGGGAAAGGGCCAAATCAAATAAACCATGGTGTATCCATGACATACTAATAAAAAAAAGACGCCCATGAAGACTTCATGGGAGCACAGAAAACATTTAAGATCACACACAAAACAGGTAAGCTAGATTAATCCACACTTAAAAAAAGTTGTACATGCACAAATTGAGAACTCCCAAAGATGTTAGAGATCATCGAGCCAGGCTCCCTCATTTTACCAAGGAGGAGAGCTGAGGCCCAGAAAATTGAAACAACCTGCCCAAGGTCACAGAGGTTGCAAGTTCCAGATGTAGAATTTGGGCCTAGGTTAGCTGACTCCAAATCTTATGTGCCTTCCATTGTACTGTGGTGTTTCATTATATGAAATGAAGTCATCAGAACCAGGAAAACAATAGTCACTTGACCACAGCAATGTAAAATTAAAAAAAAATGTATAATTATAATGACCAAGCTTGGTCCCAGAGGAAAGTTGAGGAAATGCTCCTGCCTCCCTTCTTTGAAGAGATGGAAGACCATAGGTATTGAATATTTCTTATATTGTCCGTCAGATCCAGGTGATGTCTTGGTTAGTTTTGCTGAATTGCCTTCCCCCCAACCTCCTTTTAAAATCTGTGTAATGAGGGACGCCCCGCGCAAGAGAAGGGGAAGAGACATACCTGGAAAATGAACGGGATGCAAAAACAAAAGACCTCAAGAAAATAAGATTAAAAAAGACTCTAAGGTAAAGTAAATGTACTCCAACAAATGAAGCCAATAACTGCTAAATGAATGGTTTGTTAAATGTGGATCAGAAGGCTGTCGGTAATTTCATCCCCAAAGCCTTTTCATATATATTTTACATGTATTAATATATCTTTTCTATTTATTATATCATCTCATCATTAAACTTTAATCACAGTAGAATTCAGAAGTTAATATTCAGAATCATATTTGCTGCTGTATTCAGTGGGAAAGGGAAAAAAGGGATTTTTGGCAGAAAGGGTTGGCTCAACATACTTAGGGAAAATGTTTGGAAACATAAGTTGGTCCGACAGGAAGGAAGAAGTTGGAATGAGTTTTTAAGTCATAAAGTACCTGATTCTTGACATCAACAATCAATTTGCTAATAGATGTCCTTAATTCAAACAGAGTTCAAGTGAGGTTCCATGCTCCATTTATTGGTACCAATGTGTAGGTTTTATTTTAATTACCATATAGTAAAAATAATTCATTATCTTTCCCCCTAAGGTCACCCTCCTTCTTTACTTCCCTGTTTCTGCCAAGGACACCACCATTCTCTTCCAGTCCCTTAGATTCAAAACCTAGGATTCATCCAAGACTCTTCACTCAACACCCCCACCTCATAGATTCAATTAGTTGCCACATCTTGCTCATTCTATCTCCTTGTTTCTCACATCCCATCACACCACAACTGCCCTAACTGATGTCCTCATCTCCTCTCTCCTAGATATATCCCAATAGCCTAATCAGCTTCCCCATGTCCAGTATCTCCTCTCTCCAATCCATTTTTTTTTATTGTAACACAGCTGTCAAATTAATATTCCTAAAGTACAGTTCTAACCATGTCATTTTCCTCTTTAGGAAGTATTCTTTATTGCCTCTAGGTTAAAATACAAACTCCACTGTCATTTAATGCCATTTATGATCTGGCTCCAACCTGTTTTTTACATGAATCACCTTCATTCTATGTTCAAGCCAGTGACCTCTTTGCCATTACACAATGTTCCATGACTCTTGTATCTCTGCCTCTGTATGTGCCATCACCTATACCTGAAACACTTTCCCTCTTTCCTCAAGGCTCAGATCAAGTACCATGTCTTACAAGAAGCTCTTTCTCATCCACCTCCTCAAAAGAAATTATTCTGTATCGAGTATGTAGTTAGCTATCAATGTATGTGTTGACTCACCCCAACAGAATATAAATTCACCAGAGGCACAGCCCGCTTAGTACTTTTTTCCAAAATCTCCCATAGTGCTGGCCCATCGTAGATGCCAGAAATACTTATTGAACTGAATTCTAGTCATCTGTTGCTCATTTGAGGCTCCTAAAAGGATTCCAGAGCCAAAGACTAGATGACATCCTAGATGACAAAATACAGGCAGGAAAGGTTAGAAGCAGAGTGAGGGTCACACTGCAAATAGGTGAAAATAACCTATTCCAGATTGGGTTATTACAGCAGACAAGACCTTGTCCTTATTTAGAAGGGAAACACATGAAATTCACTAATTATTGCCTTTAGGCTTTTGGTCACATGCAAATAAAATTAGAAGAATTAAGCACTTTGGTTAGAAAATTCTCAAAAAGTCAGATTCTACCTTATCAGTCAGTATTGAACAAAAAGATATTTTGCACACCAAGGCCTGAAGGTACATGATATAGACTCTGAGGTTAAAACTGGAAGACAAACATTTGAGAAAAGAATCTCTGGCTCTTGTTACCCTGTGAGGTCAAGTCAAATTATTACTGATGGTTTGTTTTTTGAATGACTGATACCTAATGAAACTCGCCATGTGGTATTGTGCTCTCCTTTCTCCGTGGACAAAGGACACACTGTTGATATCTTCCCCTGAAACTTTTCTAATCACAGCTAGTTCTATGCATGAAATTGACCCAGTAGGTTAAAAAAGCTTCATAAATGTTTATTATTAATAAAATAGATAAATTTCAGAGAATATCCAGTTTACTTTCTTCCTTTTTGAATATGCACGGCTCATTAGTGTATCCATTAAAGGGTACAGAAGCAATAGAAAGAAGAAAGCACCTCAAATCTGGTACCTATCACACCAAGTACACTGTAGGAGCTTAATAAAAGACTGTTGGTTGAGTGAAATCTAATTCTGCAGTAGAATCACTGAAACTACCACTATTGATTAAGCATCTACCATGTGCTAGGTATTGTGAAGAGGCTGGAATGATTAAAATGAAGTCTAGCGTAATTTGTGGGGTTCAATTATTCACATTTCCTCTTTTCAGTTCATTCCTCAAACTCATTCATTCATTCATTGATTTAGATAACTGAACTGGTGCAGATGAGACCCCTCTGAAACCTCAGAATTCTCCACAACTGAATTAATCACTTATCCCCGTCCTGAATTCTAAAAGATAATCCAATACTAAAGCCATCATTAAGATTCAGAATATCTCAAAAATGATTTTACCTTGAATTTGTTTAGATTTCCAAACATTTGACAAATGTATCCTGTTTTCTTTCTCACCCTTAAATCTTTAAACTTTTTAATATGTTTTCAATTTAAGTGGGACAGGAAGGAATGACTAAAAGATCGCATTAATCATTTATTAAATGTGTCATTAATGAGGAAAGTAAAATTCATCACATTTAGCTCTAGGAACAAATATTATTTCATCTTCATTTCATCTTTTAAAATTTTATTCTTTGGGTAAGGTTAATAATGTGTATAATTATTTGTATGGGTACACATAAATTGTTGTGTTTGTCTGTTTTTGAAGAGGACCATGACATCAAGACGATGACATGACTTGCAGTTGACTTTGATTTGAGTGAGGGAGGGCTGTGCAAGGTCACCAGCCTCACTTTCTCCTCCTGAGCCATCTGGGTCCAATGGCCAAATATATTCCTCAGGATGACTGGAGATGGGTCAGAATGCAACGGGAGACTGGCCATTTTAGGCTAAGGTCTTATCAGATTCTCACTTTAAGTGAGATACACCCATTCAGTGAAAAAGCTTCTTAAAGTAGCTTCTCAAGGGATGGCTCAGGTTGTGTTTGTCCTTACATGTAAATAATTTATACATAAATACATACTAACTGAGAGTGTGAGCTCAAAACCTTTTTCACTTATGAATTAGATGAGCAAAAAAAGTCTGGAGATTGCTGTACTAATATGTTTCCTTTGGTGTTTGACAGACCAAATTAATGAGTTAAGAAAGCTCATCTTCCATGTAGATGATCACAGGCACCTATTTTCCAATCTTTCTTCTTTTCCTACACATCTCCCCCCTACACGCACCAGTTCTAATCTGTACATGTACCTCCACCTCTCAGGTCATAACTTTGCTTGGAGCTTGCGTTGTAAGTGAAAAATCAGCCACATCTATTCAGAATACCTGTCCTCTTCTCTTTTCATGATTGCAATCATCCTTTTCAAACACTGCTCCCCCACTAAAAGAATTCATTCTCCCCGAATGTGCCCTGACAAATTTTGCAAAAGTTCTAGCAAGAAAAAGGTTGAGAAATATCAATAATTCAACCCCAAAATCTTTGTGAATTGGAAAATTTGGTTATAGCTCACAAAATTTATTATGCCCAAGGAATAATTCCATCCTTTGGGAAGATAATCAGTATAAAAAAATTAATTAGAACCTCAAAATTGAAAAGACATCCTTTCCTCTTCCCAATTTCTTGATGTCCCAGAACAAGAATAACCACATTTCCCCAAATGCTTTTAATTCTTAACTTTTAAACAGTATTTCATTATGAACAAACTGGTTATCAGGGAACATTGGATATCCCTCATCAGGAATCCTACTTGGCAGTGGATAAAACCAACTTTTCAGGGAGTAACAAAAATTAAGAGAGGAAACAGAACAGTTCCTGCCAATGGCACCCGAGTGTAACCAAAGATTCTGCCATAAGCTCCACTGCCTGGGGGATGTGAAAAGAGCCTTATTATTTTTTTTTTTAAAAAGTTTATATGCCACAATGACCTTCCATGGAAATCATCCCATTACAGCTGACATTCAATAATCTCCATATTCTAGAGAGGAAATCTTGGCTCTTTTAAGTCAGATTTTCTACTTTACCCCTGGAAAAATCCTTTAATGCAACCACCTGCTGAAGGGCACTTTAAATAACAGAGGCTTTCCTGCCCCCTCTCCCTAAATTTTTTTCTTTCACCTTTCAGTGATTTAAAACTTCTGTTCTCTCTAATATGACCTAAATAACAGGACATAGTCTTCCCTCTGTCATCCAAATACTGACTCCACAAGTGCCTCTGAGCTTCATCTGTTTGTAACAAAGCATCCAAGTTCCCTGCACCAATACGTGCTCATGCATAAGATGCTCTTCTACGGACATGAAAATAAAAAGATGTAAAATCAATTATTTTTTTTTTACTTTGATTAGCTTAAATCTAGTAGGTGAAATAATATAAAAACAAATACTTGGTAAAATTTCAACTGCAATAAGGGGATTCTACTTTGTTTTGGAAGTTCTAAGCAATAATGGACTCAAAGCACAGAGTGAAGCATACATTTACAGACGTCAACGATAGATTTGTTTTGCTTCCCTGTAACTACTGGTTACAAAGAAAGGCCCTACGGTTGTGGGAGTTGGGGGGGAAATCATTGGGAAATAACAGAGGTGTAATAAAAGAAAACCACATCAATAAATACTTAGTATTTTACACTGCAAATGCAGGGAGGAGAGTACAATTTCCATCTAGGGTTAGAAGTGAGATCAGAGAAGACTTCATGGAAGAAATTTTTTTTTGACTCAGTCATTGAGGATAGCTAAGATTCCAACAGGTAAAGATGGGAAAGAGAGTATTATTGGCAGATAGAAAATGTAGGAGCAATTCAGACCATCTAATTTAGTAAGTATTACATTTTGATTGGAGCAGTTTGTAGAAAGGGGACCAGTTGTGGGTAAAACTGGAAAAATAGGTTGGGGCCAGGTCAGGAAGGATCCTAAATGCCAAATGAAAAAGTTTGAACATTTATACAAATAGTCAAGGTCAAGGTATTAGTCAAGATGAAATTTCCTAAGAGAAAGACTTAGATATTCACGTTAATGATACCTCTATACACTTGAACTCTCAATTCTTTAGCCTTTCCCAACTTACAAATTTCTCTACCCTTCAATGGAGCATATGAAAAAGAAAGTGTCTTTTCTTCCAATCCATCTCCCCCATTTGGATTTTGTTTGCCTCACCTCTACTCCTATGGCTTACCACTTTATCGTCTCTACGGACACGAAAATGGTCTATTTCCACTTCCTCACTTCTTTCTCCCTACCTTTTGTAAGTAGGCTTCTGCTCCTACCACGGTACTAAAACTGACCACTTCAGGGTTTGTGTGAAGAATACCACACCTTAAGAAACAAATATAATACATCAAGGTGTTATGATAAGAACATAGGACTTGAGGACAGGATCTGGACCCAAATCCCAATTCTACCCATTTTTCTGTGTGACCTTGGGTAAATCATATTTGCCTTTAAGCCTCAGTTTCCCTAGCTCTAAAATGGAAGGAAAAGGAAAAAGGGAGACTCTAGGCTTCTTAAATTTTTCTACTCATGACCCCTTAAGCACTTCTTAAACTGTTTAAGAAGCAATGGAGGAGATGACTCCTAAACTTTCTTTCGGATCTTACATTCAAAGATTCTAACTAGTGTCCACAATTCAATACCATTGTTAAGAGAACATGCATTCCATTGCCAATAATATACTTCCCTTGAAAACCACTGCACATGTTAGCATAAGGGGAAGTTAAAAGAGTTCATTTTTTTTTTGTTTCGATAGGTATTATTTACCAACAAACCCAAATGACTATGTCTGGATATCAATAATTTCTACAATATGAGTTTGTCAACATTTTCCTTCGGTTTTCTGAAATAAAAGTATTTTAAAGATATGTCCCCAACTCTGTAGAGACTGGCAACATTCTTCTTCCCTGTCCTGTCCCATCCCATCCCACCCTATCCAAATCATTCATTCTACTCTCCTCCAAATAATCTATGTTTCAGTCAAACTAGACTACCTAGTCCATCTCTTAAACAGGCTGAATAGCCCAACCTCCACTCAGTGGCTGGTTTTGGACCCTCCTGCCTTAGGGTGAAATCAATAGTAACAATTTCTCTTCAAAACAACAACCCCTCCTGGAGTGATTTATCTATTTAGTTTTCTTTTCTATTAAAGAGGCCATCCCCCTGACTACTTTTTAAAAAGGTCTATTCACTGAATGGGCATTACCTCATCTTAAGTGAGTACTGAACTTAGCCTAAACTGCCAAGGTCTCCCATTGCATCCTGGGCCATCTCCAGTCATTCTGACCTACCAGCCTTTGCTCACATGGTTCCCTATGACTATATTACCCCCAAACCTCATCTCAGCAAGTTGAAATTCTACCATTTTTTAAGACTAATGTCTATCGCCACTTCCTCCAGAAAGTCTTATTTCTCTGACAAGAACTGATCTTTCCTACTCAGATTATGTACCTCTCATGTCATTATCATGCTCTCTTTTATATAACTATAACTAGTAGGAAGCATTTATGTAGCACCTTAAAATTTGAAAAATGCTTTACATACATTATTGTACTTGACCTTCAACAAGCCTGTAAGGTAAGGGCCATAGATGTCATTATTCCCCTTTTTACAAATTAGAAAACTGAAATTCAGAGAGATTAAGTAAGAGGTGGAGAACCTATGGTCTTAGGGCTAGATGTGACCCACTAGGTCCTCAAGTGTGGCCCTTTGACTGAATCCAAACTTCACAGGACAATCCTCTTAATAAAAGGATTTGTTCTGTAAAACTTGAACTCAATCAAAAGGGTGCACCCAAGGGACCCCTACACATGTAGCCTCCAGACTGCAAGGTCCCCACCCCTGGGTTAAGTGATTTGCCCAAGTTGCTGAACAAGTGTCAAAGACAGGATTGGAATCCAGCTATTTCAGACTCCAAATCCAATATATACTTTATCCTCCTACTATAACTAGTAGATGAGGGAAGAGACAGGATTATGTCTTATTTATCTTTGAAAGCTTCCCGGTACCTAGCAAAAACGGTAATTGAATCAAATATGCTTAAATTTACTATTAACTTCTCTGCCATGCAAACATCACTGAGATTTTGTCTCAACAAAAACAGAGAGGGAGAGAGTTTTAAGGAGTAAGGATACATATTACTAGTAGGAGAACATTTTGAATTAGTTTCCTGGATTGGAGTCTGCTTCCATAGAAACAAGAAAGAATACAGATCTTTAAATTCTAGGGCAAATGAGTAGAGCATTTTATATATCTAGTGATTTCAGGGTATCATTTAACTCAGTAAAAAAAAAAAAAAAGATAATGGTTTGAAGTCTTGCCAAATACTGATTTGTTTAATTTTGTTAAGTGTAGGAGAGGTGAATGAAAGTGACTTCCTTGTAAGAAAGCTATCCAAAACTGACACTGATGAAGTCTAAAGTACAGCTGATTCTCACATCTTATAAAAGGAAATACATTTGACTTTACTTCAGGGACCATTAACATTTTCATTGCCAAATAGAACTGAGCCACTGAAATACTCTTTTTTTACTCCACCTTTCCTGTTTAATTGAAGCAGTGTCTATTAAATAGCAAAGACAGTTAATCTAATAGTAAAAGTACTAGTACTTGTAAGAGCATCATGTATAACAGGACTTTGAGATTTGCAAAGCACTTTACTAATATTATTTTATTTTCACAACATCCAAACCCTGGGAGGTAGGTACTATTATTATCCACATTTACAGATGAAGAAAATGAGACAGAGGTTAAATGACTTGTCCAAGGTCACAATTCTAGTAATTATCTGAAGCAGGATTTGCATTTAGGTCTTCCTAATTCCAATGCCTACGCTCTACAAATTATACTGCCCAGTTAACTAATATTATGTTCTTAAATGAAGTATAACAACCTTTCTGACCCCAGGTCTCATAACAATTGCCCACAATATCTGATGAGGATTCACGATGAGAATTTCTTCCATGGGTAATCATTTCTTGACTTAATTTGTTTTCACCTCGAGTAAAACTGGTTCCAAAAAAAAAAAAAGAACTGCTTCCTTTCCAGCACCAACTATGTCAATGTCATAATTAGCTAAATTTCACAAACAGGCTTAGGAATCAGAGAAAGCCCAATAAAGTGGCAAAAAAGCTTGACTTGGGAGTCAGAAGATCCAGGTTTGAGTTCTTGGCTTTCTGCTTCGTAGGATCCTTGGATCATCGATTTAGCACTGAAAGAGTGCTGGGGGATCATTTAGTCCAATTCACTTATTTAAGAAATGAGGAAACCAAGGACCAGAGGTGAACTAATTTCTCTAAAGTCACACAAGTAAGAGAAATGGAATTTGGATCGAAATCTTTCCACTTACTATCTTTGAGAACTTGGTTAATTACTTTCCTATTCTATAAAAACAAATGAAGGTAACACAGGATCATGGATGTACACATGTACACATAACCCCCGGATGGCAGATGAAGACGAAGTAAGGCACCAAGCAACAAAGTAATATGCCCCATGTCACAGAGTGCCAGATCTGTAATTCGAATCCAGGTTCTCTGATGCCAAATCCAACACTCCTTCTGTACCACTCTGCTCTTAAGGGGCTGGACTATATGATCTCTAGTGTCCCTTTCAGCTCCAAATGCTTTCAAAACTGCAAACTGATGTGATCATGTAGCCTATAACCTGAAATTTTGGTTTTCCATATTAAGAAGATATTTTTGGTTCAATTTCATCAACCAAGAGATGACTTCATCCACAAGTTACTTAGGAGAACTTTTCTGAGAATCAAATAAGTTAATTGTAAAACACTTAGCGAAGTCCCTGGCACATATTAGGTGTTCCTTTTCCTCTCCCTTCTCTATCCCTTCACGTTAAGATAACAGGGTATTTTAGCTTTGCCAACTAATTAGATTAGGTTCTGATGAGATGGTTTGAAGTCTCTGTCTTGAAGTCTCTGTCTCCTTACCACCAAGATGTGTCCTGAGATCTTTCCCCATGGAACCTTGTGCTCTGAGGTCCTAGATATTTCTCCAAGTTCCTTTCCAACCACAATTGACACAGGTTCTAGAATCACTTGCTGTGATTCTTGCCCAAAGTCACATAACTATCTAAGAGCAGAACTTGGGAGTAAAATATAGGATCCTTATTACACCGTTGTGCCCCCTCCCTAGAACAAAGGCTCTATGCCCACTGCTTCAATTTACTCAACCTCCACTTCTTTTTCATTCTCTTTAAACTACACTTCAATTCCTATTAATCCACTGAAACTGCTCTTCTGTCATCAGTAATGCTGTTTTTTGGGTCTTATTTTTGCTAAACCAAGAGAGCTATTGGTGACCACTCCATTGAAATGCTAACATGTAGTTGGTGCTGTCCATCCTTTACTTTCAAAGAGGACCAGTGACCTCATGAGGTGATTCCTTGACCTGTGTATAAATTGGATATGTGAAACATCATATGCACAACATCATCAGCCTCATTCTCTCTTCCACAATCATCAAAGACCATTGGCAAGACAGAAGTAAAAACAACCAGCAATGGCCCAGGATGCAGTGGATGACCTGAAGTCTTTGACATCTGACCAAGTTCTAAGCCTGCTTCAATTGCCTTAATGGCCATGAACAAATTGTCCTAATCCATCCATTCCACCAGAAGTCTTCACATGCTTGGGGGTAGATATCTCCCTAATTCACTGATGGATGACAATTACCCTCAACCTGGTTTAGCCCATCTGCAAAGACAATTTTACTGGGATGTGGTCAGTGAACATGCTACCGCTTCTTGGAGCCATAGGTGAGAGTTGGGTGACAGGTACACACCAAAGGTGGATGAGCAGCTCTGAAAAGGTCTCAGCAAGTTCTCACAGCACAGGTGCTAGTCCTCCCTGAACACCCCATGCTGCTATACATAGGTCAGGTCAATCTAAGTCCTTGAAAGGACAGTATTGATATTATTATAACCATGTAACTCCTTCCTTTCATATCAAATTTCTATAACCAGAACAGTTGAACTATGAAAGTTGTTTTTTTCAAATTGCAGCTTTTTTGCTGTAATACTCAGATATATCTGAGCTAATATAATACTACAAGTATGAAAGATCTTCATGCTTTCCATTTGCTTTTCTGAATTGGCAGCTGCTATTTGTTTCAGCTTTCTAACCTAAGCAACAAGGTGAATAAATGATTCTGTTTACCCTCCATTCCCTAGTAAATGATTATGTATTTATGTGTTGCATCAGTCATATTTTTAAAAACACCCCCAAGGGAGAGTTAGAGCAAAGATGTTTTAAGTTTCAAATTTTATTTATTTCAAATTTTATGTAATATTTTAACTTTTAATGGAGTAGTAAATTCTATTGAGAAAGCAACAAGGTTAGACAAAAGTATGGGAGTGAAGTGATTAAAAATACGTATCTAAGTGATGTCCAAAGGAAGGACAGATAAAATAGAAAAGAATGGATATGAATTGGCAATTGATATAGGGGGAAAGGGAGGGAATGTCCAGAGGAAAGAGAAATCGATACAAGTGAGGAAGGATTACATCAATGAGAAAAGTGAGTTATAACATACAGCAGGGGGTATACATTCAAACTTAGGTAGAGAAGATATTTTCTCAAGTCTCTTCAGTCTCCTGACACCTCCATCCAGAGGTGTGCTACAGCCAGCTGGTACTTAAATTTCCAGTATGTGCTTTTATAAATTGGAAATTGACTAAAGAATGCAAATCAAGGCTTGATTTGTTTTGCTGATTTCTGGACTTCAGAAAATGTTGGAGGAAATGTCAATAACAGATTAAATTTAAAAGCTGCATCAGGCATAAATTTTTTAATCAGAGAGTCAGCTGTTAATCCTTTATCAGCACACCCCCTCCTTCCATCCCACTCCTTTAAAATATTGTTTATTGGAGGCTGAAGACAGAAATCAAAAGCAAGAGGGCCAAAATCATACATAAAGTAAATCAAGGCTCCAAAATTGTCACTAGGTCTTCACCTTCTTGTTAACTTAAAAAAAAAAAAAAGAAAAGATGATAATGTATTTTTATCCCCCAAAGGCACAGATCTTCAGTGCCTTAAGAAAAATAGCCCTAGTATTGGAAAGTCATCATTTTCCTTTTTAGAAAATTATCTTTGGTTCCTAAAGGATAACGTCTTTAGAGCCCTTGTCCACATACTTATATATGTGGCTGTGTTAGCATATAACCAGTATTACTCTTATTATGGTGTGTCTGCTTTGGGTTTTCTTTTAATATTTGAATTTCTTAGAGACAGAGGATTGCAAGTCTGAAATACTAAGACATATTGCTTCTCTCATTTACATAGAAGACATGAAAGCACAGCTCAACTTCCCGTATCGCCCGTAGGATGACTTTTCTTTATGATAGGATATGTACTGTTTTTTTATCCTAATCAGGGGGCGGTTCTCAAACAGCTTACATATTTTTAGTTATGGAAGATTCCCTCAAGCAAATTAGCAAGGAGAAGTCCATCATCTAATTTAAGCCATTGTGCAAATTTCAAGGTAAAATTTATATGAAATTTAGTGTTCCAACAAAACTTTCTCCTGTTGCTTTAATATTTGCATCTCACTCATTTTAGGAAGCAGGATAGTTTCTGTTTCCTATTTGTAATTTCCATATTTATGAATATGCAAATTTTACCTAAAACACTGGCTCCTGCCCCAAGGTTTTTGCATGATATTAATATTAAACATAATATACAATACTTTCCTAAAACTATTTAGGAGAATTGTGGCTTTCTCAATATATGTTATTGGTTTACATGGAATTTTAATTCCAGTCTGCCTCAGGTAGAATGTTAACTATGAATATAATATTATACAAAATTATGAGTTTTTTGAACATCTGTGATTGGTTCTGATTTCTGGTCCCTAACAAAGTACTATTCTACTTCCTGTTTAAGTTCTTAAAGAGACAGGCACCAGATCAATGTTCTAAATGTAGCCAACAAAGGTTTTCACCAAATCTAGGTGTGAACCAGTAATCATTTACCAGCTTATGTTTCTTATATAGAGAATATGGACCATACCCTCTAGAGGTGGATGAGACTTTGCAGGCAATCAGGTTCAGATGAAGAAACTAGCCCAGAAGGGTAATGTGATTTGCCAAGTGTTACATATAAGCAAGTATTAGGAATTACAATGGAAATGAATGCTGAGGCTGGAGAACCTGGGTTCAAATCTTAGTTCTGCTATTTACTACATGTGTGATAGTAATAAGTAAACCGCAACTTCTCTGTGCCTCAGTTTACTCATCTGTAAGTGAAGGAAGTGAATCAGATAACTTCTACAATCCTTTCCAGCTTTATATCAATGATACTATGAAACAAGGTCCTTCAACTCTACACGCATTTCTCTTTTCCCTATATCAAAGGGGATAAGTGAAAATAAAGAGAAAAATAAGGAAAAGATAGTTTGGAGAGGATCCAGATTTCAACACCATTTTTCATTATAAGAAGAAATAGTGTTCTGACAGAGGAATTAAGTTGCACAAGGGAAAGACTTGGGGAGACGCAAATGGAACTGGACACCAGCTTACTGAAACATTGATGGTCTTCTCCTGAGAAGTCAAAGCTACTTTGAATTGGGGAGGGGGCGTTACTCTCTTTTATTCACACTAACTCCTCCCTTCCCACCCCCTTACCCCTTCAGGGGACAGCTAGGTGGTGCAGTGGATAGAGCACCAGTGGAGGAGTCAGGAGGACCTGAGTTCCAATCTCACCTCAGACATTTGACACCACTAGCTGTGTGACCTTAGGCAAGTCACTTAACTCCAATTGCCTCACCCTGGCTCATCTTCAGTCATCCTGATGAATATCTGGTCACTGGATTCAGAGGCTGTTGACCTGCACAGCCTTCCCTCACTCAAAACAAAGTCAAGTGCAAGTCATGTCATCATTTCTCTGATGGCCTGGTCTTCTTCGGCAATGATGGGGAAACACACACACACACACACACACACACACACACACACCAGGAGAAAGGGACAATGTTACAGAAGTAAACAGTCATGAAATCTTTAGCATCCTATAGCCTGCAAATTGTCTCATCTTCCCACTCCTGTCCCCGAGAATAGCAAAAATAAAATTTGATGTTGAAATTGTACTCTGGAAAGAGCTACAAGAAACCACTGCTCTGAAACAATGAAGCCAAAATAGTGAGTCATAAAGTTATGCCTTTCCTGAAATAAGCTAGGTTTCTCTAAGCGACGGCATTCTTTTACAAGACTACCCTAGGGTCTATGTAATGCCCAGGCAGAGAAACGAAACTATGGACTTTTGTCAAAGAAAGAGGGAAGGGGTTGGAGGAAGCAAGACAGAGAAATTTTTGGTAGAGTACTGTCAGATCAGGTTTGCTTAAAAGATAAAGGTTCAACCATGTGTATAACATTTTTGTGTTATTTTTCAATAGATTTTGGGAGGGAAGGCTGGAAAGAAATGCTTCTCCTCTCTAGAAGTTGGCTACTCTTCAATCCAGTAACACCAGCCTCCTGGCTATTCCACAAACAAGACACTCTGTCCCTCTATTCTGGGCATTTTCTCTGGCTGTTCCTCGTACTTGGAATGCTCTCCCTCCTTTACTCAACTACTGACTTCCCTGGCTTACTTAAGTCCCAATAAATATCCCACCTTCTCCAGGAAGACATTCCCAACCCCCCTTAATTCCAGTGTCTTCTCAGGTGGTGTAGTGAATAAAACTTGAAGTCTGGAGTCAGGAAGACTCATCTTCCTGAGTTTAAATCTGGCTTCAGACAATTAACTAGTGTTACTCTGGATAAGTCACTTAATCCTATTTGCCTAAGTTCCTCATCTGTAAAATGAACCAGAGAAAGAAATGGAAACCCACTCCAGTATCTCTGCCAAGAAGACCACAAATGGGGTCACAAAGAGTCAGACACAACTGAACCATAGTAACAATTACACTTATCCTTGCTTTGTGTATGTGTGTTGCACAACACTGCATATCCAAATGGGTGCCAAATGGAGTCGATTGTAACTCTACAACCTCTCTTGCATATGGACCTTTCTCTCCACTCATGGGCACACCACCCTACTCAGGACCTACCTCTCATCTGGACTGCACCAACAGCATCTGAACTTGTGTCCTTGCCATGAATCTCCAATCCATCCACCACACAGCTGCCAAAGTGAATTTCTTAAAAGTCAGTTCTGAGTTTGTAGCTCCCTTCCTCAAAAAAATTCACTAGACCTCCTATTGCCTCTAATATGCTCTTCAGTTTGGCTTTTTAAAGTCCTTCACTGGGGGGGTAGGCAGATCCATCATGACTGAGTAAAAGCAGAGACTGCCTGAGCTCTCCCTCAAGCCCCTCCAAATACCCATTAAAAATGACACTTAACAAATTCTAAGCACAAAATTCACAAAAAGACATGGCGAAACAAATTTCCAGTCCAAAACAACTTGGAAGATCAACAGGAAAGGTCTGTTGCACCAAGCTGGGAGAGAAGCACAGTCCAGCGTGAGCCATGCCAGCACAGACCAGATCCTAGCAAACCCAGAGCAGGCAGCAGGGGACTGAATTGCTGGCAGCTGTGGTAGTTTCCGGAATCCTCAGTCCATAGATGCCAAGGACAACACAGGTCAGTAGGAAAGGTTGGTTGGACCTGGGCAAGAGAAGAGTACAGTCCAGCCCTTGCCCCAGCACAATCCCAGCAGATCAGAAGCAGGCCTTGAGAGTGACTGAATCAGTAGCAGTGGCTGCTTCCAGAGCTCTCAGCCCACAGAGGGAAAAGGGATATAACAACTAACCAGAAGGAGATTACAGGGGTCTCTTTGCTGGCCCTGTGGCAGGACTCTGTTGCTTTGCCCATACTTGTCTAGTCCTGGGGTGAGGAGGAACACTGGTATAGTAGAGTTTGTGAAGGCAGAAGTGGATAGGGACCCCTCCTCACAGTTCCAGAGAAGAAAATAGTGCTTGTGGTCACTCAAGGACCAGAGAGAGGAGTAAATACCTCTCCTTAGATCATACCACCTTGGAAGAACTGAATACTTACAGAATTATCTCTGAAAATAGTTGCACAAAATCTCTGAAGCTGGTGACAGTTGCCCTCCACCCTGGAAGCAGAGCCCTACTTTAACAAAGAGTTAAATGGTCAACTAACAGGCTGGGAAAATGAACAATCAATGGTAAAAAAACTCAGACTATAAAAACTTACTTTGGTGACAAGTAAGATCCAAACATACACTCAGAAGAAAACGTCAAAGTCAAAGCTCTGACATCCAAAGCCTCCAAGAAAAACTGAATTCCAGGCCATGGAAGAGCTCAAAAAGGATTCTGATAATCAAATAAGAGGAGCAGAGGAAAAACTGGGGAGAGAAATGAGAGTGATGCAAGAAAATCGTGAAAAACAAGTCAACAGTTTGGTAAAGGACATCCAAAAAAATACCAGAGAAAACAGCAACCTTAAAAAGTAGACTAGACCAAATGACAAAAGAGATCCAAAAGCCAATGAGAATAAGAATGCCTTAAAAGACAGAATTGGCCAAATGAAAAAGGAGGTCCAAAAGCTCACTGAAGAAAATAATTCTTTAAAAGTTAGAATGCAGCAAATAATTTCTCTATGAGAAATAAGTAAATAATAAAACAAAACCAAAAGGATGAAAAATAGAAGACTCGGTGGAATATCTCAGTGGAAAAAACAACTGACCTGGAAAATAGATCTAGGAGAAATAATTTTAAAATTATTGGACTACTTGAAGGCATGATAACAAAGAGTCAGACACAACTGAACCATAGTAACAATTACACTTATCCTTGCTTTGTGTATGTGTGTTGCACAACACTGCATATCCAAATGGGTGCCAAGTGGAGTTGATTGTAACTCTACAACCTCTCTTGCATATGGACCTTTCTCTCCATGGATAGCAGCTTTCAAGAAATTATCAAAGAAAACTGCCCAGATAACAGAGTAAAATAGTAATTGAAAGAATTCACCAGTCTCAAAATGAAAACTCCCAGGAATATCATAGCCAAATTCTAGAGTTCCTGGTTCAAGGAGAAAATATTTTAAGCACCTAGAAAGAACCAACTCAAATACTGTGGAAATGTAGTCAGGACAACAAAAGATATAGCAGCTTCAACATTAAGGGATGGAAAGGCTTGGAATGTGATATTTTGGAGGTCAAAGGAGCTAGGATTACAGCCAAGAATCAACTGCCTAGCAAAACTGAGTATAATCAATGAGGGGAAATAATTGATATTCAGTGATGTAGAGGAATTTAATGCATTCTTGAGAAAAGACCAGAATTGAATAGAAAATTTGGCTTTCAAATACAAGACCCAAGAGAAGCATGAAAAGATAAAAAGAGGAAAGAGAAATCATAGGGGACTTATTTAAGGTAAACAGTTTACATTCCTACATGGAAAGATAATATTTAAACTCGGGAGACCTTTCTCATTATCAAGGTAGTTGGAGGGAATACATATAGACAGAGGGCACAGGGTGAGTTGAATATGAAGGGCTGATATCTAAAAAGCAAAATTAAGGGGTAAGAGAAGAATGCACTGGGAGAAGGAAAAAGAGTAAATTATCTCACATACAAAAGCAAGAAAAAGATTTTACGATGGAGGGGAAGAGAGGGGGTGGTGAGAGAGAATGAATGAATCTTACTCTCAGCAGATTTGGCTTATGGAGGGATAACAAACATTCAATTGGGTATGGAAATCTATATTATGCTACAGGGAAGTACAGAGGTCATGAGGGAAGGGTGATGGAAGGGAGGGCAGACTGGGGAAAGGGTAATCAGAAGCAAACACTTTTGAAGAGGGACAGGATGAAAGGAGAGAACAAAATAAACAGGGATGGGACAGGATGGAAGGAAATATAGTTTTTCACAACATGACTATTACAGAAGTGTTTTGCATGACTACACATGCATATCCTATAATGAATTGCTTGCTTTCTCAATGAGGGTGAAAGGGTGAGAGGGAGGAAGGGAGAGAATTTGAAACTCAATGTTTTAAAAGCGAATGTTAAAAACTTTTTATATGTAACTGGGAAATAAGACACATAGGCAGTGGGGTATAGAAATCTATCTTACCCTACAGGAAAATAGAAAGGCAAAGGGATAACAGAAGGGGGGTGGTAATAAAAAGGAGGGCAGATTGGGGTAAGGGGTAATTAGAAGCAAAATATTTTTGAGGTGGGACAGGTTGAAAGGAGAGAGAAAACAGAATAACCAGGGGTAGGAGGAATAGGATGGAGGGAAATACAGTTAGCAATAGTAACTGTGAAAAAAAATTTTGAAGCAAGTTTCTCTGATAAAGGCCTCATTTCTCTAACTTAGAGAGCTGAGTCAAATTTATAAAAACAGGATTCATTGCCCAGTTGGTAAATGATCAAAACATAATCAGTTTCAGATGAAACTATAGCCTTATGAAAAAATATTCTAATTCATTATTGATCATAAAATGCTAGTTGAAACAATTCTGAGGTACTATCTCTTATCAATTAGATTAGATAATAGGGCAGAAAAAGTAAATGACAAATGCTGGAGGGGATGTGAGGAAAATGAGACATTGATATACTGTTGTTGGAGTTGTGAATTAATTAAATCATTCTATAGAGCAATTTGGAAATTTGCCCAAAGGGCTGTAAGACCATGAATACTCTTTGATATAACAATACCATCTTTACAGTAACCCTAGAAGAAAAGTGCTTTTTATTATCCCCATTTTACAGTCAAGGAA
This sequence comes from Bettongia penicillata ogilbyi, assembly GCA_023548195.1. NCBI lineage: Eukaryota > Metazoa > Chordata > Mammalia > Diprotodontia > Potoroidae > Bettongia > Bettongia penicillata. The sequence continues at coordinate 678,119 of JAJHZJ010000666.1, read as the reverse complement.
ACTGAGTCAAACAGAGGCTAAAGGATATGCCCAGGGTCACAAAGCTAGTAAATGTCTGAAGTCAGATTTGAACTCTGAACTCTTCCTGACTCCAGGTCCATCCAGTACTCTCTATCAATTTTTCGGGGCAGATGACTCTATCTCCGCCTGTCATAGTGATTTCTCTCTCCTCTGACCTCTTAATGTACTTGTTCATCTCAATACTATGCCCCTAAGCAAGTTGTTCTGTTGCTTACTAGCTATGGAAGCTTTGGGCAAGCCATTTCATTTCTGGGACCTGAATTTTCTCTTCTCTGAAATGGGAAATAATGACAATGAAAATAATAAAAATAATAATTACATCAAAAAGGTTTAATGATGTGATAACTAAAAAGTTCTGTGTAAACTCTAAAAGGAATCATAATGGCCTACTAATATTATTTATGTTCTTTGTATCTCCCCAAATAGTGTTTTACACATTAGCAGTCATGCCTAGAATTAAAATAACTCCATCTGACTATACCCATAAGGCACCTCCTCCCATCTACAGCCCTTTATGATCCTTCCTCCACTTCCCAGTATCCTGCTCCCCCCACCCACTTTGTGTCAACATTCCCTACATTTCCTAAGTTCCAAAATAGCAGGGACTGTTTTGCTTTGGCCACTTTTGCTAGGTGGCACAGTGAATACAGAGCTGGGCTTAGAATCTGGAAGACCTGAGTTCCAATCCAGTCTCAGGCACTTGCTAGTTTTAAGACCCTGGGCAAGTCTCTTAAACCTGTTTGCCTTGGTTTACCCATCTTTAAAATGGGGATAGTAATAGTACTTATCTCCCAGCGTCATCCTGAAGGCAAAATGACATTATTTGTAAAATACTTTGCAAATCTTAAAGTGTCATATAAATGCTGGTTAATATTATTATCCAGTGCCTAGCACAATATAGATGTTTAATAAATGTATGTTTAATTAAATTGAATTCTCTCCCATCCTAAAGGGTACCATTCTGTAGATAAACTGAAATGAAAATCATAAGGGCATGGCAGCAAATACAGTAGAATAAGAGTCAAGTTTAGAGAATATTTCCTTCCATCTTAACTCTATGATTCCTTATTATAAATAGGTGCCAACCATGAAGAAGAATGGCAGGTGTACAGATTTAACAGAATAAAGTAGGGATGCCCTTAAATTGACCAAAAAAGATCTAAACCAGGAAGGAAGGTTTAGATCTACTATTCAAGAAGGATTTGCTTGTAAAAACAGAGGTCAATCTCAAAATTAGCCCTCTCAACAGTACACCTTGCACCCATTCTTCTCAGCTAAAAGGACAGAACCAGGCACATTCTTCTTAGCACAGGGTCCAAGAACTGCTTTAAAAAATGTACAAAGAATTGCTAGAATTTCTTCAGGGCCATCTGATATGAAAGAATTAAAAGCTGGGGAGGGGTTGTTTACCATTTTGGATATAATAAACTAAGTCAAGATTTTAATTTTATTGCTACTCGCCTATGAATTTCTTCAAACCAATTTCCAATTCGTTGGATTCAACATTGAAAGGCAATCAACATTCAACTGCAGTAGTACAGAGAGTAAGTACCATAGTCTTGTGGACAGAGAATTGATCTTGAAGCCAAGAAGATCTGGATTCAAGTACCACCTCTGACATATGCTAGCTTTATGACACTGGATAAACAATTTACTCTCTCAGTACTTTTGTGTATTGCCTTCTTTCATTAGAGTTCCTTGAAGACAAGGAGTATCTTTTTCTTATTCGTACCCCTAGTGATTAATACAATATGTGGGACATAGTAGATGCTTAATAAATGTTTATTGACTATTGTTTATTGTCTATAGGAAGCTCTTTAAGACTATAAACTGCAGAGAAGTTACAGGTCTAAGTTGGCAGAAGTTCCCTGGGAGGAACATTCTACATTAATAATATCATAGGTCCATTCTCTTTAGAATGTGAGCATTTGTATATGGTCGAGTGTTATCTGTAATTCTTTCTATTTTGGGCAGACATTTTCAGAATTGATCACTTGTACATATGTTGATTTCTCTACTTTGGCGATAATGGTACATTTCTCTTTTTGCAGTCATAGAACGTTTCATCTGGAAAGTATCATAGAACTGAGAGTAGAAGTGATTTGCTCAAGGTAATCCAAGGAGTAATAGTAGAGCTAGGACCTTAAAAAGTTATCTAGTCTAACTTTCCATTTTATAGACAAAGAATTTGCATCATTCTATCAAAAGGAAAGTGACCTATACAAGGTTGTAGAGCTAACTAATAGCACAATTAGGACTAGAATCTTAAGTGTCCTCACTCCAAGTGCAATGTTATTTCCACTCTATCAAGAAAAAAGTTAAAGCATCACTTAACATATTTCCTATGCCCAACATCTGGCTCTCTTCAAACCAACTATGAAGTTTCTTTATCTCGGGTCAGGTTGATCTGCCCATCCAGAAATACCTAGAAAACCTCAGGGAATACGCAGAAATTTTATACCATAAGCACTGTTTCCTTCGAAGCTAACTATAGAGAGCATCCATTGATAAGAAATCAATTAGAGCTCTATTATTAGTGCGGAGCATTGATATTAAAATCAGAATTTTTGCCACTTAAAAATACACATCTTTCTGGGAGGAATAAGGTGGGAGAGCAAAGGATCTCTTCTTGTCTTTTGTGTATCTAGTTTTAGAAGAGATGACAAACACTACTGGTAATCACAGTTATTTGTTTAGAAACTAACAGGCCCTTGAATTAGATACAAGATGAGCCCAAGCCCTAATCAGAATACAGAGAAAATACTTCAGGTTGATTCCTTTATGAAGTCACTCTTTCCTCTATTTAAAAAAAATGTTAACTAATTATTTTATAGAGAGTTTTAGAATTGAGAGGGACCTCAGAGACCTAGTCTAACTCTTTCATGTCCCCAGTAAGGCAACTTAGGATCAGAGAGGCTGAGCAATTTTTCCAAGTAACATAGTTAATGACAAAACTGGAACTTTTAACCAGGTTTCCTGACTCCTAATTTGGTGCACACTTCATTATACCATGCTATTTATCAATCCTACAAATCATTAGCAGATTGCCAGGAATATAACCTGTTTGAGAGGAATAATTTTTTCATTTTTGTCTAAGTAATCCCAAACTTAGTATGGAACATGGCTTGGTAAGTACCTACTAAATGCTCGTGGATGTGAATTGAAATAGTGGTCTTATAATGTCAAACAAAAAGCTATGAATCCCCCCATCATGGTAAGCTTTATTAGTATCCACTGGAGGGAGCAGGGTAGGGGAGTGGGGGTGGGAGAGGCAATGAATTTGATAATACTTTGAAATAACAATGCTATGTCATGTATTTGCAGAAAATATTAATATATATGGGTAAAACATTGTTTATTCCATTTTATTTGTAGATTTGAATAAGGATTGATGGATTCCTTGAGATAATTCTGCATGCCCTAGCCCGCAGTCCCAGTTTGAGATCCACAGGTTAGAAACCATTCATCTGCATAGTACCTTCAAGGCAAGAACTTCCCTCATTGCATATCAATCCCTTTAAATGGGAACTAGTACAGAGATTTCTATCTTTGTTATTAAAATTTGGCTTGATTTTCATGAGCATTTATGTTCCTAGGGAAAACACTGAATGTTATTTGCTTCAGGCAAATGCTGACTTCTCCTCTAGCTAGAAAAGGGAATAATTGGTAATGAAAATATAATGGGCTAGGACAGGGGTGGGGAATCTGCAGCCTGAAGGCCACATGTGTCCCTCTAGGTCCTCAAGTGCAGCCCTCTGACTAAATCCAAACTTCACAGAACAAATCTCCTTAATAAAAGGATTTGTTCTGTAAAACTTAGACTTAGTCAAAAGGCTGGACCCAAGGACCTAGAAGGCCACATGTGGCCTTGAAGTCACAGGGGCCTAGGGGAAGGTATTAATAAACATGTCTAGAATCAATGAAAATTGTGAGTCAAAAAAAGCATAGCCCAGTGATTTTGGAAAACTCTTTACAAGGTTGGTAGAGACCAGGGTGTGAGCATTCCAAACATTAACACCTCATTGGGCTTGAAGATATGGTAACACTGCTAACTCCCTGTTAACAAAGAATACCAGAAAACCCATATGGTAGTGAGAACATTCTAGTCCTAAAAACTCTTTAGGTAGACTAAGGATAATATACCCCAGGAGAGAAGGACAGGCCACCCAAAACCTTGATAGCTTGATTATATCAAATTAATAAAGCAGAATACCCACAACCCTCAAAGTGTTTGGATATGAAACTATTCTCTAAGGACAGCATATTAAGATTATTAAACTTAGGATAACCATATCCTCACTCATTCTGCCAAAGGCCACTAGGAAGCCCTGGGTACAGGTCTGCTTGTGAAAAAGAATTACAAAAGCATGGGACAGTAATATGTAAGTGACTGTAGCTTTCCCTGTGCTGGTCTACACCTAGAAGTATAGCCACTGATAACAACGATAATTTTAAGATGATCTTTCTTTAATGATCCCCAAAATCAGGAGACAGTCTCATTAGAAGGGCAATTATCCTAGGCCACGGAACCCTTAACTCAGGTTGTGAGAGCTAGGAGTAGCTCTGTGTCTTTTGGAAAGAAAACCTGGAGGGAAGACCTTCTCTGGTGTTGACAGATTTTATACCCAAAGAAAGAGCAAAATGAAAACATTAACCCTACTCTAATGGTCCCAGATGAGGATTTTATCAACATTTTACATGGCCCTGGGATAACTCTTTTCAGGTTATCTTCAGAGGAAGCAGGACCTCAGGACATACGATGGCTTACAAATCTCATTATCTCATTACAACTGTGTAAAGTAGGTGCTACTATTATACCATTTTATAAAGGAGGAAACTGAGGCTCAGAGAGGTCCAGAGTCACACAGTTAAGTGTCTGAGGCAGGATTCAAACTCCGGTCTTCCTGATTCCAGGTCCAATATCAGGTATCCAACGTATCACCTAGCTACTATTTAACAAGTTATATTGGTCAAGAAAGTACTGCTATCCTTTCCAAAACCACAAAAAAAATAAATAAATAAAATTCTATATTAAATATGTACTGAATATGCCTGTGTAAATGAGAACTTTTGATTCTGTTGAATTTTTACCCCTTCAACTTCCTCTTTCAAGACATATTTTACATGACTAATGTGGAAATATGTTTACTATGTTTGTACATGTATAGCCTATATCAGATTGCATTCCATCTTGGGCAGGGGAAGTGGATGGAGGGAGAGAAAATTTAAAGCTCAAAATTTCATAGAAGTGAATATTGAACACTAAAAACAATTTTTTAAAAAAGACATATTTTACCACCAAAGGATCAAATGAGAGAATACTTGTGAAGATCTTAGACCAGTGCCTGGCACAAAGAAGGCACTTAATAAATTCTTATTTCCTTCTCCCAGTCCTTCCCCAAAGTCCACTATTATAATTGGTCTTTGCTACTTCTAGCCATACACAAAGTGTATCATTAAGCAATGTTTCCATCTGGGAGAAAAAATAAAGGATAACTGTAATGCTGAATAATGAACTTCTTGAAATCAATGAAATACAAAAAAAAAAAGTAAATTACGATTTAACAGAAGGATTCAAATAAACTATTGTTTGCTTATTAAAGCAAAAAAACCTATAACTGGCCCCAAATATAAGTCGAAGGCCCACAAACAAAATATTCCTACTAACTTCTAGAGTTTGGATCAGGCATGGGCAGATGTTCTGGATAATCCAATCAGTTAGAAATGAGTCCTGCTCATTAATGTTTTCAGGTCACTTTAACACAATTTCATGAAGGGAAACAATAATTTGCAAAAAAATGTTTTATTAGTGACCTGAAAGAATTTCACCTCCTCCTGAGTGGATCATGGAGGCAGCTAGAAATCAAAGGGATGAGGAAGTTCCACAAAAAAGGAGCATCAGATCTTGTGTTTTCAACTAGTCAACATATTGTGGATGTTGAGTAAACATTTAGAGAAACTATTTTGGTGAAAATTAGATATAGGTTGCCAATGTTATCCATGAAAATTCTTTCATACCCAAAGCATAAGGCTAAAACTACTCTCAATAACAAAATCACCAATTCAAACTGGCATACTTTTTGAATACCTACATGCAACCAAAAAAGAGTAGTCATTGCTCTGAAATTGACACAAGTCAAGATATCACCCAAGATGTCACTGATCCTTTTCAAAAAACGGACAACCGGGGCGGAGCCAAGATGGCGGAGTAGAAGGACGCACCTTTACGAGCTCCGAAACCAAAGCCCATAGAATTAATGTAAAAAGAGTCCCCCATAGCTTCTGGGTGAATACAAGGTGTGCAGAAGCAGAGTGGAAGAGATTTCCGTTCCGGGGAGTCCTGAAGACCCGTCCCCAGGGTCCGGCGCGCCCCAGAAAGTAAACCCGACCCCCAGCGCTGCCCTGGCCGAGGCCGCAGAGAAGCTGATCCGAGCAGGCTTCAGAGACGGAAGCTCCAGCAACCGGGAAAGTCCCTCCGCCCACAGAAGCTACAGGTCAGTGAGAAAGAAAGCCGGGCTGAAGGAGAGGGGAAGCAGGGCGTCTCCGTGACTTGGGCCCCCTCGGGAGGAAGCGGCGGCGGGGACGGGGGCAGGAAGTGGCGGAGGCAGAGGTGTGGGCGGCGGCTGAGGCGGCAGCGGACTGGGACCCAGGAATCCCCCAGCAGCAGGCAGGATCTTCATTACGGAAGATTCCCGCATAAAACCTGACGGAGCTGAGCCTGGGAGATGGCCCTGCCCCCAGCCCGCTCTGTTACTGAAGGCTTCTGCTTAAAGCCCCCAAGGGACCGGGATTTGGGAGGCGGGCCCCCCACCCCGCCCCCACCCGTTCCATTCCTGAAAGTCTCTGCATAAAGCCCCCGGGGGATCAGTCTCGGAGGCAGCCCTGGTCCCACCCCAGCACCTGAACTAAAGCTCACTGATTGACAGCCAGCAGGAGGAAAGCCCATTTAAATCTCAGAGGCCAAGCACTAGCTGGGCAGATCCAGGCGGGGGTGGAAAGGAATCTCAGAAGTCAAGTAACTGGCTGGGAAAATGCCTAGAAAAGGGAAGAAAAATAAGACTTTAGAGAGTTTTTTCCAACAAATGCAAATGATCCCGACCTTCGGATCTGACGAAGATGAGGACGTATTCTTGCCATCAGGGAAAGACGTAGAGGGCGGGGCCTCAGTACCCCAGACACCCCAGGGGGGTGGTGGGTGGGCTCAGGCCCTGGAAGAGCTCAAAAAGGATTTTGAAAAGCAAGTTAGACAGGTGGAGGAAAAACTGGGAAGAGAAATGTCAGAGATGCAACAAAAGTATGAAAAACAGGTCAATACCTTGGTAAAGGAGACCCAAAAAAATGCTGAGGAAATTAACACCTTGAAAAATAGGCTCACCCAATTGGCAAAGGAGGTTCAAAAAGCCAATGAGGAGAAGAATGCTTTCAAAAGCAGAATGAGCCAAATGGAAAAAGAGGCTCAAAAGCTCACTGAATTTAATAGCTCTCTCAAAATTAGAATGGAACAGATGGAGTCTAATGACTTTATGAGAAACCAAGAAATCACTAAACAAAACCAAAAGAACGAAAAAATGGAAGAGAATGTGAAATACCTCATGGGAAAAACAACTGACTTGGAAAATAGATCCAGGAGAGACAATTTAAAAATTATGGGACTACCTGAAACTCATGATCAAAAAAAGAGCCTAGACATCATCTTCCATGAAATTATCAAGGAAAACTGCCCTGACATTCTAGAACCAGAGGACAAAATAAGTATTGAAAGAATCCATCGATCACCACCTGAAAGAGATCCAAAAAGAGAAACTCCTAGGAACATTGTGGCCAAATTCCAGAACTCCCAGCTCAAGGAAAAAATCTTACAAGCAGCTAGAAAGAAACAATTCCAGTACTGTGGAAATACAATCAGGATAACCCAAGATCTAGCAGCTTCTACATTAAGGGATCGAAGGGCGTGGAATAGGATATTCCAGAAGGCAAAGGAACTAGGACTCAAACCAAGAATCACCTACCCAGCTAAACTGAGTATAATACTTCAAGGGAAAATATGGTCTTTCAATGAAACAGAGGACTTTCAATCATTCTTGATGAAAAAACCAGAGCTGAAAAGAAAATTTGACTTTCAAACACAAGAATGAGAAGAAGCATGAAAAAGTAAACAGCAAAGAGAAGTCTTAAGGGACTTACCATGAGTGAACTGTTTACATTCCTACATGGAAAGACAATATTTGTAACTCTTAAAACTTTTCAGTATCTGGGTAGTTGGTGGGACCACACATACACATGTACACGCATGCACACACATACACACATGCACACACATACAGAGATAGAGAGCACAGATTGAACTGAATAGGATGGGACCATACCTTAAAAGAAACTAGGGTAAATGGTGAGAGAGAAATGTAGGGGGAGGGAAAGGGAAGGCGGTAACTATATGTCATTTAAGAGGCAGGTAGGAGTTTTTCTTAGTGGAGGGAAAAAGAGGAGAGCTGAGAAAAAAAAAAAACAAACCAAGAAGTTTACCCTCATCACATTTGACTAAACGAAGGAGTGAAATGCACACTCATTGTGGTATGAAAACCTATCTTACAGTATAAGAAAGTGGGGGAGAAAGAGATATTGCAAGGGGGGGGATGATGGAAGGGAGGGCAAAGGGAGGAGGGAGCAATTTGAAGTCAACACTTGGGGAGGGACAGGATCAAAAGACAGAAGAGAAACAATGAGGGGCAGGTTAGGAGGGATGGTAATCCAGTTAGTCTTACACAACACGACTATCAGGGAGGTCATTGGCAAAACTACACAGATATGGCCTATATTGAATTGCCTGCCATCCCAAAGGGAATGGGTGGGGAGGGAGGGATGGGGAGAATTTGGAACTCAAAGTTTTAGGAACAACTGTTTAGTATTGTTGTTGCAACTAGGAAAGAAGACATACAGTTAAGGAGGAATAGAAAGTCATCTGGCCCTACAGGAGAAAAGAGAAGATGGAGACAAGAGAAGGGAGGGATGACAGAAGAGAGGGCAGATTGGAGATAGGGAAAATTAGATTGCTTGGGGTATTGGGGTGGGGGAAGGGGATAAAAGGGGAGAAAATTTGGAACCCAAAAATTTGTGAAAATGAATGTAAAAAATTTAAATAAATAAATAAATTAAAAAAAAAAAACGGACAACCACAAAAAGTGCTCGTCTAACAGGGTATATGAATACAAATGAACATAATAACACAACCGATGTGATATGGGCAAAGGAGTCATCTGGACAAAGAACTCTGGGAAAGTTTGAGCACAGATGTCACCTAGCAAAGTGAAAGCGATAAGAAATCAGAAGGTGCTTAATCAAGGTGTTAGATGGTGGCAACTAAGCTGATCTCAAAGTTCTTTGAACTCCAAAGGAGAAGCTGAAAGGAGTTCTACATATAAAGACTATTCTCTTCATCCTTAGCAAGTTGGTGTTTGTTTGTTTTAAAGGTTTTTGAAAATACTTTCTCACCTCCCTCCTTGGTGAATCCTTGCCTTGCTTCAAAACTCAACTCAGGTGCCAAATTTTTTATAAAATCTTCCCAGATGAACAATGTCCCTGGTTTTTAGTGTTTCTGAATTCTCAACAGTTGTTAGCGGTTGTTTAATTTTTAATCCTCAAAACATTTTTAATGAATTATATTTAATAGTGTATCCATATCTACTCTCTTTCCAGCCTCTGAATAGAATGTAAGATCTTTGAAAGTCTTGACTGTTGTTTTTGTCATTGTATTTCCACCTAGCATGGCATCTACTTAGCATACTTCCTGTATGCAATTTCCCGCATATACTAAGTAGTTGATTAATTTTAGTTGTATCAGATTTTTGGCAAATCAATTGAAAATTTATCAATAGTTTCCAGGAATCAAGAAAAAAGCATTTGAAAAATAAGCACCAATATCAACTCTATTACTTTTAGAATAAATTATATTAATCTAGTCCTAAATGAATACACTATATGTAAATCAAATAATGGACTCCCGCCATCTTATATGGTCTACTTTAAAATGGATTAGCCCTTCCCAGTTTTACCATTAATTCACCACAAATCATTTTTTTTCTCAGGATCTCAGTTTATTCTTCTATAAAATAAAGAAGTTGGATTACTTCAGCTCTAATATTTTACAATCTTTTATTTATGAAAGATTCTCATTCTTTACCATCCCCAGACATCTTTGAATTCTCAATAACCTATCAACTAAAGCATGATGACTCATCTTCAACTATACAAGAGAAGGTATCTATTAGCGTAACATTTCAGAGGGCATGTTTATCTTTTTCAATAACCATTGTAGGAACAAGAGTGAGTTTGTGTGATACCCTGGAAAAAAGGAAGTATTGGACAAATTGACGGAAAGATAATGCTTATGTATCATCCAGCAGGTGTCTCTGTGAAGCAGGGTTGACTATATAAAAGAAATAAAAACTACTCCGTAGGAGGAGCAGATTCTTTCTAGACCACACCTTTGGCCTTCTGTTGAATGGCTGACTGTCCTTTGGAAGCTGGAATTTTTTCCCTGAAGCTTCCAGATTCTAAGCCATGCCTAGCTTTGGTTACAACATTTAGTATTTTCTTTCAAGCTTGGAACTCTCATCCTTATGATGGAGGAAAGAAGCAAAAGGCAGGGACTGAAGCCTGAGCCTTTCTACTCTTGGGAAGGAGCTAATAAAAGGAGTGATTAAAGATGCCCCAGACCAGAGAGAAGACATGATGATGGAAGCAAAGTCCTATAGGCATCATCATGATCTGGAAAGAGGACTGGATTTGGAGTAAGAGGACCTGGGTTTAGGTCTTTACTATTTTTCTTCTCCAAGCCTCAGTTTCCTCACCAGTAAGATAGATTCCTTCCAGCTCTATATCTATAATCCAATAAAATGTGACTGGAATCTTGTTCTATTGGCTCCCAGTTCAGTCTTCTGAGTACCAGTTGCTACGTCTTTCTAATATTAAGGGATATTAATCCTCTATAATATTCTTTTAGAGCTGATTCCTTACAATAATATTTATATAACACTATAAGAATTACAAATTGCTTTGCATATATTATAGAATAAATAAATAAAAAACCAACAATCCCATGAGGTATTTACTAAGGGTATCCATTTCACAGATGAAGGAATAGTCCTAGAGTATCTAAGTGACTTGTCCATGGTCACCCAGCAAGGAAATTTCAGGGTGTAATTGAAATTCAGGAATGCCTGATTTGAACAAAACTCCAGGATATATAGGAGGTCTGAGACATGAGACATGAATCTTAGTGGTGACCTCATTTTGTATTATTCTCTTCCAAGCAACCATTTCCTGACTAGTGAAATTTTTAAAAATGTAAATGAAAATTTTAGGTATTCTAATGTTTGTGCTCAGGGAGATCTGAGAGATTTGAGCAAGATACCTATGTGTATGATTTATAGAGAGATCTAAAAGGCAGGGTTGATCCATAAGGAAAAAAACATTTTCAAATAGTTAGATCAGACTACAGATGCTCAAGGCTTGAAAATTGGGGAAGAGACCTATTTCGCAGGAAAGAGATACTGAATTTCAAATCAAGAAACGTTTATTATGTGCTTATTACTATAAGGTGCTGAGCTAGTTATTCTAGGGGGACACACATGAATAATTCATGTTTCTTGCCCTCAGGGAGTTTATAGTGTAGGTAGGAGAGATGAGAAATTGACAAAAATAAATATAACTGAAAAGTTACAAATACATTACAGGTAGAAATGTTTATTCATAGAGGAACACAGAGGATGGGGGATATTACTATCAATTGTTGGAGAAAAGTGAGGGAAAGGAGGTTCTGTGATAAAATGTGGTCTAAACTTTTAAAAGTGAGAGTAGGATTTTTGTCAGGTGGAGATTCAGAACAGGACATTTAGCCAGAAGAAACAATGTGAGTAAACAGTTCATTTTGCAAGAAAGCAAATTGTGTTTTGTTCCAGGAACAATAAGTATTCCAACTTGGTTGAAGCATAGGAAAACAGAGAAGAAGAAGAAAAAAAGAGACTGGGAAAGTAGGCTGGGACCAAACTGTAGAGAGCCTTGAATGTTAGACTATCATCACTAAATATACCTGCATTTTATGTCAGGGTCTAACAGATCTCCAACTTTTTCACTGATCCCAAACTTCATTTAAACCAAGTTCAAGGAACCGTTGCAGTAAAACCTTTTAAAATGCCTGCTAATGCTACCATAGAAAAAGCTAATTGTTATAAAAGCCAAATCCAAAAACCCTATTTAATATTAGAGTTCCTTTTATGAGTATATTCCTACTTATAGACAGCCAGAGACACAGAGAGAAAATGAGACAGGCAGAAGGAGATAGAGGGAGAGAATTCTAAGAAATTGAAACCTGGCATTTCTTGAAATTCACCTTTTAAATCAAACCCAGGGTAGAATTAAGAATCATGCTTTCTTCTTTTATTCCATGAAAAGCAATGGAAGAGAAAGACTGCGATGCATAGCAGATGTGACAGTTGATCCTAAGTCAGTGTGGAAGTGAAAAGGAGTGAGACCAATTCCATTTTCTCAAGTCTACTGAAATATTCAGCAGAAAACATGGCTAGGTAGGTGAATAAAAAGGCACTTTCTCTACAGATTCTTTCTCCAGTTCTCAAGAGGGTTCACAGTACATCTAAAGTAAATATGGAACAAGTAAACACAGAAAATGGTAGAGTAGGTAGAGGATAAAGAAGAAAAAAAATGTGAAGGGGAAGGAGATTTGTGGAAAAGTCAAGGGAAGGGATGATAATTTGGGCAATAGAGAAGGAGGAGCTGACAGAGAACAAAATGAAAAACCCACAGGTTGTAGTCTGTGCTTCATTCCCAAAGAGAACCATGACATCAGGAAGATGATATGACTTTGAACTGCATTGGGTTTAAGTGAGGGAGGGCTGTGCAAAGTCACCAGCCTCACTTTCTCCTCTGGGCTCTTGATCATTTCCCCTATCTTTAATTCCAAATCTCATGTTCAAGAAGGAAAGCTTCTGCTGCTTACTAGTAATAGTTAACATTTATATAGTTCTTATTAGGTGCCAGGAACTATGCTAAGCATTTACAATTATCTCATTTGAGCCTCATACCAATCCTGGGAGGTAGGTACTATTCTTATCCTCATTTAACAGTTGAGGAAACTGAGGCAAAACAAGGTTAATTGACTTGCCCAGGGTCACACTGGATCTACTAAGTTTCTAAGGCTAAATTTGAACTCAAGTCTTCCTAACTCCAGGTCTGGAGCTCTGTCCTCTGTGCTGCCACCTAGCAGCCCACAAGTGTGGGGGAAGTATGGGGAAACAACAACAAATCCTCATTTGACTTCTGCTTCTTCAAATTCCTTTCCTCTATGTGAGGTCTGGGGATTCTTTGGGGCTAGAAAGGGAACTCAAGAGTGAAAGGCAGAGATAGTAAGAGTTGATGTCCTAGATCCTGAAAGTCCCAGCTACCAGAGGCGGCTATGGATTTCCTAGGCACTGACTGCCAGGGCTCATTATCCCCAACATGGGACCACTAAAATGGTAAAGCAGGCTTGCCACGTGTCTTTGCCAGCCACATTTTTTTCCCTTGAAGAACACTTTGGAATCTTCAAGGAATTCCAGGGTTCCAAGGTACCCACCGTTTGAGAAACAGTGGCTAACAAGTTAAAGGGAGTGAAGGAAGATAAGAGGAAAAAAATCAGAGAAAGGGTAAAAGAGATACAACTTTGATGTTTATCAAAGTCCCAAGAAGGAAAAGAGTATTTATTTATTCATTCTGCTCTTTTTGGTGTGAAAAGAGAAACATGACATAAGAAACCCGCAATTCTCCAGAATAAAAAATAATAGATAAAATCCTGCACAAATGTTAGAATTCAATATATGTTCATTGAGTCCATAGACTCTTTATAACAACCACTGAACATTAGAATTTAGAGCTATAAAGGATCATCTATCTTTTTATAGGTGAAGAAACTAAGGGCAAGGGAAATGAGGTGATTTTCCAGAGGTCACTAAGACAGTCAGCAGAACCAGGACGGAGATCAGGTCCCATGACTCCAAATTCAGGATTATTTCACTATATCGCAGTGCTTTAAAAAAACATGAATAGTTACTTGGGAAAGTATAGTTTTCAATCATCACATTAAAAGCACAAACACTCTCATGTTCCCTCCAATGAAAATAAATTTCTGAATATCTCCCCCCAAAAGCATATTTCTTTTCTAGAGAAAAAAATCCCCTCCTAAAAAATGGTCTTAACCACTCCCCCCCACCCAACAAGTTGATCATGGAGAAATTTCAAGGATTCTATGAATTTTGGGTTTTTTTTTATTATGTATTTAGATAACTGTATTTCAATATCCAATAGGGGCATTTAGGTGGCATAGTAGATAAAGTATTAGGCCTGGAGTCAGGAAGATTCATCTTCATGAGTTCAAATCTGGCCTCATATACTTACTAGTTGTGTAACCCTGAATAAGTCACCTTACTCTGTTTGCCTCAGTTTCCTCATCTGTAAAACAAGCTGGAGAAGGAAATGGCAAACCATTCCAGTATCTTTCCACGAAAACCTCCAGTACAGTCACATAGCATCAGACATGACTCAAAATAACAAATGTCAATATAACTGGTTTTCTTTGTAATTCTATATTTTATTTTATACATTTAAAAACATTAGTCTGTGAAGGGTTTCCCCAGGCTGCACCCAACTGTTGAAGGGGTTCATCTTATAAAACAAAGTTAAGAATCCATGGTCTTTTATATCACTAACTACAAAACTTCAACAAATTATACTTCCTGTGTTAGACTCCCTAATTTTTCATTCATTTTTTCCACATAAAATACAGTATTATGAATAGAAATCTAATAAATCACTCCAAATTTGACTGTGGAAGTTGTTGAACATCAGCTTCTTCTGTAAGCAATTAGAAAAGCCTCAGGGTGGAAACTATAGTGTTTGCCAATATGTTTGAAGAGACACGGAGAAAAGTTCTTTAATCTTGGGGTTGAAATCTCTCAAGAAATAACTTTAATTATTATCAGGTTAAATGGACTGACTCCATGGAACTTAGTGCTTGGGGGAGAAGGATTAGGGTTCCAAGTACTCCAAACGCCCAGCAGAAGGGCCAAGGGAATCCTGTCTTGCCTCTTAAACAGTGATTCCTGAGGTTTACTATGTCAATATTCTGTTTGATTAATATGAAAATAAAACAGAAGTTGCTCTTCTTAGACCACTTGCTCTATACAAGTCCTCTCAAACATCAATGGCGGTCTGTTCCACCATTGCTAAATCCTATCCCGTAACTCCATTCCCCTGGAAATCCCAAGCCCTAGGGAATATCAAGACTGGGTATAAGCATCTCAGAGACTTCTCTAGGTATTATAGACAATGTGACTTCATCTTTCTCCGTCAAACTCCAGCACAGAGACAGCAGCAATTATTGTTAAACCCCTTCTTGGGTCAAAGTCCAACTCCCTTTCCACACTCCACTCAATTCAACAAATGTAAACAAATACGTGTTATGGGTACATACGGATCTCTGCTAGTAACTGGGGGGAAGTAAAAATAAATCTCTGCCTTTGGAATCCACAATCAGACATATATACTAATAAATACAACACTAAGCAGAATGGGACAAATGTTAGATGAGAGATTCAAGCCAAGTATTATGGGATGGTATTATTTATTGATAAGGCTAGCATTCATATGGCCTTTTAAATGTTGTAAAATGATTTCCATATCTTATCTCCTTTGATTCTCAAAACAACCCTGTGAGATAGCTGCTTTTCTTTTCTCCAGTTGACAGATAAGTAAATTGAAGCAGACCAAGGTTAAATGACTTCCCCAAGGTCATACAGCTGGGTGTCCAAGGAAGGGTTTGAATTTAGATTTTCTTCATTCCATATCCAGGGTTATGTCATCTAGTTCCCAATCAATAGGATGCATCCTACATTCATGATTAGATTCCAACCATCACTCAGCTGTAAGAGATAATCTATCAACTTCAGGAGCAGTCAACATTTGATTGTGTAGATTTATCAGAGATTCAAGATAGTGAATCTGACCAGAATTTCAAGACTGCAGTGTCTGGTTCCAAAGTCCTAACACCCAGGTCAAATGCTGCTTCTGTCACAAAACCTTCCACTTTCTCCGATGTTCCTAAGCTGGCCGCTCTCCTTCACTATGTAATATCCTTTCTGCCTTCCACCCCACCCTACCCCAGTTCAGTGTCCTCTTTCAGTTCTGTCAAAATTCTCATCCTTGGAAGTCCATCTCAACATCACCTTCCCCAAGAAATCCTTCCTAATCTCCAGTGCTGGCCACAGACCTTCCCTACCCTGCGATCAGGCAGCACTTTGCTTATAGCTCTCCTATGACCACTATTCTTAGAGGACCATAGCACAGAGGACCGAAAACTGACCTCAACCTCGGGCAGACCTGGGCTCAGGACTCGACACTGCCAAACGTGAGCTATGGGTCTCTGATCAAGTCACTCAACTCTTTAGTGTCTCAGGCAACTGAGATGACATTGGAGAGAAGGTACTGATGATAAGAAAAAGAACTGACATTTATAGTGCATTAGTATAGTATATTTCCCCTGGACAAGGAAAATGCATAGCTCAAGTGACTAAATATCATTGTTTTTACTTTGTACATGAATGGTGATGTTTGGAGCTGCTGAAACAGATGGCTGGGAGAGACAATTTACAGTAGACTATATGATTTCACCTCAATCGGATCATCTACTTCTTGGGAAGAAGGATCAATTATACAGTATTGAAAAACTAAGTCAAACAAATGAGAGATGAGCATATCATTTTGTTTACTGTCATTTGAACAACTCTTTCTGCCTCTTCTCCATAGGAAGAAAATAATGATGGTAACAATATTCTCAGATATTTCATTATAGTCTTAAGGAATGCTACCAAGCACTGGTCCTAAGGCAACATTATGAGGTAAGCAAACTTTGTCTACACACTCACAGAATCATCCCCATAATGTGAGCTAGAGAACAAGGACTTTAGTGGGTTTTGTCATTGTATTCCCAGCACCTACCATTATGCCTTGCACATAACAGGTGTTTAATAAGTGATCAATGATTAGACTTGAAGTAGAGCTCATTCTATAGAAGAGGAGATAGAATCTTGAAAGGGGCGTTAGTAAGTATTTGGTCTATTACATTCATTAAGCAAATATTAAACAAAGTCTAGAAGGCAGGAAAACCACCCATTAGGTTACACTTCTAAGTTTTGGTATACCTATATCAAAATAACTACCACACTCTCCACCACCACTACCACCATCTGCACTCCTGCCCCCACCCCCAGTCTTCCTTCAGTCCAATAAATAGTTGTCAGTCTGGTTTTATATAAAATAATATTCGTTGTTCTTCTAGAACCTCAAACCTAAGTATCTTAAAATAACCTCAAGGGTTTCCTCCAGTGACAAGATCTCTTCATCGATCTTATTCACAATCCAAAATAGAAAAAAAACCCAACTTTTGTAAATCTATTCTTAATACAGAGCTATTGCAATAAGTAAAAACAAGCAAGAGAGATGTCTAGTTTACACCCTATTTACAACCAATGAGTCATTAAAGCTTCATTTAACAAGACATATAAATAGTATACATATGGAAAATGTGTAAAAAGTTCTGGAAGCAATACATTGCAGTTAAAGGAAATCTCGTCATTAACTGGTTTTGTTGATTCCAGATGCTAAGCAAATCTTTTTAAAGGAAGTTTTTATTTTTTTTTTTTACCATAAATTCATTTTCTTTTGTAAATGTTGGACCAAGTTTTACAAAATTGTGAAACTAAGATGATTTCTATTTATTTTTATTGGTTTTGGGAAATGTGGAGAAAAGACTAACCTTTTGGTGTCTTTATGGTTTTTAAAATATGAATTACTTAAAGAAAGGGCATCAAACATATCCTTCCATGTTACTTATGACTAAAGGGAATCCTAGAATGAAACATGAAAAAGAGTAGTTTCTTTTTCATTCACAAATTAATACATTATCTTTGCATGATTTTTTTCCCCTATTCTGGCGGTCTTCTATCCATAGACAAAAGGAAAGAAACAAGGTGAAAATGCTATTGCTACTCTACAAATTCAACTTCATACCCAGAAAAATATCTAAAGCCATTTTTTTCTGGTGGTTGTTTGGAAATTTGCTTTTATTTTTCCTCAGTAAAAGAAGTTATTAATCATTCCTGGCATGGAAAAGGAGATTCAAACATCACCAACAACCAAAGACGGACTTAAAATATTTACTCCGATCATGTCGACCCCATAAGATACAAGAAAAATGAAGTATGTGATTCATTGAGGTCATAAAAAAAATATCTTCAGCTCTTCTTTTAATCCCTTACAAATGTGCCATCCACTTCTCTGGATAAACATTCAAACCAACACAGTACAAAAACTGTCAGAGTTTTCCCAGGATGATCAGTTATCCAATGATTCCTGAACCTGACAGACACTATCATTTGTGGTCATCACTGGAGAGCTGCACAATTTCATAGGGAGATGTATAAATGTTTGTGACCAAGCAAATCAGCCTGCAACACCTTCATTCTGAGCAATCGCCTGCATGAATGTTAATGGTGCTTCGGCCATGTTCCTCCCTCTCCGGTTCCCCAGAACTCGTGATTTAGTGACTCTGTGTGCATGGCTGGCATAGAAAAGGGCAAATTTTTCCCTCCTTCCACCTCCATGATTTCCTTTTTTCCATGAAATTTCTCTAGTGGCATAAAGGCCACAGAGAACAAAGGTAGAAGGGTTTCATAGAAAACTACAGCTGCTTTTCCCTTCTCCGTTACAAAAGAAGCTGAACTCCCCAAACCTAATTAATGCAAGAGGATGACAGAAAATTAAAGAACCAAAGTGCCTCAACTACAGATGGTAGTAGTGGCACAAAAAAGAAGGGATAGATTGGTCAACCAGCAAGCTTGAAGTATCTACTATATTTGTGAGGAACTATAGATACAAAGACAATCATTCAGAGTCCTTGCCTTCAAGGAAGCAACATTCTGTTGAGGATATTACATTAACATATGAAATATCTATAAAACATACAGGAAAATAATCTGAGAGAGCTGCTAGCAACTGGGAGGATCAGATCAGTCAGTCAGCCAGTAAACATTTATTAAGCATCTATTGTGTTTTAAACCCTAGGATACAAAAAAAAAAAAAGGCAAAAGAGAGTTTCTGCCCTCACTAGGCTCAATGTCACCATCATCCACATTCCAACACACAGCAATCTCTACACACCTACATTTTTGTTAAAACAAAACAAAAATTGGAATTTGGACATCCACCCAGTGAATCAAGTTAACCCCCAGTCCTCTCTGCATACATTAGACTTTTGCAGTCTGGCAGCCCCTGTTGGATCCAGAAGTATTTGTGTGCAAGGTCAAAATGTATGGACCTGGGCCCAAATGTCTCTCTCCTAACTGATACAATTTGTGCTTTTGAAGGATGATTGAACTCTAATGGCTCTTGGCTAAACACTCCTCTATCACCAGGTCTTACAATGCCTGATGGGGCAATGCTCTACTTTCCTCCAGCCAGAGGGCCCAGCAAGGGGTTACATGGGTCTGTACAAAACCTTGTGTCCAGGACTGCTACCTGGGACTTAAAGGGATCACAGGGTGGTAGTATGGCAATGATGTCTTATGAGATGTGAGTGTGGGGCAAGGAACCCACCAAGAAGATGTCAAACCTACAGTAAATCCTAACAAATCCCTCCTATCCCTAGGTGGGGTAATGCTGTGCTTTATCAGGATCTGACTGTGCTCTAAGGCCGCAATCTCATTCAGGTGGTAACATACCCTCTGAACATGACGGGTTACTTCCAGTCATGGACATCACAATGTCACCAAAACCACGTTCCTACTGTTAATAATAACTTGATCTGGAGTCCTGTTACCTAAATTCACATTTGTGGCTCTTTAACTTACTACATCTGAGACCTTGGGAAAGTCATTCAACCACTCTGGGTACAGTTTCTTCATCTGTAATATGAAGTTGTATTAGTTGACCTTTTAAGACTTTTCCAGCTCTAAATGTGAAATCTTATAACCTCCATTCTTCGGTAATTATATTCAACCAAATAAAATTTTATTAAGACACCTACTATATATAAAGCAGCTAGGTGGTCCAGTGGATAGAGTGCTGGGCCTAGAGTCAAGAAGACTCATTTTCATGAGTTCAAACCAAGCTTCAGACACTATATGACCCTGAGTAAGTCACTTCACACTGTTTGCCTCAGTTTTCTCATCTATCAAATGAGCTGAAGAAGGAAATGGCAAACTATTCCAGTACCTTTGCCAAGAAAACCCCAAATGGGGACATGTAGAGTTGAATATTACTGAAAAATGATGTAATACATAAGGCACTGGGATGTAAAGGCAAATAAATAAAGAAGTTTCCTCCTCCAGGTAGCTTACATTCTCCTGGGGAGCAAACAATACATACATAGATAAGTAAATACAGGATATAAAAACTAGGAAGAAAAATAGTAACAACTGGGGAAAATCAGGAAAGCCTGGTATAGGAGGTGTTACTACCAAGAACTCATTCTTGAGATATACTAGAGATTTTTAAGATGTAATAACAAGGAGGAAAAGCATTACAGGCATGGGAGACAGCCTGTACAAAGGCATGTCCAATTGAGATATCCTACCCTTGGGTCTACCAGTAATTTCTAGGGCCAGAATTTTTTAAACCTTTCTCTGGGTTCTCGTAGGCATCAGTGTCAGAAACTGAGCAAATCATACATGCAAATACTCAATAATGGGCAAAAACTCAAATATTTGGCAGATAGCCCCCGTGGTCCAATATCTGACTTCTCAATGGCTTTTAAAGGAGAAGTGAATTTGAATACATCTGTCTTATACTAACTGTTAGCATTTACAATTTGTGTAACTTTGCCTTCTAAATTTGATTTATGCAAAAAGGAATGAGATGGTTGGTTTGGATTAGGAAAGTCAGGGTTAGTATCTCATCACCACAGAACAATACTCACTGGTTTCTCCTGGGGGTGAAGTATCACTTACACCTTATTCTCAAAAATCATAGCATGAGTCAGTTCTAACTTTATAGGCACATGTTTGTTGAAGGGGGTTTTGTTTGCTCGATAAGGGTGGAGAGAGAAGTGGAAAGCTCCATATTGCCTTTATTCTCTGGTTATAATCACCAGTCAGCACACGCTATGTAAACTTTGAGTTACCTAAAACAACACTGGAAGCTGGAACTGCTTACTAAGACACTGTCTCTTGGATTTCCTACATCTGACTTTAATTAAGAATAACAACTCTGGGTTGTTTTCTCTTCAGGACCTGTAATAATTCCTCATAAGACTACTTTGGAGAAAGAGAGCTTAAAAGGAAATGTCAAAATCACAATGATAATAAAAATTTAGAGAGGAGACTAAAATTTCATATTTTTTCATCTTAAAATTGGCAAACTTGCCACTGATTGTTTTTGTAACCCTTTGTATAGAATTTCAGAGCAATTTTCTTGCTCTGGATCAGAGACAATAGATTTGGCTCTCCTTCAGAAGTAGAAAGGCACTGTAGTTCCAAATTGTCAAGGACCTACAGGTAGAAGCAAAGCTAAGTTAATCACAGGATCTAAGTGGTAAGGCTTGTGAAGATCTCTGGGCAGTGCTGTCATCTCCACTTTATGAGGAGGGAGTTAATGGAGTAGAGTGCTGAATCTGTAGTCCAGAAGACCCAAGTTCAAATTCAGCCAAAGTATGTGACTCTTGGCAAGTCACTTAGTGTATTTGTCTCAGTTTCGTCTACTGTAAAATGAGGGTAATATTACTTCTGTCCCAAGTTATCATGAGAATCAAATCAGGTAATGGGAAAGTACTTAGCACAGTGCCTGACATGTAGAATAAATGTTAACTAACATTTTTAATTATTATTGTTTTTTTATATGAGATAATATTTGTAAAGTGACTCACACAGCAGCTGGTATATAGTAGGCACTATATAAAAGCTAACCACTATCACTATCACCACCACCAAACAATAGCAACAACTACTACTGCTATTACAACTACTACTACTACTACTACTACTACTACTACTACTACTACTATTACTAATACTAAAAGAGAAAAGAATAGGCATTCATCCACAGACAAGTAAAAAAATAAAAACTGTGGCCTACAAAAGTAAAAAGTTAACTGAGAATGATAAACAATATTTAAAAGTGACTCACCAATTCAACTTACATTCCTTACTACATAACTCTTCCAGCAACACATTCATATCATCGAACACTTAGAACTACAAGGGAATCTAGGACTGGAACTCTCTCATTTTACAGATAAGAAAATCAAGGGCTGGAGAGACAGTTATTTGGCTGAAGTTATAAAACCTCCTTTAATAAATGAGAATATGATAGATTAAATGTATTTTTAAACGAGAATAAGAGAGTGGGGGCAGGGCCAAGATGACAGAGTTGAAACAGAGACTTGCTTGAGTTCTCCCCAAACACCTCCAAATACCTGTAAAAATTATTCTAAACAAATTCTAGAGCAATAGAATCCACAAAAGGACAAAGTGAAACAAATCTCCAGCCCAAGACAAACTGGAAGGTTGACAGGAAAGGCATATTGCATTGGATTGGGAGTGGAACACAGCTCACATTGGTTTTACTGGTACAGACAAGGTTGGAGCAGGCCTCAGGGGACTGAATCACTGACATCTGTGGCAGTTTTGAGACTTCTTAACCCACAAATGCCAAAGACAGCAAAGGTCAGTGGGAAAAATCTATGGGAACCTGGGTGAAAGAGGAGTGTGGTTCAGTTGGGGTCTGTCCCAAGCCCTGGGTGGGGGAGGTGGCAGTGGCAGTGGCAGCAGCAGAAGCAGCAGCTCTGGGCCCACACACAGTGGGGGATTGAGCAGCTGATACAAAATGCCTGAAGCCTGGGACAGTACATACTGTCCACTTCCCATACCCAACTCTACTGGAAGCAGAGTCCTACCTTGCCAAAGAGTTAAAAAGTCAAGTATTTGGCTGGGAAGATGAAAAAATAGTGTAAAAAAACCAGACGATAGAAACATACTTTGGTGACTTAGAAGAACAAAACATTCAACCAGAAGATGACAACAAAGTCAAAGCTCCTACATCCAAAGCCTCCAAGAAAAACACAAATCCCAAGCCATGGAAGAGTTCAAAAAGGATTTTGAAAATCAAGTAAGAGAAGTACAGGAAAAACTGGGAAGAGAAATGTGAGTAATGCAAGAAAATCATAAAAAATGAGTCAACAGCTTGCTAAAGGAGACCCCAAAAATACAGAAGAAAATAACTCCTTAAAAATAGACTAAACCAAATGACAAAAGAGGTCCAAAAAGCCAATGAAGAGAAGAATGCCTTAAAAAGCAGACTTGACCAAATGGTAAAGGAGGTCCAAAAGTTCACTGAAGAAAATAACTCCATAAAAATTAGAAAGGAGCAAATGGAAGCTGACTATGAGAAATCAAGAAATTACAAAACAGAACCAAAATAAAATGAATAGAAGACAAAGTGAAATATCTCATTGGAAAAATCACTGACCTGGAAAACAGACCTGGGAGAGATAGCATAAAAATTATTGGACTACCTGAAAAAACTCCTAGGAATATTATAGCCAAATTTCAAAGGTTCCAGGTCAAGGAGAAAATATTGCAAGCATCCCAAAAGAAATAATTTGAATACTGTGGAAATGTAATCAGGAAAACACAGGTCTATCAGCTTCTGCCTTAAAGGATCAATGTATGATATGATATTCTGTTAGTCAGAGGAGCTAGGATTAAAACCAAGAATCACCTATCCAGGAAAACAGAGTATAATCCTTCAGGGGGAAAAATGGTCATTCAATGAAATAGAGGACTTTAAGCATTCTTGATGAAAAGACCAGAGGTGAATAGAAGATTTGGTTTTCAAATACAAAAATCAAGAGAAGCTTGAAAAGGTAAACAAGAAAGAGAAACCGTAAAAGACTAATTAAAGTTGAAATGTATACATTCCTACATGTAAAGATGAAGTTTTTAATTCATAAGACTTTTCTCATTATTAGAGTAGTTGGAGGAAAGACAGATAGATAGATAGAGGGCACAGGGTGAGTTGTATATGAACAACTAAACATGAACAATCTAAATTATATGAACAATCTAAAAAAAGTAAAATTAAGGGATGAAAGGAATATATTGGGAGGAGAAAGGGAAAGGTAGAATAGGGTAAATTATCTCTCACATAAGAGGCAAGAAAAAGATTTCATGGAGCTGGGGCCAAGATGGTGGAGTACAAGGATGACCTGTAAGAGCTCTCATCCCACAGTCCATAAAATACCTATAAAAAATGACTCTAAACAAACTCTAGAGAAGCAGAAGCCATGAAATGACAGAGTGAAAGAGATTTTTCAGCCCAAGGCAGCCTGGAAGGCCAACGGGAAAGGTCTGTCACATCACAGCAGAGGGCAGGCCAGCCTTGGCCACCCAGCAAGGCAGGGACAGGACCAGAGCAGGCTTCAAGTTGCCACCTGCAGCAGGTGCCGTTCCCAGATCCCAGATCCCTCAACCCACAAACACCAAAGATAGCTTCAAAGGTGAGTGAGAAAGCTCTTTCAACTGGGTGAGGAGGGGTCAGGGTCTTCCTGCACTAGCCCTGACCCCAGGCAGTAGCAGCAGCATCTATTTTTGGAGACCTCTGCCTAAAGTCCTTGAGGGAACCTGATCTGTATCTCAGCCCTGAGTGGCAGCCCTGGGGTGAAGAGGAGCTCTGGCCTGGTAAAGCTGGTGGAGGCTCTGGAGAGGGAATTCTACTAGCATATCCTGGGCAGAAAAGCTTGTGGTTGTTCTCAGACCAGAGCACAGGTTAAGACAGGAGTAAACTCCTCTCCCTTGATTTTGCCATCTTAGAGGAACTGGGAACTTACAGGTCCCCAGAGTATACCCTCCTTTTGACAAAGGACTCAAAAGTCAAGTAACTGACTGAGAAAATGCCCCAAAAAGGGAAAAAAATAAGACTATATAAGGTTACTTTCTTGGTGAACAGATATTTTCTTCCATCCTTTTGGATGAGGAAGAACAATGCATACTATCAGAGGAAGTCAAGGCTTCTGAATCCAATACCTCCAAAATAAATATGCAATGGTCTCAGGCCATGGAAGTGCTCAAAAACGATTTTGAAAATAAAGTAAGAGAGGTGGAAGAAAAATTGGGAAGGAAAATGACAGTGATACAAGAAAATCATGAAAAGTGAATCAACAGCTTGCTAAAAGAGACCCCCCCCTCCAAAAAAAAATGCTGAGCAAAATAAGACCTTATAGACTAACTCAAATGGCAAAAGAGGCCCAAAAAGCCAGTGAGGAGAAGATTGCTTTAAAAAGCAGAATTAGCCAAATGAAAAAGGAGGTTCAAAAGCTCACTGAAGAAAATAGTTGGAAGCTAATGACTTTATGAGAAACCAAGAAATTACAAAGCATAACCAAAAGAATGAAAAAATAGAAGACAATGTGAAATATCTCATTGCAAAAAACAACTGACCTGAAAATAGATCCAGGAGAGACAACTTTAAAATTAGTGGGCTACTTGAAAGCCATGATCAAAAAAAAAAAAAGAACCTAGACATCATCTTTCATGAAATTACCAAGGAAAACTGTCCAATATTCTAGAACCAGAGGGTAAAATAAATACTGAAAGGATCCACCAATCACCTTCTGAAGGAGATTCAAAAAGAACAACTCCTAGGAATAGTGTAGCCAAATTCCAGAGTTTCCAGGTCAAGGTAGAAAATACTGCAAGAAGTCAGATAGAAACAATTTAAATATTGTGGAAATACAATCAGGATAACACAGGATGTGGCAGCTTCTACATTAAGGGATTGAAGGTTTTGGAATAGGTATTCCAGAAGTCAAAGGAACTAGGATTAAAATCAAGAATCACCTACCCAGCAAAACTGAGTATAATACTTCAGGGGAAAAAATGGTCATTCAGTGAAATAGAGGACTTTCAAGCATTCTTGATGAAAAGACCAGAGTTGAACAGAAATTGACTTTCAATCACAAAAATCAAGAGAAGTATGAAAAGATAAACAGGAAAGAGAAATCATAAGGGACTTAGTAAAGTTGGACTGTTTACATTGCTACATGGAAAGATAATATTTGTAACTCTTGAAACTTTTCTTAGTATTTGGATATATAGATAGAGGGCACACACATATAGATAGAGGGCACAGGGTGAGTTGAATAGGAAGAGATGAAATCTAAAAAAATAAAATTAAGGGATGAGAGAGGAATATATTGGGAGGAGAAAGGGAGAAATGGAATGGGGCAAATTATCTCTCATAAAAGAGTAAAGAAAAAGATTTTCAATGGAGGGGAAGAGAGAGAAGGTGAGAGGGAATAAGTGAAGTTTACTCTCATCACATTTGGCTTAAGGAAGGAATAACATACACACTCAATTTGTTATGAAAATCTATCTTACACTACAGGAAAGTAGGGAAGAAAGGAATAAGTGAGGTGGGTAGATGATAGAAGGGAGGGCAAATGGGAGGAGGATTAATAAGAAACAATCACTTTAGGGGAGGGACAAAGTCTAAAGAGTGAATAGAATAAATAGGGACAGGACAGGAGGGAAATATAGTTAGTCTTTCACAACATGATCAGTATGGAAGTCTTTAGCAAAACTACACACATATACCCTATATTGAATTGCTTGCCTTCTCAGTGGGCATGGGTGGGGAGGAGGAAGGAAAAGAAGATGGAACTCAAAGTTTAAGGAATGAATATTGAGAATTGTTTTCATGTAACTGGGAAATAAGAAATACAGGTAATGAGGTATAGAAATCTATCTTGCCCTATAAGGAAAGAGAGAAGATGGGGATAAGGGAAGGGAGGGGTGTGATAGAAGGGAAGGTAGATTGGCAGAAGGGGCAATCAGAACACATGGTGTTTTGGGGTGGGGGAGGGGAGAGATGGGGAAAAAATTTGGAACTCAAAATTTTGTGGAAATGAATGTTGAAAACGAAAAATAAATAAATAATTCTTTTTTAAAAAAAGAAAAATGATTTCACAATGGATAGGAAGAAAGGGGAGGTAAAAGTGTACTTTACTCTCATCTGATTTGGTTTAAGGAGGGAATAACATACACAATCAATTGGGTATCTTATCTTACCCCACAGGAAAATAAGGGGAAAGGGGATAGAGAAGGGAGGGCAAATTGGAGGAGGGGGCAATCAGAAGCAAACACTTTTGAAAAGAGACTGGGTCAAAGGAGAAAACAGAATAAGTGGGAGGTGGGATAAGATGGAGGGAAATATAGTTAGTCTTTCATAACATGACTATTATGGAGGTATTTTGCATAACTGCACATGTATAACCTATGTTGAATTACTTGCCTTCTCAATGAGGGTGGATGGGGAGGGAAGAAGGCAGAGAGTTTGGGACTCAAAGTTTTAAAAACAAATGTTTACAAATGTTTTTACATGCAGCTAGGAAATAAGATGAACAGGCAATGGGGTTTAGTAATCTATCTTGCCCTACAAGAAAGTAAGCGGGAAGGGGATTGTGGGAGGGGTGATACAGGGGAGGGGAGACTGGGGAAAGGGGTAATCATAATGCAGGTCATGTCATGGTATAGGGAAGGGAGAAATGGGGAGAAAATGTGAAACTCAAAATGTTGCTGGAAATGAATGTTAAAAACTAAAAATAAATTAATAAAATAAGATAGACCTATTAAAAAAATCTCTATTCAGCATATAAGATCATACAAAACTGACATATTAAATTAAAAGTAATATAATATATATTAAATAAAATAACATAATATAATAAAAATAAAAGCACCCTGTCCTATCAGGGTCCCAGAGAAGCTTTTCTATAACCCTGAGAGAGTAAAAAAATATAGTCTCTTCTCTCTTGAGTCTGCTTATTACTTATCTGCTGAGTCTAAGGAAGTGAGGAATGAAACACATTAAGAAATTATTAAAAAAGCAAATTAATATTGTGCTTATAAAAACTGTCTGTATTTATTCTATATTTAAAAGTGATTACAGCCAGGATTTAAACCCAAATCTTTTAACTTCAACTTTTACCAGATATGTAACCCTACAAAAATGATAACATCTCTGAGACTGTTTCCTCATTTGTAAAATCAGGCCAATAAAATATTTTATGACAAACCTCATCTGACTGCTGTAAGGGAAAACACTTCCTACACTTTAAAAATACATAGTAGAGGGGCATCTTACCTGAGATGTAGGTTCTAAAGCATTCAGGTAAGGCGAATGCTATCTCCACAGGTCTCTAAGGTGTACAGTCTCTCAAATGTAGTAACGTTCTTAAGGAAAGGCAAGAAAAGCCAGAGCCATAACAATTGGGATAAAGATTGGCTCTAAAGGATGTGTCAGAGAGCTGAGTCATCAAATGAGGCTGGAAAAGCTTTAGTTGTGACCTCTCTTTACAGATATTCTCAGGCGTTACATGAGCAGTAAATCTGCCATATCACACCTACTCTGAGAGATACTCTGGCTGATTGAAATAGCAACTCTATCGCTCATAATACTGGCATATCTCTCTCTCTCTCTCTCTCTCTCTCTCTCTCTCTCTCTCTCTCTCTCTCTCTCTCACACACACACACACACACACACACACATACACACACACAGTTCAGTTGTGTAAATTAATGTGAATATGATGTGACCTTATCACTTTTACACTCAACAATGAGATTCAGACCTACAAATACTCACTCCTAAGCCTAGGGTTAACATAGCATTCCTTAGACTTTCCTGTCAGTCTCTACTACCATTCATCTCCCATGCTCGTTATGCCCTCTGCTTTGTCCTATTAATATCCTCCCAGAATACCTCGAGGAAATAAGTTTTCACATCTAGTTTATGACACAGATTAGTTACTAGATAGGTATTAGATGCCATCTTAAATCAAATCTATTTCCTTTAATGAAGCAGGTATTTAAGGAATTCTGCTAGTTAATAGAGTTTATTTGAGCTGAAAGATTTATGATGATGAGATACACTGGGCAAACATTTGATGAAGTGAAGGAAGACTGGATGTGCTAAGAGATAATCTTCAGCAAGAATAAAGGGCACAGGCTACATCATTGCAAAAGATAAGAGAAAATAAACAGGGCTAGTTTGTGAAAAGCTTTGAAGACAAGGGTCAGGAGTTAGCAAATTATTTGAGCCAGAGATATGAGAAGCCATTGAAGGACTATAAGAAGAAAATGACTTGATTAAAGCAGCATGCATGGAAAATATCTTAGCTGTGGTATGCAAGATCACAGAGCCAGGAGAGACTAGAAAGTTCTAACATAAGCAGAGAACCACAGAATTTCTGAGTTCTTCAATCAGCCAATCAACAAGAGTCTATTAAAAGTTCGTTGGTGCACCAGAAACTGTGTTAAGTGATGGAAGATATCAAATAAAAATTGAAAGGAACCTCTGTGGCTAAGAATATACAACAACAGTTGTACCAAACTCAAAAACAGGTTCCATTAAATTATACATGAGGATGCACAGCCCATATATCGACTTAAAAAAACTGTACATTTGTGTATTTCTTTTTTTATTAATACATCAACACATTAAAATCAGTTAGGATCCACCTTTTAATTTGGTTCAGGACACATTCAGGAAAGCTGTGGTTAGCATAGCACAATCGTAGCTATTGGCAGAGAACTTCCAGTAAAGGGAAATCCACCAGAACCTGAAGACAACTCATTTCACTCTTGTGCTGAATTATGAGAAATTTTTCCTTATACCAAAACTAAATCTTCATCTTTGCAACTTCTTCTCCTATAAGAGGTCAAATAGAACTATTCTAGCATCTCTTCCAGCCTGGCACAGTGCTGGCACGTGGCAGTCACTTAATAAGTGAGTCTTGCAAATTCATTAACTATCTCCCTCAAATTTTCCCATATACAGCTAAACATCCCTAGCTCTTTCAAATAATCCCCACAAAGCACAAATTGAATCCAGGAGCTCCTCCAAATGTTCCCCACCTTATCAAATGTCCTTCAAAAAATAGATGTGCTAGTATTCCCCTGATATACTGGCTTAGTAACCCTGTTAAAAGTTTTCAACAGTTTTTAAGTTTCTTTCTTCCAGGTAAATGCATTTACTGACACTCATGTCCTGTGTTAACTGAAACTTCTCCAAAGTGTTACTGGCACTACTATTAATTAATACCAGAACCATAAAGTGCTTTTCATCCCAGGATAATCTCAAAGTATTTTGCAAGTATCAATTTGGACTTGGCCCAGGATTCTCAAGCTTGAAGTAAAATGAATAAGCATAAAGCATTAGGAATGGGTTTTGTCTCTCATTTGAAAATATTCTACCTCCCATATGAGTCATATCCATTTACTGTCTCAAGGGGGAAAGGAGAAGGAATTCATTTTAGTTGGAAATGTTTCTAAGACTCACAGCCTTAAGTACTAAGACTCAGTAGCAAGTGAGAAATTCCAGAAAATGTGCTTGCATTTTTTGAGCATAGCAGATCTGTTCTTTAATCATTCTATAATACAGGGCTACTTAAACAGAAATTAAGTCAATATATTAAAGGTCTGTGATTTCAGTTGGTCTGGAAATACCTTCCACCAATGCATGCCTGTGATCCATAGCAGATATGTATTTATGAGTTTCAGTGCCTCAGAAAGGTTGAGGTAATTTACTGAGGGTCATACAAATAATGTCAGAGGCAAGATTTGAACCTAAATCTACTGGAGACTAATCCCATCAATCTAGCCACCACACCTCACTGACTCACACTGAAGTGCATATTCTATGAAAGCACAAAGCCTTACTAGTATTTGTATTAGCAGAACTTGTACAGTAGTGGGAGCACATTGGTACTGACTTCAAAGAGGTTATTCTTACAGTAAATCTACATGGTGAGGCTTTGGGGTGGGAACAAGCATTTATTAAGTGTGCCCACTATATGCCAGGCACTCTGTTAAGCACTTTACAAGTATTATCTCAGTTGATCCTTGCAACAGGTTTGGTTTTTTTTTTTGATAGGTACCATTCTTTCCTTTTTTACAGTTAAGGAAATTGAGGAAGATAGAGGTTAAGTGATTTACCCAGGGTCACATAGCTAGAAAATTCTGGAAGTATCAAATTCAGAGACTATTCAAGTTGCAAGTGATATTAATCTAGATCATTAAGTTGACCCATAATTCGACAGATAAGGTAACTGAGACCCCGAGGGGGTAATTTGTCCAAGGCAAGAAAGTTAATTGATAGCAGATCCAGCTCTCCTAATTTCTGTGAAGTGCCCCAAAATGAGGAAAATGTCTCCCTTGGAAAGGTGAGATTGGGCACTATTAGATAATTGGGGGGTTTTCTGGATATATAATTCAGTCTATCATCAATGCCCTTCAGTATTTTCATTAAATCCTTCACAACATCCAGAGACAACATCACTTCTAAATATTGTAACTGGTGTACAAGTACCATTAGGATACATCTGAATAGGGAAGATCTAGACAGACGTGACATTCAAAAATGGTAGTGCCACCTGTAGTCTATCATTCTAGTAAGAGGCAGCCATCCAGGAGAAACCCTCATTACCATCTGCCAGGAAAACTGCAACAGACTCCTAACACATCCAGCTCCCTTCATACTTTCCTATCATTCCTCCATCCTCTGAACTATTGCCACACCAACCTTCCTAATAGACAGATTTGTGATTGTCTCTCTGGGATCTGGGATCTAAGTCTACCAATTATCCCTCCCCATTTCCAAAATTATGATATAAGAAAGTCAAATATTTTGCTATAAATTTTGGAATTTTGCCAGGAATTTTGCCCATGCTTTTATTGGTTTATAATGTGCCTGCTCCTAATTTTTTCCATTTAAAAAAATTGGAATAAGAGTTGTTATTTTACAACCCTAACATACATTTATAATTTTCCATGATCTTTCCAAAAACTTCACTCAATGTCTCAACAATCACTTTTGTCTGTCTTAAAGTACAAGAAGATATAATTGTTCTGAGCCAAGTGACTTGAACTCATCAATGGCACCTATTTTGATTCTGTCCTTTCCACTAAAACAATCATTATTGCCAATAAAGAAAACAGAAATAAAATATGAATAGCTCTGCCATTTTTATCTTCAGTTGTTAACAGCATCTATTCCAGGCAATGGTACTCTCTATTCCTTGATTTTTCTTTTCCTCAATTTAGCTTAAAAAAAAAAAACCACTGTATTATCTATAGCTTGCCTTACCAGCCTCATCTCAATACAAACTCTAATACTCCTGATTTTTCTTAGACAACTACACCACACACTTCTGTATCCATGCTATTACCTATCCTTACTTCTATCTTCTGCACACTTCCTCAAAAAAAAAAAAAAACTAAGTTGATTTGTGAAATCTCTGGGCTTCCCTACTGTCCTCTTTAGAAAATTCCCCCTCCTCATTGGAACTGTTTTCCTATCTCATTTTTGAGAGCTTCCAATTCCCCTCTCAAATCTTAGGTCACTTATCCGTTCTTGAAAGGTCACTCATTCTTATTCTTTCTGAAACTTGCTTTCCCAAAATACCTGGTATAATTTAGATTTATCCCCAGATTTCTTCTCTTCTATCATCTTTCTAGGATGGGGTGTTCACTTGCCCTCAAGGTTTTCCATCACTTCCACCCAAGGAAGTAATGCCTCTCTGTTGATGAGAACCAAATTCAAAATAGAATTTACCCTTTTGGGGTTCCTCTTCTCTTTAAGCAAATTAAATGCAAGTAAGGCAAGGCAAAAATTGAGGGAGCCATATTATTTTGGCAAAGAAAGGACTCCACAAAATATATGGATGTTTAAAATATCATTCAAATACTCAAATGGATCTCAGATCTCATCCATGTAAATGTAACCTTCATTAATCAATATTAGAATTCATCCCTGCTTATCCATTCTGTTGAATTCTGGTACATGCCCCTCCATAAGTCCATCACAGGTGATCCATCCAATAGGGTGGGGGGAGGAGTAATCTTCAATTTCTCCCAACACAAGTCAAGCATTCAATTTTGTTCCCCTGTCATCTCATGGCCATCCCATCTTCTTTCCTGATGATGTTTTTCCTTGATGGCATCTTATATTCCAGTTCTTTGAAGTTCCTTCTTTGTTATTAACTGACATTTAGTTCCGACCAGCCTGTCATCTTTCCATTACCCTTTGAGTGATAGATATTTTTAATTCTTTGGACATCATAGCCTTATCCCATCAAATTGAGTATCTGTATTAAAAAAAAATGGGTCTTCATTTCTGGACATTTTAGGGTCATTAAACAGGCTTTGCAAAATCCTAAGGATAATACAGTCCATTCTCTATACCACTTGTTTAATTCTGGTTCCTTCTCACTGCATTAACCATTTGTACTGATTAAGGTAGCTAGATAACTAGCTAGATAGGCAGGTAGTTGGTCAGGTAGATAGACAAATATCTTAATTACTGAAAAAGTTCTGGACAATAGACATTCTCCATGCACTTGATTTTTACTATGTAGATGATGAGGCAAAATTCTTTAGTGGTTATGTTTTTTTAAAAGGAGGTACTACAGTGTTCCTGGATCTGATGCAACAGTGTAATGTTATCCCAAAAAAAGAGCAAATGGAAGCCCTCACCACTGTTAGAAAAATTCTCTTCAATTTGGGTCCCATACTAGATCCCCATCCGAAGTGGTGAACATTTTTGGCAAGTATAGAACTTTCATCGTGTCACATCTGATTCTTTTGATCAGAGGGTTGTTAAATAAGGTTCTCTCTATTATAACTTTCAAAGAATCTTGAATAATTTTGAGGTTTAACTACAAGACACCTTGTTGAAAGAGAGACTGATTCAATATGATATTTTCCTCTATCAAATCAAATCCCTTTTTTATAAATTAAACACATAATAAGCAATAATAAACACATAAGTAATAAGCACAGTGGAGTCTTGTATCTTCAAATTCTGTCAATTGTATTGTAAATTGCAAAGATGAAGTTTGCTGTGGACTATCACTTGTAAAACCTTGCGTGTTTCTTGTATTTATATCTTCATCAAGGATTTCCTTGATATCTGTTTAAATGATTCCAGACAACTGAGATGCAGATACATACATGCATTCATACACACACACACACGCACACACACACACACACCACTGCAATAGTTGCAGACTTGCATACTCTTAATTTTGTCACCTTCTGGGGTATCAATAAAGAATTATATTTTTTCTTCATCCCTGGTATTTTCTCTTTCAAATACTTTGTAAATCGACTGCTCAATAATATTCTCAAAATTGTGTCACCTCCAGAACATATCTTGCCTTGTACATCAATCTAATCCAACTCTTTTCCCTCATCTTTGTTTTCTTTAATGCCTTTTGTACCTCTTATATCTTAGACTATAAAATTAGAGACCAAGTATGGAAGCTGCATTGCCCTTAGTAGCGAAATATTTTGCAGATCTTTTCCATTTTTCTTCTCTTCTAATTTTTTCCTTAAATATCTTCAGCATGCTCACATCCTTCTACTGAATCGCTCTATTTTAAGAGGTAACATATCTCATAATATTTTTTCCTCCTTCTCTACCTGGTTTTATAGATATATTTATATGATAAATTTTTGTTGCTCTTGGCTTCCATATCTCTCCACTTAGAAAATGATTTTTTGACTAAGGCTACGTATGCAGTTCTACATTAATACTATGTAGAACTCTACAGCTAGTTACTATAGTAACCTATTTTCTTTCTATCCAGTATTATGCTTGAAAATTAAAGGTAAGATGTATCACCAGGTGGCCTATTATATACTGCAGCGACAATACTGGTTTGGTTTCTGTCTCCAGTAACCTTCCCCTAAATATTCTCCACCATGCTTTTTTAAAATATTTTTTAATTTTTAATTTTTTTTACCATTTCTCTCCCATTTTTTAGATTTCCATACATGAGCATTTTTTTTTAATGCTGCTCCATTCTGGTTCTTTTGAATAACATATTTCTTATTCTTATTTTCTTATTCTAGTCATAGATCTTTTTCCACCAAATTTCAATAATAACTATAATGTCATATGTGTCTCCTTACATTATTTTCATGACATCATATTATTTATTAGCCCTGCTTTGTGTATCTGAAGGAATGAATTTTATTATTGACTCTTTTTGTAGATTTTGTGGGTGTCTCTACCACTACTGTACTTCCTAGAATATAAAGAGTTCGTATATTGTGTAGCTTGGCATATATTCTCTCTGCCTTCCTTTATAGTTTAAAGCCCATTTATATATTTGTTTTTTTCTCTCCCTCTTCCTGTAGAGTTTAAAGTCCATTTACATGTTTTTCTTTTCTTTTGATGAACTTTCACTAAAATAGCAACTTCTTATCTAATCTATGACCATTGTCAAGTCACCTGTCCAAGTTTCAACATCATCTTCAACAGGGGGCTAATAATGTTTATACTACCTACAGCTCAGGCCATGAGGAACATACTTTGTAAGACTTAAAACACCATATAAAAACCTGTCCAAGTTTCAACATCATCTTCAACAGGGGGCTAATAATGTTTATACTACCTACAGCTCAGGCCATGAGGAACATACTTTGTAAGACTTAAAACACCATATAAAAATGAATTCTTAAAGAGGAAAATACCCTCAAATAGATTCAGTCTAGACCTGATACCCACCTTTAAATTTCAAAGATACCATTTATCAAGACGAGAGCTCAAGTTTAATTCTTCGATGGCATACATACTTTATATTTATATAGCCATTTATCAAATACCTTCACAAAATACTATCACACTAGAGTCTAATAACAGTTGTCATTTTGCCACTTTATGCTGCCTTAGGTAGGATCTGGTGGCCTGAGCTAGGACTCCAGTAGGTTAGAGACTGTGGAGATGAAAGTATCAAGAGGGCACTGAAGGGGTAGGATGATGAGTTGAGGGAGCCTGGTATAACTCCAAAGATACAGTTCTACATCTTGGATCACCTCTTGTTTCTTCCATTTGAAGGAATTAGCCTAACTTCTTCCCTTTCCTGGTCCACCTGTCATTTCCAATCAGAAAGAACTGAGTCACTCTGTTTCCTTTCTGCCATCTCAACCACACCTAAGAAGTAGTCATAACCTAATCTTCCTCTTGCCCTCAATCTGAAATAAAAAAGCTACTGTCTTTAGCACTTATCCAGAGCCTTGGTTCACACTGGAAATCCTGACATGATTTTTTTTAACCAGAGGAAGCTGTTACCATTCTTGTATTTGTCTCCCTCAGGAATCCCTATTTCTCTTTTCCTTCTTTTTGGCTTTATTTACTTTTATTATTGATGCCTTCAGTTTTTATACTATATTCATTTCCAAATATGCCCCCCAATGAACTTCTCTTGTAATAAAGATTTTTAAAAGGAAAAACAAAAGATCAATGAAAGCGACAAAAATACTAACTTCATCTGAGAGTATATGCAACATTCTACAGCCACAGTCCCCACCTCTCCAAGGAAGGGAGACAAGTACATTTTCATAGCTTCTTTGGACCTACCTTGGTCATTATAATTACACTACATTCCATTTCGTTTTACTGTTATTTCCATTTCCATTGTCATAGTCATTGATTATTTTTCGGTTTCTGCTCATTTCACTGTGTAACAGTTCATCTAAGTCTTCCTACAGGGATTGAAAGTAAACCTGCAATATCATTGATAAAGAGAATTCTCAAATAAGGGAACTCCCTCTACCAGGTTAGTAGTTTCTCCGCAGTATATAGTCTTATTTGCCTATGGTGCTGAGAACTTAAGTGGCTTACTCTGCTTGCAGAGCCAATGTGTATCATGTTTCTTTGAATTCTTTGTATTATTGTTTTATATCACAGTAACATTTCATTTTCCAATCAATGATCATTTTTTAAGTATTTATGCTTGTTCTTATTAATTCTGAATTTTGTCCAATTGGACACTACTCTCTTACCCCACTTTTCTTCACAGGAATCAATGCTGACTCTAGCATGTTCACTCTTGAGAACCTCCAATTCTTCAACTGAATTTTCTTTTTAGTTTTGGGCAACAGGATTCTGCCTCTCTTTTGTTTGAATGTACATTAACCTAAATTCAAGAGTAAATGTTTGATTATGTATGGTGTTCTCCTCCTTATAAATTTTAAGATGCCATCTACAATGGTCCAAGTCTGCTATGAAGAGAGTTGTGACAGAAAGCTGCTCTTAAGGAATTTATAATTTAACCAAAGAAAAGACAATCCCACAAATTGCATACAAGAGGGCAGAAGAAATGCAAAGGAGTAGGTTAAGTACAACAAAATAAGCTACCTGAGGAAGGTGAGCATTTTACCTGGGTGTATGTTTCTGAATCCATACCCCCCTTTTCATTCCTGTTACTGAACAGGATAATGCCTCTTTCATTACTTGCTTGGATTAGTCTCCTTTCTGACCACATCTCCATCTCTCCATTCCCCTTCCTGTCTCTTCTTATGATTTGTCACTTTCATCTTCCTAATGCAAAGATCTGATGTCACTTTTACACTCAACCCTCTCCAATGGCTCCCTACTGCTGGCATTTCAGGTCCTCCACAATCTAGCACCTCACCAAATTTATCTCTTTTTCCTCCCTTCTGTGTGTGAAGCACTCCTGATTAAACACTTTATAGATCAAGAAACTGAGATCTGGAGAACTCAAATGACTCGACCAAAGTAAAAAAAGAATATAGTAAGGGGAATAGGTGGAATTCGAACTGTGGTCCTCTGAGTCCAAATTCACTGACTCTTCTGCTCGACTAATCTCCTTCCCGTGCTCTGTAAATAATTGTTGAATTAACCCCCCTAGGATAATCCTTCCAAAAATTAAGTTTCTCCTTACAATATACATTTTGGGTGAAATGGAAATCAAGACAAGTCCAAGGATTACGTAAATAGAAAGGTGGAGTGAGGAAGTTTTAATTGTCCCATACTCAGTTTTAAGTCAAACAGTTCTTCACTTCAGTAGAGATGGAGCCTGTCATGCAGGTACTCAAGAAAAAACAAAAAGCACCTCTGCAATGTTCAATGACATTTTCTTGGACTGGCTGATCAGCACCTTTGATTTCACTTTCTTGAGACATTGGTTGTCCTGCTAGAAGGTCTATCATTGATATACAGAACACCTTGTCCTTCATTTCCATCCCAATTTAAAATG
Organism: Bettongia penicillata ogilbyi; assembly: GCA_023548195.1. NCBI lineage: Eukaryota > Metazoa > Chordata > Mammalia > Diprotodontia > Potoroidae > Bettongia > Bettongia penicillata. Next base: position 639,934 of record JAJHZJ010000666.1, on the reverse strand, counting down.
GTCATTTGACATAGAATTTTTAAGTGTGCATACCAATAATGACTGTTTTATCCATAACCAACCATGCCCCTAGGATTTGAGGAGATCATGGGAAGGGACAGGGAGAACCAGATTCTCTGCCCTCCCCAACTTACCCCACAGCTCTCTAAGTAAATAAATTATAAGTCCCTCCCTGAGAAGGACTTCAAGCATTACTGCTAAAAATTTAAAATCAAACAAGCTCTTCAAAAGCAGGCTTGGGAGTTTTTTAATATTTAGAGAGAGTGATCAAGTTGTTTTAGAACTGTTCAAACTCTGTGAAAAATGAAGGACCGATAACCATAAGGAATTTTATGGTAATAATTAAGAATAATTATCTCTAAAGAGGGATCAACCATTTTATGTTCACTAGTCATAGGTGTATTCTTCTGATATAAGACCAGGAGGTCAAATACATTGCAAATTTAAAGTAAATACAGAATACCAAGTACACACAAGATGAGAATTTGTTAGTGAACAAGGCTAGTTCCTCAGTTATAAAAACTGGATGACTTTCTCTTGGTGTCTTTAAAAACACTATCATCACCAAGAAGAGAAAAAAAAAAAAAGAACACAATTAAGTCAATGATTAACTTTGAACAAGAAACAGTTTAGGTATTAATACTATTAAAATATGACTTTCTTTATATATTCTCCTTTGACATGATCTTCCAAGAATTAAACTTGATTTCTTAGAGCCTTGATATTAGTAAATTTTGACCTATTTTGAAATGCTAACCAAATACTATAATTAAACCAGTATAACCAAACCATGAGGAGAAAAACAATATTCTTTATTCAGAGTTGGCCTACTCCAACATTAGACTGGCAGCCTATCCATTAACAGGTCTAACACATGGAGCCTGTGATCACATGGAGCTCAGATTGGGAGGAGTTTGCCCAAGGAGATGGGGAGGGGGAGGGAGAAAGAGAGAGAAATAGGGGGGCAGGGTGTAAGGAGGGGAGAGAGAGAGAGAGCACAAGCAGAGTGAGAACAAGACAAATCCAGGACCTAGATGAACACAATTACAAAACACTTTTCACACTAATAAAGTCAGATCTAAACAATTAGAAAAAATATCAATTGCTCACGGGGAGGCCATGCTAATAAAATAAAAATGACAATTCTACCTAAATTAATTTCCTTATTCAATGCTATACCAATCAAACCACCAAAAATTATTTGATAAAGTTAGAAAAAATAGTAATAAAATTCTTCTGGAAAAACAAAAGACTCAAAATATCAAGGGAATTAATGGAAAAAATACAAAGGAAAGATGGCCTCGCCATACCAGATCTAAAACTACTAAAAAGTGGCAATCATCAAAACTATTTGATACTGGCTAAGAAATAGAGTGGTGGATCAGTGGAATAGGTTAGGTACATGAGACAGGCTAGTCAATGACTAATGTAACATACTGTTGGATAAACCCAAAGACTCCAGTTTCTGGGATAAGAACTCATTATTTGACAAAAATTGCTGGGAAAACTAGAAAATAGCGTGGCAGAACATGCTTAACAAGTCATGGTATATGAATGTATGAATATATGAATACTACTGTGTTATAAGACATGATGAGCAGGTGAATCTTAGAAAAACCTGGAAAGACTTACATGAACTGATGCTAAATGAAGTGAACAGAACCAGAGGACATGGTACATAGTAGCAGCAACATTGTGTGATGATCGAATACAATAGACTTAGCTCTTCTCAGCAATATAATGATCAAAGACAATTCTAAAAAACTTCTTATGAAAAATGTTGCCCACACCCAGAGAAAACTATGGAGTCTAAAAGCAGGTCAAAGCAAACTATTTTCACTTGCTTTTTTCTTTTTTGTGGTTTTCCCTTTTTTGTTCTGATTCTTCTTTCATAACATGACTAATGTGAAAATATGTTTAACAAGATTATACATGCATAACTTATAGCAGATTGCTTGCTCTCTTGGGGAAGGGTGAGGGAAAGGAGGGAAGGTGAAAAATTTGAAACTCAAAATCTTAGGAAAATGAATATTGAAAGCTATCTTTACATATAATTGGGAAAGATTAAAGTACTATTTTTTTAAAAGGGAATGCTCATTCTATTTTGTTGTCTAAGCTCAGATTTTTGAAAAAACAATCTATGTACCTTAAATAAGGTTGAGAGAGGTTAATACTGAGAAAATTCAATGCATCCTTTAAGTATATGATTAAACATAAAAGTATCAACATAAAGACTAAATAATAGTGACTGACGAATGAAAATCAGACCTTACTCTAAAAATATTACAGGAGAAATTAAAAGGTGGATTAATTAACTTCTTAAAATATCAGTATCCCTTTATAGTCAATATCAGACATGATTAAGATTCATCTTATTCCCAGTTGACCAAATCAGGGATCTTACGAACTGTATGCAAGTGAGAAGTTCTAGGGGACATCAATTGACCTATACTATATCCATAATAAACCTGTGGGAAAAGCCGCAGAAAGGAAGGTAAGGAAGAATAGCTAATTAGCCTAGGGTAGAGGTTGATAGATAGGAGGCAGAAATCAAGAACTTATATTTACTTTTCCATACTCATATTCTATCCTACTCCCAGCAAGTCCCCCCACCTCCAACCCCCAACAGAAACTCCTCAAGAACAGAACTGTTTCATTTTTGTCTTTGTTTCCTAATACCCTGCACATAAAGAGAATTTGATCAATATCATGTTTTAAAAATTGAATATATTTTCTTTATATCATTTTATAATTACTTATTAAATATTTCCCAATTATATGTAAAAAAAATTAACATCCATTTCTTACATTTTGAGTTCCAAATTCCCTCCCTCTCCCCTCTTTGAGAAGGCAATTTGATATTGATTATACATGTGAGGTCATGCAAAATCTATTTCCAAATTAGTCATGTTAAGAAAACACAGGCCAAAAAGAAATAAACACCACACACACACACACACACACACACACACACACACACACACACACACCCTAAACTCACTAAAGGGGAAGTGGACAGAAATTTGTGATTAGAGAAAAGGAATCATCTCTTCAGGAGGTGGGGGTTCATGAATCTCACTGTAAGACTCTGATGCTACAGTAGCTTTCTACCAACTTTGAAACAGCTTCAGTGAAGGGCCCTAGTAAAGTCAGAAATGTGGGGGAAGAAAACATGGGCTGCATCAAAATACCTACAATTGTTAATAATAATCCTCATGTCCCAAGGTATATTCGAGGTATTCTCCCTCCATGGAGGCCAGGTTTGGGTTTGATCAGGCACGCCAAGGTGGCAAGGAAACCTTCTTCTGAATTCTCTTGTGAGCACTGCATTTGCTTTTAATTACAATTCACTTGTTCCTTCTAACTCTTTTAAAATTCTTAATTTCAGCAAGATCCAACACTTTCTGCTCCTAAATAAAATTTAATTTTACAGCTCTAACCTATACTTTCCATTTACACTATATACATCTACATCTTGAACATACAAATTTTTTTTTTGTATGTCATCACTCCCATTAGAATGGGAGCTCCTTCAAGGCAGGGACATTTTTGCCTCTTTTTTTTTTTTAGCTCTCTGGCACTTGGCACAATGCCTCACATATTTCACAAGAGTTTCACAAATATTTGCTGACTGGCTGACTCCCGGAGATTTCATTACCAACTAGTGCAAGGGTTCTTAACCTCTTTTGTGTCATAGACCACTCTGGCAGTCTGTGAAACCTATGGATAATAACATTTTTAAACGTATAGAATAAAATTCAAAAGATTTAAAAGGAAACTAATTATATTAAAATATAATTATTAAAATACTTTTAAAAGCACAGAATTACAAAGGGAACCAATTTTATTAAAATGCAATTACAAAAAAATTTTTTTAACAAGCTCACAGACTTCAGATTACAAACCTTTGATCTACTTCAACCTTTTAATTTTAAAAATGAGGAAAATAAAATAATAGGTAGATAGTGGCAGATACATGATTAGAACTCAGTTCTCCTAACTTCTACCACTAGCCCACTGTCTCTCTGTTTTCCAGAGAATGAGTTATGTCTCTCATCTTCCTGGACACTGCCCAGTCAGACTTATAGCCCAGTCTAGAAAAACTTAAAGCACTCATCTCTGCCACAAATCCTTTTAAGGTATTATTCTCTCTCAACTTCTTCATTCCATCATTTCTAGAGAAACTGAAGTCTACGGAGTTAAAATCTTACTATAACTGCAGATCACATTTCAGACATTTTCTAGGCAGACCAAAGTCTCTCCCCATTTCAAATATGGAACAGTTTTATAGGTCATAATTCTGAAGCATACAGTGTTTACTTTTGTACCCCTGGTTACATTATTTTAAAAAATAAAAACACTGTAAAACTGGTGTTTGCCACCATAAAACGGTTATCCAAACATCATCTTTGTGTTAAATTTTTTTATTTAAGGACTAAAATACTAAAGATGACAGAGTTGCAGGGGCCAGCTGGCTAAGGGAAGCATCATTTCTTTGTTAGTCACAGATCTCTCAACACCCCATTGGCAAAAGTCCAAGGGCTAGGCCTCTGCTGTGTCTAAAGAACTAACCCTTGGACCGGAAAGATATCTGAATTCGAACCATCACTTCAATAAGTGGAAGGTACTTAAATGTTTCCCATAAGTGGCAGGAATAGAAATCAAACACCTAGGATTTATTTTAGGAATATGAAACTTCCTTTTATATATATATGAGGTAGACAAAGCTTCCATTCCATAATTAGAGAGAATAATGAAGATTTTCCCAAAGGATAAAACATATTTACAACTTTGCTGATAATGACCAGTCAAGGTGCTTTCCTTAAGGGTTGGTTTTGAAAAGGGACAGGGCGACAACCTTCTTGTTGCCTGAGAAAACTATTTTTTATAAACATATCTATCAACCAAAAGTATTTATTAATAATTGTTTATATAAAGGTAATATGGGTTGGTGGAAAAAAAGCTAGCCTTGAAATGAGCAAGTCTTACCACTGACACACACTTGCTCCCTGACCCTAAGTTTGTCACCTAAGGCCTTTCTGCCCTAAGCAACTCTAAAACTCTAGAATTTTCTGAGAAGTTGCTACCTGCACTGGGAGAAGGAGCTTCCTCATGTTGGGAGTTTCTTATACTAAGGATCACAGTCCAATTTCTACCTAATGACAAAATTCTGGAAAAATAATTCCCCAGTTTTCATGGTTTGCTACCTTAGCAAGTCAAAGAGAACCCAAGACAGTGGACTGCAAAGATTCATTTGCAATTTCTCCTATCAGACCATCTTAAGGAAGATGAACTTTCTCAAGGTTAACCAGCTAGATATTAGCAAATCCAGGAGTAGAACCCAGGCTTCTTTGCCTCATGATCTGTAAGCCACTCTCTTTGAGGAGAGTTTTCTCCTGTGAGGATTTTTTAGCCATTCATAAAGTTACTGAAAATCTGGCCCAAATTTCCTTTAAAGAGGGTAGGCACTGGGGCAGCTAGATGGCTCAGTGGATAAAGCTTGGACCCTGGAGTCAGGAGGATCTGAATTCAGATTTGGCCACAGACACTGTGTCACCATGGGCGAGTTCTTTAGATCCAATTACCTCCAAAATAAGGGGATGGGTTGGCATTCTATGAGCAAAAAAGAAAACTTCTCCAGGACAAGATTTGGGACAAAATCTGATAGCCAAAATTCGATTTTATGTCAGCTCAGTCAGGGACAATGAAGTGGTGGTTTTAAGAGGGTAAATGCCTTCTCTGGTATTTTTCAACAATTTTCAAAATTCTTTTGATGTTCAAATATTTATTTGTATATTTTCAATACTCAAACTTCTTTCTCTTTCTTTTTCTTTCATGCCTCTTTCTCATTCAGTGACACAGTATAATCCTAGAAATCAAATTTTTGTCTCTTCACTTTCCTTTGTGGTTGAATATTAAGGTATAATAATTTCCAATATTAATAGAATCTTGCTATTAGTTTAAAATGGGTTGTTTAAATGCAAGTGATACAAAACAAAAAGTCTAAAGTTCATTGGCTGAATGCTAGAGCCAAATTCCTTAATCTGTAAAATGAAGGGATCATCCGTGGTATCAAAGTCAAATAGAAAAGAAGCCTGCAAGTAACCTGTTATTAGAAAACAACAGTTCAATTCCATAAATATTTATTAACATTATCTATGTTTTAGTATATTTTTATCTTATTAGATATTTCCAGTTACATCTTAATTAGGTTCTGGCAGAATTTGGGAGTTTTGAAGACCCCAAGTTTGTCTCCTCTGGTCTCTAAAGTCCCTTTGAGCTAAAAAAAAAAAAAAAATCTGTGAATCTACTATCCTTTTGTGCGTTCATCCTTCATTGCCAAAGAAGACCATGCCATCAGAAAAATGATGACATGACTTGCACTTGACTTTGTTTTGAGTGAAGGAGAGCTTTGCAGGTCACCAGACTCACTTCTCCTCCAGAGCCATCTGAATCCAGTGACCAGATATTCATCAGGATGACCAGAGATGACCAGGATGAGGCCATTGGGGTTAAGTGACTTGCCCAAGGTCACAAAGCTAGTGAGTGTCAAGTGTCTGAGGTGGGATTTGAACTCCTGCACTGGTACTCTATCCACTGCACCACCTAGCTGCCCCACTATCCTTTTATTGCAAAAGTAAAAGTCTAGATACCTTTTAAGCAACTTGGAGACAAAGACCAGATGTTATATGTCTCTGCTATCTCCTCTCCCAATATGTTAAATAGATGGAGACATACTGCTTTAGACAAGTTGTTCAGTTCTATAGGTTATTGAACAAATGAGTGAAATCTGAAGCATTCTACCCCAACAAATACCTTCCTGTTGTGGTTAACCTTTCCAAGTCTAGAACAAGAAGAAAGAAGTCCAAAGCACTGTGCTGTAACAGGCATAACGGCCTGGATGATGATAGACTTGACTTCTCCTCCCAGCTCCAGTACTAACTAGCTGAGTTACCTAATCCTTGAACAAATCACTCCCCCCATTCTCTGAGTTCATTTTTTTTTTTCTCATCTTCCAAATGAAGGCGCTAGAGCAGAAGGCTGCTGTACAACAAGAGCCTACTATGTACCAAGCATGTGACAAACAAAGTTACAACTAAAAATTAAACAATCTTTGAGGACAGGTGCTGTCTCATGTTTGTCTTTATACCTCCAATACCTGACACATAACTCTCAGGAGAGAGTTATTATCCCATCTAACAATTCAATTAAACAAAACAAAATTTTATGAAGTAGTTACCAAAGACAAAATTTTGTGATTAGTGCTAGGGAAGAAAGGAAAGGAAGGAAACAAGGATTTATTAAGCACCTATTATGTGCTGGGCACTGGGCTAAATCCTCAAAACAACCCTGGGGAATGAATGCTAGTATTCTCCCCATTTACAACTGAGGCATGCTGAAGCTAAGTGATTTGTCCATGGTCACCCAGTTTGTGTGCGGCATCAAATTCGAACTCAGGTCTTTCTGACTCCAGGTGGAACACTTACCACTCACCACTGTGCTGTTCAGCTTCTGAGAACATGCCATCTGACTTCATGGAGCTTCCAATCTAGAGGCACTGATAAAGCAGTCATTAGTAATTATCTTTATGAGGGCAGCTAGGTGGAACATAGATAGAGTGCCACGCTTGGAGTCAGGAAGACCTGAGATCAAATCTAGCCTCAGACACTTTATGTGACCCTGGGCAAGTTACTTGACTCTGTTTACCTCAGCTTCCTCATCTGTAAAATGAGTTCTAGAATAAAATGGTAAACCACTCCAGTATCTTTGCCAAGAAAACCCCAAGCAGGATGAGAAGAGTCAGACATGACTAAACAAGTACTTCTCTTTAACTGAGATCTCTTTTCTCTTTCAGATTAAGAAAAAAAAAGATGCTCCTACCCAAAATAGTAGTTTTGAGAAATGCTGGTTTTCATTTTTAGCAGTTTATAAACAACAAATACACACACACACACACACACATATATATATATATACGTACACACACATGTGTGTTTCTATACACACACGTATATATATATACACATATGTATACACATATATTTATACACACACATATCTACACACATACATATATCACAAGTCAAAAGGGGTTTCTGGCTTGATAATTTGTGGAGGAAAGCTATGCTACAGCATAATGGAAGAGGATTCCCAGATAAGCAGCAGTGCTACGGAGCAATCAATATAACAAGGTATTTCTTATTCCCAAAGAACATGAGAAAACTCATCTGTCTGTCCTGTCCTAACTAAGGCTGGAGTTGGGGGCAAGCAATCCAATCCATCTGGAAGACCTATTAGCAATTAAGTAATGAGCTATGTTCCATTTAGAAAAACCTTGTCCTGGATAGGGTTTTCTAGGGACCAGGAAATGAATCTCATTTTCTCTATTAGCAATCTTTTAACTGCAAATATTTACAACGTCTTGTTCATTTGTGACCCAAACTTAAAATCAAGTCAGTTATGTTTTTGTTAAGACTGGTTAATGAGTTCTACCTCCCGTGGCTACACCAATGCCCTGAAAAACCAGAATCTCAACTATTTTGAAGTCCTCCTGCATTCACATGCAAACTAAGTCTTTCAGTCCCAGGCTGATGAACCAATCCCTAGATTGTTCATGGTCAAAACCATTTTCCCTTCAGCATTCTGTGTGCAGAGAGCACAGAGTAGCAAAGGTGGGGAGGGGAGGTAGGAGTCATGATACTTGGCCTAGGGAAACACAGATAAACTAATAAATACTGTGTACATTAGGGCTGAGCCAATGCTTAGAGTTAAGGAGGGCAAGTTTCCTGGAGGAAGTTAGTTTTATGAAGGGTTTTTAAGAAGTGTGTGTGATCTTGGCTAAGTCAAGTTCACCTTTGTGGGACTCATCTTCATTCAAATGGGTGTTATATCATATGATTTCCAAGGTCAAGTCCATGATTCTGAGAGGGAGGGGAAGGGGGAAGTCATACACAGGATTATAGAGTCAAAGTTTTCAAGGTCAGCTAATTCAACCCCTTCGTTTTAACTATAAGACAACTGAAGTCCAGACAGGTTAAGCCACTCACCCAAGGTCACAAAGGAAGAAAGTGACAGAACTATAACATAAACCTAGGATGCCGACTCAGGATCCAGCACTGTTCACACTGAACCATACTGAAACTTCTAAGGCAACACCAAAAAGTTCACATCACATCCCGGGAGTGAAAAGTGTCAAGAGATCAGGCTGATGAGGTGGAAGAACCCTGGATCTGGAGTAGACAGCAAAGAGTCTATGAGAAGACACGGCATCATAGAACAATAACTGCCCTGGTTCTTTTTCTCTTTAGCTGAGTCTCTCCTAGCTCCCGCTAGCCCATTCTTTCCTGTAGGTAATATATATGAGAGATCGATATCATACACCTTGCTGAATATATCAATAAATAAAAACATTATGAAATATTTACTTTGTGCATTTTGCCAAATAATGGGGAGACAAAAACAAAAATAAGATAGCTCTTAAGAGCTTGTATTCCAAGAAGACAGATACAATCTACATGGGAAAATGGTGGCAGGCTGGTTAATGTTTAACAACTGATTCAAGGGCTGGAGGTTCAGTGTTAATGAGAGATCCAAGAGATCTTCCAGTATGACAAGGACACATAAGTTTCATCTGCATCGTTCACATTTTCTCCATCAATCTAAGTCTAGACAATCACCAACATCATAAATCAAGCCCAGATTTGTAGAATCTCCCAATTTCTGAGGAGTAAATGCTCACTCTAAACATTTAATAATAGGTCGCTGGTTGGTTCTAGCTCCTAAGTGGTCATCAGTGACAGGTGTTTTGGTCAGGAAGTCAGAGGCAGTCAGTGGAGTCACAGGGAAATTAATTAACATGTCCTTTCTAGAAAGGTGAGTGTTGATTTGATTACTGTTCTCAGCATTAGGAGGCGTGCAGGGTGGAATGGGTTTCCATGCCATTGAATGGCTAGAGAACAGCATGGTGGGTCTAGGGTTGACGTTAGATATGGTGAAAGCTCACCAAATAGAAGCCTAAGATAAAGTCTGCTCAGGAATGCTTCTGTGATCTGAAAGTTCCAGAACTTCAGATGACACCAACATTCTGAATTCTAAAAAATCGATAGCCAACACAATTTGTTTCCTTGAGATGTAATTTTTGGGCGGAGGGGGAGATATCCTTACGAAATGAAAAGGTGAATGCACCAGTAGAATCCCTAGCAGATATTGGATAAACCATCACCACTTGGAAGATATTTTGTCTGTGACTATGGTGGTTATAGGATCACAGACTCACTTATGACAAAGTCTTTGAAAGTCAGACTAACCTTTACTCTTTTTCAAAAGTTGAGGCACCTATGACTAAATACATGATCTTATAACTAGCAGAGCTGCAGACTAAGTAACTTCAAGTTATTCAGAAAACTATATCTAGGGCAGTAAGCAGTCACTGTGATATAAATAAGGTAGGAAACCATCAAGACCTTTTATTTACAACATGCTTCTGACAGCTGGCATTTCCAAATCTGAATCAAAGGTAAACACTGCCCCTGACTCTCACCTTTACAGGTCATTGATATATCTGAAACCAATCAGTATTGAATGAGTAAAGAACCCAGATGGGAAAAAAAAATTAAAGGACTATAAGGCAAAGACTTGTTTATTTATGAGATAACCTTGCAACGGAAAAATTCAGCTTTGATTTTTCTCCTTTCTTTAAGGCCCAGTTTCGCTTGTTATATATCTGTACCACTCAGTTGGTATACATATACCACAGATTCCCTCTTATATGATAATGGAAAGAATACTGGATTGGAATCTGGGTTCTTGTTTTTCTCTAGGCTACTAACAATGTGTCCTTAGGCAAGTCACTTTATCACTCTGGGCCTCAGTTTCCTTATCTTTAAAATGAAATACCAGATGATCTATTGGGTCTATTCCAACCTTAATCTTATAGTATTTTAGGAATTCTGTTTTAAGTATATATTAGTTCAAACATAAATTGCCAATCATTAATAAGCTATGCTGGATGGTGGAGTTATGAAGCCAAAAAACCATGTCTGTACTCTCAAGGAACTCACTTTTTCCTGGGAGGATACAATAGGTACATAAATCAGCTCAAAAAGAGAGACAGATAGACCAACGTTTTGAGAATGAGGAGCATCCTGACAATTACAAGATCAAAGAAGGTATTTAGCAGACTCTGGCACATCAGCAGAGCTTTAAAGGAACCTAAAGATTCTAACAAAAGGGGAACAGTCTGTCACATGTTGGAAGGAATGTTGGCATGGAGTCAGAGGACATGGGTTTAAGTCTCAATTGTATCACATATTACTTGTTACCTTGGCCAGGCAATGAGGCAAGAAGCATTTATGATGTGCTATGAGCCCTGCAGGCACTGTGCTAGGCACTAAGGGTTCAAGGAAAACCAAGGCAGCCCTACCTTCAAGGAGCCTACCGAAGAAGGAGCTGGAAATGGAGGTGAAAGTGGAGAATGCACCTCATGGGACATAGTGGCACAGCTCTTCAGAGTGAGAAGCAGAGCTGGGAGGGGAATGAAGACGCTAATCTGCACTGAGAGCTGCTGAATCTAGCTAGATGTTAATCATCTGAAGGTGGGAATTAGGTGTTAAAACAAATTTTAGAGATGATCTAGTTCAAGACCTTTACCTTCATAGGCATAGAAATGGAAAACGTCCATTGGTACATCTCTGCCCACGGAAAAACTGTAATTAGAATCTAGACCTTTATTCTACTAATCTGCCAATCATTTTCAATCACAACACCCTGTTTCACTTCTATGCTTAGCAGGATGCCCTATACAGAGTAGGCACTTAATCACTGTTTGTCCTTCATTCTCAGAAGAGGACCATGACATCAGCAAAGTGATGCTATAACTTGAAAGTGAATTGGATTTAAGTGAGGGAGGACTGTGCAAAGTCACCAGCCTCACTCTCTCCTCCAGAGCCATCTGAGTCCAGTGGTAAGATATGGATAGGGATTACTGGAGATGACCCAGGATGCAGTGGGAGACCTTGGCTTACTTTCCCAGGTCTCAGTTAGATTGAGGCAACATTCATTCAGTGATTAAGGGTAGGTAAGAAATGAGGCAAAAATGGCTTCTTTTACCTAATAAAAAAAAATTGTACCTTGTTCAGTAATTTCAGTGGTCTTCAACTCTTTGCAACCCCTTTTGGGGTTTTCCTGGCAAAGATACTGGAGTGGTTTGCCATTTCCTTCTCTAGTTCATTTTACAGATAAGGAAGCTGAGGCAAACAGGCTGAAGTGATTTAACCAGGGTCACACAGCTAATAAGCATCTGAGGCCAGATTTGAACTCAGGAAAATGAAATTTCCTGACTTCAAGCTCTGAGTGCTACCACTGTGCCACCTAGCTGAGCGTATTCAGCATATAGTTAGCTAGTACATGTTGTTTCTTCCATTAAAATGCCATGAGGGCATGTATTGTCTCACTTTTGTTTCTGTATCCTCAATAGTTAGCTTAGTGCCTATCATATAGTAGATAGATATTTGATAAATGCTTGTTCCAGGACATCAATCTGATCTAATTCTTTCATTCAGAAGTTGAGAAAACAGTCCAAGAGAAGGAGGAAGTGATTTGTCATTGAATATGCCCACCTTTATCCATGATGGATATGCAGCACGAAAGAGTTAAATTAAAATTAAATTTAAAAAATTAAATTTAAAAAATATGGTGCACTAGCAGCAAGCAACTACGTAAAATCAATAGCTAACGATTATATAGAACTTAAAGGTTTACAAAGCACTTTGCATATATCTCATTTGATTCTTACAACAGCCCTATGAGGTAAGTGCTCTTACTATCTACATTTTACAAATGAGGGAACTGAGGTAAACAGGTTAAGAGACTTACTCAGGGTCACACAGACACAGTAAGTGTCTGAAGTAGTATTTGAACTTAGGTCATCTTGACAGCCTTGGCTAGGTTGGTGCAGTAAAAATAAAGCTCTGGCTTTAGAGTCAGGAACACCTAAGTTCAAATTCTCCCTTAGATTTCTACTAGCTGTTGGACCCTGAGCATGTCTCTTAATTTCTTCCAGATATAGTTTCTTCATTGGAAAATGTACGATCATAACACCTATCTCACACAACTAATGTAAGAATCAAATAAGATAACATATCTATAAAGGACTGGGCAAATAAAGCATTATACATGTGCCTGCTAAGAAACAATGATAAACCATTCAAAAACCTCAACCACTGAGAATATACATATAATACTCAAAGAGACAAGACATATATGACTAGAAAAAGTTAATTTTGTACTGTCTCTTTAAGTCCCAAATAAGTGAAACGGATAATAAATATTATGGGACTTCAGATAAAGGAGAGATCAGTGGGAACTGAATTGGTTAGAGAAGGCTTCAGAAAGAATGTGGGACTTAAGGTGAACCTTGATTGTGAAGGTGGTTTGAGGTAGACTGTGTGGGGTTATGGATGTCCTCTTTTCCTTTTCCTCTAAATATTTTATAACAAAATTTTTAACAAATAATGCATATATACAGTCTGGATTTTCAGCATCTCTCACAGTTAGCACTGGTGACTGGCTGTGATCAAAGATGATGAAGACAAGATATGAACTGGCTGGTTTGCTGAAGAAATGAAAAAGCTGTCTGCCATCCTGCTGAGCTCAAATTAAAATGCAGTTCATGGACCAGAGCCTGACAGTAGGATATTCAGTAAAAACAGGGGAGAAAAGTGATGGTTTACTTCCTTAATGACAGAGGAAGACAGCAGGAGTCTATTCTGTGGTACTTTATGCCACAAGGGGCAAATCAATTCACTTGTACATCTATAAGTGGGGGAAGAAAAGAGGGGGGAATAAGAAGATAGGGGGAAGGGAGAGGGATGGAGAGGAATAGAGAGAGAGAAAGACACCAAGAAAGAGAGAGAGACCAAGAAAGACCGAGAGAGGCACACAGAGAGACAAAGAGAAAGACAGAGAGAGAGAAAAAGAGAGAAGAAAAAGGAGAGAGAGAAGAAAAAGGAGAAAGGTGTTTAGAGAGAGGAGAATGAGAACGAATTACTCTTTTCATAGGTTACAGGCGTGAAAGTTTTCCCTACCACCTTGCATCGTCAATAAGAAATAACCATAATACTGGAAATATTCCCGCAAAGGGAATACTTTTGATTATTTCTACCAAAATTTTGTTTTGCTGAGGGTATGAAAGTTATACAGAACCACCAAAATAAGGATTATTTAGCACTAGAAGGGCATGGAAATAGTGTGAAAAAATAAATAAATGAAAAAGAATTAAGTACTTTCTACCTGCGAAGTACTGGAGATGCAAATAGAAAATTGAGAGAGTACACAGAGTTCCCACACCAATGAAATCAGTTCTCATATAACAACTATAGAAACCAAGTAACAGTTGATAACTGAAGTGCACCTAGCTAATGGCCATGTATTATATTAGTTTAACTAACTGTAAACTGAAAAAAAATTTCAATCCCTGAACAGAGTTTCTTAAGGGTCCATTGACTTAAAGGAAAGGTGAAAGGAAAAAATATGACCACAAAAGATCAATGCCTTAAATTCTTCATTTTCATTATGAACAGCCTTGAAACCACATTGTCTTTGCAATTCTTAAACAAGAATTCTCTTCTTTATCAGGTAACTTTTTATTGCATCAAAACACATTCTTCATGTTAAACATGAAGAAGTGAACCATGAGATAAAGTAAGCTAAGACACAAAAAGATATTTAGAATATTTTTAGGTTTACATTATTTTAAGAGGAGAAGATCTCAGCAATCTTTTAATGCTAACAAACCAGAGGATCATGGATTGAGAACTAGAAGGAATTTTAAAGACCACTGAGTCCAATCTCCTCATTTTACAGATTGGGAAACTGAGGTTCAGAGAACTTAATCAATTTACCCTGTCACACAATTAGTGTCTCGGAAGTCAAACCCAAGACTTCCTAACTACAAATCCAGTACTCTAGAACTAATGTGCCATGCTAAATTGTTCAATCAATGCAGAAACTGAGGCTAGAATCAGAAAGTGTCCCATTGAGAACATCTGGTCCGACACCCTCATTTTACAGATGAAGAAACTGACACCTAGAAAGACTAAGAAATTTATCCAAGTCACAAAGCTAGCATTCAAAAGAAGTGACCCAAATTCAATGCTTTTCCCACTGCCTCACTTCAACAACAATGAACGTATTAGATACGGTGGAGCCATTGGGGAAAAAGGAGAGGGAAATTGTATAGTGCCTGCTCTCAAGAAGCTTGTGTTGAATAGATCAAGCTCTCAGTGAAACGTGGCAGTATCTGGTGTACAACTTAAGTCACTTGCCTTGGGGTCGGTCCAGTGCTCTTTCTGTTACATGAGCCTATTTCCACTGACCTCAAGTTAATTCTTTACGAAATGTCTATGATCTTCGGAAGGCTAGTGGAACTAAAGATAGTTTTGTAGCCATCATCAGGCATACAATACATATTTCTGTAAACCCACATTCAAGTCAGTTCCTCAATCTATGCTTTTTTGTTCAACAGACTGTCCTGATACTAAGAGATTACTGCCTCAGTGAAACAGTCTGATTACAAGAAAATTCAGAGTTGTAAAACAAAGGTGATGAGACACACAGAGTCTAGCCACTTATCATCAAAAGCAGCAACTAGCTGTCCCTATCCACCTGTCCAACAAAAATATTTCCTTTCCTAGCCAGGATAATAAAAGGTAACTAAGTTACTCACGAGTGGGGAATTCAATACTTTCACTTCTGACTTGAGACTACTATATGAAATAAAAGTAAAAGACATTGGAAAAAAAACAATATTTTAAAATTTACGACATAATCAATAGTGTAACAATGATGAGTTGAAATTTGGAGATAGAGCAAGTTAAAAATTAATTTATTCTGAACACAATTCTCATGCAATATTCTGATGAATGTACAATCCAACATTCCATAATTTGAAAAAGGAAAATGCTCTTCTTCCCATATTTTGAAAGTTTGCAATGATCTTAAACTGAATTTTCTAAATTTAAGTATTTTTGCTAAACTACATATATACTATCAGAAACCAGAGATTAGGATTTCAATATCTGAGGGAATTTGGTTGGGGGTGGAGGAGAGGAGAAGATCACCTTCGTGACTACTTGTTGTTCAATGGAGACCCCATTTGGGGTTTTCTTGGCAAGGATTCTCAAGTGGTTTGCCATTTCCCTCTCCAGATCATTTTACAGATAAGGAAACTGAGGCAAACAGGGTTAAGTGACTTGCCTAGGATTACATAGCCAGTAAGTGTCTGAGGCCAGATTTGAACTCAGGAAGAGGAATCTTCCTGACTCTAGGCCTGGAGCTCTATCCACCTTGCTATGCATGCGCACGCGTGTGTGTGTGTATGTGTGTGTATGTAGATAAGGTGACACTAAACATGCCTGTGCATGATTTAATTAATTCTATGCAAATGAATCACCCCAACCCTAGGCTTCTACCAAATTAATTGTTCCTTGGACAACTCAAAACTCAAGCTGTCCAAAATAGAATTCAATGATTATCTTTTCCTCCCTGAAAATTCTCTCCTCTTCCAAGCTTCTCTATTTCTGTCAACAAACATTCTTCCAATTTTTCAGGTTTAAAATGGCAACACTATCCTAGATTTTTCTTTCTCTCTCTCTCACCTACATATATAAGTAACTGTCAAATCTTATCATTTCTACCATTACAATGTCTTACAAATAAACCCTTCTCTCTATTCACACAGTTAACACCGTCGTTCATCACTGATCACCGATAACCTATCACAAAGGCCTCCCAATTGATTTCCCTGTTAAACATTTCTCCCCACTCCAAGTCACCCTCAATTAATTTTCCTTAGAACCAGCTCTATCTATATTACTCCTGTTCTCAAACTCCAGTGGCTCTATTTCCTCTGGGATCAAATATAAACTCTGTTTAGTTTTTAAAGTCTTTCATGACCTGGTCCCAACCTATCATTCTAGCCCCCTTTAGATAAAATTCCTTTTCCTGAACCTGGGACCCTAGGCAAACTCTCCTTCCCTCTGGTCTTCACACATGACCCTCCATTTCTATCCCTGAACCTTTGCTCTGATGTGTCTCCACATCTAAAATGCACTCACTTCCTCTCTCCACCTAATAGAATCCTTCTTTTCCTTCAACTCCAAATTTAAAAACCATCTCCTAGATGAAGCCTTGCCTCATTTCTATCAACTTCTAGTGCCCTCCCTCAAAAATTTTCTTGTTTTTATTCTCTATATACTTATTCTGCATATACTTACATATGTATTTGTCAATTCTCATTGGAATGTAAGCTCCTTTTTGGTAGGGATTGTTTCATGCTTTGTATCTTTAGTAGGTAGGATAGTATCTGGCATAGAGCCGGTGCTTAATAAATGCTTGTTGATTGAAGTCAATGGTTGAAGTAGAATAAGGACAGAAGTCATAGTAGTTGAGGAGGTTTAAAATGTGTTGGTCAAGATGACAGATTTAGAGCAGGAGGGGACTTGGAGTAGGAAGAGGTTGAGAGGGGAACCACTTATTAAGCTATTAACTTACTGGTGAGGCCCATACATTGTAGAACAGTGATCTGAATAGAATGGGCTGAACTTCTGAGGAGGGTATGAAAGTGGCACAGAGGGCACAGAGAGGACATTCTTTGCAGCCTCCTATCCCTGTATATTACTGAGTGCAAGAAGGAGAACTGTGTTGGGCCAAGTCTAGTGCAGACGAGTCTAGCGATTCAGTCTCAGGGATAGAATGCAATAAAATACTCATAGACCATAAAATGCAATAAAATGATTTTTCTGTTGATAAAGAATACATTTTTCCTAAGGGGCAGCAGGCCATTTGGACAGTTCGTGCTGGTAGAGCAGAAGGTCAGGAATCCTACCTCCCAGGGAAAGGACTTACTCCCTCTTAGGAGGTCAGCATGTAGGACAAAGCCCTGGCCTCTCCATTCTCGTTCCAACTCTGCTGGAAATTATGATTGTCTTAGATTAAAAGGACAGGTCACTTTCCAATTAATCATCCAGGCTAAGAACAACTTCAACACTTCAAAGATCTTCAGTTTCATCCGCCTGAGTGCGTTCTCCATCAACAAAGAATGACTTAGTAGATGGTCTTCAATTAATCATTTCTGTCTTTGTTTTAAAATAAGATATAGGCCATTTCAAGACACACACCAAGCCAAAAAATCACTATCAGATTAAAATTTGACAGAACTTGGCTTCTTAAATATCTTAATGGAAGATTCAGATTCCCACATAATAGATCTAATTAACTGTCTGGCCATTAAAAAATCAGTATAAAAAAGGAAGTGACATAAGGCTGACCTACTTGGCTACAGTATGAGTGATATCATGTCCAACTTCAACAGCATACCGAATGCCAACATTACCGCTAGCACTTATACAGGGACTTTAAGGTTGGCAAAGCACTTTACAATTATCACATTTTTCCCTATAAGTCTTGGAGGTAGGTCCAATTATTATTCCATTTTTACCAAAGAGTAAGCTGAGGGAAACAGAAATTAAATTACTTGCCCAGAGTCACAAAGCTAGCAGAATTTGAACTCAGGTTTTCCTAACTCCTGTATTCTATGTCCTGTGTTATCAAGTTGCTCATTAGTTCCAAGGGACTTAATTATAAGCCTGAAGGTCTTCACTCACTCCCATGCACACTAAAGAATGAGCATATTTCTTCTCCATCATGCCCCTAGGAACATCATCATTTCCCAAGATCACAGTGGCCTGGTATTTATATTTCATCATCCCTAGGACCCCTCTGATTGGATGGTAGAGCAGAACACCTCCTAGAATCTCCATTTAAGGAGGGTGCTCAGATACCCATCTCTTCATTTCCCACCTCGCTTTCTCCTCATGCCTTTAACCATTACTTTCCCTTCTCTCCTCTCTCTCCAGCTTTCTTTTGTTTGTTGCCTTACCCCATGAGATTGTGAGATTTTAACCTTGCAGCAGGAAGGGATGGTGTTTCTTTTTCATATTTGTATCCCTAGCCAGTACCTGAAACACAGCAGAAGTTTAATAAGTGTTTATTGACTGACTGACAAGGTCTATGAAGAAAGTCAGTCACAATTCATATTTTTATGGTGCTTTAAGGTTTACCAAATACTTTCCTCATAACAATCCTGTGAGGCAGATGGTACAAGTATTGAGAAAACAAAGACAAAATGATTTGTCCACAGCCATGTAGCTAGTAAATTTCAGAGACAAGATTGAGTCACTGATCTGTCTTCAATTCCATGCTCTTTCCACTACAGCATGTTCTTACATTATTTATATAAACCCTTAGGACACTTAAGGAGATCTGAACACTGGAAATGGATGCCTGTTGGTCAGAATGTACCCTGCCTCTACCCCTTAGAGAGTTAGTCTTACACCTGAACTGATTCATATTTAACTGATAAGTCTGCCCTTCATTCTTAACGGGAAAGAGTGAAAAGTGGCATTAAGAGTGAGTATCACAGTGACCAAGCAAGCCAAAGGGGAAACAGCCACCTCAACAAGTACAGGGTGAGGAAAGGTGCCTCCCAGCAGCTGCAAGGATCCCATGCTGGGACACCAAAACAAAGCTGTATGTCAGTGGCCATGTAGATGTCACCAGGGGCAAAAACTGAGCTGCCGCAACCATTCAGACTAAGAACACAGCATCCTTTTTCCTACTCTTTCTTCCTAGGGGAGAAATATGTGCCTATTCCCCCAAATCTTATAAATTTGGTTCTTATTTTCCTTTTGCTTTAAAGTCAGATTCCCAAAAATGTGTTCAACCATTATATTTATGATAATGTGTTTCATTACTCAACTTCAGCAGAGGAAATATAGTATGATTGGAACATTTTGGAGAAAGGGGAAAGTCAGTATGAGGGAGAAAGAAGGGAGATAGAGAAAGTAGGGAAAGGGGGAGAGAAGGGAAGGAGGGGAGGAGGGGGGGGAGAACAGAGCAAGGGAACATATATGTCAAAATTCCAGTATAAAAATTCTAGATGGGGGCTCGAGCTAAAGGAGAATTATTGATTATTTTGTGCCTTTCAAGAGCAAAGAAAGCAAAACATGGACATTGGTCTCTCCAGGTATCGAGTCAGCAGATTTTGTTAGGAATAGCAAAGAGGAAAAGTCTGTGACTAATAAGTGAGAAGAGAAAAATCACCTCTCAATTTTCTCCCACTGACTTTGAAAAGATAGCCAGGTTTTTTGGGGGGCGGGGGTGCAGGGAGGGGAAAGGCAATGCAAAGCTTAGGGAGTGACAAGACAGAAAGTTATACCAGAGGGTATAGTCAAGGGAGTGTCTGGGAAAACATGGTACACCCATAAGAAGGAGGGGACCAGGAAATAGTCTTTACCTCTTTACCATCACTACCCTGCAGCCACCCCCACTCCCATACCACTATTCTACATATTTACTTTTCATTCCCTAGGTTTACACTGAATAATAAACAGACCCTCAGGCTAACATCAGACAGTATGTTGTAGAACATTAACTAAAATCTGGCACTACCTCAGTTATACTCCTTTGTCTGAATTCATAGAAGAAAATATGTATTTTTGTAAACAATTGATCATTATGAAAAGATAGATCTCATGAAAATGTAGGGAGATCTCTGGAGTGTAAATCAGTAAACACTTATTTGGTGCCTACTGTGTGCCAGGCACTCTATGTTAAGTGTTGGAGATAAAGAAAGGCAAAAGATAATCACCGCTCTCAAGGGGCTCCCAGTCTGGAATACTCCTTGATCCTGATCTATTTAATCTCAAATTATTATGTATTTTAACATGTGACTAATTAAAATCTATATGTAAATACGAATCAGTCTGACTTGAAAATGTTCGATCTCTCTGCCCAAATTACTCCAGGTCCATTAAGGTAGAGTA
The DNA here is from genome assembly GCA_023548195.1 of Bettongia penicillata ogilbyi. Lineage (NCBI taxonomy): Eukaryota > Metazoa > Chordata > Mammalia > Diprotodontia > Potoroidae > Bettongia > Bettongia penicillata. The sequence continues at coordinate 619,052 of JAJHZJ010000666.1, read as the reverse complement.
AAACTGTCTGATTTTCATATTATCACCTAGATCTGCACAGATCATCACATTCTCTCTAGGGGAGGTTAAGAGGCAGTAAAAGCACCATCAAACCATCATAAATAAATACATGCAAGAGAACTGAAGAGTTAATTTCAAAATTCTTAGCAATTATCTATTTTGAAAGTTACGTATTATTTATGTATGTGGTGCTTTGTCATAGCATGGCAGAAACCTCTGGAAAGGCAAATTCCAGTCTAATACAAGCTCTCATAGAACCTAACATCCCGGAATGGCTTTCGATACAGGCCTGGTGGTGATGAGTTTAATGTCCTTTGTCAAAGAATATGCCTAGTTAAGTCTGCAGGGGCTTATTAACAGACTGAGCATCTCTTGAGGACCAACTGCTAAGCTGGAGAGAATACATACAGAACACAGATGAAAACAGGTACATGGTTTGTCAAAATACAACTGAAATGAGGTAATTTTGTAGAAAGAAGCATGGCCTCAGAGAAAGCTGTTTTATACTAAAGACAATGCAAGAATATGCTAGAAATACCAAATAAATCTGAGAAGATAATGTCAGATAATCAAGTAAGGACAGAGAATTCATTGTGAGCTTGCTTAGGAACCCCTAGAGACCATACAGTTCTGCCATGACATTTAACAGCATCACTTAATAAACAGAATGAAACTGAGGCTCTCAGTTTTTGAAAGTTTGTCAGGTAAGGGCAATATGCTAGTGACCCATATTAGGTGGTACTGAGTTTGTTTTTCTAGAGTCAGTTAATTTGTCATTGTTCAGTTGTTTCAATTGTGTCCAAATCTCCATGATTTCACTTTGGGGTTTTCTTGGCAGAGATACTGGAGTGGTTTGCCATTTTCTTCTCCAACTCATTTTACAGCAAAGAAGCTTCTAAGTGACTTGCTCAGGGTCACACAGTTAGTTAAGTGAGGCCAGATTTGATCTCAGGAAAATGAGTCTTCCTTATTCCAGACCCAACACTCTATCCATGACACTACCTAGCCACCAATTAATAACTGTCTGTACACAACATTTGGGCTGGCCTCCAGCTATAAGAAAAGATGAAAGCTCTCTATTTTCTGGGTTGTCAAGGAGTGTACAGTGTTTCTTGGAAGAATGAAAGAAATGCTTTAAGAGGGAGGGAAGGAAAAAAAGGAGACAGAGTAGAAACCACACCTATTAAGCATCTGAAAAAGGTCAAAGAATGTGGTATGGAGAAAGAGATAGACTGCTTAAACATCAAGGTGATGTGAAAAGGTCAAGTTTCTTTCCAAATAAATGGAAATTAATACTCTGTCAGTGAGGTAACTTTTTGAACCCTACAGACTCAGTAACATACACAGATGTCACCAGGAGAGAGAACATTTAGTACTGGCCATAGAAGCGGTCCTTAGAGTTGGCAATAACTTATCAAGTGGTAGACAGGCATCCTTGGGAGAGGTGACACGGAAATATAGAGAGAAGGAGAAACACAAGATATGTCACATTTATTTTTCAAATTTCTAAAGATAAAAGGAAAAACAAACTACAGTTAGAACTCAAAGTTATAAGAAAAGGGTTCCATTTTTTTAATGACCGAAATAATACTTTTACCAAGAAACTTCTCCTCTTGGCTAGCATTGCAAGTATTCAGATCTCTCAGCCTAGTTCTTTAAAGCTCCATGACTAAAGGCTGGGCCAGATTTACTGTCATCTTTGTAATCCAACTAGGAAGATATCATCAGGAAGAAGAATGGATACCATCTAAATGAGTCTAGTTTGGAGAAAGGGGAGGGCAAGTGACAAAATCAGAAAATGAGCATCAAATGACAAATTATGGCACTTGCCAAGAATGTCAGCCTTAATAATCATCATTTAGTAAGAGCATGAAAATATAGAGAGGGAGGAAGTAGTGACAAGAAGTTATCTCTCAGAAACATACTTTAAAGCAGAGTAGATTTGAGTTAAATCATGGTTTTAATAAGTTTAAGTCATTAGTCTGGGGAGAACAATTTTTTTCTCCCTACGTAAAGTACATTCTTCTATGTTTGACATAATTTTAATGCTTGTCTTTTATAATAGTCTCATTCATTTGCCATTTTTAAACTTCATTCTTTAAAAAAAAAAGTTTATGGGCTTGATTTCCTTTATGTAAATTTCAAAAGTCAATACAGAGTACCCAATTTCATCTTCATATACTTAATGATAAATTACTTCTGAAGTTGTAAATAAATAGCTGGAGAACTGAAATTCAATAAAGAAATGCCAAATGGGGTCATTTGTTTGAGCATGAACTTTCTTTGCTCAAACTAATCTTCTTGGATCTTTTAATATATCGCAAAGAAGAGTCTCTGAAAACCTCTCAAAGTTACATCTGTGACTTGTTATGTGTAAGTGTTAAAGACAAAACAATTATGTCATTTGACAAGAGAGAGTCAAAATTAAATTTAAGCAGACTTTCAAAAGTACATTTTCAAACATGAACAAAAATATTACCAGTTCTATGCTGAAGAAACTATGAATGTTACATGCTCAGACAGAAAAAGGGATGTGTAACTATATTATTGGAAAGAAACTCTAGAGGCCATCTTGTCCAACCTGTAATTGAAGAGGGAATTTATTTTACAGCCTCAGTGTGATAGGAGCAATGCTCCTCTAATGTTACTTCTTCCTTCTCACCCACAACATGGAAAGTCTTTACCTAAAAGAAGACAAAACTGCTCCCAGAGCTAGACTGGCCTTAGCTTCCATCTCTTTCCCTCCCCCTTCTCCCAACCAATATGAGGTAGCTCAAGAACAAAGGTGCCCTGGGACCTGATTGGCTCTGGATTCACTAACAGTTTCCTGTTCATCTAGGGTCATAAAAAGTCCCAGTCATGTGGAATCTGGGACTCTTAGATATGGACATAAATCACCATACCCTGAAGACTTGCTGACACATTTTCAAGATGGAGACAAGCTGGGCTCATCTGCAGAGAAGCTAAGTGTAACTGTATCCTTGGTGCATATTTTTGCAACGCAAAGGAAAAATAATGCTCCTCAATGACTTAAAAGTTTCCCATTTCTCCCCAACACTAGACATGAACTAAAATGGTGTGAAAGCTGTACCCCAACACCTAGCAAGTATCCATATAGCATGGCTGAAGATTCACAGAGAGAACTTCCCACACTCCGAATCCATCTATTTCTCATTGAAATCATTCTCTTTGGGATTTTGCCCTCTTTTGTCAAGGCTAAATCTCTTTGAAACTCCCATCTATTGCCTCTAGTTATCTTTCCTGGGAAGAACAAGTATAATCTTTCTTTCACATGAAGAAGGCCATCAAATATCACCAGACAAACAGAGGCCTTTTTCCTCCCTTCCTCCACTTAAGGTTTCTTTCCTCCAAGCTAAACTCCACAAGTTCTTTCAACCAATCCTTCCATGGTATGATCAAGATACCAGTCTCCATCCTGGTCACCCTTCTCTGGATGCTGTCCAACTTGCCTCTCTAACATTCCAGATGTGGGTTAATAAAGACAAGCCCAGGAGTCCTGATACTATGTCTCTTAACGTTGTCTAAGATTTTATAAGCTTTTTTAGCTACCATCTTTCATATCCCCAGCGTGATGGATCCTGTGGAAGATTTACAAGAAGACAAGACTAGAAAATTATAATATGGGGTATGATTTCTACTATTGAAGACAGTGATAACATTGATGAAATTACAGATTCGCTGAAGAAAAAAAAAGGAATATCATCTTATTGATTAATACTTCGTTTGTAGTTCTTAGACCCCCAGATCATTTTTCAGATGAAGTACTTTCTAGCCATGGCTCCTGATTTTGTACCTAACACCATATCTTGGGCTACTTTTTATCTGTACTCTAATTTTCATCTTATTAGATTCAGCTCAACATTACTGTTTGTCCTGGTAAATGGCTGGACTCGGAATTTTCTTGTAATCAGATGGCTTCACTGAGGCAGTCATCTCCTAGCATCAGGGCCAATCTGTTGAACAATAAATATTGCTAAGGGAACTGACTTGAATGTGAGTTTGCAGAAATATGTATTGTGTGCCTAATGATGGCTACTTAGTTATTAACCAAAACTGTCTTTTCTTCCACTCATCTTCTGAAGATCATAGACATTTCATAAAGAATTAACTTGAGGTCAGTGGAGACAGATAGGCTCATGTAACAGAAAGAGCACTGGAACCTAAGGCGAGGGACTGCCATGTTTCACTGCCAGTTTGATCTATTGATTCATTGTAAGTTTCCTAAAGGCAGGAACTACAGCATTTCCTCACCATTTTTCCCCAGTGGCTCCAGCATACCTAATACTTAATGCTTAAACCTTAGACCCAGTGCACTCTGAAGCCCATGGATTGAACAACATTAGGTTCCTCCACTCAGTGGTTGCTTTTGGACCCTTCTGGTTTAGAGTGAGGGACGAGAGTAACAGTTTCTCTTCCAAACAATAACCCTGAGGCTCCTGTCCCTCCTAGAGTGATTTATCTATTTTTTTCTTTTCAGTGAAAGGGGCCATCCCCACGACTACTTTTAAAGAGGTCTGTTCACTGAAAGGGCATTACCTCATTTTAAGTGAGTACCTAAAAAGACCTTAGCCTAAAAGGCCAAGGTCTCCCATTACTTCCTGGGCTGTCTCCAGTCATCCTGATGAATATCTGGTCCCTGGATCAGATGGCTCAGGAGGAGAAGTGAGGCTGGTGACCTTACACAGCCCTCCCTCCCCTCAAAACAAAGTCAAGTGCAAGTCATGTCATCATTTCTCTGATGTCATGGTCCTCTTTCAAAACAGAGGATGAACACAACAACTTAATGCTCGTTATCGCTGAGTGAAGAAAACTTCACTCGGAATATTAGCCTTGTGACTTGTGGCTTTGGAAAAGTTGCTTAGTCTTTCTAGGTCTCAGTTTTTTTATTTCTAAACTGAGGATGTTGGACCAGATGGTCTCAGTGAGGTACTTTCTAGTTTCAAATCCTGGGATTCAGTGAGCCTCAGTTTCTGCATTTACTGAACAATTTAGCATGGCACATTAGCTCTATAGCATTGGATTTGTAGTTGGGAAGACTTGCCCTAGGGGTGGCTAATAATTTAATTTGGTGAATTTATATGAAGAAAGAAAAATAAGGAAAAAGAGTACACTAAGGAAGAAAGGTAGGAAAAAGAGTTAGAACTTACTATTTCATATAATCAGGATGTGAAGACTATGCCAACATGGAGGAAGGGGAAGTAGGCACTTTGCCAGAACTGAACAGAAGACAGTTAAACCCAAATAAAATAAAAGAGTTTGCACTAAGTAAATAATAAAACCAAACAAGGAATCATCATGAAGAAGCAGAAACAAGGACAGTGAGGTTGAAGAGGGTGGACAGAACAAGAGTCAGATGTCAAACAAACATCAACTTAAGAAAATGGATCATGAAGGGGAGAATTAAAATGATAGAAAGGGCAAAATCTTGTAAATGAGATCTGAGGGGATAAAAAGAAATGATGGTAGAATGGAAGAAGATTTCTCATTAGTTGAACACACACTCATGTTCACTAGCTTCCTCACTGTAAAAAGAAAAAAAAAGTGGGGGCCAGGGGATACGTTCTTGCACTTTGCCAAGTCTACGCCCAGTGAAAAGCACAGTTCTTGGCAACATAGTAAGGACCTAATGATTTTCCCCTCTTTCATTTGTAACACTACTGAATTATTAGGAAGCGAGGGTGCAGGTGGCAAACAATAATTTTCACTGCCCCTCCCTTACCCGCTTTGTCCCTGGAGATGTAATCAATCACACCCTGTTACATTAAACAACCAGCTCATTTTAAGTTTAAGAGCAATATATTGGCCCATCAAGTCTACAGGTTCTTCCTGTGCTCCTTCAGGGAATTTCTAGTAAATGAAAAGTCTGTACAGCCACAACCGCTCAAATCCCCCGGTTAGAAATTTCTAACATTTAGACGGAGGTGTTGTTTTGTTGCCTAAATAAGAATTTACATTTTCTCTAGCTAATCCCTCTGAGAGTTGAAGCAAAGATATGTAACAACATCTGCTACTAGATAGTCACTGGTAGGATAAACTGGAAGAAAAAAAGGTCTTTTTTCTTTTTTTAAAAATTTATTTTATTTTTAATTTATGGATAAAACTAGCATTTCCATAACACAGCACAATAAAAAAAGATTATTGTACACGAAACTGCAAATCTACTATATACAACTTGCTATCCCTTTCAAATATACAAGAAAATTATCATGTAAATTTCTTTTATTTTTTTCTCTTTTTTCTCTTCCCCAGAGATGGCTATATATCTATGTATGTGTGTGTGTGTGTGTGTGTGTGTGTATAATGTGTGTAAATATAAATATATGTATATATATGTAAAATTATTATAAACATACTATTTATCAGTTCTTTCTCTGGATACAGATGGCATCATTCTTCATTTGTCCTTTATACTTAATTTGGATATTTATAATAGACAAAATAACGTATTTTGAACAGATCTTTTCTTGGAACTTCCCTTAACCCTTAAGTTACAACTAATGGTTTCAGCACCAATCTTTGGCTCAGAGATGCTTGCAAAGATCATGGCCTTCTGCACTCTCTCCCCTCTTGGTTATAACTTAGTCCGATTGTTTCTTTTGTCTTTTGCCTATGAGTCCTATGCTGTCAGTCTTTTTTTGGCTTAGATCTTGATCTCCCTATGCTTCCCTCTCCACTGTCATACCCTCAAATCACTAATTCTAAATTAACTCACTGAATTTAAACAAACCCCACCAGGCCAAACTCCTTAACAATTCAGAAGTCCAAGGAGGGAGTCCAGGACTTGTTCATACCTGGTTTACGTTTCAGGTTAATCTGTTCAATCTAGGTGTGTTCTCACTAATAAAGGAATCCCTATGTGGGGCTGGCTTGAGTGTCTCAATCAACCCCACTATTTTTTAATTAATGTGCTTTTATCAAAGGCAGCTAAGCAGCACAGTGAAAAGAGTATTGGAAGATTCATCTTTCTCAAGTTCAAATCTGGCTTCATTGCTAGCTGTGTTACCTTGGGCAGTCACTTAACCCTATTTGCCCCAGTTCCTCATTGGCAAAATGAACTGAAGAAGGAAATGGGAAACCACTCCGGTTTTTTTTTTAACCAAGAAAACTGCAAATGGGGTCACAAGGAAGGAACACAACTGAACAACAAAGGACAAGAAACCTATCCATATTGGCATCCCAGAATAGAGTCTGTTGGGCATTTTTTCCCTGAATACGTGCAGGTCTGTGACTCCTGGTATTAAAACTCCCTCCATCAAAGCAGATCTCAATAGCTAAGTCCGTGATTAATGGGGATAAGTCTAGGAAAATACCCAAGATACGCTGAGATTAAGTAACTTGCCCAAAGTTGCAAAGTTAGTGAGAAAAAAATATGAATTTTACCTTTCTATAACAAGCCCAGTATTATATCTATTACACCAAGATACATCTCTCCAAATGAAAACAACAGTCCTATAGAACACACACACGACACACATATATATGTATATATATACATGCATACACACAAAAAAAAAGAATGAATTTTTCAAATATTTCCCATGCATTCTGTATGGAGCTTTCCCTTTCATTCTCTAATATTCAAGCTCCTTGAGGGCAGGGGACTATATCTTTTTTTCTAATCTTTCTACATCAATTATCTATCATAGTGCCTACTAAGTGCTCAATAAAAGTAATTCATTAGCACCAAAAAAGCAAAAGTCTTTTTTTCCTTCCCATCCCTCCAAAAAAGGAGTGCATGTGTGTGTGTGTGTGTGTGTGTGTGTGGTGGAGGGATGTTTTTTTTCTTTTCTCTCTAGGCATTTTAACTATCCTTCTCCTATTTTTATTTTGAATCGTATATGCCAATCATTTTCTCAACAGATTTATTTTTGCTCCCAGTGTCTGCCTTTGGTTTTCTCCCTTATGCCTTTCACAATGCAGCTGACACTTTAGTCCTAACAGGAATAAACAGGCCAAACAGAGAGCATCAGAAAAATTCAACTCTTCCTTCCACTCAAACCTGATTTTCTCTATCCATGCTTGCCAATGATTGAGGACTGCTTCCAAATTATTTCACTTTAAAAGTGACAGAGAAAAATGCAGTTATTTTCAGAAATAAAATTCAAACCACTTACAAAATGACTCTCTCTATTTCATCAACAACCTTCCTAAAAGTAATTCACTTTGCTTCTCCCTCTTAATTTAAAAGCCTATTTTTTCTTGTTTGTAAAACTATTCTTTTGTATTTGGCACAGAACCAGTGAACTACCCAGGCAGAAGGGACCTCTGGGATCACCAAGCTGAAGCCTTAGCCAAATCATGAATCCAGTCTACAATATCCTCAAGTGTAGACCCATCACTTCTGCTTAAAGACTCACTATTAACTGTGGCACATATTTGTATATTTTGGACCACGCCAATAGATAGAAGCAAATTTTTCCTTATGTTAAATCAAAAATCTATCAGCCTCTCTGTAATTTCGACCCATTAGTCCCAGGCATACCCTTCAAAGCCTAGCAGAACAAGTTTATTCCCTCTTCTCTTCAGTTGTTCCACATGGGAAAAAAAACCCTTCAAATAACAGAATTCCAATACTTGTCTCACTCCACCCCCAAAGTCTTCAATTTTCTAGGCTAAAATATCCCCAGCTCCTTCACCCATTCTTTGTATGTCCTTAGACCGTCAATACCCATCTAAGATCGCATGCAGGGTGTGTTCAGGTAAGACTAGCACCTTGGATGTGAGGGCTGCTGAGCTTTGGTCAGGTCTGCCTTTCACTTTTGGTGTCTACTTGATCTACCAAATTCTCAGTGGCTCAAAGAAGCTGGAGCATGCACAGCACCCAACCCGCAGTAAACCATTTTGGCAGATGGGTTAAACCAGGTTGCAGGTAACCAAGGGGTTTCAAACCCGTTGGTGAGTTAAGGAGTGTCTACCCCAAGCACGTGAAGACTTCCCCTAGCGAAAAGGGAAGATGAGAACAATTGATTCCAACAACCATAAAGGCAGCTGAAGCAGGTGCTGTGGAGTGCTTAGAGTCTGGTTAGACATCAAAGACACGAAAGTCAACCTCCATGTCTCCAGTCATCACCAGCTGTCTTGACTCTGTCCTTCCACTGGACTGTGATGACTCCGGAAGAAAGAGTGAGGGTGCCGACTTTGTGCAGCTCTGCCTCACTTAAATCCAATTTATGCACAAATCAAAAGATAACCCCCATACCCATTTTACCATTTTTATCTGTCTCAAAGCCCTGTGGCTACAGACAAGTGACAAAGGATACACTGGGAGCTGTAGTCACCGCCATGTACACAGGCAGCCCAGGTCATAGGGTTATCTTCACACAAGACAGTCCCTGGGTGTCTGAGCAGCTTTTTAAGGATCACACTGCTCATCTCCTGGTGTGAGGAAGGAACTAGAAAAGGTGCCCTAAAAATTGTCTGCTAACCCAACCTTGACCTGACTGCCACATGGCAGGTGAGGATCCCCATCCCACACCCCCGCAACTGGAACACAAAAAGTATCAAAACTTCTACAAAGATGTCTCCTCTCACCATCAGTATATGGAATGTGTACACCCTTATAAACAACATAAAATCCAGTAGACCTGAAAATGAATGGCTCTTATTTTGAGAAAACTCAGCAAGTATCACATCCAAATAGTACCTCTGAGTGAAATAAGGCTGGCAAATGAAGGCCACCTTACTGAAGTAAGGGTTTTCTGGAATCAGAGTTTTTCTGGAGTGACCACATTGAAGGGAATACCATAAAGCTGTTGTAAGTTTTGCAATCAAAACCAATCTAGTCAACAAGCTTCTATCTCTACCAAAGGGAATGAATGAAAATCTCGAGAAAATTTGATTGCCACTTGCAGGAAAATGCCAACTACCATCATCAGTGCTTATGCTTCCACCATAATGAACCCTGATGAGGTTGAAGAAAAATTTTATGAAGACATGGGGAGCCTTATCATCAATATGCCAAAAGAGAACAAACTTACAATTCTGGTTAACTTTAATGCTTAGAGTAGGCTCAGACTACCAGACACGGCAGGGAGAAATGGAGTTGGAAACAGCAACAGCAGTGATCATTTACTGCTGAAGACTTGTGCATTGCATGACCTTCTCATCCCCAACACTGTCTTCTATTTACCTAAACACAATAAAACTTCATGGATGCAACCCTCACAGCAAACACTGGCATTTAATAGATCACATGATCATAAAGAGAAGAGACAGACAGGATGTAACAAAGGCAACGTATGATACAGAGTACTGGACTGATCATGGACTTATCCTTCCCAAGCTAAATATTTGAATTCAACAAAAGCAACAGCCCCCAAGGCAAAATGACTACCAGAAGAATTAATGTCAACAGATTACAGCACTTCTCTGAGAAGGAACAGTTGGAATGCAAAAGTTTAGCTAATGCTGAAGTTGAGGCAACGTGTAATTGGTGATGGGGTAGCTGAAAAGGAGTGAACAGCTATGAGAGATTTTGTTGTACATCATTGCATTTGCTCATCTGGGTCAGAACACTCACACGCATCAAGACAGGTTTGACAAAAACGATGGAGAAATTTAGAAGATGCTTCATGAAAAATGAGAACTCCACAGGGTTTACCCGCAGGAGAATTAAGAAGACAGCATTTAATTCTATCAAAAGTAAAATACAAGTGAAGGTCAGAGAGATGCAGGATTCTTGGCTCAGTAAGAAGGCAAATGAAATTAATTTTATGCTGATAGTAATACTCCAAAGCACCCTTATGGTGCCCCAAAGACTATTTATGGGCTGAAGACCTATGGTGCATCTCAACTACTCAGTGCTGATGGAGCCATCACTGAGTAGTGATAAGGACATGATCCTAGAGAGAAGGACTGAACACTTCCTGTTCTCAAGAGACTGTCATCAACCAATGCTGAAATCACTTGAATTCAAATATTTACCTCAGGCTGAAGTCAAGCCCTCTCTAGCTGAAGCTCCAACTGAAGAAAAGGTTTTGAATGCCATTAGGCTCCTTTTGTGGCAAAGCACCTGGCACTGATTCTATCCCAGCTGAGATTTACAAGGTGGGATGCAAGCATATCCCAGTGCCTTGCCAGGAAACTGAATCATTTCCATTTGAATTGTCTTAGGAAAATTCTGAAGATCACCTGGAAGAATAACATACCAGACACTGAGGTCCTTTCTTGAACTAAACTGCCAAGCATACAAATTCTACTGCAAAAAGTTCAACTCCTATGGGCTGGCTTCATTGTTCAAATGCCAAACATATGCTTATCCAAAAGACTATTTTATGGAGAATTCACACAGGGCAAGCACCCATATGGTAGTCAGAAAAAGTGAGACAAGGACACTCTCAAGGTCATTCTCAAGAATTCTGGAATTGGAGGAGCCAAGATGGCGGAGTAGAAAGACTCACGAATGCTAGCTCTGAACCCACAGCCCATATATTTCCTGCAAGAAGAAGTCCTCACAAATTCTGGATCACTGCAAGGTGCGCAGAAACACAGTGGAAAAGATTTCTGTTCCAGAGAGCCCTGGAGAGCCATCCCCAGGGTCCATCGCGCCCCGGAAAGCGGAGCCCACCCCTGAGCTGGATGGCTGAGAGGAGCAGATCCGAGCAGGCTTCAGGGACGGAACCTCCGGCAGCCGGGAAGGTCCCTCCGCCCACAGACGCTACAGGTCAGTGAGAGAGACGTCTGAGCTGGCTGAGAGGGGAGCAGGGTGTCTCCATGGCTCGGGCCCCCTCGGGAGGCAGCAGCAGAGGAAGCAGCAGAGGCAGAGGCAGTGGCAGAGGCAGCACGGGTAGCCCGGGACTCCCAGAGCAGCAGGCAGAAGCTCAGGTCTCTGCATAAACCCCCTGAGGGAGCTGAGCCTGGGAGGCGGCCCTGCCCCCACCCAAGCACCAGAACTTAAGCTCACATTGAATAGCAGCTGCTCCCGCCACGGAAAGCCCTGAGGCTGGGAAACAGCATTTGAATCTCAGACCCCAAGCACTAGCTGGGCAGATCTAGGCAGGGGTGGAGAGAAATCTCAGAAGTCAGGTAACTGGCTAGGAAAATGCCCAGAAAAAGGAAGCAGAATAAGACCATAGAGAGCTACTTTCTTGGGGAAGAGATGTTCCTTCCCCCCTTCATTTCTGATGAGGAAGTACAATGCCTGCCATCAGAGAAAGACATGGAGGTCGGGGCCTCTCTATCCCGGACATCCGGGGTGGATATCCGGTGGGTTCAGGCCATGGAAGAGCTCAAAAAGGATTTTGAAAATCAAATTAGACAGGTGGAGGAAAAACTGGGAAGAGAAATGAGAGAGATGCAAGAAAAGCATGAAAAATGGGTCAATACCTTGGTAAAGGAGACCCAAAAAAATGCTGAAGAAAATAACACCTTGAAAAATAGGCTCACTCAATTGGCAAAAGAGGTTCAAAAAGCCAATGAGGACAAGAATGCTTTCAAAAGCAAAATTAGCCAAATGGAAAAAGAGGTTCAAAAGCTCACTGAAGAAAATAGTTCTCTCAAGATTAGAATGGAACAGATGGAGTCTAGTGACTTTCTGAGAAACCAAGAAATCACCAAACAAAACCAAAAGAATGAAAAAATGGAAGAGAATGTGAAATATCTCATGGGAAAAACAACTGACCTGGAAAATAGATCCAGGAGAGACAATTTAAAAATTATGGGACTACCTGAAAGTCATGATCAAAAAAAGAGCCTAGATATCATCTTCTGTGAAATTATCGAGGAAAACTGCCCTGACATTCTACAACCAGAGGACAAAATAAGTATTGAAGGATTCCATCGATCACCGCCTAAAAGAGATCCAAAAAGAGAAACTCCTAGGAACATTGTGGCCAAATTTCAGAGTTCCCAGATCAAGGAGAAAATCTTGCAAGCAGCTAGAAAGAAACAATTCCAGTACTGTGGAAATAATCAGGATAACACAAGATCTAGCAGCCTCTACATTAAGGGATCGAAGGGCATGGAATAGGATATTCCAGAAGTCAAAGGAACTAGGACTCAAACCAAGAATCACCTACCCAGCAAAACTGAGTATAATACTTCAGGGGAAAATATGGTTTTTCAATGAAACAGAGGACTTTCAAGCATTCTTGATGAAAAGACCAGAGCTGAAAAGAAAATTTGACTTTCAAACACAAGAATGAGAAGAAGCATGAAATAGTAAACAGCAAAGGGAAGTCATAAGGGACTTACCAAAGGTGAACTGCTTACATTCCTACATGGAAAGACAATATTAGTACCTCTTAAAATGTTTCAGTATCTGGGTAGTTGGTGGGACCACACACAGATGTACACACACGCACACACACACGTACATGCATGCACGCACACACACATACACACAAGCATGCACACACAGAGACAGAGAGCACAGAGTGAATTGAATAGGATGGGACCATATCTTAAAAGAAATTAAGGTAAATGGTGAAAGAGAAATGTAGCGGGAGGAGAGAGGGTGAAATGGAATAGGGTTAATTATATCTCATTCAAGAGGCAAGCAGGAAACTTTTTAGTGGAGGGAAAAAGAGGAGAGCTGAGAAAAAAAACATGAAGTTTACCCTCATCACATTCGACTAAAGGAAGGAGTAAAATGCACACTCATTTTGGTATGAAAACCTATCTTACAGTACAGAAAAATGGGGAAGAAGGAGATAAGCAGGGAGGGAGGGATGATGGAAGGGAGAGCAATGGAAGAAGGGAGCAATTTGAGGTTAACACTCTTGGGGAGGGACAGGATCAAAAGACAGAATAGAAACAATGAGGGGCAGGATAGGATGGAGGGTAATTCAGTTAATCTTACACAACATGACTATTATTGAAGTCATTTGCAAAACTACACAGATATGGCCTATATTGAATTGCCTGCCTTTCCAAAGGGAACGGGTGGGGAGGGAGGGATGGGGAGAATTTGGAACTCAAAGTTTTAGGAACAACTGTTGAGTATTGTTCTTGCTACTAGGAAACAAGAAATACAGTTAATGGGGAATAGAAAGTCACCTGGCCCTACAGGACAAAAGAGAAGATGGGGACAAGAGAAGGGAGGGATGACAGAAGAGAGGGCAGATTGGAGATAGGGAAAATTAGATTGCTTGGGGTATTGGGGTGGGGGAGGGGAGAAATGGGGAGAAAATTTGGAACCCAAAATTTTGTGAAAATGAATGTAAAAAGTTAAATAAATAAATTATAAAAAATAAATGAAAAAATTCTGAAATTGATTGTGTGACATGGGAGACACTGGCACAGGACCACCCAGCTTGGTGTGCCTTCATCAAAGGAGGTGCTGTGCTCTATGAGCAAAGGAGAATTGAAGTGACTCCATCCCAAATAGTCTCACATGGACTATTTGTGCTCAATCTGTAGTAGAACATTCCGAGCTTGTACTGGTCAGACACACTAACATAGAGATTTCATTCTGGTCCTCTTTGACAATGGACAACAACCAACCAACCAAGTATGTCATGTTTAGACTATCAATATCCTGTCTGAATCACCAAGAACCAAGCCTAAGTTTCCAGTGGTATGACCAAGGCAAAGTACAAAATGATTATTACTTTCCTGAGTCTAGACCAGGACTTCTTAATCTTAGGTCTGCGACCTTTTTTAAAAAATAGTTTGATGATTGCATTTCAATATAATTGGTTTCATTTGTAAAACCATTTCACTTTAGGTGTTTATAAACTTTCTGAAAATAGACTTCCTATTTTTCATTATTCATCAGATGCCAAAGGAGTCCAAAACTCAAAAAGCTTAAGAACTCATGCTCTAGATTATAACCAAACATCATATTAGCTTTCTTCTTCTATAATAACACAATGACCTTGCAGTCCTATAAAATCTCCAAGTCTTTATTACAAGAAGTATTTGCTAGAGACTTTCCAGAATTGGCATCTTCTTGCTTAATATGTTATTTCCAGCTTTTCTTCTTTAGAGGGTGGGGGGTAGCTTTAACTCTCAAGCAAGTCTCTCCTAAGTCATTGTGCTCCTATCTGATAAGGCCACCTCCTATTCCCATTATTTATATGTAACAGCTGAAAAAGCTTGGAAACCAAGAAGAGATTCAGGTCTGTAGCAACACCTTAGGTTTAAGAACCTGAGGAAGAAAAAGAAAGAGGAAAGGAAGAAATAAAGAAAAAAAGGTGAGGATAAAAGAGCATCATCTGTAATGGTGCTAAGAAAAGTTTGGTTTAGAGACAGAGACAGAAAAAAGACATACACACACACAAAATATTAAAAAGAAAAGGAAAACTGGTTTCCTTTTATCTTCTTCAGAAGTAGTAATTCTCCCACCTCTTCCCACTTCAAACATCACAATCACCTAAAAAGAAAAGTCATTGGAACTTCCAAAACACTCAACCCCACCAAAAAGATTCTTTTACCTAAAGATTTGCTAGCTAAGATATGAGCAGAAGAAGATCAAGGCATGGCACAGAGTAGGTTCTGAATAAGACTATGTGTGGGTAACTCAACGACTGCTATTCTCCAGATAACTGTACAACGATATGCTACATTCCTTTACTAGGCAACATATAGCTGACCTGTGGAATTGTCTGCTCGACTCCTGGGTTGTGTTCCAGTTTACTGTTACATCCTTTGCCAAAAAAAGCAAGCTCACTAGCAACTTAAAAATGCAACTTGGAAGACGCTTAAGATCCTGCTCAATCCCACTGGCACCTGGACTACATCAATGATAAGAGCTAAATCCAGGGAGACAAAAAGAGGTAGGAGGATAAAGAGGTAGGGGAAGGGGATGCTATATGCATAAGATCTTTGCTTCCATTCTGCCCTACGAGATTTGAAATATTTTTCACTTGCTAATGGATGAGGGAGGCTGCTCTGCATTTCCTTTTCATCTCCTGCTCTTTCCACTTGAGAAAATGATTTCTAGCAATTATTCATTATAAATCCATTACAGTAAAACAGTCTTTATTGCTTAGCTTCAATTATCCTAAGTAAGCATTTCTCTTGCTGTAATTTTTAAAAGAATGTGGATGATTTGTGGGAAAGGCACTGGCCTGGAAAGTCAAGAGACTTGATCTCTAGGTCTTATCCCTAGAACTAGTCAGCTATGTAGCCCCCAGGCAAATCATTCAGTTTCTTCATCTTTAACATGACTGACAATAAGACATTCTAACAAGCCTGAAGCAATTGATCGATCTTAACCAAATCTAGTATTTTTTAGTTTACCCAGGCTAGAGAAATTCAGGCTTATTAAAGCTGCCTAGCCAAGACAAAATAGTCTCCAGTCCAGGTTGCTGTCCACAATGAATTACCACGATGACCATTTAGTGAATGTCTCTGACTCTCCCTCCATTATGAAAGCACTAGCAAGAAGGAATGAAGTTTTTTCCCCTAATCCCTTTTTTGGGACACTTAAGAACAAGATAAATTTTGATCTGAAAATTGATCTTCAGGTGTTTGCTTGACTATCTGGTTATAAAAGAGATCTTTATTTAGGGGTTATTTTGAGTTTAGAGACAGTGTTATTTTAAAAAGAAAAAAAGGGCATCAATGAGTCATTTTTTAAATATACTTTTATTCTGAACTTAAACACCTCTCCCAATGACCATTTCTA
The DNA here is from genome assembly GCA_023548195.1 of Bettongia penicillata ogilbyi. NCBI lineage: Eukaryota > Metazoa > Chordata > Mammalia > Diprotodontia > Potoroidae > Bettongia > Bettongia penicillata. Next base: position 602,461 of record JAJHZJ010000666.1, on the reverse strand, counting down.
TATACACGATAGAACAGAAAAACATAACTGTACATGATATTGTAGAGCTCTATAACATGCAGATTGCTTTTAAGTAAATTCAAATTCAATCTGCAGCTTTCAAAGCTGTCTTGCCTTTCTGTCCTTCTGTTTCCTTCAATGAATCATTTATTTGTTAAGCATTCAAAGAAGGGCAATGTTGGAACTATAATGATAAATTTGAAATACACTTTTGAAAAACCCTTGTGATAGAATCCGAATAAAGCTGCCCCCAGCTCCAATATTCTAACTTCCTTATAGGCCCCACTGAGCAGCTAGCCCACTTCCCCGACCTAGACACTCACCCCAACACACACTTAATATCCTAACTTTTCATATATGTCTCACTGCTCACTCGAACAACAGGTGTGTCCATGAACTCATATTTCTCACAGAAACAGCAGGTGTATCCACATATGAGATCCCTAGCTCTAGCTAGCCACGGCCCCCAGACATGCTCCTCATCTTTCTCACAGAAACACCAGATGTGTCCATGCACTCAAGCACAACCACATCCATCTAGTCTCAGAAAAGATCACAATACTCAGCCAATCAGAGAGCAGCACCATCAGGATGCCAAACAGGATGTGAACCCCAAAACAATAGAGGGGACTTTCCCTAAGTAAGCGCTTGCACTGTAATAGCAAAAGCTGTCCTTCTGGTGAACTTGTGAGGTAGAGAGACTTATTATAATATCATTATCACACATACATATCCCCCAAAGGGTTTTTCTGTATGTAATGTAGGTGATCTCATGTGCAGTTCCACTGTGGCTGGGACCCCTCCCCTATTACTTAATCTCTTAACAAACCTTGCCTTTTTAATATCATAATTTCTGTTATGTAATTGCATCTTTACCCTATAAAAATCTATCTTGCTTTCTCTAAAGTTGCTGGTTCCTCTTGGAACTTAACCCACTTCATGAGAGGCATCGATCTCAATAAATGCCTATACTTAGACTAGAGGTGGTCTGACTCTGAATTCTTTGAGAAGGTTCTACCACAATACAACATGAAGCCACAACCCTACTTGTTGGAGATTCGTGGTTTCACATGCAGGTTTATTTTTCTGTTCTTTGTAGATGTTGGCAAAGTTCATAATAATTGAAAGAAAACTTATTTTTTTAAAAATCTTTCTTTGGGTCCAGGGGCAGTTCCAAATCAAGTACATGAGAGAATAAACTCAAGGATTGTACCACTTAACATTTTGAACCTAAAAGTTGCCAAATTAATATTCTGGTGAGAGCAGAATAAATCCAGGGACTGCTGGTGAATGAACAGTAAAACTGCCCATTGTATTTGATAACAGAGAAGTCATTGCTAGACCTGCTGGAGTCAGCTCAAACTGGAAACTGTCAAATTCTCAGTGTGAACGTTTACACCTGGAAATCAGCAAACCTACGAATCAAGGTTTGGTTTGTGGCTTAGCTGATTGTCTAGACTTAAAAAAGTGACAGAGAAAATTTTAATGCAGATTAAACATAAAAATATGCTGTATCTGCATTTTTTCCCCTGGAGAACTGGTTGTTAAGCATTTACCAGTATACCAGTATTAGTGACCTAAGTACAATTTTAATAGAACAGCAAGGAAAGAAACTCAAGTGGAAGGAGGCATCATGCACAGAAAGTTTTCTGTAGAAGTCTGGCATTTAAAAAAGGAAAGAAATGTCTCAGAAGAATTGAAAAAAATAGGATTTTTGGTTGAGAGAGATTTTTCCTTTCAGGGGGCCTCAATTTACAAGTTGGACCATCTGTTTCAAATGTGGGATGGGAGCAAAGGGGAAATGAAGTAGTAGGAAAATGAAACAGCTACTATAGGGAATGAGATGTAAAAATCAATATCTCATCAATCCTTCAATTTCTGCAGCAGCAAGAGGCCAACTGAGATCAGACAACAGATTTATAGTAGATGAAATCAGCAAGATTGTCCTAAGTTCAGACAGAATTAGTAGCCTAGGAGAAGGATGCTCATTTTAGCCAGTATAAAACTGGAGGAGGAATAAAAGAAAAGGCTAGCAAATATAAAGTGTAATCCTTATTTCCCTTACCTCCCCTTTAGGAGACTGGTATTGGTATCACGGCCCAGAAAGGAGATGTCACTGGAACACTGTGGGAAGTCAGTAAATGCTTTCTGTGCGTAAATGGGATAATCTTCCTTGTCTGGGTTAGTATATTCAAAACCGCAAACAAAACTTAGTGCTACATTTGCATGACTTAAATTAGCTATGAAGATATTTTCTCTACTGGAGTATTAAATGCAACTCTTCTCTAGTGTCTCCTGTTACTTGCCACCAGGTGTCTGTAAGGTGTATGTAGAATGTGCCCAACCCTTCCACTGGGCCTTCTGAAATGCGAATCCATAATTTTCAAATTTCCTCTTATCTTAGATCATTTTCTTCCTTGTTCCTCTGATCTTTTGGCACTCACTAAGAATTAATTACTTCATCCTCATGATGCCACATTCCTGGTCAGTCTTTTTAGGACTAACTAGGCATTCATTCATCCCCTAGTCTCCTCAGTTGTAGTGGGGGAGCCATAATATTCCTTTGTTCCCATTGCTACATGTAGACTAGGGGTGGGGAATCTTCTGGCCTGGGAATTTGTTCTGTGAAGTTTGGATTCAGTCAAAGGGTCACACTTGAGGACCTAGAAGGCCACATGTGACCCATTCCTGGGAAATTCCCACTCGCTCTACAGGGAGTGTCTAGATCAGGGATGGGAAACTTGGGGTCATTCAGCAACCTCTCCTCTTTTGAGGTTCATGTAATCTAAAATTGTCACCCATTCCAGATCATGGTAGCCAATATCTACCAACACCCGGACTATTCTCTCTCCTATCTCAATGGATTCAGTGCCTGTCTTCCTCTCCACCCCAAATACTGCTATCACTGAGTTTATTGTTCAGTAGAGCAAAACAGCACATCAATAGATATTATAATGCTAAATTATATTTTAAACGCATCAGTTTTTTTAAGTTTTCTATGTAAGGTTTGAAGGATGAAAGGAATCACCAAGGATGCAGAAAAGCTTCCAGAAGGAATTTGAGTTGGACTTTAAAGGATGGATAGGAATTCACAAAGTAAGAAGCTATGAATGAAAGTCATTTCAGGTGAAAAAAAAACCAGCACAAGCAAACACATGGGACATGAAATAATGGGGCATTTCAGTTTTGCTGAAACAAAGTACATATAAGACAGGACTATGAAATAAAGCTAGAGTGACCAAACCACCAAGAATCTTGAATAAGTTTTACTATTGGTAAATCATTGAAGGTTTTGGAACAGTGATATGACCAAATATGTGTTTAAGGAAGCAGAGTATGGCAAGTAGGGTAAAAGAATGATGGGAAGAGGGATAAGGTGGAAGCAATAAGACCTGTTGCAATAGCCTCTAATAGATCAGGTAAGTTGAACCTATACAAGGATGGCAAGAACACATAGTATTAGGCAGGTAGAGAAAATATTGCAGAAATAGAACTGATTGGACTGAGTGTGGTAAGTGATGGAATAATCTAAAACATCAAGACTTCAAACATGGGACAATGGGAAAATGATAGTATCAATTTCAGAAATTGGCATCATAAAGAAAAGCAGGTTTGGGGGAAAAGAACTGATTTGGATTCTGCCAGGGTTGAAGGGGTGGCCAGATGAAAATATTTTCTGTAGGTACTTGAAAATTCACTTCTGGAGTCCTGAAGAGAAGGCAGGGCTATAAAAAAGACATGGGAGTCCTCTCCATACAGGGGAGAGTTGAAGTTATGGGAATGAAAGAGATAGTCAAGGAAGAGGGAACGTTACGAAACTCAAGAAAGAGAGAAAGTTCAGAAACATCCATCTTATAACAGCCAACAGTTAAATAAAGAAGATAGTTTCCTTAGAAAAAGACCATTTGGAGAGATAAAAGTTGAACTGGAGAGTGTGTTGTCCTTGAAGTCAACAGAGAAGATAGTCAATATATGCTGGAGAGAGTTCAAGGAAGAAAGAAACACAAAGATATATTGATTAGGAAGTTATTGTGGGTCCTTTGAGAAAGGAGAAAAAATGTTGATAGAGAAGTCAGATTTTTTTATTAACTAGAAATTGGACATAGGGATGAACTAAATAAGATAAAAATTTAATAGGCATAAATGTTCACAAATGTACCTTGAGTTTAAAAAAAAACTTTACAGGATGGAGAGATATAGCAAGATATTATTTTGTTACATTAGTTTGTTTTGTTACATTAGTGTGTCTAAAAATCAACATCTGGGCGGGGACAGGGGACTTTAAAGAAAGATCTGGAATGTTTAAGCCCAAGAAGAGAAGATTTGAGGAAAATATGTTAGTTGTCTTGTACAAAGGATGACCTTAATAAATGTTGTCTGAGCTGAATTCCTACTGGGCACCCAACTTACACATGAATATCAATGGATCTGTGATTTTAATAGAAGTCGTATTTTACCTATTAGTTAAAAGCAGAGATTCTTACCTTTTCTATGTCATGTACCCCTTTGGAAGTGAGAGGAATGAAAAACCTGAGACAGTTTCTGGGTAATTAATAATCAATTGGTTAAATTGATGGTCAGTGGTTTCTCTCCCTAATTAAAGACAAAGCTATGAAGAGACTGGAAGTCTTAATATTTTTGGAAAAGGGAAGTGCCCTTGACAGGTGAAAATCAACCCTGACAGGTAGCCATTTAAATAAGGTGGGCTAAAATTCTTTAGCTCCTCCTGCTGAGAAGGTAGCTTGATCATGAGATTCAGCTGCTTTCAGCAAACTGGACAGAGGAATCCATCTCTACCCAGAACACTCTGGGCATGTACCCCAGGATTAGGGCATACTGTGTCAACCATGCCTTTCAGAGACTGACTGAGGGACCTACAGGGTTTGGTCCCTGAATGAGGAAACAAAAAGCCTAGATCCTAATTAAAAGTGTACTATATATGCATGTATATATATATATATATATATATATATATATATATATATATATATATATATATATATATATAGAGAGAGAGAGAGAGAGAGAGAGAGAGAGAGAGAGAGAGAGAATAGAATAGAAAATAATAATGTCTTTCAACAGTTTGGTGACGCCTAGGGACCCCTTCTTAGAATCATGTTTTTAAATGCATAAAACACATAAGATTATGAAGTTCGATTGTACTGCAATAGTTATCAGATTTTAAACAAATGGAGTTCTGACTCTGTTCTACAGTTGACTATTCTTAACAACCTATTTTACAAAGTTAGTTATTTTGAGGCACAAATAAGTTGCCCAGGATCACACAGCTAATACAAGAGGTGGTATCAGAGTCCAAATAGAGACCTTACTCCAAGCCCAGCACTCTACACACAAACAAATCTGCCACGAAAATAAAGTGGCATTAAAATAAAACAGTACATAAATATATTAAAATTAAATCAAACATAGCCTTATTTGGTCACTCACAAGAAGAGTGGGAATATACAGTACAGTTGTTTAAGCAGATAGCAATAATCATTGGCCTTAGAGAGGCACAGGATAAACTCCAAAATTAATCTCCAGTCCCCGCCCGCCCCCCCCCCCCAGTCTTTTTCTCCTATAAAGCACAAACACAAATTTTAAACTGCTTGCTAGGTATTGGAAGTCAGTGGTTTTTCTGACGCTGAAGTTCCAGAACTTTAGATATAGCATGGTAACCACCCGAGAGGGGCTCTGAAATAATGACTGTCAGGACTTAACTTCACAGAGAGCTACAAAACTGGCAATAAGGTAGAAGGGTGAGTGTTGGTTGGATATCACAGTGAGGAGGTGGGGATAGACCATGCTCAGAGCACAGAGCAAAGTGGAGTGAGCGCTGGCACTGTACTCCGGCTCTCAGCTAACATTTTTCACATAAAGTGCCACCTCCATGGTCCAGTCCAGTAGGTTCTTTGCTACGGAGATGAGAAAGAGGAGAAGGGAGAGTTATTGCTTTAGAAGGAAGGCAAATGAGAAAGAGGGAAAGCAGCGGGTTAATAATGTGGCTCAACATTGTGCAATTATCACCTTTGAGAGACTTAGCTCTTCTCAGCAACATAATGATCTGAGACAACACCAAAAGACCCAAGATGGAAAATGCTATCCACATCCGGAGAAAGAACTATGAGGTCTGAATGCAGATGAGAGCATACTATTTTCACCTATTTTGTTTTTTCTTTCTTTCCCCTTTTGTTCTGATTCTACTTTCACAATATGACTAATATAGAAATGTGTCTAACATCATTGTACAAGTCTATGAGATTGCTAGCCGTCTTGAGGAGGGGGAGGGAAGGGAAGGAGGGAGAAAAAATGGAACTTAAAATCTTATAAAAGTGAATGCTGAAAACTATCTTTACATGTAATTGGAAAAAATGAAATATTATTAAATGGGGGGGGGGAATAATGTGTTTCAAGTCTTTGTTCTAGGTTTTGTGGAAGGGTGGGCTTTCATGGGTCCAAGATAAACGACAGGGCCAAAAAAAGTATCGTGGAGGGAACTTAAATCTTAAATCTCCAAGGCTGCAAATCGCCTGACCAAACTTTACGGAAAGAGTGCAAAAGGAGTCAAATAAGAGCTGAGGGAGAAGTAAGATGACCAGAAATCAGGCCCACTGCGTGGCGCTGAGCAGGAGGGATGGGCGCACGGCTAAGTGCTCGCGCGGGGCACTCACCCAGCAGCAGCAGCTTCAGCTCCCTGCGCGCATCTTTCTTGTCCCTGCGCAGCTGCCGCTCGATTTCGGCGCTGATGCGCTGCGACTCCTTCTCCTCCGCGGACAAGCAGCAGCAGCCGGCCATGGTTTCGCGGTGCCCCCTAAGGATGGATCACCCGGGTGGGGGACCACACTTACGACTTCCTCCTGATTTTCTCCCCGAAAGTGGTTTCTCCTCCTCAGCCTTTCCAATACCAACCTGATCGAGAGAGGAATAGACAAGGAAGGGTTTAGTTGGAGAAGGGAGGTCCCTTTTCCCTCGAAAACGCGTTCCCAGTGCTAACTCTCTGGAAGGGGTTTCTTTCTGGTTGACAGTTCTTCCCGAGGGCGAGGATCGCTCCTCAGCAGCACAAGCAAGGCAGAGGCAGGGTTCCCTGAACTTGGGGATGCCAGCGTCCGCACACAGCGCGCTCTCTGCTCGCGCCCCGAGTTCAGATACCCTGCGTTTCTGTGTGATTGTGTTCCGAGGAGATCCCAGAAGGAGGGGGTTGGCTCCCTCCAAACTCGAGGGCGGCTTTTTGTGTGCGCCGGAATAGGTGGACCTAGAGACGGGGCCGCGCTGGGAGGAGAGGGCGCAACTCACGCGCAAAGTTGGGGAGGAGCTGCCCGGAGACCCCGAGAGCGCTGGCCACAGGCTGCGGTGGGGGAGAAGGGGGCAGCTGCTGCAGGGCCCCGGGGGAGCGGACTGGCCAGGGAGAGTCAAGCCCCCAGAGCAGAAGCCGCTGTTCCAGCGGGCAAGGTCCGAGGGAAAGATTTCTGGTTCCTGCTGTGCGCGGCTGAGGAGAAGGCGGAGCGTCCGCGATCACTCCTCTGCAGCTTCTGATTTCGAGCTGGACACCCCGGGCGAATGGCGTCCGTTGGCTACGGAGTAGGTCCCAGTGGGGCTGATTAGGGTGGCAGGTGGGGACCTGCTGGTGTCTGCGCTCCTAAGGGGTGCAGGAGCTTTCAGAGGGTTGGCGCAAAACCCTGTAGTGCCCGCGCTCCCTTCCTCAGCAAATCCGGCTTCTGACAGGTGAGGGAGTTTCCACAATTCCCCAACAGCTGAGAAGGCTGGGGAAAGGTGAACGCACGAGGAGCAGAGCCAGAGTTCTTGTCCTCCCTTGGGAGGGAGGCTCCCCAGGCTTCTTCCGTTCCCTAGCTAATTCTCCCTGGATGGACAAAGCTCCCAGATCGCTTGTGTAGACAACCACAGGGTCCCTCCAACTGCTGTTTGAGAAGTGGTAAAAACTCCTCGGTGATAGAGTCGCCTCTGCTGGGTTCGACTCAAGTAGTTAAGGGAAGGTGCGTGTAAATATCATCTCAGGATCCGTCCCACCCCCACCGGATTTGAGAGAGGGCTTTCAGGGGACAGAGGAAATGGAAACTGATGGATAGTTTGCATATTTTAGCATAGAAAAAAAGCCTTCTGGAAATTACAGCATCTGAGCAACACCTGATGATTCCTTAATTCAAAGCAGCTGTTTGACACAGACCACTTTAACAGTCTGTCTATATGGGTTATTTTATATGAAGACTATATAGTTTTGTTTTCACGTACTTTTATGGATATTTATGACTATATATATTTGCATGTGTGCAACTGTATACTGTAATCCAAGAATAATTTATGGCTATTGATGTATACGTGTGTCTGCCTTTTAAAACTCTTCTATTCAACTAAGAAATGCAATGTGATGTAGTAGCTAGATGGCCGGCCTGGGAAGCCAGAAGAGCTGTGTTCAAGTTTTGCCTCGGACACGTTGTAGTTAGGAACCAAAGTTTGACTTATTTAAGCTTTCTGTGCCCCCAAGTAACGGTCTAAAGCATTGTTATAGATAGGCTACCTAATCTGCAGAGGAGGTGGGATTTCCACACCAGGATTCACTGAAACTGATAAAAATCACTGGCCAAGAACATACAAAAAAGTCAAGTCTAAAAGGTAGAATGCATTTTTTTGACATTGTTTTTGCCATGCACCAGACTGAGGCATTAAGAACAGGTACAGCGAGAGGGAAGAGACAAGTAGAAAAGAAAATGTGAGGAGATTGATGTCTTCAATAACTGAAGTTTCTATTACCTCAAGTCTTTGAGTCAACATTTCCACTGTAAACATTTTGTAGCGGCAGACAATTAGGTGGTGGTGCCTAATTAATAACAGGCAAACGTAAGTTTAGAAGACTTATATCTTTTAATCATTGATAATTGGGCAGCATGTTCAGTGAAATGAGTTGCATGTCTTTTTTATAGAGCATAAAGAACTTGGCAAGGTAGAGCCATTTTGCTGCAGGGTTGTACTGTTTATTTTACAGTCCAAAGAATGTAAACTAGTCACGCATTAAAAACTTATTATGTGCATGCATTATTAAACTTTTGCGGCTTATTTCTCCCCCTTTTACCATAGCAGAAATAGACTGCTGCTAACAGTGACCCCTACAGGAAAGTTGTCTGACTGAAACTTAATCAAGTCTAGACTGCTGGCTGTGTGCTAACCACATATTTTTACTTTTTACATTTTTTTACATTTTGCATTTGTGCTATGGACTTCTAGAACTGTCAAATTGCTTTATATTCAATGGGATTAAAAAACAAAATCCCAAGAAAAAACTTGATGTCTGCTCAGAAAACATTTAAGAATTTTCAGCCATCTATACTATATGCTGCCAGAAATATACAACAAAAAACATCCAAGATAGGCGGTAGTATTTCAGTTCATTTTAACAAGCATTTATTATTTCAAAAGATGTGAATGAATTTGTGGAAAGATCACAGGCTTGGGGAATCAGGGGACCTGAGTTGTAGTGCCTTTCTCTAGGAAGGTATATAAGCAGGCAGTCAGTAAAGATTTATTAAGTACCTACTAGGTTTCAGGCACTGTGCTAATCTCTGGTGATACAAATATTTTTAAAAAAAGAAAACATTTCCTCTCTCTCTCTCCCTCTCCCTCTCCCTCTCCTCTCCCTCAAGCTTACAATCTAATGGGAGGAAAACACAAAAGGGAACTGAAAAGAGGTTAGGGGTAGTACCTGGGGAAGGTACCCTACCTAGCATCATGGTGGAAAAGTCAGAGATGTCCCCAAAGAAGTACAGCCCTGTGAGAAATGAAATGTTCTGACCTGCACTTTTCCTTCAGTGTAGGTTTTGGAGTTCATGGATCCACCTAGCAGAAGGAACTAACTGGTCAGCTGACCTCAGGGCAAGTCATTCAGTTTCTTCACCCTGACAGCAATTTGTATTAAATGAGAAGTTCTTAACTTGGGATGGGTGATCACTTGTGAAATGTTTTGATAATTTTCAGTGTAATGGGTTTCTTTTGTAATCCTAATAATTTTTATTTTACACATTTTAAACCATTGTTCTAAGAGTTCCATAGTCATCACTAAGATGCCAAGTTCATACTAAAAAGGTTAAGAATTCCTGGATTATATGATAGATTTTAGATCTGGAAGGGATTTTAAAGATTATCTTTTTCAATATATTTATCTTACAGATGAGGAAACTGAGGTCCAGAGGATGATATGAATTGATTTTCCAAGGTTTTCACTATACCTCCTACAAACCTTTAGGTTCTCTGGCAAATATACTATGTTACAATTCTAGAAGAGTTTTTGAAAATGAGTGCAAAATTATTTTTTTAATTTACAGGTTTAATTCCCTTTTTTTAAGTTTTCAACATTTATTTTTTAAAATAAGATTTTGAGTTCCAAATTTTTCTCCCTCCCTGCCTTCCCTCCTCCCCAAGACAGCAAGCAATCTGATATAGGCTATACGTGTGGAATCATGTTAAACATTTCCCCATTAGCCGTATTGTGACAGAAAAGAGAGAACAAAAGGAAAAAATGCACAAAAGTGAAAAGAGTATGCTTCCACTTGCATTCCAACTCCATAGTTCTTCCTTTGGATGTGGATAGTATTTTCCATCATAAGTCTTTTGGAATTGCCTTGGATCATTGTATTGCTGAGAAGAGCTAAGTCTATCATGGCTGATCATCAAACAATGTTGCTGTTACTGTGTACAGTGTTCTCCTGGTTCTGTTCTTCACTCAACATCAGTTCACGTAAGTCTTTCCAGGTTTTTCCTGAAATCTGCCTGCTCATCATTTCTTATAGTAGAAGTGTATTCCATTACATTCATATACCATAACTTGTTCAGCCATTCCCCAAATGATGGGCATCCCCTCAATTTCCAATTCCACCACAAAAAGAGCTGCTATAAATATTTTTGTACATGTCGGTCCTTTCCCCTTTTTCGTAATTTCTTTGGCTATTGTGGGATCAAAGGTTATGCACAGTTTGGTTGCTGTTTGGACATAGTTCCAAACTTCTCTCCAGAACAGTTGGATCAGTTCTAAGTGCAAAATTCTTTTAAAGTGTTGAGCATACTGAAGGAAATTGAACAAAATACAACCAAAGGCTAAGTACCTGCTATCTACAAAAACGCAGAAAAAGTCCTCCTCCTTGGAGGGTCCAGTTGGGGAACAAAATTAACACAAGTGACATTTCTCATTATAGTTATAGGAAGATATCAAAAGTAATTTTCAACCAAATTGATTCCCATCAACTGAGAAAAGGCTAAAGTGTAGTGCATGAATGTAATGAAATATTACTATAATATAACAGTGAATATGAAGAATATAGCAAAGTATGAAAGAACAAATGTGAACTGAAGCATATGTAAGCAGAATCAGAAAGCAATGTTGATATGATTACAATACTGGAAAGAAAAATGAAATTAAATGCTGAATAATTATTATGATTAAATTTGGCCTAGAAAAAGAGTTGAAGAAAATACAATTCCCTCCCTTCTTTGCAGAGGTGGGATACTATTGTTGTGGAACATGGAATATATCGGCAAATGTAATAAAAGTTGGGTTTTTTCAACTAATTTTTCCCCTCTCTTTGCTACAAGGGATGTTTCACTAGGGAGAAGAAGGGAAAGGGGGATCTATTTGGTAATAAAAGTGATATAAAAGCAGAAATACATTTTGAAAAAAGTGATTAAAAATTAAGTTGATTTTGACTTTTGAAAGCATAGCATAGCATACTTAATTGCTAAGTCTCACACCTCACTCCCCTAACCTCTAGTGATTCCCACTTACTTGTAGGATCAAATATTGCTTGTCATTTAAAGCCCTACACAATACACACTAACCTACCATTCCAGCCTTATTATACATCAGTTCCTGAACTTGCCTTGCTAACTTTTGCATAATGATATTCCATCACTTATCTATGTACCTTTGAACAGACTATTCATGATACCTAAAAACGACTTCTTTCCTCTATTTTAGATTCCCCAAGCTTCTTTCAAAAAACTGCTCAAATGTCCTACCTGAGACCTTTCTAATCCAATAAATGTTACTCTGCTTTGTAACAGCATATATGTATATGTTGTGTCCCCTAGTAGAATGTAAACTTCTTGAAGGCAAAGGCTATTTCATTTTTGTCTTTGTATTAGCTCCTGACCCAGTCTTTGACACACAGCAATTGCTTAATAAATGCTTTTTGCTTGCTTGCTTGACTGATTGATGGAAACCAAGCTGTCCTCTAGACATCTGAAATCCTATGTTCTCAATTTGAATTGTAGGAGACTAAAAGCCACATTTAGGTCTGAGAGAGTTTGGGGTAGAAATGGGAGGATGAGGATGACCTGGAGTGTCCCTGGGAGGATTAGTCACGGATCTAATCCAGTCCAGTTGATACTATGGAAGGTAGATTTGTCCTGCTGTTTAGATGTGTTACAAGGAAAGTGTGGAATGGAAAGGGTAGGGAGCATCAAACCAGAGTAAATATACTATATAACTACTAGGTGGTGCAGTGAATAGTTCACTGGGTCTGGAGTCAGGAAGATCTGAGTTCAAATCTTGCCTAAAATACTTAGCTACATGGCCTTGGGCAAGTTATCTAGCCTGTGCTTACCCAATAATAGCCCCTAACTCCCAGGGTTGTGAGAATCAAATGAGATGAAAGTTATAGAGAATCGAGCACAGTGCCTGACAAATCACAGGTACTATATATAAATGCTGGCTATTAACTATTATTATAGCTCTGGAAAAACCATTACCTCTATTAAACTAACCTCCTGCAGATATTTCAGTGGAGTCTATTACGTCATCCAAAAACCACTCTTTTGGATAATGAAATAATCTTTAATGAAACATACAAGAAATAGGAGAGTCACAGCTGAGGACCTCTTCCTCTTCACTGAGAGTATTGAGGCCATTCAACATCAACTGTCTCTTCTCCCATTTTATTCTCTTCATTTTATGATCCTCATCCTCATCCCTTGACATCATCCCTTGTTCTTTTTCATCAGGCTTACAATGAAGTGGCCCTTCTCCTTATCAGTGGCCAATTCTCTATATGCATCTTTGCTCCCATCCTGTTCCATCTTCTCAATCATATTCTCTCTCTCTCTCTCTCTCTCTCTCTCTCTCTCTCTCTCTCTCTCTCTCTCACTGTCCTCAAAAGTGCCCAAGTCTCTCTCTTCCAAGCTATGTATAGTCCTATATGTCTTGTCCCTTTCTCTACTGAACTTCTAGAAAAAGCTGCCTTCACACTCACCTTTTGCTGTCTGGTTTCCAATGTCTTCACTCATTTGAAACTTCTCTTGCCGAAGTCCGCAGTTTGCATAATTGCCAAATATAATAATATTTTCTCAGTCCTCATCCTTCTTGACTTATCAGCTGCATTTTCAACTTGACCACTTTCTCCTCTGTGGGCAAGTGGTCTTGAGCAAGGCACTTAATCTCTCAATGGCCTAGGCAACTCTCTCAGGTTATGTAATGCAGAGAAGGTACCAGCCTCCATTGGGGGTGGAGGAACAAGCATTTGTTAAGTGCCTATTATGTCCCAGGCACTATGCTAAGCACTTTGTAGATATCTCATATTTTTCCCTTACCTTGGAATTCCTTATACTAATGAAAGCACAGGTCCAGTCCCTTTCCATTTTGTGATAAAGCACATTAGGAATTTCAAACTATCAACTCTCAAACTGGAACAAGAAATCTGTTTTTACGATGGGAACTAAGTAAATTTTTTTTTTTCCATTTACTGGCCAGTTATATCCTAAAAGCTCATTTTTATGTTAGTCTGGAAACTCTAAATACATTTTCCCATAAAACAAGTCCTAAATAAATGATGGTCAGGTCTCTAGGTCAACCCACAAATGCCTCTTTAACCCCTTAATGTATTTGAAACCTAGGTCCTATGAGCAGAGGCTCATGTAATATGAGAAGAATTAGGGTATATCCTCCACATTTTCTAAGAATATAAGAGATCCTAGATTAGGGGTTTCTTAACCTTTGGCCTTCTGGTAAAATCTATGAATCTCTACTCAGAATAATATTTCTAAATGTATAAAATACATAGAGTTAAACAACCAATTATATAGACATACAGTTATTAAAAGTTAGAAAAGAAACTTAGGCTACAAACCCCAGGTTAATAAACTCCTGCCCTGGATCACAACTTTAAATGGATGTTTTGTCTTAAGTTTCCTCCTACCTCACTTTCACTATCCCTTTCCCCAATCCTGCTCTATGTAAGGACTCAAGACTCAAATATGACTCTAAAATGTCCCTACTGGAACACTACTCAGACTCCTTGAATGTTAATGCTGGGACTTAGAGATCATCAAACCCATCTTCCTCATTCCATAGAGAAGAAACTGAGGCCTAGAACGTGGACATGATTTCCCTAAGGTTACACAGTAAATTCATGCCAGACCCCGGATTAGAATCCATCTTCCTGTAGTTAGGAGAATATGACTTAAGCCCCCTTAAAAAGCTAGAATTAATCCTAAAGTAAACCAATTCATGTAATGCTGCCTCATCTGTATAATATTATGACAAAGTAATATGTGGCTGATAGTTTACCTTGAATTTGTGTAAAACAGTCTTGAAATTACAGAACCACCAGCTCCTTGGATTGAAAGAGATCTCAGTAACCATATAATCTGATCCATACCTTTTCCCTCACCCTTGCTTTTTTACTTTTTTCCAGTTACATGCAAGGATAGTTTTCAACATTAACTCTTACAGTATTTGAGTTCTAATTTTTTTCTCCCTTTCCTCCTTTTCCCCCTCCCCAAGACAACAAACAATCTGATATAGGATGTACATGTATAATCATAGTAAACATATTTCCACATTAGTCATGTTGTGAAAGAACAAAAGGGAAAACCACAAGAAAGGAAAAAAGGAGAAAATAGTATGCTTGCTTCAATCTGTATTCAGACTTGCTAGTTCTTTCTTGGGATATGGACAGCATTTTCCATCATGAATCCCTTGGATCATTGCTGTGCTGGGAAGAGCTGTTTAGCTCTTTATTTAGCTATTTATCAAAATTGATCATTGCACAAGGTTGCTGTTACTATGTACAATGTTGTACTGGTTGTGCTCCCTTCACTCAGCATCAGTTCATGTAAATCTTTCCAGGTTTTTCTGAAATCTGCCTGCTCATCATTTCTTATAGCATAAAAGTATTCCTTTACATTCATTTACTAAAACTTGTTAAGCCGTTTCCCAGTTGATGAACATTCCCTCCATTTCCAATTCTTTGCTACCACAAAAAGAGCTTCTATACATTTTTGTACATGGGGGTCCTTTTCTCTCTTTTATGATCTCTTTGGGGTACAGACCTCATAGTGCTACTGCTGGGTCAAAGGGCATGCACAGTTTTATAGCCCTTTGGATGCTGTTCCAAATTCCTCTCCAGAATGGCTGATCATTTCACAACTCCATCCACAATGCATTAGTGTTCCAATTTTCCCACATCTTCTCCAACATTTATCATTTTCCTGTTTTGTCATTATTATCCAATCTAATATGTATGAGTTGGCACTTTAGAGCAGTTTTAATTTGTATTTCTCTAATCAATAGTGATATAGAGCATTTTTTCATAATCCTATAGATAACTTTAATTTGTTTCATTTGAAAGTTGCTTGTTCATATCCTTTGACCATTTATCAACTGGGGAATGACTTATATTCTTAAAAATTTGACTCATTTTTAAAATATATTTTAGAAATGAGGCCTTTATCAGAGACCCTGACTGTAAAAATTGTTTCCCTGCTTTCTGCTTCCTTTCTAATCTTGGTTGCATTTGCTTTGTTTGCGCAAAATCTTTTAACTTTAATGTAATCAAATCATCCATTTTGCATTTCATAATATTCTCTATTTCTTATTCGGTCATAAATTCTTCCCTTCTCCATAGACCTGACAGGTAAACTACTCCTTGCTCTCCTAATTGCTTATGTGTCTAAATCATGTACCCATTTTGACATCATCTTGGTATACATTGTAAGATGTTGGTCTATGCCTAGTTTGTCATCCTATTTTTCCCATTTTCACAGCAGTTTTTGTCAAATGGTGAGTTCTTATCCCAGAAACTGGAGTCTTTGGGTTTATCAAATAGTAGATCACTATAGAAAATGACTACTGTGTCTTGTATACCTAACTTATTCTACTGATCCATAACTTTTAAATAAACATTTATTAAGCACTTACTATGTATCAGGCACTGTGCTAAATGCTTTACAAATGTCTCACTTTATCCTTGCAGTAATCATGAGAGGTAGGAGCTATTATTGTCTCCATTTGATAGATGACGAATCTAAGATTGAGAGACTGAGTAACTTGCCCACAGTCACACCGCTAGTATCTAAAGCCAGATTTGAACATGTCTTCCCAACTCCCAACCCAGCATTCTATCCTCTGCACCACCTAGCCACCCAGAGGTTTGAGAAAAACACCTTCTACATCATACCAGATGAGTCATTATTCAATCTTTCCTCAAAGACTGCTAATGAGGAGGTGACCACTAACTCTCAAGATGTCCTTTATACTTTGGGATCACTTTAATTACTAAGAATTTATCCTGACACCAAATCTTAATTTTCCTCTTTATAAAACCCACCTTTTTGCTCCTCATTCTGACCTCTGGGGCCAGGTAGAATAAATCTATTCCTTCTTCCGTAAGAAAGCAATTCAGATGTTTAAAGACAGTCATAATGTTCCCAGCGCCTTACCCCATTTTCTCTTCTCTATTGCTAGCCATTCTTAATTCCTTCAATCAACCCTCATGTATCATTAAATTCAAATGGCCTTCACCATCTTCATTGTCCTTCTCTGGATTCTCCCAGTTTATCAATATCCTCCCTAAAATGAGGTGCCTAGAATTGACCACAGTATTCTATGTATGGTCTGACCAAGGCAGAGTACTACAGGCATACCATGTTCTTTTTTTCTGAATACTTTATCTCTCCTAGGGTAGACTAAGTTGTCTTAGCTGCCATATCACAGGGATGGCACGTTGTGTTTAGCCATACTTCGTATCGGAAACTGAGTGTGTTAAAGGCAAGAATGATGTAAGAAGCAGCTGGTTTTGTTATTCAGCTATTGGCTGATAAAGATGAGATACCTGAGATTTATAGGGTACTGATACAAAATAAAAGATTTTTTTAAAAAATTACTATATGGTTTAATGGATTCTCTCTAAACCACCTGAAACACATGTTGATGCAGCACCACTAGGAGGGGCAAGAAATCTATTCTGGCCCCAGTGGAATTTGCCTGAAGTATTCGGGCTTGTTTCCCCTGACTGACCGCACAGGGTAGTCTGATAGATAAGCAGTTCTTTATTAGGCTGGGATTCCACAGAAGAGCCTAATTCTGAATCTGATTTCAAGTGGAAGGATTGTGAGTTCTCCTGTTTTAAATGGCAACCGCAGCCAAGTCAATAGGCTGGAGGAAAGGGTTAAGGGGCCCCTGAGGGACTGCTAAAACTTAAATCAGCCTTGACCCAGTGACTGTTAAGACAAATTCATTATGGTATTATGGATGAAAAACAAGTGTGTCTGGGAGTCCGGAGATCTGAATTTGGTTCTTTACTGGCTATATGGCTTTTAGAAGGTCACTTAAAACTCCCTTAGCTTCAATATTCTGACATATAAAATTGGGATGAGAGATTAGATGACTTGATATTAACTAATATTCCTTTAATTTTATCTCATATAAAACAGAACTGGGTCTTTCATATCACTTACCCCTCTCATTTCCAGACCATTTTATCATCACTCTAGTCATAGCCCTCAGCAGTCTTCCTAACAGCAGGCCTGGAACTCTATCCTAGCTATCCATGACAAATAGTAAATGCTTAATAGATACTTTAGCGTCAGCAACAGCGTCATGAAATTAGCTTTATTGATGCTTTTTATCTTTACCTGTCAGCCATTTCCAGATAACCACATCGCTAATACCACTAATGATCCTTGTTGAAAACAAAAAGTCGTTAAGGAAACCCTACCCTCACAGGGGTCACATCCAACAGTGTCATTTCACCTCTCTACCAAAAAGGAGTCAGTTCATTTCACCAGCTGTTGTCTAAATGAGCCATGATTGATCATGACATTACAGAAGTTGTATTCCCTTTCCATTTTTATTTTCATTATGGTCGTCATTGCATGTCGTTGTTCTCCTGGTTCTGCTTACATCAGTTCATACATGTTTCAAGAACTATGATGTTTTATGATTATACAGAGTGATCCAAAAGGCCACCCTGTATGCATTCATGGGTACGACTAGCCCTAAGCAAAATCGAAATGTAAGCAAATTTTCTCTGTGTCTCTGTCTCTCTCTCTGTCTCTCTGTCTCTCTCTCTCTGTCTCTCTCTGTATATATAAAATATTCATACATATATACATATACACACATATATGCATATATGTACAATACATGATCTATATCTGCATATATCTGTCTCTCTTGATTTCTCCTCAAATGTTCTTCTAACCCTGGGTTTATCTTGCTCCATAACCTTAACTATTCTCTTCTTTTTCTCCCTTAAAGCCTCTTCTCAGTAGTTGTTCTAAATATTAATGACTGATAATGATCATTATTATTCCAAGATAATGGTGTTATCCCTCCATGCATTTTAATAGGGAAAAAGTAGCTTAAGGCAAAGGAAGGATATTAGCAATAGGGTGAAAGGGCAGTTTGGGGGTAGATCTTTCTGGACAGGAGGCTTTTTCAGCACCATTCAAAGTACATCAGGTTACATTGTCTCTAGGTAAAGTTAGTCATAATAAAATATATTTGTGATCATAAAAGTCAGATGCCTAATGATAAGTAGATTTTCCTTAAAAATCTCCTCTTTTGAATCTTCCCATCCTTGCTGAAATTCTTCTGGACCGTAGGTTTTCAACCTTGGAGGCATTCAAGTTTCATTTTATTCAAGTGAAAATTTTTTTTCATTTATTCATTCATTTATTTATTCATTTTTGACTCCTCACTCTCCCTCATTTCACAAATCCAGTCATCTGCCAAATCCTGTCAATTCTACCTCCAACATATGTCTCAGACCATATTTCTGTTTGTTCATTCACAGAGCTGTCACCCTTGTTCAGGACTTATATCTTACATCTGGGCAATTGTAGTAACACCTTAACTGACCTCCCTGCCTCAAGTCCCTGTCTTTCCTGTTACATACTCCACAAAACTGACAAGAGTGTTATTTTTCCAAAGCACAGATCTGATCATGTCATACCCCTACTCAGTGAACATTAGTGGCTCTCTATTACTTCAAGGATCAAATACAGACTCCTCTGTTTGGAGTTTAAAATCCTTCACAACCTGGTTCCAAACTACCTTTTCAGCTGGACTATGTATTACTCCCCTTCATACAGTCTTAAGTTCAGTCATTCTGGGTTTCTTTGCGCTTCCTATACATAACACTCCATTTTTCATCTCTGTGCATTTGTGCAGGCTACTCCCTCCCTCTTCTCTCCTTTATGTCTCAGAAACTTTTGTCCTTGACCCCTTGCTTTTATCCTTAACTCCTTATTTACCACACCAAAAACTTAGCTTCTTTTAAAATTCAATTCAAGTATCATGTTTGATATGAGACGATTCCTTATACCCAATAGAGAAATTTTTTTATTAATTTTGTATACATTTTATACTTTTATGTGTACATATCAGTCAATAAGAATTTAAGTTGTAAGTTAATTAATTATATGTAATTAATTACATATACTTAATTAGTATACATAATTATTTATAAATATATGTAAGGTAAATAATTGACTAATTTATATATATAGTTAATTTAATATTAATGTATGTAAGTTAAATATATAATTCATTAAGTTGATTGAATAAACTATTATTTATTTACTACGTGCATTTCAGGCACTGTGCTGAGCTCTGAGGATGCAAAGAAAAAAAAAGACATTTCATGCCTTCGAGAATTTCACAATCTGATGGGGAGACACCAAGTAAATATATATGTACAAACAAACTATATACAGGATAAAAAAAGGAAATAACAGAGGGAAGGTACTAGAATTAAGAGAGATTGGGAAAAGCTTCCTGTAGAAGGTAAAATTTTAGCTAGGACTTGAAAGAAGCTCAGGAAATCAGGAGGTAGACATGAGAGTGGATAGTATTCTAGGCATAGAGGACAGCCAGAGAAAATACCCAGAATCCAGAGGAGTTCATGGAACAGTCAGAAGGCCAGTGTCACTAGATCAAAGAGCTGATGGGGGTGGGAGGAGAAGTATAGAGTATAGAGTATAAGAAGGAGTATAGAGTATAAGAATTTAGGGTGGGATGGGGAGAGAAGTTAAATTATGAAAGACTTTGAATGCCAAACAGATCTTGGAGGCAATAGAAAGCCGCTGGCAATTCTTGAACGTACAGGTAACGTCAGACCTATGCTTCAGGAAAATGGTGGCTAAATGGAGGACGGAATAAAGCAGTAAAAACCAGGCTTTATGCTCAGTCCTGTAATTCCAAGTTAGTATTCTTTCCAATATATCACAGTGCCTCCAGGATAACTTGCTCATGAGAGTGACCACAAGAGGAATCCTCAAAGATGCACGACAAAAAATAGAGAGCAGCCCAGTCATAGCGCATGCATGGATATAACAAACCAACCATCTGAATATGCATTGGTAGCCACCAAATATGAAAACAGCAAGGCTTCATGCCTTGTACCCTGGATGGATAATCTACAGGGAAGTGATAGGCCTTCTGACTGTTCCATGAACAAGGAATTCCTCTGGATTCTGGCTATTTTCTCTGGTTGTCCTCTATGCCTAGAATACTATCCACTCTCATGTCTACCTCCAGATTTCCTGATAGAACTGGGCAAGAATCACATGGTTTAGTTCCGTTTTGCCCTGATGGACCAGAAAACTGTGAAGGTCATTTAATCCAACCTCTTTATTTTACCATGTTTAGCACAGTAGTATGTGCTAATTAACTGACTAACTGATGAGGAAACAGAGCACCAGAGTTTAAATGACTCACCTAAGTCCACATAGGCAGGAAGTGTTAAAGGTCCTCTAACTCCCAAGCTATGATTCCCTCCATTAAACTGAACTATCTTCTGATTCAAGAACATCCATATGAATAATATACATTGAAGCATTGGGAAATATGTATATACAGTTCCTGTTTAAAGATGTTTAAACAACAGCAAAGAATACGTATTCATATTTCAATATTTTCATTGATCTGAGATCTCATCAGCATGAGTATTCCTTCCATGTTTTTCCATCCTGTGGGATTCTTGTCTAATATCTTTCTGTAAATTTTCTGTAATGCCGGCAATAAGTAGTCTATATAGTTTAAGTATCTTAATAAATTATCTTCCTGTTTTTAATTGCCAAGCTGACCTGTTCCATCATGGCACCATCTTCTTATAGCATATGTACCTCTTTTATTCCTGGGAGCCAATTTATAGAGAGAATGTTTGTTAAGACTATTTAGGTGTCTCTAACAAAAACAGACCATGGGGAAAAGGCTGACTGTCCTTGAGATGCATTCCAGAATTCAAAGGGCAAAGTGAGTCATTTTTAGTACAGATGCTTAAAGTTTCTGTTTGTGTATTATTGTTTTACGGAGTTTTAAAGTTTCACATCACTGTCTTGTCTATTTTGTTTGGCATTTCCAGTCTTCCCTGTGTTTGTTCACTGTCAGGTAACCTGTAGTGGCAGTTATATACTGTGAAAGGAGCAGGCCCAGGAAAACTTACTTACTGGTCCAAACAACTCTGACAAGTCTAATGACCCTAAAGGAACAGTACCCAGAAAAGGAGTCAGGTTCATTCACTTTCTGAGGGTGCTATGTAATGATGTCCTATTTTAATGTTCATTTTATAGCCAGGATTTTGATACAAAGCTGCACTTCCAAATGGTCGCAGAGTTTAAAAAAAATCTCATTCCTTGAGCAAATACATTGCCTTAGCTTGGGACAGCAGTTTCTCCTATTAGATCATCCAAATCATCAAGAATTTAATAAGTGCTGTGCATATGCCAAACACTGTTATGTGCTGTTGATAGAAGCTCATGATTGGAAAGAAAAAAAATAATGTGTGAGGGTCTACAGATTAATGAAACTGACGAAGGGAGACTTAGACAGGAAAATGATGTAAATCATTGTATAGAAGCTGGGAGGGCCAATTTTAATGCTTTTTATCTACGAAGGCATACTAACATCCCATATGAAATGTTTTCGTAGGGTTGACTCTTAAACCACATAATGCCTTTGCCCAACAGTTGGCATGAAGGTGACAGAGTCTCACAGGATGGTATCTCAGCTTGGCATAAATACTTTTTAAAAAGAGGACAATAATAGATACTAAACAAGAAAAATAAAAAGCACATTGTTCCATAACAATAGTGTCCAATGTTTAACCAAGTTGGATGAAGTAAGGTGCTAAAGCTCACTTCTTTGCAGTGAAAACTTGTTTTACTTAGGTGCTATCAGTCATTTTCTCAGATTGCCATAGTAAAGGAGATACAGAAATGTTGATGTAGATCATAGGATCTTGGTTCTAGAGAAGGAAGGGACCTTCAAGGTCATCTATGCTTATCATGCTCACATTTCACAGATGAGGAAACTGAGGTTTAGAGAAGTCAATTGACTTTCCCAAGATCACTCAGGTTGTAAAACTGGCAGACCAGATTTCAGCCCAGTTCTTTTGACTCTAAATCTACTGCTATTTCTACTGTAGTTAAATGTAAATGTACTTGTAGATATAAATGCATGTGGAGAGACAGATTGATAATATATGAAACAGCCTCAAAAGAAATGGGAAAACTTGAGAAGTTGAACATCTAATGGTCATGAGGTCTTTCATTTGGCCTCATCTAGTTCAGACTGGCTCAAATCATCAGTAACATCAAGCCTAAATTTGCCTCTTTGCTACTTTTACCTGAGCTCCTGGCTCAGTCCTACGGGACCAAACAGAACAAGTCTAACCATTCTTGCAAGTGACAAACCTTGAAAAATATACTTGAAGACAGCCATTGTGTGTGCTATGAGATTTCTCTTCTCCAGGATACCCCACCTTTGGTCTATCCTCATGTGACACAGATTTAAGTCAACCATTCTGGATGCTGGTTCTTTTGGTTTGTTTTTTGTGGGTTAAATGACTTGTCCAGAGTCAAAC
Organism: Bettongia penicillata ogilbyi; assembly: GCA_023548195.1. Taxonomy (NCBI): domain Eukaryota; kingdom Metazoa; phylum Chordata; class Mammalia; order Diprotodontia; family Potoroidae; genus Bettongia; species Bettongia penicillata. The sequence goes on along the minus strand of JAJHZJ010000666.1, from coordinate 579,317 downwards.
AACTAAAAAGGATTTGAGGCCAGCTTTGAACTTAGATCCCTCAACTCCAGGGCTGGTGCTCATTCCACTGCACCACATAGCTACCCTGGTTTCCTGCCCCACTTCATTTACTTCTCTGAAGAGACTCTGTGAACCATCCTCCTTTTTAGCAGTAACTTCCTTATTCGTTGTTTAGTCCTTTTTCAGCTATACCCAACTCTCCCTGACCCCATTTAAGGTTTTCTTGGCAGACATACTGGAGTGGTTTGCCATGTCCTTCTCCAGCTCACTCTACAGATGAGAAAAATGAGGCAAAGAGGGTTAAGTGACCTGCCACAGGGTCACACAGCTAGTAAGTATCTGAGGTTAGATTTGAACTCAGCTCAACAATATCCTTAAACTATAGACATGGTTTAGGCTGACCACGTTAGAACTCATAGAGACTATCGCCTCTTTAACTTGACTTCCTGGCAGTCAGCAACAGCAAACATAAGCTGAGAAAAGCTTTTGTTGGCCGATATGATCAATTGCCACCTTTTGCCAACTGAAAAAGAGTTTGGTGCTTCGTGCTTTCACCTGGATCAAATTTGATTCTTTCAGGTGTACTCCTCTACGTAAAACTAAACTAACCCCCAAATCTTCAAACCCAGAATTTTCATTTGCTCCCAAAGAGTACCCTTCAAGTAAAGACAACCCAATTACAGGTCTCAGAAGTCTTTGAGTAAATTAGGAGATCAGTAAATACATCTGGAAGCAGCTATGTGGCACAGTAGATCGAGAGCTGAGCCTGGAGCTAGTTTAAATCCAGTCTTAGACTCTTACTAACTGTGTGACCCTGGGCAAGTCACTTAACCCTGTTTTCTTCAGTTTCCTCATCTGTAAAATGAGCTGGAGAAGGAATTGACAAACCACCCCAGTATCTCTGCCAAGACCCCAAATGGGGTCACAAAGCATTGTATATGACTGAAGAGAAAATATTTTTGTTCTGTCACTTCATACTTAATGAGTTTTTAAATGATGAGAACTTGAAATGAGATATAGCCTAAACCACTTATTTTCCTTAGACAGTTTACTGAGAACAGAATTGGCCTCAAATGACCTTAATCTTTGGCCCCTAAAGGCAGATGAAGGATGAGGCTAGATTGGAACCCAGCTGCATTTCTCTAAATCACTAAATAATCACTAGGGGGACCTCTGCAGCTTCCTTCCTTTGAGGGAGCAGTATGACTGGACAGCCTCTCCAGACAGAAAGGATAAAATGGCCCATGTTTGTTTATCCCTTTCTCATATTAGGGATCCAAAGTCTTTGTCAGTGAATTAAATTGTAGAGAGTGATGTCTTCTGCATGATTTCATAGTTTTCTGGCAGGAGGTTTCTAACTAAATGACTTTGCAAAACTTCCTCCAGCTGGAGATGATCTATGCTTTTGTCGCTATTTACCCTCTCTTTTTCCTTCTGTTGGTCCAAAACTAGGTCCTTGGAAAATTAGCAGAGAAGTTTCATTGCATTGTACAGAAAAATAGTTTCCTTATCTCTTCTCCACCCCCTCTCTATCTGCCCTCCTCATCTCCCTTTCCTTCCCTTTTCTCTTTCCCCTTCATCTCTCTCTCTCTCTCTCTCTCTCTCTCTCTCTCTCTCTCTCTCTCTCTCTCTCTCTCTCAATAGAGAATTGATTTTAAAGGAGGTAAGAGGTATCATATAGGGAATGTAAGAACTCCTTCCTAGCTCCCCTCATTTGACAATACATTCCTTCCTCTCCCTTATTTCCCCCAACTTAACAGCATTCCAACTGTACTTCATTAGACTGATTTCAGCTGCATTTTTCCAGTTATGTAAACTTGGCTATGTACAGCTGTTTTATATTTCATCTGTTCTTCTGTGTACATCAGTTGCAATGCACTTGTAAGGAGGGAAACAAGTACCGAAACACCTAAAGTTTTCCTCCCTATTTTTTTTAGGTTAAAACAAGGTAATAATTAAGCCACTATCTGCTTCCCTACAGTACCAGTTTCTGTTTTTTCTATGAACACAGCTTTAAACAAGTCATTTGAAGCATAGTAAAACTGATCTAAGTTTAATTGTAACCAATGAATTAGGAATCAGAATTAAAATATTTCACTTGGTCTTTCATCAATTCAGTTTCATCTGTTTAGATTGGATTTTGGTTCAGAGGAAATATGGTACCATGGATTAAAGGCTAGTCTTGGAGTCAGAAATTTATTTTTAATTAAAGTCAACAAACATTAATTAAGCACCTGCTATGTCAATTAGTCTATAAGAATTTATTGAGCAGCTACCACATGCCAGGCACTGTGCTAAGGACTGGTGATACAAAAAGAAGCAAAAGACAGTTCTTGTCTTCAAGGAACTCATAATCTCATGAGAAGGACAATAATCAAATAAATATGTACAAACAAGCTACGACAAATAGAAGAAAAAAATAACAGAGGGAAGGTAGTAGAATTAAGAGGGGATGGAAAAGGTTTGCTCTAAAGGTGGGATTTTAGCTGGGACTTGAGGGAAGCCAGAGGAGCCAGGAACTATTCCAGTCACTGGTCCTACAATGACAAAAATGAAAACAGTCCTTGCCTTAAGAAAATGTATATTCTACTGAAAGACCTGCATTCGTGATCTGACTCTGATACATGAGGTATGTGGAAAAAAGTTTAACCTTTTAAGGCAATTCTCTACATGTTTCTTTACATGTCTACATGTTTTAGATGAGTTGTTATATTATCCATGGAGAGTCTATATCAAGAAGTACACTGTACAGTGGAATCACAGTGATTGGATAAACCTGCATCAGAAAGTAGGGACTTGGGAGATCATTAAAACATTATGAGATGAGGAGAATAGCCCAACTCCTGCTTTGAAAGGCATGTGGATGGGAAAGAGACCAGGTAAACTGTTGCAGGATCAAATATGAAATGTTTCATTGACATTCAAAGTCTTTTATAATCTAACCCTCTCCTACCTTTCCGGTGTTCTCACACCTTACTCCCCAAAGCATACCATTCCAGCCAGGTCACTGGCCTCCTTACTGTTCTATAACTAAGACTCTCCATCTCTTGGCTTTAGACATTTTTTCCCACCGTCCCCTATGCCTACAACACTCTCTTTCCTCCGTTCTCACAGCTGACCTCCCTGGCTTTCTTTAAACCCCAAATAAAATCCACCTTCTACAGGAAGACTTCCTCAGCTCCTCTTAATTCCAGAGCCTTTCCTCTGTTAATTATTTCCTATTTATGCTGTACATGTCTTGCCTTTTTATGTATTTGTTTGCATTTTATCTCCCTTTTCATACTGTAAGCTCCTTGAGGGCAAGGACTATCTTTTGCCTCTTTTTGTATCCATAGCACTTCACACAGTGCCTGGCACATAGTAGGCATTTAATAAATGTTGTTGATTGATGGGATAAAGAAAAAAAAAGTTTTACCGTTGCCTGCATCTCCAAAAGCTTGAGGGGGCAGTTTGAAATGTTTGATATTTTTGTGTTGGGGCCATTGGCAACTTCTTGACTCTTAGCCCCCATGTTTCTAGATTGACTACTCATTTTTATGCCATTTCTTCCTTATCATTTCCCCAGAAATTTCTTTTATGACCAAGACATCTTTTAGAGTACTATTAATGGATTTAATGGACCACTCCTGGTCTTACATGTCTCTGGAAGACTAATGAAAGACCACAGCTTTTGCTCTCTCCTATCCAGTGCAAAAGAATAGTCCAATTGCTCTTTAATCTGAGAATGTCTTTGTGAAATAATCATGGACCTTCACCTATGAGCTGCCCCTGGTAGCATGTGGAGGGTGCAGGTATGTGGCATGGAAGCTGAACAGACTTCCAAGTGTCTGTTTTCCCACATGTGCGCATTCTGCCTTCATAGAGAAAATATTGTATAGGTTAGGGATTCACTGTAGTCTACCATACCTTTAACCAAGTGGGGTGTATGAAATGTTGAGGGAGGACTAGCACCTCTGCTAGGAGGTCTAGCCAAGCCCTTTTCAGCTGCTCATCCATCGTTAGTGCCACCTTTCAACCAATTCTCACCTGTGGCTCCAAAAAGTTGTAACATGTGCAGTGGAAACAACCATGTAAATCCATCTGGGCAGATGGGAAACTGACAGTTGTCAAACCCATCGATGAGTTAGGAGGATATGTAACCCAAGTACGTGAAAACTTTCCCTGGTTGGAATGAATGGATGAGAACAATTTGTTCAACAGCCATGAAAATGGTTGAAGGAGGTGCTGTGTAGCTTGGTCAGACACTGAAGATGTCAAGGTCATCGCTGCATCCCAAGCCTTCAGCAGTTTTCTTGACTTTTGTCGTGTCTCTGGATGTCAGTGACTCCGGAAGAGAGAATGAAATTGACTCTGCTTCACTTAAACACAGTCCAGGTACCAGTTAAGACATCACCATGTCACTGGTCCTCTTTGAGAGGACGGATGAACAACACCTTCACCTAAGAAGATAACCATAGAAGAAGATAATGTCTAAGTGACATTAACTTTTAAGTTATTACTTCAAAACCAAGCGAACCAAAGCATTCTTATATTCTGATTATCTTTCCCCTTCTGCCTTAGGGGAACACCAGCAATTGCAAGAGAAAGAATACGTTGGGAGAAAGTAAATGAAACTCATTCCACCAAGAAGCAGGATCGAAGGATCTTAGAACTGGCAATAGGGGAGAGGTCTTGAAAGCCCCCTAGTCCAGCCTCCTTCAATTGCAAAAAGGAAACTAAGTCCCAGAGAGGTGATTTTCCCAGTAACACCTAGTAATAGTTTACATTTACAAAGTGCCTTGCAGTTCAAAAAATGATTTCCTCCCTAAAGCCCTGGGAAATAGGTTCTACAAATAAAAATGAAAGTTCAGATGATTTACTCTTGTTCACACAGCTCATAAGTATAAGCATCAGAAGTAAAATCCAGATCTTATATATAATTATCTCATATAGAATTGTATAATGCTCTTTCTGCTTTCTTAAAATTCAAGAGATAGAAAATATAATGACAGCATTTAGATGGCACTCTAAGGTTTTCAAAACATTTTGCATATGTTATTTCATTTGATCTGCATAATCAGCCCATGTATTGGTGCTACTGCTATTCACAGCTTAGATACATTAAATGACTTGCACATAGTCACATAGCTAATGAGCGTCCAAGAGAAAATTTGAACTCAGGTCATTCTGACTTTCAGCCCAATACTCTATCAATTAGATCATCTAGTCCTAGTCACATATGTCTAAGTAGATTCAGGCACCATTTGAATATAGTCATAGATAATAGATTCATAATATCTTCTTAAAAGAAATTTAGGTATGTTTGGGCTAAATCTCTAATATTTTGTGGCTGGTAATTCCTTCAGGGCAGGGAACCTACTGCTCCTTATTTATCATTGTATTTCCTTTGGTGCCTAGCATGGTACACTGGATGTAGTAGGCGCTTAATAAATGCTTGTTGAGCATTCATGCATTTGCATGAATCTGATGGGTTGGCTACCTCTAATTCAGTAAACTTCTGGAATTGGAGATGTACATGTGTGGGCCACATGTCAAGGCTACACTATTTACATTAATTGATTATATAATTTTTATATAATTTTACTTACTGTTTATTTTACATAATTTAATTTGGTATCTTTTTATAAGCTTTTATGAAATATGGAGTACCTGTAGATTGAGTCCTTTGGAATCACAGGTAGATTTGGGGCCGGTTCCTGGAGAGCTTACATAGTAGCATTTATGGTATTTAGGATAAAAGGCAAATAAGAAAAGTCTGGAATACAGGGCCATTGATGTCAATAGCCAAATGGGAAATCCCAGTAGAAACCCAACATGCTGGGAGGAAAAGGGTGAGCTTGCCTGTCTGTTTCCTTCTAGAGACACTAACAAATAACAGAAAATGAAGACTTAGAAAGACCAGACAGCAGGTTTATCTGAAGAGGAGAGCAGGAGCCAATAAATTGAGCTAAGTGCAGGCTTAGCCCTTTTTTTCTTGGCATTTGACCACTGCTCAAATACCCTAACGATTAAAGCATGTGCTTCTCATAGTTTGTTGTCCCCATCATTTCTTTCCCTCGGAGACTTCATGATTTCCAGCTTCTTCTTAAAAGAGGCTGTGACCTCTGGAGAAGGTCCATCTGTTGTAGATTCACTACAGGGCTCAACTTCGGCTCTCTAAAATCCTAAATTATCCAAGACCCAGGTCGCTTGAAGTGTTGACTCACACGACCCCTCCCCCCACCCATTGGCTGTCCTGTAATAGCTACTTAGTTTAACCTGACTAGAAGTAAAGTATTTCCCAATGGAAAACTTCCTGGCTCCATAAAATCTTCTAGAGGGGAAAAAAGATTCATTTCGGCTCTCATTCTGAAGAAGCATCTGGTCCTTTCCATTTCATCCAGCCCAAGTCAGGCGCTGAAGAAATGTTACAAGAACTGTCTGTTTATGTAAGTTTGCCACCTCCAAGAAAGCTTTGTGCTACTACAGCAATCAGCCGTTAAGAGAGGCTGTCTAAATGGTTGCGACAGTTCCTTTCCATCCTAAACCACGTTTGCTGTTGATGACTTTGTCTTTGGGCTATGAAGCGGAAGGTCTGTTGTCTGCTGAAATGTTACATCTCGGCTAATTGTGGCCAGAGGTGTGCTGGAGCTAGCTCCAACCAACTGTTCAATTTTCAGTGTGAGCATTTACAGCTTGGAATTCTGCAGATGGTGTTAATAAGGCCTTAACATATCATTTTGTTGATTGTCCAGGCTAGATCTAAGAAAGCCATCGTAATGCAGGCTAAATTTTAAAGTGTCTTGGGTACATGCACTGCTTCCCCAGGCTGTTCAGCACTCTTCAATGCTCCTCTGCCTTCTGTGGCCACCGCTTCCTGAAGTCCCTGGCAATGAAATATATTAGTCTATGGCACTGTTTGATTGTTTTACATTTACCCTGCGTCTTGCCCATAAACCCCACCTTTAGCCTCTTTGACAGTTTCAATATTGCTAATAAAGACCATGTCCTAGGCAATGTAAGATTTCCTCAATTCTCCCGGTAGTTCAGTTCCTTCCCTCCATTCATACCACAACCTAAATTTCAAATAAAAAAAAAATTGTCAAGGCAAGGATCCTATTCTGGATCCAACTTCCTTGATCAGAAATCCTGGAATGAGTTTCTTCTTTCGTTAAATAACTTTGGGACTGCTCTAGATGGTGCAATGGGTTGGAGCACTGGGCCTGGAGTCAGGAAGATATGAGTCCAAATATCACCTCAGATACTAGCTGTGTGATCCACTCCACCTCAGTTTCCTCAACTGTAACATGGGGATAATGACTTCATCTACCTCATAGAGCTATTGGGAGGGTCAAATGATAACATTTGAAAACCACTTAACATAGTTTTTAGCTCACGGTAGGCATCATATAATTATAATTCCTCCCTTCCTCCCTTCCTCCCTCCCTCCCTTCCTTCCTTCCTTCCTCCCTTCCTTCCTTCCTTCCTTCCTTCCTCCCTTCCTTCCTTCCTCCCTCCCTCCCTTCCTTCCTCCCTCCCTCCCTCCCTTCCTTCCCTCCCTCCTTCCTTCCTTCCTTCCTTCCTCCCTCCCTCCCTTCCTTCCTCCCTCCCTCCCTTCCTTCCTTCCTTCCTTCCTTCCTTCCTTCCTTTCTCCCTTCCTTCCTTCCTTCCTTTCTCCCTTCCTTCCTTCCTTCCTCCCTTCCTTCCTCCCTCCCTCCTTCCTTCCTTCCTTCCTTCCTCCCTCCCTCCCTTCCTTCCTCCCTCCCTCCCTTCCTTCCTTCCTTCCTTCCTTTCTCCCTTCCTTCCTTCCTTTCTTCCTCCCTCCCTTCCTTCCTTCCTTCTTTCCTTCTTTCCTTCCTCCCTCCCTCCCTCCCTCCCTTCCTTCCTTCCCTCCTTCCTCCCTCCCTCCCTTCCTTCCTTCCTTCCCTCCTCCCTCCCTCCCTTCCTTCCGTCCTTCCTCCCTTCCTTCCTTCCTCCCTTCCTTCCTTCCTCCCTTCCTCCCTCCCTCCCTTCCTTCCTCCCTTCCTTCCTTCCTTCCTTCCTTCCTTCCTTCCTTCCTTCCTTCCTTCCTTCCTTCCTTCCTTCCTTCCTTCTTTCCTTCCATCACAGTATCATGCCCATTAAACTATATCCATTTCAAAAGGAAACATCTAAGTGCTAAGAGCATGAGCATGGGACCAGTCTATTCATTTAAGCCCCTCTGCAATCAGTTTAACTTACATTTCCATGCATGTTTCTTATTATTTTCCATGTGGTCTACATTTTAGCTAAACCTGACTGTTCCTGAATTCAAGATATCATAGGTCTATTCTGTGCCTTTACACAAGTTGTGCCCTACCCCAGTCATAGAATGCATTCTGCCCCATCTTTGAGCTTCAGAACCTTCTGGGCTTCTCCTCTCAGGGACCCTTTTCTCTAGGAAGCCTTTTGTCACAAAAGGGAAACCGGTTCTGTTCTCTTATTTTTTTGGAGACAATCAGGGTTAAGTGACTTGACCAGGGTCACACAGTTAGTAAATATCTGAGACTAGATTTTAATGCAAGTCAATCCTGACTCCAGGGCCTGTGTTTTATTCACTATGCCAACTAGCTCTCCCAACAGGTTTTCCTCTTAAGGAATATAAGGGGTTCCATAACTCGGGGGTTATGACACATACATATGATACAAAGTGGGCAAAGATTAAAAATACTTAGGAATGTTGGAGGAGGGAGAACAAGTCAGCAGCAGGGAGGATCAGAGAAGGCCGCTAGATTGAAATGAAGAGATTGATGCCAATATTTGTTTCAGTTGCTTCTATCATTTCCCACAGTGCAACAGTATTACATTATAGTTACTATACATACAATATTACATTCAAGGGCCACAATTGGTTCAACCAGCCCCAACTGATGGGCACCTTCCTTCTAGAATACTTTCCTGATTAATTCTCTCTTTGGGCTGGTATCTTTCCTCTGTTCATTATTTCCAATTAATCCTGTTTTCCTGTTGCCTCCTCCATTAGAATATGAACTCCTTGAAAGGGGAAACTCTTTGCCTTTCTGCATTTCTCCAATGCTTAGCACAATGCTTGCCACACAATACATGCTTAAATAAGTGTATATTTTGTTTCCAATCTTCTTGAGTTTCTCCCATACTTTTCTGGGAGAAGACAACAGTTGCTAGAAGAACTAAAGCTACCTCATTTGAACTCCTCTCTAGGATGAAAATGAAAAGAAGCTTTAGAGGCCACTTTCAGAGGCTGGCTAGGATAGTCTCATGCCACGACCATCTGCACCACACATCTACCTGTGCTTTTGACACATTTGTCACTTTTGCATTTGGGAGAAGCATGCCATCGACATCCAGGAAAAGAACTATGGAATCGGAATGCAGAGTGAAGAAGATTGTTTTCTTTTTTTGTTTTGTTTTCTTTCTTTCTCATGGTTTCTCCCATTTATTATAATTCTTATATGCAATATGACTAATGTGAAAATTTGTTTAATAGGAATGTATGTGTAGAGTCTATATGAGATTGCATGCCATCTTGGGGAAGGAGAGGGAGAAAATTAAAAATTTACGGAAGTGAATGTTGAAAACTAAAAAGAAATAAATTAACGAATCAGAAAAAAAAGAAACTAGAGAAGCCTTCTATGGACTGATGCAGACCAAAGAAAACCGAACTAAGATAATAAAAAAGAAAAAACACTAAAAAATAATTTAAAAAGTTCATTGCCCTGAATGACCTCGGTTCTGGAGAGAAGAGGATGAAATAGACATCTTTCCTCCTGGTGGAGAGATGGGGGCCGGTGGCTGTAGAATGTTGCATACACTGTCAGAATTGTTTGCTTTTTTGATCAGTTTTGCTTAACTAATTTTCTGTGTTACAAAGGAGGGTTCAGTGGAAAGGAAAGAGTATAAAAGAATTTGGCTGTGGTATAAAAAAGGCACCACTTTTCTTAAACGGGGAGAAAAAGAGACTAAATCAGGCTTCAGTGTAGCATATAAACAATTATTAATGATCCTTGCCGGTAGGAGGTGGATAATTAAAATCCAATAAATTTCAGTAATTATTTATTAAGTTCCTACTGTGCATAATGCTCAACAACTGCATTTTCCCTACTCCTCTCTCCATAATTGTTGATGTATGCATTCTCATTGCTCCTGGATATGCTAATACGCCTTGATAAACACAAAAGTAAGGAAGACAAGAGGAGGAAAAATTGTGAACCTAGGTAATCAACAAATTAACCTCTGATTAATTGAAATTCAAGTGTACTTCAGGAATTGCAAAATGGAAGGGAAGGAAGGGGAAGATATTGAGACTGACACCAAGAAGGGTAGGCAGCTAACTGGGAATGAGAGGAGCAGAGCTAATTAAATATTTTTTTGGACCACTTATTTTATTCAGAACAAGGAACTGTTTTCAAGTATCATTGCCTTATTTCAATTGAACTTAGTTGATTTCATTTATTTCTTTTCCCCCCTTTAAATTCTAGACTTATGGACATATGGTCACATACATACTTAACATATGAGTTATTTTTTATTTAAAATTTATGAGAAAACTACAATGTACTTTATGAAATACAATTCTTACCGGTGCCTTAAAAATATCTCCTCCCTCCTAACTCCTAACTCCAGAGCCATTGCTCTCTTTGTTACATCACACCATCAGTCCTGGAGTCAGGAGAAGTTAGTTTGGAATGCTGTCATAGCTCGCTTGAAAGTCTCTACTTTTCTATACCCTAGATTGTTCATCAGTAAAATGAAGGGGTTGGACTGAACTTCTAAGGTCCCTTTGGACTCTTGATCTATGGTCCTATGATCTTTCACCATAGAACAAAGGGAAAATTATTAAATGGTACAAGTCATACATGTCATTTGGAATATGAAAAGTGTAAGGATCTGGGTTTGGACAGAATCTTATTTATGCTTGGGTCATCCAAAAAAGACAATTAACACAAAGAGCCTCCAATTAGAAATCTGTTCAGTGCAGAAATTTAATAAAGTGATTAAATAACTAAATACAATTGAAGCACATTTAGACATGCCTTTGAACATACACAAAATAGTAGCAAATAATATTTGTATTGGCATGGTGCCTTTTATTTTAAAGTGCTTTAGAGTCTTGTACAATTATCTAGAAACAGTGGTTAGGTTCCCTCTTTTTTTGTCTTGTAAGGACATGTCTTTAGTGTCATCTAAATTTTATGAAGCTGTCTTCATTTTCTTTTACACTTAAGTATCCTCTTCCTCATATTCTCTAGCTAATATTCCTTTGTACTTTAAATATATTCAAATCATTGATTTATCTCTTTTTAAAATGCCTTATTTTCATTACAAATAAATGTCAATACACTTCTTTTTCCTTGTAGAAATAATCCAGCCTACTCCTAGTGAGCCCCCCCATACTCCAACCTACCTGATACCAGGCCCTGTTCTGAAGAGTCACAATAGATGCGAAGCAGAAATTACACTAAGACCTAGTTTTGGTCTTGCCCTAGAATGTCTGGTGCACTCTTCAGAAGGACTTGGGTTCCAATTCCTGCCTATCCTACATACTAGCTAAGTGATCTTGGGCAAATCATTGAAGTTCTCAGTGCCTCAGGCACTTAAATCTTTTAAGACTAAATGTTAAAGACAAGTTGCTCATCTCTATAGTAGAGGGAGTTCCATGAACTGATGGAATTCTACCCTACTATATCCCTGTTGCCTCTCAGGACCTACTTAGAGGGCACAATTGACTTAAAGTTGATGAGTAGCTCTTCTGTAGGGGGCGATCAAATGCTTAGTAGTCACTGAATGAAATTGAAGGACTGCAAACAGAAATTAAATAGAAATATTTCAAGGGGCCAGAATTTTTGGATTTTATTTAAGGGAATTTCTGTCCATTTCTTTTTCTTTTTATGGATTAAAGGTAGCTTCTAGGAAACATTATTATTTTAGTCATAGGCTCAAAGTTGTCGCACACTTATGTGCCATCCACTTGGATTTGAAAGTTATATTTTACGGCCTAGGGGTGGGGAACCTGAGGCCTTGAGGCCACATGTGGCCCTCTAGGTCCTCAAGTGCAGCCCTTTGACTGAATGTAAACTTCACAGAACAAATCTTTTCATTATTAAGGGGGTTTTAACACTAACTCTAACACCCTTAGGCAGATGGAACCCAATTCAGCTTCAAATGTCTTACCTAAACCAAAGAGAGGGTTCTGGCTAATATCTGTGGAGGACTGAAATTCCAAGAGATACACCCCTATGGTTATCATCAACTGCATAAAATTACTCTGGATTATTTGTATTAATGGTGAATGGTTATGGGGAGAATCCGAAGACTGGCAGACAATTTAAAAAATCCATGATACTGGACTTTGGAATGTGGCTTTGTTTTTAGGTCTATAAATAGGTATGGTTTCCTGGGAATTCATAGGCACTGAGTAGAGGTTGCAGGGTGGGGGGAAGAGATCATAGCACTTCTTTATGAATATCTGATTTAGGAATAGTTCAATTTCATATCCACATCTTGGACATGTCCTACCCACATTCCCCATACCCTAATACAGATAGGCTGAGTTGCTTATCCTGTTGCAAAATACCAGCCCAAGTCAACCTGCTCACTTTTTTTTTTTAACTTTTCCACTTTCTAAATTTACTTTATTGTAGCTTATACTTTCCTTAGGTGGACGGGTAGATGTTGGGTTAGAGTCAGGGATAAGACCTATAATTTCATTGGTACGGGAAACTCCCAGATGAGAAATCTCCTTCTCCCAATGCAGAATAGTGCCTTCTCCACCAGGAGTAAGTGACTTGCTTAGGGTCACAAAGTCAGAATGTGTCAGAGGTGGCCATTGAGCCCTGCCTATGAGGCTAGTTCTCAGCTACTGTGGCAAAAGGAAACAGTAAACGATAATAGATTTTGTTATCCCCTCTGCTTAATTATATTAGTAAGGACTTGAGAATAAGATTTTTTTGTGGACGAGCCTCAATGCCAATATTCTTCTGATCCGTGGATTATTAGCTGCTTATCTGCACATAAATACTCTCAGAAATTTGGTGAGATAAGACCATTTTCTGATGCTCTTCTATAGCTGGTACTGGGTTAGATGCTAGGCACATGCATTTCAGACTATGTAACCATCTGAGCATGTTATTCCAGAGCCTTTCTCTGTATCCCCCAAGAAAGATAGCAGCTCAAAGCTTCTGACAGAGTGATGACACACATATCCACAAGGCTGAACATAAAATACCATGAATTTGCATTCTGATCCTTCAGTGTCATCCATAGAGGCTGAAGAGCTAAAATTCTAGGACGCAAATCCCTACGACTGTTCTCCATCACAAACAAAGAGAATTCCTTTTTAGTAGGTGTCATCTTTCTAACAAAGCTTTGTTTTCTGATCCTGCCATGACAGGAATGATCTTTTGTTGACAAAGCTTTTGTTCCTCATGACTCCAGGTCGGTAAGGACAGTAAAGGGAGAATGATGCCAAAGGGAATGATCCTACTATCAATTCAGACAGCCTAAGGCTCCCCCCTTATAGGGAAAGCTGGATCACTGATATTGCAACACTTTTTAGTGTTTTAAAGATGGCAAAAAGAAAAAAAAGGGGAAGATGGCCTTGCTCTGAAGGTTAGTTTGTTGAGTCACATTCAAATCTTTGTGACTGCATTTGGAGTTTTTTGTCAAGGATGTTGAAGTGGTTTTCCATTTCCAGCTCACTTACAGATGAGGAAACTGAGGCAAACAGGGTTAAATGACCTGTCTAGGTTCACACAGCTGGTAAGTGCCTGAGGTCAGATTTGAACCCAGGAAGAAGAGCCTTGCTTGACTTCACACCCACCTGTGCCACTGTGCCACCTAGCTGCCTTTAAGAATAGTTTACTCATTTTCAAACTAATAATGGTTCAGGGATCCTTTGTCAGTAATTTAAAACTATGATGCCACCCAATCACACACACCCCCCCCCCACACACACACAATGTGGAGACAGAAATGGGCAGTGCTCTTTAAAGGCTGTAATGAGCAGCTTGTTTGTGTAATTAGAGAGTAATTCTGAATAGGGGGCAGGCCTCAGGGGCCCAGTGACTCCAATTGGCATCTCAAAGCTTCTCTTGGCAGTTGCATCAGATTGCTGACAACGGAGCAGAACATCAGTTTGCTGTTTTATGCTTTACCTCTCTGGCCAATGCCCTTGGGTATTCCTAAAGTGACCATTGTGGTATGGACAGTGTTCGAAGGACCCTAGGATCATTGACAAATTATTTCATAATTCCAGACCACTAATGATGAATGTTACTTATTTCCTGACAGGTGATAGACTAAATACGTGGAATGAAATGTATTTTTGGACATGTTTAATATGGGAATTTGTATTGACTACGTATATTTGTTACAAGGACTTTCTTCTTTTTTCCTTCCATCCCTTTCTCCCATCTTTCTTCCCCCTTATTTCTTCCTTCCTCCTTTATCTTCCTTCCTCCTTTCCTCCTTTCTCTTCCTTCCTCCCTTTTCTCTTTCCTCCTTTGTCTTCCTTTCCTTCCTTTTCTCTTTCTTTCTTTCTCTCTCTCTTTCTTTCTTTCTTTCTTTCTTTCCTTCCTTCCTTTTTTCTTTCTTTCCTTCCTTCCTTCCTTCCTTCCTTTCTTTCTTTCTTTCTTTCTTTCTTTCTTTCTTTCTTTCTTTCTTTCTTTCTTTCTTTCTTTCTTTCTTTCTTTCTTTCTTTCTTTTCTTTCTTTCTTTCTTTCTTTCTTTCTTTCCCTCTTGTTTTCCCAATAAAAGGATAAAAGAAGAAGAAAGAGAAAGTAAATAACTTATTTTTTTAAAAAATTTTACAAAAATCATGTAATTCTAGTGAATGTCCTCTCTACATTCTTGGATCTTGGCACACTTCCAGGGGCTTTAAGAATGGTTCCAGAATCCAGAGACTACATAAAACAGTTCCATTCCCATAGGTATATGAAAGGACAACAGAGACAGCATCAGGGAAAAGCTCTTTGCTCTTCTTTTAAAGGCTACAAGAAAAGGGAAAGCAAAAACATTTAGATCTAGAGGAACCTTTAGTCCAATCTTTGCATTTTACAAGTGAAGAAACTGAAGTCCAAAGAGATGATGTGACTTGCCCAAGGTCACTAAGGTAGTAAGGGGAACACCAGGTTTTCTGCCTCCAGAACCAGTACTCTTTCCATTGGACTGGTCCTCCCTTGCTCAGGCAAACACTGAAAAATTGGTCTATATTTGTCATTAGTTCTTCTGTAACCCTTTGCAATTTGGCTTCTGACCTTCAAATGAAATTCCTCTTTTCAAAGTTACTTACTTTTTGTATCTTTTGGGTCTTTTCTCTATTCTCATAACTCGACTTCTTGGAAGCATTTAATACTATGGACCCCTTTTTCCTCTGGGCTTTTGTGGTACTTACTGTTCTCTCTTGACTTTCCTCTTATACATATGGCCCTTTTTTCCATCTCCTTTGATGGTTCATTGTCAATACTGTGCCATCTAACTGTGGTTGTACTCCAAGGCTTTGTCTTGGGCAGTCTTCTGTTTCTGTCTACAATCAGTGGCATTTTTAGCTCATGTAAGTTTCATTATCATTTCTGTGCTAATGACATTATAACAGGTCTGCCCAAAGTCTTGGTGCAGTTTTTTAGATGACCAAAGTTTAAAACAGCACCAAGACTTTTGGGACATGCTATGTATCCAGCCCAAGATTATTTCCTGTGGGCCAACCCTTCATGACCTTAGGTATCTCAAATACGACATCCAAAATAGAACTTTTCTCCTAATCTTACTCCTTTTCTATTTCTGTGGAAGGCACCAACATCTTTCTAGTCATCCTCAACTTCTCACTTTTGCTCACCCCTCATAGCCCAGTCATTTGCTTAATCTTGTCCTATTTCCCTATATAACATCTTTTCCCTTTGTCCCCTTCTCTCACAGCCAACACTTCTCATCTGTACCATTGCAATAGTATCCTAATTGGTCTCCGTCTCAAAGTTTTCCCTCTCTCCATCTTCCACAGAATTGACAAAGTGATTTTCTAAAGTGCAAGCAAATATGATCATGTTATTACCCTAGTTAATAAATTCCAGTGGTTCCTTCTTAGCTCTAGGATCAAATATAAATTCCATTTGCCATGTTTTAACAACACAGTCTTATTCACTTTCTAGTTTCATGGCACATTATTTCCCTTCATGCACAGCATAGTCTACATAAACTGGGGTTACTTTTTCTCACATATGCCTTTCACCTGCCATCTCTAGGCTTTTGTACTGCTCTCCCCCATGACTAGAAGGCAGTCTTTCCTCACTTCCACCTCTTAGGATCCCTAGCTTCCTTCAAGGGCAAGTTCAAACATCACTTTTTAAATGAAGTTTTTCCTATTTTCCCTAGAAACCACTTTATTTCCCCCCCCAATTATCTTATATCTAGCTTATAGGCACTGACATAGAAAATGCAGGTACTTTTACAAATGAATAATTGCCTGTATCTTTGTTTATACAAATGTAATTTCACGTATCCCTTCCCTAGATTGTAACTTCCTTGTAGGTAGGGACTATTTATTTTTTTGCCTTGGTTCTCCCAGTTTCTATAGCAACACCTGGCACATGTCTGTTCCTTAAAAAAACAAAACAAAACAAAATGTTGATTGAGTGGTAAAAGGAGTACCTTATGTTGAGAGTCACCATAATACAAGAAAATCACAAGAGTCATCATGATACAAGAAAAAACCCTATATATTTTTATTTGTTACTATCTTCAAACCCCTTAGCAATCTTAAAAAGAGTATTACATAAAGCAACATGAAATTATTTGAATTTCCCTCTTCTCTGCCCAAGTCTACTGGAGGTAACGAGAAATCTGAGATGACCCCAAAAGGTAGATGAATACAAGAAAATTAAGAAGCCTAGATAACTTGAAAATTAGAGCATGATGTCCTGTCTCCCTCTCTCCATTAAAGTTATCCTTCTTCATTCTTGATGAGACTAGCCACATTGATGAAATTATAGATCCATTTAAAGGTGAACCAATTTTCTGTTTCATGACAGATCAAAAGAATCAACCAGCTAGTGGTCAATCTTTCAGTGTTATTTCTGATAACTTGCACAGCAGACACACGTACTATCCTCAGGCTTACATTTACAGCCTTCTCAATGTGGAAAGAATCTACTCCCTCTGGGCACAGAGCCTTGAGACTTCCATGTGACCTCCATTCCACAATGAATGAAGCTTTTGGTGACAGCTCTCCGATTTACAAATTGTCCTTTTCACAGACAATATTGAGCTAAGGGTAAGAAAAACTCCAAACTATTCTTACGAAAATCCACAGCCAAGCAAAATGGATTGGCCTAACTTTCCACATTCAAAAAATAAAGCAGGTAAAAACTATATTTCTCAGATGACAATATGCAGTGGAATAGGCAAGTTGTCTATCAGTTCATATACAAACGTGGAAAAGCTCTGAAGATGAACTAGAATTAAGAAGAAGAAAAGGAAGGAATCAGGGTAGATCATCTTTGGGAAATTTCCACTATTCTTCAAGTGATGCTATATGATACTATGATCTCAGAAGAATGAGTAACCTAAGGATACAAGGTAGGCATATCTAGGTCACAGCACATTTCTCAAGACACAGTGTAAAAGACATAAAGAAGGATATGTTTAACTGGAATAGGAGACTGACTGACCATATATCAAGAAAGCACAACGAGGGAGAAACAGGCTAGTATATTTATATCCTAGAGTTGATAATAGAACTGCGAATCCTCGAGTACGTCAGAAGGGACTTCTGTGGAGGATTTATGAAAGACAGACAAGAATCATATGGCATCCAAAGTTTGGAGGTTTTGAAATGCATGAAGGCTCACGCAGATCATGGCAATATACATTCAAATCTGAAAGGAACTTTTGAGGCTAGAGTCCAAACGTTTCATTTAAGTGTTTTAAGGGTAAGTGATTTACATAGAGAAACACAGCCAGCATCTAAGGCGAAATCTTAACTATTATCTTCCTGAATCCAAGTCCAGTGCTTTTTTCACCTCTAGACCACCATTCTTAGTTTGTGGTCACAAAAACAGCCAGATTTGGCCTTTGGGCAGTAGTTTACCAAATCTTAAATTTACATAATTTGAGGGGCCATGAGTTCAACTGTAAGGTGGTACAGTGATGGGTAGAACACTAGGGAAATTTGAGTTCCGATTCTGCCATTAAAAAAATGTCAAAACCATTTTTAGCTCATGGGCTGTACTAAAAAAAAAAACAAAACCAAAAAAAAAAAAACCAAAAACGCCCAAAAAACAACAGGTGGTAGGTTGCATTTGGCTCTCAGGTCTTATTGTACTTACCTGTGGCTTATATCTCTCACAGGCAGAACCTCTGGAAATAATCAGAAAATAGGTGGGAAAATTCACAAGGTAAGAGGTATAAGAGGTAAAGTTCAGCAGCAAAATCATCTTTATGTAAATTGTATTGGATTGTACAGACTCCCTATGAGGCCAATGGGGAGACTTCTCTCAGTGTAGGTAGATGTTTTGTGCATCAGCATATCAATTTACAATAACTGGCTAAAATGATCTTCATAGAATTTGTTTTAAATAGGTTCTTTTTCTCCTAGTATTCTCTTCTCACTGAGTTCCCTGAAAAGAGTATTCAGGTCTTGGTCACATCTACTGCAAAGGGTATGCCACACAGAGGATAATGTCAGAAGTCCCTTGGATGCGACACCAGATGTGTTGATGAACAATACTGTTTTCTAAACAATTACCTACTTAGAATTTATCACTTTAGGCCTGCTCTGAAGACCAAGTCAAATCTGGTTCAAACTCATACCCACAACTTTAAGGGACTGAGATTTAGCAACACAAAACAACCCCAAAACGGACAGATTTTTCATGTATATTTGTTTCTAATTGCTCATGAAGGGTTTTTTAACCCACAAACCCAGTCATAATAGTGACTTTTCCCCCTCTCTGTGTGTTACCATTTCAATTCCAATTTTTTCCTAAAGTTGCTGTATAGGAGCATAAGATCTTGCATTAATCAGAATGACATGTATACATCATGCAGAGAATAGTGAGAAATGCCCAGGAGGCACAAGTTGGCTGTAGAATATTACTTATGAGGATGTGCATGCAAAGAATTATGTAAAAGGCATCATCATCATCAAGGAATTATGGGAACAGAGAATGATGTGGTTTGACCCTGACACTTCATGGTCACATAGCAAGTTTGAAAGATATTAGATGGAAAGTGTGACTGGTGACTTTGTATTTCGAATATTAAACGAACCAGAGAAAGGTTTCTAGTGGACTGAGTGAACTCCCTATCCAGAATTCGACATGTATAAGAATCACACTGGTTATAGAAGAGATAGGATTTTGCTTCCTGTTGTCCCCATCCCCATCTCATGATTCAAGGCAATGTCCACAATGCTGAAGTATCCTATTTAGCTAAATTCTATGTGTTAAATGACCAGTATTGACATTTACAACACTTCATACCCCCTAAGTCCAGTCTACTTCAATTTCATTCTTGGCTTTGTGTTTAGTTTATCAAGTTTGGGAGATAAGAGGTATTAGACTGACTACCAAACTGAAGGTCTACAGAGCTGTTGTGCTGACCTCATTGTTGTATGCCTGTGAAACATGGACAGTCTACCAGCGCCATGCCAGGAAACTGAATCACTTCCATTTGAACTGTCTTAGGACGATTCTGAGGATCACCTGGCAGGATAAGGTAGCAGACACTGAAGTCCTTGCTTGAGTGGAACTGCCAAGCATTCAAACTATGCTTCAGAGAGTGCAACTCTGATGGGCTGGCCACGTTGTTCGAATGCAAAATATATACTTGCCAAAAAGACTATTTTATGGAGAACTCACATGGGGCAGGCGATCACATGGTGGTCAGAAGAAGTGATTTAAGGACACTCCCAAGGTCTCTCTCAAGGACTTCAGATTTGACTGTGCAACATGGGAGACACCGGTAAAGGCTCAGCATGGCGAGCCCACATTGGAAAGGGTGCTGTGCTGTATGAGCAAAGCAGAACTGAGACAGCACAAAGTAAATGTAGGACGTGCAAATTTGCAATATCCAAATATTCACACGGACTTTGTGCCCAGCCTGTGGTAGAGCACTCTGAGCTCGTATTGGTCTGATCAGCCAGTCCGACCCACTGAAATTTCACTTTATCATGGTGATGTCATTTTGGTGACATCTCTTTGAGAATGAAGAACCACCACCAACCATCATGAGTATACAAGTTTTTTTGAGAAAACCCTTACTATCATCACCCCCCAGAACCAAAAAATCCCTACAGATAGGAGTTCAATTTCTGTTGACTCCAAAAGTCAAAATTATTAAGCAATCACCTTTCATGGGGCAAGCAAAATGAAGCCTTATTTTTCCTAAGGTGAATTGAGATGTGGGCATGCGGACATTGCCCTACTCATTGCGTCATCAAAGAATTTGCAAAGCACACCGAGGCTACAGATGTTTTAGCTAATTGTCAGCCCAGGAGACCAGAGGGAAATTATCTTTCAAACCTGCCTTATTCTGACTACTTCATCCTGAAGTTAAGCAGTGATTTTGAATGTTACTTAAACAACTATTTCAAAGGTAAAAAATCAGATTTTAGAATCAGATTATTAACTCTGACAAGCAATATTTTTTAGGGAGAGGAGTAGGCTATCTGTCTTCTTATATACAGAGAGCTTCCATTCAGAATTGTATATTTTTTGAATGTATTTATTAGGGGAAAATTTGAGGGGTTGTATCTTCTCTTAGAGGTTAAATTACTAGTTACAAAAGTAACTAGTAAGTATCAGAGGCAGGACTGTGAACTCGAGCTTTCCTGGGTCCCAGGCCAGGTAGAGGGAATTTCCTACATCAATCGAAGCAGAGATCTGGATTTGTTTTTTTTAAAAAAATGTGTCTAATTAGAAAAAGGCATGTGTAGTATCATTTAAGGAATAAAAATATTTATTCCAATACTCATCATCAAAAAAAGCATTCTAGGAGGACAAGTAAGCTGGAAAACTTTGAAAGAAGCAAAATTTGAGGAATGAAGAATACTGTAGTACAAAACATATGGCCAAAAATACTGTATTTTTAACCAGCAAGATCATTTGGGGTATACTATACAACATTAGTTTTTTTCCAAAACTATTTCCCCATCCCGAACAATTGACAATACATGCATTTGAATGACATTTTAAGAACAGCAAATATGATTCTCTTAAATACTGCAAGTTAAAAATGTTTCTGACAAAACTCCCTAAATATACATGTCTCTAGTAAGGGCTTCCACCATAATGGCAGGTGAGGAGTCCAGCAATAAGTTGTGTTTTAGACCATCCTTTGAGGGGGATATCTCGGCAAGAACATTTCTTACAGTTCAATTCATCGGGATAACTTTTACATAATACCTCTCACCCTCTCCTCTTTCCTGCTATTCAGTCTCCATATCATTTTTTATTGAGAACACCTGTCTCTACCGCCCATTTCTTTCCACCCCCTCCAACTATCTTTCTTCTTCCACCCTCCCCATCCTAGCAAAGGGTTATATGAAAGTTATGGGATTCCCTTTATCCAGGAAAGACACCAATTATCCAAATGGATTTCTGAATTACTGATATGTGCCATTTCCTTTATATATATATTTTTTTGTCTATAACTGAATCGTTTGGAGGAGCGAATATATCATATGGGGTGAGGACAAATCTACTCCTTTGAACAATCCTGAGAAACTAGTAAGACAAGTGCTTCCTACTGAACTAACAGTAGTATTTGGGGAGGACCAGCAGAGCAGTTTGTTCTCCTGGGGAAAAAACAAAACAAAGGAAAGTTTAGACAATATGCCACAGAGGGATCATACGTACTAAACGGCAAATGTCTGAATGTCCAGAGGATTGTTTGCTAACCACATAGAGCTAAACTTCCTTTTCTTTTCCTAGTTTGATGGTACCAAAGTGAAATTTCAAAGACAAAGACAACCACAACAGAATTATTTATCACTATATATGCCGACAATATAGACAGATAGACATGTAACTTTTTTTTTGAAATTGTATGTGATTCAGACCAAAGACAGAGTTTTGGAAGGCCAATTTAACATATACTGTATATACCTTATTAATTTTATTCATTATGCTAGTTGTTAATTATCAGTAAAGTGGTTGGTAATCCTTAGTTTCAAGAACAGCAGCATTATAAATTACAGTATTTGGGTAGACTTTATTTTGTATGTGTGTTAACATTAGGCTAGGGTTTTTAAAAATCTTTTTTTTAATTTTTTTATTCTTTTTGTGAAGAAGTGAAAACAGAAGGTAATGAGGATAAGTAACTTGAAGGTCATTTGCAACCAGTAGCTGGGAGTCTTGCAGTATCATAGAAGTCAGCCCTTTCTCCCCATTTAAAGTTTTTGCAAGTCATACAGTCAGTTCTGACTGAGGTCCAGCATAAAAATCCCTGCCCCACTTCCAAACTTGAAACAACTGAAATTTACAATCATGTGGCAGTAAGATTTTTTTTTTAAGTTACAGTTCATACACCTTGACAATCAAGATCGTCTGAGTTATAAAAAGTAAATTGCCCATTAGCTGCATTTATCTCCTCAATAGGTCAGGACAGTGCCAGCCAATTTGTCCAATAAAGGCATGAAAAAGTTAAGGTTTTTTTTTTTTCTTAAAACACATATGTATGCAATAGAGATTCCTTGTGCTAGAGAGTATCTAGAATATACAGGTTCCCAAGAAGGATTTTAAAAAATATTTTCACTCTATTCAGGACATTCAACAAGAGTTCTTTGTTACGGTAAAGTAAAAAGTCAACAGTTGTGGGGCTTATTTTTTGTTTATCTGTGTGTGTGTGTGTGTGTGTGTGTGTGTGTGTGTACGTACGTTTCCCCTCAGTTTCTGGATTGAGGCACAAACTTCTGGATATAAGCTCTGTAAGGCATAGTAGAAACCAGCAATTTGCATGTAATAAGTAATTCACTGTGGGTGGGAACTGCTGTGTCACTCAAGAGGGGAAAATGCTTTGTAAACTGGTACACTGTGATGTTGTGTTGAGTGAGTCATGAAATGGTGACTTGTCTGGGTATGCGGAAGAAAAAAGTTTGTTTTTTTTCTAAAACATTCCCAAGTCATCTCAACATTTGCCACAGGCTCCATTTACCTATAGCATCCACAGAAATATTCCAGTGGCACACTCTTAGACTCTCGAAATCACAATAGAACTACTGAGCTTAAGTAAACTTTTGTTTTTATATAAAACTGAAAAGAATCCCCTCCCTCCCCCCAAGTCCCTTCAAAAACAAAATGAAAGAAAGGAAGAGCCTTTCAACTCCATGGCCTAGTGTGGATACAGTTCGGTTTATATTCATCACTGCAACCAGGGTGATCAATTTATTCCCTCATTAAGAGAAGGGATATTGTCATGCACCCTATGATTTACAGTGAAGACACAGCCTCAGTTGTGCATAGCAAGTTCCATCCTAACTTAACAATGACCAATGCAACAAGTTTTGCTCCTGTTTGTAGAGCTTTGGGATTGTGTATAACTGTCTACATCTAGGAGAGCTTTATTTATTAAATAGAGTATCTCAAGTCCCTATAGCTAATACTAGTGATGAAGTTGGATTTTTCCCACTGAAAGTATCTGTGAGCCTCCAAAGGGTTAGTGTGTGCGATAAAATTGCACCAGATTCATCACCACATTTTCAAGGAAGCAGTGGTGTATGGTCATTCAGAAATATCCTTAATAGATCACCAAGGTTTCTAAAAACCACCTTTCTATTAAAGGTCATTAGGGAGGCAACACTAACCTGAGCTGTGTATTGGCCAAATAAGAATCTGATTTGTAGAAAAGCTAATCTTTCAATCTGGGATCAGTGGGCAAAAATCCTACCCAGTTGTTTTCCGTGTCTTTAACAGCTCCAACAGAACTTAGAAATTTTGCTGTGAAATGGCCTTTGGGTCTTAAAATATGTAATACCTCTGCTTATGAATGTGCAAATGATCTTGGACAGCACAATGCTAGTACCACTCTGTATGATAGAAAGGTTTTTTTTTTTGTTTGTTTTCTAAATGGAAAAAAAATCCCTAGTCAGAAATAAACTGACAACTTTACATTCTCCTCTCTTAAAAAAAGTAAATAAAATAACATTATTCAAAATGTGAATTAGCTATAAGACAGACAATACAATTATATAGATACATATCAATATAGCACATTCAATCTGCCAAAAAATTAATGATTACAAAGCCAGTATGGATGCTGCCATATATATAGAGATGTATGTACAATGATTATAGCATTCATAATTGCACTATACCTACAACCAGTTTTTGTTTTAAATTTTAAATTACAGATATTTTTTGAGGGAGTAAAAAATAAGTAACCTTTGTTTCTTGGGGTTGGGAGAGTTAAGAATGAAAACATTCCATTAAGGTTTATTAACTTTGGTACTCAACTAATATATCATTAATTTTTCCCCTCTCCTCTCTGATGCCCCGAACAGTGATTTCCAGGTATATTTATCCTAGATCCTAATGGTATCCCAGGAAATGAGACCAGCATCATGGCTGGCTTCTTTCTGGAAGCTTTACTAGACTCATTCATGATTTATCATTTTTAATCACATTTCAGGTCAAGCTGCTTCATAGAGGCTCATTGATACATGTGATTTCTTTTTCCTTTTGTTTTTAAAAAAAATTGCACATTTAGAGTTCCAAAGTTCCTTCTTAACAGGTTCAATTACATAAATAAATCTAGAGAACACTGAGAGGCCACTTTAAGAGTTAAACCCATTCATCTTCCCTAAATCCTTGGAACTAGTCACCCCTTAAATAAGGATTTCTGAATTGGATAAGCAGTCCGTGACTTCCAATCTTACAACTAAAAGGTGCCATTATAATACTATAAACATATGTTCTCAGCTGCTCGACTCTACCTTAGAGGGAGTAACTGAGCAGAATAAGACTGTATTCAAGTAAGGAGAACACAAACAGAGTTCATGGTGCACCTCACAGCATGTCCAAGCAGTGCTGTTCTGGGTGTCAAAAATGAAAAACCACCATAAAGGTAAAGCAAATAGTGGCCCACGAGAGCTGAATCTACAGTTATCTGATTTCTGGCCGTTGTCTTAGCTGGTTCTTTCTCAACCAGTTCAATTTAGCTTTGCAATCTTGGTCATATTTTATATTTTATGATATTAGAATTTCTATTTTATTTTTTATAAAAAAGCCAACTTTGGCAACACAATTTTTATTTCTCAAAAGAAAGTATTTTAAAAGTGTGAAGCAAACACACTCAAAACCAAAAAAAAAGGAAGAAGGTTTGAAATAGGAAGGGAAAAGAAAAAGAAAAAGAACCACCCCTAACAAGGTTCCAGGCTACAATCACTGGGGAATGTAGTGTCTGTTGGCATATTTGTTTGGCATCTGCAATTTAAAAAAAAAATCAAAAAGAAAAATGGCACACAGTAAGTCAACAGGAGGGTCACTTTTTTTTGTCTTTTCAATTACATTACTGTCTTCTGTGCATTTCTCTGAATTACCAAGGGATGGCTGAAGGTAAAATCCCAAAGAAATGACACTTCACCATTTGAGGATTATTTAGGCCCAAAGTGAGAAAAGACAGTATCAAAAAACATATGGATTTTATACCCAGATCAATAGTTTAAAAACCACAGTAGTAATACTTCTGATCCTTCAGATAAAAGTACATACTGTTAAATTAGGTTTATGAATGATGGCTTAAGTTGAATGACATTTTTCCTGTCTATATCACTCAAGAAAAAAAAATACTTTACTGAGGAATACAACTGGGGAAAGAAGGCTATTGTAACCTCAGAAAAATTAAGAGAGAGAGAAACAGGTGAGGAAAGGAAGGGAACAAACTCTTTATACTCATTATCAAAAAAATAAAATAAAATAAAAAAAGAAAAAACCCAAACCCCTATCTTTTGTGAGTGCATTATTGAGAATTTAAAATACATTGAGTCGCAAGGTTTTGCCTAAAAAAAAGAGAGAGGAAATGAGCTGGAAATGTACTTCAGCGTTTTTTGCTTTTCCTTCTCATAGTTTAAATAAAATCATAATATTTACTACAAACTCTGTGGACACTTGCACAGAGTCCAGGACAGCAATAAATTAGTATTATGCAAATTGTTTTTCACAGATAATACAGTCCCTCTTGTATTCATCAATTGGCCTCAAGTTTAGAAAGGAAAGGGAAAGAGGCACGTCTAGATACGTCTATGAGGCACATCTAGACCAGGTTGTACTCCTTCAGATTTAACTGTAGGATGGTGTCCTTGACGGCAGCAAAGACAAAACGGATGTTTTCGGTGTCTGTGGCGCATGTGAAGTGGGAGTAGATAATTTTGTCACTGTCTGGGTTCAGATCTACGAACATCTTCAAGATGAATTCTCGTGCTGCTTGTGCATCTCGCTGGGGTCCTGTGAGTCAAAGGAAAAAGGGAGAAGTTAGTTTTACATTAGCGATAATTCTTCTTATTTCCCAATAAGACTTCTGAAAGATGCGGTACCATCTGAATAGTGTCATAACTAGAAAATTTTTCACCTGCAGTGAAAATTATAGAGGAGTGAAGATAGAGGAAGATGGAAGGTAATGGCAGCAGCATGTTGCACAGTTTATCTATGGGTAGAGGTGAAGATGACGGAGGCAGTGTAGTGTGGTCTTTACCCTCATGGGATTCGGAATGGTGGAAGTGAGAGACTTTCATGGCAATAGGATTCCTGGAGATTGTAGCTCAGGTTTATACCTTACAGTGTTTCAATGGGACATAACAGCCAGAAATGAGGTGGAAGGATGGCGAGTCACAGGGAGAAAGTGTATCCTTCCAGAGAAAGACACATGCCCTCCTCCCTGGGGGAAGAAGCCATCCTACCATGGGAGCACCCTGGATCAAAATTTCATTTGCCCCACATTTGTTATGAATCTATATCTGATGTTCATGCCCATATAGCTGTCTGAAATTTATTCAATTATTCAAAAGAATTTATTAAGACCTGGAAAAAATAATAAATAAGATGAACCTAGAGATCCATGAAGAGGCTTATGTGAACTGATGCAGAGCAAAATAAACAAGAAAACAATATATCCAGTGGCTACAATTATAAGAATGGAAAAACAAGAAGAGCAAAGCAGGTGAACCTAAATTTGATGATTAAGCTTGGCTTCATGGAGGAATTTTAAGGTTACCTTCCTTCCTTCCTTGCAGATAATATAATATTCTTTGGATGAATTAGTTAGTTTTGATGAATTTTTCTTTTTTTTGCTAAAAGAATGGGAGTGGAGGGAGAGTAATACACTGGGAAATTCAAGTTATAGTAAAAAAATCAATAAAATTTCATTTTAAAAAGACCATGATGCGCACGCGCGCACACACACACATCCACCATTAGCAATAAAACAGAAAAAGTTATGATCATCATACTTAAGAAACTTTCCATCTAGACTTTTACTTTAAAAAAAACAAAAGGAAATATAAACCTCTTATAGACAAAATACAAAGGAATGCAGAGAGGGAGGGAAACAGAAAGAGAGAGAGAGAGAGGGAGGGAGGGAAGGAGGGAGGGGGGAGAGAGAGAGAGAGAGAGAGAGAGAGAGAGAGAGAGAGAGAGAGAGAGAGAGAGAGAGAGAGAGAGAGAGAGAGAGAGAGATTTTAAGTGATTTGTTTTTAAATAGACTCACTCTCTTTATTAATTTCCTTCCAGGAGACAGGCCTAGTTACACACTTCAAATAAACTTAATCATGATTAATCACTTGTCTGAAGAGGTAAAAGGTCTTGAAATAATGATCTAGGCTACAGCTATTGATTTGGGAGGGGTCTTTTTAGGCTGGGGGAAGTCTATGAGTGAAGCCACAGAGATGAGAATGAATAAAATATACCCATAAGCTATTTAGTAAAGTAGCTTGGCAGAGATGTTAAGAATAGTAGTAAAAAGGAGATAAACATTCAAATAGGTGTGGAAAAAGTAAAATTAAGAAGCATTTATTAATGTGACAGGCACCGTCCTAATCACAAAGAAAGGCAAAGACAGTCCCATCCCTGAAAGAGCTATGGTCTAATGGGCGAGGCAACAGCTGCAGATCATCACAGAGAGAAGGCACCACAAGCATTGAGGGACCACAAGAAGTCAACAGATTACCAGTACGAGGTTGATTGACCTGAGATGCAATAACAAAGCCTTATGGGGATAAAATCTTTCCAAACAACACAATTGTGAACATACCACCAAATGGATAGCATTACTTTCTAAAATCAGTCCTGTTATACTAGCACATCTAACAATATTCCTCTATATAACCACTTTGTAGATTACTAATGTGCATAAGAGCATTGTATTAAAAATATTCACTATGTGGCAACTAGTACTTTAAAGTAAAATATGCTCATAAGGTTAGGAGTTTAATTTATTTATCGTGTTAAATACTAGGACATGCAGACACTGGAGGTTTTAAAGTTTACTCACTATTCAGTTTCTTAAAGTTTTTAGATCAGTAGTTTTTAATCTGGAATTCATGTCTGTCTGTCTGTCCATCTTGATTAGTATGACAATATAATTGTTTTCCTCTGTAAACTCATTTCAAAAATCTATTTAAACATATTATTCTGTAAAGGGTCCAAAGGCTTCACCAACTTGCAAAGGGGGTCTATCACAAAGGAAAAGGTGGAGAATCTGTTTCAGATAACAAATAATACTTTCAAATCATCTGCAATGCAACAAATGAATTAATTTAATTCTATATTTATTAAGTATCCATTATGTAAAAGGAACTGTGATAGATAGGGATTTCAGGTTCTGTTCACCACTATCCCATTTACTCATGTCCAAATCACACTCATTATACTCTACAAAAATCCTACTCTTATACACCCATATGACCCCTGGACCCTTGAAGGCCACACCTGTGGAATGCATACTCTGGCAGATTCTACAAGGTGTCAAGAATGATTTTGTCAATAGACTTAGTCTTACTTCCAAGGGCTAGTTTGACTAAATATGGATAGAATAATTATCAATAGGCTGGACAAAAGGTGGTGAATTCTTTGGCTGCAGGAACCAGTGAAATGGGAAAAAAATACAAAATGATGCTTTCTATATCTGCAGTAATGGTAGTATAGTGGCAGGAAAGAAGACAAAGGAAGAAAAGAATTGCAATATTTAACCCAGAAATTGCCTCTTTTGGCAAACATTTGATCTTCTCTTGTCAATCAGAGAACATGGAAACCAATGATATGCTTGTTTTGAATATACACTCACTTAAAAAAAAACAATAGACTAGCATGGTGGAAGAGTTATGAACAATATTGCTCAGAAGACAGTGGGGCAGGGGTAGGTGAATTAGTCTGAAGAAAGCTTGGTATGAGACCCAGCTAGAAAAAACCAGAAATAAGCACTTGTAGATGAAACTAGAAGGAAGGCAACAAACAGATGGAAAATGAAACAGACTTGCTGTGAGTATCACATTAGATAAAACATTTCACTAGCTCATAATGCTATGTGATGCAATGAAAATGACTTAAAAGTTAGTCAGGAAAATCAGCTGACCACTTCAAATACACACAGAGGAAATTTCCATTGTAGGAGACACATTTTTGAAAACACAAAAACATTACTTTTTAAGATAAAAAAACCATGAACGGCATTATTACCAAAAAAATGTAATTTAGAAGAAAATCATCAGCTATTGAGTCACATGTTTGTTTTCTTTAAAATCTATAAGAAGGAATTAAACATATATCAAGTATATAGAAATATTTAAAAAATATGAAAAGGGAGCAGTTAACCTTTCGAAGGATGATTTTCTAACAAAAGAAAACATTTCTGTAGTCGTAAGATTGATGAAGAAGTATAGGAAATAAGGATCTTGTTATATGTAATGTTTGTTGATAACAAAAAAAGGAAAAAAAAGTTTTGACTAGATAACCTTAATGTTTTTCGCCCCAATAAGGTGTCTTCCATTTACATGTCAAGATTTATATAAGATCCTTTGATAGATGCAACCCATAGCAATAACTGTTTTCAATGATCCTCTGATTATCAAGTGAGATATAGGACACAGCTCACTAAAGAAGCAGAGTCATGGAGGAGATTTTCCCCAGAATCTAAGAGGGAAAGGGGTTTCTTTTCCATGAAATAAGAAAATTAGACTAAATTATTTTAAGGCCCTTTCTGGCTCTAAATCTTGGTGAAGACCTCCAGAATTTTCTGTTTACAGTTGACATTGTGATGATTATATAAAGCACTAGAAACTACTTTGGTGAGATCTATAAGCATTTAAGAGTGACCAGACTAGCAGTCCACACTGGAAAACCATGGAAAACTTCTTGTCCAGAATATGATATCAATTTGGATGAGTTTGTGTTTGTGTGGTGTGTGTGTGTGTGTGTGTGTGTGTGTAATTTTGAACGAACACTGCAGCAGGATAATGAGACAGCAATCATAGTTAAATGGTTGGGGAGGGGGTAAAAGAAAGCAGGCTGGATTGTATTTAGGAAATGAATTGCAAGGGTAATAGAATCCCCTTCTATTAATCTGAGTTGTTCCTTGACACAAAACCCTATATTTATGACTCTAATATTGCAGCACACTGCTATGTGGCTATGACTCATGGAGTTAGACAGTCCCAGAAGAACTGAAATTGTGGGTGATGCCAAGGACAATGGAGACATACAGGGTGGTAGCAAGTAGGCATCATATTTCTAATAGGTATTTGTTTACCAAAAAATGGTATAAAAGAGATCATGTGAGAACTGTATAAACAGAAAAGGAGGCAGATTAGCCATACAGTAAGAGTGGGGATGGCAGGTGGGTACCAGTGCAGGGCACATGCCACAGTAGTACCCAGAAGATAGATGTCAGATAGGTCCTTTATGAAGGATTCATGGGGAGATATGAGAGTTAACAGCCCAGAACCTAAAAGGAAAATGGCCTTGAGATGAGCACTCTTGGAGGGCATAGCCCTATTTATGACCTCATGGACCCATTGAGGTAGGGAAGCATATACTTAGTTTTGCCTTTAATTCCTAAAATAGAACTATCCTAAACACACATAGGCCATATCAGTTTCACCTTCTTTTCATGTAGTAGTTTTATAATAACATTCTCCGGAAAAAAGCCATCCCACAAAGTGGGTTTCCAGATAAAATTATCATTATTTTGTAATTACTTCCCCAGTTTCTCAAACTGAGTACAGTATACAGAATTTAACCTTTTCCTGATGAATTAGAGTCATTACCAGACTACAGTGCTTTTTTGGGTTGTGTTTGCCTTTAAAATCTCTCAGTGTTCTTCCTTGCTGCTTTCACTAGGCTTATTACCCTTTCCTAATTATCTGCTTCTAATCTAATGAGGGCTAGGGAACCAGATAACCAAGACTGTTCAAACTGTGTCTAAAATGAGAACAAATGGGCTCTGACTGAGGACATAAGGAATGTACAGGAGTTTGAGTGCACTTCGTGACACCCATTCTAGTGACTCAGACATTCTGCGTTCTTCCTTACTTCCTGGTCCCTGACAATGTTGTGCATAGACAAAGGTAGCTGGCAGGTGACTCTGGATAACGTAGGTATCATGCTACATTTTGATTTCCTTGTATTGTATACTTTATCTTCAAGCTTAAAATCCTGAAGATCAAAGATTTCACTGAGGTGGTTTTTCTTTTCTCATAATAATCAAGACAATAATATAGGACCATTGAGTATTTCAGATGATAGGATATAACTCCAAGTATTTTCAATATCATTTAAGATCATCAACCCCTTCATTTTGCTGATTGGGAAGTTGAAGGTCAAATGGCCAGCTCGGTGTTACATAAGGTGGCAAGTAGACTCATACTCAAGCGTTCTGATTCCAAGATGCCAGTGTCCTTTTTTCAGAATTCTTATTAGTTTGATGACCAATCTTGGTTCCAGAGGACTAAGGATGAATCACTCTTCTCTTGACAGAAAGAAGGGACTATGCGTGTAGAAGGTGACATGCTGGTTTTGTTTAACTCTGTGTGTGTGTATGTGTGTGTGTGTGTGTGTGTGTGTGTTATGTGTGTGTTGAGTGGGATGGGCGGGGCAATGTATCAGGTAACATATGCTATCCTCTACACTGGTTTTGTTTTTGTGTGTGTGTGTGTGTGTGTGTGTGTGTGCGTGTGTGCTGGGTGGAGTGGGTGGGGCAGTGTATCAGAAACTAAGAATGATATTAAAAAATAGATTGGGAGACATCATAGCATAATGACTAAAAAGCTGACTGTAATCAGGAAGACCTACGTTCAAGTAATACTTCTGGCACGTACTAGCTGTGTGACTCTGAGTAAGTCAGTCTTGGTGCCTGCAAAACTGTCTAAGACTGTAAGTTGCAGGACAGGTGGCCAAGATGTTACTCATAGATGCTGAGAAATCACACGTCTCCTACATCTCCAAAGTATTTTGCAGTTAAGCCAGAATGTGAGGTGACCCAACCATAACAGCATCCAGGAGAAAGGAGACTCTGAGTATCTGTTTTCACAAGTGTTTTCTCCATGGTTGGCATTGCCTAATCACAGGCACATTGCTGGGGGAGCTGGAAGGGCATGATGGCTCCACTGGGGTCTGCAGAGATCATGGCAGAGGGCATTGGATGGCCACGTTGAGCCTTGAGATCATCACAGCAGGCCAGGATGCTGTGGGGCAGACTTTTTTTTTTAATATAGCACATTGTATCCCATTTAAAAATGTTTTTTTTTTTTAAATAATACAGGATGGATAGGTATAAGGACAGAGTAGTTTCGTTCCTCCTCTTTTTTGTTCAGGAGGGCAGTGTTTAAACCAAATTTCAAGTTTTAGATCTAAATGATGAATAAGAATTTTTGTTCAGAAATAATGTAGTTTGAAACACTCTCTACCCATAATTACCCAGAAATAAACTGCCAGGTGCCACCTATACCAGCAGTGGAAAGCAGACTGGATTTGGGGTCAGAGTTTCAGGGTTCAAACTGTGGCCCTGCTAGCTTATTATCTTGTAACCCTAATTACTTAATCTCTCTGGGCCTCAATTCCACATTTACAAAGTGGAACTTTATATGAATAGAATAGGAACTCTTATAAAGTAAGAGAGTTTGGCTAAATGATCTGAAAGTCCTTCTTCAGTTCTAAATTCTATGTTTCTAACTTTGTGACACCTCACCTCCAATTCCCTGCCATACTCCACCCCCCCTTGCTGCCTCTAGCATAGAGATCATCTATGGGTTCAAAAATGTAGGAAAATAATCTACGAAAAACAGAAAGAGCTGTTGTCAGGAGGTTGGAAGACTGAGCGATGGCTCACTCCTGGACAGGGCATGTAATTGAATCATGGAATGTTGGAGCTAGAAGGGACCTTTAAGATCATTCTAATACTGCTAGCTCCCTCCTATTCAGAAGAGGAAACTGAGGCTTAGAGGGTAAATCGGCTTGCCTAAAGTTACACTTCTGAAATGCCAAGATCATGAGTTAACCAGCATCTACTACTAATGCCTCAGTTTCCCCATCTGTAAAATGAGCTGGAGAAAGAAATGGCAAACCACTCCAGTATCGTGGCCAAGAAAACCCCAAATGGGGTCATGAAGAGTCAGACATGACTAAAATGAAAAAGCAGCAGCAACGACTTCTAAAAATGGAAATACCTCATGGAGAGTGAAAAAGACGTATTTTTTTCTTTTGGATATTTACAGATATAAAATTGGAAGGGACATGAGAGGTCATCTAGTCCAAATCCTTTATTTTACAGATGAAGAACCTGAAACTCAAATAAGATAAGTGACCTGTCTAAGGTCACACAGTTGGAATCAGAGACACAATTTTAACATGGGCCCTCTGATTTTAGAGTCAGCAGACTTGGCACTATATCTTGATATATGCCATAGTTTAAATGAGTTTGATCAGGTTAATTTCTGCCCAACATCTAGCTGAAACTATAAGTACTGGGGGAAAGGAATTTGGATGGGAGCAGAAGGTTGTAGGCAATTTAGGATCATGGGGCAACTGGAATGGTAGGGTAAGGAGGTTAACAGAAGTGGGCTCAGGGCAGGGGTGGAGGACCTTTGGCTTTGTGGTCTTGAGGACCCTCTAGGTCCTCAAATGTGGCACTTTGACTGAATCCAAATTGTTGTTCAGTGAAGTTTGGATTTAGTCAAAGGGCAGCACGTAGGGGGTCACATGTGGCCTTGAAGCCATAGGTTCCCTACCCTTGGCTTAGGGACAATGAAGAATGAAGGTCCCTGAAGGCCTGAAAAGGGGATCCTTGGAAGCAGCAGAAAGGTCCAAGAGGGATAAGGGATGGAGTCAAAGCTAAATTTTAACAGTTTGAAAATGTTGTCCTGGACCAAACCCCTACTGAAGAAATGGGAACTCTCTTCCTTCTCTGTCTTGTACCATTATAACCCTTTGTTCCCAGGATCCAGAACTTGGACTCTTATACTATGATTCTCTCTCTCTTCCCTGTCCTTTTCTCTTTCTCTCTCTCCACATACATATGGAAAATTTACAAATGCCATGTATACATATAAAATGTATCAAAAAATTTTTTTCTTGCTCTAGATCTGTGAATTTATCCATGTGAAGAACTCTCAGTGTGGACTCCCCTTCACTGATGCATATCAGCAACTCCTCTGTGCCACTGAGAGAGATACATGGGGCACTGAGAGATGATGAAACTTTTCTATGAACATATAACTAGTACATGTGAAAGGCTTGGAACTGAATACAGATCTTCCTGACTGAGTAGTGATAAAGGGCCATTCCTTCATCCACTACAATGGGTTATTATGCCATCCATTTATTAATAGCACAATAATATAATATTAATTATCCAATTAATTTATTAGTATGTTATTAATAGTATTATAGTATTAAGGGATATAACATTAGGTAGTGAACAAAGGGCTGTCTTTGGGAAGCAAGAAGTCCTGATTAGGGTACTGCCCCAGTTATCAGCTTTGTGTGATCATGTTCAATCTTTTAATGTCTCAGTGATCCAGGCACCTCTCTGAGATAATAAATTGTAGACAAACCTCCAAGCTGACTCTGAGAGGGGAATTTCGTACCTTATGCATTACAGGTCCAGACTCCCCATTATAGTTTTAATGTGTAATAACATCACATTATAATGCTATTAATACTTCAGTTCAGCTACAGAATGGATCTAGTGAGTTGATCTGGAAGCTTAATGACCATTTACTGTTTCAGAGAACATTTTTATTTACCAACAACTTGCTTAGAAACTTAGAATACAATACCTTTTCTTAAGCCAAGAGTTCTTCATACAAACACAGAGCTGTAAATGCCACCTGGCATTTGGAAGCAGGGCTCATGAGAGCAAAGAGTCTTTTCAAAATTGTACAATTATTATTCATTTTGATCATGCCTGGAATTTTTACTTGACACCCCACTGATTATGGGACAGTAAACAAAATAAGTGCTGAGACAGGGTGGATAGGGTGCTGAGCCTGAACTCACAAAGACTCATCTTCATGAGTTCAAATCTGGTCTCAGACACTTACTAGCTGTGTAGCTCTGGGAAAGTCACTTAACCTTGTCTACCTCAATCTCCTCATCTATAAAATGAGTTCTAGAAAGAAATGACAAGCCACTCTAGTCTCTTCACCAAGAAAACCCCAAATGGAGCCATGAAGAGTCAGATACAAATGAAATGATCAACAGCAAAAGAAAATTGACTCAGACAGAAAGAAAGCAGTTATCACTGAATGACATTCGATTTCTATGGCCAAGTAATTTATCACATAATAGTCAAGTGAGAGGGATAGGTCTAATAAAGATAATAACAATGTAGCAGCTGGCATTTATATAGCACTTTAAGATCCAAAAGATACTTTGCAAATATTATCTTATCTGATGGGAAAACTAAAGCAGACATAAGTTAAGTGACTTGCCCAGGGTCATAAAGCTATTAAGTGACTGGATAGATTCAAACTCAGGTATTCTCCACTGCAGAACAACAATACTGTATCCATGATATCATCTAGCTATGTGGGTCCTCAGAAGGAATACTGTATCTGATCCCTTTCCAGTTTGACACAACCTGTCAAAAGTCGTAGTCTGCTGTCTTTAAGAAAGTATGGTTACAATTTTGAAGGCCTTTAGGAACTCATGATTATAATTTGAAAAAAAAAGTATAATGATTAATCATTGCAGGTTTTTTTTTATAATAACTTATTAGTTCTAAAGTACTGCTTACAAAAATGATGAGCTAGTATTCCAGTTTTGTGGAGCAGGATTATTTTCTAAACTCAAGTAGTAACAGAACCAGGGCTGGAGAATAAAGCTAATTTAAGATTTCTTGGTGTGCTACCTGTTTATGAGCATAAGCCATATTTGATGAAATCTAACCTATAATGAAATTATTATATGCATCAAATCAAGCACTAAATCCTGCAGACAGTATTGTAATTTGTGAATTAGCAGTGCATGATGGAAACAGTAATTCTACTTACTAAAGACAAGAATCAAGGAGGTATTCATTATAATTTTGACCTTGTTACTGTAAAAATATAGAAGTGTGAAATTTATAGTTTCACTTATGTTAAGTATGCTTACTGTTTTGGCTATAAAAACAGCACAGTGGGATAGGCTTGAGTTTTTCTTGGTTTTAGTTCATCTTACGAGACTTATGATGTTCTCCCCAATTAATTAATATTTAGATCCAGTTAAAAAAATAACGAAAACATTTTCTTTTGCAGTGGATGTGTATATGTATTTACTTGTGAACTCCCACAGTATATCATGACTCTTTTGCACTTACTATTCTTTGTATGTTATATTTATTTCTATACATGTCTCCTATTATGAAATTTTCATGGGCATCACAGCTCTTAAAAAAAAAAAGTGCCTTAGTCATCTCCCACAGGACCTACAGACACATTGTCTTTCGCATTTTCTTTGGGGCTGGTGGTTAGTTAGAGCTGTGGCTTCTCTTGTAGGCAACTTAATTTCCCTTGGCCTCAGTTTCCCAACACCAGTACAGAAGCAGACCTATGATTTCATAAACAGAGTGAACTCCTCAGCAAGAAAACTACCAGTGCAAGCACACAACCATTCTGGTACTTACAGACTTAGAGACTTGACTAGGGCATTGAGCAGGCCAAGTGAATTGTCATTCATCAAATCTTTCATGAGCTACTATGGACTTAATAAATATCTGCTGAATGAATAAATGAAGGAATGAATAAAATAATGATGGGGATGGGAAAAGGAGTGTTTAGTAGCTGTCACAATAAATATTTGCTGAATGGATAAAAATGAATGAATGGTGGGGGCAGAAAGAGAACTGTTTGGTAACAATAACATATTTCATTTTAAAATATCAACACTAATTTTTATGGCACCTATCCTATGGGGGTAAATTGAGAAGAAGGGAGGGTTGGTGAAACTGATGACTAGGAGAACATTATTGTAGAAGGTCAAATGAAAGGAATTGGGAAGAGATGGAGAAATAGGGTAGCTCCCAGGGCTCATAGACTTTCACAAAAGGAATGACCAAAGTGCAAATGGTTTGGTGCTTTAGGTTACAGATGAACAGACTTGCTGTGAAGTTTGTTTAAATCATGCAGGGTGGACTTGTCCATTTTCATTCTGTTCTTTCAGTGTTACTACCTTTCCAGCCTGTGTTGGAGAAGTGGCTCTTTAACCCTGGTGGTGGAGAAGGGAGTGGGGATGAAGTATGACCACTTTAAAGCCTTCTAAGATCTGCTCTTTAATCGACTTGTACTGAATTCTAGTAATCACTGAGCACTTAGAAGACAGGCAGGCAGCTCAGAACCTTGTGGGCAGACAGACACAAGGTGACAAATTTCTCTTTCTTTGAGGTTTAAACTTTTTAAAAATGGGTTTTTTGTTCTGCAGAAACGCCTACACCACACTATAAAACTCCTCCTTTCCATAGTTTTTACTGTCCAGAGACACACTCTCAGGAATTTATGGCTCAAGGCTAGCAGTAAATTAAAAGCAATAAAAGAGAAAGACTATTATACTCAGGGAAGAACCTGCTTTTATAGGAACAGCAAAACATAAAGGAAAACGTACATACAAGAAATATGGACCCCATTTTTTACTTAAGCAAGAAGTTATCTCATCACCTGGGACCATTCAGTGTATTATAGCAGAAAGAATGTTACAGTAGGAGCCTGGAGACCTAAGTTAGAGCTGTGGCTTCTCTTGTAGGCAACTTAATTTCCCTTGGCCTCAGTTTCCCAACACCAGTACAATGTTTGGTGTACAGTAAGTGCTTAATGAACACATCTGGATTGGATGCTGAATTCCTTCACTGTAAAACAAGGAAAATGTCTTCAATCTCTAAGGTGACTTCTAAAATTCTGTAATTTCCCATATATTTAAATTGATAATCCCCTGGTAAGCTTACATGCTTGTAATGTAAATAACATGTGATTTAATGTCTATGAAGAGATTCAAGTTTAAATATTTAAGGATGCTTATTTACTTATGCAGTTATAAAACCAACTAATTCTTAAAAACTGAGACTGTGTAAAAAGTAACACTACCACTCTGAAGCCAACAGTCATCTCAAATCGTGTGTGTATACAAAACATGTATATATAAATATATTTGTTGAGATTATCACCATTTTTCAGTTGTTTCAATTGTGTCCTATTCTTTTTGAGCTCATTTGGGATTTTCTTGCAAAGATACTGGAGTACTTTGTCACTTCCTTTTCTGGCTCATTTTACAGATGAAGAAACTGAGGCAAACTGAGGTTAAATGACTTGCCCAGGGGCACAGAGCTCGTAAATGTCTCAGGCCGGATTTGAACTCATAAAAGATGAGTCTTCCTGATTCTAGGCTCAGCACTGTGCCACCTAGCTTCATATACATACATGAATACATACATATACACACATATACACACACAAATACACATATATACAAACAATACTCATACACACTCATATATGCATATGTTTATACTCACATACATATAAAATACATATAAATATATTTATTATGCATTATGATTTTGTATTCTAATACATCTTTATAATGTCTGTGTGTACAAATATTTCAATGTCTATTTTGCAATACAAGCAGTGATAGCTTAACTTATTATATTAGTGTCCAAAAGAGTAACTCACAAACGTAGGGGCTGAATAAATTATCATTGACAACCAGTGAATCAATCAATAAATATTGTGCTTAGCTATGCAAGATTCAATGGGAGAAGGAGGGCTGAGATAAAAGGAGGGATCAGACATGCTGGCTGTCTTCCAAAACTCTGTAATTAGTAATACAGTGGGGGAGGGGGGATGAGATTAATACACTTAGAATAATTAATAAATACAATGCAGAAAAAATTAAGTGCTAAAATAATATAATGCAGACTTGCATAGTGTTTTATAACTATCTATCTATCTATGGAGGGAGGGAGAGAGAGACAGAGAGAGACAGAGAGAGAGAGAGACAGAGAGAGTTTCAAGAATAGGCCTTTTCTGATACTGCTCTCCATTTTCTAGTTCTTTCTCCCCAATTCCTTCATATTTACTTTGCATGCATTTTATGTTCACAAATTGTGTACATTTTGTAGGTTAATTATTTTTCAGTAGCGTCCAACTCTTTATAACTCCATTTGGAGCTTTCTTGGTGGAAATACTGGAGTGTTTTGCCAATTTCCTTCTACAGATCATTTTACAGGTGAGGAAACTGAAGCAAACAGGGTTAAATGACTTTCTCAGGGTCACACAGTTAATAAGTACCTGAGGCCATATTTGAATTCAGATCTTCCTGACTTCAAGTCTGGCACTCTATCCATTGTGCCACCTAGGTGCCCCTTTGTATACATTCTATATACTTACTAAACGCTTGTTATAGGAGAGAATGAATGAATGAATGAGCCTTGAAGTATCTGGTGAGCAAGAGGTGAAGGTGTGCTTATGATGTTATGACATTGATGAAAGCCACTAAGGAGATCCATCAAAATTAGGTTTTCCAATAGATTTATTTTTCTTCTTTCTTACCCTTTTCGATGATTTGGTATTACTTAACAATGTTCATTTTTCTAGAACTTCTGTTTCATTATAGAGAGTAATTTTCTAACATCATTAAGGAGAGCTAAAAGGGAAAACATTAATGGGTAATCTATCCATCATGATGTGCAGGTTTCCAAAGGCAATGACAGCATTGGCTGCATTGTAATGTAATAACTGGGAAAATCAGCCCTTGCATGAGCTGCTGCTCTGGAAAAAATAAAATGGTAACAGTGAGAGTTCTACCTCTTTCCAAAATGGAGAGAGAGAGAGAGAGAGAGAGAGAGAGAGAGAGAGAGAGAGAGAGAGAGAGAGAGAGAGAGAGAGAGAGAGAGAGAGAGAGAGAGAGAGAGAGAGAGAGAGAGAGAGACTGACTTACCATCATATTCTGGGAAATAGTCAACTAGATGAGAATACATAATTTTCTCCTCTAGAAGATCTTTCTTGTTTAGGAACAGAATAACTGAAGAGTTCTGGAACCAGGGATATGTGATAATTGTCCTAAACAGTGCTTTGCTTTCCTCCATTCGGTTCTGGAATAAAATCAGAGAAACAAAAAGTGAATGATGTGGTTACCAAATTTGCTGGCTTTATTCATTCTTAAAGGCCAGTCATTCTATCTCCTGAATCTAATTTTTGCAGCATAGGGTTTTTATAGCTTCCAACAGCATTTGTTTGCAAGTGATTCATTCGATGTCTTGGCTGTTTGCTTTATGCAAACTCACAAGCTAATGATGCAGAAGGAAATAATAATAACAATAGAGAGACATGCTAAAAAAAACCTTTATGGTTATATCAAAAACTAAGCAAAGTCCAGAAATGCATATGTGGCTAGTTCACAGTTGTATAAAATCATGAAAAATTATCCATACCAAATCAAAGCATGAGAACTGATTTAAGAACTAGAAACCAGGCTTCTTTTTGAGTTTCCTAGAATTTTGTGTTTTGAAGTGAAGCTTAATTGTTTATACACTGCTAAAATACAATCCAATTTAATATTTTAATATCCCAAAGTCCCATTCATATTGATAATGTTATAATTATTTACTAATGCATATTTTTCTTGATATACGTACACAAGGGAATGCAAATATGTATATACATGTATATACTCACAAACACATACATGCATATACACATTTGTGTATATATTTCTTTTGTTACATATATTTTATATATCTTTATATAGTTATGTTTAAATTTATGTTGTCTTTCATTTTCACTTGTGTCAGATTCTTTGTGACTCCATTTGGGGTTTTTTGGCAAAGATGCTAGAGCGGTTTGCCATTTCCTTCTCTAGCTCATTTTACAAAAGAGGAAATTGAGGCAAATAGGGTTAAATGACTTGCCCAGGATCACACAACTAATAAGTATCTGATGCCAGATTTGAACTCATGAAGAAGAGTTTTCTAGGTCCTAGGTTCTAGGTCCAGCACTCTATCCATTGTGCCAACTAGCTGCCCATTTAAATATGTCTTTATGTATGTGTGTTTGTATATACACATACATATGTGTATTTTTATATATCTTTCTTGTTTTAGCATATTTGTGATACAATGGAAACAACATGGAAATTAGGGAGTTAGAAGACTCCCTAATACATAATATAGGAGGTACAAATCCCAGCTCTGCCATTAACTCTATGCACTGTTGGTTAAATCTTTTTACTTCTCTGTCCTTAGTTTCAACTCTTCCGTAGAATAAATGTCTTGATCTAAATGACATCAGAGGCTCCTTCTAGCTCAAAATCTAGGATCCTTATCTTTATTCTATGTTTTTCAGAGCACTTTCCTTGGTTTTCACATAAACTATTGAAAGAGATGCAAACATTAATTACTTGTAGCTATTGTCCCTAAAATTTTGGATCTCCAAAGTCAGCTCTTGTCAAAAAATGCGCTTGAATGGAATCTTTCCAATCCCACACCTTGGACTTCAAAATGATCAATTTGGTTGCTAATTAATTAATACTAAGTACAAGTCAAATAATTTTCATTCTTAAAATTTGTACTTGTCATGTAAGAATTCCTTTACTTCTTCCCCACACAGACTGGCCAATTCTCTTCCACAGTCAAACATTCCCAGTATAATCATTCCCAAATCCCATAGTAATGGTACAATACTAGTCATGGAGTGAAAGGATGCAAGTTCAGTTATTACTTCTGATTCTTATTAATTGTATAACTGTGGACAAGTCATTAGATCTTCCTACACCTCAGTTTCTTCAACTGTAAAATGAGGGGTTAGTCAGTCTCTGAGGTTCCTTCAAATTTTTCTTATAGGAAGTCTTTCTTGATCCCTCTAAATTCTAGTGCTTTTCCTTTGTTGATTATTTTCATTTTATCCTGCATATAAGCTTATTTGTGCATAGGTATTTTCATGGTGTCTTCCTTTGTGAGCTCTTTGAGGGCGAGGATTGTGCTTTGCCTTTCTTTGCATTCCCAGCACTTAGTATAGTGCATGGTACACATACACATAAAGTGCTTAATGATGTTTACAAACTGGCTGACTAGAGCTTTGACCCTATGACCCTTACAGATGAGGCTTCTGATCAAGTTCTGGATCAAGAGTACCTTTGTATTTCATTAAAGAATTTTTTTTCCAAAAAATTCCTATAGATTTAATTGAAATAAATGAATCAATGATCCACGTATGATCAGTAAGTCTAATTGTCCTGCTAGTCTTGTAACACTGTCAATTTGTTGTCTGCCTTGGTAATGTAAAATCATCCTTCCCCAATATTCACCACAATGCTATGGGGGCAAAATAGATCTGTCTGCATAATCTTCTGATCTTTGTTCCAAGAAACCTCCAGGAAACTAGGCTCAGCAAACGTGATTATTAGGTGCGTAACGTTTTTATTTTTGTTCTGTAAATTGTGCCAAGCAAGATGAAGTCAAAACAGCACACTTGGTTGTCAGCCTTCATGCTTCAAGTAGATTATTCACAAAATCATCCCCATTTGCCTATAGTTTTTGAAGCAACTAAATACCTATGGACATGCAAAATGTTCCATTAAAAATACACTTGATATATAAAAATACTATTTCATTGTCATAAAGACTCATATTTCTTTGAATAAACCTCTTTAGATGGATATAAATTGCAGTGTTGCTCATCATTGGTATTACACCTATATACCCTGAAAAGCAAAAACTAGTCTAAAAACCCCAGACCTCTGTCTGTGCATACCCACAACAACATA
The DNA here is from genome assembly GCA_023548195.1 of Bettongia penicillata ogilbyi. Lineage (NCBI taxonomy): Eukaryota > Metazoa > Chordata > Mammalia > Diprotodontia > Potoroidae > Bettongia > Bettongia penicillata. Next base: position 536,133 of record JAJHZJ010000666.1, on the reverse strand, counting down.
CCTAGTTATGAAAATACCACAAACCACAAACATTTATAATCTCAGAGTTCAGTCACTGAGAAGTAGGTGCTTAGCAAGTCTTATAATTTTAGATTTTAGCCAGAGTGGAGGAGAGGTCCTTATGACAGATTTAAAGATACATAGACCTATGGAATATTTTTTTTATACCATAAGGAAGGCAGAATTATATGTGCTTCTTAAAAGAATACTACCACATGATAGAGGAGCTGTGATCCAAATTCACATTTATAGATGAAACTTGAGGATACTTAATAGTAGAAAACTCTACTAGTATAATGAAGTTTAAAAATCTAATTTTACATTATTTTTCACTGCCCACTGAAAAGACTATATGTGTTTGCCCTATCTCTCTAATATGTGTCTACACGTTTTCCCTCGACCTAGAGAAAGGATTAGAACTGTAACTAGCAATTCTGGAGCTTACTGTAAATATCATAAAATGCTTCGGGAGTAAATACCCCAACAGGTATCCTAATATTAACTTTTAAAATGGGATGTCTAGCATCTTTCTTGAATCATGACTTTCAGGTAGTCCAATAGTTCTTAAATTATCTCTCCTCAATCTATTATTTACCAGGTTAGTTGTTTTTCTGAAGAGATATTTCACATTTTCTTCTATTTATTTCATTCTTTTGAGTTTGATTCTCGATATCTCACAGAGTCAACTTCCACTTGCCTAATTCTAATTTTTAAGAAATTAGTTTCTTCAGTGATCTCTTGTAACTATTTTTTTCCATTTGTCTAATTGTTTTTTAGAGAGTTATTTTCTTTTGTATTTTTTGTGCCTCACTTATTACCAAGCTGCTAATGATCTTTTGGTAATTCCTTCCTTTGCTCTCATTTCTTTCCCTAATTTTTCCTCTACAACTGTTATTTGATCTGGAAAAAAAAGGTTGTTTTTAGCTCTTCCAGGAATTCTTTTTGGGCTTGTGTCTAATTTAGTTTTCTTTGAGGCTTTGCTTGTAGCTGTTCTGACTTTTTTAGGGAAAATTCCTCCTTGTCTTCTGACTTTGTGTCCTTATTTTTTCCTGTCACCACAGTAATTTGTGATCAGGTCCTTTTTCTTTCTTAGTCTTTTGTTCGCCTGCCACTCTCTTTCTCGAGTTTGAAATTCATGTTAAAGTTGGGCTCTGTTCTTCTCTGTGTGTGGGAGTGGCATGACCTCAAGCTTCAGGCTTTTTTGCGCTACTATTTTCAGAGCTACTTCTAGGATCTGGAAGCTTTTGATGCTTCCAAGGGGGTACGATTCGGGGAGAGGTACTACCTCCTGGTCTACAGTCTGGTCTTTACCCAAGAAGGGCCCTGATCCCTTGGGATTTCAATGGATACTGTTCCAGAGAGTCCCTGATCACTTGTGACCAGACGCAATGAAGCCCTGAAGGGTTCCTACTCCCTCTTCAACAAAAATGCTCTTCTCTGCCCTTGAATAATGAGTGAGTATAGGCAATGGAATTGCTGAACATTGTCTAGTCCAGTGTTAGGTACTAGCACAGAGATCCCTTGTAATCTCTTCTCTCAACGTTTGCCAGGTCTTTTTATCATCTCTGATATGAGAATTTTTGAAGTTACTGCAGCTGCTTCTGTCTCCACCATCTAGTCCTGCCATTGCTGTTTCATCCCCATGGGCTCTGGGCCAGCCTTGACCCTTGTGTCATAGATCCCCTTTTCAACCTCCTAAGTTGTCTCAGGCTGGAAGAGGGTCTCACTAAACTTTTCTTGGCTCTGCAACTTCAAAATTCAATTTGAGGTATCATTTTAAAGTTGTTTGGTGGGGGAATGTTCAGAGAGCTCAGCTGAGTCCTTTCTTTTACTTCACCATGTTGGTTCCCCACATTAATTTTTCAAGGCAGAAGTGTGGGGAGGTAGGTGAGGAACAGAGAGAACTAGGGATAAAACTTAAAACCTTGGGACACATGATGCTGTGGATGGCAACACCTTGGGATATTGTTCCTCTGGCTGACTGGAGGCTATCACAAAGTCACTTCTGATGAGGTCACCAACATGGGAGAGAGCAGCACAGGGGACAGTTCGTTTAAAGGGGGTAGGAGGAGGGTAGCATATTAACTGTTAGCTACCTTTAGGTCCAGACTAATAATTTCTAATATTAGATAAGGAATTTTTGATGAAGGAATTTTCCCTACCAATACAAATCAACTTGTACAGCATCTTATAGTCTTAGAGAGCTGCCCAAGGCACTGAGAAGTTAAGCGCTTTACCTAGGATCACAACCAGCACGTGTCAGAGGCTGTGTTGAACCCAAGTCTTCTGACACCAAGGTAAGCTTTCTATCTAATTTGACAGCTATATCTCAATAACTTCCTATATCAGCTGATTATTCTTCTTAAATAGTCATGAGGCTTAGCTGTTTCTATTTGTTGAAGGATGACAAGTGCTATTAGTTTCCTATAAATTTAGATTTCTAAGGGACAAAGCACCATTTGTACCACTATCATTATGGTTCTGTAGAGTACTACTATTTAGGACAGTGGTGTCAAATTCCAGTAGAAATGAGAGTCACCAAACTGTACACAAGTATCCTTGTGGGCCACAAATTGATTCTGTTTTATAATAATATTATCTATGTCTTGTTGTATTTTTATTTATTTTGCTAAATATTTTCCAATTATATCTTAATCTGATTTGGAAGACACTAGGGAGTATTGAGGGTCCATATGGCCCGTGGCCTCAGGGCTTGACAACTCTGGCTTAGGCAGGGCAAAGTGAGCAAATTTTCACAATGTCTCAGATAGTGGAAATTATGGGGGGTAGAAAATGGTCTGTTCTACCCAGAAATATGCAACCCCACCTGAGAACAAGATGGTCCCGTCACTGGGGGAAGGTACTACTTGCTTTGTCTTCTCTCTCTCTCTCCCTCTCCATATATATATATATATATATATATACGTTATATATGTATATAAACACCCACACATGCAAAGAAGAAAATATCCAAGGACTCTTGCAACTCAAAGAACAACAACTAGGCACAAAAAGTGAAATGACAATGGAAGGAGAATTTGTCAGAATTACGAAAGAACAGCTTTGAATTTGTCTCCATCATGAAAGATGAATTAGAAGGAAAATCCCATGTCTTAACAGCTAAAGAAGCCTACCTCTATCATTATGTGTACTGGCTCTAGCATTTTGTACACTATCATTCGTTAACAGAACATGGATTTAGTAATGGATTTAAAGGCACACAGAACCATGGAAGATTCTTTAAATCATGCGAAAAAGGCAGAAGTTATATATATATTTTCTCTTGTCCATCTCCTTTCAAGCTCTCCCTCAGAAACCTACACTAGCATCTTTAATAATTTTTACATCCCATGCTCTGTCTCATCTTTATAGATGAAATTTTGAGTAAAAAAAGAGTGATATGACAGGAAACTGGATTTACAGTTAGGAAGAACTGTGTTCAAATCCTTCCTCTGACAGTAGTTATATGATCCCAGAACTAAGTCACTTATCCTCTTATTTGTAAAATGAGGAGATTTGATTTTTCGTTTTTCTAGGTTTAAATCTAATATCCTACAATCCAGGATCAAGACAAACCTTACCTTTCATCAAGGATGTAAAAGACAAAAAACTAATATGTCTGATTTTTCTTAATTATTTTATTTTAATTCCTTTTAATGAAGAAACATTTGTTTTCTCTCCCTCCTTTTACCATGAAAAGCCCACTATAAAAGCATTTACACAAAATACAAAGCAAGGAAAATAATTACATAACATTGTACCAATAAACCTGGCACATGGCATCCATAAGCACAATACCATGTCTTTTACAACACCCCAAACAAATTCATCCTTCTAAAACACATTTTTCATGTCATGCCTGTTCAAAACCCTCATTGATTCTCCAATGCTGAAGGCATACAGCCCAGATTACTTTGCTTGGCATTCAAAGTCCTTCACAGTGTTCTCTTCCTGCTCCCCTCCCCCATCTACCTTTACAGACTAACCTCCAACTACTTCTGTACAGAAACCCTTTGTTCACTCTTTTAACATCTTGTCCCAGTTTCCTTATCTGCAGAGGTTGGATTAGATGACTTCTGAGGTCCCTCGATGTATGTTTCTATGATCCTGTCCCCACTTAATATAGACTCCTCCCTCTAAGCTGCTCATGCCTTCCTTTCCACTTATTGGAATCAACTCAATTCAATTCCACAAGCACATAATAAGGTGGTAGGGCTGTAATAACAAAATGTGAAATAGCTATTGTTCTCAAGGAGCTTACGTGCTGTTGTGGCTGGTTATTCTTCATTTTCAAAGAGGACTGTAAGACAGATAAACACAGCACACTGGAGGGCTGCTAGCACAGGTTCACTCTTGATTTGGTCTGACAGGAAAGACACTAAGAAGGGATGAATAATCTTACTTCATTCAGTCTAGTTTTCTTAGAAGAGGTTGCTGATAAAGGGAGTATAACTCCTACAGCATTCCCTGATCACTCATCTCTCAGGGGCTGGCAAGATTGGAAGGAGGGGGGCAACTACCTCTCTGTCTCAAAGGGGTCATTTGAGACACGCACAACTTGTGCTTCCCCTAAATTCCTTCAAGCCTCAATGGGGGCTGGTTAAGGCACATACAGCATTCTAGCTTGTGCATTCAACCTTAAGGTTACCCCGAAGGTTCCCCATTCACTGACCAATGACCACCTGTTTTATAAAGCAACAAAGAAGGTATATTGACAGCAATAGTCTCACAAGTTTATATCACCTCATCTCTGTTATCTCACTGCCCAGCTGCGGTGGATGTTTATAGTATTTATCATTATATAATGCTGCACAAATGTGGTCCAGGTGTTTGGAACCGTAACTGTGGGAACTCATATCTAATACCTGAGAATAAGAGATTGTTATGGCTATGGATCCTAGGAAACTGAACTCTAAGAAATAATAAAAAAAATTCACTTACATACTAAAATCTACCTTACACACAAAGACCAATGACATTAGGATGGTGATATTTTGACTCTCTCCTCCAGTCATCTGAGTCCAGAGGTAAGACCTAAGTGGGGATGATTGGTAATAGCCTAGAATGAAGTAGGAGACCCTGGCCTTGTTAGACTAAAGTTTTCCCCAAATCTCTTTTCTGAGGTAAAGCCATTTTAGTAATTAAAGAGTTAGGTAAGAATTAAGGCAAAAGAAGGTCGAGCTTGCCTTCACAACAGAATCAATCTGGAAGGGGAAGACCCTCAGAGTTTCTGGCTGTAACAAAAACATTTGCTATTTGCATTCACTCCGAGCAACCCAAACAATGAGCAAGTGAGAAGCTTACATTTTACCTTCTATGCAAAAACTTCTTTGACCAATCAATGAATTAATCATCATTTATTAAGCAACTATTGGGAGAATGACCACCCCAGCTGATGGGGACTATGTCCTTCTCTGAACTCTTAGCACTTAGGCTCTGTACTATCCATTTGGCTGAAATGGTATCTTCTTACACTATTAATTAGCTCCTGTTTCTTCTCCCCAGATGTTGCCAAAGAGGTCAGAGACTGTCTCATGTGTTTTTGTCCTCTATAGTACCCAGAATTGTGAAATGCTCCCCAAAAAGGTACCCAGTAAACACTTGCTGGTTAATTGGTTGCAAATGAAGAAAATGAAATCCAGATGAGGGCTATGTAACTGCTGTACTGACAACCAGAAACACAGACAACCACAACTGCCCAGTTGTGGCCCAAGAATTTCTAGTTCTTCGATACAAGAGACTACCAATTTCTCCTCAATACAAATGGATGGAGCTGTAGTTGATGGCCATAGGTAAGAGGGTCCAGGTAATTAAAAAATACACAGATAAGGAACAATTATACTGGTAAGGATTATTACAAAGATCCCAGAATTCAAAGAGTTTTTCCTTCATAAGCTCATCATGTTACACATACTTATGGACTAGTAAAAATAAACTAATTCCCTATATGGCCATTTGATTCTTTGTTCTTCTGCATGACACTTTGTGGGGTTCCCAGCATCATTCCACTTAAGAATCGTTTTCAACAGATCCAGTACTTGAGACAAAACCAGGATGAGGAAGAGGTGGATGGTGAAATAAAAGAATGGAAGAAGACACTGAAAAATTTCAGCATGAGAGGACCAGGAAAGTTTTGGGTAAAATCATTCATCTTTTCCTCTGAATCACTATCACTGTTCATTAAGTAATCCTGTTGAGAATGAGAGGCATTTTATTCCCAATATAAATCTCATTAGGATGAAAAACCTAAGAATAGGCAGCAATCTATGGAGAACATAGGTAGTCCAACCTGACTGCTATATTGGTAGAACATATAATTGTACATTTAATAACATAATAATGATGAATTTTATTGAATTTATATAAATTCATCTGAATGACACTGAAAATACAATGAATAATAATAAAATTTTTGCCTAAATTAATTTATAATGAGTCATGAGGTTTAGATTATGGGTAGGCATGATAATCAACTGCTTAGAAAAAATGAGGTGCTACATGTCCTACTGCAATTATTTTTTTTAATATAAATTTATTTATTAACTTTTTACACTCATTTTCACAAAATTTTGGGTTCCAAATTTTCTCCCCATTTGTCTCCTCCCCCCACCCCAATACACTGAGCATTCTAATTTTCCCTATCACCAATCTGCCTTCTCTTCTGTCATCCATCCCTTCTCTTGTCCCCATCTTCTCTTTTATCCTGTAGGGCCAGATGACTTTCTCTTCCCCATTAACTGTATTTCTTATTTCCTAGTAGCAACAACAATACTCGACAGTTGTTCCTAAAACTTTTGAGTGCCAAATTCTCCCCATCCCTCCCTCCCCACCCATTCCCTTTGGTTCGGCAGGCAATTCAATACAGGCCATATCTGTGTAGTTTTGCAAATGACTTCGATAACAGTCGTGTTGTATAAGACTAACTGTATTTCCCTCCATCCTATTCTGCCCCCCATTGTTTCTATTCTGTCTTCTGATCCTGTCCCTCCCCAGAGTGTTGACTTCAAATTGCTCCTTCCTTCCATAGCCCCCCCCCTTCCATCATCCTCCCTCCCTGCTTATCTCCTTCTCCCCCACTTTCCTGTGCTGTAAGATAGGTTTTCATACCAAAATGAGTGTGCATTTTACTCCTCATTTTAGTCGAATGTGATGAGGGTAAACTTCATGATTTTTTCTCAGCTCTCCTCTTTTTCCCTCCACTAAAAAGTCCCCTGCTTGCCTCTTGAATGAGATATAATTTACCCCATTCCATTTCACCCTCTCTCCTCCCACTACATTTCTCTCTCACCATTTAACTTAATTTCTTTTAAGATATGGTGCCATCCTATTCAATTCACTCTGTGTTCTCTGTCTCTGTGTGTGCATGTGTGTATGTGTGTGTGTGTGTGTATGTTGGTGTGTGGTCCCACCAACTACCCAGATACTGAAATGTTTTAAGAGTTACAAATATTGGGGGCGGAGTCAAGATGGAGGAGTAGAAAGATGCACGTTTACGAGCTCCGAACCCACAGCCCATAGAATTAATGTAAAAAGAGATCCCCATAAGTTCTGGATCACTGTAAGGGATGCAGAAACAGAGTGGAAGAGATTTCCGTTCCAGAGAGCCCTGGAGAGCCGTCCCCAGGGTCCGTCGCACCACCACCCCGGAAAGCGGACACCACCCCAGCGCTGCCCTGGCCGTGGCCCCAGAGAAGCTGATGTGAGCAGGCTTCAGGGACGGAAGCTCCGGCGGCCGGAAAAGTCCCTACGCTCACAGAAGCTACAGGTCAGTGAGAGAGACAGCTGGCTGGCCGAGGGGAGCGGGGTGTCTCCGTGGCTCGGGCCCCCTCGGGAGGAAGCGGCGGAGGCAGAAGCAGGGGCGGGGGCGGAGGCAGCAGCTGCGGTGGTGGCCGGGACTCCCCCAGCAGCAGGCAGGATCTTCATTACTGAGAGTCTCTGCATAAACCCCCTGAGGGAGCTGAGCCTGGGAGGCGGCCCTGCCCCCACCCCAGCACCAGAACTAAAGCTCACATTGATTAGCAGCTGCTCCAGCCACAGAAAGCCCATTTGAATCTCAGACCCCAAGCACTAGCTGGGCGGATCTAGGCAGGGGTGGAAAGGAATATCAGAAGTCAAGTAACTGCCTGGGAAAATGCCTAGAAAAGGGAAGAAAAATAAGACTATAGAGAGTGTTTTCGAACAGATGCAAATGATCCCGACTTTCGGATCTGAGGACGAGGACGTATTCTTGCCATCAGGGAAAGACGTGGAGGGAGGGCGTCAGTACCCCAGACATCTCAGGGGGATGTTGGGTGGGCTCAGGCCTTGGAAGAGCTCAAAAAGGATTTTGAAAAGCAAGTTAGACAGGTGGAGGAAAAACTGGGAAGAGAAATGAGAGAGATAGAAGAAAAGCATGAAAAATGGGTGAATACCTTGGTAAAGGAGACCCAAAAAAATGCTGAAGAAAATAACACCTTGAAAAATAGGCTCACTCAATTGGCAAAAGAGGTTCAAAAAGCCAATGAGGAGAAGAATGCTTTCAAAAGCAGAATTAGCCAAATGGAAAAAAAGGTTCAAAAGCTCATTGAAGCTTTTGAACTCACTCAAAATTAGAATGGAACAGATGGAGTCTAATGACTTTATGAGAAACCAAGAAATCACCAAAAAAAACCACAAGAATGAAAAAATGGAAGAGAATGTGAAATATCTCATGGGAAAAACAACTGACCTGGAAAATAGATCCAGGAGAGACAATTTAAAAATTATGGGACTACCTGAAAGTCATGATCAAAAAAAGAGCTTAGACATCATCTTCCATGAAATTATCAAGGAAAACTGCCCTGACATTCTAGAACCAGAGGGCAAAATAAGTATTGAAAGAATCCATTGATCACCACCTGAAAGAGATCCAAAAAGAGAAACTCCTAGGAACATTGTGGCCAAATTCCAGAATTCCCAGCTCAAGGAGAAAATCTTGCAAGCAGCTAGAAAGAAACAATTCCAGTATTGTGGAAATAAAATCAGGATAACCCAAGATCTAGCAGCTTCTACATTAAGGGATCGAAGGGCGTGGAACAGGATATTCCAGAAGTCAAAGGAACTAGGACTCAAACCAAGAATCACCTACCCAGCAAAACTGAGTATAACACTTCAGGGGAAAATATGGTCTTTCAATGAAACAGAGGACTTTCAAGCATTCTTGATGAAAAGACCAGAGCTGAAAAGAAAATTTGACTTTCAAACACAAGAATGAGGAGAAGCATGAAAAAGTAAACAGCAAAGAGAAGTCTTAAGGGACTTACCAGAAGTGAACTGTTTACATTCCTACATGGAAAGACAATATTTGTAACTCTTAAAACTTTTCAGTACCTGGGTAGTTGGTGGGGCCATACACACACATGTACACGCATGCATGCGCACACACACACACACATGCACACACATACAGAGACAGAGAGCACAGATTGAATTGAATAGGATGGGACCATATCTTAAAAGAAATTAAGGTAAATGGTGAGAGAGAAATGTAGTGGGAGGAAAGAGGGTGAAATGGAATGGGGTAATTATATGTCATTTAAGAGGCAAGTAGGAGACTTTTTAGTGGAGGGAAAAAGAGGAGAGCTGAGAAAAAAAAAAACAAAACAAGAAGTTTACCCTCATCACATTTGACTAAAGGAAGGAATAAAATGCACACTCATTTTGGTATGAAAACCTATCTTACAGTATAGGAAAGTGGGGGAGAAGGAGATAAGCAAGAGAGGGGATGATGGAAGGGAGGGCAAAGGGAGGAGGGAGCAATTTGAAGTCAACACTTGGGGAGGGACAGGATCAAAAGACAGAAGAGAAACAATGAGGGGCAGGGTAGGATGGAGGGTAATTCAGTTAGTCTTACACAACACGACTATCAGGGAAGTCATTTGCAAAACTACACAGAAATGGCCTATATGGAATTGCCTGCCTTCCCAAAGGGAATGGGTGGGGAGGGAGGGATGGGGAGAATTTGGAACTCAAAGTTTTAGGAACAACTGTTTAGTATTGTTGTTGCTACTAGGAAAGAAGACATACAGTTAATGAGGAATAGAAAGTCATCTGGCCCTACAGGAGAAAAGAGAAAATGGAGACAAGAGAAGGGAGGGATGACAGAAGAGAGGGCAGATTGCAGACAGGGAAAATTAGATTGCTTGGGGTATTGGGGTGGGGGGAGGGGATAAAAGGGGAGAAAATTTGGAACCCAAAATTTTGTGAAAATGAATGTAAAAAATTAAATAAATAAATACATTTTTAAAGAAAGTCACAAATATTGTCTTTCCATGTAGGGAATGTAAACAGTTCACTTCTGGTAAGTCCCTTATGACTTCTCTTTGCTGTTTACTTTTTCATGCTTCTTCTCATTCTTGTGTTTGAAAGTCAAATTTTCTTTTCAGCTCTGGTCTTTTCATCAAGAATGCTTGAAAGTCCTCTGTTTCATTGAAAGACCATATTTTCGCCTGAAGTATTATACTCAGTTTTTCTGGGTAGGTGATTCTTGGTTTTTGTCCTAGTTCCTTTGACTTCTGGAATATCATATTCCACACCCTTCTATCCCTTAATGTAGAAGCTGCTAGATCTTGAGTTATCCTGATTTTATTTCCACAATACTGGAATTGTTTCTTTCTAGCTGCTTGCAAGATTTTCTCCTTGAGCTGGGAATTCTGGAATTTGGCCACAATGTTCCTAGGAGTTTCTCTTTTTGGATCTCTTTCAGGTGGTGATCGATGGATTCTTTCAATACTTATTTTGCCCTCTGGTTGTAGAATGTCAGGGCAGTTTTTCTTGATAATTTCATGAAAGATGATGTCTAAGCTCTTTTTTTGATCATGGCTTTCAGGTAGTCCCATAATTTTTAAATTGTGTCTCCTGGATCTATTTTCCGGGGTCAGTTGTTTTTCCAATAAGGTATTTCACATTCTCTTCCATTTTTTCATTCTTTTGGTTTTGGTTTATGATTTCTTGGTTTCTCAGAAAGTCATTAGACTCCATCTGTTGCATTCTAATCTTGAGAGAACTATTTTCTTCAGTGAGCTTTTGAACCTTTTTTTCCATTTGGCTAATTGTGCTTTTGAAAGCATTCTTCTCATTGGCTTTTTGAACCTCTTTTGCCAATTGAGTTAGACTCTTTTTCATGTTGTTATTTTCTTCAGCATTTTTTTGGGTCTCCTTTACCAAGGTATTCACCCATTTTTCATGCTTTTCTTCCATCTCTCTCATTTCTGTTCCCAATTTTTCCTCCACCTGTCTAACTTGCTTTTCAAAATCCTTTTTGAGCTCTTCCATGGCCTGAGCCCATCGGACATCCACCTTGGATATCTGGGATGGAGAGGCCCCAACCTCCACGTCTTTCCCTGATGGCAAGCATTGTACTTCCTCATCAGAAATGAAAGGAGGAAGGAACATCTCTTCCCCAAGAAAGTAACTCTCTATGGTCTTATTTTGCTTCCTTTTTCTGGGCATTTTCCCAGCCAGTTACTTGACTTCTGAGATTCCTCTCCACCCCTGCCTAGATCCTCCCAGTTAGTGTTTGGGGTCTGAGATTCAAATGCTGCTTCCCAGCCTCAGGGTTTTCCGTGGCTGGAGCGGCTGCTATTTAATGTAAGCTTAAGTTCTGGTGCTCAGGTGGGGGTAGGGCCGCCTCCCAGGCTCAGTTCCCTCAAGGGCTTTATGCGGAGACCTTCAGTAATGGCCCTGAGCTCCTGCCTCCTCGGGGAGTCCCAGCCGCCACTGCCTCTGCCGCTGCCTCTGCCTCCCAAGGGAGCCTGAATCATGGAGACATCCCACTCCTCTCTGGCCAGCCCAGAAGTCTCTCTCACTAACCTGTAGCGCCTGTAGGTGGAGGGACCTTCGTGGCTGCTGGAGGTTCCATCCCTGAAGCCTGCTCGGATCTGCTCCTCTGGGGCCTCACAGCCAGGGCAGCACAGGGGTGGGCTCCGCTGCCCGGAGTGCAACGGACCCCTGGGGATGGCTTTCCAGTGCTCTCTGGAATGGAAATCTCTTCCACTGTGTTGGTGCGTGGCTTGCAGTGCTCCAGAATTTGTGGGGAGTTCTTTTTACAGGAAATTTATGGGCTGTGGATTCGGAGCTAGCACACAGTGAGTCTTTCTACTCCGCCATCTTGGCTCCTCCCCGCTACTGCAATTATTGAAGTGAAAAGACACTGCCCTCACTTGAACTCTCTATCTGCAGAAGCAATTCTAAATTAAAAAAGCCAGCAAACCAGTCACCATAAGGAAAATTCTAAACCAGTTTTCCCTCCAGGATTTCGCTTTAGCTTAAGGTTTTACAAAGAAATTTATCCAAAAATTCAAGGATGATCCAAAACTTCACACTTATAAAGTACTCAGCCACAGACAGTGTGATATTTGGGGACCTGACATTATTTCTGTCTCTTCTTCCCAAGTGGGTACTTTTTATTCTCCAAAAGGCAATTTTAAGTTAGAGAAGATATGAAAAGGCATCTTTCATGGGATCACAGATTGATGGAAAAGACCATGGAGGTCAATAAGTCTAATCCTTTCATTTTACTGATGAGGAAACAGCACCTCAGTGACTTGCCCAAGTTCATATGAGTGTCTTTGGTGGGATTTGAACCCAAGTTCTCCTGACTTGTGGTCCAGTGTCCTCACCACCATACCTCATTGCCTACTGAAGGCACGCCTTTGATAGAAAGTCCGCATCTTTGTAGAGTTAGTCATTTCTCAAATAAATGCAAGTGCGGTTGTGCAAATACAATAAATATATCCCTCAGAAACATTAACTTTTTTTAATATAAAGAACACCACCGTCCAGGGGCCTTCAATTTCTTATTGGTGTCTTATACAGAAGAGGCAAAACAGAGTAGAGTGAAAAGCTCCATGGTCTAGAGGCCATGGGTTAAAATCTTAACTCTGACATTTATAAACTGAGTGACCATGGATAAATCATTTTATCCCTCTGGGCCTCAGGTTTTTCATCTGTAAAATTATTGATCCATATATTTGATTTGACTGGAATAGGGATCTTCCAGTAGGGAAAACCCCTTGAATAAATAAGCTCTGACTTACAATTTTGCTAAGTTTCTTGGGGGCATGGGACAGCTAGGTGCCAAAGTGGAAAGAGTGCTGGGCCTGGAGTCAAGAAGACTTCTCTTCCTGAGTTCAAATCTGGCTTCAGTCATTTACTAGCCATGTGACCCTGGGCAAGTTTCTTTACCTATAAAATGAGCTGGAGAATGAAATGGCAAACCACTCCAATATCTCTGCCAAGAAAACCCTAAATGGGGTCATGAAGTATCAGAACTGAAGCACAATTAAACCATAATAAGCTTGAGTCACAGAAAGCTTAAGTAATTTGCCCAGTCTTTCTGATCCAAAAGTGGCCCTCCATATTATATCTCATCTTGAAAGAGGGAATGACAATACCTCTATTTCACAAAGTTGCTGGCAGGAAAGCACTTTGTAAATCTTCAAGGACTACACAAATATAAGTTATTATGTTAATGTGTTTGCTTAGTTGAATTGACCTATTGAAATGTCTTTGCTCATATGCTTGCTTTATTTAAAAGACCACAGTGGAACGTCAGGAAGTCTTCACTTTGGCAAACGATGACTATAAATTCTGCATATCCTCAAAATGCAAATCGGCCACTCGAGTTAAAAACAGAAAAACAGGCATGGAAGATAGTCAATGAACCGCTAAGTACTTAACCCTAGGAGTCATCAGTTTCTCATAAGAAGCCTACAGGCTTTCTTTGTCCCCACCGTTTGCCATGCCACCTGGCATTTAACCACTTGTTGATTCACTGACTGATATCATTCAGAACCCTCCAGTTAAGAGTTAGCTCCATTATTCATTATATTTTAACCATGTACTTATCGACAGGCACTAAGTTTTGGAGATCACACTAGTACTCTCCAATTTTTTCCCAATAAGTGGAGAAAAGAGAAAATGAAGTGTGGATATTCCACAAAATGATTCTCCATCCAGATGCATAAAATGCTTCATATTTATCCAATGTTTTAGACTTTTTAAAGGGCTTTTGCTTACATTACTTCCCCTGATACCTTCACTGTAGCTGTATGACGTGTAAAGGGTGGGAAGTGGGCTATTATTTCAGTTTTTTAAAGATGGGAAAGTTGAGGTCCAGAGGGTTAATGATTTGCCCATGGCTATAGGATCAGTTAAGTGTCTGAGTACAGTCTGGAATGCCTTCACTCCTAGCTCGGTACTCCATCCTCCACAGCCTCACTGGGGAGTGGACAGTTGGTGATGATGCAATATTAATAGCAGGAGACTTCACTGAACCCTCTGCTGAAAAGCCAGATGAAACCATTAGTTATACTCAGACAAGCAAAGGATAGATAACAAGTCAGTGGAGAGGATTAATGAGTATGTCTGGGAAGTGCTTTGTAACAGCAAGATTGCTCAAGAGAAGAAAACATTCCCAGTGTCATTTTACAATGTTTTTTAACATGGATCTTCTGAGTTAGACAGTATGGTAACATCTACAGCCTACACAGTTCATTTTGATGTCTACGAGCTAAAACGCCTTTACATCTCACAAAATGAATAATGCACACAGAAGGTACTTTTTATATTTTTTAAAAGGCTTTCTTTAAAACATGTTTTTAAACATCACTCAATCAGCATGCATTTATTGAGCACCTACTGTGTGTCTAGGGATTGGGGATACAAAAAAATTATGAAACACTCACTGCTCTTCAAGAATCTTATAGTCTAAGTGGGGATATTTATTTCTGAATAAGTCCCTTCCCCCTCCTCGACCGAGAGATCCTCCATTTTTCCAGATGAGAAGAGAAAAATATGTTATCAAAGCTAAACAACATATTGACCCAGTCTGATAGTACATGCAGTGTTTCTAACCCAAAGTCCTCTGCAAAGAGAGAGATGAATTTTCTCATCTGAGAAAGTACATTTTCATTCACAATTCTCTAACATGCTTATTGGGGGAGGGGAATTCCAATTGAGTTCATTGAATAAGATGCCATTTTAGACATTCTCCTTCACTTTTAAAATTGTTTTGGCAAGGTTTGCATGTGTCCCAACTGTAAGTCTAACCTACAACTAGCTCTTTAAAGGGCCCATTTTTAAAAAGATCAACATTGGCTGATCCTGCCTCTGTAGCCAAGGCAAATCTCACTCAAAATGTATTATCATTCACAGCTTACCAAGACTTCTAACCATTTGTAAATCGAAGTCACTGTCTAGAATTCTGGGCTTAGCTTGTGTGTTTTAAGAAGTTATTTTATTTTCAAATGACTACTGGGTAAATAAATGCAACAGCCTCAGAGACAAATAATTCTCAAGCCTTAGGGGAAAAAAATTTGCAAGCTTGGTCATTTGTATGTTTTTTTCCTCCCTGACTATTCAGGACAAAACTGTTTGTTTGACTCTGTATCCTCCACAGGATCACATCATTATGTGTCCTATCTGCTGTAAACACTACAATAAAGCAAAACACATTTTGTGCCAAGTTCCTGTTGCTCAGGGAGAGAGAGGGGGAAAAAAAGAATTAATATAAATCTTATCTGAGAATACACTGCAGAATTTTTTTTTCTTTTTTTTTTTTTTGGCAAGTTCAGAGTGTTGATTCCCAAAGTCCTATGGAGGTTAGTTTCTGAGGTGCCGTCCTGATCTGCTCTTTGCTTCACATTCCTGGTCTAGCTGCAAAATGCAGAATCAAAGTTATAATGAGTTGGAAGGAACTATGGGAGCCATAAAGTTTAATCCTCCACTTTTCCAGATGAGAAAACTGTTTTTCATAAAGGTTAAATCACTTTCTTTAAGGTCACATAGTAAGCAACAGACCAGACACTCAAACACTGGTCCGCTGACTCCAATACAGGTACAGGATTCTTTTCGTTCTACCACAGTCCCTCTTGCTCGTCACTTTTCTTCCAGTTTCTCTAAGTTTGTGTTTCAGAGGGTACATTTAAAAAAAATTATGAAGTTGGAAAAGTATCTGGGTTTCTGATAGTTCACTCACTTGGAGAGCATTTTTACAAAATATCACTTTCATCTTAAGATTCCCTATCCATCCATCTATCTGTCCATCCATTCATCCATTATTAGATCTCTACTATATGCGAAACACTGTTGAGACTTAGTTCATGCCCTCAAGGAGCTGAGAATATAATATGAGACTTAAAAAAAAACAGGTATAATTCAAGTTAAAATAGTACAAATCCATAAGATAGGCACAAACAAGATGCTACGAATTCAAATGAGGAAGAGATCACTTAGCTCAGAGATTTTATAGAAGAGGTATCATTTGTGCAAGGCCTTTAAGGGTGTTTAGAATCAGGAGGCAGGGATTAGGTAGGCAGAGAACTTTCCAAACAAAAAAGCCTGAGTAGTTCTTCGGAGTAATCAAAGTATAGAGCACTCTTAGGGGGTGGAAAATAATTTTGTTAGGTTGGAGTATGTGAAGGGAAGTATAAAATAAGGTTTGATAAGACAGACTGGAGTTAGATGGTGCACAGTTTAAAATGTCGGAGACAGGAATTTGGACATGATTCAGCAGGTGATGGGGAGCCATTGATGGTTTTTCAGGCACTGGAGTGAAATTATTAGAATTGTTCACTGGAAAGATAAATTTGACAGTCTTGCATAGAATGGATTGTGGTAGCAGAAAGTGGGAGGCAGGAAAATGAATTAAAAGGCTTTTGCAATAGTCTAGGTGAGAGATAACGAGGACCTGCACTGGGATGGTAGAGGTAGGAATCAATGAATGAAGGGGAGAGAGGTAAGAGTTATTATAGAGAGAACTGCCAGAATGTAGCAACTGATTAGATCTAAGGGAGGAAAGGTAAAGAAGAAAGACTGAAAGATGATGCGGAGAATGGATAACTTGAAGGATAATGGTACCATTTACAAAAACAGGGGCTTTAGGAAGAAGACCAGACTATGGAGGAAAGTCTAAGTTTGGATTTAGACATGGTATCAAAGAGTTAGAGGCGGAAGGGAGCTCAGGGAGCATCTAGTTCAAACTTGTCACTTTACAGAGAAGGAAAATGAGATCCAGGGAAGTTAAGTGCCTTGCCCAAAGTCACACAGGGATTATTAGAGGTCAAATTTGAACCCGGATTCGCTGACTCCAGAATCAGTGTTTTTTGCACTGTTCTACATTCAGACCCCAGTGTAATACAGGGCTAATGATAAGGGGCTGTACATCCGTGATTACTTTGGTAAAGGAACTCCCAGGTAAGGGAATTTCCTATATTCTTATATTTCCTTCTCTGCAATTTATAATCTTAGTTTCCTAGAGCATTGAGAGGTAATGAATAGGTGGGAGTTGGAAGCTCAGGGAAGACACTGGGAACAGACATATAGAAAGAATTGTGGCTGTTTGAAGAAATGAGGTGAAGAGAGAAAAGATGGCCAAGAACAGGAATGCTTGTTTAAGGCAGCAGAAAGAGGAAAAGGAACCAGTAAAAGAAACTCTTGATCTAAAACTGTGTTACTTCTCCCTCCTCCTTGACATTAATTCCGACACACATGTGCATGCACATACACAAGCACATATGCATACACACATGCACATATACACACAGAACATACTAATGGAGTCACTAGATTATGGTATTCAACTTTGCCTCCTCTTCCATTTTTCAATTCCTATTCCATCATTCAGACTGGTCAATGGGTATAATGGTAGCAGCAATATCAAATCCGGAAGGATGGAAGCTGAATCATGTTATCTTAAAGCTTTTCTTAGTTGGGAGCCAGTAATAACTTGAAATCAAACTTGGCATACTCTTTTGGCATGCAGATGACTCCAGAAGGTTTACATATTATAATTTCGGCATATGAATACATGCACGGCTCTTACACCGGATGTTTACTGAGGAAATAAAATGGAACACATTTGGTTTACACCCCCAAGTCATGCTTTGTGAAGAGGTGGGAAGGTTTTTGATCTTTCCCCAGCTCACGAGTGAGAAAGAATTCTAAAATAGTTTAGCTAGGTTGTGCTATTAAGAAAGGGAGATGTATAGGAATAGAGACTGTAGGAAAGAGAAAGGGGAAAGCTGAGGGGCAGATAAAAGGAGGGTTGTAGGTGAGGTAGCCAGGTGGAAAATGTTGGGATTGGAGTTAAGAAGATTTGAGTTAAAATCCAGCCACAGATACTTACTAGCTCTGTGCAAGTCAGTTTAATCTCTGCCCCAATTTCCTCATCTGACATGTGGGGATATTAAGAACACCTACCTCTCAGGGTTGCTGTGAGATTCAAATGGGAAAATACTTGTAAAATACTTAGCATAGTGCTTGGCACATAGTAGGCATCTAATAAATGCTTATTTCCTTCCTTCTTCCCAAAGGGAGGAGACAACTGTATGCTAAGAGATTACATGCAGATATTTTCTTTGTATGTCAGATGTTCATGGAAATTAGTATTTTTCTGGTGCTTTAATTTAACCAAGTCAACAGAGAGCTACTTGTTTTCAAAAACTGTTCTATTAGGATCATAGATCTGAAGTAGGAGGGGATTCAGTATTTACTAAGAACATCATAATTTTACTGAAGAGGAAACTCACACCCAGAGGGATTTAAGTGACTTTCCCAAAGTTACACTGGTAGCAAGCGGCAAAGCAGTCCATCTACTGGCACTTTAAGTATAAAACTCTCCACTATACCCAGAGAATCCTCTGAGGCTTGTCCTAGGGCTTACTCATGTAGCCTGTCCAGAACCCTTCTCAAATATGTCCAAGGTACACTTAAGTCCACATCTACAGCTCATGAGCCCCTACTAGTATTTCATTTTGTTTCTATTCCACTCCACATCCAAGATATACTTAGGTACACATCTATAGCTTATGAGCCCCCACTGGTGTTTCATTATGTTTCTTTTCAGACCAAGCAGAAAACACATTAAAATATTTAATCTAAGTTAATTAAACACTGATTATTTAATCTAATTAAGAAGGCATTACTATAAATGATTAAATCAAGTGGCATCTATTTCTAAGATGATTTCTCTTTACCCACATGTTTCTTAAGGTAGATAGTACTGGTCTCAACTGCTACCCCCATATTAGATTAGTGTAGCATATAAATCACTCTTAGTAACAGCACTGGGTGCACTGGGTCTTCAACAAAAAATTCAGCCAGATACGATGAAGAGAAATAGTCATTATGAACCCAGCACCCAAGCTGATTTCTTCTCCTCTGGCCCCATGCCTCCTGGTTGCAGTCTGTTCTGGCCATCTGCCTTTACCATTCAGGTTGCAGCATGACTTCTGTCTGCTCCACACAACACTTTAGGCTAAGGAACAATGGGTACCTCTCCCTGTTGCTGCCCTATCTTTGTCCTTCTCTCCTTTTGTCTCCTGCTCCAGTTTTCTTTACCATTTTTCTTCCAGTTCAGCTGTCATGTCTTCCAAACACCACACATCAACTCACCACTTCTGCACTTCATTTTATTTCTATCAACCAAATTTGAACCTCTTAATCACAAGAAACAAAACTTCCTTTTCACATCAGGACCACTGCCATTCACTTGCCATAAAATCAGGCCCCATATACTGAATCCCTTTCATATTTCTTACATCGACCTTTCAAATACCTAAATCATTTTTATTCTGGTGTTTCTCTGAACTCCTGCTGACCACAATTATGTATATGTGGTTTTTCCAGGACAGGGCAAACAGAATCTTGGCAGAAAGGGATCATCACTTTCCTGTTCTATGACGTGATGTCTCATGGTCCTACATTATACTGGTATTTTTTTTATTGCCATATCACACTGCAAACTCACATCTAATTTTCTGTCAACCATTGTCCCAAGGTCACTTTCATCATAAATGCTTTGTCTTCTGCAGAATATTTTGTGGGTAAGATAACATCCCTGTGCTGATGCAGTTTATATTTCTTCTAAGCTAAATATCATGTTGATGGATACTCCTTATATTTGAAATCTATTTGTCAATCATTTCTTGAATAGGTGCATACCAGAAGAAGTTTAGTTAGGATATATCAGAGCTTGTGATGTCTCTGATGAATCTGAGTCAGAAGAGGGATGTTAGGGAATGGGAGAACGGAGGAGAGCAGATGCAACCCATGACACACTCATGCAGCTACCAATAAAAGGACAAAATTCTGTGGGAAACAAGTTGAGGCAGACAGAGAGTCAGTTTCTCTGCCAATACTATCTTTATTTTTCCTCCTGATTGGTACTGACTTATTGACTGGAATTTCTATTCTTATAATCAATTTCCCACTTCATCTTCAACTCCCTGGATTGTCAAGCTTTGCATAAAACCTGGTTCCAGGTACTTTATCTGGTCTTTCTGTTTAGCTCTTCTTGAATCCTATTTCATTCCATCAGGTCATAAGCATTTACGAAGCATTTACTAGGGACTAAAGGCTTGGGATTCAAAGACAGGAAAAACATTTTGTGGGAAACAAAGGGGAAATGGTGAGGGAGAAGAGAATTCTGCATACAGAAGACAGGCATGAAAATCTTGAAGTATTTATGAAGAAAAGCAAGGCCAGTGTAGCCAGACTGTAGACCATGTTGAGGTAGATAACTGCAAGGAGATTGGAAAGGGAGGAAGAGGCCAGGTTGTGAAAAGCTTGACAATCCAGAGAACTTTTTTCTTGGCAAAGATTTGGCCCATTTTATAAAAAAGGAGACTGAGTCGGGTAGGGTTAAGTGACTTGCCCAGGGTCACATAGCTAGTAAGAGTCTGAGGCCACATCTGAACTCAGATAGATTGGTTAGGAGGCCACTGTAATAATGCAGGCACATGATTTAGGAAAATCATTTTGGCAGCTGAATGGAGGCTAGAATTGAGAAAGGAGAGACATGAGATCAGGAGACCAATTAGAACTATTATGACAGCCTAGGCAGGAGGGGATTATGGTCTCAACGATAGTGGTAGTTGTTTGAGTAAAGAGAACAGGACTACGTGAGAGATGAGAAAGTGGAAACGACAGGGCTTTTTCTTCTCCAGGAGGAGATTCCTCCTCTACCAAAGGGATGCTTATCTTACCCTAGACAGGATAGGAAAATAAGTCATCTAGCTTACCCTTAGAATTCAGAAGTCATTATTTCCTTAGAGCTTACCCCTTCTCTCCACCAAAACAAAACAAACACACAATCAAAAACCAAACCCAGATATCCAAAGTCTTAGCACAGAAGAAAGGAACAGAACACAATTGTTTTGTACTTCTAGATCAGTTTTTACGAAGAAGTAGAACAGTTCCTCTATAAGTGATTACTGCTTGAAACTATCTCAGCTAGGACGTGTGATTAGGAGAGGGGTGTCATTATTAAATGACAATTAGTACCTAAATATCCTAATGCATAGGGTAATGGAAAAGGGAGGGTCCCAATGAATGCAAATAATGAATCTCATGAAGGGGACACATTATTTGACTCTTCATTGAATATTTCCATTGGGCTACAACCAATTCCTTTGTTTTACATATAATTATAACTTTGAATAGTGTAAATTCAAATAGCCCAACTACTTCACAAGATTCATTATTTGAACTAATCAGGACCTGACTGTTACAGAGATTGAAAGGACTTGGCAACTGATTAGATGTGAGAGATAAAAATTGAGAATAGACTGAAAGATGACTCAAAAGTTGGATGACATGGAAGGACAGTGCTTCTATTCAAAGAAATAAGGAAGTCAGGAAGATGGGCAGGTTTGGGGGAAGAAAACTTCCATTGTTTTAAGTCCCATCAGAGCAGGGAAAACAACTGGGGCTTTAAATTATGACAAATTCTATAGTAAAGGATATCAAATGTGGGACCCTGAGGAATCCTCTGGAAATGTGTCTAGATCAAAGGCAGAACTTAACTGAATTTGCATTTGTTGCCATCTAAATGAAGCAAAGACCAAACTGTTTGTTTAGGAGGCTAAGTTCCTCAGTAACACTGCTTTAGAAGATTACTGTTGAATTAAGCCATTAGCAGACAGAAATTCACTCAAAAGAGCCAGTGGAGAGGAATTTACAGGTTAGGCAGGCAGCCAGTAATAATCCTTCCACTCCTTTGGTTTGGTTCATTTTTCATAATATGGAGGAAAATACCAATAGGTCTCACTGGAGAGCTCCAGAGATAAACAGACTACTGAGGCATAACTTGAATTAAACTTTGTGTTATTTTAGAATGAAAAACAGTGAATTGGGCATATTTAAACCACCAGAAGACACCCCATCCAGTTACCTGGCTCCTTTCAACCTTGAAAACCCAGATGCTTGGATTTACCCCAGGAGTTGGGCATTCCACCCAATATCAGGGGGGTACCCAGGGTTAATTTCAATCTCTGTGGTTCTCAGAATGCTACTACTTTATTTTTCAGTTCTACTCCTAGATGGAGAGAAGATGCTCACTTTCCTAGTTTAGGGAGTGTGGTCTGTACGAGTCTGTCCAATCAGAATCTTGGTTAAGCTGCAATACAATGGGAAACTCCAACAAACTCTCTGATTTGCTACTCAATAAAACCCCCAGTGGTTCCCTATTGGCATTTAAAGCCCTTCAAAATCTGACTCCTATTTTTTTTTATTTCAGTTTTCTTATACTAACACTGATTAAGTTAGGACCTTCCTCACTAGTGAATGGAATTTAAGGTTTTCAGACCTTAATAATAATTGTAGCAAAAAAAAAAAATATCACTGGAGGTAGGCTTATTTTTTTAGTCATCCTAGCTCTCTATCCACATTGTGATGCTAAGTGATACAGTGGATAGAGCACTAGGCTGGAATCATAAAGATTTGAGTTCAAATCTAATCTCACACACACACTAGTTGTGTGATCCTGACTTAGTCAACTAACCTCAATTTGCTTCAGTTTCTTCAATTGTAAAATGGGTATAATAATGGCATCTATTTCTCAGGGTTGCTATAAGGATCAAATGAGATGGTATTTTTAAAGCACTGAGAACACTGCCTGATCCACAACAGTGCTGGTTCTTCTTAATTTAAAATGTAGTTGTGTTTCTCATGTGATTTTGTGGGGTGCATGATTGAAATCAGATTATTAACACTTCGAGTTGTTATTTCTGTTGTTAGCCTCTCTTATTTTAGAAGTTTGAATTTTTTTTTTAATTTGGAAAACTGATTATCATTTTTCTAACTTTCCTTCTTTTATCCAAAGTATTCAAAGGAAATGATCTTTTTAAATACTTCTAAAATAGTCAACCCTATCACCTCTATCAACAAACCTAGCACATATAAATATGATCCACATCATCTTGACCTTTATTTTAGTTGAGAACTTCAACTACCTCTGACTCTCAACCTTATACCTGACTTGTTAGCAAGGAGTAAAATTCATTTTTGTTTCAGTTTATTTTCTCTTACCACTTCTCACCTGTGCCTGGATTATTACAATGGCCTCCTGACTGATCTAGCTTCTAATATCTTCTGCTTTCTATTATATCTTTCACATACCTGTGAGAGAAATGATTATTACTGTCTTTTATTTAATAACTTGTTACTGAATTAGGAACAAGATATTTTTTTCTCTTTTCTACTTTCTTATCCAGAAATCTTGGGAAAACTGACCCAACCAGGTTGAGAGAACTGTTGAATTCCTTTTCATTGTATTTGGTCAGTCAGGTCTAGAAAAGAAGTGGGTTCCCTCTCTGATATATCTCTTTGACCAAGACTTGGGTGATCCAAGTTAGTACCTCCACAACCCTCATTAGAATAAGCCCACACCTAATTATAATATTCATTTTCTCATTAACTGTTAACCAATCAGAGTTTATTGCCACCCTCTGGAATACTCACTCTTCTTCCAAAGGTATATAAACTGTGAGCCCATTTGCCATGATTTATCTTTGGTCCAAGAGAGAGACGGCCAAATGACCATTCCTTTTATTAATAAAATACTAGTATTATTAACAAAATGACTAATTACCCAGAAACTCTGTCTCTCAAACTTTTTAAATGTCATACCTATTAAAAGAATTTTCCTAGTGTCCACTATTTACAATGTCAGTTCATTATGGCTCTCTATTGCAAGTAGAAAAAAAATTTAAATGTTTTAGCCTCGCATTTAAGGCATATTGTAATGTGGTTTTAACCTACCTTTATATTACATTACCTTCTTATATACACTCTGTTTTCTAACTGAACTGAACTATATTACCATATCTTGTTTTGTAGTCTCCTGACTAAATGCATTCATGTAGGTCAGGGATACTAAACATGTGGTCCACCATACATAACCTACAACATTCCTGAATATGGTCTGAACCAGAGTAAATTTATTTGAGAAATATTTAACAAAATAAATAAAAATACAATAAAATAAATGTTAATTTTTGGTTTTCTAAGTGAATATATGGTCTGCAGGGATCCTTAAGTACAGTTTAGTGTTCCTCATTTTTATTGAGTTTGACACCATTGATGCAGGTCTATCCCTATGCCAGAAATGAAATCCTTCTGCCTGTTGGAATCTTTCTCTTTAAGGCTCATTTCGGGTACTGTCTCTTCCATAAAGTTGTCCCTGTTGACCCTATTTAAGAGTATTCCCTCTCTCCTCCATTATTCCTAGGATACTTTGTTTGGACCCAGAATATTTTGACCCTTCTGGTGGGGAAGAGCCAGTGGATCTTTCATCTTTCCCTACAAGGAAAAGACCATGTCTTTGGGACCTGGACCCCAAAGCCCCTGAACCCAGTCTCTGGCTTTCACCTGAGGCACATGACTCATTCCATGAGTCTGCCCTTTTATTGTGGCCCCCATCTTCTGCACCTGGCCCCACCCCACGCTATTCACCACTCCTTAATCCCATTGAGATCTTCCCACAGTCTTTTCATGTAAAAGTGTCCATTTTGTTCCCATTAAGTTGCTCAGAATCTTAAAATCTCATCTGCTTATATTAACAAATAGCACAAAATTTCAGAATCTCATTCTCTTCTATTGGCAACACAATAAACCTTGCCTCTGGCCGAAAGAAGGCTTGAGAGGTCAAATTCCTTCCAGATAGACCCGTGTCCTTTGCGTTGTCATTTTGGGGTTCTTCACACCCTTAGGCAGCAACATTTCCACATTTAACCATGTGTCATCCTTATTGAGCACATTTGTTTTTTTCTCCTTTAGCAGACTGAATTCCTTGAGAGCAGAAACTGTGTCGTTTTTCATTCATATAGCACCTAGGATAGCGCCTGGCATGTCGTAAAAGCTTAATAAGTTCTTGTTGGCTGGTTGATTGATTTGTTGTTGAGACACAAGAACTCTCATCACTAAAGATACCATTGTCATAAATTTTCATTTTCAGAATTCTTTCTTTATCTTTCCCCCAAAATCCATAGATATGGATGGAGTGGATGTGACCCAGAATCTTTTTGAGAAAGATTATCATCCAGCAGAATACGGACAAGTAAAGAGTTAGGAGGGAGAGTGTCAGGAAATATATTAAGAAGAGGGTAAGTCTGGAAGCTCAAGAAGGCAGCAGCTCCAGGTAAAGGTGATAAAATACGGCAAAAAGATGAAGACATCAAGTCCAGGGGGAAGACTTCTTTTCTTCAAGAGTGTAGGGAAAGACTGTATGTTGTAGGGCCAGTCCTGGATTTGGAGTCAGGAGGACTTGGGTGAAAATCTCAACTTTGACCTTTAATGATTACCCAACTCAGGCAAATCAGATTAACTTCTTTTGGGACTGACTCTGTTTCCTCATTTGTAAACAAGGGGCATGGTTTTGATGAACTTTAAGGTTTCTTCTTGCTCTAAACCAATGATCCAGTGATTTCTTATCTTAATGCTGGTGCTATTTAGGTCAAATGACATTTATTGGATTTCTAAGCTATTTGCATAAATCATGATAATTTGCCATTCAAACACCTGTGGAGGGTTGTCTTTTTTTGATGGTGTGGGGGAAAAGAATGAAGATGGATATGACACACATTAGTTTGCTATGTGTGTTATAAGCAGGCTAAGAGAGACCCCCTGGCTCAGTGAATAGGAAGACTGGCCTTTGAGTCAGGTCAGGAAGACCTGAATCCAAGACCAGCTTCTGACCTATTCTGATTTATACTAGCTGTGTGATCTTGGGCAAGTCATTAAACTTCTCAGAGCTTCAGTCAGGTCTCTAAGACAAAGTCACAGATGAACTGATAATGTTAGTGCAGCATCTGGCACATAGTGTGAGAGGCATCT
This sequence comes from Bettongia penicillata ogilbyi, assembly GCA_023548195.1. NCBI lineage: Eukaryota > Metazoa > Chordata > Mammalia > Diprotodontia > Potoroidae > Bettongia > Bettongia penicillata. The sequence goes on along the minus strand of JAJHZJ010000666.1, from coordinate 510,000 downwards.
AATAAATTCTTCTTGCCTTGCCAATCCTGATCTGCAAAAGGATTTTCCACAATAGAAATTAGAGAGATCTTTGAACTGAGAAAAACACAGGTCCATATGGGAGAAAAAGTCGAAGTAACTGTCATAAAAACTGTTGTCATCAGTAACCTATGGAAATCTATATGCATAAAATTTAAAGGCACAACTACATATTTATTCATAAGTTGTGGGAAGAGCACACAAATAAATGTAACACTCATGTATGAAAATATGAATATAATTTTAACTTTTTGAGGCAAAGATAAAAATTATATTTCTCATCATTTGCATTATAAACAGATCAAAACATTTTTTTTCCTACTTAATTCCCACCTTAGCCCTCTTCCCTTTACTGTTCACACAGGTAGGTAGTAGAACTTTAAGATTCTTTTTTCCTTTTTCCTTAAAAAAATCATTTTGTTTTCATTGCCCAGGAGAGGTGAAACATATAGGAAACCAGATCTTCTCTCCATTTACTTTTCAGTGACATTGCTGTGTATGAACATACCCAGATGTTTTACATATGTAAAAAAATCTTCTTTTAAATATCTTAATTCATCACACCAAGCCCTGTAAGCAGAGAAAGGAAAGTGTGGGTTTTATGCCAATTTATTCTAACTAAATTTAAATTTTTGGGGGAAGGGGTATGCAATCGGGGTTCAGTGACTTGCCCAAAGTCATACAGCTAATAAGTGTCTGAGGTCACATTAGAACTCAGGTTCTTGACTCTAGGGATGGTACTCTATCCACTGTGTGACCTCGCTGCCCTCATTGTACCTAAATTTGAAGAGGGAGGCTTTCACAGTTTCTTTAAACCCTATCTTTTTAAAGTAGGTATGGAATTCTCCTTCATTTTGTTTTCTCAATGACTCTACAATCAGCTATTACCAAGGAATGTGTAATACAAAGGAACCAGGTCCTCACGATTTCCTCTCTGTCCCAGCTGACTACCTCTTGGATATTCCACAGCTTACTAATAAATTCAACAGAAGGACTGAGAAAAGAGAGACAAAGAGAGATGGACAGACAGAAGAAACAGAGATAGGGAGAGACAGATGCTACTGTGTTATTTGCTAACAGTCCTGAGAGGAAATTTAGTTGTGGGAGTTTACAAACCATTATATCTTTGGGTACAACACCTGTGATATGCCATTATAAATTAACGTTAGCAAGTCAGGCAATAACCACTCATTGAATCTAGCTATGTACACAGCATGTTAAAAAGTACTTCGGGTTATACAAAAGAAGATTCCTGCTGGAGTTCACAATCTAAGGCAAGAGTCCTTAATATGAGGTCCATAGAAAAAATTTAGGGGTAGGATGTCAATTAATTTATTTAAAATATTTTAATAACTGTATTTCAATATAATTTATTTCCTTTGTAACCTTATGTAATTTGCTTTCTGCATTTAAAAATATTTTTCTTGGAAGTGATCCATAAGCTATACCAAATTGCCAAAATGTTCCATGATATGAGAAAGGTTAAGAATGCCTGATCTGAGGAAGGAGACAGTTCCAAAACAAACTCAATCACTATAAGCATAAATTCAAATAACAGTTGGTTTCTGCTACAGAAAGTCATATTAAGGGTGTGTCATCAGGCAAATAAGAAGGAGAATTGCAATTCCTAGAGTGTTATGTGAAATTTGCTATATTTTGAGGGTGTCCTACTATGTCAAAAACACCTCCTCTTGAATCTGGCCAGATGCATAAAATTTCATAATAAGATTGTGTGTGTGTGTGTGTGAGCGTGTGCAAGTAAGTGTGGGGCAAGGTAGGGCAAAGAGTGACAGCTGGGATTATTCCTAAATAAAAACTTAAAACAAACAAACCATAGCTGTAGCACAGAGCTTCCCAAGAGTCTTTGTTACAGTGCAAATAGGTATATTAAGGTGTATCAAGTCATTATTAGTCAAGAACACTTAGTATTTGTGGGTCAATTTCCTGGTTGCTTATCAAGGAGACAAGTAGGACTGGCCAACTTTGATGGGGAAGTGGTATGGGGATGATCTGGAGCAGGTATAGGAAACTTGAGGCCACATGTGGCTTTCTATGTCCTCAAGTGCAGCCCTGTGAAGTTTGGATTTCATCAAAGGGCCACACTTGAGGACCTAGAGGATCACATGTGGCCTCGAAGTCACAGGTTCCACCCCCCTGATTCTGGAGTATGGGATATGGACTTCCTTGTTAAACCAAGTCTTTGTAGGAGCAGCCAGGGAACAACATGAGGGCACTGGATTCTGGGGAATAGGGAAAGGAGAGTTGAAATGGAGGAGAGAGAAGTGATCTCCCAACTTCAACTTATTTTGCAATTTTGTTAAGGACAGGAAGCAACTGGAGGAACTGAAGCTCCTTCAGGACAGTGAATTTTGAGGTGAGATTTTATAACTTCATGGAATAATTTAATAATATGTGTATTTAAATAATTTAAATATTTTAAAATGTGTATTTGACCCCAGCAGTAAAATCTGGTGGAACCCATGCAGATGGAATAAAATACATTCAGCTGTGATGCTTAAGTTGTTGACTTCACACTTGAGAATCCTTTGTGATCTCACTTGCATTGTACTTTGGAGTTTATTGTTCAGCCTGCTCAGATTTCCTATCCCTTCTTTAATCTTGTACCTCTTTAAAGACCTTATGTAGCAGTTCAGAGCACTGAAAAGCTCAAAAAAACCTTATTAATAAAACTGTATTAGTAAAACCTGATTGGGTTAAACCAGAAGTATGCTGGCAGAAATCAAAAGAATCCCTGCTGTTCAGTGAAAAGGAAATGTTCTTGGCACCCCAATTAACTTCAGTAGCACTTAAGGACAAATGACAGTACTTTGTAGAGCATGAAGCCTTGTGTAAGCAGCAAAGTGAATGTTGGGTGTAATTGCCTCCCATTAAGAGGAAGTGGTGACGTTGACTGCAGAGTAGGTAGGCTCAGAGCCTGACCACGCTGAGGGGAAGTGACCAAGGCAAATCCCAACTGCAAGTTCCATTTTGGGCTCACCTCTGAATCACTGTGTGAACACTGGGAACACTACTAAACTTCTCTGTGCTACATCCCTGACTTCTCTCAGCTGCCTTTAAATCCATAAAATAGAGAAAATAGGAATGGGCGTTGTAGAAATGAATAGCCTACAAAAATGACTTCAGCACTGTTTTGCAAATTATGTAGCAGATCAAATGCTAAACTTAAGAGGAATGAAGGAAGGCCTGGATTCAAATCCTGTCTCTGCCACTCACTACTTAGACAAGTAAATTTTTTAAATGGGCATAACTTGACTTGGAACACTTTTCCCACAGGGCTGATGTGAGGTTTATAAGAGGTCGTCATGTAAAAAACAACAATAAATTTCAGGAGTTATTATCCAGTAGAATGTGAAGTTATTATTTTATTTTTGTCTTTGTACTTCCAGGCCTGGGCCAGTACCCAGCACATGGTAAGTGCTTAATAAATGCAAGCTGAATGAAATTGAATACCTTAAAAGATTTCCAAACTTTATTGCCTGTTCTCTGGCCATGAGCTTCATCTTTCACCCACCAGAACTTTAGATTCTGTCTCTGGAACCATCCTGGGCTCTGATAGGTGAGCTTTAGTCTCATGTTGACCAGAACCAGGTCTCAATGTCTGTTCTATCACTTTTTTCAAATCATGTCACTTTCCCCTACTCCTCAGTTCCTCTTTATGCACTATTTTCCCTATATTTGAATCCAAGTTCCAAGGAGATCAGGGACTATCTTGTATATAGGTATCACCTCAGTGCTTATCACAGTGCCTTGCTATATACTAGCACAGAGTAGGTGTTCAATCAATGCTATGTCTTTCTTTCTAGTATGAACCAAACATGCAATCTGAGGGATTGTGGTGGAAAGTGAGAGATGAAGTTCATGCTCAGTGGGCAGCTCTTGTTGCTTGGTGATCATGATTTTTTCTGACTGAATGGAAGATTTTAAATACTATTTTATACAGTGGTTCCTGATGTGTTCAAGTTTCCTATACCAGTAAAGATCTTACTACCAGTATGCCAAGAGTCAAGAGAAACTAGACATTACATAGAGAGAAACCTAAGTGCTAGATGGGACCTCAAAAACCATCTAGTACACCCACATCTGACTAAGAATCCTCTCTACAACACAGTAAAGTGGTCATTCTGCCTTTACCTTCTTAGACAGTGTGTTCTACCTCTGGATATCTCTAAGAATTAAGAATTTTTTCTATACATTCTATTGAAATCTGCCTTGGTGTAATTTCTATTCATTTTTTCTCATATTTTGCCCAGTGGGGTCATCCAGAACAAGTGGAATTCTTCTCTCACATGACACTTCTTTGTATAGGTTATAGCCTTGAAAAAAGCTCCAAGTCTTAGGATTCTCTGGGACAAGCATCCTTAGTTTCTTCAAATGATCATCTTATGATGTGGTCAGCCTTTTCAGCACCTTTGCTGCCCTCTTTTGGACACACTCTAATCCCATTTGTCTCTATCTTTTCTAAAATGTGATACCCAGAATTGAACATGACACCCCAGATGTGGTCTGACCAGAGCAGATGACCTTTGTTCTGAACACTATCTTCCTTAATGCAGCCTAGAAGAGTATTAGATTTTTTTTAGCGGCCATGGAACCCTGTTGACTCATCTTGGGTTTACGGCCAAACATGACCTTAACCCCCGAGTGTGTGTGTGTGTGTGTGTGTGTGTGTGTGTGTGAGAGAGAGAGAGAGAGAGAGACAGAGAGACAGAGAGAGAGAGAGAGACAGAGAGACAGAGAGAGAGACAGAGAGAGAGAGAGAGAGAGAGACAGAGAGAGAGAGAGAGAATCAGCTAGTGTTTAAAGAGAGCGATGACTCCAATTTGCTATATCCTAGGGGTGGTTCTGACAAAGGCCCATGTTTAAGGTCTAAAAGAAATAACAGTAATCTCAAGGCAATCAAGGAACCAATCTAAAATGAAACTTAAGACATTCTATTTTTGGTTTGTTGTTTCCATAAATCGCAAATTTGTTGAAGAAAATTGAAATTAATTTATCTGAAGCTTTTAGTTTATTTGTTCAGCATTTCTTATAGAGCAAGTTGTACTGAACCAAATCCAGGTAAGAAAATTAAGATGATCTTTTTGATTCTGCTGACTCTGAAGTCAGAAATTCATCACAGGACTGTAGGCTTGAAAGTTTTACTGCTGAAAGGGCTTTCAGAAGTCACCAGTTCCAACATTTTTAGAAATAAGTATACTGAAGCACAGTAAGGTTAAGTAACTTAAGGTTAGGTAATTTGCACAAGGTCCTACAAGTAATAAGTGCAAGAGTTGTTCCTTTTTCTTTGGAGGGGATAAGGCAAGGCAACTGGGGTTAAGTGATTTGCCCAAGGTCACACAGCTAGTAGGTATGTCAAATGTCTGAGGCCAGATTTGAACTCAGATCCTCCTGACTCCAGGGCCAGTGCTCTACGAAGCTGCCCCAAGAATTGTCTCTTTATTAATGAGACAGGAGGTGCAGTGAATAGAATGCTGAGCCTGGAGTTAGAAAGACTTAAGTTCAAATTCCAGCCTGGGATGCTTACTAGCTATATGACCCTGGGCAAGTCATGATATAAACCTGTGTTTGCCACAATGTATCCTCATCTGTAAAATGTGACTAATAATAGCACCTGCATCCCAGGGTTGCTAAGAGGATCAGATGAGATCATTACTGACTGGAACACAGCAAGGACAATATAAACATTAGCTATTATCATTATTATTATCTACAATGTATCTAATAACAAACTATAGTGCATCTATTTAGCATTTACTAAATAATAATGTTACTTCTACTCCCTCAATATGACTATAATCCTAACAAATAATTATTGAACATTACAAGGCACAATATTATGAAACTCAGAATTACGGAAATCAATCAATGAGCAAAAATATAAACATGAGGAAAGTTGGATATAAGCCTAAAGGAAATGAAATTGACTTTAATAAATGTCAGATTAAGTTTCTAATGAATGTAACTATTTCTACAGCTTTGGATAATTTGTGCTCCTCCTAGGTCCATTTCTGTGAAGTCTAAATCCTATTGTTTTCATATCCTATATATTTTTTTTACTCCATAGAATCAATGGAAGTCCTTACCTGGAGAGCTATAGAATCAGAGATCCATCAGGCATCAACTTTTAGTACATTTCTTGGAGATGGGAAATAACCCACTACACCCAGAAACCACCGCCAAGTGGCTTGGCGTCATGGGAATTTGTCTGGCTTTATTTTTTTGGTGGAGGTTGTCTAACCTTACATGGCTGAATCTGATCATATTTTTAATCCATTGCATCTGGAGGTGTTTCTGAGAGAGTGAAAATATTCCATGTTGCCTTAGGGACTTCCCTAAAAGAACCCAACTGCCAGAAACAGTTCTAAAAGATGAGAGAGTAGAGAAGCAAACGATGTGACCCACTTCAGAGAACAAGAAGGCTATGATTTTTACATTGTGAAATCTACAAGTAACTGTGGAAGTCTGATGGGTGTGCTTTCTGGACTTCAGGAGGTGTTAATAACTGTGGCAGGGCCTACAGGTGAGATAAAATAGGTTGTAACCCAGAGAAAAGGAGAAAGAGACTGCTGACCTCATTAAAAGTGAGGCTAACACCCCATAGTAACCACGGGTTACAATCTGTATCTGAGTCAGCAGGATTTCATTCTCTCTGGTAATAAATAAGAAAGACCTTTCACTTCCTGCAGTTTCAGGTTGATGGACTATTGTCATGGCAACCAGGAAAGGGAGCCAAGGAACAGTGACCTCCAAGAAAACAGGTTGCTAAAGTTATTATATGAATTCCAACAGGAACTGTTACTCTGCCAAAGGAAATGTAAAAAAAATGAATTTGGAATGAGATATGCCACTGGCCTGAATTATGATGATTTCAATTTACACTGCTGCTGTAGAGCCAATTTCATCAACCCTGCATGTCAAATCACAAATATTCTTTGGGTTGAATGACAAGATGACATAGGTTAATGCCCATGGACAAACAGTAGAAAGAAATAACAGGTTGGATTAGAGACCGGATGACCTCTGAGGTCCTTTCCAGCTGTAGATCTATGATCTATGAGCCTATGAATGAAAGACCATATTTTTCACTTGTGGTCAGTAAATCACTCTGGTATATGTTTTACTTTATGACTGAGTTGTAAAATGCAGGGAAAAAGTCTCCAAATGCCTTACTCTTTGATGTCTTTTTCATGTTTGCATGCTAGAAGGTGGATCACTACTGGACTCAAGTGGCCTATGAGGACCCTAGGGTGGCTACAGTTACTATTGTATTGCTAATTTAACTAGGATGTGTGTAGAATTACTGGCAGGATTTGTAGAACTAGAAATGTCCTTAGAGATCATATATTGGAACACCCTTCTATAGACAGAAAATAAACTGACTCACCTCCCCCCAACAACTGAAGTGTGCCTAACATCACTCACATAGTAAGTGATAGAGCCAGGATCAAGAGTCTTATGACTCTTCCTCAGTTTTCCTCTCTTCTTTGTTCTCACCCTTCAGTGATGATTATTGTCTCTCTTAGACTGCACAAAGTCTATTTTTTTACAAACTCTATAAAAGCATTGTGTAATGTTATATTGGTGTCTTATTCTACCAGTAAACTAAACATAAACTCCATGAGGGCAGAGGTAATATCATATACAAACTTCACATATCCCCTAGCTTATCACAGGTCACAATACATACTTATAAATACATATTATACCTCTATATTATAGTAAAGGGAGTGAGAGGAAGAATTTATTATTCAGGAATTTTTCTTTCCTTTGTGAACCCCTTCTCCCATTGGTGAGATCCATCCAAAAAGGCTAGCAGTTGGGAAATGGAGCGCCATGTTTGAGGAACAGAAAGTAGGTCAGTACAGCTGAATCAAAGTGTATATGGCCAAAAGAATTGTGTGAGAAAGAATGGAAATGTAGGAAGGGACCATATTGTGAAGGACTTTAAATGTCAAATAGGATTTCATATTTGATTTCATGTTTGATCTTAGAAGTAACTAAGGGGCTTAGCAAATTGGGGATGTCATGGACAACACAGACTTGTTATCACTCTGGTAGCTGAGTGGATGAGAGAGTGGAAAAGGGAGAGACTTGAAACTGGGAAAGCAACCAGAAAGGTATTACAATAGTTAAGTGATGAGGTGCTGAGTAACTGTAACAGGGCAGAGAGAAGGAGATGTATAGAGGAGCTACTGTTAGGGTAGAAACAACAAGACTTGGTAACAGACTGGATATGTAAGGTAAAACCAAGTGAAGAGGTAAGAATGACACCAAAGTTAGAAGCCTAGGTAACTAGAATAGTAGTGTCCTCATAACAAGGATAGGAAAGCTGAGAGTTGGTGAGGAAATGGGAAAAAGGAAAATGAATTCTTTTTTGCACATAATGAATTTGAGACATGTAATTTGAGATGTCCACAAGACACTTGGTGAAAGGAGATTAAAGTTCAATAGAAAGATTAGGACTAGGTATATAAATTTGAGAATTGTATGTAGAGGTGATCATTGAATCTATGGAAGTTGATGAGACAGTCAAGTGAAATGTTATAGAAGGAGAAGAGAAGCAGACCTAGGATGGAGACTTAGGGGTCACTGAGGATTAGTGAGTGAGACCTAGATAAAGATCCACCAAATGAGATTAAGGAGGAGTAATCAGGTAGGAAATAATGTCAAAAAAACCCAGAGAGAAGAGGGTGATCATCAGTGTCAAAGGCTGCAAAGAGGTAAAGAAGGATAAGGATTGAGAAAAGGCTACTAGATATGGCAATTAAGACATCGTTGATAGCTTCATGACTTCATCAAAATCATCAAGGCTGAATGAAGACGTCAGAGTCTCCAAGTCTATGTGAACCAACCTTAATCACAAAACTAAGGCAAATATCTGGATAATTCTAGAAAAATGAGATTAAAAAATCATAATTTAAATAACTGCTATATTTCTCCACTTTAGAAGTGTGAACTTCTCCAGTGAGAACAATCTTGGATATCATCTTGGATGTTGGATCACCTTGGATCACCTTGGATATCTTGGATATCAACGTTATCACTTTATACATGAGGAAACTGAGGTTTAGAGTGTTGGAGTGATATACTCAAGGTTGTGGTTCAGTCTTTTCAGTTGTATCTGACTCTTTGTGAGCCCATTTGGGATTTCTTGGCAAAGATACTGGAGTAATTTGCCCTCTCCTTCTCCAGCTACCTTTACAGATACGGAAACTGAGACAAGCAGGGTTAAGTGACTTGCCTAAGGTCACACAACTGGTTAGTCTCTGAGGTCAAATTTGAACTTAAGATGAGTCTTCCTGACTTCAGGCCACACATGGTGCCATCTAGCCACTCATACCCAAGGCTACGGCTAGTTAATAAGAGTATTTGGACTGGAACCATGATCTCCTATCTCCCAGTCTATTTCTTCTAGTGTTCAGTAGGGCATAATCCTATTTCCCTTACTTCTTCATTGTGAAACAACTTCACATCAATAGATGTATGTCCCCCAGAAATGCTTATGTACATATTATATTTTTCTTTTTAGAAACTAATTTTTATTGACATTTTTGCTATCATAGTAGCTCTTTTCTGACATACTCCAATCACTGAGTCCTCTTTGTAACAAAGAAAAATAGTTAAGCAACAAAAAGTTGTAAAATGATAGAGTTGGACCAGATGACCTCTAAGGTCTCTTCCAGTTCTGATTAATGATCCTATGATCCTAAGTCTGTCCTAAGAGCACAGTCCCTTTGCAATTACTATAGGAGGAAGAGAAGTAGTATTTATTCACCAATACAGTCAAATGAGAACTAGATATAATCTATTTTGTTCAATTGTTTTTCAGTCATTTCTGACTTTTTGCAAACCCATTTGGGGTTTTCTTGGCAAATATACTGGAGTGGTTTGCCATTTCCTTCTCTAGATCATTTTACAGATGAAGAAACTGAGGCAAACAGGGTTAAATAACTTGCCTAGGGTCATAAAGCTGGTAAGAATCTGAAGCCAGATTTGAACTATGCTCCTCCTGATCCTAAATCTGGCATTCTATCCATTGTACCATGCAGCTGCCCTATACTACTTATTTCCTTTCCAAAATACAAATAGTTATTCTCATTACTTCCTGCTAACACATGAACCAGCTTTGTTTCTGGAATGATAACGATACAGATGAAAAGTTTATTTTTTAAGGAAGGAAAATCAGCTTTCTATAGAGTATTATGACAATACATCAAACTAAGATGCAAATCAGGCAAACTTTGATCTGTTGCTTTTAAAAATATATATTTTCAAAAATTTAAGTCATTCTCAATTGACTCATATAATTTGGTTGAAATAGGGATTAATATCTGCGCCTTGATTACATTGGCATAGTGAACTCCCAAGGGAGGAAACTCCCTCTACCAAGGCAGGTCAGCACCTTCTCTGAAACTTCCAATCTTAAGAAAGTTGCCTGGAGTATGAAGGGACTTGCCAAGGGTCCCATAGCCACAAGGGTCAGAGGTGGGATGTAACTCAGGTCTTCTCTGCTCTCTTCACTCTGCCAAGCTTCCCTTCCTGGGGTAATAAGGTTTGCAAAATGCTTTAAAATATGATGTCATTGGATCTTCACAATAATTTTGGGATGTAGGTGCTATTAGTATCCTCAGTTTACAGATCACACAACTGAAAAATGTTAGGAACTGGATTTGAATTCAGGTCTTCCTGATTTCAGGTCCACTGTTTTATTCAATGTCCCACCTAGCCATGTGATTTTTTTAAAAAGTCACAAAATTTAAAAAAATTTTTAAAATCTACTTTTTAAAAGCCAGATAGAGGATACCTGAAATATTAATTTGCTACCTAATTATGTTCATTTTGTTTTGGTGTTATTACTAAAGCCATTGTTGTCTGAAAGAGCCAAGTCACTGACTGGAATATATCCCTTCAAAAGCAATATAAATTCATTCATTAAAAAAGTATGTGATTCTTACCACTGTGAAATTAACTCTACTGATTTAGAGAAGCTTCAATATTCTCCTAATTTGAGATGACACAGATAAAACTTTAAAACTTATTGTCACACTATGTAATACCAAAGTCCTGAATTGTGTGTACACAATATGCACATACACATGTACATGCATACATATGCATGCACATGTGTGTGTATGTATGTATGTATGTATATACACATACACACACCTACATCCTTACAAGTCCATACTTGCCTTTGAGGGTGAAGTCTAAATGCAATAGCTTTCAAAATAAAATCATTATGCTAAAAGCAAAGTCTGTTTTTTTTTCCTGTGGATACTCATTCAGGGATTAAATCCAGAACTGAGAAGCAAAGTGTCTGACATACATGAATACAGGATGAAAAGTGATGATGGCACTATGCCAACTATGATAAGGAGGGAAGCCCACATGGGGTGGTAAGGCTTGAGAAATCTTAGAACATATTACATCCATACAAGTATTAATCTTGGTACATTCAAATGAGGACTTTTGAGAACTATTTTAAGTGGGATGGATGACAAAATTATTTTCTTGAAGACCCATCAAGTGTCATCCAGTGAAGATCTGGTTTGGATGGCTCACTCCAGCTCTTACTCACTATGTGATTTTGGTCAAGTGCCATAACTTCTCAAAGCCTCAATTTCCTCATTCATAAAATGGGAATAAAAATATTTGTACAACCTATTTCCAGGGTTTGTGTTAAGAAAGCATTAAGTATAAAAAACTGTATAAATGTGAACTGTTATCACAAGATGTTATTCCAGTTCATAGAGATTTCTCCCTCCTCTGAACTCAGAGTAATTATTTTGTTTGTTCCATTCATTTAGAATTATACATGTATTGTCTCTTGAAGTCTTTGTATTGCTTATATTTTTCATTGGATCATACCAGGGGGTAACTTGGTACCTGGCACTTAGTAGGTACTTAATAAATACTAGCCAATATATTGATTGTCTTTCTAATAGTGCTGTCAAGATTCTCGGGGACTGAGTCTATGTCTCAGATGCTTCTGTTTCTCACAATCACAGCATGTCAGACTTGGAAGGGACCTCAGAGGTCATTTGGTACAACCCATAGCTGAACAAAAATCCTCTCTGTGACATACTAACAAGAAGTTGCCCAGCCTTTGCCTAAAAGATTTCCATTATGAAGGAACCCACAACCTTCACACACATACAGAGAGAGAGAGAGAGAGAGAGAGAGAGAGAGAGAGAGAGAGAGAGAGAGCTGATTTGACTTCAGAAAAGCTTTAATTGTCAGGAAGTTATTCCTTAAATGAAGTCAAAATTTATGTTTTTTTGTAACCTCCATCTACTGCTCCTCGTTATGACTCGAGGAAAAATTGAATAAGTCTAATCTTTTTACAGCAGATAAACCTTCAAATATATGGAGAATGCTATCACATCTTCCCTTGTCCAGGTTAACCATTACTAGTTCTTTCAACTGATCCATATAAACTCAAGAACCATCACAATCCTTACCGCCCTTGTCTGGACTCTCTCCAGCTGACCAAGGTGTCTCCTAAAATACAGTGCACAGGGATGAATACAATGTTTCAGATATAACCTGACCAGGGCAGATCATGGTGAGATTAACATCTAGTCCTTGATGTCAAACCACTCTTAATGCTGCTTAAGATTGCATTGATTTTTTTGGCTGCCATCTTGCTATTTGCATTTTTAGTCTAGTAAAACCCCTAGGTTATTCATTGCCAGAAGAACTTCTGTCAAGTCACATTTACCACACAGTAGTTACTTACACAGTAGATACTCCAAAAAGCAAAGTTTGGTAATTACGGAATGCTATGGACTATGATGTTGCTATCATATGTTGACTGCCATAATGCTATGCTTTGATATTGGTGATCAATCAATGAATATGTGTCTATTAAATGCCTATCATGCACTTATCATTGTGAGAGACCCTATGGCAATGGATCACTTCATATTTCTGTGCCTTGGTTGTTGTTTTTTTTAATATGTAAAATGAGGGAGTTGAATAGATAAATTCCAAAGTTTCTTTCTAATTCTAAAGTTATAACACACTTAAAACAATGAGCAAATAGTACAAAACAGTTCATAATCCTGCATGGTAGCAACCTGCATGGTGCAGTCTTTAAATATGGTGATTTACAGAGCAGAAGGCTGAAATGATCAGGGAGGTTTCCAACATGCTGTAGAGGAAAGAGCACTAGACTAAGGTTTGGCCCCAGTTTTGCTATTTACGAGCTGCATGACCTTAGGCAATAGTCTATACATTTCTGCGTTTCCTCATAAACAAGATGAGATGGTAGATGGTCTCTATGGTTTGTTCAAACTCTAATGGTCTGTGTTCTATGAGTTATGACTTGGGCTGGGTATGATTTGTTTGAGTTGAGAGGATTCATTCAAGAAATAGTTTTTCATTCAACATATATTCATTAAACAAATATTTTGCCAATCACTGGACTGCACATATTTAAGGTATTGTGTTGGGTACTTATTAAATAGGGAGCATGGAGGCAGGAATAAGCAAGGTATGTATGGGAAACAGTGACAACAGTATGTATCAGGGATTAGTGGAAAAAGAGTAAGTAAAGAGGACCCGAATTATGCCTCTCAGTCTTTGGAAAGAACAGTTTATACTTGCTTCGGGGAGAAAAAGGGAAGCCAGTGAAAGTTATTGAGGAAGGAAAAGGCATTATGAAAGAAGCATCTGAATAAGATTATGCTGAAAGGAAACAGATAAAAATAACGCACATTGATTTATCTGTTTGGGATTGTAAAGCGCTTTCTTAATAATTACGTCACAGGTAGTTATCATGCAAATATTCTCCTCACTTTGCAGATGGTCACAAAGCCAGGAAATGTTAGAACCAAGCTTAGAACCCAAGTATCCTGAGTCCAAATGTAGTGTTCTACTTCACCACATTCCTGCACTGATCCACACTAAGGAGACACTTAGATAGTCTAAGACTGTAACCAGCAAAACAGAATTAAAAGTTGTTACTGAACTTATTCTGCTATGGAGCCATGATCACAGTCCAATAACACTTAATTGTTTTTTGGGAGACTGATCAAATGTGGTCCTAAGACTAAATCAAATAAAAGTTCTATGAAAGTTTCTGAACAATTGTTTGTTTCAATAGAGTATAGACTGGGTTATCTGAAGAGTTTTGTTGAAATTCTTTTTAATATGCAGTGTCAAGTTACAGCCAACCAACCCAGGTCTGACAGCATGCAAAAGACACATCCGCTACTAAACGACTCCATTAGGCAAGCCACTGGAGAGAAACTGATGAGAGAGGGGTACCATAACTGTGGAAGAACACCTCAACCTGTGGTATGAGAACTCAAAGTGGCACAAGAAATGTTAAATACACCTTAAAACAACTTTTATAAGACCAAGGATTTCTGGGAATCCAACATAATAAATACAAAAGACTAGTTTTCAGATATTTCTAAGCAAAATCATAAGGAGGTGAAGATGGTGCTTCTTCTGACTTTCCTTTCCCTTAAACTCTTTCAGTCATTTGTTCTTCATTTGCGAAATGAAGGAGGTCAGAGTAAAGGTCTTTTTCAGCACTGACATTTTATGAATGTCATACATTTTTTTCCTGTTCCCATGGTGCTGCCATCTAGCTCAGATATTCTGTGCCTCCAGTTTTTCTCTCCCATCCCCTTAATTCAAACATGCTTTTAAATCCTTCATTTTGTTCTAAAATGAAAATAAGTGACAGTAGCTAAAAGTGTTGATCTTTGCAGGAACACCTGCATTTTAACAGGGATTAAAGTCTTAAATTAATAAGGAATTTAAGGTATCAGCCAGACAGAAAGTGTTTGGGGAAGATGGGGCTGCCATAACACTGAAATGAAATCCATTAGACTTGATGCTTCCTTCCAAAGATGATCCCTACTAGTAGTAATCAGAGATAGGGTGGCTTTTCTTTTAAAAAAAAAAAAAGAAAGAAAAGAAAAGAAAAAAAAGCTCTGAATTCACTATCTCACTTATAGCAGCCACACCAAAAGGGTAGTATTTGCTTATGGATATTAGTATCAATTTTGTTATCAATACTGTCAGTTAAGCACCATAATAGGTAGCTTCGGTGCACAGTGGGAAAAGGAATCATTTCTGTAAGTCATTTTTGTCCCTTACATATACACAGCAATAATGACTGGCATTCTTGCATTTTAAGGTTTCTGAAATACTTTCCATATATTATCTCATCTGAGCCCCACAACAACCCCATGAGGTAGGTATTATGGGTGTTATTATTACAGAAAAATATGTCTATAGATGGACTACCGGTTCCCACAGGGATAAGATCTGAGAAAACCGTGCTTATTGGAGGGAATTCTCTTGGGATGGTATCTTCCAGAAAACTTCATGAGGGCTCCACTATATGGTGAGGTCATACTGTGCAAATTTTGCTTGGATAAGCACAATTCACATGCATGCAGTTTCAAAAAGAGGAAGAATATCTTCACAGGGTATGGCAAGATAGGAGGAAGGCACTGAGAAAACCAAGTGCCATGGGCGCATCTAAGGGAAGAGGGCACAGAAGCAAAGAAGTGGTTTTGTTTAGTGTTTCAATCGTGTCTGACTCTTCATGACCTTCTTTAGGGTTTTCTTGGTAAAGATACTGGGTGGTTGGCCATTTCCTTCTCCAGCTCATTTTACAGATGAGGAAACTGAGGCAAACAGGGTTAAGTGACTCGCTCAGGTCACCCAGGTAGTACGTGTCTGAAGTTGGATTTGAACTAAATGCAGAACATGCTGAGTATGCCAAGACTAGGAGTGGAGAAGCAGAAACTGGTGATGGAGGGAAATGTGGCAATGGGCTTCTCTTCTTGTTCTCAGGAGAAACCGATCATGATCCTATGACTGTGAGTACACCAAGAGAAACAACACTCTCCAGTTGCTGTGTCCAGAGGCTAGTACTCCTAAAGGTCTGAGAAGTAATTAAGCAAGGGGGCAAATATATTAAGTCTTGCTATGCTACTCTAATGCTATTTGGGGAGTGAACTAATATCTGTTGGAAAGAAAGAGATGAATGGGATGTTTGGAGGAAGAAATCATTTGGGAATGGTATCATAACTATTTAATATTTTATTCAATTTCTTGTGATTGCAATATCATTCTGTTTTAATTAAATATCTTTGATTTGAATTCATGAATCTAGGGCTTAGTCTGGTAGCAATACATCTGTGTGGTCTCAGAACTGTGAATTTAAATACAGTACTCATAAAAGTACCATAAACTTAAGAGATAACTGAGGGTATATTAGAGTCCTGGGCTACACTTCTATACCATTCTAAAGGTGAAGAAACTGAAGTACAGAGTCTTAAGGATTTGTTCATGGTGACACCGCGGATAAGTTCTTGGGATGGGATTTCAATGAGTCAAGGACTCTCCTTTCTACTACAATGTGGAGCCATCAAATTCATCAGCAACAATTCTGAACACAGTTAACGGACACAAAGGCAAACATCCCATAACTGGGAACAAATTTAGTGTCAGTCAGGTGCTTCAGTACATGTCTACCATACACTTGTAGTTTAGAAGCATTTGGTTGAGGTATGACCAAAGGAATATGCTAAAATTCACTTCTCAAACTGATCAGATGAACTCATTACTTCGGTTTTATGAAAATGTATGTTAAAATTTAGTTATATGCAGAATTCAAACCAGCTGGTGCTGGCACATAATGCTATATATTTCATGTACATTTCGATTACTTTGAATCTTCTTGAAACTAGTCTACTTCAAACCGGGAACCTCGAATAGCTGAATCCTGATGAATGCAAAGAAAAGTGTCTTGAACTTTATAATTTTTTTGCTTTGATATACATGGATGTACTTGGGAAAAATATGGAAATCAGTCCAGTTAAAGTTCTTGAAACTTTCATTTGTAGATCATGAAGTACAATGATTGAAGACATTTTTTTGTGATCCCTCAGGAAAGTCAGTGCAAAGTAAAAGTACAGAACTTGGAGTAAGGAGACACTAGGATTTGAATCCTGCCTCTTTACTGAGACTACCAAGGGGCATCCGGTGGAGTTGAATTCAAATCTTCCTTCAGACTTTTGCCAGCTGTGTGACTTTGACAAGTCCCTTAACCTGACTCAATTTCAGTTTCCTCATCTGTAAAATGACAGGCTTAGACTCCACCCCCTCTTAGGTCCCTTCCAGTTCTAAATCTATGATCCTACTGCACACTTTAATTTAAATAACATTTATTTAAATATTATCTATTTTAAATAATACCTACTCTGTGACACTTCAAAACAATTTGCCTTCTTGATAGTAGTTCAAAAAAGTAACTCTAAACAGTGTATCTAGGACTTGAAACTATTTGGATATTCATACAGTGCCTTCCCAGAAATGTTTCCTTGGCATACCTCCAGTCTACCCATAAAATATTAAATGTCTCAACTTCCAGAGATGAATGGTAACAGGATATAATATTTTATTGGAACTGTAATAGTTCTGCTAAACCAGTCTCAATGCTATTACCTTCACAGGACTCTCATCCAATCGGTTCACCTTCATAATATCTCACATCCACTGACCTCTTCTCTCTCCCCTCCCATGGCTACCACCCTTGTTCAGACTTTCCTCACCTCTCATCTGGACTACAACCAAAGCCTCTCTAGTCCGTCACCCTGGCTCCCCTTTCTCTCCTTTCCCATCAATCTTATGTGACACTGTCAAATTGGTATTCCTCAAGCAAAGGTCTGGCCATGTTACCACCCCACTCAAAAATCTACAGCTCTTCATGGTCTGAGTCCAATTTACCTTCCCTGGTTTATTGTATATTAGTTCCCTTGGTGCACTCTATGTGACAGTCAACCTGGCCTTCCTGCTGCTCCCTGCATATGGCAGTCTGTGCTCTGCCTTGGAACCGATGTTCCCCATACCTGCAGGGCTCTCTTTCTTCAATTTTGCTCCTTCATAGACTCTGGGTCTCCTTAAACCTTAATTCAGATATTACCTCTTAAGTGAAATATTTCCTAATACCACGAGTTTTCAGTGTTATCTCTCGCTCCAAAATTCTCCACATTGGCTTTGTAGGTATTAACTTCTTTGTGTATATGTTGTCTCCTCTGGGAGAAATTGCTCTCAAGGAGGACAGGAATTATTTGTTTATGTCTTTGTATTGTGTCTAACATATTTAATAAATCATTAATGAGTTCAGATAAATTGAAATGAATAATCACACAGTAAAAAATCACAGAAAAGATCTTATCCTTTAATCAAGAGATGTGGTATTCAGTCTGAATTTTGTCACTGAAGGTGACTGACTGGATGAGACAGTTGTGTGACTTATGGCAAGGCACTTACTGTCTCTGAGTCTCAGTTTCCTCATCTGTAAAATGAGGTAGGTTAGACCAGACGACCTTGAAGGTTCTTTCCAATTCTAGACCTATGATCCTACAATTTCATCCCCCAAATGATATAATTAACACATTTCCCAGTTCTCAAAAATCTAGAGCATCCTTAGATTTTTCTATTTTGTATAGAGAGTAGATTATCTTATGCAGTATGTGGCTGTTCCATTAATAATTGGAAAACTGCAGGAGGCAGACACACTGTGGGAAACACTAAAAGAAATCTCTTGTTTATTTATTTAGCTAAATCTAGTCTTGTATCCATCTCGAGACTCTACATGTTTTCTCAGGTTGCCCCAACGCCTGGAACATCTTTGCCTCCTTCCTAGCTTCACTGGATTCCTTCAAGTCTCACTTTTGCAAAAACAAACAAAAAAAAAAATAAAAAATTTCCCAGGTTTTCCTCAATCCTAATGCCTTCTAGTCATTTATCCTGCAGATTTATCTGGCAGATATCTTGCTTGTACATAGCTGTTGCCATGGACTCTCTCCCATTGGTCTATGAGCTCCTTGAGAACAGAGACCATTGTTGTTATTGCTGTAGTTTTGGCCTTTCTTTGCATCCCCAGAACTTGGCACAGAGACTGCCACATAGTAGTAATAAATGGTAGTGGACTGAATGATTGTATCCAGGTTAGCATTCTTTCATAGGATGCCTTAAATTAATTGTAGATGTAAGAAACAAAAGAAAAGACTGGAAAAAGAAAAGTGGCACATTTACTGTTCAGTTTTTAAAGGTTAGAATATTCTGTTAGTTCAAATGTGCAGAGACCTCTTCCATATTCATTATTAAGGTAAACATAAGCGTCTGTTCTGAACAAGATCATCAACACTTATTGAACCGTACAGAACACAGAGTCAGACAATGTCCTTGTCTGCTGGGTTTATAATATAAACAGACAGACAAGTGAGAAACAAAGCATGCTGGAGGAGGAGAAGCAATTCAATTTGCTCAGGGAAAAGACAGGCAAGAAATACTGTCTAAAAATCGGTAAATGATCAAGTAGTCTAGATTGTCACTCTATAAAAAGAACCTATAAATATGCCATTAATACAGCCTACCTATAAAAAATAAGATTGTCTTTAAAATTTCTTTTAATGTACTGCTGTAGTTGCAAAAAACCCACCTATTTAATTCAATTCAATAAATAATCATAAAATACTATGGAAAAGATGCTGTGGTAGGTGCCAGGGATACAAAAATCACAAATGAAACTTTCCTCATTCCCAAGGAATTGATATTTCTTTGGTGATGGTGGTGAAAGATAACCTAGACCTAAGCAAGAATAAGGTAAACAAAAAATGAGCAAAAATCACTGAGGGGAGAGAGAGAGAGAGAGAGAGAGAGGAGGGAGACAGAGAGGGAGAGATAGAGAGGGAGACACAGAGAGAAAGAGACAGAGACAGAGAGACAGAAAGACAAAAAGACAGAGAGAGGATAATGGAGAGGATCACAAGAACCTTGTGCAAGAAGTAGAATCTGAATGTTCTTTGAACAAAACTAGGGAGTTTATGGGGGGTGGTTGAATAGAAAGAGACTGAATTCTAGACATGGGGGTTCATGTGAGCAAAGGTGGTAGAATATCATGGCATATAGAACATTTAAAGGATACACTTGTATATTGTTGGAACTATTTTACCAAAATGTATGAAAAAATGTAAAAGCTACAGGTGAATTTTTTAATCTAACGAACATGGGCTATCAACCTACAACTTTATGATCCTCTGGGAGAAAAAGGTAGTTAAGGACTGTCAAACATAGTATAATTGAAGAAATGGACTTATAAAAGTTATATTGAAAGATGGGGTAACAAATAAAAGTGGGGCTCACCTTCCAATTTTGACATGTTATCCATTTTTCTTTGATTTTTTAAACTTTTTTCTTCTCTTCCTTTTTTTCCTTCCCTACTTATATGGAAAAGCTTTATTGTATGATATACTATTTTATACTACCCCATTATTATATGCCATTCTGTGCTACATATTATGATGTAATATGATTCAATATGCCATTCCATAGCATGCCATACCATACCATACTTAGGAGTGTGCTGATAGCTCATATTTTAAATGTTAGCATTTACATTCTGAGATCAAGTTATTGTTTCATTGATTGTTTAGATTGTAAAATGTCATGGATGCATTTTTTCTCTCTCAGAGAGCCAGATGTTAAACATTAATCAGCATTACTCTGTGAAGGTTATACTATACTCTTGGAAATGGTGTTGTATAATGGTTAGAGATCTGGTCTTAGGAAGTTATGGAGATCTGAGTTTAAATTCTATATTCTGTCTTCTTGTAAGAGAATTGGTTTGTCTTATATTAAAGTTTCATAGGTAAATCATTTAAACACTCTGGGTATCAGTTTCCTCTTCTGTAAAATGAAGGTTCTATTTGATAACCTCCAAGGTTCTTTCCAACTCCCAATGTACAATCCAATACTATGTCATAGAAGAGTTTTCAATATTAAGGAAGCAACATGGAATGGTTGAGAGATCACAAGCCTGAGACTGAGATCTCAGTCACAGTGTTGATTCTGCTCATTTAGAAATGGGGAGGGAAAAGACTAGCCTGGGCGGTGTGTGTGTGCAGCTAATGCTGCAAATTTTTTTTTTTTTTCTGAAGCAGCAAGTTTTTCTTCCTAAGGTTTATGAAGGTTTACGAATGTATGTTAATTTTTACATGAAATGCTTTGGTTGTAGCTCTAGTACCACCTAGCGGACATTTGGTTGGTTGAGTTCATTCACCATAAATGAGGAGCATGGACAAATCATGAAACTACCTGAGACTGCTGCTGCTTATCACCAAATTAAAGGACTGGAAGAGACTTCAACCACTCTTACAGTCTGTACTCCTTGATTTCAGAAAGGGCTAGAAATAATACATCATCTCATATGGATGATAATAAATCATAATTTTATAAGGTTAATGAGCATACAGTTTACTGGGTTAGGATAAAAGAATTAGCAGCATAAATGCTTTAAAAACCCCCCAAAAAAATCCCCTACAAGATGTATGTGTACGTGTGTGTGTATGCACATGTATGTAAAACGGGAAGCTAATTCATGAAGACGGGACAAGCCATACTACTAAAGTTTTCTTTGTCTTATTAATAAGCCAGCTAACTGTGTGACCCTGGATAAATTACTTGCCATTCCTGTCCTTTAGTTTTCTCTTTTCAAAAATCAGATTACATGATATCCAAGATCCCTGCCTGTTTTAACACATTTTATGGTTCACATTGAGCTAAATAAGTTTCATAGCTTATATGTAACTCATAAGCCTATAAAAGGCATACAAGGCAAAGTGAATTGCCATTGGCAACCTATGAAAAGCCTTTAACAACAGGAAGAGAAGTACTGTATTTACAAAGAAGAAAAACAAACACTTTCTCCCAATGTGTAGCAACCTGCAGGGGGCTGCTTTCTACCAAGAAATCACACACATTTGATCCGACAGCTGGTTGCCTCTATTTTTTTTTTTTTTTTGAGTTTGATCCAAAAGGAAAAAAAACAAAACAATTGTATATGACATGACAAGACTCACTTAGCTACAGCATGGCCCCAGCAGCGGTGAGAAGGATTCAGTAGGGAGGTACAGCTGTACAGATACTCTGTGGGCACAGTTTTGATGCTACAATCAGCCATCAAACAGCACATGTGAAACAGTTACAGATGGCTCTTTCACCTCTGCCTCCAGGAAGCTCCTTGGGTGTAAAGAAATTAGCAACAGTCCTTTGCTCCTGTTTGGTATGAGTGGCAGAGATAAAGGAGGACTGTGACAGTTATTTCTTTATCTTCCGCCTGTTGTACGTTAACGCCAGTCAGTTCAGGGCATCCTCAAGATGCCCTGGCATTGTGACAGACAACAAAAATCAAACATCGTTGCCTTCCCAGAGTTCTTGGCTAGACCACAGCCAGAAGCAGCAGTGTTTTTCTTGTTTTCTTGTTTTTCTTACCTCTCCTTTGTAATTATTTTCACCCCATTCTCCCATAAATGCATACATGCTTCCTTATTAAAATCTGTATAGAGGATCCAGGGTTAGAAGGGAACTTAGAGATCCCTCCTACTCTCTTAAAGTCCAGTTCCCTCATTTTCTAGGGGGAGAAAGTAAGACCCAAAGCGGTCAAGCAATTTGCAGAAGATCACACAGTAAAGGATCTGGGATTTGAAACCGGGTCATAAACACTGATTGCCAGTAATACTGTTGGTGAACTACTTACTGACCATAAAGGATACATGACTGCTCTGCCTATGCTATGAGAGAGGTATGACAGACCTCTTCAAGGGGTACTGGCTTTTAAATGGGGGAAAAAATCCTAAAGATAGAGGAATTAAGCTCTATTAGTAGAATTTTAGGTACTCCATCAACAGGGGAAGGAGAGAAGCTTTCACAGGAGCCCAGCTTTCTGAGGACCCCTAAAATCATACCTTATAGGTGATCCCCCAACTCCACTGATACACGACCTTGTAAATTCCTTGACAGGGTCAATTTCATTTAGGTGATGATACAATAATTAAAATAACACAGTAACAATACTGCCTAACATTTATATAAGTACTTTATAAAGTATCTGTGAACTTTATAAAGTACTTATGTCTGATTATTCAATTTAACAAGCATTGATAAAGCACCTACTATGCAATATGCACTGTACTAGTCTCTAGGTGACAAAAAATGACCAAAAAAAGACAAAAAAATGAAACCAGCTTTTGCTCTCAAGGAGCTAACATTATATCAAATTATCTGATTTGATTTTTACAATACCACTATGAAGCCAATTTTACTGGCACTATTATCTCCATTTTAGAGATGATGAAACTAAGCCTCAGAGAGGTTAGGTCATTGGTTGACTCATGCTCACACGTTAGCACTGAAAGTAGGTTTCCAATCCAAATCTCTCCTGATTCCTATGCATTTTGTACTATACCACAATACAGCTGGACATTAATACAAGATGGAAACTGACTAAATGTCAAAATGTGTGGTATAGACCATTTAAGGATGGTCTTGTTTGAGAAAATTAAGTGAAAATACTAATGTATTGAGTGAAAGACTATTTTTTGGTATGATAAAGAATTCTTTTAACACTTTGGTTCAGTTCAGGATAGAGCATAGGCCTCAAATTGGGATATAGTTCTTAAGCTCTCAGGATTATTTCATGCATTCCCAATCTGGGGTACTAATACCACCAGAGAGTAGGAGAAGCTTATCAAGGGATTAATGGTAAATAACTATGTAAGCTTATTGAATATAATTACTCTTTTAATTTCTTCCTTGTCTTTTCCTACTACACTCCAAAATGTGTATTCCTTTCATATTAAATAGGGGTTATAGGGAGGATTACTGAAAAGGAGCAAAAAGAATGAAAACGGTTAGGAATCCTTGATGTAGTATGTGGCCCCATCCCATACCAGTCCCTGATTTATCAGGGTTGTTTTGTTGTACAAGCTAGGGCACATAAGGGGGACTCATGTTGACCCATTTAGCAATGTCGGTTTAGACAAAAAAATGACTCCCCTTGTGTCACCTCTCTTTGCCCCTCCTCCTGCAGAGGGGTATTCAAAAAAGATCTCACCTAAATATCTGGATTTTTGTGTAGTCAGATGTGTCTACTCCTAATCAGTAACACTAAAGGAGGTTGCCTTGTATCTTTATTTTTGATGGAGAGACATAAAAAAGAGACTTGGGATTCATCCTAAGTGCCATGTGGAGAAAAGGATCAAACCCAGCATTTTTGAATTTTACTGAAAAGTAGGGGCAAATTTCTCAAAGTTAACATCACTAAATTTGTAGATTAAGAATAGGGCTCCAAGGTGGGTCTTCATTAAACTTGGCCAAAAGTACATTACTCATAAATATTTATTAAGGGCTTACTTAAGTTAAGTGTTAAGTATGTGGGATATAAAGGAAGGCAAAAGACAATCCATTCTCTTAGGAAGTTCACAGTCTGGGACAGAAAACAATTTTGTCCAAACAAAAAATATGCAGGGTAAATTAAAAATAATCAAAAGAGGGAAGGCATTAGAATTAAGGAGAATCAGGAAAGGCTTTTCGTGGTTGAGATTTTATCAGAGACTTGAAGGGAGCCAGGGAAGCTAGGAGGCAGAAATGAGGAGGGAGAACATTCCAGGCATGGAAAATAGCCAGTAAAAATTCCTGGAGCTGGGAGATGGAGATTTTAGTTTAAAGAACAGCAAAGATGCCAGGGTCACTAGATTGTAGAGTAGTTAGAGAGGGTAAAAAAAAAACAAACAACTAGAAAGACAGAGGAAGAGACAGGTTATGAAGGGCCATAAAAAGGATTTTATGTTTGATCCTGGAGGTGATAGGGAGACACTGGAGTTTGCTAAGTAGGGGGTGACATGAAAGGTTGCTTTGGCAACTGAGTAGAGGATGGAATGGATGGAGGGGATAAATTTGTGGCAGTGACCAACCAACAGACTACTGCAATAGAGCAGTCATGAGATGAGGAAGTATTGCACCAGGATGGTGGCATTGTCAGAGGAGAGAAGGAGGCATATGTGACAAATGTTAAGGTAAAATTGACAACCATTGTCAACAAATTGGATATGGATGGTTAAGCCAGAGTAATGAGTTCATGATAACACATGTTGCAAGTCAGGGTGATTAGGATGGTGTTACACTCAACAATAACAGGGAAATTAGGAAGATGGGAGAATTTTTGGACTTGTTTTGTTTAATATATCCATAAGTCTATATGTCAAGACATATATGTTGAGATATGTCTAGAATGTAGATGAAGATGTAAGACTGGATGGAAGTGAACTGAATGGCTGGGGCAGGTCAACAGATCCATGTTTTTCCTTCGGTAAGTGAATAGTTGGGCTAGAAAATCTCTATCCGAAATTTTTTTTCTATGACTTCCATACAAGGGCTTAATGCCAATTCACTGAAACTTCATGATATAAAACATTAAATGGCTGGAATTTCTTCATGCTAATATGCTTTTCAAGTGCTGGAGTGTTTTAACAATAAAAATCATTTCTCTTGATCCTTTAGCAGAATTTTCTCCACTCCTACACCCAACTGATAAATCATCACAGCTGCAATTACATATTTTACATAATTGTACCAGAGGAGGGAGTTTCCACACTAAGAGAAATCACAGGTCTGGAACAAAACAAACAAGGAAATACTGCCCCCAGCCCCAACTTCTTGTTCATGTCCTTTATTAGTGAAGAAAGTTTCTCCTGGTTATATATCTTTCCTTTAAGGAAGCATGGAGCTATCATTTTAAAGACTCTGCTTTTCTTGGAAAAAGTCATCCCTTCTCTAGGATTAAAATCTTAATTAAATTAAATTCTTAATTTGAAAAGATTCTTTCAACATTAAGCTCCAAAGAACCCTTTTAGGTAACAATGTCAGCACTTTACTGTTGAACTGTTAGTGGGAATCTGAACCAGTGTATTGGTCAATACGCTGGCTGTGTTCATGAAGTACATTACTGAGGGAGTATCAGCTGGTCATTCTTCTATACTGCCTGGATTCAAGGGCTTAAAAACTAAAATGATAAGACATGATAATAACTTAGCTCAATGTAACAATCAGTCAAGTTGAGAGGTGTAACAATACATACTTCTCTCTACCTAGAGAGGTGCAAAATGAGGCATAATATAAGCTAGGAAGATCACTTTAGCAGCTTAGTGAAGGATGAGCTGGAATGGGTATAGACTTGTAGCAGAGTGATAACTAGCAGGCTACTGCAATAGTTTAATTATGAGATGATGAGGGGATTGCACCAGGATGGTGGCATTGGCAGAAGAAAAAAGGAGGCATATGGGAGAAATGTTAAGATACGGTCAATGTATTGGTTTAGTTTGTGAAATTGAGCTTCTTTGTTTCAAAGGAGAATTCTCTATTTTTTTTAGAAGGGAGGAAGTATTGGAAAACAGCATCAATATAAAATATTAAAATGTTGTAAGATACAAAATAAAACACATCCCTTTATAACTTTCAAAGAGCCTAGCAAAAGCAACACTTTAAGAGGGTTTCTTTTAAGTTAATAGTAACTAGTAGCCCATCATCCTAGCTCTTAATTATATATAATCTAATTTTCCTATAATCTTTAAAGGTTTATAGGCAACTCTATGATCTAGCATATAAACTATATTCCCATTATGCAGATAAGGACATTGAGGCTCTGATGGAAAGCTAGGAAGTATGTGAGGCTACATTCATACCCAGTTCTCCTAAAGTCAAGTCTACTAAATATTCACCCTAATTTTCAACCCTACCCTTTCATACAATGCCCACCCAAGCAGTAAGGCAGCTGACTTCTGAGAACTCTTTAGAATCCTGTGGAGCCTCTTGTCCCTGAAGTTTTCCTACCAACAAGGCATGATGTAGTGCTGCTGTAAGGAACAGAAAGAAAAACAGCCCCTACTTTTCCTCATAAAATAAGATGCACTCTTCGTTGCTGCAACTAAGCAACAAAGGCAGAAAATAAGATTACTGTTGCTAATATGATAATAAATAATATAATCAAATCGTTGGATACAATAATGTCAACAAAACAATAGAGAGGAAGAATCTATCCTCTTTTAAAATGAATAGAAGAGAGCACAGAAAGGAGGATTTTGCCCCCCTCCAAATTACTGTAGTGGAGGGGATCTAGACTGGAGCTCATAGACTGCCTTTCTTGTCTGTTCCTTGGTAACTGAGCATTATGATCTCAGCTGAAATTCTCAAGCACTCATGATGTTCGCAAAAGTAACATAAGGACAAAAATTCAATTAGCCCACTTGTTTCCTTTAGTTACTTGACAGGAATCAGAATCTTAACAGGAATTGTGTATCCATGTAAGGAAACTGGTTGACCAGTGAAATGGTCAATGAAATGACTACAGGGAGGATTTCAAAATTTTCTGGCTAGTTTTAGAATTTATATTTAGCATCTGCAATTCAACATTACTAATTCTAGATAAGCATAAAGGAATTATACTTTCATGTTACAGAATGTGTTTAAAGTTAGCTTTAGCTTTTAAGAGGTGTACTTCTTTTACTTAGAGGACAGCAGGTTGGGTAACACTGTATACTATTCAAAAGGAAATTTCAGTTTTCACTCTTTGATTGTCTTAGTTTCTCAGGTTCATAACCTTAGCTGCACCTTGATTGCTCGCTAGTCCTTGACCTACACAGAAAATCGGTTACTGGATCTTGTTGTTTCTACCTCCACACTCTCTCTCCTATATGACCCCTTCTCTCTATTCACACAGTTGCCATCTTCAGACCCTAATCACCTCTCACCTAGATAACTGTAACAACCTCCTAACTGGTCTTCCTGCCTCAAGTCTTTCTTTACTCCACAGAGCTGCCAAAGTGATTTTTCCTTAAGCATAGATCTGACCGTATCACTCCCCTACTCAAAAAATGTTAGGGCTCCCTGTTGCCTCTAGGATAAAGGAATATATACTCTGTTAGCTTTTAAAGCCCTTCACAACCTAGTCTCAAACTTTCCAACTTCCTTGGATATAAATTCCCCTTCCACATTCTACTGTTGAGACAAAATGGCCTTAAACCTCTTCCTCACACATGGCACTCCATCACTTGTACACTGGAATGTACTTTCTTTTCAGCTCTCCTCTCTCTCCCTTCAAGGTCAGCTCAAGCACCACCTTCCCATTTATATGTCATATCCACATAGCTAGAGCGCTCCATCCCAAATTGTATTTAATTACTTTCTGTTTATTTTGGATATACTTACATACGTACTTTTCTCCCATTAGAATTGAGAGTAGGGTTTGTTCATTTTTGTGTGTATATATATATATAGATATATATATATATATCTATATATATCTATTATCTCTATATATAGATATATATCCCCAACATCTAGCACAGTGCCCAACTCACAGTAGGTACTTAATGTCTGTCACCTAGATTGATCAACTAATTGCCTCATTCATCCATCCATTCATTTAAAAGGTATCCAATCTATTAATAAATGTTTTTTGACTGACTACACTGAACTCTGGACACCCACATATCTATGTCTACATATCTATATCTACCTATCATCTATCTATCATCTATCAATCTATCTTCTTGTGTTTCTTATTTTAGAACATACAAACCATAGTCTCAAAACAAAGAATAGTACCAGAAAGTCCTATATGAAAAAAGGAACCTTATCCTGAGTGTTTACAAAATAGTTTTCCACTTCCCACTATCCTATCCCTGCAGAGGGTGATATGGGCAAGTGATCTTGGAGGTCACTATGGGGAGGGAGCATTTCTGCAACTCCTCATTACCTCTAGGATCAAAAACTTTTTGGCTTGGTATTTCATGCCTTTCATAACCTGGGCACAACTTACCTTTTCCACCTGGTTGTACATTATTCCCTTCATGCACATTTCAAGCCAGTACAGCTGACCTTCTTTCTGTTCCTCATACCCAAGACTAACATTCACTGACTCCAAGTCTTTGCATTATTTGTCCCCATGCCTGGAATACACACCCTTCTTACCTCTGTCGCTCAGAATTTCTACGTTTCTTCAAGAACTTTTTTACTTTAAATTTTTAAAAATTTCGAACTTAACCAATAAGTGAAACGGTTATGAATACTAGATATTACATGCAACTTGTTTTTCCTTTTAAGTAGATAATATATTAAATATGTAATGTCAAAACTGTCCTGCATGTCTGTATTTCCTTCTGGCTTTTTAAAATGTTCCCCTCCACTCCATATATTCCCAATTTAGCTTTCTTTCTGTCTTTCTCTTTCCCCCTTCCTTCTAGTTCCTCTCTTTTATTCAACTCTGACTCCCCATCAAAACTGAAGAAGTAAAACTAAATCCTTGTAAAAATATGCATGGTTAAAACAAAATCCAACATTGATCATGTCCAAAAATGTCTACCTTATTTTGTACTTTAAATCTATCACCTCTCTGTTAGAAGGTGGATATTTCACCTTATCATTGGTCCCCTGGAATGGTAGTTGCTAACTTCCTAAGCCTGGGGTGGGAAGTCCAGACCAAGAAAGAAGACAACTGTTTTGCTATGGGCTTATACCACTCCTGAAATGGCAAGGTATATTTAGGAGAAGGGACAGATCCATGATGACACCCAGCATTTAGGAGAGTTGGCAGTGGTTGCAATAAGCCTACTTGGTCACCTAAGTGGGTCTTTAGGTAATTTCCTTCAGCACAGATGTTATATGGCTGGTGATTCAGAAAACATGCTGCAGCCACCAAGTTCTTGATAAAAGTGTCTGAGATCTTAGACAGGTTTCTTTGGGTCATGGAGTTGTCAAGAACAACTAAATGAATTCAAACTTAGTGAAAAAAATCATGTCCAAGGGATCTGGCATTGATTGACCTGTGGGGTGGTCTGAAGGTGCTTTAGGTGTTTATCATCAATATTTGGATGATCATAATGATGGGGTGTGTGTGAAGAGGCTGGGGTTGCTACATTCAATTAAGATGAAATCCTCAAATGTAACTTTTACTATGAGCAGGTCTTTCCCCCAGATTTTATAGTTCTGGTAGGAAAGGTGTACATGTGAGGCAGGAACATGGAACTGTGCAATATGACCAATGCAAGGAGGGCTCCCATAGTGCTCATAGTGTGTCATTGATCAGAGGCTTAAAATTCAGAGTTAAAAGTCCAAACTCTTCACTCTACAATAAGACGACTGAGACCCAGAGAATTTAAGTGACTTGTTCTAGAGTTAACAAATGGAAGATCCAATATTTTGAACACAAGTCCAATGACTTCAAACCTAGCCCTTTATACAATGAAGAGTTTCAGTGAATCTGGGTATCAATAAAGAGGGTAAGGTGAATCAAGTCTTTAGATTATTAAATACTCCTTCTGCCTCTGACAACTACTGTAAAGCTTTGGGTTGCTTCAGCAGAAGAGTTAAGAGGTCCCTTCAGGGGTAGAAAACCTAATATGAAGTGGTGCTAGTACCATGCAAATCTGAGAAACTGAAGTAGGTAGTCTAATAATGCTCAACACCTCAGCTCCCTGGGTTGCCTCTTCCCTCTGATTGGAGGATGGAGCAACAAATTTATTGCAATGATCTTCTTTATAGAGGGCTCAGAATTTTGCTGGAACTGTCCACTTTCCATTAGTGGCTCTGCTTGGTTTCTGTTTCAGGGAACATCATGTACTTGGGCTGGGTACCCCTAGCAGTCCTCCTCCTCCCTGAATTTCAGCTTCTTTTTGTGTAAGATTCTTGAGGGCAGGATCTGTCTCTTTTTATTTGTATCCCTTGCACGTAGCACAGTGCCTGATGTATATTAGGTTCTTAATAAATATGTACTAAATTGAATGGAATGGGCCCTTTGCAGAGGGTGGGGAGATGTGTCCTACTGCAGTACTCAATGTTCTTTGCATACAGATTCCTCTTTGGTCTATTAGGTACCTTAGGAATTTCATCTCTTCCCTCTCAAAGAGGCAAATGATGAGTGCTGGCTTAGGTGCTACGGGACAGTTCAGACCACTCCAGCATGCTGGGCAGGATGCCAGGAGCAGATGATAATATCATTAAGATGAACTACTTTCCCTCAGTTCAGGAGGTCTCGAAATGCTAAGTTTGTGAATCTCTAAAGAATACTGTAGCACCACTGTACAAATCCAATGACAAACACGGTCCAGTATTCCTAAAAGCTATGCTAGGTGTGCAAGGCCACCTAATGCCCAGGTCAGAAGTCTGAGGTGCACAAAGTATCAAATTATCCTCACAGCATAGCCTTTAAGGTTTATAGTCTCTTCCTTAGGGTTCTTGGGATCCAGTCAGCTGTTCTGTCATGACCACTTCAGGCAATATGTTTAATGAGTCAAATAGTATCATTCAAAATCAATCTGAGGTAGAAGTTAGGGACGGGTTGGGAAGGCTGACTTGTACCAGTGACTGGGTAATCACTGAGGAGGGGTAGGAGTGGGGTTGTAAGCCCTCCTGAAGAGAGTGAGCTCTGAATTAAGACCCAAAAGAGCATATTATGGGTTCTTACCCTGGAGTCATAGATTGCAGGAAGTGTGTGAACTTGAATAAGGAAAAAAAAATCTTTCTTGTTCACTTCTCTCTAACTAGAATCTAGCATTTCTTTCAATAATTTAAAGACATGATTCTAAGAAGGGGTCCATAGGCTTCATCTTACAAAGGGGTCTATGACACAGCACAGGTGAACATCCATTGGCATCAACAAAGGTCAGGCCAAGCTGGGGAACCTGGGTTTCTCTAAAGAGTCAAAATTCAAGCATCATAGTGAGTATCCATAATCTGTCTCAAATGGTCTTCTTTCCAAAGCTCTGGCCTTTTATATGGAGGGTGGGCAGTAACTGTCGCTGGCTGGTGGGTGTGGTCATGGAGACGATATAATCTTCCTGACTTGGCTAAGAGCGAAGAGTGGGAAAAGGGGGAGACTTGGAACCTCTTGGCTTTCTCCGCATCCTGCCTCTCCTGGATAAATGAACACCTATAGTTCCAACTTGTGTTTCTCTTAACAGGATGTTTTCTTTCTCTTTGGTCTGAAAATTTTGAGAGAGAGGCTGTTCCAAGACTGGACGGAATTGAATTATGTTGTTCCTCTAGGCACTGAACTGCTTTTGGAATGTTTTTTATTATATATGATTTTATAAACATTTTGTACATGTGCCTAGGGAGCTTTTAGAGAATTTCATGTGTTTCAGAAATCCAATAAACAAAAATATGATAAAAAGCCCATGAGTGTTTTTGTGAGTGTGATATGGAAGTACCAAAAAATCAGCTATACAGGCTACAAAGGACAGTTCTTTCATTATTGTTCTTTAAAAAAAATTCTTTTGAGGAGGGGATGGCATCGAGGGGGTCCTTTTCTTTCACATCACTCCAAATAGGGAAACATCTAACTAAATTTGTCAGGGGCAAAGCTGAAAGAAGAGGAGAAGAAAACATGTATGTCATTAACCCTGGGTATTAGAAACTCAGTTAAATGAATACACCTTCAGAATACCAGCCCTTCTTAATTTGATGTTGCCTCTTCCCTTTAAGTAAACTAATGGTCTGCATCCCATTGGAAAGCAATGTGTACATTAAGCAGTGAATTTTAGTTTGCCATAGCCTTAATGAATGATTAGTCCTTGAATTTTCTTGAAAATGGGTGCAGTTTGCTTACTAAAGTTGGATTGGCACCCATTGGGAAAGGAAGCAGGAAATCAACTGCTAATTGCAGTTCATATCACCATGCTGGAAATTAATCAGGAAGAGACGTGCTTTGTATCCAATTTATTTTCAGAGGGAGCAAACTAAGTACTCAAGGTAAAAGCCAAGTAGTATCATATAGAACAAATCTGAACAGACCTAAAGTCATACTCCCCTTGAAAGAGAGCTAACCATACTTTCAAGTAGAGAGAGAATACTCATGTTAAGAGATCTCTGATTCTGAACCTGCTTCACTCATTTCAAGAGCATTGACTTCTGTGGGTCAATCATCACCATCTAAAACTGGGAGTGACAGATATTTGTTAAAGATGCCCACTTTGAAAGTGAGCAGGTGGGGAGGGTTTCTATACTCACTTTCAATTACACTGGATGAGTTTTATTCAAGGAGGCAGTGAAAGGAATGAGTGAGGGAAGATGCAGGTAGAGAAGGAAAGGGGGTTGGTGAGAGAAAGAAGGAATTGAGAATAAGAAAAATAGGCAAAGTTTATATTGATTTAAAATTTGATCTCATTCAACAGAATAACTCATTTATTCAAGAAAAAATTATTTAGCACCTGCTATATTCTTGGTTGTGTGTGTGTGTGTGTGTGTGTGTGTGTACACATACATACTGGAGATGGGAGGAAAGAGAAATAATCTCTAATGCATGAAGAAACAGCTTAAAGTTGGTCACAGAGTTCGGGGCAGCTCCTTATGGTGCGGAGCTTTTGCAGGACAAGGAGAATCTTTCACACCCATGATACTTAATATGCCCATGGTTTCCATTTTAGGCTGTCTGAGAAGCAAACGAGCACCTGCTGATCTACTATCATATGTATATGTACACATGGGTATGTGTATATGCATACATCTACACAATCTCACAAATGTATGTACATGCATATATGTATGTGCACAATACATGGTTTACGTACATATATGTACTCAATACACATATACATATATGTATATAGAGATGTCTGTATCTATCTATGTAAAAACTTGGGGATTATTTAGTTCAACTCTCTCACTTTATAAAGTTGAGAGAAATGAAATAATTTGCCGCAAATCACACACTCTGGTAGAATTTTGTTTACAAAACTGACCTAACCTGGCCTTGAGACTTCCATTTGCTCAATGTCCTGATTCAGACTCTGTCCCCTCTTGTCTTAAGGCACAGAATGCGCCCTTCTTTGTCCCCAGTGTTTGTCTAATCACTGACCTGTGTTGGCTGTGATCTGAGTAAACCAGACAACTGACAAACCTAGTCAGTGTAAGATTCTACTATACCTATTGGTTGATTTGAGGAAGAGGAGGGAAACCTTGGACTCAAGAACTAAATATGACTTTAAACACACTCCTCAAATAATGTATCTCTGACAGGTACCATGTTTAAAATAACACAAGATTCAATGTTAGCTATAACTTGGTGCATTAACTTAAGTTCAATGACTTCAATTACTTGTTGAGTAATAACATATGCTCCCCTCAAGTACTCATGAACAGAAGATGCCCTACATAAGAGTCCATACAGGAAGAAGATTCCCTACTGATGGTAATCTCCAAATTACTTTCAGATGATATTACATTCATTATACAGCTGAAAAGGTCCTTAGAAATCATCTTATTCAGCAGTTCTCAAACATTTTGGTCTTAAGACCCTTCTACATTCATAAAAATTACTGAAGACTCAAGAAAGCTTTAGTTTATATAGGGTATATCTATCAATATTCAAAATATTAGAAATTAAAATCAATCATTTAAGAATATTAATTTATTTTACAATAACTAAGACATCTATAACATTCACATTAATATCATTTTCATGAGAATAATTATTTTGCAAAAAAAAATCAGTGACAAGAGTAGCAATGTTTCACATGTTTCTGCAAACCTTTTAATATGTAGCCTAATGGAAAACAGCTGGATTTTCCTATCTCCTTCTGCATTCAATCTGTTGGGATATGCTCTTTTGGCATAAGTATATGAAGAAAATCTGGTCTCATACAGATATAGTTGGGAAAGGGAGAAGTATGTGAACAGGCAAATAACATCTAAGTATTATTATGAAAATAATTTTGACCTCATGGATGCCCCCTTGAAAGGGTCTCAGGGACCCCCAGGAGTCCACAGACCATGCTTTGAGAAGTGCTGATCTAATTTAACAGCCTGACTTTAGTTAGAGATGAAAAAAGGGAGTTAAAGTGATTTGCTCAAGGTCTCACAGCTAGTTTTATGGAAGGGATCAGAACTTAGGCTTCTTGATTTCTACATCCTACTATAATTCCTCTAGCTTTGAATGAATGAATATGCAAATGAATAAGCATTTATTAAATGCTAGGGAATAGAAAGCATTAGGGATACAAATACAAAAGCAAAGACAGTCACAGCCCTTGAAGAACTTATATTCCAATAACAAAAAATATAGAAAAATGATAATGCATAGAGCTAGAGAAGACCCTTTCAACTTACAATGGCAGTACTGACTTCATTAGGATTTCAGAATTGGAAGGCAGCTACAGAGGCAAGATTTGAACCCAGCTTTACCTGATTCTAAGGCTGACCTTTTTTCCATTATACCATGCTGTCTCTTATGGACGCTACAAAGAATGTTGAAATATTGGTTGCCTGTGAATATCACACAGGACATTTTACTTGGAAATATACAGAACAAATAACCCATTCTCCAGACCTTTCTTTACATATACTACAAATACATAATTCTTTTAAATATAGCTTCACAAATTTTTGTGTTTTAACTGAATCACTGGAGGGAATTCCCACACCAGGAATTTCCTAAACTGGCTTACTAATATGTCTTCCACTAAAAAAAAATCAACCCAACATTGCTTGTATCTATGACTTTAGAATTTATATTCCAAGAGGCATAGGCTTCAACATTCTTTCTAACACTATCAATTGACCCACTGAGATAATTATCTATTACTTCTGAAATAAAAATTACAGGGGGCCATCTCCAGTTCCTCTGATCTTTATCTTGCTATTGGACCCAGATGGCGCTGGAGGAGAAAGTGAGGATGGTGACTTTGCACAGCCCTCCCTCACTTAAATCCAATTCACATGCAAGTCAAAGCATTATCTTTCTGATGTCATTTTCTGATGTCTCTTTGAGAACAAAGGACACACGACAACAACCAAAAGTACAGGAATACACAGGAAACTAGACAAAAAAGTTGACTTTGGAGTTGGGAAGACCTGGGTTAAGATCCTATAATGACTGTGTGATCTTCTGTGACTTACTTAACTTTTCAGTGACAGACAGCTCTCTCAGACTAAGCCACAGAATAGTTACCATATTGGTAGAACAGAATTTCCCCACTAGGAGTTCCTTACACCAGTGAAATCACAGATCAAAACCTCAAATCACTTCTTTCACCACTGTTTTAAGATTTATTTTTTGATTTGAGTCAAGATCTCAAGTGCCCCAAATCAAACAAGAGTTTGTCCCTTTTGACAAGTAACTTCTATTCTTTCAAGCATTCATTCTAAACATATATACTTATCTCTTCGGACTCCTGATTGTTAAGACAGGTTATTGATTATCAGTTTACTAGGAACATAGGTTCATACAGCTGTAGGATGCAGAGTTGTACCTTAGAAATAATTTATTTAGTCTCCATGTTTCTTTACTTAGTTGCAGGCTGATATTGGGGGAAAAAATCACTTCCTGTAATTTATGCCTTTACTATATATACCTATATACATATACCTTTATAATATATTTTTGGACATATTGTACCAAAAAGATCACCAGCTTCTTTGGAGAATAACTTAACTAAAGATAAAGTATTAAATCTTGATGAAATACATAAAAAAAGCAAACCTTTGATTTAGAAAGGCATAATCTAATGGTCCTCAGGAAAGAATTCCAGCTGGTTAAATTTATGGTATCAAAAATGGCCAATCTAAGAATATTTCCTGGCTCAGGGCCCAAAGCATTGTCATTTGAATGTGCACTAGTTAAAATTTCATTTACTTTAAATTTTTCCTTTCCAAGATTCAGTTTTTTGGGTTTTTTGTTTTGTTTTTTTGTTTTTGTTTTTTGAGGCAAGCAAACTAGTGTTGAAAGAATGGCTGGCTAGCCTCTGTAAATCTGTCTCCCTTATTTAAATGCGCTCCTTCAACTGTATTATTACAGCTAGTTAAAAATGGCTTCATTTTTACAGACATGTGGTGGATGAATCAGTGTTCAGTAAAGAAATATTGATTGTGTTCTAGGCTGAGTGGTCTCTTCGATCAGCAGTTGGTACTTATTTGCCCAGAAACTCGTACCTTCCTGTTTTTCCTTCTTACAAGTCGTTGGGTAAAGAGAAAACATCCAAGGAAGAGTACTTTTTAAAACAAATGAATACACAAAAGCCTTTCAAGTTACATAAGCTCCCCAGCAGGAAAGGGATCCTTCAAAAGGGATTATAGTAAAAGGGATATGGATGTGGAATCAAGGGAGGATGGATCTGATTTCCAGCTCTCCTACTTACTATCATGTTCAAAAAAAACCCAATCATTTGATATCCCTCGAATTTCCTTGTGAACCAAAAGAGAGGACTAGATCAGGGCAGAATTTTATTCTCAGGTTCATAAACTTGTTTTAAAAAGTTTTTTTTAATAATTGTATTTCAATATAATGGATTTTCTTTGCAATCCTACATATTTTATGTTAAGCCTTTCAAAACATTATTCTGAGAAGGGGTCCATGGGCTTCATAAGCCTGTAGAAGTGTACTGGACACAAAAAGGTTAAAAACTCCTGGATAAGATGACCTCTAAGGCGTCTTTCTGCTCTAAATCTATGACATTATGATTTTTCTCATTTATTTTCAAAATTCTCTGTTTAAGATTCTTTCTTAAGATGTCCTTTGTCCCCAGATCTAGTTATCAACTCATTCATTCAAAAAATATGAAATTATAACTAACACTTATATAGTGCTTAGTATTATGGAGAACTATGCTAAATGCTTTATGAATATCAGCACATTTGATCGTCACTACTGTAGGAAGTAGGTCTTATTCATATTCCCATTTTATAGATGAAGAAACTGAGGCAGTCAGAAGTTAAATGATTGGCCCAGGTTCATGAAGATAAATGTCTGAGGCTGCATTTGAACCCAGGTCTTTCTGACTTCAGGCTCAGTGCTCTATCTACCATACCATCAAACTGCCTATTTAATTTTATTTAAATTAATAAATTTTCATTTTATTCAGAACTGAATAAAAATACCAGGCTCTGAGAGTCACGTTGTGAAGATTCTTAAATACCAGGAGAGTTTGCATTTTATCTCAGTAGCAACAGAGAGTCAACTTTTGGAGCAAGGTAGTAACATGATCAGACTTAAGGAATATCATTTTTGCACTTATGTGGAACAGAGTTTGCAGAGGGGAAACTGGAGACTTCTATGCCTGCTGGCTTCCCTTGCTTTTTTCAAGTCCCGGCTAAAATTGTACCTTCTATAGGAAGCTTTTCCTTATCCCTCTTAATTCTGATGCCGTCCCTTTGTTGATTACCTCCAATTTACCCAGCAATTTGTTCATATTTGTTTGCATGTCATCTCCCTCTTTTTTTTTTAAACCTTTGTTTATGTCCCTAGGCTGGCACATGGTAGGCAGTAAATAAATGTTTACTATTATCATTACAACACTGAAAATTATGAAATAGCTCAGTTAAGCCCTTATTTGATAATTGAGACTAAATATTATTCTTTCAAGGCAAGGAAATGGGATGTCATCAGCAATGGGGAGAACGAGATTCTGTCTTTCACTACTTAGATTTAAGCTTGATACTGTAGCTTTTATGATTTAATATTCTTTCCTCTGGAACTCCTTACTACATTATCCCATGACACATCTCACTCACACACACAGACACACGCATGCACACACACATACCCTTTTCATGCAGGATAGCACCAGCAGCAAAGATAGATAGATTCAATGCTTTGTATTGTACCCGTTCTTCATATAGTTTCTTTTAAGAAATAATTGTTTCAATTACTTGTAAAAACATTTTTACTGTTCATTTCTAAATTTTGAGTTTTAAATTTGTCTTTCCTTTTCATACCACTACCCTCCCTAAGATGGCAAGTAATTTCAGATAGACTGTACATGTGTAGTCATGTAAAACATATTTCCATATTAATCATGTGAAAGAAAACATAGACCAATTTTTTTCCATAAATATTCATACATTTCACTTAGATTGTCATATTTGTTGGCATGTAGTTGGGAAATATAGCCCTAATAATTGCTTTAATTTCCTCTTCATTGGTGGTAAATTTACCCCTTCCATTTTTGATACTGGTAATTTGGTTTTCTTCTTTCTTTTTTAAATCAAGTTAAAAAATGATTTATCTATTTTATTGTTTTTTCATAAAGCTAGCTTCATGTTTTACTTTTTAACTCAATAGTTTTCTTACTTTCAATTTTATTAATCTCTCTTTTGATTATCAGGATTTCCACTTTGGTGTTTAATTGGAGATTTTTAATTTGTGATTTTTCTAGTTTTTATTTTTTAATTCTATGCCAATTGATCTGTTCTTTCTTTATTTTGTTGATATAAGCATTTAGAGATATAAATTTTTTCCTAAGTACTGATTTGGATATATCCCATAAATTTTGGTATGCTGTCTCATTGCTGTCACTCTCTTTAATGAAATTATTGATTTGTTCTTTGTTCTCATTCTTTAGGATCTGATTATTTAGTTTCCAATTAATTTTTAATTTATCATTCCATGATCCTTTATTGAATAAAATTATTATCACCTTGTGATCTGAAAAGAATGCATTTGCTAGTTCTGCTTTTCTGCATTAAAGTCTTATTACTAGGTCTATTTTTGTGCAGGTACCATGTACTGCTGAGAGAAAGTTATAATCCTTTTCTATTCCTATTTAATGTTCTCCAGAGAGAGATCTAATCTATCACTTTTCTAAAGCTGTATTCCTTTCCTTAACATCTTTCTTATCAGTTTTCCCTTAATCTTGTCTAGTTCTGAGAGGGTAAAGTTGAAGTCCCCTACTAGTACAGTTTTACTCTATTTCCTCCTATAACTCATTTAACTATTCCTTTAAAAATCTGGATGCTATACCATTTGGTACATATATTTTTAGTACTGAAATTACTTCATTGTCTATGATATCTTTAACAACATATACTTTCTTTGCTTATCTCTTTTGAGTATATCAATTTCTGCTTTTGCTTTGTCAGAAATCATGACTGCTACCCCTGCTTTTTTTTTTTTACTTTAGTTAAAATTCTGGATATTCTGCTCCAGTCCCTTACCTTTACTCTGTGTATGTGTTTGTGTCTCTCTCTGCTTCAAGTGTGTTTCCTGCAAACAACATATTGTAGGATTCTGTATCTTAATCCACTGCTATCTGCTCCCATTTTATGGGTGAGTTCAACTCATTCACATTTACAGTTATGATTACTAAATATGTATTTCCCTCCACTCTATTTTTGCCCCATCTCTCTCTTTCTCTCTCTCTCTCACAACATCCCTCCTCAAAAGTGTTTTGCTTCTGACCACTACTTCTACCAATCTGACCTCCTTTCTATCAACATCTTCCCTTTCCATTATACCTTCTACTTTCCTGTAGGGTAAGAAGTCCAACTGAATGTATATGTTGTTTGCTCTTTGAGCCAATTCCAATGACAATAAAGTTGAAGCACTCCCTTCCACTTCTCCCATTTTCCCCTCTATTGTAAAAACTCTTCGGTGCCTCTTTTATGTGAGATTAACTACCCAATTTTACCTCTGCCTTTCCCCTTCTAGCAGTGCATACCTCTTTCTCACCCTTTAATTTTATTTTCCTTTTTAAGATAACCATCCCATTATACTCAGCTCCCACCTATTCCTTCTAACTTCCCCAATAATAAGAAAATTCTTAGGAATTACAAATAGCATCTTCCCATAGAGGAATGTAAACAGTTTAACCTTATTGAATCCCTTAAACTTTCTCTTTACTGTTTACTTCTTTTTGCTTCTCTTGAGTCTTATATTTAAACTTCAAAATTTCTGTTCAACTCTGGTCCTTTCATCAGGAACGCTTGAAAGTTCCCTATTTCATTAAATGCCCATTATTTTTTCCACTGAAGGATTACACTCAGTTTTGCTGGGTAGGACATTCTTTGTTATAATCTTAGCTCCTTTACCCTCTGGAATATATTCCAAGCTCTCTGATCTTTCAATGTAAAAGCTGCTAAATCCTGTGTTATTCTGACTGTGGCTCCATGGTATTTGAATTGTTCCTTTCTGGTTCCTTGCTGTATTTTTCTCCCTGATCTGGGAGGTCTGGAATTTGGCTACAATATTCCTGGAAATTTTCATTT
Organism: Bettongia penicillata ogilbyi; assembly: GCA_023548195.1. NCBI lineage: Eukaryota > Metazoa > Chordata > Mammalia > Diprotodontia > Potoroidae > Bettongia > Bettongia penicillata. The sequence goes on along the minus strand of JAJHZJ010000666.1, from coordinate 469,116 downwards.
TGGAATCTCAGGAGGTGATCAGTCTATTTTATCTACCAGTTCCAGAATATCACAGCAGTCTTTCTTGAGAATTTCTTGAAATATGATATCTAGGCTCCTTTCCTTGATTATGGCTATCAGGTAGTCCAATATTCTTAAATTATCTCTTCTGGATCAATTTTCCAGGTCAGTTATATTTCCACTGAGATATTTCATATTTTTCTCATTCTTTTGATTTTGTTCTATTGCTTTTTGATGCCTCATGGAATCATTAGCTTCCACTTTCCCACTTCTCATTTTTAAGAATTTATTTTCTTCAGTAAGTTTTTGGATCTCTTTTTTCATTTAACTAATTATGCTTTTTAAGGAGTTGTCCTCTTCAGTGAGCTTTTATATTTCCTTTTTGATTTGGTCAATTCCATTTCTAAAGGAGTTGTTTTCTTCAGCAATCTTTTCTCAATTTTCTGTGCTTTGTTTACCAAGCTGTTAACTCTTTTTTCATTTTCTCTTGCATCATTCTCATTTATTTTCCCAATTTTTCCTTTACTTCTCATATCTGATTTCTAAAATTCTTTTTGAGTTCTTTCAGCAAATCTTTTTGGGCTTGATACTAATTCACTTTTTCTTTTCCTTTTTTTTTTGGCAATTTGCATGTATATGTATTGAGTTTATGGTTTGATCTTCCCTGTCACCACAGTAACTTTCTGTGGTCAGGTTCTTGTTTTGGTTGCTTGCTCATTTTTCTAGCCTATTTGTTGTCTTTTAACTTTATGTCAAAGTTGAGCTCTCTTCCCAGGGTGAAAGGATTCATTTTTTATGAAGATATTTTCACAGCTAATTCAGGGAGTCTGTGAGTTTTCAGTTCTTCAAAGGTGGTATGATTTATGGAGAGGTAAGGTCACTGTTCTAGAGTCTGTGGGCAAATGAAGCACTCTTTTCCATCCTGAAAGTGTGACCAGGGTCACCACTCCCTTGTGGCTTTCTCACTCTGAGTCTGTTACTCAGGCCTTTCACCAGGATTCCAAGTGCAAGCAAAGTGTCCCCAGTAATCTCCTTCTGATAAATTGTCTGGTCCCCTCACCATCTGTGTGCAGAGAGCTGAAGTCCCCAAGGTCCACTGCTGCCTCACTGAAGTGATGCTGTCTTGCTGGTGCATCCTGTTCCTGGCATTCTAGAGTGCTACTGGATTGCTGGGTACATCCTGCTGCTCGCCAGAGTGCTTCCTATGGCTGGTTTGAAGTGGGCAGACGGTGCTGGACTCCACTCCGCTCTTACCCCTGCAAAACAGACCTTTCCTGTTCACCTTCTAAATTGTCTTAGACTAGAAAATTGCTTCATCCTGTCATTTTATTGGTTCTGCTGCTCAAGAATTTGTTCTGAGGTATTATGTTAAAGTTGTTTGGAGAATACTTTGGGAGAGCTCAGGTCTTTCCTCTGCTATCTTGGCTCTGCCCTGTCTCCAGACAGTTTCTTAGATAACCACCCTAGGACACAGTTCTGACCATGATACTCCTTTGCTCAAAAATCTTTAGAGACCTCCTACCACTTCTAGAGTAAAATACATTCTCTTCTTCAGCCTGGCATTTAAAGCCCTCTATATTTACTCCTACCTACATTTTATTTTACTTAATAGAGTTATAGAAGATAAGCAACTATATCTATTTTGTGCTATTACTAACAAACTATTTTTCAAAAATTTTAATGTAATTTGTAAGTTGGTCATTGGGGGTGACGGGTTAACACCTAAGGAACCAAGTTCCTTTTCTTTTGTCTAAGATATTAATTTAAAATACTAGTGACATTTGGAATCTTGCTACACTGGCGAAATGTTAATCCATGAGCATTTTTGGATGGCTGAGAGAGGGACATTGTTCATGACCTTTACCCCTTTGCAGTTCTGGGGCTGGAATTGAGAAGTTGCTTTGTTGGAAGACTCACAGTTTTACTCCCATTCCTTAGTTTTCTTTATTAGATGACAATAGGCTACATTCATAATTAATGGACTATATTGCTTATTTTTAATGTTTTAAAAAAACTGATCAAACTTATTGAGAATGCTGTAGTGGGATTTTTTTTCCTGCTGTGATTTGAAATAATGTTTGGTGAAGTTTCTTCCAACTCTGAAAGTTCTATGATTCGCTTAAAACCATATCCTCAGTTAGTCATCCACAAAATAATGGTGCTGAATAAAATGATTTCTAAGATGCTTTCCAGCTCTAAGATCCTATGTTTTGAAGATTCTGTGACTATGTAAAGTAAAATATTACAATTTCTTATTTGAAGTAATCTAGTCACAGGAAAGTTATGTTACTTACAGAATAAATACATAGCAAGGACTTGGGGGGTCATAGTGATTGGAGAATGGCCAACCAAATTGTGGTATCAAAAGTAATGAAATATTTCTGTGCCTTATAAAACCATAAATATTAAGAATTCAGAAAAGCAAGGGAAAACATGTATGAACTGATTCAAAGTGAAGTAAGTAGAATCAGGAAAGCAATGTACCCAATGACAATAATGTAAATGGAAAGACCAAAAATCCTAAAACATACGAATTTATAATGAGAAGCTTGGCTTTGGAAAAGAGAAGAAAAACTGCATCTCCCCCCTCCCTTCTTTGCATAGGTTGGAGAATATAGGTGTGGAACAGTGAATATACTAACAAAATTAGTTGATGTGCTGTTTTGTTTTTCCGAAGTGTTTTTGACCATCTTTTTTATTTTTTGTTATGAAGGATAGTTAGTTCACTAGGTAGGGAGGGGTACATTTACAAAGGAAGGTGATGTAAGGATAAGGGATATCAACAATTATTTTAAAAGAACTCAGCAGGACCTCAACAAGAACTTATCAGCTTCTGTGTTCTATATTCTAGGCCAACAGTTTTCATTTCTCACTCTCTTCTCCAGGCCTCTTTGAAGATTTCAAAGTATCTGTGTTTTATATAATTTTTTTCAAATGTCTCAACAATCTGACTTGGAGATTGTCCTGGAAGAGACGGCAGCCCACAAGTGAGCCCCACATCCATGTAGGAGCATAGATTTAGAGCTAGAAGGGATCTTAGAGACCATTGATGGAGACACTGAGACACAGAGCAGCTAAATGACTTGCCCAGGTTATACAGCTTTTAAGTGTCTGAGTTGGGATGTGCACCTACGTCTTCATGACTCCCAACTCCACTGCCCTCGCTATTACACCATGCTGGCTCTCTAAAGTTAGAGGTATTATATGCCACATGCTCCTAAATGGAGGAGAAAAGAATTTTTGTAGCTATCTGCAGTTTAGGAAAAGATGGAAAAGGTCAGGCTGGAAGGAGATAGAAGGTTGATATGGTTCTGATTCAGTTGGGATAGGGGGAGGCAAAGTCTAAAATTTCCCAGAAAGCTAGAGGAAGCATCCTCTCTATCCTACTCCAGGAATGTTGAGATCAGTTCTGATTACGGTTCTCATCCAGCCAGCTTAACAGTGTTTGAACAAGATCAGATACTTAATATTTACATAGCACTTTCAAGTTTTCAAAGCCTTTTTTTACATTATCTAATTTGAACCTTGCAAAAAATCTATGAGGTTAGTACTAGGTTATTTTCATTTTATAACTATGAAAATTAAAACATAAAGAGGTTTGTGAAAGGATTTGAACAATGACAATACAAAGACAAAACTGAAACACACCCTGCCCTCTGGAAGCTTATATTTTAACATAATGAAAGGATGACAATTTCCAGTAAGAATCGATAAATAAGCTGGGTGTGGAATCCCTGCTACCAGACAGGCTAAGGCTGGTGGATTTCTTGAGCTCAGGAGTTCTGAGTTGCAGTGGGTTTACCTGATGAGGTATCTAAATGAAGTCTAGCATCAATATGATGAACCCCCAAAAGTAGTGGGTCAGCTACCAGGTTGCCTAAGGAGAGGAAAACTAAGTCAGGTCAAAAGTAAAGCTCCTATAAAATTTGACAGGATAGGACCTATAAATTTTCTCCATCCTTCCAATCTACTTGAGAAAGAGAGACTCACTATTTTTTAAAATCTATAATTATTTCCATATTGAATAGACATTTTAATTTTTGGTTATGCCATCATTTTAGCTGACACAGGAGTGATAATATCAAGAAAATCTTGCTAATGTGTCATGTTATTAGCTTGCTTTTTATAAGTTTTTTTTTTATAACCTCGTGCTTCTTTTTCAAATTCCAATAAGCTCTAAATTTTACAATTTGTGCTTTCAGAGACAACTGCTACAAATCAGCAGTTCTCACTTTTTTTGTGTATGTGACAGAAAATTCTTTTGGTATTTGTCCTTAAGTGCCCCACCCGCTTCTGTCTGTTTAAATATTCTGGACATATGCTTCCCTCCCTCCAATTCCTTTTCACCTTCACTCCATCTGACAGTTTCCCCATTCTTTGTATCTACTTCAAGATTATCTTCTCATCTCGATGTTTCTGTGTCAGTTAGTTATGTCAAGAGGTACACAGATCCCACACTGGAATTCCCAGAGTTACAGACCATTTTATCTGGCTCTTTTTCACAGACGAGGGATGTCATTTAAGGACAATACTGTTGGCTGGACCCTATGGACGTGGGCTCTTAAAAGTACCTCTGTTTGGTAAAGGCTGACAAACGGTGCTACATTGGGTAACTGAGTTCACAGAACAGTATTGGAGGAAGAACTGTGCTTAGTGTATCTATCCCCAGTGTTCCAACTCCTTTGAGGGGGTGGTTCTTTGCTGACAGATGGATTGTAATTTTAAAGGGCCTGTAAAGATTTGCAAAGATATTGTTCTTCATTCTCCCCCTTTCCATTGACTGCCTGTACCTTGGAAATATGGAAAAAAGAGGCCACTTTCCCTCCCCATTCCTTTATCCTCTCCTGTGGGTTTTACATGCAGATTGTGTTCTGCCAGCAGCTGGCATCTCTTCATGCCCACTGTGATGATTTATTTTTGTTAGAAAACAAAGTGTTTCATGGATTCTTATGGCCAAAGAATGCATCACTTGGGGCCAACCTCTTCCTATTTAGCTCTGTTTGTCCTCAGGCAGTGGTCTGTTCACAACACCATAAATAAAGATTCAAAGATCCCACTAGAGCTTGTAATCCACAGCAAGAGCTTTGAAGAACCCAGTGTGTCTTCTACATCATTATGAGGCATAGATGAGGACTCTGATTATGAGAAAACTGAGTGACAACAGAGAGATAGCTTGAGTGTTACACTGTATTCCCAATGTATTAAAAGATCTAGAGGATGTAGAAAGATCCCTGGGTACGGAGTAAGAAGTCTGAGTTCAAATCTAGATTCTGCCACCCCTACCTGTGTGACTTACTTGGGTCTCAGTTTCTTCCTTTCAGAATCATGGGGCTGGCCTTTTCCACCTCAAACAACTATGTTCCTTTGATCTCCAGTGCAGTAGATATATCCTCTATGGAGGTTTTTTTGGGAGGATATGGATAAGACTAACCTATGATGAAAAGGTTCTGACTGTACATTTGGAAGAAGAATCTATCTGAACAATAGATCACAGATCTACTCAATTACTGAGAGGGAAGGAGAAAGAAGAGTTAGGAGGAGATTAAATCTGGAACCAATTTAAGAATAATTCAATATAGCATCCTTATTTTATAGATAAGGAAAATGATGCTCAAAGAAATGACTTGACTTGCCTAAAGTCATTTACTTAGCTTGTGGCACATGGCTGAATTACCCTGATGTGACAAGTCATTCTCTATAGGTTATACAGAGATGTTTCAGAGCCAGCATATAAAGGTTTAACATAGTGTCCTATAGAGGATATCCGATTCTATAGATGGAGCACTCTTCCAAAAGCACACATACACACACAGATGTAATTCTATTTGTTTTTGCAACCAAATTTCTTGATAATATATCTAGAAATTATGTTCCTTGTCAATGCTTCTAGAAAAATCTAGATTCAGAGTCTGATAACCTGGGCTCAAATTCTGAGTCTCCTATCAACTAGCTCTCCTGGATGACCCTGTATAAACCACTTAATTAAACTCACTTAGCCTTATGCTTCCTTATCTGTAAAATGAGGGGACTGAATAATATCTGAAATATTTTCTAATTTTAGATCTATGAAACTATGACTTAGTATCCTTACAGGATTTCTAGATTAAGAAGGCGCCATTAACCACCCAGTTGTTTGAAATTGTTCCCTTCGTTTCTTCTCTTAAAAAATGTGTGCCAGTGTCAGAGGTGTTGGTCAGGGTTCAAGGTCAGTTATCTTAAGTTGTAGAGCAAACAGAGTTTCACTGAAGAACAGCATTGATTTATGTATGCTACTAAGTTAACTTGGGAACCCATCCTCTATGCAGGACACTTGCTCATTAGTAAAGTCAACTAGCAATCATTTGTATTCTATGACCAAGTATGACCCAGACAATATTTGAGAACCACCCCCAAACTTCCTTTCAAAAAATGAAAAGCTATCAGGAAAATCTACAGTCATGCATCATTAGAGCTCAACAAAGAAGATGAGTGAGGATAAAGGACTTAGAAATACAAAGTAAAAGCCTTGATACCATGAAGTTCCAAACCTATGCATATGTGTCTAATGACTATAGAGAGACTCTAAACACAAAACCATCTTCCAACTACAACAACAAAGCACATTAGTTAATGGAGAGGTTGTGCTAAGTTTTCTTCAGAAAACAAAGTGGATTTTTTTGTTTATTATTGATCAATGGACATCTTCCCTTTCCAAGTCTTGAAAAGCTCCATAAAATGATAGGACAGCAGCAAGCATCTACAGTAAAGGAATCACTTTGGATGATGCATTTAAAATATAGATGGAACAGATATAGATAAATAGGTAGATAGAAAGATTTTATGGAGATTAAGTCCACTCAATAGAGCATAAAAATATTATCAGATCATACAGGTCATTAAATACAACCTCTTAATTTTAAAGATCAGGAAACTGAGGCACAGAGAGGGTAAATGACTTACTTGTTCAGTATCATGGAGATAGTCGGTATCTAAAGAAGTTATTGAACTCAGTTCTCCTTGACCCTATGTCTAATACCCTATCTACTAGGCTACACTACCTCTCAAGGATAAGTCCCTTTAAAAAGGGGTGTGGAATTCACGAACTCTCATGCTACAGCAAGCCAACCACCCCCTTTCTCCCAAAGAGACATAAGGGAATTGAGAGCAGAGATCTCTTGATTTATTCAACTTTGAGAAGGTAGGCATGTTTAACTGGATGGTGGACCTTGGGTTTCACTTAAATTTTAGTTCTCTTAAGGCTTAGGGAAACTTGGAGATTTTAGACTAGGGTTCTCCATCACAGAAGGGGAGAAACAGAGAGCCAGTGGGTTATCTCAAACTATGTTGTGTTGCATAGGGTGAAGAGAACCCACTGAACCAAAGCTACTGAAATAACAATAAAAAAACCAATGAATATTCCTTCTATAAGGAAAGTTTACTCAAAATAACTAGTTATAATGCATCTTCTCCCCAAGTGATTTTTTTTCTTTTGGATTGGGTCTCTGATTTCATGAGTATAGGAACTGTTAAGAAGGAAACCCCCTTTAAGAATGTAGAGTATTTATCCCTCTACAGGGATTGTCAGAAAGTTACCTGGGGCACTGGGAGGGTAAGTGACCTGTGCAGGGTCATATGTGGAGCATGACAGAGGCAAGACGCAAACACAAGTTTTTCCAGTTCAAAAGTTGATTTCTGATGATTCTAACTACTCCAATATAATGTGCTGAAGAAGTAAGAATTTGAGTCTAGAATGAATAAGACTTTAAAAAAAGAATACAGAAAAGATGGCAAATGAATGCGAAGAAAGTAGAAGGAAAGGAGATATGCAACAAAGGAATGAATAAATAAGGGGAAAAAGTTTAACTCCAAAAAAAGTAGAATGCTGTCTATAAAAATTCCATGCTAAAACTATTTTTACAAAGATACTAAGAATTTATTTGCCTATTAAAATGCTTTGCCTTTTTCAAACTACATATCTATATGAGGTCAGATTTTCTTCATCTACTTCAATAAAAACACCGTGATAGGCTGAATGCAGAAGCAGATATGAGAATGCTGCTATCTTTTATTAAGCCAGACATGACAGAATTTTGCAAAAATACATAAAACAATGCAGTCAGTCTTCTCACTAATGGTTTGTTTCAGATAATAGTCACTTTTTCATTAAAATGCTATTTATGTTAATAGGTAATGGACTTCTTATTGTTATTATGTTTATTGTTATTTTAAAAATGAATGATTAAATCACTTAAAAATGTGAATTTTAATTTCTAATATGGTAGATATCAATAGGTACAACCCATATAATAGTAAAAGACCTTTGAAGGGTCCTCAAAAATTTTTGAGTATAAAGAGGTACTGAGAACAAAAAAAATTGAGAGCCACTGATTGCAAATGAACCTTATAGCCTTCCATGCTGCTGTTCTCAATATTTTCTTCTTTGGGAGGCAGTGAGGTCACCAGAATGGAATGCCTGAATAAGGAGGCAAGCTCTAGTGCTAGGTCTATCGTTAGTTACCTAGGCATGTGATTTGGACAAGTCACTGAACCTCTTTGCGCGTCAGTTTCCTGGTGTGTAAAATGTATCATCAAATCTGTCATTCCTGACTTAGAGGTTATGCCAAAGTACTTGGAAAGAGAATAAAACAGTAACAAAGTGATGCATTAGTCTCTTCACTAGTAGCAGCCTGGGTTTTTGAGTCACATCTCTGACACTTATTTGCTATATAAATCTTGACAATCCCTTTGACCTATTTCTGCACCTTAGTTTACTCCTTTGGAAAATGGAAGTGATAGCAATTATACTATTTAATTCACAGGATTGTGGCTTGTAAGCTTTACAGTACTTTATATAAATGTGAGATTTCACTATTGCTTTCTCCTTCCTTTTCTTGTTAGCTATACAATTTGGGGAAAGGATGTGTGGAGCTGAATCAATATCTGTTCCCTTCCTCTATTCCTTAGGAATCCTTAAAAAGTTCATTCAAGTCCTTAAAAAAATAACACTTGCCACCAAAATTCACAAATATTTATCTAGTGCAATTTGTAGAGATTTCTATTATTAAAAAGCACATAGGTAAGATTATTGTCTAAATCTTGGCCAAAGTGCTTTAACAGCCCTTAAAATGTTATATAAATTCAATTAGAAGTAACCAGGCTGGCCAGTGAACCCATGTGGTAATAACAAAAAAAAATAGTCCTGAAAATGTTGCCCTTCCCTTAGAGTTCAGACATCTGAATGAACCAGTGAAGAATTAAAAAAAAACAAAAACTTGATAAAAAATATACTGAAAAGCTGGGCTATATTTATGTGAATGGCTGATTGCTGAAATCATGCTGAAGTAGATGGATCTGTGAATTTACTTCTGGTACAAGAGCTAACTCCCTACAAGTGACTGTCCTGAAATTCACCATGAATGAAGGTGGAGAAAGTTTCCATGTCAGCATACCTCCAACAGAAGGGCTAGTGCTATACACCTCATCATTTCAATGCAGTAGTAGGAAGTCAGACAACCAGTAAACATATATTAAGTGCCTACTATCACTGTGGTAAGTGCCAAGGATAGCAAGAAAGGCGAAACCAGGCCCTATTCTTAAAACACACACAGACAAATTGATAAGAGATCATGGAAACAACTGCTTTACGTACAAACAAGCTACAAAGAAGCGTAGTAGGACATAATCAACAGAGGGAAGAAACTGTAATTAAGGAGGTTCAAGAAAGTCTTCTTATAGAAGGTGGGATTTTTAGCTGGGGCTTGAAGGAAACCTAGGAGGTGGAAATGTGAAGAGAATATTCTATGGATGTTGGACATCCAGGAGGTGGAAATGTGGAGAGAATATTCTATGGATGTTGGATATCCAGGAGGTGGAAACATGGAGAGAATATTCTATGGATGTTGGACATCCAGAAGGTGGAAACATGGAGAGAATATTCTATGGATGTTGGACATCCACTGAAAATGCCCAGAGTTGAGAGACAGCAAGGGGACGAGTACCATTGGATCAGAAGATACTTGAAGGGGGTGGAGTGCAAGGTATAAAAAGACTGGAAAGGAGAAGGAGGTCAAATTGGGGACAGCTTTGAACATCAACCAGAGGAGGCTATGATTGATTCTGGAGATGACAGGGAGCCACTGGAATTGACTGAGTAGGGAGGGTGACAGGGTCAAACCTATGCTTTAGAAAGATCAGGTTGACAAGTGAGTAAAAGATGGACCGAAATGGGGACCTGCCATAGCAGGGAGACTAATAACTAAGGGCCACTACAATGGTTGTTGATGTTGTTTGTCCTTCATTTGAAGAGAGCAAATAACATCTTGAGGTCATGTCTTGACAGGAATATCATATCTTGACTTGTGCATGAATTGGATTTAATTGAATGAGGCAGTCATCAAGTGAGGTGGCAAAGGTGTCTACCAAGGAAGTGTCAGTGCCAGAAGAAAAGGGGGCATATGTGAGTGATCTTATGAAAGTAAAATTGATGAGAATTGGCAACGAATTGGATATGGGAAGTATGAGCAAAGAGTCAAGGATGACACTTGGGATTGCAAGCTAGAGTGATTGGGCAGACAGTGATACCCTCAACAGTAACAAGGGAGGAGAAGGCTTGTTAGGAAAGATACTGAGTTTAATTGTGGACATTTTCAATTTAAGAAATCTAAAAGACATAGAGTTTAAGATATCTCATAGCAGTTGGAGATGTGATACTGGAAGTCAGTAGAGAAGGGTTGGATAAATAGATTTAAGATTCATCAGCATGAAGATTATAATTGAATCTATGGCAGCTGATGAGAAACACTGAGAAAGTTCCTTCCTTCTCAGATAGGAACAAAACCAGTGGTAGTGCTATAAAAACTTAATCATGGACTCATGGTCATGTCCAAGGCTACAGAGAAGTCCAGGGAGATGAAGACTCAGAAAAGTCCTTTAGATTTGATAATTAAGAGATAACAAGTAATTTTCGAGAGGGCAGTTTTGGTTGAATGATGAGGTCAGAAACTTTACTGTAGAAAGTTAAGAGTGAGTGGAAAGGAAAGGGAGGCACCTATTATATAGATGACCTTTTCAAGGAATTAAGACACAGAAGAGAGGAGAGATGTGAGACATTATAGCTAGAGGGGACACATAGATCAAATGATGGTTTTGTGAGAATGGAGCAAAGGCAGAAATTTACATCAAAAAGTTCCAGAAAAATCCACTTGTGTAGTTCAGTCAGAACAGACAAAAGCATCGCAATACAAAAGTTAAAGTATAAAGGCATTAGGTATTCAATGTTGTTTTTTTAAATCAAAAGCAGAGACGTAACACAAAACCTCTGTTCCTCTCCCCTTTCAACTCTCATTTGTTCACTCATTTCATCTTCTAGGACAAGAAGGGGTGTATCAAAATCTGTTCTCAGGTCATTTCGTTTTTGTAAATACATAGAAGGTAAGGAATAAAGAAATCTGCTTTAGATTAAAATGATGAATATAAGATTTCAAACCCAAGGATAACATTTCAGGAATTTATTTTCACGTTTATCCTACAAATGATCTGGGGAGGATGATGAGAGGTAGACCTTTACAAATAAGGATAATTCAAAATAAATGCCCAAATGGAAACAGGTTTATGATAATGTTCTTGTAATTACTGAGAGGAATGAGCATGAAGATATGGTTAGAATAATGAGTGGCATTTTCCTTTTCTCCTTTAATTTCCCTGACACTGATTTCCCATGGTTCTCTTGCTTGTCTGATTCTTCCTTCTTTGGGCTCCTACCACCTTGGTGTGGGTGACTACAAGAGCTCTGTCCCAAGCCCTCTTCTTTTTCTCCACATAAAATTTCTTGAAGATCTCATCAATTTTCACACAGGTTTAAGTGTCATTACTACACAGATAATGCCTAAATCTAATCATAACCTCCCTCTTGAATTCCACTCATCTGCTGTCAACTACTCACGGAATATCTCCTGGATGCCCTTCAGAAATATCAAACTCATGTTCAAAATGAAAATACCTTCACCACAAAACCCACTATTCTTCCAAATTTCCTTATTTTTGTGAAAGACACCACTATCTTCTCTTAGGTTTGTAGGATGGATGGATGCAATAAAAACCTACTATGCACCAGGCATTGTGTGCTAAGCACTTTTCAAATATCACCTCATTTGATCATAACCTCAGATTCATAACTTCAGAGTCATTCAAGAATTTTTCTCATCTTTCATCCTTCTGTCCAATCCACTGCTAAGTTTTGTCAATTCTTCTTCTACAAGTATAAAATGTGTAAACAGTGAAAAGAGATACAAAACAGAAATAAAACATATAAACTTAAAAAAACAGGTATGAGAAATTGCCTGATTTAAAATCTGACAATAGCTATTCAGGTTTTTTTATTCTTCCTTTTGCTTTCTGACTTTGGGTTTGGGCACCGCATTTATTCTAAATTAAGCTGCAGGGTAGCAGCTATAGGGAGGTTGGATAAAAAAATTCAGATGAAAAGAGCTTCAAGATTTAACCTTAAACCTAGAAAATTGGAAAAGATGAAAAAAGATGGAAACAGCCAAAGTTGGAAGAACTCATTAGGATGCTGTTGATGGTACTGTCAATTGATCCAAATATTGTGGAAAATAAATTTAGAATGAAACACTTTTTAAAAAATTACTAAATGTTTTATACCATTTGGTCCAGTGATCTTTCTACTAGGGCATGTGCCCCAAAGAGGTGAAAGACAGAAAGAAAAGTCTCATATGTACCAAAATATTTTGATTTATTTTGGTGTTGAAACTTTCTTTTCTTTTTTAAAAATAATTTTATTTTTCCCCTCAGTTATGTACCAAAATATTTAAAGCAGCATTTGTGGAATAGCAAAAATCAGGAAACAAAGTGGGTACCTACCAAGTGAGAAATGTTTACCTGAATAAATTGTGGTACATTAATACGATGTAATGTTACCATGCAATATAAGAAAGGATGAATAAAGAATTCATAGAAACACGGGAAGATTTACTGAAACTAGGTAACAAAAGAAAACAGAATCAAGGAAAAAATATCTATACTGACCATACAATACTAAAAGACAGCAGAATTCAGATGAAATAGAATGACTAATCTTGCTTGGTTCTACAGGACTGATAAGCAAGCACATTTCCTTCTTTTCGGTAGAGGGGTGGTGGTCTACAGTACAAGTTATCAGATCCTGAGCTGGCTTTGCTTAGCTGCTTTTCTTTATTGCCTGTAAGCAGGCTATTAGTGGGAGGGAAGAAAATTATCCCAAGAGTTGGCAGTTGGACAACTAAACAAACCACATTCTTAGAAAGAAGAATTTCCTTGATGTAAAAGACCAGATACTTATCATAAGAACCATAGCAAAACTTGAAATCCAAAGGCAGAGGAATTTTAGGCAAAGGATATCCTATATTAAGCATATAGTCAATACCTTACACTTTGCTCCAAATATAATCAGGTTTTAGGCCTATATAAAGGATTTATGTAATCTTTATCAAAGCTATATGTAGAGGGCAAAGTTATGCTGAGCTACATACATACATACATATACATATATATATATGTACACACATAGATGGAATGTTAATTCCAGTTAAAAAAAACCAGAAAATTAAAATGAATTGAGAGTCCAGGAGCTCTTGCATGACTTGTAAACATGTATTTCTCTAAGAGTAAATACAGAAAATATAAGAGGGTTTATCCCAGTCAACCTTGAAGATATAACGCTAATTTTTGTGCATATTCTAACCTTTAAAAAAGGTAACTCAATGTCTATATTAGAGACACATGATCTTTTACAAAAAGCAGACTAAATTCTCCTAATGGATTCTAATTCTTTTGTTCTCCCAACAAGAATCCCTTTTGGATCAAAACTAACTAACAGATATTATCTTTTAGTACCCTGCACGTAAGTTCCGCTTATTAGCTTGCAAAGCAATAGGAAAGGGAATTGTGCCTAAATCATGTTCACAAAAGAGGACACTTTAAAATTCAGTCCATGTTGCACTTGTCACTTGGGGTCTTTTCCACATACCACACACACACACACACACACACACACACACACAGCTAGACCCTGCTAGACCCTGGGTTATGAAGATTTATTCAGCTAAGGTAAAATGACAAAAATAGGTCCACATTCACCAGGGGTAACTCCTAGATGCCACCAAGAAAGGCGCAGACTTAAGTATTCAGTGACTTACCCTTGGGTACACAGTCCATGTAAACCACTTTTAACTAATATCTTTTTAAATACAGAGAAAAGTTACAATACAATTTAACTGTAACAACAGTTACAGTTGGAAAATAATTCTGCACAATACTGTATCACTTGCTTTCATATTTTTGCTCACAGATTCAAGACATGAGAAAAAAAATCTCAAAAAAATTAGCACAGATTTAACAATTCTAGAGAATTCCTGAATGATTTACTTGTTGAAGTAAAGTGATTGTAAGGGGTTAAACTTAAAATAAGAAACACATATACTCATACATCCTGGTAAAAGAGACTATTGATTTAGGATAAATATGTATGTGAAATGATCAAATTATATGTGTATATATACACATATAAGCACACTACATATGTGCATATATATATATATATACCCATATTTGTGTATATAAACATAAAAATATACATACACATATATACACACACACACACAATACAGTATCTCAAAAGTCTTAGTACACACAGGTACCTAAACTGGATTGATACTGGGTTTTTTGTTGTATATTAAATAGATCCCAAAGTCATCTATCAAGATATTGGGAGAAAATTTCTGTCTCTTCAGTCCTCTCTCTCTTCCTCTCTTTCTCATACCCATAAAGACATATACACCACCACGATCACTTCTACCACATACTAAGAATATAATCAATTTTCATTTCCCAGTGTGTACTTACCTCATTGTCTGACTCCACAAGAACTTGATCATATTCACTAAGGGCTACTAGGAACATAATAGAGGTGACGTTTTCAAAGCAGTGTATCCATTTTCTTCTTTCTGATCTCTGGCCCCCAACATCCACCATTCTGTAAGGTTGAAAATACACAGATCAATCTCAGGTAAGGAAAACTTAAGAAAAATCAATACACATTTGTTCCCTAACACAAATGGTGGGGCATAATTTAAAAAAAGAAACAATTTGTTTTTCAGAAAGTGATATTACATTCAACAAGTAATCACTGAATGAATGCCAACTTGTATGGCAAGGTGGGAGAGAGGAATGATTTACGTAATTAAATATTCTAGTTAATAGAAAATTATTACATATGTATCATACATAGATCACTAGTTTGTTATTATTCTTTTTAAATTTTTTTAGTTGTAAAGCATTTTTTCTCCTCTAAAACTTCTCCACTGGAAAAAAAGAAAAACAAAATCTATGTAGAAAATAACTATAGTAAATAAAAATGAAGTCCCATAGTAGCTATATCCAAAAAATGTCTCATTTGCATATTATTTCACTGCCTCTCTGTTAGGGTGTGGGTAGCATTCTTCAAAATTGGTCCTCTTATCATTGAAAATATATCCAGTTTTAGAAGACTGAATCCAAGAAAATAAAATATACCTAATTTTAAAACTGTAGAGGAGATAATTTAATATTTAAAGGAACTTGTTTTTAGAGTGGCCTCAAGGACACCTTTATGAACAGCGATGATCACCATACTTTCAAAGTAAGAGTCTGGTTAATAATAGTTATTTCTAGTTGATTGAATGCCAGAACAAAATTGAAATATTAATTTATAATAATTCATATGTGATAAAAAGGGGGGCATTGTTTCCTTGTTTTTTGAGTTCAATAAAACTCTTATAGAATGATTATGTATTTAAGTGACTAAAGAACTCTTGAAGTAAAAAGAATAAAGTACATGACCCTAACTTGAAATAGGAGCAAAACTTTAGTATTCTGTTTCTTTGGCCATACACACAATAGGAAATACCTTGTGTGTCATTAAACACCTTCTGAATATAAATATTCAAAAGATAGCTGTATCATTGTGTATGACACAACACAAAATCCAGCCTTTTTTCTGGCCTGAAAAGACTGCTGATCAAAAGTGTATGGTACATTTATATATCTTCTATAAGGAACAAAGCACATAAACTTGGAAACAAATTTAAATTTCCTTGCAAATGATGATTTTTTTTCAAAATGTCCACATTTAAATTTGTTTTGCATGTTATACATACTTGCAATGTTTTTTTTTTTCTTGCCTTCTCAATGGGTAGGGGAAGGATGAGAGAGAATTTGGAAATAAAAATAAAATAAATTTGAATTTTTAATATGTCTACATTTATTGTCATGTCATGCAGTATGGATTCTTCCAATGAAAATTCAGATGTGAATGTCTGAAATTTCTAAGTTTCAGGTCTGCATTTACCACATGTTAAAAATCCTGGAGATAAACACTAAAGTTTAGCTTCCTTCTCCTATAATACAGGCATTAACAATTATGATTTATAGATGCCAACTAATTAATGAAATAGTTACTGGCTTTTAACTTGGAAGATGATATTACTGGTTCTGCTACCATTCAATTCAATTTACCATTACAATAGTGTAATGAATTTCTGTTGATGCATCTATGTTTTCTCACCTCTTTTAGGATAGCTTAGGCTGAGGCAAAGGAAAGGGGGAAAATGTCTCCTTTTGTGGCAAGTTTTCCACTGTTTGATCATTCAACATCCCTTAATATCAGGAGGTTACCATCAGGAGGCTGAGCAATAGGGTCCTGATAAATACTAAAGCTATTTGGACAACCATACCAGTTAACCTATTGTGCTATATCATGACTGAAGGTTAAACAGAAATAATACTCTGTCAATGCATTAAATTTCCTTCAGCTAGGCAAACACTAGCAAAGCAAAGAATCATAGTAATTCTACATAATAAGAAGGATTTAGAGAAAAACACCTGTAACACACATGAAGGTTTTTCAGCCAGCTTTTTAAATCATTGATTCTATACATCCTATTTGGTAATTTCAATAAAAAGGTAAAGACCAAAAAAATCTAAATATTTTGTCTGTGTGAGTTATAAGAGGAAATTAACTTCTGTTGGGGGAAATTGTAGGATTGAAATGTACTATATGATAGCAAAGTTGAGGAGATAAATAGCAGATACAACTGAAAGCAAGAAAGCTGTATGTAAAACTGAGTCAAATCAAGATCTACAATAAGATAAGTTCAACAATAAGATATACTTTTCTTATGGCTATCTCAGAGGCAAGATTCCATAGCTTTGACCAGGAAATGAAATAATAATTGATGGTAAACACCTTAGGCAACTCTTTTTCTCTCTCTGTCTTTCTCCTTCTCTTCCTTCCTTCCTTTCTTTATTAAATGATCTCTTAGAATTCGAAGAAAAAATATGGGGGCTTGTGGGGTATCTAGACTGATAGTCTTAAAAATTGAGAAAGCAGTGGAATATATGTACATCGGCAAGATAATAATATGAATAAAATTGACTGGATTATACAAAGTGGCCTAAGGTCACATGAAAATATTGGTTGATTGGATATGACCATCATAATTAGAACAAACTTATTAAACTCTACAGGGTTGCCTGTAATGATGATTAACATATGGAATACCAATCTAGAACAAAATGTGAATGGCAGCAGTATATTTACACCAGGATTTTATGGAAAGAATGATGTGCAAATGATAGAAAGTCAAAGAGAGCAGATTATTGGAGGCAAACCATCATGAAACCAAATATGCTAGGAAGTCATGTAACTAGGATCATAGTCAACAAATGAGTCACAATTCTAATCTGTGGGATCCAGACTGGATCCCACATTACCATAAGTAGCCAGTCCAGAAGCAGAACACTCTGTGGAATGATTAGATGATCTGACTATTTGGACATAAGGAAAAGGCCCTCACAATTACAGTATAGGCTGGATATGGGTTTTCATTATGATAAATGATGCTAGATTCAAATATGGATGTGAATATATAAGCAAAATAATACAATTCTTAAAATTCTTTCACTCAGATAAGTTAAATGTAGAAGTTAGAAAGTAAGGCTCTTAATCATCTCAGTGTAATGAGTTTTGGTTGATAGAGCTGTGTATAGACATATAAATATAATATATAATTATATATATAAAAGATCTAAAAAATGCTTCCATAAGTTCTGACTCTAGGAACAGGGTACAGAAGAAAGATAAAAACTGGACTTAGAAACAGACCAGTGTTTGAATGTCAGTTTTTATCACTTAATACCCACAGGAAGGTCACCACCTCCCTAGATCACAGTTTCCTCATTTAAAAATTTTAATAATAATTGTACTACTTTTCTCAAAAGATCATTGGAAGAAAAGGGTTTTGATATCTGTAAAGAACTGTATAAATGTTATTCTGAAGGTAGTAAAGAAGAGTTCATAAGAGGATGGACAATAAGGATAAAGACAGGGTCTCTTTTTTAGAACTATGCAGACCACTAAAAATGTTGACTTCTCCGATTGCAAACTGGGGGAAATAACAAACAAACGAAAAACAACTCTTAGGTGTTTGCATCTGAACAAGGGTAGGCTGTTCATCCCATATAGTTTATTTCCAGGTCAATCATACTAAAAAACCAAAGAAATAAACCCAAAACAAAACTGTGTTGATGGTGCCATTTAATTATCCTTCTTACATATTACATTTTCTAGAATGAAATCATATTACCAAAGTGCATTGATTGAAGAATTGGCAAAATATGAAATGTAAGATAAATAATAACCTGGACTGATGATCAATCAGTCTATATATGCCAAATGCTTTGCAGATCAAAACCTCCATGAAAACTTGACCAGCTTTTGATCATAGTATCTCTTTTCTCAAAATCTTCTGTGATATTGGCTTATAATTAAAATATAGATCTTAAACACAGATCTCTAACATGCAGTATCTTCCAAAACTAAGGAACTATTCTACTTGGTCTCTGTTTTATTGGCATGGCTCTTCTACCAACTGGTGGCAGTGAAAGGTAGCATAGAAAGAGAAGATCCTTACTTGGTATGGGGTGATGGAAGACCTGATTGGATTTAACAAGGCTATATTTTCTTTTTAGATACACTGGCAGAATATACATCCCCAATGAACTTTATGCTCTTGCATATTTAAGGTAGTAAATTTACCACAGATAGCATCTCCCCATTTCTCACAGTATAACAAGGGTTAGATTCTAATTAAGAGTCCAACCAAATGATTATGGAAGAAGAGATTAAACAGAGATGGATCTGTATTGTTCATTTCCCCTTGTTTGTGAAAAAAAAACCATAATATTATTGCTAAATTATCACTGGGCAAAAAAAAAAGCAGTGATGGGGGGCAGTATAACTCATTTCTCATTTGCTCTGCAACATGAGGCCAACTAATCCTACATGCAAATGTTATGAACATTCTTAAGCACTCAAGTTTATAAATAAATGTAAAAAAAAGTTCATGTTATTTGTATTAGTAGTCAAGAATCCTGTACTTGGTAGAAGTTATGTTGACTGAAAGCCAATATAAAAATCTTTTTAACACACAATTTCTCCTATTGACAACCTCATAGAAATATCAGACACCTCTTATGTACTTTCAATAATGGAGAGCTTCCTCTGCAGTTAATTTGATTCTAAATTTATTGAGGAGTAGAACAAGTATTTGTGCAATTCGATGTAATTCCACTTCCTGCTAATATAAACTTTCTCCTATATCTGCCTTCAAGGAGGTATTTAACCAGCCATGAAGGAGGTTCATTCAATCAATAGTGCCTGAACTGAAAATCCTATGGTAATAGAAATTAAGTTGAGGAAAGCCAATATGAAAATCTTTATAATTAACAATGTCTCTATTGACAAGTTCATAAAGTAAAAAGGAAAGATTATTTATAATCATTAGAATCATTATGGTAATTAAAGGACAGGTTAAAATAAATCCAAATTTAATCAGTTTTCCTGAGGTACTTTCCTTAGACCTATACAAGCTTTCAGTATTTACAAAATTCACAAAAAAAATGAACATGACAAGAATTAGAAAATGGGTTTCAGGGACTAGATTACTACCTGAAAATGACGCTTTGTAAGTCAAAGGGGTATTCAATGATCCCTGTGGTGGGGACGCGAACTCTAAGGACATCTTGTTGAGTAGGCAAATAGGCAGGATCTGCTACACGGTCCAAGTCGTTAAGATAGCTACAGGTGGGAAGAAACAATAGTCATGTCAGTGACACCATAATACCAAATTCCATTAAGGAAAAGGATGGGAAGAGATAAAGATGGGAGAAAGAAAAGAAGGAAGAGAGAGGTGACAAGAGGGGATATTTCAGAGGTAGAAAGATAAGAGTAAACTTTCAGTTATAGGAGGATATATATACAGTTTGTAATTACCCAGTTTTCATATTTCATCTCTTGTCACCTTTGGACTATTTCATTACTCATGAGGATGAATTCAGATGTGAATCAAGGGGGGGATACAGGAAATTAAAATGAAACCACCCCAGTTCTCTACTTGTTAGCAGCTCTGGTAGGGGATTGGGATGCAGGAAAGGATAAAGCTAATGTGTTTTTTGAATTATTTGTGGATTTCATCTGTAAATGTCATTTTCATCACTGATTGCCAAAGATGATAGAACTGAATGAATGTGAGCTAGTCTATCTGTAGGGTTCTATAGTAATTTCCTTATCATCCTCCTCAAAAACAGTACTTAATTCAACACCTTTTAATGTCAAAGCTGCTCAACATATAAAACTGGACACTTAAGAAAGTGCATTGTTGGTATGAAGTTCTTAAGGTAACAGCTAATATACTCAACTCAAGTACTGTAATGAATCAGCAATCTCCTGTTTGAGACAGATGCATCATATACTGAAATTCGTTTGATTCTGTGACAACTCCATGCTTCCTCTATACACTCCAAAAGGCTCTATTACATACATTTGTTAAATAAAAATGAATGGAAATTATTGTTTTGGGGGAGCTTTAAGGGACACATCATTTGTTATACCTGGAGGTATTCTGAGAAGGCACAAAACACAGGTTAAAAATTATCATTCCAAATGGTACCCAAGTGATTCCAAAATTAATGTCACTTCCTCAGGTCCTGGGGAGAGCAAAATTATGTATTTAAATTGACTTGCTCTTCTTGACTAAGCCACTTTCCCCCCAGGGTTTCTGGATGGGGGGGTGTGTCTAAAATTTTAAGTCCATAATTTTAAAATACTTAAATTACTTAGGAAATCACAAACAAACCACAAACCAAAAACCAGAACTAATACACAAATCCTAGTGAGTTGAGATTTAGAAGGACAAGAACCACAGGTCCTTTCAAATTAAGTAAATAAAATACATAAATGAGATCAGTGAAAATACTATGGTAGTTGAGCTGTTTATATAAAGAATTTTTATTCTCTATACAGAAACATGGTTTTAGCACAGTTTTTATATCTATCACATTGGTTGTTTACACCCCCCCACACACATTCATGAAATCTTTATGTTTCGGAATGATTGGTGGATGAGGTAACTCCACTAACACTTCTGTTTTCCACTATTATACATCATAAAGCATTAAGAATCAATCAAATCACAGAATTTTGGGTTGGAAGAGATCTTAGAGATCATCCTCATTAGAGGTCTCAGGTCAGGAAGGAGGGCCTCAGCAATCCCTGAGTCTAGTCCTCTCATTTAATAAATGAGAAATAAAAGCCCAGAGAAATTATGCAATTTGCTCAACTAAGGTGACAGCAATATTGCATTTAATGACATTCCTGGAACTAGAAACATATCCCTTTTTTGTGCCATGTAAACTCTAAATAAATTTCTTACTAGGATTAGAAGATTTTAAAGTTTTCTATTAAAACATTCCACTTACTTTTCGAGCAACCTCAGCTCCTCAAAGACTGAATGAGTTCCTAGTAATGAAGGGATAAGGCTGAATCTGGGATATCATTCACATAAAGAAACACAAGATGTGGGAATTCCCTCTAACTCAGGCTTCTCTGCAACTTATAACCCTTGAGAGTTGCCCAGGCCATTAAGATGTTAAGTGATCTGCCCAGGGTCACACAGCTAGCATGTATCAAGAGTATGACTTAAATTGACGCCTTCCTTGTTCCAAGGTCAGCTCTTTAGCCTCTATGACACAGGTACTTCTCTGACTATAAAGGGGAAAGAAAATGATCCTCTTTATGAAATACATTATTCAGAGACAGTATTCTCTAAAAATATAAGTTATAGAGAAGTTGACCTACATTGGTAGAGAGAGGATCCTCATGGGGACAGATCCATGTTACCCTATACCAATGAAATCACAGGTCTACTCTCTAATCCTAATTCTTCTAAGGCGTCATTCAATTACTTCTTCCAGGCAACTAATTATCCCTTTTGGTCTACCCTCAAACAAATGAATGTTTCCTAAGGTAATAGTTTATGATCCTCTGATTTACAGGAAACAACCTAATATCTTCAAATACAAAAGCAAATGGAGATTCCAGATAGAGACGTAAGAAGATATTAGGGGTGTGGAGGGAATACGGAAAGTAGGGGGAAAGAAATGTAAGGGCAGAGGTGGTGTTTTGGGTTTGTAACACTGGACGCTGGCTCAGAATGCGGTCTTTACGTGGTGACAGGTATAACTGGGACATAGTGCTTGGCTTTGAGGATTATCTAAAGTGGATGGGACAGTTCCCATTGGGCTCAAAAATCTATCCACAAACATTTATTAAGCACCTACTACATGCTAGGCATTGTAGATACAAAGAGAGGCAAAAGATAGCTCCTGCCCCCAAGGAACTTATCTTCTGATTCCTATGCTTCCTACATCTTAGTAGCTGGGGTTTTTCTCACATGCCACACATAAAAACTGGACACACAAATATGAACTGCAGAAATTAATAGGTTTAGAAAACCTGAAAAGTTTTCCAGTTTACCATATGTTGATTGTGCTTTGAAAATCCATTTTAAACCCAGAGTTCCATATATTCAGCTACGTGTTACATGAGGAACAAAATACTTCAAAATTACCCTCAGAAATTAAACAACTTTGAAATCATGATGGAAAACTTGTAATGGAATCTATTTGCTTGGTTGGATAATCCATGGTTACCCACTTAATTCATTACACAGGAAACTACTGTTACAATTGGGATGTTGAGTTTTTTGAAAAGTAAGGATTCTTTTTGTGGTGAGCGGAAAGCTTGACATTAAATTTCTTTCTTTTAAAAACAAATGTTTTATTGATGTTCTTTTTAAAAACATCATTGTCACCTCCCTGAGACTTTTTCCACCTGTCTTCCTCACTCAGGTCTCAATAATTTTTTTTGTAACAAAGAAGTACAGTTAAATAGAACAAATCAATACACTGACTGTTTCACAATGTATAGCTCATTCTGCGTGTAGAGTCCACTATTTTGCTGCTTAAAGAAGGGAAGCAAGTTTTGTCAGATGGCTTCTCTCACAATTCCTATGATTCCTCAAGCTAAAACTCCCTTCTGTGACTACCATTCTACCATATATATAGCCTTCCTTAAACAAAATATTAACTTCTGAAGACGCAAGGACAGATTTACTTGCATATTTATATTCTAAATACCTTATATAGTATCTAGTAAATAATAAGTACTTAATATATTTTAAAAATTCATTCAAGGACATGAAAGCCTATTTAGGATTAAAAATTTCATTTTTGGTAATTCACAAATTGAATAATATGTCTACAGTTAATCAAGAGCTACTCTTTTCCAAGCTTAATACCAGTTGAATGTCTCCCATTTTACTAGTGCTTAGCTCTGTGACCCAGTACATTTGTTGTTGAATTATTTCAGTCATATCTGATTCTTTGTGACTCCATCTGGGCTTTTCTTGGCAAAGATACTGTTATGTTTTACCATTTTCCTCTCCAGCTCATTTTAAAGATGAGGAAAACTGAGGCAAGCAGAGTTAAGTGACTTGTCCAGGGTCACAAGCTAGTAAATATCAGAGGCTGGATTTTAACTCAGGTCTTCTTGACTCCAGGTCAAGTGCTCTATCCACTGTGCCATCTAACTGTGTAACAAGTACTTAATAAATGCTAGCTGAGTGACTGTTCCAGTAGGGTTAGAGTTAACAACTCTTCATAAGCAAGACCCACCCACAGTGTTTTCTTCAGTCTGTGTTCATAGGTCTTTTGAGAGAGACAGACAACTCCTGTGTATATAGAATGAACTCTATTTGCCCATCTCTCTAAGAGTGAGATAAAATGCATGTAAGCTCATGTTCACAACACATCCTACTCCACTGCAGATACAGGGGAGAGGGAATGTATCTGTTTCATTTGTCACATTCTGATGAAAGATACAGGAGTTACAATCTCTTAAACTTATTGTACTCATTCATTGTGTTGTGAGCACTGAGCAAAATAAAGAGAGGCTGCTGTAGGGGAGAAGCAAGGGAGATGGCTTAGACTACTCCATTCATTTAACCTTTTTAAAAAAATCACCCAGGTTTGAACAAATTTATATCACAGAGTAAATTCACAAAGTTAATTATAGCTATAATTTGTCTTGTAAAAATGATTCCCAGTGGCTGCTGAGGTCATTCTTAGGGGGTTGCTATGGTGACAGGCACAAGGTACATTACCAAGGCGATATATGTGTAACAAATGGTTGGCAGAAGTTCTCTCCTGACGTCAGGAAGTGATGGCTAACATAGCATATGTGAAACTTATATTACTAAGATAACTGGAAATCTCATGATCAATGTCAGAATACAGATGCCTTGAAACTTACCAAAAAATCCCTTTAGCGTAAAATATCACCCAAAGCTGCTAAAAAACTACAATTCTTTATTTTAAAAAGTTGAGGAAAACAAAGCAGTTGTGTATTGTTCAAAGGGTGGGATGGGATGACCTCTAAGGTCTCTCCAGTTCAAAGGTTTTGTGCTTCTAGTATGGCATGTTAGAACTAGACTTTGTAGGTCTCCTTTTTCAGTGTTAAAAACAACCATACAAGGTTGTTATCTATCTGTTTTTATTCAACGGCCTTTCATGCTGTTGTTTTGCCTTGGTTGTGGGAATAAGTAGTAATATACTGTCAAGAAAGAACTGTGCAAACGTTATACAAAAACAGGGTCTAGAGCCAGGAAGATGGATGGTTAGCAAGGAAGACATGTTCGTCATGTAGCAGGTATAAATGATAGACAACCATTTTGTCCATTAACATCCTTATAATGTCAATAGAGCTGGAGGAAGGTTCACTAGCATATTAAGTGCACCCAAAATGATGGATTTATGGGAAGACATGGGCAACAAGTCACCCAAGATGAGAAGGTATAGAGAGAAGAAGGTATAGAGAAATTGTTCTTAACTTAATGCCTTCTACACAACAATGAAAACTATTAATATTTATATAGCATTTACTATGTGCCAGGCACTGTGCTAAGGACTTTACAATTATTATCTCATTTGATCCTTGAGAGGTATTATCCCCATTTCACAGATGAGGAAATTGAGGCAAATAGACATTAAGTGATTTACCCAGTGTGTGTTACCACACACATAAAATGTGAATAAAGGTGAATTTGAACGTAGACCTTTCTGATTACAGGTCCAAAGCTCTGTGCCACCTAGCTGTCTCTACAAAGTAGGTGCTTAATAAATATTAATTGCAAAGTATATTCACTGAAGAACCATCAAAGTACTGAAGCATGTGAGATTCAGATTCCAAATGTTAACTTATAATAATAATACTTACATGATGCTTTTGAGAACAAAATACTTTGATGCAGATAATTTTATTTGAGTCTCACAACTCTGTGAGGTAAATAATAAAGGCATTATTATCACTTTAAAGTTATTTGCTCAAAGTTATGATGTTTTTCAGTTGTGTCTGACTCTTTGTGACCCCATTTGGGGTTTTCTTGGCAAAGATTACAGAGTGGTTTGCCATTTCCTTCTCCAGCTCATTTTAAAGATGAAGAAATCAAGGCAAACAGGGTTAAGTGACTTGCCCAGGGTCACACAACTAATGAATACCTGAGGCCAAATCTGAACTCAGAAAGACTGAAGTTGGTAAGTGAAATACTTGGTATTATAGCTTGGATCTTGAAAAATCTAATAAAAAAACTAGGCATATGACCTTCAGTCATGAAACCAAAAAGGGAAAAGCATCTGTGGGTGGCAAGAAGAGAAAGAAATCTTTGTCAGCATTTGATATAAAGCCTGCCCATGCTAAAAAGATAAATGAAAACCACAGAAATAACATAATCCAGCAAATAGAGGAATTAAAATCTTTAGCACCTGGGTCTCTTGGAATAATGTTACTTCCATTAGAGTATCTGCTTTTGTATTCACATTACTAAAATGGTATAAAGATGAAGATACGGGACAGTTAAGGATACTGTCAAGCTTCTCACACCTTAATTATTGAAAAGAAGGTTACAGAAACTAGGTTTGTTTCATTAAAAAAATTAAGAGGAGACCTCATTGTGATAGGAATATCTCTAAGGGAATTAAAAAGCTAGATCACTTTACAAGGCTTTAGGAATCATTGTCAAAAACGGGGAAGCCAAGGAGAGAGCAGATGCAGTGAGTTTTGAGTAACTGTCTTTACATAGTTGAGACCAAGGGACCAAAAGGGATAAATTGGAAAAAGGGGAGATAATTGTTTTAAAAAATCCATTAACATATTTTGTAGGCAAGTCAAACGATGGAATAAGGCTGCAAATAGAGAAGGGAGAGGTATAAAGAGGTCTATTCCCTGCCTCCCTCATACCCTAAACACCAGAGCCTGTTGTCTGTTCTCAAATCTTTCACACCTGTTTGTTAGGCTCTCTGCTGCTGAGAGGCAATGTACCATTTCCCTTCATCTAGTTGGTTGGTCACATAAAAGGTAAATCAACACATACACTTTCATCTCCTTTGAGGAGAAAATGCATTTTTTGGAGGTGGAACAATTTTTTTTCCATCGATTCTAAGTATTCCAGTGATTGCAGGATTTTAACCTTGCCATAAATATTTTTCATTGATTAAAAAAGTATTATTTTAAATATAAAAAGTGGAGGTTAAAAACAACAAAAAAGGAGGATGTAATAGTAGACTATAATTCTTTTGCTTATGTAGCTTGGAAGTATGATGAATGGTGTTGAGCCTGAAGTCAGGAAGACCTGAGTTCAAAAATAACTCAGACCTTGGACAAGTCCCTTATCTCTGTTTGTCGCAATTTCCTCAAGTTGTTTTGAGGATAAAATTTGATCACTCAGTCAATATGCTTTTCTTATGAGACACTAGGCATTGGTGATACAAAACCAAATAAGAAACAGACCCAGTCATCAAGGAATTTACATCATATTCAAGGAAATAATGGATACACATAAATACTGGGTATGTGGTGATTGGGAGCAGAGGAGGCATTCATAGCTGAGGGATCATATATAGAAGGTGGCACCTGAAGTTAGTATTCTAGGCTGCCCAAGTGAGAAGGAAAGGCACTCTGGGAATAGGGAAAGCCTGTACAAAGACACAGAGGAAAGAAATGAAGCCTCATGTAGGAGTACTGTGACAGGAACTGGGTCACTGTATTCATGGGTTCAAAGACCAGAGAGGCAGGTTAGAGCAAGATTATGAAGGGCTTTAAATGCTAAACATAGGGGGCAATAGGGAGGCACTGGAGGTTTTTGAATGGGGAGTGATGTATCTATACTTTATGAACATCATAAATTAGGAGCTGTGTATTGAACAAGAATCACCTAACTGTGACTTAGTTAAGACTCGAAGATTGACTGAACTCCTTTCTGTGAGCCCCTTGACTACAAGAAATGTATCTACCCAGAAAGTTTGTTTTTAATTTTTATCTTAAGAATTTCAGTGGAAAAATTGTACAGGCTGTTTCCCTGTAGGCCTAAAATGAACTCCCTCATTTCTTTTTCTTAAAATCCTTAATATGGCTCAGTGGATAGAGTGTTCTTTCTGAAGTCAGGAAGACTCATCTTCCTGAATTCAGATCTGGCCTAAGACACTAGCTGTGTGACTGTGGACAAGTCACTTAACTCTGTCTCAGTCACTTAACTCTGTCTCAGTTTCTTCATCTGTAAAATGAGCTAGAGAATGAAATGGCAAACTAGTCGTATCTTTGCCAAGAAAACCCTAAATGGGGTCATGATGGGTCACACAAAACTGAAAACAATGGAACAAAAACAACAAGGAATCTCTAATGATGTTCTTAAAAGCTCAGCTCAAGTATCACCTCCTGTATGAGGCCTTTTAAAAAATTCTCTTCAGTTGTTAGTCACATCCAATTAATTTTACCTACTTTTTACATATTTGCTTACATGCTTTATTTCTACCCAGTAGAATCCATTGGATTAAATCTAATTGAACGAGTGAAAAGTGTCTGAATTGGAGGCGTAAATAGAGGTTGAACAGTCGAATCTATCAGAAGGGATTAGTCCCTGTGAGAGTGACTATAAAGAGGCCACTGTTTAAGGCTATCTGCCTCTAGTTAGGGAGCAGAAAAAGGAAATGAAAGCAGCAAGGGAAACACACAAAAAGGAGGAAGAGACAAGAGAACCAGATGAATGCCATGTCACAGAGATCAAGGGTTTCAAAACAGACGCGTAGCCAACTTAGGTCAAATAAAAAAAAAATGAAGTTTCCAAAGGAGTTTGTCTTCTATTAGTTTTAAGGAATTTAAAATCTGGTAGAGAATAGACACTGACCTACATCTAACAGAAACAGTATACAAAAGTGACTTAACACACAAGCAAATGTTACCACTTAGGGTTGCAACTTGGCAACATGGATTGTAATCTAAAAAGCCTGGGACTAATTCGATTCAGAATTCTCTGAACTTTGCTCTGCATTATGAATTTTGTGGGTGCTCAGCACATTCCTAGACACTATTGAGGTTGTTCAGTCATTTCATTTGTGTCCAACTCCTTGTGACCCCATTTAGGGTTTTCTTGACAAAGATACTGGAGTGGTTTGCAATTTTATAGCTCATTTTACAGTTGAAGAAACTGAGGCAAACAGGGTTAAGTGACTTGCCCAGGATCACATAGCTAGTAAATGTCTGAGGCCAGATTCTCAGATCTTCCTCACTCCAGTCCTGGTGCTTTATGGGCTCACTGTCCTCTTATAGACACTGTATCATATAACAATTGCATTGGT
Organism: Bettongia penicillata ogilbyi; assembly: GCA_023548195.1. Classification (NCBI taxonomy): domain Eukaryota; kingdom Metazoa; phylum Chordata; class Mammalia; order Diprotodontia; family Potoroidae; genus Bettongia; species Bettongia penicillata. The sequence continues at coordinate 440,019 of JAJHZJ010000666.1, read as the reverse complement.
TATTTTAAAAGTGGAGGGGAAAATCCTATTCAAGAATTTTTTATAAAATTAAAAGAAATATATGTTGAGGACCCACCATGTAGAAGGCACTATAAAAGGCTCTGTCAAACATCCAAAGATAAATAAGATGATTATAGGTTCCCAACCTTCTTATTTCCCCTCAAGCTTCCTATGGCTCACTTCTCCTTTCTCTCTCTCATTGGAAAATCTTGCCTCATAGTTCACTGAAAAAAATAAGGGCATTCACCAAGAGGTCTCTCTTCTACCTTCCATCTAATCCCACATCATCTAGATTCCTTCTCCTACTATTTTTCCTCCTCCACATCTATGTCCCTACTCCTTTTGAAGGCTAACTTCTCTTCCTGCACAAGGGACGCCATTCCATCCCATTTTCTACACAAATTGTCCCTTCAAATATCCTTACTCTTACTTATCTTAAATCTTTCCTTGTCTACTGGCTGCTTCCCTGCTGCCTATAAACATGCTCATTTCTCCCCTATCCTTAACTCCCCCCCAAAAAAAACCCCAAATCCCTCTCAGTTGATCCATCCATATCTACTAGCTATTTTTCCATATTTCTCACCCCCTTTTGTGGTTAAACTCCTTGAGATGCATGTCTACAATAGCTGCTTCCACTTTCCTCTCATTCTCTTCATAACTCTATAGAATCTGGCTTCCAATCTCATCATTCCACTGGAACTGCTTTGTTCAAAATTACCAAAGATCTCTTAATTGTCCAGTCTAAAGGCCTTTTAAAATTCTTCATCCCTGATCTTTGTAGGCTCTGATATCCTCTATCATATTCTCCGTGATGCTATTTATTTTACATTCTTAATATTTCTTGACCACACTCTGACACTGCCACAACCCTGGTGCAGGCCCTCATTACCTCATTCCTGGACTGGCCTTTTGATTAGTTTCCCTGCCCAAGTCTTTCCCCACTACAGTCAAACTTTCAAAAAACTCAGGTCTGACCATGTCACTCCTCTACTCAACAAACTCTCATCACCTACAGCTACACACCTAGTGACACCAAGTCACTAAATTTCTTCAAGTTTCATTTTCCCATCTGCAAAATGGGTTCCCATCCCCTCCAGGATCAAATATAAAATCCCCTGTTTGACAATGAAAGCCCATCATGACCTGAGCTCTTCCTACTCTTCCAGATTTGTTATATTTTAGCCATTCCCACTTGTTTACTCTGTGATCCTATGACATTGGCCTTGCTTTTCCTCACACAATATACTTCATTTCCTAACTCAGTGTTTTCTCTCTTTTCTAAGCCCCATGTTATTCTGTAATCTTGGAATTCTCCACCCCCTGAACTCCCAGTTTCCATAAAATCCTACTTAAAATCCTACCTTTCACAAAAAAGACTTTCATGATCCCCCTAAATCCTGGTGCCTTTTCTCTGTTATCTTCAACTTCTCCTGCTTATACCTTGTTTCACTGTATTTGTTTGCATGTTGTCTCCCTTTTTAATCTGTGTGTTCCTTAAGAGCAGGATTTTTTTTTTGTCTTTCTGTTTTTTCACATAGTAGGAGCCTAGCACCGAGTAAGTGCTTAATAAATGCCTAATGATTAATAAGATCAGAGATTTAGAACTAAAGGTCTCAATCAAGGTCATCTAGTCTCTCCCTCACTTTACAGAATAACATGGGGCCCAGAAAGGGGAAGCAATTTGCTCATGGCCACACAAGGTAGGAGGCGATAAAACTAGGATTTGAACTCAAAATTTTGGATTTTTGAACCCAGCCCTCTTTTCACTGCAGCATATGCTCTCTCAAATCTTTGGATTCAAGATGGTTAAAATTTAGAAACAATACAAATTTCTATAGAACTTTAAGTTTTGCAAAATGCTTTCCTCAAAGCAATTATGTATGGTATTACATCCTTATTTTCTTGAGGGGGAAAATAAGGCTTGAAGAAAGTTAGTGACTTATCTAAGACCTTACTTGAAATTAGTGTGAAAATTGGGATTTGAACCCAAGTTACTGGATAAGTTCAAAATTATTCACTGTGACAGCACAGATGCTCCTTCAAGGAGAGTAAGACAAGTAAATAATAATGCAAGGAAAATGCTAAATGCCATAGGAGAGGTACAGAGAAAGCCTATGAAAGTTCAAAATAAGGAGAGATTACATCCAAAGAACAGACAGGAAAAGGCTTAATAATGAAGATTGCATTTGATAGAATTTTAGAGGAGGAAGGAACCTTAGAAATCATCAAATCCAACCTCCTAATTTTACAGATAAGAAAGTTAGGACCAAGAGAAGCTTTATGCCTTTCTCAGACTCAAACCAAAGTATTTTGACTTCCTCTTTCAGGGTTCTTTTCATTGTACCACTAATAAATTTAAAGGAAAGATAGGATTTCAATTGTGGGAGATTTAAGGGATGGGCATTGCAGAAAAAGGGGAAGACCAATGGGCAAAAACAGGAAGCTCATTGACCCCTTTCTTTAAAAAAAAACCAAATGAAACATTATGATTTAATAAAATTTGATAAAATTATGAAAATGATACAATGAAATTTCCATATGAGAGTACTCTGGCTCTCCCTCAGCGTCTTATATTTCAGTTTAATTTCACTCTCCACCAACTCCAAATAGTCATTTCGAAAAGAAGTATTAGTAGAAAATAGTTTCAATGTGCATTTGCACTTGCCACAGTCAGAAAGAAAAGGGTAAATGGGTATGCCAGTAAGAGATGGCTGTCATCATTAGATAATTTGCTGTGGGTATAATGAGGCTACTTTAAAAGGAAGTCCTGACTGGAAGTAGGAGATAATCTGACTTTATTCAGTCACCATATACAAAAACAAAACAAAACAAAAACCCAGCCAAGAATGGTATTCTCCCTAGGAGACCTCTGGCAACTGTGTCCCCTGCATTAGAATTGTGCATTAATTTGCTGGCCACAGTGTGCTGTGTCCTTACAATAATGCTCCAAGAATGGAGGCACAAACATATTGCCAAGTTGTAAGCATATGGCAAATCAATTGAAGAAAGCAGACCCAAGTGTTTCCCCATTATCTTTTCCCCCTGGGGAAGCCAGGCTAATGGAGAAATCACTGGCCTTGAAATCAGGAGATTGGACTGTAAGTCTTAGGCTTTGCACTTGCTCTGTGAATCTGAATAAGCCACACTCTCAACCTGGGTATTAAAACATTTGTATTACCTATTTCATAGATGTTGTGAGGAAAAGTGTATTGTAATCATTAAAATGCTATATATCAAAGTAAGTTGTTGAGAGGCAGCATGAGGTAATGAAAGAGAACTAGGGATGAAACTGGGAAGACCCCGTTCATTCAAGTCCCACCATGTGGAGCAACAGTGGCCACGTTATCCTTGGTAAATCATTTAACTTCTTAGTGCTCTAGGAATCTCTCTAAGACTAGAAGTTTGCTGAGAAGGTACCAACCTCAACTAGTGGTGAGACTTTCCTACATCAATGAAATCCACCAGTTCAGTCTCTATTTCCATCAATGTTAGTTATGACTGTTTTTTTCTGACAATGTGAGATCAAACTGTTTGACACCTTTCACTACTTAGCTCTCCCATAATGACTGGAGAAGGTGATAAAGCATATTATACAATTTTTTTCATCTAGAGCAGAAATGGAAGAATAAGTATACACCATATCTGGTACTAGATTGATTTCTCCACAGAAAACAAATGTACAATTCCAAACTTTTCACTGGCTTGTAAGTACAAATCTAGGATCATTCCTAGGAAATGACTTCTATGAGATGTCAGACAATGGATAAAAACTGTCAAAATCTCATCCCAATAAAAAAGCAACAGTTTATTATATTATTGGTATTTCCTTTACATAATAATGACAAAGAGATATAGTCATCTGTACTTTTTCTTTATATTTGAGTAAGTACTACTAATTTATTCCAGTCATTTCAGATTTGTCCAACTCTCTGTGACCCCATTTGGGGTTTTCTCAGCAAAGATACTGGAGTGTTTTGCCATTTCCTTCTCTAGTTCATTTTATAGATGAGGAAACTGAGGCAAACAAGATTAAGTAATTTACCCAGGGTCACACAGCTAGTAAGTGTCTGAGGCTGGATTTGAGCTCATGAAGATGAATCTTCCTGATTTCAAGTCCAGTACTCTACCCATGCACCATTATACTTCTGGATATAAGGTTGTTTGATTTTCTGTAGAGCTTGTCCTTGATCCCATTCATGGCAGTTTCCAATGTGTTGTCAATCTCGTGATTTCTACCTTTACCGCATCTCTTGTACACATACCTTTATCTCCATCTACACAGCTACCATTCTTGCAACAGGCCCTCACTATCTCTTGGCAGGACTTTCAACATTTATCTAATGTCCCCCTGTCTCAAATCTCCCTTCTCCCCAATCCATTCTCCATTCAGCTGTCAAAGTGATTTTCCTAAAGCTCAGGTTTAATCACATGACTGCTATACTTATAAACTCCATTAGTTCCCTGCGCAATTTACTTCATTTAAACTGAAATTTAAAGCTGTTTACAACTTGGCCTCTTTGCACCTTTCCAATCTTGTACCTTATTCCCAATTCTATATAACCTACATACAATGACCTCCTAGAGGCCATTGAGAAAGTCTCCATGTTCTTCCTCATACAAGGTACTCTTGCCTGATTCTGTTTTTGTACTGGTGATCCATTAAGACTGGAATGCTCCTGCTCCTTACCTCTTGACTTCCTCAACAATCAGTTCAAATCTCACTGTCCGCAGGTCCTTCCTAGTTCCCTGAACTGATGGTGTCATTTGTCTGTAGTTACATTACATTTACACAACACGTAGAGGGTGTCCCAAAAATCTTAGTGCATTTAAGTTATGTATCTTGTATATACATAATGATTTTTATATTGTCTCTTCCAATACATTGTGAACTCCTTGAGGGAAGGAACAATATTTTGGCATTTCTTTGTATTTCTAGGACTTAGTACAATATCTGGCACACAGTAAGTGATTAATTAACTTGTTGACTGACCAGCCTATTGACTGAAGTCACACAAGAACTTCATTATAAAATTACTTTATTCATGAGATGATCCCATTCCATAGACCTGGAGGTCAATGTTGTTTGTGATGGCACTTCAGTATTTTGGCTAAAGGGAATCCTGATAAACTTTCAAAGAGCTAATATAATTTAAATGAGTTTCAAGTCAAATGAGGTATATTTAACATACAATCCTCTCCATAATTTGATTACAGGAAATAGTTTGATTTGATCCAAAGTTGGTATACTATACACCTGCGGAATCACTCTTATGTTAAAATATCAACATGACTCCAATGTGTTATTTTATTTGATGTAGAAACTGTGTTCTGACAACTCTGGTTTAATTGGAAGTCTATATACAATTCTAGAGGTCCATCTGGGACTACACAATACCATCTCTGCCACCATGGACTGGCTTATCCATAACCCAAAGGAACCTGCAAGATGCATGCAGCTAATAGGCGACAGAAAACTTGCTGATTCTTGCCCTAGACCTTCCTCCTCCATATACACAATTCTAAGTGCCTGAGTAAAAAAGAGAATCTGAATCACTTGTTATCATTTGTTATCCACAACATGTTTCTTTACATAATGGGGATTTTTAAAAAAATGACTATGCTGCGAGATTTATAAACATTAAGTTTCCTGACAATTGTGGGGGCCAAGAGTGTCCCCTGGCTAATGTCACAGTACTTCTGTTGATGTAGACAGTGAACTCATTAGAAATGATTCCTCAGTGTATTGAGGCAGGTGGTGAAACGGAACAAAACTTTAAACCAAGTGTTGCCTGCTTTTTAACTCTTATTAATTAAAGGCCTTAGACTTCATGTTAATACTGAGAAACTAAATGAGGGTTCCGAAGCTTCTGAAAAACTTTCCAGATTTTCAGGAGAGTGTGTGTGTGTGTGTGTGTGTGTGTGTATGTGTTTTCCAAGAACAAACCAAGCTTAATACTATTCTACAATTTACATGGCACCAACTTAACTAGTTAATGAGTTAGTGAATTTTCTTGCACCTCCTCTTGGACCATTTCACACCTTTATTGCCATCAGAAAATGCATAATCAAAGCAAGACTAGGAGAAATTCAAATCAGTTTACTTTTCTTTTTCTACTTTTACAAATAGCCCCAGGGAAAGGCTTTTTCAGGGAAGAAAGTTGAAACTATGGGCGAAATGAAGTTTCTGAAATATCTGTGGATGTTATCTTCTCCCATATCAGTATGGTTAACTGAGAGTTTTACAAATAGGGATATGGCTTTCAAACTGCTAACTGCAAACTTACCGAATTCCTTCCTCACTCTATGAATTTATATCATATTAAAATTTCCCTTTAAATTTTATGGGCACAAAAAGCCCCTATAGACTACTTTGACAGGTAAGAAGTAATGATTATCAAGTACACGTTCAGAGTAAATGATCCATAAAAGTTCTAATCAGAAAGATCTGAGAAGATAGAAATTTATACTCTGGTTTTAAAGCTCTGCCAAATCTTGGAAGTTAAATGGATTCTTCAAGTATGCCATTTGCATCATCCTGAAATCATATAGCTTATCTACAGCATCAGAAATGAAAGAACTGCCTATGTATGCATTCCTTTTGCACTAATTAAGTAATCTGTAGTCACTGCAAGTAGTTATGATCCAAGGTAGGACTTCAGCTAAGAGAGGTTTAACTCTGACTTCTCTGAGACCAAAAAACCCAGAACATTAGTTTATTATTTGGTACTTGTAAAATTAATTCAGTCTACTTTTACATTTCAGTCACCTTACTGGTGAATTCAGATTGTCACACAATAGTCTCACTGAGCATAAAGAAATCAGATTTTGCATTGACCAGACCTGACTTGATTCCATTACAGTTGGTGAGACATGGTTGCCAGCCTGAGGGATACTGGAGGATACTTTCAGGAAGTTGTCCCTGGTTTCAGAAACATTTTGCATGAAATTAGTTCCCAAATACTGAATACAATATTTGAATTTTTAAAAAAAAAACATAATCAAGAAACCCCAAATGAGGTAAAATTGTAAGGAGATCTATTACAGATACAAAGGTTGCATTTAAGAAAAATGAAATCAAAAAGAAAAAAAGTAATAGCAGTTTTTTTGAATGCAAAGAAACTAATTTTCATATGAAAATTGGCTTGGTATTTGGAATGATCTGTAATAAACATGACCTGCAACCTGGTTCCCATTATCCAAGCCAGTTATTCCAGCATCTGCTGTGAAAGTATTTCAGAAACACATGGAACATGACTGCCTAAGAAAGAATCCAAGAAACCACAGACTCAAGCCGTATGCTAGCAAAGGCAACATGCCTTCCACTTTCCTCTTTTGTGAAAACACTGACGAGGAATAAAACATCTCAGGATCATAATGGGGGGGGCGGCAATAGGAAAAACCTATATCCATTTTGCTCTATATGTCCAGAAAAGGCATTATGATGCAGTAGATGGAGAGCTGTCCTAAGAGTCAGGAAAGACCTGGGTTGAAATCCTATCTGTTAATTAACAATTTAGTGCCCTAGGCAGTGCGCTGAGATTATTTTTAAAAATAATAATAATAGCAAGCATTTGCAAAGCAATTTAAGGTTTGCAAATCCTGTGTTATTTGACCCTCACAACAACCCTGTGAGGTAGCTGAGCTACGAGGCGTTATTAGTATCCTCAGATTACAGATGAGGAAACCGAGGCAGGCATAGGTTAAGTGTCTTGCCTAGGGTCACACAACTAAGAAACATTAAGACCAGACTTGAATTTGGGTCTTTCTAAGGGGAGTCAGGAAGTTACTAGAGTTCAGTGCCCCAATTACAGCACCACCTAGCTGCCTAATTGCATAATAGTTGATATTTATTAGTGGAGATTCCTTACCGGAAAATACCACCTACACTGGTAAAATTTGGACAGATTTTTTTTTGGGGGGGAAGGTCCATGTAGCACTTTTTTTGAGGGAGGGTTTCATACAGATCATTTAATCCAGAAAATTGATGGTGTAGAAACTCCTTTCACTGATACAAAACCAAACAGCTCATCTGTAATGTGGAGCCTTAGAGAGCTGCCTGGGTCACTGAGAAGTTAAGTGACTGGCTTGTGGGCATCTAGCTAGTATGTGTCAGCAGCTGGAATTGAATCAAGACCTTCCCAGCTCCATAGCTGGCTCTCTACAGACTATATCCAGGAATGCTTGTGTAGCTATTTTCCTTTACCCTGAGTTGGCATGATTCCCAGACAGTGCCTTTCATAGTATAGACCTGATAGACCTTTTCTCTCTTTAGACAGGGAGGGTGAAGAGCTCCTAACTCTCAATCAAGTCCATGGACACACTAGCAAGGCATCCCTGAAAGACTGAGAAACCACCACTACAAATACCACAAGGACTTCACCGAGGGTCCTCACTAGTAGACTGTGGAGGTAGCTACCAGGCTGGCTCTCAAAGAAGGACCTCCAAAAGGAGTGCAAATCAGAAAATGCAACCCTGGAGTATGGCTGTAGTTGCCTTAGGGAGAAGCCCCTAATCCTTGCCAGAACTTACCTCATTTTCAGTATGGTGAGCTGATTTCCAGAAACAAAACCCCATCAGGAGGGAAAGAAGCCACAGGTAAAGGTTAGAGATGAACAGGCAATGTTTGGAGTAGGAAGGACAGGGAAGAAACAAAACTCAAGCAAGCAGAAGGGCAAAAAGGGTAGGAGAGAAAAGATGAGGGCTAGAGACAAAAGGAATAAAGGATCTCAGAGCAGGCACCAGCACAGCAAAGTGAAAAGTGGAAAGTAACATATTAGAAGGTTGAGTAGCCGGAAGAACTGAGATTACATGAGGTGAGGCTGGTGGAAGGGTGATAAGCAGAGAAGAAAACATGGTGAGTATGAGTCCAGAATCATAGTTAGGGAACGTAACAGAACATGATGGAGTTATTGGAAACTGAAAAAGTAGAGAAAGCAGATAGCAAACAGAAGATCACCACGAGGAGATGGCAGCTCAAACAAATAATTGTAGAGGCAAAATTACTGCAGCAGCTGAAGATGTCAGGAGGGGAAGGAAATGGGGAGAGAATACAGGGTGAAAAAGGAGAAAGGCTAAGAAATAAATGAAATGAGTGACATAGGCATTCCAGGGAGGACATAAAATATTTTCACCACAAAAGACATAATAGGCTAAACACTAGTCAGAGTATGACAGGCTCTTATGAGTATTCCATTGCATATTCCAAGTTTTTTTGACTCAAGTTTTAGCACTGCATTATGAGAAATATTTTAACCAAAAGATACTGTTGTAGATTACCTGATGACTTACATAAATATTAAAAATTAAATTATGAAGAGAACCGAATATGCAAGTAGGAATGCTACCATTTGTATCCAGGGCATTTGCCATTTTCCTCAATGCACTGCACAGCTTGCATCAAACTACTAATCTGAGATTTCACAGAATATTCCCCACTTGTGCCTTTGTCTTTATAGATCCAGATCAGTAAAAATTCAACAAATATTTGGTTTGCAAGAACAATGAAGATCCAAATTCGGCTAAGTAAGGGATTAGGGAGGGGGGATCCATTTTGAGGTCTGATTGAATTGCTGTTTACATTCAGCACATTAACCAGATATAATTGCCAAGTGTTCACTTCCCTTTCTGCTAGGCAGACACAGGAGAAATAACAAATAGATCTCTCTAGGAAGCAAATCATTCTCAGCGCATACTATTTTCTTTGACAGCTCACAAAATAATTCGGGAATGCAGGTATAATTAGACTTGCACACAATGCTCATGCGAAGGAAAACCTGCCAATCAACATGATGCTGCCTTCAAAAAAAAGCAGTAGAGATTCTGTCTGTGACAGCCAGAGATAGTGCAGCCTGAAGGTTTTTCAGAAGGCTATATAATCAAGCTTGTTTTTTGTTTGCAGTTTTCAAATGCATGTAGGTGTTTTGTAGCATCTGAACAAGACAACAAATCTCGACTGAAAATTATTATTATACTATTTCAACATCACAATAGAATGTGTACTAGGGAAGAGCTGGTTTGCAATTTGGAAAGGAAAGAAGAGGATGGAGCCGTAGCCCTCTGTTCCTCAAGTTACTTTGTAATCAACATCAAGCAATAAGCTGCCTACTGTGTGCCAGGCACAGCGTTAGGCAATGGTGATACAAATTAAATGAATGAAAGAATCTCTGCTTATAATGAGATTCTTCATAATGTAGCCCAGAACTATATCTGTATCAAATTGTATGTCCACACATCCAACTTTGAGGTTCCATTCAAACAGAATGCTTAACAGTAGAAGTTCTACACTATAGCAGAGAGAAATGTTATTCCAGCAAACATCAAAATAGCCCCCATGGCATATACTCACTATTTGGTTGAGTCAGATAACTGATATTCTCGTCTTCTATCATAACATTCTTGGATTCCAGGATCATTCCATAAACTCTTTATTGCATCTACATATGGGTTCTCAAAAGCAGACACCTTCTCCACATCAACTTCTCGAACTAACTGTGCATGTGCCTGTTTCCAAAAAAGAAAACAACTTCAATTCTCTTTTGGTCAACTAAAAAAAAATCATCTTTCATTTACGATGCTTATATTATAGATACTGTTCATATCTTCCTTCATAAAATGGATAATTTTTTTTTAATAGTGATCAACCAATTCCTTTATATAGCTCAATCTTTTTTTTTTTTGAAATGTTGGGTTTTGAAAGATAACCCAGTTCCCAGTTTTTCCCTGAGAGTAATCCTTGAGAATACCATGAACATGATTAACATCAATTGCACATCAAGTTATGATCAAACCTTCAACAAAATGCCAGCCTCTTGTCATCTGAGCATCACAAACTTGGTGCAGTCAATATTACCAAAGGGGTAGGGTAAAAAGGGAGAGAATGAGAAGCTTAGACTTTATTAGTTTTTTCTTATTAATATATTCCTACTTTTATCAACTAATTCAATCAACTATCTTCCTCATGCCCCACCACATTCTAACTGTAAAAGATAGGGAAAAAAACCCACAACTAGCTAAACCAGATGTTTAAGTCTAGTATTTTTAAAGGAATATTCCCAGCAATTTTTAGCTATATCTAGGGTCAGTATATATTGGAACAAATCTCCTACACATACAATATTCTGTAATAAACAATGATATTCAGAGAATTTATCTTGAAGTATTATAAGATCATCAATTCAATCCAACTTAGTTCAACTCAGTTTTCTCATCAATGAAATGGGGATAATAATAGCATCTACCTCACAGGGTTGTTGTGAGTATTAAATGAGGCAAACTGTGAAGTGCCTAGCACATAGTAAGCACTATATAAATATTAGCTCTTATTATTATCATTATTAATTCAGTAGAAGGAACATTTAAGAGATTATTCTTTGCAAGGATTTAATCTCTGTGCTGGGAACAGAAGATAAGAATGAAACATCCTCTTTCTTCAATGAGTTTAAATTCTATTAGGAAGATGCAATAAGACACATGGTTCAGTGGAAAAGTACTGAATTTGAAAATTGGCTCTCTGTGACTTGTTACTTGGGAAACCTTAGGGAAGTCTCCTCACTTCTCTTAGACACTGTTTCCTCATTTGTTAAATGAGTATAGTTGAACTAGATGACCTCCAAAGTCCTTTCCAACTCTAAATCTATGACCACATAAAAATAGGATGTAATAAACTGGAAGTAATCTGAAGAGGGAGGGAACATGAACATCCTGGATGGATGGGATTAAGGAAGCCTTCATGAGGAAGTCAAGGTTGAGATGAGGAAAGTGTGTATTCCAGGAATTAAGGGTGTGTGTTTTCATCCTTCATTGCTGAAAAAGACCATGCCATTAGGGAAATGATAACATGACTTGCACTTGACTTTGTTTTGAGTGAGGGAGAGTTGTGCAGGTCACCATTCTCTTCTCTCCTCCAGAGCCATCTGAATCCAGTGACCAGATATTCATCAGGATGACTGGAGATGACCCAGGATGAGGATAATAATAGCATCTACCTCACAGGGTTGTTGTGACTTGCCCAAGGTCACACAGCTAGTGAGTGTCTAGTGTCTGAGGTGAGATTTGAATTCAGGTCCTCCTGACTCCTGCACCCATGCTCTATCCAGCTGCCCCAGGAATAAAGGGATGGTTTATGCAAATGCACAGAAGTAAAGTTATGGCATCCCAAAGACAGGGAATAATTAGTGCATTTTAGATAGAATAGAATAGCGTATGAAGTGACTGAAATGTATTATAGATGGAAAGGTTGACCACAGATGGATCGTGGAGGACCTTACAGGTTAGCCTAAGGAACTCCTCCAGTTTAGTTTTAAGCTTTCATTACTTAACTAGATTTAAATGGCACTGACTTTGGGGACATCCTGTCTTTTGCCCTAGAATCAGTGAGATGAACAGTCAGTAAGCATTGATTAAGCACCTACTATGTGGCAGACACTAACTGAAGGACTGTAGATACAAAAAAGCCAAAATAATACCTGCCTCTTGAGGAGCTCATATCTGAATAGGGAAAACAACATAAAAAAAAAAAAACCAACCCATAAAACTGCCTACTTTGGGGCAAGGGGTGTCATGCTGGGAGGAAGAGGAGTAGGGAAAGATATTCTGCATTAAGTGGGATTTGGGTTAAGTCTTGAAGATTTTTAAGGAGAAGAATGACACTGTCAGACCTGTGTCTTAGGAAAATTGTTTTAATATATGCATAGAGCACAGAGTGGAGGGGAAGAGATTTTAAGCAGGAAGATCAATTAGGAAGCTGTTAAAATAGTCCCAACTGAGAGGTGATGAGGCCTGAAACTGGGTGGTGGTGGGTGTGAATGTACAGAGTGAAGCGTTTAATCGATAAACAAAGATTCAGTTATGTTCATGATACTATATTAAGGCAGAAAGTATTTAAATAGATACTTTTAGGAGGATTTTTGACAGGGCTGAAACAAAAATAGTTCTCAATTGCCTAGGGAGACAAAAAGCTAACCTGATCACTCTTGTTAATCAAGACTTTACATCAGACACATAAAAATATTAAAAATATACATACATACATATAACTACAATAACCCTAATAGCTTTAATATTTTGAAAAGAAAGTTTATACACTATAGAAATTCCTCTTTCTTTGAAACAAGTCAAACATTTGTTACATGTAGTGGCTAAATCCTATCATTTCTACCTCTCTAACATCTCTTAAATATTTTCTCTTCTTTCCTCTAACACTGCCACCACCGTGGTAGTGGCCTTCAACCACCTCTTACCTGCCCTACTGCAATAGCCTAATGTTGTCTCTCTATCTAAGCTTCCCCCTTTTATTTTACCCTCCATTTAGCTTCTAAACTAATCTTCCCAAAGCATAAATCTGACCATGTTATCAACCCCTTTTTAATAAACACCAGTGGTTCCCTATTGCCTCCAGGTTCAAATATAACATCCAATGTTTGAATTTTAAAGCCTCCCTTAACCTGGCCCCTTCCTACCTTTCCGGTCTTGTACCTTATGCCTTTCCATACACTCTATAATTCACTGACATCCTTTCAGTTCCTCACACATGGCACTTCAATTATCTACCTCCAAATATTTTCACTGCCTGTCCACCGTACCTGGAACACACTCCCTTCCTATCTCTGTCTCCTGGCTTCCCTGAATTCCTTCAAGAATCCACTCAAGTCCCACCTTCTACAAGAAGCCTTTCTCAGTCTTCAATCTTAGTGGCTTCCCTCTGATATCAAATTCAATTTATCTTTTCTATATCCTGGTTGTATGTTGTATTCACACTTAGATTGGGAGCCCTTTGAGAGTAGATGTGGGAAGTAAAAAGCTAGACTTGAAGAAGACCTGGGCGCTCTTCTCTCTCTCTCTCTCTCTCTCTCTCTCTCTCTCTCTCTCTCTCTCTCTCTCTCTCTCTCTCCCACCCCCATGAACTGTTGAACATTGCTAAAGAAAACTGGGGAACTATGTCAAGTTCTACAAATTCAAGGTCCTTAGTCTCCACTGGGGTCTCATTGGGGCACAGTAATTCTTACTTTCCCCTGATTAACATAGGTCAAGCATCCTGCAATGCCTGCTCCAGACCTCCACAAATACCTAAATCATTCCCAAATCCCTGTCAAGAGCACAAAACCTCACCTCCTACCTCTGAGAAAATTAAAGCCATCTCTTGGGAGTTCCATCATTTTATTTGCTTCATACCTCAAAGAAAGAGGTGGTCTGTCACCTTTCCAAAGTGAACGTTTTCACCTATGCTTTTGTTTCCATCCTAGTCTGTATTCTAGAAAGTGGCCCATTTCTCTCTCTCTCTTCCCCCATCTGACTTCACAAACGTTCCAAAATCTCACATCCTTAAAAGAATCTTCATTGGATCCTGATTTTCCTTCAAACTATCATCCTATACCCATCTTCCCTTTTACTGCCAAATTCCTAGGGTGGGGGGAGTAGATTACACTTGTTGTCTCCATTTGTTTCACCATCCACTTATTTCTCAGCCTCTTGCAATTTGCTTTCCTACATCATCCCTCAATGAAGTCATTTAATCAATGGTTACAGTCTTCTAATAGGACTTTCTTAGTCTTCTTCCTTTTACATATCTGTGCAGCTTATGACACTGTTGATCACCCTCCATTTCCTGGATATTCTCTTCTCCTGTCCCCTAAGTCGGGAGCTCTTTACCTTTTTGTTTTTTCTCTTTACACTCCCTTCCTTCGTGATTGCATTTGATCTCACAGATTTAAATTGTCAGTTCTATACTGATGATTTCCAGATCTTTATCTCTAGCATTAGCCCCTATCTTAAGTTTAAGATCTTTCAGTCACACATATTATCAGCCTAGGGGTCATCTAGAACTTCCCACTCTCCCATCCCAGTTTTCCTGGCAATTGCCAAATCTTGTCATTTCTACCTCCACGCCTTTTGCATCTGTCCCTTTCTCTTCACTCACAAAGTCACTACCCTAGTTTCAACACTCCTCACCTCAACTGTGGTAGAAATTCATTCTCCCAGAAGTCTCTCCCCATTCTAATCCGCAGCTGCCAAAGTGATTTTCTTAAAAGCACAAATCTGAACATCAGTAATCAATAAATTTTAGCAGCTTCCTATTAGTTCAAACATTAACTATAAACTGCTCTATTTAGCATTTAAAATCTTTTATAGCTTGGCTTCAACCTACTTTTTCAGCCTTATGACACATTACTCCCCTTTAAATACACTCCATTCTAAATTGGTCTCTTTTCTGTTCTCTTAGAATCTCTGACTTCCTTTAAGGATCGGCTAAAACAATAATTTTTTTAATATGAAGTTTTTCTGATTCTCCTAGCTGCTAGTGCAGCTAAATTACCTTATATCTAATTATCCCTTTAGCTAGACTGTAAGCTATTTGAAAGCAGAGACTTTCATATTTTTCTTTGTACACCAAGTGCCAAGCACAATGTACGGTGACTGGGACACATCAGGTGCTTAGTAAATACATTTAGAGTGGCTAATTGATTTACACATTGGGCAGGACTTGTCAATGGACCGGAGATGGGGAATGAAGTAAAAGGAAAAATCAAAGATGACGCCAATGTTAAAAACATATGAAATTACAACCAAATGGAAGAAATGGTCAGCAAGTTCTCCAAAGAAAGGCAAATTAAAGATTTAGTAAAGTTTGTCTTATCATATGTTCATCAACAACAAATATTTTAAGAAACCTTTGGCCCTAGAAGTGCTCAAAATGAACATAAGCTAAATGGCTAAATGAAGGTAATTAATTACAGCTTATGAAGTGATATTCATTGCAGAGCTTGAAGAAGTAAAGAAATTCCATGAAAACCTAGAAGTAGGAGCATTGAAGACCATCTAAGTCCAACCATCTCATTTTTCATTTTCCTTTTCATTAGGAAATAGAGGCTTAAGGAGGTACTACCTGAATGTAGTAAGTATCAGAAGAGAATCTGAACCCAGGTACAATGATCGAGGAACTTTAAACTGTACCACACAGGCAGAATCAGTCATACAAAGATAGGGAGCCCTCAAAAAATGACATTCTCAGGTCATCAAAAGAAACAATTCTGGCCACAAGAAAAAAATGGAATTATTTAAGAGATGATGTGGGATATATGGGGAATTTGTTAATTATCTTCAGTTTTTAAAAATACAGTATAGAAAGTGGAAACAATTGTAAGGAGATTAATACATGATATGACACACAGTCCTCCAAAAATAGTGTCATTAGTGCTAAAACTCAGATTAAATTGAGACTGATGAGGAAGGCTAAGGAAAACAAAGGTGCGTTTGTTTTTTAAAGTTATAGTGAGCATAAGAGGATAGGACATCTCCTTAGTTTGGATTTGATTATGATAATTGAAAACACAGCTACTCAATTCTAATCTTGCAAGTGTTTTCTCTGCAAAGAAATGATATTTGGACTGGAAAGGATAAAATAAAAATGGAAACTAGGGATTTGAAACCTAAAATAATCAGGGAGATAGTAAGAAAGAACTTAGTTCTTGAGATGTTCAAGTTCAGGTTCACCTGGCCCCCATTATAGCCTAACGATAAAACCCTCTAAATTGAATTATTTTGTTTTAATGAAAAGTAGCATAGCATGGTGGCTAGAGTTGACTTGAAAATCAGGAAGATCCCAATTCAAGTACTACCCATGTTCACATTGGCTGTGTGACC
Organism: Bettongia penicillata ogilbyi; assembly: GCA_023548195.1. NCBI lineage: Eukaryota > Metazoa > Chordata > Mammalia > Diprotodontia > Potoroidae > Bettongia > Bettongia penicillata. The sequence goes on along the minus strand of JAJHZJ010000666.1, from coordinate 423,381 downwards.
TACAGTTGTTACTTCTCAGTGTCCCAGGAAATTTTCTAAATCTATAAATTGCACATTTGTTCTAGATCTATACTGGTAAAGGGAACTTCCTACTCAGAATTCTCTATACCAATAAAACCATAGGACTAGGTCTCTCTCTCTCTCTCTCTCTCTCTCTCTCTCTCACACACACACACACACACACACACACACACACACACATTCAATGACTTCAATAGAAAGATGGGTATAAGCTAAAATTTTTCTCCTTCTGGTCCCCTGCCCTATGTTGGGAAAATGTCTCAAGATCAGGATACAGAATAGGCAAAGACCTGTAGGTTGCTCAGAAATCTCATGTTTAAGAGCCTAAGAAGGCAATGGATACAGTGAGCACCAAGCAATGTCATAAAAAAATGAATTTGACTCTTAGAAAATGACTAGTTACTGATGTAGAAGTTACTTCCAAATCAACACCCTTTATACAGTAAGCCCATGCATTTGTTAGGGAGAAAATAAATTCAAAATCAAATTAGAAGAGAACAAGGATAAGGAGCAGTGGTAGACAATTAAGATAACATGAACATAACTTATTTAAACAAGCTATTGACATAAAAATAGGAAACAGATAAAGGAACTGATATTGACACAAACTGTTTCCTACAGAAGTTTAATCAATGTAAAACAACTGTCATAAGGAGGAAGACAAAAGTTTCCTAGAAAATGCCTTGACTTGCAAACACTTGATCTTTTTGCCAAATGGGGAGAAGAAGGGGGAGCAAGGGGGAAACAACATCTGTTTAGAATAGAAATTCATTTGCAAAACCTTACAGAGGAGAATGACAGAAGATTATGAGCAGTAAATCTAAACTTATAAGAGAGGGAGAAGTGTTAGAGGGAAAAAACAAATTTGTAGAATGCTTGGATTGATGCCCAATTATGCCAAATCATCCCAAGAGCATTTAAAGTTGAAACTGAAAGACAACAAACACAAGAACAGTGAAAAACAGCTGTCAACATTTCTATAACAAACTATTTTCTTCATCAGTGGCAGCTGAACCATCACATTCAGATTCATAAGAGTTCCTGCTGTGCTGCCTGAAGATATAGAAAAGGCACTAAAGAAAAAGAAAAGAATAGCAGCTGGACCAGATCAAGTACATAGAGAAGAAATTCATCTTGGAGTCAACAGAATTTTAAAGGTATTGAAGAATTAGTCTCAAGACATCTGAAGAGGGGAAAAGAAACGCCAGCAATTAAGAAGAAAAATCACACATGGTATCACTACCAAAAAGACTACTGAAGGGACATCAATAACCATGGAAACATATGCCTATTTTCTCACCTCTACAAAATGTTTGTCAGAACAATTCATATATATATCAAGGGCATCATGAAAGAAAATCTGAAAAGGGAAAAGACAGGCTTTCCAAAAAGATTATTGTTTAGTAGAACATGTCTTCATAACCACATAACTGACTTAAAGTTGCAGAGAGCACAAGATTCCACTTTTACTGTTTGTCAACAATAAAAAAGCCTATGCAAAATCAAAGGTTCTCCCCCTAACAACACATCTCCCATGTGTACATTAAGGTCAGATAATGCAGAGACAACTCTGTACAACAAACTTCTGAAAATTAATAAGAAAGAAAAAAAGCTAGGTGTAGAACCAGGAAGACATACTCTCCAGAAATGTTTTCCACTTTCATGGAAGGTATCTAGCATAAAGTCCAAGTGAAAGAGTTGTTCCCCATAAATGGTGTGGTCCTCCAGATGTCTCTGTTTTCATCAAGCTCCAAAATATTTCAAAGTCTTTTAAGTGAGATTAATAACTATTTACAAGAATTTAAATGAACAAATCCATGTAGAAAAAAAGAGAATAATGTCTATTATCTATTACCCATGATAAGAATTTAAGAATGGAGAGTCCATCAAGTAGGTTCATTAGTACATAAATCTTGGACAGGCACTGCAAATGTTTAATGACAGGCACAAAACTAGAAGGAAAAGGGAAGCCTGTACTGTACTCGGAAAATTGTCCAGCACTTTTAAAGGTCTTAAAGGACCCTTAAACAGAAAATACAACTTTTAAGTGCTATTAAAAATGCTGGCTATTATTAACACTAATATTTTCCTGTGATTCTACATAGTTAAAAATGATGGAATATTATAATCTCTGAAGAATAAAAATTACAGAGCACACAAATGGCAATGGAGAGAGATGTATGGTGGACATAATTATTATGAATTACAACCTGTGTATAGGACAGGCATAAATATATCATTTAAGTAACATTTATGGAACTATTAAAGAAGACAGGCAAGTCATATGGGGAGAACGGGAGACAAATTGACAATCCATATACCAGACTGGTCTTACAATGTTAAGAGACCTAGAGATAGGCCCACAGCTATTTCACTGGCTTTAATCTGGAGAATTTATATGAGGACATAGGTGAGAGAGAGTTCTATGAGATGAGAGAAAACACAAATGGATTTCCATCCTTTTATTGGAGGGAGTACCTGTAATGATGAAATCACAGATCCACTCAAATATTATTATATAGGTATTGTCTTAAGTTTTGTAAAACATTTTCTTCATAGTAATCCCATGAGGCAGGTAACACAATCACTTTTACCCCCAAATTCACAGACTGGTAACTGAGACACAAAATTTAAATGTGTCGGTCTGATCAGTATAGGTAGTAAGATAGCCAGTGTGAACTTTGATGATGCTCTTTCTTCTTCTACTTTAGAACCCTAGAATTTTTTAGAGTTGATCCCCTTATTTAAAAGCACATATTGTTAGGGAGTAACACATGCCTATTAAGTCTTCCCCCTGAGAGAGTCTGAGGAGGGTTGTTCACTTGAGTTCTGGAGTTCTGAGCTGTAGTAGGGCTAAAACCAACGCAGTGCTCACACCAAACCTAGAACTAATATGGTGAACCCACGGGAGCAAGGAGTCACCAGCCTGCCTAAGGTAGGGCAAATGGAGAAGGTTAAAATTTCCATACTGGGCTCATGAGTGACCACTTTACTTTCAACCTGGATGAGATAGGAAAAACTAGTTTAAAAAAATAACAACATAAAACTGGAATTCATATTCTGGTAGTTCAGATTTAAAGTTTAAAAGATACATGTAAATCTAATACATTGCTAGATTGACCACGTGCAATACATGTGATTAAATGATACTACCCTTCTACTCTGATGTTATAGTTAGTGATACAGTATCTTTTTTTATAACATGAGATTTTTCTCTTGGTAGTCAAGAGGTTACAGAATTATCAATGATGACTTGTACTCAAGGAGTTACATAAAAGATTATCAAAAAGATACATGAGTTGGTACGGTAGATGGGGCAGTCATATAAAAAGAGTGTTATATAATAGTTTGAATACCCCAACAGTGAAGTCAAGAGACCTGGAGAAAGGTCCTCATATTGAATAGAATTCCTATGAAGGATTTTATATGAGACCACAAGATGGGTTGTGATGGACAAGTGTAATGGGGTCACAGACACATCAAAATGCTTGTCTGGAGATGGTTCTCTCCTCAAACATACACATTTAACTTATCAAAAGATCATGTGTAACTGAATAAAAGTAAATCATATTCTTGGTATGTTATAAAATCAGAATCATTGGAGTCATATTTATTTTGTAGATTCCATTTAAGACTTACCAGTTTTCGAAGTAATTGCCATACACTAAAAGCATCCAAATGAAAAATCTGTATATTTGTCTCTAGGTTGTCTGATGAAAGAAAATGGCCTTTAAAGGCTACTGTTATTCCAGAGTATCTTTTCCCACTTATTTAACCAAGGCATGGCAGATAATCCTGTATTACATTTTCTGTCATAAGACTGAATTAACTACTTCCTATTATCCCTAGGGAAAAGTGAATGATAGCACTCTTTGAACTGGGTAAAAGCCACACAGTGACGTGTGCTAGTGTGGGTAATGATTCTAAAATAAATTCCACATCCACTACTAGGCCAAATGTGTCATTTGAAAGGCATACACTTTCTGAATCTGGAGCATAGTTCCTTTCTGTCAGAGAAAACAGTTTTGACATACTACACACTTTTAAATCTTATTAAATGTATATACAATACCAGCGTGGCATAGGGCAATAAATCAAACCCAGTTTGGGATAGAAATGGTTCCTGCTGGAGACTGAGTTTATAACCACAACAATTTTAATAGTGTTTATGTAGCACTTTAAGGTTAGCAGAGTGCTTTAAAAAGATTATCTCATCTTGTCCTCATAACAGCCCTGTCAAGTAGATGTTATTTTTGTCCCCATTTTACAGAGATGGAAAAAAAGATTGAGGGAGGTTAAGTGACTTGCCCAGGGTCATACAGCTGCTAAGTATTTGAGGCTGGCTCAGACCTCAAGTCTTCTGGACTCCATGTTCGGCACTCTATTCATTGTGCCACCTACCTGCCTCATAATATAAACAGTTTATATAAATACAAATAATATAAATGGATATGGGAAAAACAATTTATTGGCTACAATGCTCTGGAGAGAAGTAGGAGGAACATGCTATTACTCTCATCTTCACTGTGAACATTAAAAGTATTTAGATAAAATTAATATTGTCACCAAATATCACAGTGATGGATTTGTCAGAAATGCTTTAGTTCAATTTAATTTGACAGGAGGGAGCTAGTGAGTGACTGAGCCAGCTTGGACCAGTTCATGAGAGCCCACTATTAAAATTTCAGTGTGAGCATTTGCACCTCAGAAATTGGCAACCACTACAAATCAATCATCTCTAAATCACATCATTCGTTGTTTTGTTGATTGCCTAGATTTAAGAAAGCGTTAACAATGCCGAATAACTGCCCCCTCCCCCGATTTGGTTAAACGTTTACAAGCACACTCTATAAACACTGTTTGAGATCAGCAGGAGGACAACAGAAAGCTCAGAGAATGAAGTCATCACTAGACTGGAGACCTGACTGCAGGCTAATAATAACAATAACTGATATTTATATAGTATTTTACACCCAATATCTCATTTGAATGTTAACTCGTTGAATCTTGCAGGTCACAGAAAAGAGTAAGTTTCATAATTGTGTGTGGCTTCTGAGGTTCAACTGAGTAACATTCCAATTCTAACTTTTCCTCATTTTTCTTCATCTTTGAAAAATGAAAATGGGACCAGGACTTCTTTGGTCCTTTCCAATGCTAAAATTCTATGAGTCAAAGTATTTATTATGATATAACTGAATCGCTTCCATTTGAACTGTCTTAGGAAGATTCTGAATATCACCTGTCAGAATAAGGTACCAGACACTGAAGTGCTTGCTCGAGCTGAACCGCCAAGTATTCAAACTATGCTTCAGAGAGTGCAACTCCAATGGGATGGCCACGTTGTTTGAATGTAAAATGTACGCTTGCCAAAAAGACTATTTTATGGAGAACTTGCATGGGGCAGGTGGTCACATGGTGGCCAGAAGAAATGATACAAGGACACTCTCAAGGTCTCTCTCAAGAACTTTGGATTTGCCTGTGCAACATTTGAGTTGCTCAATATGGCATGCCCACATCAAAAAGGGTGCTATGCTCTTTGAGCAAAGCAGAATTGAGACAGCACAAAGTAAGCAGGATGCACAAATTTGGGATATCCACCCCAAATATTCACACAGACTATCTGTGCCCAACCTGTGGTAGAGCATTCCGAGCTCATGTTAGTCTGATCAGTTGCACAATGAAATTTCACTCTATCCTGGTGATGTCAATTTGGTCCTCTTCGAAGACAAAGGACAATAACCAACCAACTATATGACTAACATTGCCCAAGCACTGGGGTGGGGGTGGGGTAGAAGACCCCACCATGCTGTCATCTCCCTTGCCCAAAATTGATTTCTAATTAAATCAACTCATGTAGAAGTCCTAGTATAAGAAGTTGATCATATTATAATATATACACTTATTACAAAAGAATAAAAGAAACAGTCCCTGTCTAGAAGATCTCCAGTCTCAGTAAGGAAATAAGATATACACACTAAGGAACTGGAAAAGCAAGGCAGTATGACTGAATGCTAGAATGAGTCATAGATTGGTAGTACTACAGGAGTTCTGAAGAAGAAAAATCCAAAGGGGGCTAGGTTAGTTGAGGATAGTTCCATGGAAAAGATGAGCCATCAGATCAGTCAGAAATGATGTGGAGATGTGTAAGATTTGACTTGGTGGAGAAGATGAGGAAGAGAATTCTAGGCAAGAGAAAAGCATAGCTCAGAGGCTCAAAAATAAGTAGAATAGGGTATGTTATGTTGGACTGATTTGTGTTGTTTTTGAGGACAAGTCACTTCCTTATTTTATGAGCCTTCGGTGACTCCCTGCTACGTCTAGGATAAAATACTAATTCCTCAGCTTGGCATTTAAAATTCTTCATAATCTGGCCCCTATCTGTCCAGGCTTATTGCATATAACTTCTCTTCAGGTAGTTTACATTCTAGTCAAACTACCCTACTTTGCAAATATGGCCCCTCCCTCAGTCTACCCTGCATCTGCTGCTCTGCCCGATTTCAACCCCACAGAACAAGATGTCCCTTCCGGGTTAAGCTCATTATCTCTAATCTCATTACCAGGCTGCTACCACTCCCCTCAGCCTCCCCACTACTTGGAATACTGAAGAGGGGAAAGTACCAAACACCTCCTTATGCCTTCCTTTAAAGAAGGTGGAAACTGGACTTTTGAGACTCAGTTTACTTTGCACCTGCTGGTCTTCCTGGTCTGAACTCCACTGAACAGGATGTCTCTGTACTGGGAAACTCCTGATGTCCTCCTTGTTTACTTTTGTGCATTGTCTTCTCCCGTTAGACTGTAAGTTCCTTGAGGCTAGGGGTTGTTTTTATTAATTGTATCCCCGGTGAGTTGCACAATATCTGGCACATAGTAAGTGCTTAAATTTTTATTGAACTGGATCAGATCTTGTACCATGCTATTACTCTCCATGCCCACAATGAACTTCTTCCTAACCTCTCCTCTGTCCTATCTTCTTTTAAAGCTGGGGATAGACTGTATAATACTTATCTGTTTAGCCATTGTAGTTACCCTTTCCTCACCCCCACTGGAATTCATGCTCCTTTTTCATTTTGTCTTTGTGTGCCTGGAATATAACACAGTGCCTTGCATTAGATGGATTGGGTTGAAATAAACTGGATGTTCATGATTTAGGTTGAATTTCAATATGGCAGCAACTGACCCCTTTTTCAATTATTAGCCCATAGGTTAGTGATTAAATCTACCCCAAGCTTACAAGAAAAATGATATGTGGAAAATTGTCATCACTACTGCCACCAAACAGGTCAGGTCAAAACCAAGTCATTTTCATCAGATAATCCAGTTCAGCTATAGTCTTGCTGCTAGGGATAATTCCATTTAACTATATAGTAACAGTGAATCTTTTTATAGCATATAAAAGTTTGCAAAGTGCTTTTACATGTGTTAACTAATTTGATTCTCAAACAAACCAGAGAGGTAAGTATTAAGATTTTCTCTAGTTTACAGATGAGAAAACTGAGGTGAAGAGAGATTATATGGCTTGCCCAGAGTCATAGAGTTGGTAAATATCTATGCCAAATTTGAACTCAGGTATTCCTGACTCCAAATCCCATGCCCTCTCTCCTGGGCCATGTACCTTTCTCACCTTAATTAATTATGATTAGCAATAATTTTCATGTAAATAAGAGCTCTCATATAATTCTTTCAAAATCTTTTAAAAGTATGACAAAAATATGTTTTTTTAAAAAAAGTCTTAAAAATTGCTTATATAGATTTCACTGATGTTCCTTTTTTTGATGAAAAATATTTTGAAAAAGTAAAAGGATATTTTCCCAAAAAGGTACATTAGAATACGAAGATAAATTAATCTCTACTATACATAGGATCATAGATTTAGAGCAAGAAGGGACCTCTGAGAGGCTATTTTCTATAGTTGAGAATTCCTTTTGTAGTTGAGAACCTTACACCCAGTGAGGTTTCGTGACTGGCCAAGAACACAAAAGTGGTGAGCATTAGATCTAGGATCTGTATCCAGGTCCTCTCACTCCAGAAGCAGTGCCTCACACACAGTAGGCATTATATAGAGGCACTCCATTCTCACTTGCTCATCTTCCTGTCTTCCTTTAAGTCCTGACTAAAAAATCCCATTATCTCCAGTAAGACTTCCTTAACCCCTCTTTTCCAGTGACTAATTTCCTGATTATCTTGTATATAGCTGGCTTTGTATATCATGTTGTATTCTGCATTAGATTATAAATAGCTTGAGGGCAGGGACTGCCCTTTACCTCTTTTCTGTATCCCGAACACGTTTGGTGCCTGGTGTAAAGTAGGCGCTTAAATGTTCACATACATGATTATTAAATTCTTATTCCCTTCCCTTTCCTCTTTTCACTGTACTGCAATTCTTCCCATAGTCAAATATGAAATGGTAATGACAATAAGAAATTATATGTAATTATACTGAATTAAATAATTAGTGAAAAAAGTGTTAATTCTAAAAAATTATATGAATCTATCACATCTAGGAAAAGGGAGCTACCTTACTGGCACTTCCTTATACCAACTAAATCAGAGGTCTAGTCTAAAAATCAAATTACACCTACATCCATAATTAAAGAAAAATAGCTCATTGTCAGAATGCAAAAAGCAAACCTTTACCAAGCGGTTTTTTTACTCATTTTAGTTTAAAGATGATAGCATAAGAAAAAGTAAAACACATGTGTATTTCTATTAAGTGTAAACACATTTTAAAAACCTAATCTGACCCTTCCATTTTAAATGACAGTGGAATTTGGTCTCAATGATTAAATCTGGAGTACTGGCTTTAAGAATGCTTTGGAAGCAGGTGGCTGCCTTGGAGGGCACACAGTGGGCAAAAGCAAATAATCACTGAAGACATTAGGAAATTATAAATGGGATAACATCATGTAAACACACTTTTGTCCTTGTGAAATGCAGTTACATCTTAGATGGCTGGAAGTTTTCCACAGCCTCTTCAGGAAAAGAAATAAAGAACACATATAATTGCTACCTATTAGATACTAACAGAATTGGGGGGGTGGGGTGGGATAGGGAGGGCAAGGTTCCAAGTAAATGCTCTTATGTAGTTATCTATATAGAGGGATAGCTACATATATCACAAAGATGAAGGTTTTGTTCTCATTGTGAGTTTCTGAAAAATTCATGTTTTCTTCTTTTTAAAAAATTTCTTAATTTTTTTTAGGTTTCTACATCACCTCTATTCCCCTAATCAGCAAGTCATGATTTTCTAGCAAAAGAATAAAAAAAGGAGGGACAAAAAACCACATAAGCAAAACTGGGCAACATATTCCTGATATATTTTCTTTTAACAAAACAGATGAACTTTAAGGCAAAATATATTCCTTGAAAACAATTCAGCAAAATAAAACAGTGACTGAAAGTGATTGTACATGCATCCAGACCCATTTATTTTTCATTTGTTAAAAGAAAGAATACTTGTGTGCTTTAACTTTAATAATACAATACCAAAGCCTACCCTATTTCACCAGGCACAATATTTGTTGTTCCTTAATCTTGTTTTCATTTCCATACTGTAGTCAATGTGTATGTATTTTTATTATGGCTTTGCTTTCTTCACTTCACATCATACAAATCTTCCCATATTTCTCTGAATTATTCATAGAAGTCATTCTTTATTGTATAAGAATAGTCTATTGCTTTCATATGCCACAGTTTATTTAGCTGTTCCCAAAATATTGGGTACATAACTGGTTTCCAATTTTTTTTGTCACTACGAATAATCCCCCTATGAATATTTTTGTATACATAGGTCTTATCTTCTGTTGTATGCCCTCTTAACACCTAATTGTGGGATCAATTGTGAAAGGACAGGAATGTATTTGAACTTTTGTTGTATAATTCATATTGCTTTACAATACAGTAGGACCAATTGAACACTTCCACCAGCAGTGAATTACCATACTTATTTTCCCACAGCCTCATCAACCCTGATCCTTTTCATCTTATACTCCAAAAATCCAGTGTCCTACTCCTAGGATCCTCTCCTCTGACTTTCTTCTTTTGAAAGCTGCCAGTCAGTTCAGATTCTTTGACCACTTACACATTGGGGAATTGGCTTTTAAATCTTTTAAACATGAAGATTTTAGATGTCATGCTTTTATCAGAGATGCTTCATAAAAACATCTTCCCACTATGTAACTCATGGAAAGAGCTAGAAAGGGCTTTTGTTTATTGGAAGAAGTGAGAATGAAGTGGGATAGTTTTGTCACAGAGTAGACACCACGCAAATGATGGGAGAGCTCAACACAAGTCTCTGAGATCTCAGTCTCTTTCTGGACTGTGAGAGGTGTGACTTAGAGTTCTGAGGCATACCCAGGTGAGTCCTAGACTTTGGAGGCATGATTAGAGACAAAAAGTCACTCTCTGGCTGAAGCCTCTGACTTAACACTTGGAGTACATTTGTCCTAAGCAGCTTGGCTAAACAGCGTTGACATTTTCCTTCACCTTACCCTAGTTTTTGTGGCAGGCAGAGTTCTGCTACAAGACAAGTTGACAGTCCATAGCTTGTGCAGATGAGGCAGAGATTAATGGCTTGAGGCTGGTACTGGCATCCTCTTTATTGGAAAGTGACAGTGAGTGTAGAGGACACAGTTTTGAGTAGGGGAGTTACAATGAATATTTTAGTGTCTTCTAATGGGATACTTCTGGGTACACATATAGCCAGGGGTGACCATGTTGAGCTTTAAGCAAAATTATAACTGCCAAATCTTGTTTACCTTTCATCCTGAGTTGGCCATCTAGCCCAAGTTACACACAAAGGAATCTCTGCTTTAATATACCCAACAAATAGTAATTCAGTTTCTGCACGAAGACCTCCAAGATTGGAATTCCATCTGATCTCCAAGCAAGCCACTAAATTTTTTGAAGTTTTCTCCCATTTGCCTCTTTTCAACTTCTAGCCATTGTTCCTGATTTTTCCCTCTGGGAATCAAACAGAACAAGCGTAATCTGTTCTCCCCATAAAACAACCCTTTATATATTTGAATACAACTACCATGCTCTCCTCAAGTCTTCTTTCCCCAGGCTCGACATACTCAATTCCTTCAGCCATTTTTCATAAGTCATGAACTTGAAGCCTTTTACCATATTAGCTGCCCTGCTTTGGATGTTCTCCAGCTTATCAATGTCTTTCTTAGACTGTGTTGGTCAGAACTGAATATAGTACTCCAGGTAAAATCTGACAAGGGCAGATTACATTATCACCTCTCTATTCCCGGAAGCCACGCTCCTCCTAATATAACCCCCAATCACATGAGTGTTTTTGGCCAGCACATTCCACTGCTGACTATAATGAGCATGCACTCCACTAAAACCCCTAAATTCTTGTCAGAATAGCTGCTGTCTATCCATGTCTCCCCCATTTTGTATTTTGTATCCATGGCCAAGGCTTTCCATTTATCTTTACTGAATTGCATCTTCTTAGATTTCGCCTGTTTCTCTGTGTCAGCCAGCTATTCCTTTATGTCATTTATTATAAACTGAGGCTTCTTACAGACGATCTAGTTTCACTCCTGGTTGTCTTATTATTGTTCAGTCTTTATTGTCTTCTTCTGGAGTTCTTAGTGATTTCCTTTTGCCCTCAAAATATCTTTGGATTTGGAAATTTTTTTCCTTTTTCTGCTTATTTCTATCTGTAGTCATTTATTTCCCCTTTCTTTAAGATCATTTCCCATAACGTTTCTTTCCTTTCTTCTTCCTTTGCTGTTGTTTTGCTTTATTTGGCACTTTTGTAGCTATTTTGAGGTGATGAAGAGGAACTGAGCTTAGTCATGACTTCTCAGTGTCATCTGGCTGGACCTTTCATGAGTTATCTTTAATCTCTGTTCTGATTCAACTTTATCCCTCCTTTTTAGCACATACATATACATAATACATCATGTATATATATATAATATATATGTATATACTTACACATGAACATATATTTTATATGTACCTATATATTGTAACGTATATATGTGTATAATTACATATTGTAAACATGTGTGTATGTCTCTTAGTTGAAATGTTCTGGATGTTAAATAATGTTCATGATTAATAGTATGGGGAACCTTTTCTCTATCAAAAGCCACTGACCTTCAAAATTATTTAAAGTTACATGAGTAAAAATTAATTTATCTGTATATGTGTGCTTAGAGAGAGAAAAATGAAACAATAACATATTTTTAAAGCACATACTATGTAGCAAGCAATGTGCTAAGGACTAAAGATACAAAGAAATATTTCAACCAACTATTTTTTACAGTTAAGAACAGGGAATTTAATGTTAGTTCATAAGTATGACAAAATAAAAAATACTTCAGTTCCACATTGTAATCAGTTAGAAAGGAGACCAAGTATAGGAGAAGTATGCCTAGATGAGAGAAAATGGGATGGGCAGTGGCCTTGAACCATATTATATTTAGCTAATAAAAAAGTATGTGCATCTACTGTGTGCAAAGCACTATGCTAGATGCTGTCAGAGATGAATATGACATCATTCTTTCTGCTGAGATGCTCATGGTCTATTAGAGAAGAAAAGGTAAGAAGCACACTAACAAATGTGACCCAAGGTAGGATGGAAAAGAACAAGAAGAGGTTTTAGAAAATGCTATGGGAATTCAGAGCAAGAAATAGTCAGAATAAGGTCTCCTGGTTCAGAGGAAAGAGTGCTAAATTTAGAATGCTAGGAGAACTTGGGTTCAAGTCCTGAGTCAACTGCCAATGCCTGCAAGACCTTGGACAACTCATTTAATCTCTTTAAGCTTCAGATATGTAAAAAGAGGGGGCTTAGACCAGACTTTGAGAGTCTCTTCCTATTTTGAGTCTATATTTCTATAATTGAAGGAAGTAAGCCCAGTCTGGAAAAGAGGAAATGTAGAGAGGCAATGTCTTCAAACAATGGGTGTCTTCAACAATTTCAAAAGATGTCATATGGAAGAGGGATTAGGTTTATTCCATATTGCTTCAGTGGGCTAGGATTAAAAGTTACAAAAAAGTCAAGATTTGGCTCCATCAAAAAATATCAAAAGAGACTTTCCATAGGAGATGACACTTGATTTGAACCTTAAAGGAAGCTAAGGATTCTGAGAAGCAGGGGTGAGAAAGGCATCTTTGACAAGCACTTGGGATGACCTGGGAAAACATAGGGAGACAGGAGTTGAAATCTTAAGGCTGTTTTTTATTTTTTTAAGAATTCAGTAATGTGAAAATATTACTACATGCCCCCAGACTACAGATGACTTTAAGTGCCAACTGAGGGCTGTTTTTTTTTTTCTTCAAGTTAATAGGGAGCCACTCAAGTTTTATGAGCAGGGGAATACCCAGTTAGTTAGATATCTTAAGGTAAATCAACTTACTTAAGTAAAACTATATTCACAGTTGTATAGAGGACAGAGAGGGGAAAGACAAAAAGTAGGGAAAGCAATTACCAAAACAGTTGTCCAGGTATGAAAAACTGATGTAGGGTTGTGCCAATATAAGTGGAGAAAAAAGGGGCTAAGAAATATACTATGGAGGCCGAACTGATAAGGCTGCATTAAAGCAATGGGAAGGTTCCATAAATCTGAGGGAGTGGTTTTGGCTCACTTAGGCTGCGGAAATCATCTATTAATCCTGCCATTTGAATTCCTACTTAGATCTCTACCAAATTTAGAGAATCCTTTCTGTCTTGAAAATAGTTTTTCTGCTTTCGCTATCAAATTTTAAAATTAAATGCCTGAAATACATATTTATTTTCCCATAGAATTTTAAATCCTCCAATTTCCCACTACCATGAAAGTGTCATTTCCATGCAAAAGCTTGTTTTCTAAGGAATTAGTTTAAGTTCATTCCTTAGAAATTGAAAATAATTATTTGAATCCAGATTCAATTTCCTTATTTTACATCTTAAACATACGTATTTTTTTTGGTTTAGTTGTGTCCCCATGGGAATCTTCTTCCTGCCTCAATACACATAAAGAAATTAAAAAATCACATTGAAGCTAAATGTGCATACCTATAGCTTATACCCTTGGTTCTCATCTGCCCTTAGAAGCTCCACAGAATGTTAAATTTCTCTTCCACATGGTAGGAATAGGAAAGGACTGAAACAGTGATTTCATTGCTATGAAGAACTCCAGTGAGGAAACTCCACCATCTACTAGTGCAGGTGACAGCTTCTCTGCAATTTGCAGCCTGTTGTCTCTTACATCCTGAGAGGTTACATTAGCTGCCCAGGGTCCAGATGGGGGTTGGTAAATGATTAACAATTAGCTCTCCAAAATACTTTTGCTTAATCTATGTTATTAATATTTTCTTCCTTACTTTAAGTTTACTGACAATGAACAAATCAAGCCCTGATTTGTAGCATTTGCCTATTTCCAAGGTGTAAGAGCTCACACTGAAAATGTAATGATCTGTTGAGTTAAAGCTGACTCCACCAGCCCTGTCAGAAGATCACACAACCAGAATGTGTCTCAGACAGAACTTGAATCCAGATCTTCAATTAGAGGCTTTCAATCTACTGCATCAAGATGCTTCTTTCCTGATGATAGTCAATCAAATGTTTAGGCAATGATTGTGCACCCCTTCTTAGACTTATTTTTCTAATGTGAGAAAAATATTCTCACTTTAAAATGGAGTTCTATTTTTGGAAACAATATTGAGAAGTCAGGAGGGTTTGGGGAGAAAATATTGGGTCAGTCTAGAACAAATGGATGTTTTTCACTCAGCAGACAAATTCCTGAATTATATCAGAATAGAAATGGCCCAGTGAAAATAGGTATTACTCTTAAGATGGTTTGTAAAATTTTGCTCAAAAATGAGAATCATAGATTATATCCTTGTATGGCTTTATCCCACATGAAGAATTTATTGCTTCCACCATAATCCATTCAAAAAGACTCGGAAAATAAAAGAACTTCCCCAGGCCTCAGTTTACTCATCTGTAAAACAGGGATAATAATGTTTGTAATGCTGTGGTTCTGTGAGCATTACTATCCTGACAAAAGTTTGCTGCTTTTGATTTGGGAGAAACAGATAAATCTAGTCTATGAATATAGCAATCTACTGTTTGATAAGCCCAAGGATCTCAGCTTCTGGGATAAGAACTCACTGTTTAACAAAAATTGCTGGGAAAACTGGATAACACTGTAGTGGAAACTGAGCATAGACCAATGCCTGACACAGTATGCAAGAATAAAGTCCAAATGGATACGTGATCTAGGTATAAAGACTGATACTATAAACAAATTAGGGAAGTGAGCAATAGTGTGTTTGTCAGATCTGTGGAGAATGAAGAAATTTTTGACTAAACAAGAGATAGAGAACATTGTGAAGTGCAAAATGGCTAATTTTGATTACATTAAATTGAAGTTTTTGCCCAAACAAATCCAATGTAACCAAGATTAGGAGGGAAGCAGAAAACTGGGAAAGAACTTTTGCAACTAATGTCTGTGATAAAGTCCTCATTTCTAAAATATACATAGAGAACTGAGCCAAATATACAAGAATACAAGTCATTCCTCAATTGATAAATAGTCAAAGGATATGAACAGGGAGTTTTCAGAGGAAGAAATTAAAGTTATCTATCATCATATGAAAAAATGCTCTAAATCACTATTGATTAGAGAGATGCAAATCAAAACAGCTCTGAGGTACTACATCACATCTCTCACATTGGTTAACATGACAAAACAGAATGATGATAAATGTTGGAGAAGATGTGGGAGAATTGGGACACTAATTCACTGTTGGTGGAGCTGTGAGCTGATCCAACCATTCTGGAGAGCCAAAGGGCTACCAAAATGTGCATACTCTTCGACTCACCAATATTCCTTCTAGAACCATATCCCAGAGATCGTAAAAATGAGAAAGAGTCCTAGATGTATAAAAATAGTTATAGCAGCTCTCTTTGTGGTGGCCAAAACCAGAAATCGAGAAATTGCCCATCAATTGAGGAATGACTGAACAAGTGGTAGTATATGAATGTAATGAAATACTATTATGCTATAAGAAACGATGAACAGGAAGACTTTAGAGAGGCCTGGAAGGACCTATATGAACTGATGCTGCATGAAATGAGCAGAATCAGGAGAACTTTGTACACAGCAACAATCACAGTATGTGAGGAATTTTTCTGATAGACTTAGCCCTTCACAGCAATGCAAGGACCTAAAAAATTCCCAATGGACTCTTGAGGCAAAATCCCTTCCAAATCCAGAGAAAGAACTATGGAATAGGATCGCAGAATGAAGCAGACAATTTTCTCTTGGGTTATATTTTGTTTTATTTTCATGATTTTTCCCAGTCATTTTAATTCTATGCAACATGACTGAAGTGAAAATGTATTTAATAAGAATATATGTGTAGAACCTATATAAAATTGTATGCCATCTCCAGGAGAGAGGGGGATGGAGAGGAGAAGGTGAGGGGGGGCGGGAATCTAAGATATATGGAAGTGATTGTAGAAAAACTGAAAACAAATAAATTAATTAATTAAAGAAAGAAACAGATAAATCTGTTCAAGATAACACAGGTAATAAGTAGCAGAGTCAGGATTTAAATGCATGTTCCCAGATTCCAAATCATGTACTCTTTTCACTATGTCCTTCATTTTCTCTGTATTAGGTATATGGGTATGTTGGCAGGATTGTGGGAGAATAAAGTAAACCCCTGCACACCAAGGAGAGCTTTAAAAACCAATAAACAGCAAAACTGTAATTTGTCATGGATTTTACCCAATTTCCAAGAGGAATCAAGTTTAAATGTCAATTGCCATTTACATAGTGCTGGAAGATGGGTGATATTTTCATCTCTATTTTATTGATGCTCAGAGAGGTCCAACTGACTTGACCATGGTCACATAGCTATTGAATAAGTGGCAGGATTTGAATTCAAATCTCTCCTGATGCAAACTTTCATGCTCTTTCCAAAACAACAAGAAGTGATGCTGGAAATAACTGTTAAAAGTTATTTAGACCAAGGTTGGCAACTTTGTATTTTTAAAGCTTTTGCCATTCTTTGTGCATCATTTTTGTGTGCCTCTGTATAAAATTCAGATGACAGTCATCTCCCTACCTGAGGGTAATTTCTCATCCCCCTTATCATCAATATATCTCCAATGAACATTTGATCTAACATTTTTTTGCAGATATTTTTTTCCACATTAGGCTTATTACCTTCTGGCCTGCATCTGTGGGTAATCTAAACTCTGGGTGCCTGGGAGACATGAGCTACTGCTATTGGAAATTAAAATATGAATATTTGTGCACAGAAGGAAGAAAGGGCTGCTCCTAAAGCCTTGAAAATGGCCTCATACTGTCCAGAATATGGTATACAGTCATTACTATAATAAGGGGTTATCATGTTAACATTTACTTAGACATACAAATGGAATTGCATTTGCCATGCAGTTACCAAATTTCCATGTCATTTTATAAGGCATAAACTTCCCTTCCCCCAGTAAATTTTAACAAAACAAAATGAAAGGGTAAGATTTAGAATTGTTGCTCAAGAAGAAATAACTCCTTTTTAAATGATTTCTGGGCTGTTATTCTCTGAATTATTTTGCTAGCAAGGGGAAAAATGTAACATTCCTTTTATCACTTGTCCTTAAGCTATATACCTATTTGAAAGGTTTTCATGTAATCTCTAAATATAGCTACCACTTCCTTTGTCAGCTGAGTTATCCTCCATCTGTCTGATAACACTCTGATCTTCACCCTAACCAACCTAGAGAAACTGCTTTGCAAGAAGTAGATAACCTTTTACTAACCTCTCCTATGCCTGTTCAATGCCCTCCAGCACTTGCAGAAGTATACTTGACAGCATAAGATTACCACTTCCTTTCTCTTTCTAGTTTTTGTAGACATTGCTTGGATATAACTTAAATTATCTTAGAACTCTTTGTACTTGGTGTCTTTGAAAATCAACCTCTTTAGTCCAGGGGCTTACAGCGCTATATTAGCTAGAATTCTCTTGCTTGAAACAAGAGAAAATGAGTCTCTTTTGACCTCAGGATCAAAAGTGGAGGACTGAGAAATATGATAGGGAAAAGAGAAGTGAAATAAAACAACATTTACACAAAAGAAGAAAAAAATCCAAGATCACATGGGGGAAAAAACAAGTGCCTGAATACATGTTTCTCTTTTGATTTTAGAATCCTTTTGACAAATATAAAGAGGATACAATAGTATAAGCATTAAAGTGATAGAAAACCAAACTTTGTGAGGAAGGAAAAATTTAAACAATGAAGTCTACCTCGGAGCTGCTAAAAAAAAGCAGACATGGAATTTTATTTAAAAACTCTTCTTTTGTTCAATTAGAAAAATTAATAAGTAATATTTCTCCTGACTAAAAGCCCTTTTCTAGAGGCTCCCCATTCCCACCCCAAAAGGTAGGTCAAGAACAAAAAGCCTTTCTTAAGTTATTTAATTAAGGGTGGAAGCTCAACTGTATAAACAAAGACTAGCCTAGTCTGGTTAAGAATATTGCTTTCCTACTTCCTAAACGATTGGACAGTGCCTTCTTGTACCAATTCCTGAGGCTATGGCTGGAGAAGGACATGGCAAACCACTCTAGACTCTTTGCCAAGAAAACCCCAAATGGGGTCATGAGGGAACACAAGGGAAATGACTGAACAACATGAAGCTATGGCACTATGACCCACCCTTCTCTATTCAGAAAGGATTGCTAATATCATGGGATAGAGTCTCTTTTCCATCCTAGGAGAGTTCAAAAGTTAACCCCAAACTATATTTCAACATATAACCTTTCCCTTGATCAAAATGTAACCTCAAATCATCTGCAGGGAGCTATGTGTTGAGGGTATGTATGGGTGGACTATTCTAGCTTCTCTCTCTAACCTAGAAATGGCTTGGATTTAGAGTCAAATTAGATTGTTTCTGACAGACTTGTATCTAAAATGCAAAATATTAACATTTTTCTTTGACACAAGAAATAGACCAACCTAGGTCAGCCACAAGGAGAACTAGGATAGATGGATAATTTTAAGCCAAGAAATCATATCTGATAACATTTTGATTTTCACTCCAACCAGGCTACAGAAACTGTCTCTCAGTAGGAAGATAACTTTTCATTAGCCTCCTTTATTTAGGAGGTCACTGATAGTGAACTGCTCCACCTAGATAGATTGTCTCAGCGAGGAAAAGATTAAAAGTGATATACTTTTCAGAATTTAAGGGCTCAGCTCAAGTACTAGTTATTCTTTGAAACCACTGTCAACATTCTGGTTCACAATGCTCTTCCTCTTATATGGTCTCTTATAGCCCCTTACCAATCATGACTCAGTCATATATTGTCTTGCATTTGTCTCTAGTTCTCTCCACCCCACCACCACCAACCAAGATAATGATACAATGGAGCTTGAACCATGTGGTCAACTCACGTATGCCTGAACTGCCCAAGTAATTTCCGGGTCATGTGTGACTCAGCACCAAAGGACTTGGTGTTTTGATATGAGATAACAAGCCCTAGGTGGTTTCTTGGTTTTCCATTCTGCTCAATCCCTAACCTATGGCAGTGGCAGTGAGGTAGGGTTCTATATCAGCTTAAAAAATGGACAGCTTTTGGCTTGTTCTCTTTCTTTAACTCCTCTGTATGAGAATATGCTTTCTCTCAAAAGAATTCCCCTTAGGGCATATCCTCTCCCCTACCCTTATAGTATGAGGCATACAAGGACATGGTTACATCTACTTTATGTTTCCTTCTCTGAGCATAAGTGACTTAAGAATGATCATGAGATAGATATGACGATAAATGTTTGTAGACACAGAAGAAAAACAAAATACGTAAGAGGAGATAGAGCAATTTTATTACTACCGTGTTAAACATGTCTTTAAAAACTGTATATAGCAAAAAGTTCACATATTCTTATACAATCTGCCTTATTGTCAGAAAATTTTGTTGACAAGTTCACAGTTTAAAAGTACTTCAAGAAAAAGTAAATAAAATAATATTCTGCAAAATAAATTGCTTGGTGACTAACTTGAGAAAACTGGAATTTCGGGACTAGTCTATTTGTGATTTGATTTAATGAAAAAGTTTTGTTCCCCCATGACCTAAATGGTATTATTTAGATAACAGAGTGTCAAGGAGAAACAGTAAATGACTATATAGAAGTCTTCTTAAGTCTCAGTTTCCCTGGGACAATACCATCATTATCATCATTATCACTTCTTCCTTAAATTTTTATTTTTTTTCAGCCAATATGCAATTGTCTTTTGTATTCATCACTTATTTTTGTTTCAAGGAAATAAATAGCTGTCCTATATTTAATCTACACTGAGTACCTCCCTGCTTCTCCCTTTTGGGGAGACCACTGACATGTACCAAAACTTAAGCTTTAAGTAACTTTCCCAGAGTTCTACTGGGGGGGGTTAAAGTGGGGGGTGTAAACATGCCAAAAAGTTTAAGAAAAGGAGTCTGGCCCTCTTGAGGTGGGAGGCAATCGGTCTTCCCAAGAACCAGAGATGTTCTACATGCATATGCCCAAAGCTAAAATGGTCCCTTACTGGTGAGGAAATAGGCAAAATTCCCACATTCCCTGAGTCTGGCAACAGTTCCTGTTGTTAATGTAATATCTTTATAGAGCAGCACAGAACTTAAAAGGTCATCTAGTACACATGTACACACACACACACACACACACACACACACACACTAACCAGAAAGGTTAAGTGGCTTGTCCAGCCAACATATTATCAATTAAGTTTCAATTCCAGCGTTCTTTTGTTGGCACTGTGCTGTTTTTCGCATATGTATGTCTTTCCTTTCCAATTAAATTACAGACTACTTCACGTCAGAAACTATCTAATCCTTGCTCTTTTTTGTTAACCTATAGTGCTAGCACTTACACAGATAAACGTTTTCTCAGCTTATCAATGTCCTTCCTACAGTGTGACACCCACAACTAAATACAAAGTTCCAGATGTAATCTGACAAGAGCAGAGAATAGAAAGATTGCCTTTCTTTCTTAATGCAGCCCTAAGTTCACATTAACTTTTGATTCATGTATATACATCGTTTATATGTGTACATGTTGCATTCTCCCAGCAGAAGGTAAGCTTCTTGAGGAAAAAGGCTATTTTTTGTCTTTGTATCCACAGCACAATGGTTTGGACAGTGTAGCCAACTAATAAAAGTTTGTTGAATTGGATTCAGTTTAAGTCTACTTTCAGACAGTGATACATCTAGAGTTTAAAACTTGGTCAGTAATGTCATCTTGATACACTAAAGATAATAAAAATTATTAACTTTTTTTTCTGTGTAACTATAGATATACAAGCATTTATAGCTATGAGACCAGAGTCAGAAATATATCAATTTTCTCTTAGGATCTACTCACCTGATGGTGCATTTTAGAAGCTCATCCATTAAATGCCAGTACTTGGCATAGAAATTTATATTCCCGCCAACCCACTCAACACATGATGCCTTTCCTCTCTTCTGCCCTCACCCCTAACCCTTCGGAGCATAAAAAGCTCTGAGTTAACTGAGAGAGGTCATCATATCCTGGGATTCATTACAGTTGCACAGTTCAGTCTACTATAAGAACTCAAGATCATGCCATCCAAGCCCAAACAGTATCTGTATTCCTTGACCTATCTGAATGGGTCTGTGACTAATTTGCATTTTCCATGGAAGAAAAAGGAATAAATGTTTACATAGTATCCACTCTGTGCCAAGAACTATGTTTAGTGCTTTACAAATATTATCTCATTTGGTCTTCACAAAATCCGCAAAATAGGTGTTATTATTAATTATCTCCACTTCACAGCAGAGGAAACTGAGGTAAAGACTGGTTAAGTGAATTGCCCAGGGCTACACAACTAGTAACTGTCTGAAGCCTGATGTGAACTCAGGTCCTATTGACTCTAGGCACAGGACTCTGTCCACTGGGCTTCCTTACTGCCTCTGGAGTCATTTAAATACAGATTCATATCCTACCTTTGAACCTCACTACCTGCGTGACACGTGGCAAATCATTTAACCTCTCTGTGCCTCAGTTTTCTCAACTGTAAAATAATAGATTGTTTATGAGGTCCCTTCTTGTTCTGAATGAGGGGCTTTTAACCTAGGGTCCATGAGCTTATAAATATATATATGTATATATAGTGTTATTATTTATTTTAATCAATATTCATTTCTACAAGATAATGTTTTAATATATATATGTATATATATATGTATGTATCCATATATCTCTATAGATATGTAGAGATATATAGATGACTGTCCAGTTCAGTAGATTTTAAGTCCAACTCTTCATGACCCCAACTGGGGCTTTCTCAGCAAAGATCCTGGAGTGATTTGCTATTTCCTTCTCATTCTACAGATGAGGAATTAGGCAGAGTGTGAACACACCTGGTGAGTGTCTAAGGTCAAATCTGACCACAGGAAGATGAGTCTTTCTGACTTCAGGCCCAGTGCTCTATTCACTGTACCACCTTTTGATGACTATATTCTAATATAACTGTCTTCTTTGATAATCCTGTGTATTTTATTTTATGCATTTAAAGACACGATTCTGACAAGGGGTCAATAGGCTTCACCAGACTGCCCATGACACAGGCAAGGCAGAAGAACCCTGCATTTAGATCAAAGATCTTACCATCCTGGGACACAGATTTTCCTGTTGCGGGAGCTGGATGTTGAGTCTCTGTATCTTAGGTTCTGCTGTCTAACAGTACTGACTGACCCCCACTCTGAGAGGTGTGCTCTAATAATCGGAGAGGGACAGGTGGAGAAAAGTTGTATCATTTACAACTCTACTACAGTAATAGTGAACATTTATCATTGTTTTAAGGCTTAGTAACTGCTTTACACATATCATTTCACTTAAGTTTCACCACAAGCTTATAAAGAAGGTGCTCTTATAATGTCAATTTTACAAATCATGACACTGAGGCTGATGGAGATGCACTGATCTGCATGGAGTGCGTGATGTCTGAGGAAGGACCACAAATCAGGATTTCTGGACTCTTAGTCCATCACTCCTTCTGCCTTTCCATAGGTAACCATCACTGCTTTAGTCAACATTGGAAGAAAGAGGAAGATAACAAAATAAAGCCACAAAAATCAACATCATTTCCATACAGCAATAACAAAATACAGGAGGAAATAATAGAAAGAAAAGTCCTATTCAAAATACCTCTAAAAAGCATAAATTATCTGGGAGTCAATCTATCAAGGCACCCTCAAGATCTATGTAAGCATAATTATAGAATAGAAAAGAGAAGGGGAAAAAATAGAAATGCTATCCTGGAAAAGAAGCCAGGGAGCAATTTTTGAAGTTTTGCTAAATAATTATATGTTGGGTTTAAATCCTAAAGGTTTAACTTTTTCAACAGTTAGTATTATAATAGTTCTTTCTCCAGTCGTCAGAAAAGCTAGGTTCTGGTTCCAGTCTTGCCCCCTACCTGTGAAACCTGGGGCAACTTGAATCCATTAAATTCCAGAAATGCTTAGTAAGCATTTATTATATGCAAGGCAAGTCACAGCCTCTCTGAGTCTCACTGGTGAAATTTCAGTATAAGCCAACAGTGACAAACTCAAATAGAAACACATCCCTGCAGGCTACATATTGACTTAGAAAATGACAAACCAACATTATCTATATTGCCTTTTTATTATTTTGTTAGACATTTCCCAATTGCATTTTGATCTGGCTCAGGCTGCCCTGGGGACTCTTGCTGTGAGCCATAGCAAATTTGACAACTCTGGTATAGGTGATAGGGATTGGATTTGTGATTTCATTGGCATGGGGAACTCAACAAACTCTTCTGATGAAGATCAGGACCTTCTCTGCAAGTAGGTCAATTGTCTTAGGGAGTTCACTAGAGAAGGACACCCCCTAGTAAGCTAGTAGGACTTGTACTCAGGTGTTTCTGGATTCAAAACCAGCTCCATTGACTACATTGTGCTCACATCTAATAGATTCGACCAGGGATGGGGAACCTGCAGCCTTTACAGGATTTGTGTGTTCCGTGAAGTTTGGATTCAAAGAGTTGCACTTGAGGATCTAGAGGACTTTCATTGGGAATTTGTTCTGTGAAGCTTGGATTTGAAGCACTGCTACACTTGAGGACCTTGAGGCTGCAAAATTTTCATCCCTGGATTAGATATTCCCTGCAGATTTAAGATTTTTGGATTCCTTCTTTTTGCTCTAACAATCAGTACATCAAATAGTAACCACATATTAACTGCACACAAACCATTGTGCTAGGCACTAGAAATAAAAACAAAACAGGTCCTCAAGAAATGTATATTCTATAGGGAGGAAAAATAAGCATATATAAGTAGAGAAAAATTTTTACAAAGTATACAAGGTTTTCTTGGGGATAGTGGTAGCTAGACAGATTCAGGAAAGATATGTTGGAGAAGGTAGCCCTTGAAGTAAGTTTTGAAGGAAGGTAGGTATTCTAAGGAGCAGAGAAGAGAAGGGAGTGCATTTCCACACATGGGGGAATGGCCTTTGCAAGGAGACCAGAGATCTAATGTCACATAAGGTGAAGAAGAAGGCCAATTGGACTGAAGTACAAAAAAAGCAGAATAACGCACAAAAAACCCAAGAAATATGGGCTGGAGTCAGACCAGGAAAGGCTTTAAATGACAAGTATAAGAGTTAATTTTAGAGACAATTCAGGGTGATGGCATGGTCATACCCGTGGTTGAGGACTAACATTTGGGCAGATCTATAGGGTATAGAGCCTGTGACATGAATTAGGAGGCTATTGCAGGAGTCTGGGTGAGAGGAGTGAGGGTCTGAAACAAGATGGTGACCTCATGAGGGTACAAAAAGGCAGATGCAGGCAAGAGGTTCTGAAGAAGTAGAATTGAAAAAACTTGGGAAATAACTGTATACAAGGTGAGGGAAAGTAAAGAGTGGAAGAAGACTATGAAGTTGCAAAGCAAGATGAATAACTAGAAAGTGATGAAACAATGAATACAGACTTCAGGAAAAGTAACTTAAGGACAAAAAGCTGTGTTCTGTTTATTTTTTTCCCCAACCTCTCCCTCCCATTTCTCCCTTTTCTAGGTGTGCTTTGTTTATACAATTAATGATGACTGCTGAAGGAAAACCATTTCTGATCATTTGCCCAGTGAGAAAACTGCCCCATATTAGTTATGTATAGTGAACAGCATTCATGTCCACTGATGCAACATAAAATCCTCCCCTTTTGTGTGTTTGAAAATTAGTTCTGGTATTATAATGATCAGTTACTGAGAAGTGGGAAAATTATTAATTAGCATCACATTTTGAAACTGTCAGTTAAACACAGTATGATGGAAAACTACTAGTGACTGTTCGGAGAAGACACCCACTTTCAATGTGTTTAAGGCAACATGCTTTCCCACTCTACTAGTCCTGTGACTTGAGGCAGCTGGTGGGATAGTGGATAGAGCCCTGGACTTGGTGTTAGGAAGACCTGAGTTCAACTTTGTCCTCAGATACTTACTAATTGTGCGACCCTGGGGAAGTCACTTAACTTGTTTGCCTCAGTTTCCTCCATTGTAAAAATAAAAAGATAACAGCACCTAACATGCAGGGTTGTAGTGAGAACCAAATGAAATAATATTTGTAAAGAACTTAGCACACTGCCTGGCCCACAGGAGGTACTTAATAACTGCTTCTTCCTTTTTCTCTTCCTTTCCCTCCCTATGGCTACAAACATGAAGCATAGTGATCTCAACATTGTTAGGTCTGGAATAAATGCCTATTTCATATGAGGAAACTAATTTTACGTGTAAAGTTACTACCAAGATACTCTTCCTAACTTTCCTGTATATTGGTCTTTCAAAAAAAAGTGTATCTGGAGATGAATGGAACCATGTCATGAAATACACACAGTAACACTTTAATTTTTTTTTTTTTTTTTTTTACCATTTTGTTGCCCTAACTTCAGTTCCCTAAGAGTGCCTCATATGACTTAAACTAATTCCTCGGTATTGCCCTCCTAAGCTTGTGTCACCTAAATTCATTAGCTAGTTACTACAATCCCCTATTGGCTCCATGTCACATGATACCATGACCTGAGGTGCCTCATTTCTGGGTAATTCTAAGGATACAGCACATTTAGGTCAAAGACATCCTTTTAAGAAATTTTAAATGGATCTCACATCTCTTGCAACAGTTAGAGCACATTTGTTGACTCTTATGCTACTTTTTCATTTCTCCAATATGGAGCATAGAAATATGAAGTGAATTCCATAATTTGTAAAAAAAAAAAAAAAAAAGTCTCATTTCCATTCATGTGCTCTATGCAATATCTATTCCCAATTGAGTGTATGACTCAGTTTACTCTGAAGCACCCCATTTGGATCTGATTAGATGGCAAATATTTAACTGGGGGGGAGGGGAAAGTATACTAAAGATAAGAAGGAAGCCCCTGATCAATTTGATAATCAACTAGAATATTGCTTCCTCCCTTTTCCAAGGATTTATAATAAAATCAGTACCACATTTGCTACCATGAAGTGTATGATAATTGACTACCCTGTGGCTCTACTAGGTTGCCTAGGTGAAGCTACTTAACACAACTGCTACTTGCTGCCCCCCCCCTTTGCCTCTAAATCTGTACCAATATCTCCAGTGTTCCTCTCCCACTGTAGCCTACTATTCCAGTTCTTCATACTGGTCCTGAGCATTGCTCTCCCTCCCCTCCCTTCCCCCATTACTCTGTATATATTTTAACATTTACTTATACAGATATATGTTACATTCTAACGGAATGTAAATTTCTTGATACCAGCAACTATCTTTTCTTTCACAGTAGCTAGCACACAACTGTGCTCTTTGAGTTATGACAAATTAAATCTAAAATTGTTCCCCTTCTTTATTAAAATGACATAAAGTGTGCTGATTATAATAGTTAAGTAGGAGAACAAAAAAAAATTTGAATCTAAGTTATTGCATGTTTTTTTTTTCTTGAATCCAGATCTCCTACAGTAAAATTCTTGCTACAATTATTCACACCACCACTAGGTTTGTAAACCACAATGCTTTAAAGAGTAACACATTTCATGCACTGGAAATACAGCAGAATAAATGATACTGTGTTAAGTTTGTGCGCTTTGAGGTGAGAATAAATTGATGTGGTACAGCTGGCAGCTGCTTTGTACTACAGATGCTTCGGATGGAAGTCTGGGGCAACAAGGTGTTTGGAAAGGAGAAAAAATATTATCAATAAAGATAACACCCAAATGTTTTTCCAAAGTGGACTGGAAGTTCATGAAAAAAATTATCTTGGCACTATTTACTTGCATTATAATTCAAGAAAGTCATAGGAGATCACAGCTTTAGAGGGGATAGGGACCTTAAAGGGAACGTAGTTCAACTCCCTAATTTTACAGATAAAGAAGGGCTGGAGTGCAAGTTTAAATCCAAGTCTTCTACTTGTTTAATATCAACTAAACCTATATTTCTCACTCATTTCTACCTCCATTCATTACTAGAATTTATGGGATATTCAACCAGTCATTCAGTTAACAGGTATTAAGTTGTTCCTATGTGCCAGGTTCAGTAAGAAGGTTTTGTTCCTCTAAGAGTGGATTTGCAGTTTGTATGCAGATTGCTCTGAAGTGCTGCTGTTGCTGTTGAGTCATTTTGATTGTGTCCGACTTTCCATGACCCTTTCTGAGGTTTTTCTTGGCAAAGATATTGGAGTGGTTTGCCATTTCCTTCTCCAGTTCATTTTACAGGTGAGGAAACTGAGGCAAACAGGGATAAGTGACTTGCCCAGGGTCAGGTCTAAGTAAGTGCCTGAGGCTGAATTTGAACTTGGGTCTTCTTGACTCCAGACCTGGTGGTCTATCCACTGTGCCACCTAGCTGTCTTTTTCTGAAGTAGCTAATCATGGATCCTAACTTCTTAGTGACTAAGAAGATATCTGTCAAAAAGATTTATAAAATCTGGATTGTGATAATAAAAAGAAGAAAACTAGAGTGATCTGAATGGGGAGAGCCCACACTGGCCTAATCCCTCTTCAAACCTCAAACAGCATCTATCCTCTATACCCCCCAATTTAGAACTTAATTATAGACTGTCTTACATTGTTCTCTAATTAACACGTGTTAGTTCTATTTTGTCAATTAGACTGGACTCCCTGAAGGCAGAAATTGCAAGTCTTCTTTATATCTTCCCAGTATTTGAATCTTGAATGAAGTGAGGAGGAGTCATAGTTTCCCTCTTAGGCTACCCTTAACTGTATATTTACAGACATATTTTAGATAAATAAAAAAGGAAGATGATTTAGTAAGACAAGACCCTATCATTTTACACTAATTATAGCACACCAGGGGGCTTGATAAATATGTTTTTAACTAATTTCTAGAGGTCATCTTGTTTACTTAGCCTCTGCAAATAATGTCATCCTCGGAAGGACAATACCTTTCCTAATCTTAAAATTACTTTAAATTCCATTTCTGGTGCTTATATTGGAAGAAAAAAATGAGTTCTGTATTTTTTTGGTATAGTACACTTCAACTTTATGGTGGCTCCCTTTAAAAAGAAGAGACTTCCTCTTTAGTCAGTAAGTCTAGCATTCTAGATGAGTTGTCACAAAAAAAGGTATATTTCAACTGCTTCACATTAATTACATGGTTATTACTATCAAGTAAACTATCAAGGAAGTTGATTATAGGAGAATTTGACTCTATAGCTAAATCCTTACAGTTGGCTCAAATTAAAAGCTTAGAAAAGAGGATGATGTACTGTGTTTTGTTCTTAGTAAGAAAGCATTGATTAGTCTGTCATAGTATATTTGGAATTGGGGACCCAGGCATTAACTAAATAGAGGTGGTTTTGGAAAGAGCACCCCATATTCCTCTTACTGTTAAAATGCAAAACAATAAATAATACTAGAAATGATAGTAATGACATGATCCATGTACATTTGTGGTTGCTGAAATAGTGGGATTTTAGGGGGGTATGTTCTCCATAGCCCTTAAGATATTCAACAGAAGAGCTTTTATAGAGGGACCATGGTTAATCACATTTTTGGATACTTTGCCTTTTCGTCCCTGTAGCTTAAATCCATTAAAAAAAATATGTGGCTATTAGGATGTTAACTGTGGGACATGATATTAACTATTAGTAGATGAGATAGTTTGCCTTTTAATTCATTTATTAAAGCCTGAGATTCTCAGATGATAAGATCCTTTAAGCTAAGTACAATTATAGCTCTATAGTTTAGGATGCTGGCAAAGAATCACTTAAAGCAGCAGCTGAGTGGTGCAGTGAATACAGCACTGACCCTGAAATCAGAAGGACCTGAGTTCAAGTCTGACGTTTGACATTCACTGTGTGACCTTAGGCAAGTCACTTAACCCCAAATGCCTTGCCTCCCTGCTCCAAAAAAAAAAAAAGACTTTAAAAATTTTGCCTTAACCAGTCAATCTGACTACATACAGATAACAGATACTGCTCTATCTGTAACCTGTCAATGTTTGTCTGTTAAAGCACAGATAGTTTTGAATTTTGTGATGTAATTTGATATTTATCATATCAAGTACTTTCTGACTCTCCTCTTGAATAAAAGTTGCTGTATAGGCATGAACCTTTCAAATAAAAAAAAAAGAATCTTTCAAATTAGAAAATATTCCTTCAAAACTCCACGGTAGCATTTAGTACATCTATGTACATACATATGATAACAGTCGTAATATTAGCTTATGTGTGTATAGTGATGATAATAATAGTAGTAGTAGTTAGCCTTTAAGTGCTTTAAATATTATCTTTACAAATATTAGCTCATTCTATCCCCAAAATAACCCTGGGAAGTAGGTGCTATTATTATTTTCACTTTATATATGAGGAAACTAAGGCAGAAAAAGATTCAGTGACTTGCCCAGGGTCACAAAGCTAGAAAGCATCTGAGACTGGATTTGAATTCAAATCTTCCTGACTCTAAGGTTGATACTCTTGTCTACTGTGCTACCTGTGATCTATGTATGTTTTAATTGAAGGCTGCAGAGCGCTACATTCTAGGTCAGATCTGAGACCATTCTGCAAATACTGCTTATCTGAGCAAGAATTGCACATCCATCTCAGATGAAAAAATTGAGCCATATTTTTTTTAATGTAGTAGGCATTTTTGGCTCATGGCATGGATGTAGACCTAAGGAAAGAGCCAGTTGTTAATACCTGAAAGTTAGCCACATCTTAATAACTAGAAAGGATTGTCAAATATTTTAATCTTTTCTTATTCTCTCCCTTCTACTTTTCCTCTTCCCTCTCACCTTTCTCTGTCTGAGTTTTAGTCTCTCTCTGCTTAAGAATAAATAGTAAGGACAAAGACAGTGTAGGATTTTATTTTGCTTGATTTTGCGCATTTTTCCAAGTTTTTTACAAATGGGAATAGATGGAGGGAGAGAAAATTATTATTCATTTTAAAAAGTAATCAATAAATTCACACTTAACCCAGGGTTCTCTTGGAGATGTAGTTTATTTTTAGGTGGGGGGGGGTGAGTGTGCTTACTGAGTATTTATTGAGTATTGAATACTACATCAAGCAAAATAACAGATCATATAAATCATCCTCTTTGCTTATGACTAATGTATCATGGCATACATTACATGGAGTGTGCCGATTTCCTTTATTTTTAATTTTTTATACAGTAACAATTTACCTTGCATTTTTAGGGAATGAACTCTTCCATGTTGGTTGCATATCAATATTTTGTGAAGCAGTACATCTACATACTCTCAGCTTGTGGGACCCTCTGGTCCTTTGTCCTTCTAGGTGACAAGGAGATCAATGTTTATTGATTAAGAGAGTTTCTGGCCCTTTTTTGACCTCCTCATTATGGTGGCTATTTTGCATCAACTAAATTTCTCTAAAAACCAGTAGTAGAATCAGTGCCTATTTTCTTCCATTTTCCATTTTTCTAAGTTAAAAAATATTAGATTAGTTAGCATTTCTGTAGACACATATAATGTGTTCTTCTCAGTTTTATCCTTTCTTCTAATTTGTTATTGATTTAGACTTTGCTCTTAAAATTCAATTATCTGCCTGAATGCAGACTGATTCTGAACACCAGTAACCAGTTCTTTCCTATCTGTAAAATTGTAATTGATTCATTTTGTGTGTGTGATATGATATTCAATATATTACATATCCAAAACCTTTTGATTCTTTAGAAGAAAAAGTTGTATATAGTCATGAGATTTCTAAGTAAGTCACAAAAGTATTGGGTTTTCTTTTAGTCCTTGATCCTAAAATACATTTTCCAACATTTCTTTTGCTCTTAGAACCTATGTCAACCTTCCCATTAAATGCTATAGATATAACATACCTAGATTTTATTAAAGCAATTGACAGTATTTCTAATGCTATCTTTTGCAGGAAAGATGCAGTGGTGTTGGGTGATTGATGGATTTGGAGCTTGTTGAACAGTTATATTCAAATGGATCAATATGGATAGAGGTCTTTAGGG
Source organism: Bettongia penicillata ogilbyi (assembly GCA_023548195.1). NCBI lineage: Eukaryota > Metazoa > Chordata > Mammalia > Diprotodontia > Potoroidae > Bettongia > Bettongia penicillata. The sequence goes on along the minus strand of JAJHZJ010000666.1, from coordinate 391,905 downwards.
AAGTACTCAGGATCTGTCCCCCCTGTCATTGTGGTCTTCTAATTTTGGAATATCTTATAGCACTTGCAACCCCGCTTCACCCTTTCATTGGTGAGTTCTTCTTGGAAGTGCACTATCTAGCCATCTTTCACTCATTTTCCATCTCCTCTTCTGACATTCTGGATTTTACCACCATGTAACCACCTTGTGTCCCCTTGCTTTTTAAATCTCTTTTTATGTGTTGTCTTCCTCCATTAGAATGTAAGCTCCTTGGGGTCAGAGATTGTGTTCTTTTTCACTTGTATCTTTCATTTATATTTTCATCTGTATAATTCACTTGTATTCTATTTCACTTGCATTTCATTATGTTCTCTTTTATTTCACTTGTATTCCCAGTTCCTGGCACATAGTAAGTGCTTCTGGGTACTATTGATACTCTTGATATTTTTAAGGGGGGAGGAGGTGAGTGTACTTCTTTAGTATTTATTGAGTATTGAATACTACATCAAGCAAAATGACAGATCATATAAGTCTATTGATAATGGCTTTTGAGACTTGACTTGTCCCTGACCTCCCTGACCCTGTGATAGTTAACATTTTTATGTCTAAGTGGCTTGGAAAAAGACATAGATGACTTAAATTACACAAAAATGGGAAAGTTACCTAAATGAGTCAGAGCCCAAACATTTTTTCAACAAGGTAGAATAATGTACTAAGTAGAAAGTAAGATGAAATTTTTCAAGTATTAAGTTCTTTATTGGGGTTGAAAAATACATGTGTCAAGTAAATGAAGAGATACAGATAGGAAAAAGTACGTGAAAACAATCAAAAGATTTTAAAACACAGCAAACTCAATATAAGTCCACAGTGTGAATGAGGCTAAGTGAAATAATACATGCCAAGCGGTTTGTAAACTTGAAAATGTTGCATAAATATCAGCAATTATATAGCAAGTAAAAAAGCTCATGTAAAAAAAAACTGAGTTGAGGGCCATTATCTTCTAAGACAAGGATTGTAATATTTCCACTATCTGCTCCCTTGATCAGATCTTGACTGATTAATATGTTTAAGCATTTCCAGAGGAGGGGAACTAGGATGATGAGAGGAAAGGAGATCACATCACTCTAGACTCATTTCATGTGAGTCCTATTTATGTACTCTGTGTTCCACTGAAACTAGATGGACTGTTCCCCAAACTTGACATTCTATCTCCTTCCCCCATGTATTCGTTCATGACATTCCCTATACTTGAAACACATTCCCTTCTAATTGCCACGTCTCTGAATCCTTATCTTTTGTCAAGGGTCAGCTCGGGTACCATTACTTTCCCTCATGTACTCTTTGTTCCAGTAAAACTGGCCTACTTTCTATTCCTGGGATATAGCATTCTATCTTCCTCCAGGATGTCTTACATAGGCTGTCCTCAATGCCTGAAATGCTTTCCCTCCTTGTCACTATCCCTTGTTACCTCTCTTAAGCTCTTTTTTCAAGGCTCAGTTCAGGTGTCACTTCTTTCTATAGTCCTCTCCTAAGTTCCCCAATTGTTACCTCCCCCATATTATTTTGTATTTTACATATACACATATATGACATAAAAAACTCAGAACAATGTATTTAAATGCATAAGACAAAACACATAGAATTATACAGGAAACCAATTATGTTGAAATATATGTATTTTTAAAGTTCAGATCCAAATTAAGAACTTCTGATATCGATAGTCTCCTTGCCAAGGCAGATGAAGATGCAGTAGGTTTCCTCATGCAACCAAAGGAAAAAAAACAGTAACAATATTTTCTAAAATGTTATAGGAACTCCCTTTTCTATCATCTTAATGTTGTTTGTTCTTCATTCTCTAAAATGATCATGACATCAGGGAGGTGATGCCATGACATGTAAGTGAATTGAGTTCAAGTGAGGGAGGGCTGTGCAAAGTCACTAACCTCAGTTTCTTCTCTAGAGTCAACTGGGTTCAGTGGTAAGGTATAGATCAGAGTGACTGGAGATGCTCCTGGATGCAATGGGAGACCTTGGCCTTTTTAAGCTAAGGTCTTTAATAAAGTCTCAGTTTGACTGAGGCAATGGCCATTCAGTGATTAAAGATAGATACGAAATGAGGCAGAGAATGGTCTCTTGTACCTAGTCAAAATAAATCAATCTGGGAGGGAAAGATCTTTAGAGTTTCTAGCCGAAACAAAAACAATGCTTATCCCAATAGCTTCATAGTGAAAAAAGAGAGTCTTTTTATCCATTTCATGGATAAAATCCATTTTATCCATTTCATAGGGGCTAAAAAAATAACAAATGAATAATTTATTTGTAAATCTCATGGTGATGAATCTTACCATAATTAACTAGATAGACAAGGAAGATAACTGCTGGAGTCAAACTCTTAATGGAAAGGAGAGATATCACTAAAAAGAAAGAATGGGGAGAATAAGAATAGATGATGCCTGGAGGCTAGATAGATGGAGGTTAAAAAAAGCTTGATCTTTATGGTATCTTTGCATAATTAGTAATATAATCTGATTATTCAAATATATGAGGTAAGAATATACTAACTGAGGAAATGCAGATTCTAGTACTTTCACTTTAAAGAAAATAAGAGGTTCAAACTCAAGGCATGATGAACACTAATACAGCCAGAAAAGTAATAACTGGTTACAAGGGATTAAATTGGGGAGGTAAAGTATAGAACGTAAGTGTTATAATATCAAGGAATCCCATCCTGCATCTTCCATTCCTTCTCTCTCTTTCTCTTTGTCTCTGTCTCTCGTCTTTATAGATCATGGTTCAACTCAAATGTGAAAATCTTCCCTCCATTCTATTCCATGAAATGACTATTTGCATAGACATATTGAAACTACAACGTACTTTACCAAATATATAAAGATAGTGAGAATATTATAACTGGAAAAGCTAGCTGGTTTTCCCCCTTTCAAGGGTTTACCAATGTAACATCCTATCTGATAGGCATGTGTATGTTCTTCAAGCTGTAATATCCTTAGAAAGGAAGTATCATCCTTTACCCTGTGTATTTGTTATGCTTTTTTTTACACTAAAAAAATAACTGAGTCTTGAAAACATGCTGCATTAAGATTATTAAGAGGAACTACAAGTGTTTGAAAATGATTTTTGGGATAACTGGAATTCTTATCTAGAAATTCTGGGAAGCCCAGAGTTTTTGAATAGCACATGTGAAATGTGACAAGAAAGAAATATCTTAGCTTCTGAGAAAGTCCCATTTACCTCTGGTTAGATTACAGGGCTAAAGGATGGGATCTCAGAATCCGCATCCAAATCGAAAAGTCATGGTCCTATGACCGAGATATTACTTTTAAATAAAATTATAGGAAATAGGAAAATTGAATGCTATCCATTACAACTCCTCCTCTGCATACCTTCCCTGTATACCCAACAAAGCCTGGCAGAATGTAAGAAATCTATTTTCATTAAATTTGGATAAATTAATGACTATGGGAAAGACCAAAACTCCAAGAGATGTTCTAAATTGTTTTGGTGTACTGAAATCTTATTTTGTTAGAATTTTTATTTAGCCACCTGTTGGGGCTTAAAATTCTAAAATCTATTTTATATAAATTTCATTATTATAAAGTTGTATCTGTATTTCATTCTTATCTATACCAGTCATACTCATGATATGTTTTTTAAAGCCTTTTTGTCATGACAATAAATTTCTTATATACCCTAGTTCTTTCTGCATTGGGGGGAAGGGGTTACCTTATTTTTCTCTGACCTCTCAAGGAGTGGAGAATTGCTACTGAATCCCAACCTCAATGATGGATACCTTATCACTAAATAGCAAGGAACATCTGGCCAAATGTCTACCTTTTACCTGTTCAGATTTCTTCCTACTATGAATATTGGGAGGGGGGAGTTCTTCTAAATTGCCGGCATCACTCAGTAGGTCAATCTGTTTTCTAGGTGCCAATCACTGTGGGTTGGTCCATCTAGACCATCAATTAAATACTGGGACTGTAACCTGGAACTATCACCTTGGTTTGGGTGTTTTGGAGGAAACAAGATAAGGAATTTTAAAGTTATAAAGCCCAAATGTGAACTCTGAAGCCTTAGACTCAAGAGGCACAGATAACATTCCTGGCAAAGTTCATATCCTATTTCTCAGGTGTCAGGTCTAATATTCTGACTATCAAATTCCTTCTAGAATAGCCAGGGATTATCAAATTATCAAATTATTAAAGGAGTTTTAACCAATAGGTTGGTTGGCTATCCTCAGCCTCAAAACACAAAGAGCATAATCTTTCTAGATAGTACAAACAAAGCCAAAAGAATATAGCTCAGTTTATTCCTATGAATTAATAGGAAGCTAGATAGATGGCTAGATGGTACAGTGCCAGGCTTGAAGTTGCGAAGACTCAGCTTCCTACATTCAAATCTGGTCGCAAACACTTACTAACTCTGTGATTTTCAGCAAGGCACTTAACCCTGCTTGCCTCAATTTCCTCATCTGTAAAATGAGCTGGAAAAGGAAATGGGAGACTGCTCTAGTATCTCTGTCAAGAAAACCTCAAATGGGGTCAGGAGGAGTTAGACACAACTGAAATGTCTGAACAAAAACAACACAGGGGAAGAGTGAGAATCAGAAGCCCATATCATAATTAAAAGGGAAGGGTCACACTGGTGTTGATTTGCACAGGTCAGCAGGAAGCATGAGGTAAGAGCCAGAGCTGTGCCCCTAATGAGAATTGTAATGAAAATTACCTTCTTTAATTCCTCAATATTCTTATTTCTAATACTAGTGAGAGCACTTTTGTTCACTTTTCTTTTCTTCCTTCCTTCCTCTCTCCATCCCTTCCCTATTTTTCTGAGCTTCCTGAGTAGGCCATTGTTTTCTTTGTGAGTAAGCAAAGACTAAACTCTATCTTATAATTTGTTCCCCACCCCTACCTTGGGAACTTAGACATTCTTTTCTGCAGCTGGTTAGAAAGCAGTACTGGTTTTCCATTTTTGAAAATGCTACAGTTCCTCTTCCTTTTGCCATTCTCAACATACTGGACACTCAATAAACATTTGTTGAATTATAGGTGGTTGATTTGCTAGGTAATCATTCTGAACCACCTGAAATTTTCAGGGTTCATTTAGGACTCTGTCATTGTGTTAAAGGTACTAATTAATCCTAAGATTCTGGAAAAATCTTCTCAAAAGAATACACAGATCCATTTTAATCATCCTCCTTATTCACAGAGTCTACCTGACAGTGACATGTATAGTTGGCCATTGGTCTCATCCCAAGTGAGGTCCAGGCAATGCCAGGATGGGTACTAGCTCCCCTAACAGCAATGGTACAGTCTCTCTTCTACTATTCACTGAACTGAAGGTAAAGCAGGGGATCCGTGGGGAAGAGTAGGATGATGATTAGACACATTTGGGGGCATGTAGATGACACAATGAATAGCAGAGTACAGGCTTGGAGTCAGGAGGACTTGAATTCAAATCATGCCTTGAACATGGCCAAGCTAAGTGATCCTGGGAAAGTTATTTAACCTCTCCTAGCTTCGGTGTCATTTTCTGTAAAAGGAGGGAGAGTTGGATTTCATGGCCTTTGAAGGTACTTATAGCTTTAGATTTAAATGCAAACAGTCTAAGCTGGGGTAGGGGTATAGCATGATATACTGGCCTTTATACCTTAAAATGATATCCTCTGGTACATGAACTCAAGGTTCCTAGTCCCTACTATACACTCCCAACTCCACCAACATTTCTTCACACATACTTAAAGTATGCCAGTCTAACCACAAGAGAATGAAGAAAAAAAGTTCGATATTTCTTACCCCTCCCCCAAATTCCCATGGGAGATTTTATTGACCTATAAAACTCTCTTTACACACAACATATATTAGAAAACCTCTTCTTAACGGCTTTGTGGTGAGAGACCAGCATTAAAAACATACCCAGGAAGTATTTAAATAAAAAAATTATCCAGAGCTTCCTCCTGAAGTCAAATTTTGCATTGACATTTCTAGCAAGGGCAAATGGTAGGGGAAAAAAAAAGCTTTCAGCATCTATTTAAAACAGCATGGCCACAGAAGAATGATTGGCAACTGAACAATCATCTTTCTGCAATTTTCCCACAAGAAATTGGGGAAAATCACTGCAATTTTGAACAAATGTTCCTTCTGGGGAATCTTTCTTTGAGTTAAGATTATGTTTTATTCTAATGCTCATTTCCCTCTTACCTCCAACTTGGTTACCTCTCTTGTAATTTTATTGAAAAGAGGGCTAAGCTATCCCCCCTTTCATTTGTTTCTGAACTACAAGGGTGGCGTCTCTCCATACAGCAGGTAGCTAAAACACACATGCCCAATTAAGTAGCCAAATCAAGAGTGATGGAAATGACACCCATGTTTATTTCAGTAAATATATAATGAGAAGGGTTCAGTGACTTATTCACTACTAGTAATACATGGAATGGGGCACCACACTTCGAACTTTGTGTTAAAAGTTAAAGGTTAAAGAAAACTTGGAAAGTTCGCTTCAAAGGGGAAAAAAAGTTGAGGCACATAATAACTCAAGGAGTAACTGCACTGCAAGTACATCTTTGGAGGGAGTTCCCCCTTCCCGCCTCCTCTAGTTTTCCTCTGAGGAATTCATCCCTGTAGTTTCTTGGTAATTTAAAAGGTATTCTATTTAGTGTTTTAAGCTTGGGAGTGCCCTCTACTGCCCAAACCAGACCTTTAGCTGTGTTTGCTGGGAAACTTTGTAAGATATTGGGGTAATTATTACAAAGGACAACAGCTTTGCCACTCATATGGAGTGGTATATACTGGGGATAATCTTATGACTAGTTGGCCATGGAGTCTCCTGTTAGAAAATCAGATCACCTCAGGGGAAATACTCTTCTACCAAAAATTGCATCAGTCTTGAAATCCAAGGCCCTGCTTCCCACACAGAGAAAGTATTTCAAAAATGAAAGGAAAAGAAATGAAAGGAAAGACGCTTCTCTTAGCTTTAGTTTCTATCTAGGCCTCATTCAGTTTGACAAGGAAGCATTTACATGGTCCTTCAGTTCTTCTCCAAGTATTATAAATATTCCAAGTCTTATGGTAATACAGGCAATTCACCCTGACACCCCTGCTCTCATGGAAGTGTGGAAAGAATTCAATCTATTATGTGAAGTCCCTTTTTCCAGCCTGAGCTAGACAGTAAGATTCCACAACCAATATTACTTGGCTAAGAAAATGGGGTAGGTTTATACCAGGACAATTTTCAACATGTTATTGGATGAAAGTAATATTTGGGGATAAGAATAAATAGCTTACGACGAAGCAGTCTTATGCTAGTTTAACCTGGGATCTGAGGTAGGGATTTGTAGATGAAAGCTGATGCCAAGGGGATCTCTTGATGTGTGAGAGAGCAGGTAAGTGGTAGTTGGCCTACCTCTAAATTTCATGAAGGGGCTTTGGCTGGCTCTGACATTCACATGGATGTGTGCCCTTAGGATGGATGCCCTTTTTGCAAGGCCTGTTGTGTTCGTCCTTCATTTTTGAAGAAAACTGTGACATCAGAGAAACAATGACATGACTGGACTTTGTTTTGAGTGAGGGAGGGCTATACAAGGTCACCAGCCTCACTTTCCCCTCCTGAGCCATCCTATCCAGTGATTCTGAATAGTTGAAATGCTTCCAGGAAACCAAGACCAAAACGAGCACTGTCCAGAATCCTGATCAGAACTGTGGGAAGATTTATTACCAGTCTGGTCCTAAAGTAGATGTTTCTTTGACTTCAATGTCCAGAAATGCATCAAATTTCCTGGGACAGTCTTAGTTTTGATATAGCTAAGTCATAGGAAGGCAACTAGGTGGCATAGTGGATAGAGAAATGGACCTGGAGTCAGAAAGACCTGAGTAAAAATCCAGGCTCAGACACTTTCTAGTTGTGTGACCCTGGGCAAGTCATTGAACCCTATTTGCCTCAGTCTGTAAAATGAGCTGCAGAAGAAAAGGTCAAACCACTTCAGCATCTCTGCAAAAAAAAACCAAACAAACAATCTGAGGCAGAGACAAGATGGCAGAAAAGGACGGACCTGCTATATAGCTCTCCCTGCAAAACCCATAAAATACCTATTAAAATGACACTAAAAAAAATCTAGAGAAGCAGAAACCACAAAACAACAGAGTGAAAGAGATTTCCAGCCCAAGACAGCCTGGAAGGCTGAAAGGAAAGGTCTATTGAACCAGTCTCAGAGCAGAGGGCAGCCCTGAGTGGCAGCCCTGGGGTGAGGAGGAGTACTGGCATGGTAGAGTTGGAGGCGGTTATAGAAAGGGAATCTTACTCATAGATCCTGGGCAGAAGAGCTTGCGGTTGCTCCTGGACCAGAGTGCAGGTCAGTAGAGGAATAAATTCCTCTCCTTGATTGCGCCACCTTAGAGGAACTGAGAACTTATAGGTCCGTAGAGTATACTCTCCACTTGACAAAGGACTCAAAAGTCAAGTAACTGGCTGGGAAAAAGTCCAAAAAGGGGGAAAAATAAGGCTATAGAAGGCTACTTTCTTGGTAGAACACTTTCTTGGTGAACAGGTATTTTCTTCTATCCTTTCAGATGAGGAAAAACAAAGCATACCATTAGAGGAAGACATCAAAGTCAAGGCTTCTTTATCCAAAACCTCCAAAATAAATTTACAATGGTCTCAGGCCATGGAAGAGCTCAAAAGAGATTTTGAAAATCAAGTAAGAGAGATAGAGGAAAAATCAGAAAGAGAAATGAGAATAATGCAAGAAAACCATGAAAAGCAAGTCAACAGCTTGCCAAAGGAGACCTCAGAAATGCTGAAGAAACTAACACCTTTCAAAACAGACTAACCCAAATGGCAAAAGAGGTCCAAACAGCCAATGAGGAGAAAAATGCTTTAAAAAGCAGAATTAGCTGAATGAAAAAGAAGGTTCAAAAGCTCACTGAAGAAAATCATTCTTTAAAAATTAGAATGGAGCAGATGGAAGCTAATGACTTTATGAGAAACCAAGAAATTACAAAACAAAAACAAAAGAATGAAAAAACTGAAGTTGTGAAATAACTTACTGGAAAAAACAACTGACCTGGAAAATAGATCCAGGAGAGACAATTTAAAAATTATGGGGCTACCTGAAAGCCATGATGGAAAAAAAGGGCCTAGACATCATCTTTCATGAAATTATCAAGGAAAACTGCTCTGATATTCTAGAACCAGAGGGTAAAGTAAATACTGAAAGAATGCATCAATCACCTCTGAAAGAGATCCAAAAAGAAAAACTCCTAGGAATATTGTAGCCAGATTCCAGAGTTCCTAGGTCAAGGAGAAAATACTGCAAGCAGCTAAAAAGAAACAATTTGAGAATTGTGGAGATACAATCAGGATAACACAAGATCTAGAAGCTTCTACATTCAGGTACTGTAAGGCTTGGAATATGATATTCCAGAAGTCAAAGGAAGTAGGATTAAAACCAAGAATCACCTACCCAGCAAAACTGAGTATAATATTTCCTTGGAAGAAATGGTCATTCAATGAAATAGAGGTCTTTCAGGCATTCTTGATGAAAAGACCAGAGCTAAACAGAAAATTTGACTTTCAAACAAAAGAATCAAGAGAAGCATGAAAAGGCAAACACAAAAGAGAAATCATAAGGGACTTACTAAAATTGAAGTGTTTACATTTCTACATGGAAAGACAATATTTGTAACTCTTGAGACTTTTCTCAGTATTTGAGTAGTTGAAGGAATTATATACGTATAGACAGAGGGCACAAGGTGAGTTGAATTGGTAGGGATGATATCCAAAAAAACAAAATTAAGGGGTGAGAGGGATATATTGGGAGGAAAAATGGAGAAATGGAATGGGGCAAATTATCTCTCATAAAAGAGGCAAGAAAAAGCTTTTTCAATGAAGGGGAAAAGATGGGAGGTAAGAGGGAAAAAGTGACACTCTCATCACATTTGGCTTAAGGAGGGAATAATATGCACACTCAATTTGGTATGAAAATCTATCTTACACTACAGGAAATTAGGGGAGAAGGCATTAAGTGGGCTGTGGGGGGGATGATAGAAGGGAGAGTAAATGGGAGGAGGGAGTAATTAGAAGTAAACACTTTTGGGGAGGGACAAGGACAAAAGAGAGAATAGAATAAATGGGGGACAGGACAGAATAGAGGGAAATATAATTAGTCTTTCACAACATGACTATTATGGAAGTCTTTTGCATAACTACACAAAAGCACAGTCTATATTGAATTGCTTGCCATCACAGTGGGACGTGGGATGTGGGAGGAGAGAAGGAGAGAAGTTGGAACTCAAAGATTTAGGAATGAATATTGAGAAATACAGATAATGTGGTATAGAAATCTATCTTGCCCTACAAGAAAAGAGAGAAGATGAAGATAATGGAAGGAAGGGGTGTGATAGAAGAGAGGGCACATTGAAGGAAGGGGTAATCAGAATGCATGGTGTCTTGGGGTGGGGGAAGGGGAGAGATGGAAGAAAATTTGGAACTCAAAGTCTTGTGGAGATGAATATTGAAAACTTAAAAATTAACAAATTAATTAACAAAAAAATCCCAAATGGGGTCACAGAGAGTCAGACACAATCGAACACCAACAAAGAATAAATGAAAAAGGAGCAGAAGTTTTTAGTCCTCCTAGGATACGGACAAGAATTCTCAACAGCGTAGCATCAAATATCAGTAAATGCAACTACCTGAAAAACGTTTTGCATGTCAGCAAACTTATTTTTAAGTCCACTACCTCAGAAAAATGTAGCTCTTTTCTGAGAACAAGACTTAGGCTAAATTATAAAGCAGAAAAAGAAGTGTTAGGGTCTCTTGTTTTTCTGCCCTTCTTCCCTAAACCACCACACCCCACTCCCATTCTTTAATGACCTAATCTGGATTATTCCTCTTATCAAAATCTGCTCTCAGAAAACACCTGAAGGCTTCATTTGCATTCAGATATAAAACCCTAAAAAGGCTTAGTATATGTTCTCCCTTTCAAGGCTACTTGCATTTTGACAGAACTCAGAGGCTTACTGAGGGAATGAATCTTTGCACAATTTGGGGCATTAGCTAGTCAGGGGGAGAGGTACTCAAAGGTTCAAAGGAAAATAGTGCTGAACGTCATCAGCACAACTCTGACTTCAGTGGCTAATCACGAATCGTGCTGTACCTCTCTCTTCTCAGCAGAGGTGGCAGAAATGGGGGAGAATAGGATAGACATTGTGAGGGCCTGCCAATGAGTAGGTGTGTTCTTCTTAACTTAGAGTTCTCTGCTACAAGGGAGGGTGCTGGGGGGCAAGTTACTGTGAAGTTATAGAAACACAGAATATGAAAATCTCACTGTACTTGAGATCTGAGGGGAAAATTTGTGTTGTTTTTTGGGGTTTTTTTGCTAAAGTTCTTAGTCTCCTTTATTTTTTATTCCTAAAAAAAGTTTCATGTGTTGTAATTCTTTGGGGGATGATTAATAAAAGGGTTATTAACTATTGGAAGGAATAATTGAACCTAAAAGTGACATGGAAGATGAGGTACTAATTTGGGACTGAATTTTTTTCCTAATCTTAAAAATCTTTTATGGCACAATCTTCAATTTGTTATTTAATTATAAACTTCAGGTAGACAATGGAAATTTCATATACATGTAATCCATCTGGCCTGAGTAAAGGAAACAGGTTAAATTTGTAATGTATATTAGAAAAACTAGCAAATACATTAAGTCATTTGAGGACATTATTTAATAAGCATTTTCATCTGAATCAGGTTCATGTCCTCACATGAACCTAAAAATCCCTTACAAGTGAAATAACTTCAACCTCACCACATTATTATAGGGATCAAGAACTGAGTGGAACAATAATTTGTAAGCCATGGTGACATTCACTTTAGCTGTCTTGGCACAGATTGGAAACTACATAATGCATGCTAGAGAAGATCTCTGTGAGACACCATTAGGAGGTAATCTTGAAGTCTTTCAATGAGACTTTATCACAATTAGAATTTTGAGACACAGCTCAATAGCAATGGAAATCTTTGTACAACCCCATTTGTTGTACAATTCTGCTTTCCAGGCACAGTGGTATAAAAGGAATAAGGAGACAGGGAAAAAGGAATCAAAATGGGGGAACCTATGGCTCTCCCCTTAGTATAGCCATTATTGGAGAATGTACAAATCGCATAATAATAATAGTTACTTTACTGGAGTGTTTCATTGGCATTCCTCCTGAAACCCTATGGCTATCATGTCTTTGGGGAAAATGAAAGAAATCCAGAAACACTGAAAGGAAAAAGCCATGCAGCTGCATACTCAGAATTGGAAGGGACCTTATTCCCACAAATACTTGAATAGCAATCCATTTCATAAGCTTCCTTTTGAAGACTTTCAGTATTGAGAACCCCCTCCTTCCAAAAGTAGCCCATTCTATTCTGGAATAGCCATAATTATTAGGAATTTTCCCCTCATTTTAGCTAAAATCTATTCCTCCAATTTTTGTTCTCTGGGGGTCAAGCAAAGCAACTCTATTTTCCCTTTTATGTAAGCAGGGGTAGGTAGGGAATGCCCTTCCACCAATATCTATCTATAAGACCTCATATCCAGCTAAACAACTATAATTAGCTTTAATCCCTCTTCAACAGGCATGTTCATCAGTCCTCTCTCCATCCTTCTTGCTTTTTTGGTGACCCTGGAAAGCACTAAAAAAAAAATGGCAAAGCCAGTGGAGGAAATTAATGAAGGGAAAAAATATCATTTCTTAAGCACTATGTGCCAAACACTGTATCAAATTCTGAGGATACATTTGTAAAAGCAGAGACATCTCTACCCACAAGAATTTTATACATACGGTAGAGTGATGTCCAGAGAAGAGAATTCTGGTTTGAAAAGTTACAGGCTGTTGAGTAGAACCATAGCTGAGAAGGTTGAGACAACTTCTCTCATGACCATATCAGTACTGGTTTGATTACTGTTCTAGAACTGGAAGGGGGAAATGAAGATGCAAGAGGAGTGCAGAAGGTACCAAGAGGAATATGATGAGGGTACAGTGAAAAAGGGCTAGCTGGTACCTAGATATAGTGGGCTAAGTAAGGCATTTATAAAACAGGAGAGAGGGGAGGCCCTAGGGGTGAGAGTTCCAGAGTTGAAAGGGTTAAGTCATCCAGGGGCATGATCTCTGGTTCAGTATTGAGAATTTAAAAACAAAACAAAACATTGCAAGGGAAGAGAGGAAAAAAGTTAGATGAAAGGGGTTGATGCTGACAGGGAGGGAGAAAATGGAGTAATGAGATCTTTAAGTAGGTGCAAAAGGGTAGGGTCAAAGATGCCTTGAAGATCAAGGCTGAACAGGAGAACTCCTCCCTTAAAACAAGAAGAAATATGAGGCAGGACAAAATTAGTGTGGAAAATTCAGCAGACACAGACATAGCTGAAAAACTTCGTGCCGGAGGGTTCTTCCTGGGGTCTCCATTATCCCAGCAAAACAGATTGAGGAATACTGATGCCCAGAGAGATAAAGTCAGTTGGTCAGTCAACAAGTATTTATTAAACACTTAGTAGGAAATAACTTTACAAAAGTCACACAGCTATTAATTTAAGTGAAATTTGAACCTAGGACCCCTGGACAGCAGAGTCGGTGATGTCTCTATGGTCCCATATTGAAAAATAAATATTCCAAAATGCGGGATAAGATGAAATAAATGTCTCATTCAACTCAAGCACTGAATATGGCTCTCCCTTGAGCTTCTATTTTCCCTCTAATTGGCCAAGCTACAATGAATGAATAGAATCCTTTTGCTCAGTGCTAAAAGAAACAACTGAGCTGCTATCTAAGTGTCTCCAAATGGAGTGATCTTGGGGCTTTAGGTTTTACTAATGAGGATTATCTTCCTCTGAACACACCATTCTAAAATCCCAGTCCATATTGACCTGTGGTGTCCATCTGGCCCAAAATGCATTGTGGCCAGTTTTGCCTGGTTCCATCCCTTATTTGTTCAAGAAAACCCTGCATATATTTTGGCAAATGAACTGCAAAAAAGCGGAAGCATTAATTATTAGCAAGCGAACACTCAGTAATAATATAAACAGCAAAATGCCTTTTCTGTGCTGCTTATTCAATGGGCTTTCCTGTTGCTTGTGCCACGAAAAACACGATGGGAATAAGGAGAAGGAGATGGAAGAGGAAATGACTTCTTTAAAGACTTTGTCCTGTGGGCAGAGTGTTGGCTTATGATTTGCTAGAATAGGATATCAAAAAAGGAAGGGTGGGTAGTTTAAGTTTTAAGGAGAGGAAAAAAAAGGCTAGAGAAACTTTGAAGCCGTTAACTATTGTTTAAGGTGGATATTTAAGCTAATGCTTCAGTGAATAAGCTCCCACACTTCCCACTTTCCTTTTTTTTTGTTTTTTGCCTTAGGAGTAGATAAGTGGAGAGATTTTTTGTTTTTTTACTTTTTTATATATCATGAATCTCCTGGGAAGTCTGGTATAGCCTATGAACTGACAATTCAGAATGTTTTGAAATGCATAAAATAAATACAAAGTATAAAGAAAACCAATGCACTGAAATATGCTTATCCAAATATTAAAAAAGAAAAGAAAAAGAAAGTTCATAGATATTAAGTTAAGAACCCCTGCTTTTTAAAAGGCTAAAGAGTTGTAGGCTATAGATCACAAAAATCTCTGAATCTAACTCTTTATCAGAGCTTAAGACTACACAAGAGCTTCTGTGGTCTCAAATCCATGCTCAGGGGAGGCAATGGGCCCACATGGATGACAGTGAATTATGAGTCAGAAGTCACCCATATCTCTTTTTCCCCTTAATTCGGAACTTAAAGACCAAATAAAATGAGCATTTCCATATGCAAAGTAGAACAGGAAAAGACTGCAGATGAAAGTGAGAATATTACATATAGCTTGCTTTTCCTTTTAAATATCTCTGGGTATGTGTGTATATATACTCATCCATATATTATACATAATAATATGATGCTAATAATAAAGATAATGATATATATATATATATTTTAAAAATACATAATATATGTAAACATTCTACATGAAATGTTTAATGCTGTCCTTTCAAATACTGTTTGTATTTCCTTCTTGGCTTCCTTTTGTGCCCTGTAGTACATTGTTTTTTAAAAAAAAAAAATCAGAAGTCATCCACTTCAGTGCCAGCTTTGCTTCATATTGTATAATATTAGATAAATCACTTAAGCTCCATATCCCTCAGTTTCTCTGTCTGTGACAGTGGAGATGCTATTGGTTTGCCTCTAGTATGTGAAGGAGTAATAGGATCATAGATTTTGAGGAGGAAGAAGGCTTGAAGGTCTTTGGGGCCATTTTTTTTCAAATGAGGAAACTAAGGCCTGGAAAGGTTAAGTGACCAAAGTTTAATGAGATTACAGGTAAAAGCATTTTGGAAGACAGGTACAATATAGCTCATACTCTTAGATTTATATTGTATGTATCCTCAAAAAGCACTGTCCTACAGCATCACCAGATTCTACCTCTTCCTCTCAGTATTTAAGAATGAAATATAAATTGAGAAAGGACCAAGAAAACATAATTCTTTTGATATGCTAAGCACTAACGTGCTAAATGACCTTTTTTTAAAGGTCAGTTTCCAGTTCCTTAGCCAATCCCATCTTTCTATGCAGCTCTATCCAAATGACCATCACTGATCATTAAGGCGTTTTGCTGGAGTCTAACAGTGCAACTCTATTAACAAGCCTCCCATTGCTGGCATCTTTGAGGCAGTACTTAAAACCTAAAGTTGGCTCAACTCCTCGGCTGACTGCTGGGATTCAGATTCTAAGCCAAAGTATAGAAAGTCTGGCAGCTTTCTACCTCTTCCAGACTTAGCTTGGCTGGGGTAATACCGGAACAATTGGTCTCGTTGCCCTCTGAGATGACAATTAATTAGTGTTGTGGGAACAAGGAAGAGTCTATCTGGGGAGCCTAGTCTTTGCCCATCTGAGGCCTGTGGCATTGGCATCTCAGCCAAAGCCAAAACATCGCACATCATAAGACATGCTGGAGATAGCTGTTGGCCTCTCTTTAGGCTATGCTGGAAGGGAATTGAAAATGGAAGATCTTTCCCATGGTCTTTCACTTGAAAAGTAAAACAACTACGACTAATAAAATAAGAATTCCAGTGCACAATGTACCATTATGGAGAACATCCTAGATAGGCAGTTGTGAGCAAAACAGGGAAAATATGGCAAAGATTTCCCAGAGAGTTACTCCTTAGTACAATATGAAGAAAGACCTATAGTGAATTGGATAGTCTCCCCATTGAGGAAAATGGAACTACTCTGGCAATATCCACAACTGTCAGCATGTGTTATTAGGCACCAGCTTAGAAAGTATATTACTCAACACGGTGTGAAGGAGAACATATGAGTCATCCTGTTCTCTCCCTAGTCTATAAGCTAGCAAAGGACATCACTTACTTCATCAGAGCACAGTGATTACTCCTAAGGCCCTCACAGAAAAAAAGAATAATACCTCAGTGAAGACAATGCTGAATTGAATAGAACTTAATTACAATACCAGCATCCCAAGACTTTGAAAAAATTTAAAAATAAGGAAATTTCCTTTAAGATTAGAGGTGGAAAAATCTAACAAGTTGTCCATGGCTAAGGATAAAGAGTTTCAAACTCTCTTTCCTTATTCCTTCAAAATATTTGAAGAAAAAATTATTTTTGAGGTATTAACATAATCTACCATTTATATACAAAAGCTTCTCTTCTGGGATCTCTACCAGCTGTCAGGAAGTTTATACATAGGTGCAGGTTGTACATGATTATTTTCTTATGCAATGCTATTAGATCAATATTATTATGAATACAGGATACACAGTATGTTATTAGGATAAGATCCAGGGGAAACCCAATAGCATCTGGATGCACTATAAATTCACACACATATCACATTTGGTAGGGGTGAGAATTGAACCAGTTAATCTGTCAGTGGGAGGAACTTCCCTTTTCCAACCATTGTGATACAAATGAAGGTTACCTATAACTTAAATTCTTGAATAATTGAATGGGAACACTGGGTGACTTTACTGGCTCATGGTCATATAGCTACTATAGATCAAATAGAGACTGCATAGCCAATGCTTTTATCCATATCTTACACTACAATGCATATCCTCAGATATGAAGATTACATTTTTACAAAGATGCAGCTACATGACAAGGTGGGTAGAGAGCTAACCTGGGAGTCAAGAAGACCTGGGTTTGAGTCCTACTTCTAACACATACTAGCTATATCACTCTGAGCCAGACCCTTAACCTCACTCTAAGACTATAAATTGCCAAACAGACACAGGTCTGCATGGACAAAGGAAATTTCCTTATAAAAAAGAAATATATAGAAAAGAAATCACAGGTCCAAAAAACAAATGTACATGTGTACATTTAATGGGAAGAAAAGTATGTATCAAAAATATTTTTGTTAAATTCAACAGTTCCCACAATGAGGCATTGTTCTCCTTTCTGTGTCAAATCTCAGGAGTAATCATTCTCTCCTATGATTAAGGAAGTAAAAGAATCCAGACAGGTTACCTAGCTTACATAAACATTGACAAGTCATATATTAAGCAGCCCAGATTTCCAAATTCTGAGGCCTGAACATCTTCCTATACACCATAATCTTGCCATTTCCAGGCAGAATATCGTACACCTTGCTTGAGAGGAAGGATTTTTCCATACACACACACACACACACACACACACACACACACACTTTTGACAGTATGTATGGGTACATGACTCCAATCCTTCCTATGCTGAGGACTCTTTAGTAACTGGCCCCTTTTTTGAAATTGTGGGGCTCTTGACCCTTTTTATCAGAAACTATGAAATGCTTTGCTCAAAGGACTGCCCTATTATAAACCAGGTTCATACAGCTGCTTAAGGCTTATAAAGTACTTTTCCCATACATCTGTGAGTGGCTAAGAATCTTCTAAGTTAGTTTCCTATCTACCTCCACCACTGTAGAATAGAGTAGTGAGCAAGTAGATAGGAGCTTATCCCATATAAGTTTCCCATGTTGGGGTGGAGCCAAGATGGCAGAGTAGAAAGATGCATATATGCTAGCTCTTACCCCACAGCCCATAAAATACCAGTAAAGAAGAACTCTCAACAAATTCTAGAGCAGCAGAAGCCACAGAACAATGGAGTGGAGGAGATTTCTATCCCAGAGACACCTGAAAGACCAACAGGAAACATCTGTTGCACACTGGATGTGGAGCACAGCCTTGGCCACATGGCACCAAAAGGAGCAGATCCGAGCAGGCTTCAGGGACAGAATCTCCAATGGCAGCACAGATCCCTCAACCCACAGCTGCCAAAGGTCAGTGAGAGGGTCTTTTTGGCTGGCCAAGAAGGGAGCAGGGTGTCCCCATAACTCAGGCCTCCTCAGGTGGCAGCAGTAGAAGCAGCAGCAGAGGAGGCTGTCAAAGCGGTCAGTAGCCCACATCCATTATTGAAGGTCTCATAGTAAACCCCCTGAGGGAGCTGAGCCCTGTGTGGCAGCCCTGTCCCCTCCTGAGCATCTGAACTTAATCTCACACTGAATAGCAGCCCTGCCCCTGCCTAAAGCCCCTGAGGCTTTGGAGCAGCTCTTCTGAATCTCAGCCCCCAGTGCTGGCTTGGGGGAACTGGAGAGGAGGTGATTGTGGAAGAGGAAACTCAGAAGTCAAGTAACTGGCTGGGAAAATGCCCAAAAAAGGGAAAAAATAAGACCATAGAAGGTTACTTTCTTGGGGAACAGGTGTCCTCCCCCATCCTTTTGGATGAGGAAGAACAAGGGATACTGTCAGAGGCCTCTGCCTCCAGGGCCTCCAAAAGGAACTTAAACTAGACTCAGGCAATATAAAACATTAAAAAACAAGTTAGCAGTTTACTAAAGGAGGACCAAAAGAATGCTGAGGAAAATAACAGTTTTGAAAAGAGGCTAACTCAATTAGAAAAAGAGGTCCAAAAAGCCAAAGAGAAGAAGGAGGTTTTAAAAAGCAGAATTAGCCAAATGGAGGAGAAGGTTCAAAAGCTCACTGAACAAAATAATTTGTTGAAAGAGAGAACTGAGTTCAGGGAAATGAATGACTATGAGTTAAACCAAGAAGTTAGTAAACAAAACCAAAACTTTGAAAAAAATAGAAGATAATGTGAAACATCTTATTGGAAAAACAACTGATCTGGAAAATAGATTCAGGAGAAACAATTTAAAAATTATGGGACTACCTGAAAACCATGATCAAAAAAAGAGCCTAGACATTATCTTCCATGAAATTATCAAGGAAAACTGCACTGATGTTCTAGAATCAGAGGGCAAAATAAATATTGAAAGAATTTGATCACCTCCTGAAAGAGACCTGAACAGAGAAACTCCTAGGAATATTGTGGCCAAATTTCAGAGTTCCCAGATCAAGGAGAAAATACTGCAAGCAGTTAGAAAGAAATAATTTGAATATTGTGAAAATACAATCAGGATAACACAGGATCTGGTAGCTTCAACATTAAGGGATCGAAGGGCTTGGAATGGGATATTTCAGGGGTCAAAGGAACTGGGATTGAAATCAAGAATCACCTACCCAGCAAATCTGAGTATAATACTTCAAGGGAATAAATGGTCATTCAATGATATAGAGGACTTTCAATCATTCATATTGAGAAAAAGACCAGATCTGTATTTGACTTCCCAAGACAAGAATCAGGAGAAGCATGAAAAGGTAAACAGAAAAGAAAAATCATAAAAGACTCTCTAAAGCTGAACTGTTTACAACATTCAACTCAAGTGCCAGCTACTTCCTGCAAATGGTTCTCATGTCGCCAGCTGCAGCTCTCTTCCTACTTTCCTAAAATTACTTCATTTTTTATCTTGCATATGTCTTGAAAATATTTACCTGTACATGTACTGTATCTTCCCCAGTAAAATATAAGCTCCACAAGGGCAGGAACTGTTTTGCTTTTGTATTTGTATCTTCAACACTTAGCACAGTGTAGCTTGTTGTAGATATTTAGTAAATGCTGATTGAAGTTTACCTTATACCTTACTAAATTCAATTGATTTATTGTTGAGTCACTTGGATTTTCTGACTATACAATGATATTATCTGCAACTAGAAATTATTTTAACCTCTCCATTGTTAATGTTATTACCTTAGTCTCTTTTTCATACCTTGTTGCTTAACTTTTTTGTTGTAGCAAGGTAGAAACAAATCCATTGGGAAATGGTTAAACAAGTTATGATATATGAATGTAATAGAATGTTATTGTGCTATTTAAAAAAGGTGACTATGAGGAATTCAGAGAAATATAAAAAGGCTTATGTGAACTGATGCTAAGTGAAGTAATCAGAACCAAGAAATTACAAAATTATTACAATGATATAAATAGAACAAAAAATTGAAACTGAGTATTGTGTAATGATAATGAACAAATTTGACTTTGGGAAAGAATTGAGAAAATACAGTCTCTTTTCATTGCAGAAGTAGGGACTACGGGTGTAGAATATTGTACATCCTATCAAACAATGTTGATGTATTATTTATGCTGAATTACTTTTTTTCTTTCTTTCTTAAACTTTGTTACAAGCTTGTTAGATAGAGGGATATACATAAATATATGTGTATATATAAATGAATATGATATAAATATGATATAAAAGCAAGAAGAATCAATAAAAATAAGATTAAATTTTAGAGGAAAAAAAAGTTTCCAATGTCTCTACCTCATGCTCCCACACCCATCCAGCTTACTATGAAAACCCCATGACTACCTAATCTATCACTTCTGTGCCTGAGACAAAGTGCCAGCCTAAAGCCAAGCTGGCATTTCCAGAGAGATAATTATTTTGGCTCAAAAGACTTTCTCTTCTAGCTCTGGGCTAGAATAAACAAAGGTTTTGTTTTTTATCAACTAAGTGCTTAAATAAACAGAGTGGATGCCAATGTCAATAAGATATAGAAAGCAAGATTTACTGACGATGAAGATGCCATGGAGATTATCACTAGGTAGACAGTCAAGAACTGATGCTTTTCTAAAAAACAGGGAGGGGGTAAGAACTGATTGAAATTCTGTGTGATCTTGGACAAGTAGCTTAATCTCTGTGTATCTCAGTTTCCTCATCTGTAATGGGGGGGAGGTTTAATAATAGCACCTACCTGTAGAGGCATTGTGGAGATCAAATGAAATAATAATTACAAAACGTTTAGCACAGTACCTGGCACATAAGTGTTACATAAATGTGAGTTATTTATTAGTATTGGGCAGCTAGGTGGCACAGTGGATAAAGCACTGGTCTTGGAATCAAGAAGACTCATCTTCCTGAGTTCAAATCT
Organism: Bettongia penicillata ogilbyi; assembly: GCA_023548195.1. Taxonomy (NCBI): domain Eukaryota; kingdom Metazoa; phylum Chordata; class Mammalia; order Diprotodontia; family Potoroidae; genus Bettongia; species Bettongia penicillata. The sequence continues at coordinate 370,584 of JAJHZJ010000666.1, read as the reverse complement.
GGTCCCAGACACTTATTAGCTGTGTGACCTTAGGCAAGTCACTTAACCCTGTTTGCCTTAGTTTCCTCATCTGCAAAAGGAAATGGCAAATCGCTCCTCTATCTTTATTAAGAAAATTCCAAATGAAGTTATAATATTGAACATGACTGAAACCACCCAACAACGACAAATTTATTAGCATTATATTATTATTATCATAATTGTTAAATGAGAGCAGAGTCATCTCACTTCCACCCAGAAACAGAGGGTAAAATCTCTGTGATGCTTGGGTACTGAATGGATCTTCTATGGAGGCACGGCTTCGAATTATTGCTTAATGTTCACTCACTATAACAACAACCAATAATAATAATGACAACACATTTCTATCAGGCTTTGAGATCTGCAATAAATTTTCCTCAAACAATGCTGTGAGGTAAGAAGTATTATCATCTCTTTCATTTATGGAGAAACGGAGGCTCTGAGAATCTAAGTGACTTGGGCCATCATCATTCATAGTGGGGCTTGTGAATGGATGAGAAAAAACGGGCTGAGTAGGATTTTTTTGTGAAGCCCTGTCTTAACAAAACAATGGAAATGACTTTCTGGAAAGGAGTTAAGTATTAAACATAATAATTAGCAGAAAAAAATATTGCAAAATGCACCTGATTCTGTTCACTTAAGCAAGGTTAAGTAGACACCTATCTCCCTGATTAGACGCAGAGACAAAACATTGCTCCAAATTCCATCGATGATTCATTAAGATAGTTATTGCCACAACATCACTTGGCCACTCTAGTGACATAGGAAAGCCTCTGCTCTGTTTGAATTTTCTGCCTGTAGAAACATGGGCTCCAGTGGCAGTAGAGTGATAAGGAAGGGAAGACCAGTCAAAGGATGCTGAGGCAGAATCTCCATAGCAACACATAACCCAGCTCTGCCCTTCCTGACCTTGTGAGATGCCCCATAATTGAACTTTGATGCTCCAGACAAACAAGTGCAGAAAGGACATTCAAAGCACTGCTTCATTCCTAGCCAAGGTTAATAGTTGATTTCCCCCTCCCTTGTAGCAAGAATCAGGACCCCACACTATCTTTTTTTGTCCAACTCTTGTCATTCCCTTTTATACATCATTCCCTCTTCATTCAGTCAATTTGTACTATAACAATTTGTACTTTCTGATTTGCTATTCCAAAAGTACTCCAGCAATTTCAAGTGCATGTGCTGTCTCCCCCATTTAATTGCAAACTCCTTGAGAGAAGGGACTCAGGTGACCATTTATTTTGTAAATGCCTCTAATACCATGATTTAGCACACTGGGGCTTAATGATTATTGAAGTCTCACAAGACAACCATCACATTGTAACTCTTTTTTTTTAATTATTACATATCTTTCTTTGGAGAGAGCTGAAAGTGTTTTGCATAAATTTCACATTTGTTCTCATAATAGCTGCATGATAGAGAAAATCTAATTGTATTTTCATTAAAAAATAAAAAAAGAAACTGAGACAAAGCCAGAATCAAAGAATATCAAAGTTAGAAAGGACCTCAGGGACCATTTATTCTATTCTATTCTGTACCCAAACAGGAACTACTTTCTACCGCATCCTTGGATAAGTGGTCATTTTGTCTGAGTAATTGCTAATGCAGCCCCCATCACAGTTTGGATAGATCTTTAATTAAGAAGATTTTTTTTTTTAAATCAAACCTAAATTTTTTTTCCTTTCAACTTCTGTTCATCCCTCCTAGTTCTACCCTCCAGCGCACAGTTAAAAAAAAAAACAAAAACCTTTATTAAGTGCCCACTATGTGCTAAACACTGCGCTAAGTGCTAGGAATTCAAAAGAAGACATAAAAATACTGCTCTCAAGTAACTCACAGGGCAATGGAGGAAGATAGTATGCAAATAACTGTGCTTAAATAGTTATATACTGGATAAGTGGAGATGATTTCTGAGGGAAGGTACTAGCATTAAGGGGACTGAGAAAGGCTTCTTGAAGTGGGACTGTCGCTGGGATTAGACACATATCTACAGATGAAATCAGAGGTCCAGTATTAAAGAAAAAAAACTGCAGACTAATATTATTGCTTAGCCTTTTTGGTTGTCATTCCAAACCATACTCTCTTGCAATTCACTAAAACTGCCAGAGATTTTCACATTATGTGCACTTGTTTTTCTGGGAGAGGTACATTGCAAAACATGTACTCTCCAGGATGGATCTACAGATATTCAAATGAAATGTGGATTAAGTACTTTCAGATGTGCTAATTTTTTTCCCTTAGAAGAACCAACCTGATATTTTAAGAAGAGAAAAATAGGATCAAAGCAAGTATAAGAAAAGAAGAAAAAGGTATTACACTGTTACTACATAATTCATTAGAGAACTGAGAAAGTTTGGTGGTCAATAAGAGGGAGGGCAGCTAGGTGGCATAATGGATAGAATGCCAGCCCTGGGTTTGGGAAGACCTGAGTTCAGTTGGATCTCAGGCACTTACTATGTAACCAGCCATGTTAAGTCATTTAACCTTGCTTGCTTCGGTTTCCTCACCTGTAAAATGAGATGAAGGAGGAAATGGCAAACCATCCCAGTATCTTTGCCAAGAAAACCCCAAAAGGGATCACAAAGAGTTAGACACAACTAAAATGATTATAACAAGCAAGAGATAATCCATGACTTTTTCCCCATCAGAATTCATATGCCACACTGAATCTCTTGAACGCACTTATGTGTGTATATATATACACACATCTTTCTTATACTAACTTGTGCATGAGTTATAATCAGACTATAAGCTAGTTCTGTGAGAGTAGGGGTATGCCTTACCTAATCTTATATCTCCCCCAGACTGGCATACAGTACTTTGCCCAATAATGTGCCCACTTAGTATGATCTTTATAAGTATAGATGAATGCATGAATCTTAACATGAATTCTGTGAATAAAGAATATTGAACCTGGAGTCAGACAACTTGAGTCTGAATCCTGGTTCTGGACTAGCTGTATGCCTATGAACAGCCTGACTCATCCTTCCCTACCTCTTTCCCTCCCTTCCTTCTGATCGGATGTGCCAAACCCCAAAGACTTTTTAAAAATCTTCATCCTTCACAACCTGTCAGTAGCATTCAATACTGTTGATTACCTTTTCTTCCTGGATATTCTTTCCAATCTGTTTTTTCTTATCCTGCCCTCTTTTGTTTCCACCCGTCTGATCACTCCTCACTTTCCTTTGCTGGACCATTATCCTTATCCTGGTCTTGAATGGTAGATGTACTTCAAGTCTCTGTCTGAGGCTCTGTCTGGGACCCTCATTTCTTCTCTTTCTCTATTCTCTTTCTGTAACTCTCTCATGGATTTATCTTCCCAACACAAGTCACTCTGAAATCTACAGATCTAGTCCGGTCCTCCTGAACTTCAGTGCCAAAGTACCATGTGCCTATTTGACTTTTCAAGTGGGATGTCTTATAGGCATAATAAACATGTCCAAAATGGTTCTACACTTCAAAACTCAGAAATTGGACAGGAAATATTAAATTATCTTTCCTGATAAAACTACCATTCTTCTTAACTTCCCAAGTTCTACAGAAGGCACCACTTTTTATTCTAGTCTCCCAGGTTTGAAACCTCAGGAGTCTTCTTCTCATTCTCCCATCCCCACACATCTTGTCTATTCTACTTCCCAACACTTCTTTTACCTTCCCTTTTTTTTCTTCACTCACAGAGCCACTACACTATATCAGGCCGACATCACCTCTTGCTTGGAAATGCTGCAATAACCTCGTAATTCACCACCTAGTTTCTCCCCTATTCCATCCATCCTTTAACACAGATACTGAAGTGATAATGATAATGCAAAGATTTAATCCTGTTCAACAAATTCCAGTGGCTCTCTGTTTCCTCTATGTCAGATACAAGTTCTTCTATCTGGCAGTTAAAGAACTTTGCAATCTAACTCTACCTACCATTCCAACTTCATTATTTATTACTTCCCTTCATACAGTACTAGCCAACTACCTTGATTACTAATTCTCCCACAGAATAATACTCTTCCATTTTCTTGATTTTGTATAGGCAGAGTATCCTGTGTCTCCATTTTTCTTATGAATGGGATGCATTTCTTATTTAATGCTATCTTTTAGAATCCCTAGTTTTCTTGAAAGCTCAAAAAATGGCCATGAGGCCTTTTCTAATGCCCCCCAGGTACAACCATTCAAATTACTTTGTATTCATTTCATATATTCTTATATACAGTATCCTCCCCATTTAGAGAATTTTAGTTCCTTGTATGGACTATTCCATATATGGCTTGAAATCCCTAGTACTTATAACAGTGCCTGGAACAGGGTAGGATAATAATAAATTCTTGTTGAATGATGAGTTTCAGGCAGCTCTATATAATAGTAAATGCTAGATTTGGAGTCAGAAGATGTAGAGCTCAAATCTTGTTTCCAATATTTATTGTATCATCATCATCAAGTCATTTGATCTCTCTTGGACTTCTCTTTAGGATAATAACATCAATAATATTTACTTCAGGGTGCTGTTGAGAGGATTGGATGAAATAATGTTATGTTAACTGTTAAGTATTACCTACAATTACTCATTTGAACCTCATTTTATATGTAACAAAGTATTTATCAAGTGCCTATTTTTTGAAGGTACAGAGACAGAAGAAAGAAAGAAACAGTGCCTATCTTCAAGAAGTTTCATTCTATTTGAGAGATAAAAAATTCAAAGAGATAATACAATGCAATTTGAGGATGAAGAGATCATCAATAACTGGAAGGATCCGGATAGATTTCCTGCAGAAAGAGGCATCTGAATTGAGCCTTGAAGGAAGTTTTGGGTTGTAGAAAGCAGAGGCAAAAAAGGAGCGCCATTCAGGCAGGGAGGACAACCTGTCTGCACTCTTCTCTGATAATGTATTCATCAATAAAATCATGGAAGTTCTACCGATAGTGGCAATTAACTGAGAAACCTAGAAAAATTGGCTGCCTTAAAAATTGTAATATTCATAACAACAAAGAAACAGAAACAAGCATGTTAGAATAAAGAATATCAAAGTCCAACCAATATTCACTCTTGGCAAAAATTTCTATAGAAAAATTCAAATTCTATCTTTCTGGAAAGTGGCAACTATCTGTACCTATCATGTCTTGTTTCTAGGAAGGTTTCCAATATGACAAAGAATATTTAAAATTAATTTTAGAGTTCATTTAGGCAAGGGGCCCAAATTTTCTATAATCTTCTCATAATCTGCTAAAGAAGAAAAAACTATTTTGTAAGTCAAATTGGGCTAGGGATTGAGATGTTTGGTCCCTACTCAATTCTTTAGAATTGTAGGTGACTCCAAAGTTTTGTATTTTTAGATACAGTTCTGCACTTTAAAACTCAGAAATTGGACAGGAGCTATTAAAAAACAAAGGCAGACAGGAAAAAATCAGCAGGTGGAACCTAGAATCTCAAACCTCAAAAAAAAAAGGATGAATGTGAGTTCTATACATACTTGGGAAATTTATCTGTATTTAATTGCTGCAGATTTGGTTAGATCAAACTTATTCTTACACTTTAAATGTGGCCCTAAAGTCAGAAACAAATCAGCAAGATGCTAAAATGTCCTGGACTGCCCTATTCACTCATGCATAAATTTCTGAATGCTTTCTGTAACCTAAAAAGACAAGGAATATTTAAGCATCTGTCTCTCTTTTCTCTATCTCTATCTCTGTCTCTCTCTCTCCTCCCCCTTTTTCTTACCTCGCCCTCTCTTCCTCTTCCTCTTCCTGTCCCTCTCCCTCCTTCTCTAATGACCAAAATTGGAGACCAAAATATCCTCCAAGATAATGGGATCTATCCTGGCTTCCTAGGAAATACAATGTTGATTCCAATCCAATATTTACAATATAGGAAGCAAAAAATAAAAATAAACAAAGAAACATGCAAAAAAATTATCTCACTTGTGAGGAATGAAGATTGATGGGCCTAAATGTCATCCTTAAAACACATTTTTAACAATTAATATAAGACTTGTTTAGAGAATTGACATGACACAATAAAAAGAACAATGCACTCAGAAAATATGACTTCAAGGTTAGACTCTGTCCTGATTCTGCGTCTGTGGATGAATCACTCAAACAGCTGGAGTCTTGCTTTCCTCATCTATAATGAAGGGATAATAATATTTGCACTACTGGTCTCACAGGTGTGAGATAAGGAAGGACTTCATAAACTACTAAGAAATATATGACTGTGGGCTATTATGATTAAGCCTTTCAGCATAGGGTGTTGATGCCTTTATCGAAAAGATGTACAATTTCATGGAGTACAGAGCTTCTGCAATCTTTTACCCAAATGGAAAATGAACACTTCATAGAAAAGCCATTTTAACCAAGCATGCCACTTTTCTTGACTACAAAATAAAATCAATGATATTATGTAGAAGACATAACTATTCACATAACTACCCCAGGACAATGTCTGGTACTTGGAACCTAGCATAGTACTTAGAAGATAACAGATTTTAATAAGCTTTGGTTTGAACGCACTTTCAGTCATGAGAAGGGTCAGTTCTTATTTCGAAGTGTTGAAAAAAGGTGACTGAATATACAACTTGGGATTTAGAAGGGAAATAAGGGAAAATTTAAAATAAAAATGTAAGATGTAGGGAAAATGGAAAATGAAGAAAACTATTAGGAAGAATTATGGGAGAATCTTGTAAAGAAGGAAAAAAATGTAGAGATAGTATTTAAAAAATGACTTACATGCTCAAAATCAATTAAACTATGGTTTGTAAAATGATCATTTTCCTCCAGGAAATGAAAGTATCCTGTTGAGCCTTAACAACTACGAAAAGCACCAAATTAAGTTTTAAATTACTCTTTACTCTTCTGTAAGCAAAGTCTAGATGACCCCTTCTAGGAATGTAGCAAGAGGGGCCTTTTGTTCAAGTATGAGCAGGGCTGCAGGACCTCAGAGTTCCTTGCAACTCAGAGTCTCTGATTCCGAGATCACTATTTGCCATGCTTATAGATCAATATAGCTTCTTATGTTTGAGAAACTAATTATTTAATACAGGACACTTTGTCTTTGTGTATGGAAATGAGACACAACTTTGGAGAAAATTGTCTAAAGTTGCAACCATAGGAACAACTGTAACAACACTCAATCCTTAGCTAAATATGCAAAAAACAAATAGCTCAGACCCAAAGCAAGGTATAAATCCCCACCACTGAAAGCTTCTTGTAACACTGTGTAAAGGCCAAAGGTTGCAACTGAGTTTTCATTTCCTGATGAAGGGTGCATGAATTCATCCATGGTAAAAGTGGGATAAAATGGATGCCAAATGAACTTCTTCTGCCATTTGCTAAAATTGTTTTTTTATTTGCTTCAATAAGGGAATACATGTTTAAATGTATTTACTATAAAAATATTTTAATTCAGTCTTGACATTGCTGCCCTTTACGCACCCTTTAATTGACGTGCTACCTACTCTCTTCAGACAAAAGGAAAGGGGCACAGGTGTGGATAATCTGGAAATCACTTCGACTTCAACTTAGCATCTGCTATGGTCCATGAGGTCCTTACTTTTAGATACAATAAATGCTAGAGTTTCTTGCCTGTCTTAAGTCAGTCAGCTGTAAGGTGAAATCCTGACTGTCCATGTCCTTATTGGGTAAAAACAAAATACAAAAAAACAACATTAAATGGGAAGGAGAGGGAGGTTTAGAATTGGAAAGTAAAGTAATGAAATGTAGATTAGTATTCAATTCAGCAGGGCAGCAACATACAAAGTACTGAAAGGTAGGGCCTGCCTATACTTAGATAAAAAATGAAAATTCACTTTTTCCCTTTTCTTTTTAAATATTGATATAATATGGAAACATCTCTGTAGGAACTGGAAGCTGCCCCAAATTCTCTGTCCTGTGACCACCACTCCTGTGACCACCACTATGCCACAACTCCCTGCAAAGCACCTCCTTTTAAGAATAGTTTTCGGACTGATACAAAATACCAATCTAATCTGAGAAGACGTAAAGCTGTCTCCTCTCATCACTTTCCCTGCAGCTGGGGAAATAGTTAAGAATTTCATTTTCCAAAATTTCCCTAGTTTAGATGTGTGTGCAAAAATTGGGGGTAATTCCCCCCAATTTGTAGTATTGGGTAGCATACATACATGTAGTATGTATATTGTAGCAATATAAATAAGGAACTAAAGCACAGAAAACCTATAAATATGATTTGCCAGAGGTAAATCACAGACTTGATAATTCATCAACTGATAATTCAGAATTGAGTCTGATTAAATAATATTGAATAGACTGTGGGTGACAGATCTAAAATCATTAAATTATTTTCTTCGGGTATGAAACTTTCAGTTGACATCAACCCTATTTATTCAGAGAAGCATGAACTCAAAAAGTCTTTCAACTTGACTGAGACAGAAGGAAAGGCTATAACAAGATTTTGATGCTCCTATTTTCCAAGGGATTTTGATTTAGGCTCCAACAAATACTTTTTGAAGGACTGATCAATTATTTGGCAGCAGAGTAACTGACAATAAGCCAACTAATTCAGCCTCTGATGATTTTGAAGTCTGAAAATTACTCAGAGTCTCAGCTACTTTCTCCAACTGGTATATAATTCCAGGTGACCCTCTATCAGCTTTGTCCTACAAATTACTCAAACGCCAATTATCCAATTCGCAAATTATTCAATCCCTTTGCTTCTTTTCTGGGTGCTTAACTTTCAGCTATTGCACTGTTTTGTACTATCCTTTAGAAACTCTAGTCTATAGGTTATTGAAAACTTGGTTATCCAGCCTGCAGATTATCCAGGCTCTTCACTTTCCTAGCTTACTATCTACCTTGAAATCATAGCAACTCTACCCTCTACTCCATAGTACCCCTACTTCAGAGGTAATGAAGGGAAATGGAATCAATAATCTTTTATCAGAATCTCTTTAAAAATTATTTTTGGGGTGATGGAGAGAGGGAATTGTACTGAGGGAGGTCAAAATCATTTGTAAAAATCAGGGATGTGGGCATCCTCTAGTAATCTCTGTAATCTATTCTATGTCTGTTTCACCTTCTATCAGTCTATTACCATGAAAACCAGAGAGCTAGACATCCTAAAAAAATAAACTTCCCTGTCTCAGGAAGAGAAACCATTGAAATGTTGAAAGATTAATCGGTTCACCCCAAGCCTGGGGTCTGAATCAGACTTCCCAAAGCCCCAGCTTCTTTGTAGAGCTTCCTGGAGTGGAGAATGATGACGCTGAATTGGTTTTAATGAACCATTGTGTGTTGAAGGTACTTTCAGGGGAAAATCATCAGATATACAGAAACTATTAAGGAGTAAAACTTGTGTTCTACCAAAGAAGGGGGAGTTCCCTGAATTCTAGCTATATATTTTTTTTACTTCTTAGGTTAAGGTCCTTTTTGCTGAATATTACCTACGGCTGACCTGCTATGCTAGGATAATCTTTATTGATGTAATTCTATATTGTGCAATTCTACAGGGACACAGAACCGAATTTGGATCAAATAACTTTGTGCTATCAGCAGTGGACATTTCTCTGAAATACTATTTGTGACTGTTACTTCTCTAACCTAAGTATTTGCTTATATGCTGCAGGTTCCAGAGCTATCATATTTAGTACACCTAGACTTCTAATCCAAATGGACAGAGGAAAATGGAAATCTGGAGGAAAGAATGCCTTTGCTGAATCCTAATGCCTAGAAATGAAAAGAAAGACTTTTATACATCATTAAAAATGTCTATTTCATCCCCCTCCAACGATGAAAGGAATTTTATGGGACGATCATGTTGAAAGAACACTAAAGCATTTTTTTCTAGGTTTGTAATGATGACACTAATTTCACATAACACTATGCTCTTTTAACTTCCATACAAACTTCCCAAAGTTGTGTTTAATTTCTTTAAACAGAGCTGTCAACTCTGTTTGTTCTAGCCTCAGATTTACAAAGAGCCCATGCATCACGGCAAGTCCCAGAAGCTGGATGGCAGCCGTTTCTAGTACCATCTCCATTTTTCTCCAGAAGCAAGGAGGATCTGAGTCCTCAGACTGTTTTTCAAGGAAAGCCACCAGATATTCTCATATCTCCCCACCTGTAACAAGTGGATAAGGTCTAAGAATTGTAGTGAGTTACTTTACTTGAAATTCCCGCTGACTCATGGAATCAAAACATTACAACTGCTAGACAGAACAATGACATTTCAGTTCTCTATCCCTTCAGCCATGGACTCTGGGGTCCGTGGATAGATTTCAGGGGGTCCTTCAACTTGAACTTGGATGTTGGGATGGGGGAGGGATGGTATTTTTATTTATCTCTAACTGAAATTCAGTGTTTTCTTCAATTATGAATGTAGACAACAAATAGTCTTAGAAGGGGCACAAGAGGTTCACCAGACTTCCAAAGGGAGCCATGAGAGAAGAATCCCTAAGTCTAGTAGATCTGTCCCAGAGTATGTAGGTGTGATATTACCATGATAGTGGGTGATACACACCTTCTTATACCTTACTCCCTTACACATACTCTGTGACCAGTGACTCTTCGCCTCTTCTCATGACTCCAGACATTTCACCAGCTGTCACCCATTCCTGGAATGTTCTCCCCTTCTAATACTCTGTGTTTCTGCAATTAGTACAAGACCTGGCCCACAGTAGAGGTTTAATAAACGTTTATTGATTGTTGACTATTTCAGTGACTTTGGGATTCTAACAAAACAAGCCATTTCTCAACTCTAGGAATTTTGCTGGCTGTCCCCCCATGCCTAGGATATTCTCCATCCTCATCTCCACCCTCCTGGCTACCTTGGCTTCCTTCAAGTCTCAGCAAAAATTCCACTTTCTGTAAGAAATCTTTCCAGGTCCCCCTCAATGCCAGTGCCTCCCCCTTCTGAGCTGCTTGTCTTCAATTAATATATACATATATATGCATTACATATACATATGTGCATATATGTATGTGTATATAGAGAGAGGGAGAGAGAGAAAGAGGGACACAGAAAAAGACAGAGAGAGACAGAGACAGAGACAGAAAGAGAGAAAGAGAAACAGAGACAGAGACTTAGTTCACACGTAGTTGTTTGTAGGTTGTCTTCCCATTTTGGTGAGCTCCTTAAGAACACAGATTGTATTTGCCTTTATTTGTATCCCCATTGCTTGGCAGAGTGCCTGGCACATGCTTAATATATACTTAATAAATGCTTGCTGATTTTACCCCCAAACCACCACCTTTTTTGGGTTAGGGAAGGCAAGGAAGGTCATAGACATAATTATGAACTTGAAGAAGGTTATTTGAAGATCCTTAAAATATCATTTTAAGTTCCTTTGCTATTCTATTCATGAAGACCCTTATATACCATCTAGCTACCCAAGGCCTTTCTATTGTGCCTTGACATTTTATACCTATCTTGTTTTGCTCTTTCCACTTCTTGCTACCAAAATGTGTTTGGTTTATGTCTAATCCTTTCCCTTTGGACCTTTGACTCACTTTCCAAGGTGACTTCAAAAATCTGCTAAACAGAAGCTAATACTTTAATGACCGTTCCTTAAATGTTACATATTTGTGCATTTTAATAGGGACGGAGTCCTTGAGACAATGTCTTTATACAAAGCAAGATTTTTTGTATGTATTTCAGACACCATGGCTAGCAGGCTGCTGATACTGTAACTAGTAAAACCCAATAGAAGTATGTGGAACCGTTGAATTATATCACAATTATTTGGGATGGAGAGCCTCAAAGCAGAGGAAAATGAAAAATGAGTTGTCAGTATTGCTAGTAGATAAGACTGGTCATAACACTTTTGCGTTTTCCAATACTTCTCTGACCATTGGATAAATCTAAACCAAATAAGCTTTGATGGGAACTGCTGTTTCATATAGGTACCCTGGTAGGGATGTCCCTGCCATGGCCATTTCTGTGTGATGTACTTGACTGCTAAGAAAGCTACCAGTTTAGGGATTTGGAAGGCAGGGATAGAAGAAAGAAGCAAATGCGGCATGTCTGTATTTTCTCTCTCCCCAACCCTAGACAACTTTACGTATACTGTGTTTGGTAACCCATTATGGAATAGAATATTTATTTACTACTAGAAGGGTAAATCTGTGATGACACAGTTCTTCAACAATCTCTGCTCAGAATCTCTGCCTCTTTTCCCTATAAGTATGATTTAGAATCCAATATTCTACACTAACAGTTCAGTTTCTGTAACAGGTGGTTGGAGCCTTGTATCCAAATCAAATTCTAGGTAGCCACCTACTCCAATTATCACCAGAAATTTCCCTGTTGGAGGTGATAGGTTTCTTCCTCATTCCTACCTGTAAAAATATAGCTCAGCGCACAGGTTTCCTTGAGAACAGTCCCATTCTCAGGAACAGTCTCAGAAGAGCCCAGAAAAATGAGATGGAATGAAGTAGATGAACACTAAGATTCACTTCATATTCCATTCTCAGCTTCCACAAGTCTATCAAGGGTCCCCTGAGGTTTCAATGGTAAGTATAATTTAGGCAGAGGGAACATAATTTCTGATGAAGAAAGGCTTATCTCAATTCTTTAATTGAAGTGTTGTATTCTTTGGGAGGGTATTTTAAAGCCTACAGAGGCTGAGCCTTTCAACGAACTCAAATCCTCCGACACCATTAACTGTTGTACTTCCTTATCAAAAGTTATTTAGCTGTTTGGGGATGAGGTGTCACCCTATATTAATATTCTAATTTGAAATCACAAGAAAAATAACTCTGTTGTTTGTAACATTTTAGAAATCCAAAAATCCTTCATGCCAACCATCCAGAAGTTAATAAGAAATAGCGGCATACCCCCAAAACTATATTTTAAAAAGGTCATTTTAAAATAACAATCAATTACTCCACACCTTGTTTTAACTATTTTACAGAATCAAAGAATTTGAGAGATGGAAGGGACCTTAGTAGTCATCTACTCCAACCCTTACGAAAAAAACAGAATGTTAAAATGTTGAATTGAAATAACAACTTAAATAACTTCATCCCTCTGGATCTGTTTCATCATGTGCAAACTGGGCTGACTGAATCTGATGATCTCCTCAAAGGATTTCTCTGGACTAAGATTCTAGAAGTCATACACTTGTGGTTCTTGCTAAGCAATTTTTCTTGCTTTGAACAGTCAAAATGTCTCCAGAATTTTTAATATGAAAAGTGAGTCCCATACACTCATTGGGGGATTTTCTTTTCTAGTTTGACCACTACATAAATAATAGTGTATAAAATTTGTTTAATAAAAAATAAACACATTTTGGGATTGCCTTATCTATGTCCTTCCCATACCCTATCTTTCATTATTACCTATTTCAGATTAGCATTCAACATCTTTTTTTTTAGTAAGAAAGGTTATGGTTATTTCTTTGTAGCATAGCAACAAAACATTGGGACTATACAAAACTTTATATTATGACAAGATCCAAGGTTCAAGAAAAAGAGTTCAATACAGGACAACTTCAGCTCTGGCTTGGTTTATAGAATAAGACAGATTTGTATAACAATAATTTTTTTAAAGGCAAGGCAAGATTTTTAAATGTCCTATCACAGTAACACAGAAAATCAACTTGAGGCTGGCATAAATGATTTCATACACATTGATGGATGAGGCATGATGGATAATAGGAATAGAAACAGCTGGACCTTAAAAGGTTTTGTTCCTATCAACTTCTGCATTCTATGTGACCTGGCAAAAATTATGTCACTTTATACATTGATAAGGAAATAATGTTAAAAACAACAGCAATCCCACTGAACTCTTTGGAGGGAAATGCACTAAATGAATGCACTGGCATTACTGTATGGGTCTCTGGGGGACAATGATTTCATCCATCCTTTGAATTAGGAAGGCTGTAGGAAGAATAATTAGGGGTTTTTATTAACAATTTGTTCAGTATTTTTTGCAAAGTAAGATATCTTAAGATATTTTTGCAAACCTTAAAGAGCTACAAAATGCTAGCTATTATTATCATTAGTCATATTTTCTATGATATGTAAAAATGACATGCCCAGAATCATATAACTGCTTCCTTTCAGTTCGTCAAACATTTGTTAAATACTTACTCTATGAAAAGCTCTAGATATTGGAGACAAAAGGCAAAAACAGCAAATGGTAGAAGCTGCTGGAAAGCAGAGGCTGCCTGGTTCATTGCCTTTGTATTTCTAGTGCCTAGCAAAGTACCTGGCCCATAGCATGTGGATAATCTGTGCTAGTTGAATAATTGAAGGACTTCACATTCTAGAGGAATATAACATGAACAAAGTGAGTACAAGAGTGAGGAGAAACTATTCATGACTGGGGGGATAAGGGAGAGTTTCATGGAGGAGGTTGACACCTGAGATCTGCATTAAAGGAAAAAAGATTCTTGCAAGGTAAGATGAAGAGTAAGGAAGACATTCCAGGCATGGGGGATAATTTATGCAAGTGTATGAAGGCAAGAGATGGAAATTCTAATAAGAGCAAATAATCCAGTTACCTTAGAACTCAGACTATTTAAAAGGGGATGATATGAATAAAGACTAAAACAGTAGCATTAACTACCAAGTTGAGATGTTTGTATTTTATCCCACAGGTAACAGGGAATGATTTTGATTAGGGAAATAATATGGTCAGGCATAAACCTTATGAAGATTATTTTGGCAGCTGTGAGGCAAATGTATCGCAAAGGAGGAGAGCCTGGAAGCAGGAAAATTAAACAGAAAGTTCTTACAATAATCTAGGAGAGAAATGATGACGGCCTGAAGCAGGATACGGGCTGAGTTGAGAGAAGAGGGCTTGTATAGTTGATTTTATGGAAGTAGGATGGTCAAGATTTGGCAACTGACAAAGTGTAGAAGTGCAGGCAAGACAGTCCAGAATGACTTAAGAGTATGAAAGTGGGTATCAATTTATTAAGCAAGCCCCTATTATATTCCAGGCACTATGCAAAGCTCTAGAGATACAAAGACAAAGAAAAGACAATGCCTGTTCTCAAGAAGCTTACAGTCTGATGGTGTGGGAGTGGGAGACAACCTGCAAACAATTGTGAACAGAAAAGCTATATGAAGAATAAATTGGAAATAATCAACTGAGGAAAGGTATTAGAATTAAATGGAAACAGAATTAAGAAGGCTTCCTGGAGAAGGCGAAATTTTAGCTGAGACTGAGATTTGGCTGAGAAGCCAGGGAAAGTAGGAGACAGAGATGAGGAGAGTATTGCAGACATGGAAGACAGCCACTGAAAATGCCCTGAGTTGGGAAATAGAGTACACTGTTTGAGATAAAGCAATAGTGCTTTTAGATCCCATAATATAGGGTAAGGAAATTTAAAGGGGGGTGGAGCCAAGATGGTGGAGTAGAAAGACTCACGTATGCCGGCTCCGAACTCACAGCCCATATATTTTCTGCAAGAAGAACTCCCCACAAATTCTGAAGCACCGCAAGGCGCGCAGAAACACAGTGGAAAAGATTTCCGTCCCAGAGAGCCCTGGAGAGCTGTCCCCAGAGTCTGTCGCGCCTGGAAAGTGGAGTCCACCCCTGAGCTGCCCTTCCCGCGGCCCAGAGGGGCAGATCCGAGCAGGCTTCAGGGACAGACTCTCTGGCAGCCGGGAAGGTCCCTCCACTCACAGACGCTCCAGGTCAGTGAGAGAGACTTCTGGGGCTGGCTGAGAGGGGAGTGGGGTGTCTCCATGACTTGGGCCCCCTCGGGAGGCAGCGGTGGAGGGAGCAGCAGAGGCGGCGGCCCCTCCCCCCCACTCCCCAAGCAGGCAGAAGTTCAGGACCATTACCGAAGGTCTCTGCATAAACCCCTTGAGGGAACTGAACCTGGGAGACCGCCCTGCTCCCACCAGCTCCATTACTGAAGGTCTCTGCATAAAGCCCCTGAGGGAACTGAGCCTGGGAGGCAGCCCTGCCCCCACTCAAGCACCAGAACTTAAGCTCACGTTGAATAGCAGCCACGCCTGCTACAGAAAGCCCATTTGAATCTCAGACCCCAAGCACTAGCTGGGAGAATCTAGGCGGGGGTGTACAGGAATCTCAGAAGTCAAGTAACTGGCTGGGAAAATGCCCAGAAAAAGGAAGCAAAATAAGACCATAGAGAGCTACTTTGATGGGGTGCAGATGTTCCCACCTTTCAATTCTGATGACGAGGAACTATTCTTACCATCAGGGAAAGACGTGGAGGGCGGGGCCTCTGTATCCCACACATCCCAGGTGGATGTCCGGTGGGCTCAAGCCTTGGAAAAGCTCAAAAAGGATTTTGAAAATCAAGTTAGACAGGTGGAGGAAAAACTGGGAAGAGAAACGAGAGAGATGCAAGAAAAGCATGAAAAACGGGTCAATACCTTGCTAAAGGAGACCCAAGAAAAAATGCTGAAGAAAGTAACACCTTGAAAAATAGGCTCACTCAATTGGAAAAAGAGGTTCAAAAAGCCAATGAGAGAGAAGAATGGCTTTCAAAAGCAGAATTAGCCAAATGGAAAAAGAGGTTCAAAAGCTCACTGAGGAAAATAGTTCTCTCATATTTAGAATGGAACAGATGGAGTCTAATGACTTTCTGAGAAACCAAGAAATCACAAAACAAAACCAAAAGAATGAAAAAATGGAAGAGAATGTGAAATATCTCATGGGAAAAACAACTGACCTGGAAAATAGATCCAGGAGAGACAAATTTAAAAATCATGGGACTACCTGAAAGTCATGATCAAAAAAAGAGCCTAGACATCATCTTCCATGAAATTATCGAGGAAAACTGCCCTGATATTCTACAACCAGAGGGCAAAGTAAGTATTGAAAGAATTCATCAATCACTACCTGAAAGAGATCCAAGAGAAACTCCTAGGAACATTATGGCCAAATTCCAGAACTCCCAGCTCAAGGAAAAAATCTTGCAAGCAGCTAGAAAGAAACAATTCCAGTATTGTGGAAATACAATCAGGATAAATCAAGATCTAGCAGCTTCTACATTAAGGGATCAAAGGGCCTGGAATAGGATATTCCAGAAGTCAACGGAACTAGGACTCAAACCAAGAATCACCTACCCAGCTAAACTGAGTATAATACTTCAGGGGAAAATATGGTCTTTCAATGAAACAGAGGACTTTCAAGCATTCTTGATGAAAAGACCAGAGCTGAAAAGAAAATTTGACTTTCAAACACAAGAATGAGAAGAAGCATGAAAAAGTAAACATCAAAGAGAAGTCATAAGGGACTTACCAAAAGTGAACTGTTTACATACCTACATGGAAAGACAATATTTGTAACTCTTAAAACTTTTCAATATCTGGGTAGTTGGTGGGACCACACACAAACATATTATACACACACACACACGTACGTGCATGCATGCACACACACATACACACATGCATTCACATACAGAGACGGAGAGCACAGAGTGAATTGAACAGGATGGGACCATATATTAAAAGAAATTAAGGTAAATGGTGAGAGAGAAATGCAGTGGGAGGAAATAGGGTGAAATGGAATGGGGTAAATTATCTCTCATTCAAGAGGCAAGCAGGAGACTTTTTAATGGAAGGAAAAAAGAGGAGAGCTGAGAAAAAAACAAGAAGTTTACCCTCATCACATTCGACTAAAGGAAGGAATAAAATGCACACTCATTTTGGTATGAAAACGTATCTAACAATATAGGAAAGTGGAGGAGAAGGAGATAAGCAAGGTGGGGGGGGAGGATGTTGGAAGAGAGGGCAATGGGGAGGGAGGGAGCAATTTGAAGTCAACACTCTTGGGGAGGGACAGGATCAAAAGACAGAATAGAAACAATGGGGGGCAGGATAGGATGGAGGGAAATACAGTTAGTCCTACACGACTATTATCGAAATCATTTGCAAAACTACACAGATATGGCCTATATTGAATTGCTTGCCTTCCCAAAGGGAATGGGTGGGGAGGGAGGGATGGGGAGAATTTGGAACTCAAAGTTTTAGGAACAACTGTTTAGTATTGTTCTTGCTACTAGGAAACAAGAAATACAGTCAATGGGGAATAGAAAGTCATCTGGCCCTACAGGACAAAAGAGAAGATGGGGATAAGAGAAGGGAGGGATGATAGAAGAGAGGGCAGATTGGTGATAGGGAAAATTAGAATGCTCAGTGTATTGGGGTTGGGGGGAGGGGAGAAAAGGGGAGAAAAATTTAGAACCCAAAATTTTGTGAAAATGAATGTAAAAAGTTAAATAAATAAATTTTTATTAAAAAAAAAAAAAAAAATAACAAGGAAAAAAAAGAGAAATTTAAAGTATAAAATCCTGGAAGAGTGGGAAGGACAGATTGCAAAGAGATGAATGCCATACAAAAGATTTTTAAAATTTGGTCCTGGAGTTGATTGGGACCCAATTGAGTTTATTGAGTGAGAGAGAAGGGATGACATGGACAACTCTATGCTTTAGGAAAAATCACTTTGACAGCTAAGTAGAAGATGAATTGGAGTGCAGAAATACTTGTGGCAGAGAGACCAACCAGCAGACTATAGAAATAGTTCCGTTGTGAGGTGATAAATATGTGAGAAATGATAAAATGTAAAATTAACAGATCAGATATGGGGAGTGAGAGAAAGCATGGAGTGAAGGATGACACCTAGGTTGTAAGCCTGAGTGGCTGAAGATTAATATAGAAGTTAGGAAGAGGGAAGAGGATTTTTTGTGGGGGGAGGTCAGTTTTAGACATGTTGAGTTCAAGATGTCCAATAGATAACTGGAGGGGAGGGACTGAAGATCACCAGAGAAGGTAGGGTTGGATAACTAGATTTGAGCATCATCATCACAGAGATGATAATTGAATTCATGGAAACTAATGAGATCACCTAATGGTAAGGATTAGATGGTATGAAGAGAATGAAAAATCTAACAAAGGAGGCTGAGAAGAAGTTGTCAGACAGGTAGGAGAACCAGGTGAAGGTAGAATCATGACAACCTAGGGTGAAGAAAGTAACAAAAAGAGGGTAATTGACCATATTAAAGACTGCAGTGAGGTCAAGAATGAAGACTGAGAAAAAAAACATTAGATTTAGTGTTAAGAGATCATTAGTAAACTTTAGAGAGAGCAGTTTAAGTTAAATGGTAAGGCTAGAAGCCAGAATGTAGAGACAAAAGACAATGGTGAAAAGGATATAAATTGAGGTTCCTATGCATAATCTTTGAAAGGAGTTTAGCCACAAAAAGGATGAGATATACATGATAATAATTTGTGGGCAGAGAGGACTCAGTGAGGGTTTTTTGAGGAGAGGGAATGGGAGAAGGGAAATGAACTGTGAGAAGTCTTAAAAGACACCCATACTCAGGGGTAATGTGGGTGAGCGCACTGTGGTGATGCTTGGGGGCAATCTGAGTTGATCTCCACCCCCATGGTTGTTATGGGTCAGTATACTGGCGGTATGGACAAGGGTGATTTCAACTGGCTTCTTTCCTCCCTCCTCCATCCCAGGATTGTTTTGAGTTAGGATACTATTGGACAGAACCAAGTCACTGTGGATTAACTTTATCCCAGATGAACTGGACTGAAACATAGCTTATTGGCTCTTTGGGCAAAGATATATAAGAACCACTCAGGATTAAACAGAAGAAGCTTGAGATCTCATGAAACCAATTTTCCGTGATTTGTCCTTCTTGAGAGCTCCTTCTACCTCCTGGCATACTACTTTAATCTGCGGGTTACTGAGAATGTTTTAAGTAAATTCTTTTAATTGAATCCTCAGGCTCTGAGTGGTGTTTTATAGTAGATGTGGACCTCTTTCCAGTATAATGATAAACTAGTTAGAGAAGACTGAAACTGGGTGGACAAATAGGTATGGGGAGAACCAGGAGACAACAATGTCCCAAAAATCAAGAGAGGAGAGCCCAGGAGGAGGGGATGGTTAATAGTGTTGAAAACTATAAAAAGGTCAAAGAGCATGAAAACTGAAGAAAGGATCATAGATGTCATAAAACCAAGATTAGAACCAGATGTCTTGATTCCCTGGCAGATGTTCTTTGCCATACACCAAGTTGAATTTCTGTTCCTATTTTTCAGCAATGACTCACTGTATACCTAGCTACAGTGTCCCAAAAGCCTCAGTTCAGCTGGAAGCTAGTAGCACTATTAGTGTAACTTCCAGCTGCACTAAGCCTTTTGGAACACCCCGCAGGCATATGTTTTCTCTCATAGAATATCTAACAACAAGAATTGTTCATTTTTGTCTTTGTGTCTCCAGGGTATGGAACCAAGAAGACCCTTAAATGCTTACTGAATGATTAAATTGATATACTTGGTGAAAAGGAAGGCTAAAGTCATACTCTGTAACTTCCTTTTTATAGGAAATCAGTAAGACTATATAATATCTGTTTTCCTTGGGATATTTTACTAAAGATGTGTTTATGAGAATGCAGCTGCACATTTCTGTCTATCATCCATTGTTATTCGGTCATTTCAGTCGGGTCTGACTCTTTATGACCCCATTTGAGGTCTCCTTGGCAAAGATGGTGGAAGGGTTTGCCATTTTCTTCTCCAACTCAATTTACAGATGAGAAAACTGAGGCAAACAGAGTTAAGTGACTCTCCCAGGGTCACACAGCTAGTGTCTAAGGTGAAATTTGAACTCAAGCCTTTCTGACTGCAGGCCTAGAACTCTATCTGCTGCACCTATATCGTTAGCACATCTCTACCTTCAAATGGCAGGAACCCAGAAAAACTAATATTGCTGCTCGCATGCCATTATTAAGACAGCCTTAGGAGAACCACGTTCAGTGTTCTCCTTTCAGTTAATGCTGGATACAGTCAGGGTCACCTTCTTAAGCTAAAGATTGGCTCCTTAAGCCACGGTGCTTGAATCCAACTTGTCATTCCATCTTTTCCCTGCTAAAAGGTTAGTCTCAGTTTCTGCTCACTCCAAGTTGGCCAAAGGAGCAAGAATTATGGCAGCCTCCAGCTTCCTTGGATTATTCACAAAGCTGTAAATTTATTACACGATGTGACAAAATAATGGCAAAATAAAATTCAGCCTCCAAGAAGTTTAATCTTGTAATATTTATTCTGTCATATTCTGCTTTCTGTGCTCTCCACCCTCCCCACCCAGCCCACTGTAAAATAGTTACCAGCTAACCATCCTACTCCAAGTATAACCTTTTACTAAATCACCTGAAAATAAGAGCATCAGAGACAACCCTGACCTTTGAAAAGCAGAATTTTAATTTTAAAAATGACTTTATTAAGCACCTACTAAGTACCAGACACCATGCTTCCTGTTCAGTATAACCTAATAAGAGAGACAAATGTGCAGGACTAGAAACCAGGAAAAGGGCAATTTGGTTTGGAAAAATCACCGAGAGGTTAAGTGGAACCATTGACTAGTGAATGGACACTCCCTCTTCAGAGGCAATGAAGGTGTTGATTGGATTACAGTCTCAGAGCCAGAGGGACAATGAACAAAATGATCTTTGTGTGGAAGCATGGTCCCAGGAAGTTCAGAACACAGTGGCTTAGTTTCTACTTCCCATAATCTCTGAAAACCCAGCTTGGTTCTCCAGTCCTACATCCTATAATTTTTTTTTTTTATCCTATGATGCCAATAATTTCACAGCACAGACATAGTCCTAAGACAGCTGTAATGGACACAAAGTACAAAAGAAGAACTTTAAAATAACCTACAACCAACTTATCTACTTGGTCAACTGATGATCAGCGTAGATGCCTGCTTACATGCAACTACGTCATTCAATGCGCACACACACACACACGCTTTCTGCATCACAGACCAAGACCTACTCAATGCTATGTGACATACATTGATTAGCAGACACTTTAGTTTTCATAGAGAAGTAACTTACTCATTAATATCCTCCAAAATGACCTTACTCAAACAGTCCTAAACTAGTCAGAAAATAACAACAAAGTCGTAATTGCTAGATGCCAAAGGAAACAAATTGTATTACATGGCTCAGGTCACATACCTAACGTTTTATTTGCAATCATCTCCATTTTGCTCAGATTTGCCAACATTTATTAATATTTGATTATGATACTAAATTTGTTAAAAATGCAATTAGTCACTGATTGTAGTTGAAAAGTAAAAATTCAATCTTTTGAGGAAAGAATATAGGTAAGTTGTGAGGGACACTTAATAATAATGTTTCTTTTCTCCAACTTAAATTTCTAGTCACTTTTCTTTGGCAATGAGAATAAAACATAATTTAAAACACTTGGTAAAAAAAAAAAAAAGCCAGTATGGAATAGCAAAATGTGTGCTGGGTTTTGCAGATATGAGAGACCTGGGTTTGAATCCTGCCACTGACATATACTAATTGTTTGACATGGGCAAATTTACCCCTCTGAAAAGTAGGGATAATGATATTTGTGTTACTTAGGGGACCAAATGAAAATTTACGTATATTTAAGTGCTTTGCAAATCTCAATGCATTACAGCAACATTACAGCAACAATTACTATTATCTCTGCATTTCTGGGTTACGCTATACAAATGGATGTCTTATTATATCCTAACACAAACAATTAATTCTGTTCAGATTGGGTTATTATTCTCTGAATATAATCTGCTTTTTAATATACTAGGACTCCTCTTAAATCCCACCCATGGTTCAAGTCTCCATGGAAGCTTTCCCCTTTCCTCCATGGAGTCTTCCTATACCAAGCTAACCCTTCTATGGTCTCTAATGTGCACCACAGTCACATTAGTTGGTTTTTATCACTATTTAGTTTCTATCAATTATTCAATATTTTTTGTGATTACGCATTATTTCTCTAACTAGATTAGAAGCTTTGTTGGCAAGTGTTACTTATCTCTCATTTTGCCTCATTCACCAAATTTAGCACTGTGCTTTTCACTAATTGCCAAGTAAATATTTATTGGTTGGTTGAAAAATTAAAACTCATTGACAAAAGAAATTTATTCTTTATTTTCATGATCTTGCACATTCCAGAGCATCAGTCCCAGGACAATGGCTATAATCCTCCATAATGCAATCCACAATAGTGGAAAAGAGACTGATATAACCATTCATATTAAAAAAAAAATAGATGAAAAATGCATATGGCTCTACAAACAGCCAATTAAAATGACCCATCAGTATACATATATTAGACAGGTACCTAAGATGGTCATTAGACTAGACACAGCACTGAAGAGTTGGAAAAGATTGGGAAATTGTGTATCATTTTCAAAGATCCCAAACTGCTTTCAGCAAGAAAAGTCTATTTCTTTAACACCAATATTCTCCCAGTGGGGCTACGTGATTCCAAACTACATTCCAAACCAAATTTCTATTGCTCTTTCAGTTATTGGTAACTTTGGTCTTCTAAAGGATCAAAGATATAAAAACTGAGAGGGCAATAGAAGAAAATATGTTGATCTTATGCAGACTGCAAGCATACAACCAACCCAACTCAAAGAGTGAAGAAAAATATATTAGCAAGGACACATATGACTGGAAAATTACATATACAATAAGAATGAGAGAAGAGACAAAGAGCCCAACCCAAGCAGTACGCTGCTGTCCTAAAAACAGTCCAACCAACAGAATGTAAGCAACTCAAGGACAGGGAATTCTCTCTCTCTCTTCCTTAATGCTGAGCGTAGAGCCCAGCCCATAACAGATGTTTAATAAACTTTTTAAATTGAATGTATATTAAAAGAACAAGAAGATGACTTCCAGTGGACTTGTTATATCATCTATGGAAGATTTATGGGGAATCATGCAAGGTGAAAGAGAGTTCTATATCAGCAGAGAGGGTAGATATACAAGTGAGATCATGGATCCCACAAAGTACTAAAGTCCAGTCTTGTCATCCCTTTTTTCCCCCTGTGTTCCTTAGAAAGGTTGCTTCAAAGAAACTATTAAATCTACCTAAATTTTAACCAGGGGCATCTAGGTAGCTCAGTGGATAGAGCACCAGGCCTGGAATCTGGAAGACCTAGCTTCCTGAGTTCAAATCTGGCCTCAGACATTCACCAGCTGTGTGACCTTGGGCAAGCAACTTAACCCTCTTTGCCTCAATTTCCTCATCTGTAAAGCAAGTTAGAGAAGGAAATGGTAAATCACTCCAGTATCTTTGCAGAGAAAAGCCCAAAATGGGGTCACATAGTCGGACATTAGTGAAACAAATCAATAACAACAAATCTTAATCTACTACTGCCGCTACTACTACTACTACTACTACTACTACTACTACTACTACTACCACTACTACTACTACTCTGCAATTGTTGCTTTATTTATTGGAACCCAGAATAATAATATTTTAATGTACGGTTCCAATGAACCAAGTTAAATTCAGTGCTGGGTAGAAAAATCTTGAAAATACAAAGACTGGCTGGAATTTCTCCACTCCCCACAGCTGAGCTTTCTATGGACAAGGTTGAATTCAAAAACAGATCTCAGTGGGACCTCTTACTGAAACCTCAGACTTTTCTCCTCTTTTTCTACATTTTAAAAATTGTCTCCTCCTTGCATGGGGGGTTTGATGACTTGTCTTTCACATTGTTCCTTCCTCTCACCTCTCAAATTCTTCTCTTGCCATTTTCAGGCTCCAGGGTCAAGGCTACTCTAAACATCTTTGCCATTACAAGCACTGCAGGTCTAAAGCTGTTGGAACAGTCAACTGTGTAATTTAAAAAAAAAATTAAATACAGAGTCAAGCATGCATCCCTCTCCCTCTGGACTGGTCCATCAAGATTCCTTGCCTTCTCATCCTGGAACTTCCTTTAGTGCCTAGGGATTCCTTACTCTGGAATAACCCTCCACCAAGTTGGTCCCCTTTGATGAATTCCTTCTAGGGGCCTCCGTGTTGGAGACAGGCTTTGACTGACCGTGCTTTCTTTACATCCTGACTGTGCTTCTGACCCTCTGGCCTCACCATTATGCCCCATTGCAGATATCTTCTTTCCTTCCTGCTCCCCACCTTGACCTCACTTTTTAGCTCCCTTTTATGTGCTGTTTTCTCCTATTCTCCATGAGACCAAGGACTGCCTTTTTGCTTGTATTTAAATGCACACCAATGCACTATTGAGGGAGTTGTGAGTCAAAGGTTAAAACCAGGTAGGTACACCTTTTGACCCAGCAATCCACTATTACATTTGTATCCCAAGGAGATCAAAAGGGGATGGAAAGGACCTGTTCTTTGTCCTCACTGCGCATTTGAATTCCTCTATCCCTAATTTCTTTCCCAGACCATCACCCCTGTATTGGTGATGGGGAGGCCATCCTCCCTTTTCAGTCTCCACCTCTTGGTGAATCAGTTCACCTTTAAATTATTCTTTACAACATGACTAACATGGTAACAAGTTTTGCATGATTGAACATGTATAACCTGCATCAAATTGCTTACCATCCCAGGAAGGGGGGAGATGAGGGAGGGAAGGAAAAAATCTGAAACTCAAGATTTTTTAAAATGAATGTTCAAAATTGTCTTTCTATGTAATTGGGGGGGGGTGATAAAAATTACAAATAGCTAGTTAGCTAGCTAGATAAATGAACCCTTCATAGCAGACTGTAAGATAAAGTACAATCACTATTACCTTTCCTGGCACAGACCACCATCACCACAGTCCTATCATTGTGTTATTCCTTTCCTGGGGTCATTTACCAGAACCCCCATGAATACCTTTTGCTTGTCCCCACAAGCCTTCTGGGTTTGGGATAGTGGTGATCATCAATTATGCCAGAGATGTATAAACAAGACTGTCTTGGATACAAGATACCTTCTCCAAATACAAAAGAACCTTAGACAGACTATCCTCTGTGTGTCAGAACCATTCCTCCGAGAAATGAATTTGGACTAAGTACAAGAATTCCTGATTAGTGAACTACAGAAAGGTAGAGGTAGAGTTTGCTTTCATGATCTTTTATCATTTCCTCTCTCTTTCTGCCGTCTGAATCTCTGCCACCTGTTCTTTGTCCTTACAGTGAATTTGAATTCCTCTATCCCTAATTTCTTTCCCAGACCATCACTCCAGCACTGGTGATAGGGACACCATTCTCCCTTCTCAATCTCCACCTCTTGGTGAATCAGTTCGACTTTAAATTATCCTTTACACTCTTACCTCCTTGTCCTGTTGACAAACTCTAACTCTGACTCCTTACTTCCTATTCACATGCTACTGAGTAGAGCTAGAGAAAATCACAAATCCATGCTCTCTAAGTCTCACTTAAGTATATCTTGTATAACTTCAATGAGGCCCTCACTGCTGCAAAGCAATCCTTTTACATCTCCCTAATTTATTGGCTACCCGGTCACTCCAGTGGCTACTTCAAAACTTTTCAGCTCTTTTCAAGCTTCCCAAGGCCCCTTTCTTTTACCTTCTCAGTTAAGGACATACTTTCACACACAAAAATAAGATAAAATAAAAATTAAGGCTCTTTGCTGAGGTCTCCTTCTCTTTTCTTTCTCCCTAGCTCACATAATTCAGACACTTTCCCCCATCATCTCCTCCTTCACCCCTATCTTACATGAAGATCAGGTAGCCTTCTGCTTGTCAAGGCCAATCCCTCTACATGCACCCTCCATCCTATCCCATCCTGCCGTCTCTAGCAGATTGTCCCCATTATCATTCCCACTCTCTAATATTCAGTCTCCCCACATCGACTGGCTCCTTTCCTTCTGTCTACAAACACATCCTGTATCTCTCCTCCTCTTAGCTAAACTCCTTGAGAAAGTCATTTACAACAGATTATCTCTGTTTACTCCACTCCAGCTTCTAAACTCTCCTCCATTTGGCTTCTGACCTCACAATTCAAATGAAATGTTCTCCCCAAAGACATCAGTACTTTTATATTTACTAAATCTAATGACTTTCCCCTCAATACTCATCTCAGCTCTGTTGAACACCTCTTCTTGGATATATTCTCCTTTCTAGATTTTTGTAACATTGCTTTCTCCTGGTTCTCCTCCTACCTGTCCAACTGCTTCTTCTCCATCTTGTTTATTATATCTTCAAGGTCATTCCCACTAACTATGTTTGTCACCCAAGATTCAGTCCTATGCCCTATTCTCTCTATACACTCTCTCAGATGATCTCATCATCCCATAGGTTCAATCATTATCTCTATAAAGATGATTCTTAGGTCTATATATCTTGCCCTATTTTTTCTCCCAAGTTTGGTCACCTAATACCTATTGGATTGCAAAGCTATCTCAAAATTCATCAAAACAAACTCATCATCTTTCCCCTCAATCCCTTCCCTCTTTCCAACTTTATCATTACTGTTCAAGGCACCACCATCCTCTTGGACACTCAGGCTTACAACTTTGTAGTCACCCTCAACTACTTGCTTGCCTATACCCTATACCCTATATAACCAATCTATTTGTTAAGTTCAATAAACTCCAGTGGCTCCCTTTTACCTACAGGATCAAATATAAAACCTTCTGTTTTACATTTAAAGCCTTTCACAACCTGGCCCTCTTCAACCTTTCTAGTATTCTTATACTCTACTTCCCTTTACATACTTTGGTTTAACCATACTGTACTAGCCTACTTCCTGTTCCTGGCACATGTCACTTCATCTTCCAACTCCACACCTTTTCAAGGGTTTTTCCCCATGCCTGGAATCTTCTCCCTCCTCCCCTTCTCCTCCTGACTTCCCGGGTTCCCTACAAGACTCAGCTCAAATTCCACTTTTAGCAAAAGGCCTTCTCCTCTGAAATTACCTTCCATTTACAGTTCTATATCTGTTCTGTGATACACAGTTCTATATTATATAGTTCTATATGCTCATAGTGATTTTCATGTTTGTTCCAGAAGGACAGGAACCATCTTTGTCCTTTCTTTGTATCACTGCAGGTCAACATGGTATCTTACATTAGCTAATTGATCATTTAGTATATGTTATTCAATGTAATGAATAGAAAGCTGTCGGGACCAAGCCATATGCCTAGGATTCAGTTTTTTAAAATGCCATGCAGGAAACATTTAATTAATGTTTGTTGAATAAACAACTAAAGCATGAAATATACAAGAGATCACCTATCATCCTGCTGTACTCCAGCATTTAAAACTGTTAGCTGGGTTGAGCTCACCCCAATATTGTTTTCATTTTATTAAACAGAAATTACATAGATATGTATATATATATATACATACCTTAAAATGTGTGTTTACATATAAATACACAGAAATACACATATTGTGCATGTCTGTGTATATGTGTATATGAGCAAGAGAGAGAGAGTGAGCACAAGTGCTAAATACAATGCCCTATTCTTTGAAAGGTAGAGATTGGTAAATAAAATGGACACTTTGGCTTGGCAACAAAAGAGTAAATGTAAGCATAGGTCTAGGATAGATACTATATTTTTGAATTCATTGGTATAGGAAAATTATGGGTAAGGAATCTCTCTCCATGGATGAAAATCTGCAACTTCTTGGTACCTGATAGTCTTAGGCAGTAGCCTGAAACATTGAGAAGTTAAGTGACTTGTCCAAGGTTACACTATGTTGTGTGTTGTATAGTTTATCCTTTGTTTTCGAAGAGGACCTGACATCAGAGAAGTGATGACATGGTTTGCAACTGACTTCGTTTTGAGTGAGGGAGGGCTGTGCAAGGTGACCAGCCTCACTTTCTCCCCAGGGTCATAGTATGTATCAGAGGTATGACTTGAACCCATGTTTTCCTGATTTTCAGGCCTGCTCTTCTCCACATAAAAGCAAAATGTTACCCTGTGACTAAGAAAAGACTGAATCAATCATTTCAAAGTGAGATGGCAGAAGAGGCAACAAAAACCAACTAGTTCAAAATGGTACTGCACACCATGCCATCATCAGCAAAAACAGAAACGTGAATAAAAGTACCCACATCCTACTCAGTCTCTTCTCTTTGACTCACTAGCTGTATTCAGGATGACTTTACTTTAAGGAAGAAACTAGAAGATGCTGGCAGAAAATGGAGAGGAAAAGTGGAGGAGAAAGAAAGGGAAAGAAGTAATAATATTCCTATCTTCAGCAGAAATGCCTTTAACCTGGCTTTAAATAAAAGAACACCATGTGGATTAAAAGGGGGGAAATATGAAAGATAAAACTGGAAAGGACCTTAGAAGAAATATAAAATCTAACCCCTTCATTTAGTAGATGAGGAAACTGAGTCAGAGATAGATTAAGTGACTTGCTTGATGTCTGCAATGTGAACCCAGATCTTCCAGAATCAAACTCCATCGCTTTACCCACTACAGCACAGTGCTGTAGAAAATCTATTTAAAGAGATTTTTCAAACCTATAAGAGGCTAAGTAGAATATTTATAAGAAATCCTTTTAACTTTCAACTAAACTTGTCCTATATGCACTGGCCAAAGAATTACTTAGAGATTTCTATGATTGACCATTTTTAATACCAAGACTCTCAAGGATGCTTACCACCATCTACAAATGAATCACTGGCAGTTAAAGTTGCTCAGTAGTATCTTTTATATAGTGATTAAAGTCCCTAAAATTCTGCCAGAGCTAATGTCTCTAGAAAATGTCCTTTGCTAGCTATTCAAAGAGTCTCCCATCTTCCAAAATTTGTTTGTCTTCCCCATTCCATCTCCCCAAGTGGGCTGTCCTTACTGTTGCTTTATCATGATTATTGTTAAAGATGTCATTTGATGCCTTAAACATTATTCCTCACTGTCTCAGTACTGGAAAATCCTTGTACCAATATCCTAAGCAACGAGAACTAGCAAAGAGGCTTTGAGAAGTATCTTTTTTCAATGAGTACTTAAAATTTACATTTAGCTTGACAACTGACAACACATAATTCAATTTCCAACCAATTCTGCACATGACATAGGCGGCTTGGTATGGTGGTTAGAGGACTAAATCTGCAATCAGGAAGCTTCAGGTTCAAATCCCATCTCAGACACTTAACAGATGTGGAACCATGGGCAAGTCACTTAACCCATGGGACCTCCAGTTTCTTCTTCTGCAAAATAAGAATAATACAAACTGTAGGATGGTAACTTGCAGAGTTGTTACAAGGCTCAAGTGAGATAAATAATGCAAAGAGCTTTGCAAATCTTTAAACGCTATGCAAGTGCCAGCTGTTATTATTATTACATTTGGAGGGGAACAGCTTCACTTCAATTTAACTTTCAAATTAAGGGATTATATCCATCTCTGCTTGGGCTGAATACATTAAATCCAAAGAGCTACGATAGCCAATGTTCCTTCTCCCTCAATTCAGATTTATTTGGGGATGGGATAGTGACAATATGGCAGGGGAGAAAGTGATTCAGGACAGAGAGGTAATCACTTTTTGCAGCTCAGAATATTTCATGGTTTTAATCTAGGATTATCACGATCTCATTACACACTTTTAAATAATAAAACCAGACTTCAGTTGAATATAAAGCTCTATTATTGGTATTCATGATCAGCAGTTACCCATTTCTACTAAGGAACAGGAAGATTCAGGAATGGATCTAAATGGAGAGAAAGAAATTTAAGACCAAGATATTCCCCATATGCAACTAGCTCACCCTCCTCAACTTGGCCTTTCCAAAGTCTACTCATCAATCAAGCTCCAACACAAGTTCCATTTTTCCTATGTCTAACTAGCTGCTTCACTGCTAGGACTTTATTACTTCAATTTAGTCCAGTCAGTATTTATTAAGCCCCTAATATGTACCATATTCTTCACTAGGTACTTAGGAATTTTTTCCCCCAATTCACTACACAATCCTATCAAGGAATTTATTGTCCATAGTTGTATCAGCATATTCTTTAACGGCTGTGTGGCTGCTATTTGAATATAAAATTCTCTGCTTGGCGTTCAAAGTCCTTCATCACCTAGACCCCTCTTATATTTCCAGTTTTCTTACAACTTACTCCTTCCCTCCCAATCTAAGATCCAGTGATAGTAACCTCCTTTCTCTTTCCCAAACAAGGACATCCCATTTTCTAGTTCCATGTATTCTCACTGACCTTCCCTCTTGCCCAGAACTCTCTCTTTCCTCATCTCCATCTCCATCTCCTGGCCTTAGCCTCCCTCAAATCTCAGCTAAAACTCCACCTTCCTTCTACAACACACCTTTCTAATTTTCCCTTTAATGCTAATGTCTTCCCTCTAGTGATTATTTCCAATTTCTCACACACACACAAACACATTCACATGTGTGTGTATGTAAAATCTTGTTTGTGTAGAACTGTTTATATTTTGTTTCACTTCTTCTCGTCCTCTGAATCCTTGAAAACAGGAATTGGTTTTTTAGGGATTTTTTTAGCCTGTCACTTTTCATAATCTTGGACTTAGAAGGGGCTCCAGAAGCAATCTGGCCTAACATATACCTGAAAAAAATTTATTCCATAATATAACCAACAAGTGGTGATCCAGCCTTTGCTTAAGGACCACCAGACAGAGAAGGAAAGAGAGGGAGAGGGGGAGAGCAGAAGGAAAGGAAGAGAGAGGAGGAGGAAGAGAGAGGGAGAAAGATTTGGAGAGGGAGATGGAGAAGGAGAGAGAAATTCTTCTGAAGTAGCTCATGACTCTTCTGGATAAGCTCTACTAGAACTTTTTAAAATCATATCTAAATCTACTTCTCTGAAGCTTTCTCTGATTGCTCCATGTTCTGCCTTTCTGGGTCAAATGTGACAAATTTAATGATCCCTCTTACAAATGATAGCCCTTTAAATACTTGAAGAAATTAACTTTTGGAACTATGCATAGGGGAAGAGTTTGTGACCTCAAAAAATGTGTTAGAAAGGATCACCCAAAATAAAGTGGGCTGTTTTGGGTATTATAGCAGCTTTTTTAGTTGATTTTCTCCCCATTCATGGACTTACGCTGAGTTTGCAGTACATTGTTTGTTGATAGATTTACTGACTGACTGATTCATCAATACTAGGCAGAATATCCTGGCAATATTCAGAGGAATTACCAAAAGTAATTGTCCAACTTCCCTGTCTAGAAAGTCTTCTGAAAAAAGATAGATGATTACAAATTTGGAATATTTAAAGTTTAATACATAGAAAGGAAAGACAATGAATGTGATCCCTTCTAGTTTTCTGACTCTCTGATTTTAAATATATCATAATTTAGTTTAAAAATGGGGAATAAAGCCTCCCCTCTCTCCACCACCTTTTTGGTTAGCAGAAATTTAAATAGAATTTGAGAGCAAGTATCTGATAGTACTCAATGCATCTCTAAAACAGAAAAATGTGAAGATTCTTGCCTTCTATGTAGAATGCATCTTTGGAGATTATGCATCATGTTTTTCTTTTAAAAGAAACAAAAACAGTTTCTAAACTTGTAGTAAATCCAGATCATGTGAGGAGTCACATTTGTTGGTTGCTATGCACAACAGGAATATCTTCAGTGAATTATTACTATTATGTATTATAATAGAGGATTGTAATTTTTTGACAGAGATGTTAAAAATGCCTTTTATTTCTTTTGACAACATTCAAATCACTCTTGCTTAAGGTCAATTTGCTTAATACCAGTTCAAATTCAAATGTCTAGCTAACATTTTGAATATTCTATGTTCCACCATTAAGGCAGAGCCTCTCTATAACCAGTAACTTTCCCCAAGATGTCTGTGAAAGAAGGCTTAACCTATTGGGAACTAACTTAAAAGTACACTCCAAAGTCATTTTTTTTTGTTCCTCAATTATATAAACTAGTTGCCCATATGGATAAAAATAAGGTGGATAAGCGGATAAACAATCTACTTTTTTTTCTTCCCCCAAACGTAAGCAATGACTGTGGCCTGCCTGGCTTACCTGAAGACTCACTTCAAATCCCAATTTATGCAAAAGACCATTCCAGTCCTCCCCACTACTAGTGAGTATCTTCTTCCTAAGATCATCTCCTCTTTACTTCCTAATATAGCTTGCATTTAGAGTTGTTTGCTGTCTTCCTTAATAAGACTGAGACCCTTGTGGGCAAGGACTGTGTTTTTACCATTCTTTGTATCCCTGGTGCTTAGCCTAGAGTCTGATACATTTGTTGTTGAGTTGTTTCAGTAATGTCCAATTCTCCGTGACTACATCTGGGGTTTTCCTTGGCACAGATACTGAAATGGTTTGCCATTTATTTCTCCAAGTCATTTTACAGATGAGGAATTGAGGCAAACAGGGTTAAGTGACTTCTCAGGGTCACACAGCTAAGTAAGTATCTTGAGGTTGAATCAGAACTCAGGTCTTCTTGACTCTAGGACTAGTGCTCTACCCACTGTGTCATGTAGCTGTCTTAACAGGCTTGATAAATGCTTGATAACAATAAATAGAAACACTTAGGTTTTTTAAAATCCAAAATATCATCACTTTAAAGCTGACAAGGTCTTAGAGGCCACATTAGTTTTATAGATGAGGAACTGAGACCCAGAGAGAATTTTCCCAAGGTCACACAGATGAGTTTAAAAAAAAAAGTCAGAATTAGAAACCAGGTCTTCTTGACTTCAAAATCAGCACTCATTTATTAAATACCTGTTATGGCCAAGGGATCATAATTAGTTATTAGAAAGACAAAAATAAAATGATAAATAATACTGGCCCTTGAGAAGCTTATATAGTCTCTTCTAAGGATACATGATGTACACAGACTCACACAAATGGTCACTTGAGAAAGACAGAGCCAACACCAGCAGTGTCCGAGCAAATCAGGAATGATGAAGATTTTTCAATCCTGCCCTTATTGTCAGTCAGTCTGTATGGTTTGCTTGGGTTCATCTGGCTTCTGTTCCTAGGGCTCCTATTTGCAACTGAACTTCAAAGGATCGAACCAATGGAATTCTACAGTCCCAGCCTGGTTAGTTCATGCAAGAATTTACATTTTTCTACAATGTACAATGAAGAGCTCAGTAATTCAGTTAGTGCCCAGAAGTGCCCCCAGAGAACATTAAGGAAGCCTGAAGAATTGATTATCACCAAGGGGAAAGGTGATAAGAAATTACCTTATAATTGGTAGGATTTAGAAACAATTCATCAGTCAACCCTTCTAATAAATAAGGAGATGTGACAAAAATGCTGTGACTCTGAGAGAAAATAGCTGTGAGAGAACCAAAGTGTCAGAGCCCAAGGCAAAAGCTCTCAATGCTGGGGCTGAGAATTGGGAAATGAATGCATGGAGAATTGGGAAATTTTCTACCTCTCTAGGCCTCAAGGATAGACACAGTGCTGCTTCCATAAGTCAGACTCTAGGGATTCTTTATCCCAAAGGAATTAAAATTTCTTAATCTTCCTTACTTCACCCTTCCCAATTTCCCCCCACCCCCTCCACCTCTTCCCCTACTACCCAAAAGATCTTTCTTAGGATAGGCCATTTTTAAACTGTACTGCCTAGGAAGTCAAACACATACCCCCTCTGTCTCTGGTGATGGGATGTGGAAATGGACACGGCTGTGTAGTTGTTGTGGGAAATGGTCCAATAAACAAATGTTCTATTGAATTTGGGCACCCTGTTCAATATCAATGCAACTAAGGATAAAGCCAGACCCTGAGGACAAAGCACAAAAGTGGAAGGGACTGTGGAAATTTCTACATTATTCACAGCACCACAAGTTTATATGAAAGGAAATCCTTTGTAACCAGTTACAAAACAAAACCGCCTTAATTTTAAAGCAGTCACTTTTACCAGATTATGAATTTATTCCTATGTTGATAGGTATTTTAAATAAGAAGATAATCTTCTGGGGGTAGGAGAGATGATCTTCCTTGGTTTTTATTTAAGTCTGGTTTAGATGGTTCTGTCCTGATCACTAGACCAGATGAATGCTAACAAGAAGTCCATCTCAAGGATGCAAAGGGAAAGCTTAATCCAAGACCTGAGGATGCAGAAATAGTGAAGGAAATGAGGGGAAACAATTTTATTTATTGACCTGGAGATGCATTTGGCAGAAATTATATTGTTAAAGGAAGCTGATATGTCAGGAAGATCCAGCTACCGGTAGAACAAAGCAGGGAGGCTACAAAGAATCCAGGAAGGAGCAAAACACTTGGGTGTCAAGTAGAAGATATAAGCTTCTCATCCAACTATCTATGAATTCTGGTGTTTGGGATCAATTAGTTCTTCCTCCTTTTTAGAGGTATGGATGCCAGCTCTATGTAACTTCAGGTGCAAAGAAAGGGAAAGGAAGGGAGTCACCATTTTCTGACTCATCTAAATAATCTCTGACCCTATGAACCTGGAAAAATAAGCCAGAAGCAAGACTGCATTTGTGCAGAAAATAATAAAAAGAATAAAGCCAGAAGTGATTTCTTATGAAAAATACTTGAATACTAAATACATTAACTTTTATATTTAGGAGGAAAAAGTACCTAAAAGAAAAACAAAATTTGGGGGCTAGCTCAGTAATTGGAAACATGAGAGGGACCTTTTCATACTCACCACCTGAGTAATCAAAAGCAATTAGCCATCTGAAATTATCAGCTCATCAGTTAGCTAAGGAAATCTCAACAAACTTGCTTTCAGTCAATCACACCTTTTGGTCAGACAGGAGATAGTGAGCATCAGTACTACACTGGTGGCCTCAGGACAGTGTCTGCCATATAATGTTCCATTAGCTTTTAGACTCTCTGGACAACTCATCCTGATGACTTCTCGTTAGTTGAGTGAGTGGAAAGGAATCCAAGAAAGGGAAAAGAGGCTTCTAGGATAAGGTAAAGAATCCTGACCCCATCTCATTAGAGGAAGAAAAAAGAGATACTTCCTTGGTCAGTATGATGCTAATCTGCTTGGAACACTTCCAATTCTGTTTCTGTACTTTTGCTCCAGTTATTCCATCACAGATGCCTTCCCCTCTACCATTAAGAAGGCTTAATGTCCCTTAACTTCTCCAAAGCACAATATAAGACACATTCTTTAGAAACTTTCTTTTAGTGGACACCTTGTCTTTCCCTTATTCTTGCCTTTTCTAATCAGAGTCATGGTGCGTTTATGATCAATTTGTGCCATTTTAATTTTTACCATTCTGGGGGGATCAAGAATTTTAGATGTGTATGCTTTGTGTCTTCTTCATCGTAAGTTCCTTGAAGGCAGGAGTTAGACTTTCTTTTGCAATAAAAAATACTGCAAAAAATAGTCACAATACATGCAACAGTTCAGTGCTTGGCATAATGGATACAGGGCTGACTTAGCCCTGGTTTTAAAACCTGCCTCTGACATTTACAAGCTAAGTGTCCATGGGCAAGTCATTTAATTTGTTTGAACTTCAATTTCCTCAACTATAAAATGAGAGGATAGATTAGATGGCCTCTTGGGATCCTTCTGGCTCTAGATCTATGATCACATGAATTTAAATTCCTACTACTGTGTATCTAGTAGATATCTGATAAAGAAAGAGTTGTTGACAGAATGAATGCACTAATCTCAGACTATAGATGAAATTACTATTTCTTCCACTTCTGATTTTACGATGCATCTTCCCATGGGAATTTATCCCATAAAAACATCATGATTTACTGTTTTTGGTATTTATTCAGAATCATTTGATTCTACATTTTAACAATGATGTATGTCTGAATAAAGGACATTTTACTTTTTTAAAGACCCTCTTGGCTTTTATCATGTCATTCTGAAAAATATAAAGAGAGGAATATTCCAAACAATCCAACAAAAAAAATTCCCTTTCATCAAAGGTAAAATCACAAATAACAATATCAAGTTGTTTCATAAAATAGGGAGATATGCCAGAGGAATACAGTAAGTAACTGAGGCATAAAACCATGTCACTCTTACACCTGTAGAACGCAGTATACACCTGTTATAAGGTAAACTATTCTTGAAAGATACTTGGACATTTGACCACTTTCATTGGCCTATGGAAAAAGAGTGGCAACCATCCATGGAATTCTACCACTGTTGAAGCCTTTAAGTTTCCCAGGTATGTTACTCTAGATGTCAGCAATCCCCAAAGCCTGCCCCTGGAAGTTCTGCCAAGTCAACTGTCATAATGAAAATTTCTCAACCACCAGAAAGATGTAGTCTAACCTGGATGCTAGGTCAGAAAGAGATAACTGATAGCAAACCAGAAATATCACTTTTCTCCCTGATCAAAAAATCAGTTTTAAATAATTATTTAAATCAGAACACACCATGACAGTCTTTAGGGTAACATCTATTCTTCTACTGAATTCAGTAGATGCCTTCAGGTCTCTCCTGAAATCAATGATACACATAGATTTGTCACATGCAGAAGAGAACTTTTTACCTTAGGAATCAACTTATAAGAATTATAATAATTACACTGGGACATTCTTCTAAAAAGAATTCAATTCCAAAAAAATTCAAAGGGCTTGTTGTATTGCATTGTATTGTACTGACTTGTACCTTAAGGATCATAAAGATTGGTTTTATCATTGCTAAAGACCTACCATCATTTGATGTCAACCACTTCTTTCCAATGGTATATGGGATGACAAAGTTCCCCCTTTGGAGGTCTCCAATGGCAGAAATAGTCACTCCCTGTTCAGTCACCCTGAGCCATGGTCAAATAATCTCAAGCAAAGGCAAAAAAATGCAATTTATCTGCCTTGTTAAGATGTTATTCAAAGCTATATTATAATTGGAGCTAATGCTGAGAAAAAGGGTCTTCATACCTATCTCTATTCCAGACTCACCTCTGATTCATGTTCTTTTACTTACTCAATGGAAATGTCTCTTTTTTTTTTTTTGCCGAAAAGACACCAAGTTTTTTTCTCTTCACAATATGACCATTCCTTATGTTATATTGAAATAGCTAATCATGATAGCAGATGGTTGTAGTTAAGACTGTCAATCAGTATTAGAATTTTTAGTTCTCATTCCTACCTTCATAGTTTTTGTTTAATTTTATGCAATAGACTATATTTCAATATCAATTAACTTGAAAATTAAAGAGGCGTTATCAATGAGCAGAGTTCATACTTAGATCCCAGGATTAGTTGAAAGAAGCATAAAGACACAATTAATGAGCATTTATTAAACACCTACTATGTGCTGAGTGATATGCAAAACTTTGTAGATAGATACAGTCAAAAATGAAAAATTTTTGTCCAAGTGATTGCCAATAGTCATAAATCTAAGGAAGACTGTATTAACTATAGAGTTGCATATTAAATACAGTCATTTGAAACATAAGGTTAAGATTCCCTGACTGCATTATTTCAGCTAATTGTCAAAAAAGAAGATAACAATGAGTTATGCTACAGTGGTTCTTAAAATTTACCATTTGATAATTATCTAAGTTTGATAGTTAATAGCAAGGTTTTCTTCTTCCCCCTCCATGTTTTTGTCTTTCAAAAAAACATAGCTTTATAATAAGGTAGGACTATAAGTGACTTCTAACTTCTATCTTCAAAAGACCTGAAGAGTCAAGCTACTTATGAATGGATTCTCTGAACTATTTCTCTTATTCCTTGCCTGACATAATATCCCCTTTCTTATCTCCCCCACCATCCAGCTCCCCTTTGTCTATTGTTATTTCTGTTAGAATATAAACTCCTTGAAAGAAAGGAATGAGTTAATTGCTTCTATATGTATAAGTCAGTGCTTAGCATAGCTGTCACACAGCACTTAATAAATTATCTATCTATCCATCTATTTATCTATCTATCCATCATCTATCTATTACCAATATTATCAGAGAAAGATTCCAGCGAATGATGCTTTAAATGAGAAGCAATTCTTCCCAGAACACTCAAAAGAACTGATAGCCAGAACTATCTCAAGGTAACGGATAACTGTCAGTACTGGAAATAAAACCATGAAAATCCTCAGGGCTTCTGATGGCAGCAACCAGATTCATTCATTGTGGGGAGGGGGGAGAGATCTTTCAATTGAGATTTGTAGGTGATTCCGCTAGCACTTGCATAGTGTATGTTCCTGAGGGGGAAGAAAGTATGCCTCCCCTGCAGTCTGTCTGCAAGGCAAGTTGCCTTTAAAACTGTTATGAACCAGCTGTCACTCTTTGCTCTGCTGGCCATTTTACTCAACTCTGTCTCTGTTCTGAAATATTTCAGATGAAGAGAAAAGGGAAATTGTTATAAAGCTGAAGGGTGGCTTAGCTGAAGAAGGAAGAAAATTCTACCAGTCTTAACTAAAGCGCAGGGGAAAAGAAATTAAAGAAACAAGGCACGGAACTAGCCAAATTTCCTGCAATAGTGGGATTAAGGAGTGAGGGATCAAGGTTCTATTTGGATATAATGAGGGCATATGTCCAAAGAGCAGTTTTTTCCAGGTGGTTCATTCTTGGTACTATTTCCTTTAATCATATTACCTTTTGAAGTTCATTTCTCCCATAAAGGCAGAAGTAAAATGCAGTTAACTTAGCTTTATAATGATATTGACATTTCAGCCACCCCTATGTTTTCATCACCAATCTACACCCTAAACTTCCAGGAGAAATGTATTTGCTATAAAAGCTAAAATTCTTCTTGTAAGAGAGATGTGGCCATGCTGGAAATATACTCTAAGGAGGTCAAAGAGACTTGATAAATAAAAAGATTCACAGAAGTGGTT
Organism: Bettongia penicillata ogilbyi; assembly: GCA_023548195.1. Taxonomy (NCBI): domain Eukaryota; kingdom Metazoa; phylum Chordata; class Mammalia; order Diprotodontia; family Potoroidae; genus Bettongia; species Bettongia penicillata. Next base: position 331,174 of record JAJHZJ010000666.1, on the reverse strand, counting down.
TTTTTGGTTATAGAATTTAAAAAACTGGAAATAAAGTGAATGACCATCAATTGGAGAATAATCAAATACATTATTGTATATGAGTGGAACAGAATTATTACTGTTATAAAAAACAATAAATGCAAGGAATTCAGAAAAAACATGGGAAGATTATACAAACTGGTAAAAAAAAGAGCCAAGAAAATAACATGCATAATGACTAAACTATAAATATATATATATGTATATATATAAAATATGAATCAAAAAATATAAACTTCCCTAATGTGAAGGTTAATATCATATAACTGTACTGACCAAATCTGAGTTCAGAAAGAGACGAAGAAATGCACTTCCCTCCTTTCTGGGGAGAGGTAGTAGAATATGAATGCAAAATGTTGTATATGCTGTAGACTCGGTTACTGGTATGCTGTTTTTTTATCTTAACCGAAAATGAGGATGAGACAGGGGGGAAGGGGCATGAGAGAGGAAAGATATCCAGAAATGACTGTGATGTAAAAAGCAGAAGGCATCAATACAATATTAATTCTTAAAAGGAAGGTGATGAGGAATGACATGGTCAAATGAGTGCTTTAGGAATATTAATTTGGTAGTTGTTTGGAGGATGAATTGGAAACTGCAGTCTACTGCAACAGGACATGTCAGAAGTGGCAAAGAAACTGACAAGGCTTAGTAGTGGACTGGATGGGAGGACAAAAGAGAAAGGAAAAGTGGAGACGCCCCCAAAGTGGCAAATCTAGGTGATTGGACAGATGGTGGTACCTTCAACAGAAAAAAAAGGAAGATGGGAGGGTTTGAGGGAAAAGATACTGAGTTCTGTTTTAGACAAAATTGAGTCTGAGATATGTTTGCAACCATACTACTGGGACGATATGTAAGGACCTGCTCCTTGGCCAAATCTTCTTATGGACTGATGGTAAAATAGTACAGGTCAGGAAATTGTACAGTGTAAAGTTTCCATGCAGCTAGGTGGCACAATGGTTAGAGTACTGGCCTAGAGTTAGAAAGATCTGAGTTCAAATATAGCCTCTGACACTTCTTAACTATAGTACCCTGGGCAAGTCACTTGAACTCTATTTGCCTCCATTCCTCATCTGTCAAATGGGGACACACTGGAGAAGGAAATGGCAAACTACTTTAGTATCTTTGCCAAGAAAACCTCATGGACAAATCCATGGAGTCATGAAGAGTTGGATATAACTGAACAACTCAATTACAATTTCCATATTGAACAAGTATTAGTATCAGGTCCATGGGTGGCTGTTGTATTTCCAATCTAGGTGAGATAAGACAATCTCAAATAAAATAAAATTTTGTACAATTTCCCAAATGCAATATAAACTGCTCTTTTCACTCAATTCTAGTCATAGCTCAGTATTTGTACACTTTACTTTTCCGTATGTATACACACACACACACAAGAATATATATACATATGTACATAAAGATATATAGTGATAGAAGAGTTATATGGGTTGTCCTATCAAGCTACTTATCACAGCTTAGAAAATAAGCATTCTTTATCTCTTTTCTTTGCAAAGTAGTGTATGGGAGGAAAACGCTGCATACGTATCAAACTATTGATGTATTAGTTTTGCCAAACAGTTTTTTTCCTCTTTCTTCTTTGTTTTAGAATGGCCTTCTGGGAAGGGAAATGGAGAAATCTGTTTAGAAATAAAGGTGATCTAAAAGAGAAGATATCAATAAAAACGGACATTTTTCTACTTGACTTTTTTCCTGTATAGGGAGCTAAGCTAAAAAAATGGAAAATGAAAGTGTAATGCATGAAGGAAAATATCTATTAAGATAATAATGATTGCTAACATTTTATACAGGGCAGGGCTTTAAGATTTACAAAGATCTCTTTCCCTTTATATGGTAATATATGTGTGCATATATCATATATATATATGTGTGTATATATCATATATATATGTGTGTGTGTGCGTGCGTGCATAAATACATATATATGTGTATGTTTGTAAACACGAATATATACACATACATTCACATACATACAATCTCATTTGATTCTAACAGCATCTCAATGATATAGGTACCATAATTTTCCCCATTTTATAGAAGAAACTGGGGTTACAAAAGTTTAAGTGTCTTTCTTGCCCAGGATCACATAACCAGTAAATGTCTAAGATACGATTCAAACTCAGGTCTTTCTGATCCTGAGTTCAGCACACTCCCCTCTATAACACCTAACAATGTAACCAACTATTTTCTCCATTACTGACAACAGAACCACAAAATTTGAGCTGTAAGATCACATTCCCTGATATGGTTCATGAGGAAGTAGAAATGTCATTAAGCAAAACAAAGACAGGAAGGGTAGCTAGACCAGACCAAGTACACGCAGAGTACATCTGTACTGGTAGTGACATAGTTTTGAGGGAATGAAAGAATTACATCTCAAGATATCTGGAAAAGGCAAAGTTCCAAATGATGAGGGCAAAAATCACAGGTGTTATACTGTCTAAAAGGATGCACTGAGAGATCATCAATAACTACCAATGATTATGTGTTTACTTTCACATCTGGCAAAATCTTTATGAGAAGAATTAACACTTATCAAAGGCAGTGTTTAAAACAGGAGAAGGAAAACAGAAATAATCTTCCATAGCAAAAAAAGCCTTTTATAGTCACTGAATGAAACAAAAAATAAAGAGAATTCAGGATTCCACAGTGTTTATTGTTTGTTCACTATTTGCTCTGGTAGAGCAAAATGCTGCTTTAAAGACTCTTCCGTCCTTGTACCTTAAAGAATTTAGTCCTCCATCCACAGTTAATTCCTGATTACATTCCTCACTCTCCACCTCAGACCAAATCAGCACATGGGAAGGGCATTAAAATACACAAAGGCGAAACTCCCAGCTAGTCAGTTCCTCTAATAAGTGAGCTTCCTGAATGCTACGCAGCCCCACCCAACAAACACATCAAGTTCAACTGTACCACAGAGAGATTATATTCTTATGCGTGTGCTGCCAAGTATGATCCCGTCGCATGGGAAATGCAAAGAAAAACCAAGCACATGGTCAAAAGAGAATGAAAGGGGAAAAAAATTAAACCATGAGGAACAAGCTGGAGTTCTGAAACTGCTTTGCCAAAAGCTGAGTTGCATATTTAAGATGCAAGAGTTTTAACAGAATATTTTCTTTCTTTCCCCGTGTGTGTGGGGAAGGAGGGGGGAACAGAGAGGAGGAGAAAAAAATTAAAGAAGAAAATAGGCTATTCTCTCTTGCTCTCTAGCACAAATCTCTTCATGGCTAATAGCATTCTATTAACAGAACTCTAGGGGACAGAGAAAGTAGGAAATAAACTTCTTACTTCCCCACCAGCAATATTTGACTTAAAAAAACTTTACGTTCCCAAAGGCCATCAGTTCTCTGTCTTTGTAATATCAAAAATATTCTTCTTCAAACCTAAAGTCATTGCCTCACCAGGGGTGAGAAATGACTATTTAAAAATTGCTACAAGTGACCAAGTACAAAAATTGAAATTTATGAATCAGTCCTTTCTTTGGCATTTTTTTTAAATAAAAGGATATGGCTTTACTAACCTTTAAAAAAAGAGGAAAAATGTACCCCAAAGGGTAGTATTATCATTTTCCCAGGAGGTCTCTTTGTGAATTCAATAAATGTTGATACTAAAGAAATCATAAAAAGCTTCACTTTAAGGTTCAAACCTTTAATATCATAGTGAACTATTAAAACACTATATACTGTTCCAAACATTTAGTAAGAAAATGAGTATAATTTTTCTTTCTTAGATTCAATTTCTTATGAAAACCTGTCATAAAAGGTATCTATCAATTCTACAAACTGAGATGGCTGCTGTGAAACTATCCTTCCAAAGAAAAGTTACACTGTAAATTACATCTAACATTCTCACTCGCTATTTTGCCTCATGCAAAAATGATTTTTAAAAAATCGATAAACTATCGTATGGATTATCTTTATGAGTACACTCACTGAGCACATGGAATCCAGGTGTACTGAACTCCTAAAAACAGATGACCTTTCAATGCTTATTTAAAAACAAAAACAAAACTTTTGAGAGGAGGGTGGGTTGTGGAAGAAAAGGAAAGAGAAAATTTTCATGTTCCTGTCACCTGATGTAAGGAAGAAAAATAGGAGATGGAATGGAACTTTGAAAGAAAAACTGTCTGTGGTTGTTGGGGAAAAAAAGGAGACTATAGAACATGCCACTTTTTTTGCCCACTGGATCCTTCCTTAAGCAAAGCTCCAACAGACTTCACTAGAAAGCAATTGGTTTCTTTCCTCTCTCCTTCCCCTCCCCCACCAGAAAAAAAAACTGACTGGAAAAGTTGAATGGGTACCTCCCACGTGTGTGGAAGAGCTGAGAGAGAGTTCCAATTGATCGCATAACAAATAGATGAATCATAATGAGTCCAACATACTCTGACAGACAAGCTTATGCTCCTAAAAAACTGCATGTGGGTTAACTGCCTACTCTGCAGGCACTGAGGTGTCTTTTAGCTCAGAGTTTTCAACTGAAAAAGGGGGCTAAATTGGTTTCACCTTTAAAAAAAAAGAGTCCATTTTCTATGTCCAGAAGAGGATATCTACATTTAAATACATCACAAGGTATGCTGGTAAATGTTTAACAAGTAGCTCTCCAGAAAGAAAGAAAAAGGAAAGAAGGAAGGAAGGAAGGAAGGAAGGAAGGAAGGAAGGAAGGAAGGAAGGAAGGAAGGAAGGAAGGAAGGAAGGAAGGAAGGAAGGAAGGGAGGGAGGGAGGGAGGGAGGAAGGAAAGAAGGGAAGGAGGGAGGGAGGGAGGGAGGAAGGAAGGAAAGGAAGAAAGGAAGGAAGGAAGGAGGGAAGGAAGAGAGAGAGAGAAGGAAAGAAAGAGAAAAAAAGGAATAATCTGCATTATTAACATTCTCTCCATTACTTTCTGAAATCTAGACAGTCAACATAATAATAAATTAAGCCTTGGCTTATACTGTTTGCCAATTTTCCCAGCATGAAAACTCACAGTGAAAATTTAACAATCAGCTCTCAGGAACTGACTCCAGCCTACTCCTGAATGTGTGTCTCTATTTCCTATTTGTCTGATCAATCACTTCCTTGTTCCATCTGTTTCATAGATAATTAACATTTTTAACTGAAAGGATGACTTTTAACTCCATATGCAGCTCTGTGTCATATGGGCCAAGGTAGATATGTTACTAAAGAGGACAAATTCTCCCGGGTCTTTTCAGAACAGCAACCATGAGAAGAAAACAGGGAAATATGAACCTGATATATTATTGAACTATAGGGAATAGGCACAGTTCAGAGTTCTGGAGAAAATCACTTCCACCATCTTCAGGGATAAAGTAGAAGGTTTACATTATGGTTCATAACCTAGGGCACATACTTAAAACCCTGGAATCTCCTTTTTAATTCCTGAGGACTTCTTATAACTTTGTATTTCTAGTTTATGCCACTAATTTCTCCCAATAAATTGAGCCAGTCCAATATCCTCTAAAAATAATTTGTCCAGTAAACCTACTGGCATCCAAATATTAATTACTGGATAATTCAGCAGCTTCTCATCTTTTGCCTATCCCAGGCAAAACTTATTTTTAAAGAGGCATAAAGGTGGTTTAGTTACAGATATTAGAACGAATAACAGTGACCAACACATAGTCGGTACACAGTCATGTTCGTCCTTTGTTACTGAAGAAGACCACGCTATCAGAGAAATGATGACATGACTTGCACTTGACGTTGTTTTGAGTGAGGATGGTCTGTGCAGGTCACTAGCCTCATTTCTCCTCCAGAGCCATCTGAATCCAGTGACCAGATATTCATCAGGATGACTGGAGAGGACCCAAGATGAGGCAATTGGGGTTAAGTGACTTGCCCAAGGTCACACAGCTAGTGAGTGCCAAATGTCTGAGGGGAGATTTGAACTCAGGTCTTCCTGACTCCTGCACTGGTTTCTCTATCCACTGCACCACCTAGCTGCCTACATACACAGTAAATATTTGCAAAAGGAATACAGTTCCATCAAATTCTTGACCAGTAACCCCTAAGTTAAACCCAATCCTTATAATTGAACATAAAGCATCTTCTGTTCTCTGACAATTCTACTACCAAACCAATATTCCAGATTTGTATTAGTATTACCAATTGGTATTCATTCTCCGGGTAAAATTATCCTTTTAAGTTATCAAATGATCGTGGCACCATGGATAGGGTGCTGGATTTGGAGACAGGAAGACCTGAATTCAAATCAATCGCCAGACTACATGTTAGAGACTGGAATAACATAAACTAATGACAGCAAGCCCTTTGCAGATTTCGGTTGTGGGTGAGGAAAATCCCAATTCCATTCATCGTTAGAGAAGTTTTGCAGGTAGCTATTTTATTCTCATCCTTTATGAGCCACACAGCTTGGCATGCTGATATTAAGCTATTCTGGTTGATTAAGTACAACATGATCCTTATGCACCCAATCTGAGATTCCTTCGCTTCCCTAAAACCACTCCAACCAGTGTTGCAACCACTGATTGTCCAGAAAACCAAAGGAGGGCAAAGCAAGGATTTGAGAAGAGGAGGGTGGGTGGGTGAGGGAATGATATATTAAAAAAAAAGATATTCATTATCAGCATGGAGTGTTGAATCAAGAGAAATTTACAAAGGATTTTTCCCTTCAACTAGTGCCCTTGATCTCCCCTCATTAAGAATAATCCTTTATGATTTTATGTCACATGAAATTGTATCTTTGTATTTATATACTTTTGATACCATTTGACAGCTCCCTCCTCCTCCTGTTTTAATTAGCCAAGATGCACCTATTTAATTTTAGAAATGTTTTCTCATAATAAGTTAATCCCTCCAGTCCTTGAATCAGTGTGGTTACATCCTTCTATGAACCCTTTCTAGTTTCTTCAGTTCCCTTCTTCCTACAGATGAGATGCTTATCCCAAGTTTTCTGTTCCAAGCAATTTCAGTACCTTTGGGGGGAAAAAGTAATTATTATTTCCATGATCCTTCACATTGATCATTTTGGTGCCCATTCTACATTGGAGCTTTCTATCTGATTTGCTCTCTATGATCTTCCTCAAAGTTCTTGATAGCAATATATCCCACATTTCTCTTTCTTCTTCATTATCTTTTTTTCTAATGACTCTCCCCCACTCCCAGAGATATTAGATTAGCTTGCATGCCTTCATTCAATTAAATTACATCTTATTTCCTAATTGAAGTGCCCTTAACCACTGAGTCTAGTTTTCTTTCTTTCATCACTTCTCCTCTAAAACAACTTGTGGTGACTGTCATTTATAAATGTTGATAGACTACTGTTTTGTCTTCACTGAAAATGTTGGATCAAACTCAACTAAATCCCTGTGTTACATATCCAAACTCAATCAAATGCATTGTTACCTTCTGGTATTGGCAACATTGCTGGAAATCATGATGCCCTTTTTTGAGCTGTGGGATGGTCTTTCAAAGCCAATTTGCATTAATTTAGAATGAAGATTTTCATAGACATTTCATTGTGTGCTTTACCACAAATTAAAAAGGCTACAGATATACCTAACTCTATCTGACCATCTATGTAAACACACACACATACACACACTCACATGCACACACATACATACACATGCCTACTTTTGATTAGGTCTCTCTTATAGGAACTATGATGTAATTTCTCATTACAATTTTATTTGAAATTTCTGCCCTGCCCTGAAGTGTTCTAATTTCAAATAGATAATATGGTAGCATAGTAATTAAGTAGCACCAATAGACCTGGACTCTTTTTAGTGCACTGAAGCATACTGTGTGCCAGGCACTGTGCTAGGTGATGGGAAAGAAAAAAAATAAAATTAAACTGTTCTTATATGTGTACATATCTATATTATGCATCTAAGTGCATATAATATATGTCTACTGTATACACTTTTGTGTGTATATGATGGTTATATATGTGATGTGTATACACACACAAAATAAACATAAGACATTTTCTGGGAGGAGGTACAAACAGGTGAGAACAATCAGGCTTTGCTTCAGAGGTGATACTGGGGTTGAGTTCAGAAGAAAGCTAAAAATGGTATAGTGTATAAAGTGATGTAACTGGAGCCAGTGAGACTTAGGTTCAAATCCAGCCCCAGATGCTTACTAAGTGTGAGATACTAGGTAAGTCACTTAACCGCTTTCTTTCCTTCTCTGTAAAACAGAGATAGTAATAATCTCATCTCACATACATGGTTGCTGTAGGGCTTAAATGAAGTGATGTATGTAAAGTCCTTTGCATAAAGCACTATGTCAGTGTTAGTTATTTTCGTTGTCGTTGCTACAGGCCTAGGAGATGGGAGATGAATGAGGAATAAACTATTCCCAATCCAGTTTTTCATTTGCTACTTGTCTTTGCACCAACAGCTTAAGGAAGTAGCATTGTCATGGCATGTTCCCAATAAGAGAATGCTCATTAGCTGCTCTGTCAGGCAGGCCCAGCTAGAACATAGACTTTTGAGTGCAAGAAGTCAGCTTATTTTGCCTACATGTGGCATCAGAAGTTTCCCAGAAACCTCTAGAGCTGTTTGGGTTATATCCCAGGGGGGGTGCTCTGAACAATCAGCAGCAGTTTCTTCCCAGATGCTTAACCCACCCCTGAAAACAGCAGCCACAGAAACATCTGATGGAGAAAATATGTTGCCAAAAAGCATTACCATAGCAATAAAGATTCAAATGAAATTTTCCTGAAAAGGCAAAATCAGAATATGCCTTTTTTCATTTTTCAAAAAGCTAGTACCACAATGAATAAAAAAAAATATTTGTCCAGCGATTTTTCAATGGGTAATCTCCTCATTCAAAAGCATAATATAATATAAAGATAATGACTTCCTTTCTCCTTTTGCTTCCTTAAGAATTCCCTTACCTATCATATTAGCTATTATTTCATAAAGTCTCTTTGACTTCCTATTATGTAAAAACCACTTTCCTAATTAACATGAACAATAAGTATTTCTTCTGAAAATACCATCATTTTCTTCCTTTTTATTTTTACAATGACCTTTGAACCAAAATTTTTTTTCAATTCTCCAACGTGCCATTTGTATAAACCATTTTAGTTAAACACTGGGAAATCATATCATATTATCTATCAGATGCATGTTGTTACCCTTATCCTTTCTTCTCAGGTTAAAATTCTCTTTGTTCCTGTAGATTCCTTTCCCCTATATAAATTTTGAATGATTTTGCTTTGTTTTTAAACTTTTGTTCTACAAAAAGACTTCAAAAAGTCTTAGAGTATCAACTTTTATTTTAAATGAGGTTGTTTTACTTTAAAGTTTTGGTAGGGCATTTTAGTCATTAGGTAGTATTCTTAAGTGAATTTTGCCAAAAAAAAACCAAAAAACCAGTCTATTACCTTGGTTCTATCTTGATGGATGGAGCATATATCCCTTTCACATTCTGAAATTTCAGCTTCAAGGGCCCAGACAGTTACTGTAGGATATGTAAATCTCACCCCATGCTCTGGAGTAGAGAAGATGAAGAAAGGTAGCTACCCCTTCACTTTCTGGGCAAGACTAGAGCTTCTTAGACGGTGTTTGGAAAAATCCATTTCAGTATTCTTGACTCATCATCCCCAAGGTAAGAGACAAAATACACTCCTGGGTGACATCACCTATGCTTTTCTGGTTTTGTTCATAGGCCCTTCTAAAATTCTCATCCCTGTATGCTTTGCCTTTTTGCCTAGCACATTTTAGACTCTGGGCAATTGATCCATGGGGACAAATCCCTTCTTTGAAGCAGAGGAGAGCTTTGAAGCCAAGTCATCACCCCAGGCATGAGGCAAGATGAGAAATACACCTTTAATTACTCATTTCACCAAACACTGTTTTTCTCCTAGTCCAAAATTCTTAAAAAGGCTGCACTGAGAAAACTCTTCCCTTCGCCTTTCTCCAACAAGAAATGAGGTAATCATTAATGTCTAGTGCTACATTTCTTATTAGTTTACTTCTCCAGGACTATTTCCTTTTGCACTGGTTTTTGGAAACTGAAGAATTATTTAAACGAGCCTTTAGAACAGTTCTAAAACTTATTAGGTACACCAAATGCTACCTAGCCTGTAAGATTTGTATGCTATTCTCCTGAGCACCCCAGTCACCCATAACTAATCTTTCCTCCCTCATTTTATTTCTTCACATTTCACAGGACAATTATTTGTTTGAGTGCAGCAACAGCAAATATTAAGGAAACAGAAAGAAGAGGAAAGTTACATTTCCTTACTTGTAGAATTGTATGATTTCCATTGGGTACACTGACTTCCTTTAGCAGAGCAATGCTAGTTTTTTATGGCTAGTTCAAGGCAATATGGATGACAGAGGCTTGCAGGTATTGTAAGAAGAACAACAGATATGAAGTCTGAAAGTCTGGGTTCAAATCACAGTGCTACTTACTTATTCAAGTCACTTATGCTTTTGTGACCTTGCTTCTTTTTTGAATGTAGAATGAAAGGCTTGATCCCTATGACTTTTAAGGCTCCTTCCAACAATAAATCCAATGAGCTCCATGGACTTGAGGAGGGACAATGTCATAATCTCAGTAAACACTCCATATAAAATAACATGGTGTTAGGAAGATTGTTTAACAGTGACTATATCATTAACAAACAAAGCCAAAGAATATTATTGTATGATGGGTAGACATGGCCATGAATTCATCCATGCCACTGCTGCTTAGTTATTCTAAACTTAGACAGTAAACACACATTAGCTCCTTGGACAGTTCCTTAGTCGGGAGGCACACATATTAGAATTTTGTACCATTGCCGAAATTGAAGTTAAACATGTTATTGAATTTCTAAATGGCAGATTCTCTGATTGAGCTCTTCCCACAATCGCCATTCTAAGAAAAGTATCCATGTCTTGATTTCTCTCCAGGCTATATTCCTTACTTTCCCAGATTTTCTCTAGTATCCTCATTCAAGATATCTTCCCTGGTTTTCCCATCTCTCCCTTTTAGGCTTCCTTCTTTCTATATGTTATCTTCCCCCATTAGAATGCCTTGAGGGCAAGGACTTCCTTTTTGCTTACATTTGTTTACAGCCTGGCACAAAGGAAACACTTAATAAATCCTGGTGGACTGCTTGTTGACTGGTCTGATTCCGGGACATTTGTAGAGATGAATTCACAAGTAGATTAAAAACTTTTCCACATAAAATCCATTTGGAAACTAGTTAATGATGCAGTTAAAAAGCAAAAAAATAAAAAAAAAATTAAAGCTTTCTTTAATGGAACATGAAAAATTAAGGACATATTTAAAAGATCTAATGGTATGAACAATGCATATAGGCCAACTTCCTAACGAGAACTTCTAAATAAGCCCGAGTCAATTCCCAATTATCCAAAGAAAATGGTAGTTAAGGTTGGATGTGGAACAATCAAAATAAATGATGAAAGGAAGAGCTATTAAACTGCCTATTTTTCTACTGTTTTCTCTGTAAAGGAGAATGGGCTCTAGACTAGAAAGGGGGTTAGACCAAGGATTTCATTGTCAAGTTGACATTTTGGGAGTGGGGCTGGGGAGAGAACAGGGGTAATTTTTGTCTTAGAGTATTGTCTACAGCAATGAGTTTAGCTACTTGCCCAGAATCCCACAAGTAGTATGCTTTAGAGGTGGGATTTAATCCAGTTCTTACTGGTTGTGATGCTATCTTTGTCTCCACTGTCCCATGCTGCTTTGTGTTTAGACTGGAAAAGTAGGGAGAATTGGCTAATAAGAAAACGAGTAGGAAGAAAGTAGAATACTCATCTGTCCTTAAAGGATTTATGTTACAAGACCCAGATGAATTATATCACATGAGACTGAACGAATCAGTTGTCGTTTTTAATAGTCAAAGAGTAGTGGAGACAAAAATCAAATTTACCAGAATGCTTGGCATGAGACCCAGTTAAACTAGATCTTCCCAAGAGCATTTGAAGATGAAATCTGAATGCCCCCCCAAAAAATGTGGAAAAATACATGTCTGTAACTTATTGTCTTGGAGAGTGACCTGAGGCATTGGGACATTGGGAGGTTAAGTGACTTGCCAAGGGGTCATGCAGATATTAGAGGCAGGACCGGAACCCAGATCCCCTAGATTCAAAAACCAGCCCTCTCTGCATTACTGATTCTCATCAAATTCCATACTGATTTAATTTAGCGGACAATTAGCACATTCTTTGATTACTATTTCACACAAGGGGCAATTGTCTTCCTTGCTTACGTACGTCATTAGGATTTTGTAGCAAGACGCTTGTCTTGTATGGATGCATGTTAAAATCAATTCTAGCAACTCTTCTTTTTACCTCTCCAAGAAGAATGTGTAAGCTAACCTTCTATTTAAGTACCATTTTATTCCATCTTTTTGTTTCATTTATATCAAGAATGTCAATAATAATGGGATGCGATTCCTCCAGAAAAATATCAACTCATGAGTCACTAGATATCTCAAATGTGTCTTAAGCTGCTCTTCAGTCATGTCCAACTTTCTGTGATCCCCATTGGGGGTTTTCTTGGCAGAGACTAGAGTGCCTTGTCATTTCCTTCTCCAGATCATTTTATAGATGAGAAACGGAGGCAAACAGATTAAGTGACTTGCCCGGAATCACAAAGCTAGTAAACGTCTAGCTTTGTGACATTTACTATTCAAATACGTATTTGAACTTAGGAGGGGGAGTCTTCCTGACCTCTGGCCCAGTGCTCCATCCACTGTTTCACCTGGCTGCCCCCACAGTTAATGACACTTAGAGAGTGACCCATAGTTGAGTGTATCCATACTTAGTATTATTGGTGAGTCTAAAAACTACGTGATTCTTAACACCCTTATACCTCTTTTCTGCCACTGCCAACGCTGCTACAGAATGGGAGAAAATGGGATAGGAATAAGGATTTATATAACATCTACTATGTACTAGGCACTTCGCTAAACACTTTACAAATACTGTATTTGATCTTTAAAATAATCCTATAAGTGCTGTTATTATCTACATTTTAGAATTGAGGAAACTGAAGCAAGCGAGGGGAGTGACTTGCCTAGAGTGGCACAGCTAGTAAGTGTCTGAGGTCAAATTTGAACTCAGGGCTTCCGGATGCCAGTCCCAGAACTCTATTTACTGTGCCTCCTAGCTGCTGATGAGGAGGGGACTTATCTCTACTGGATTGAGGGTTATTTTCTATTTAAAAAAATGTTCATGGTGGCCATAGCCAAGGAATTCTTGACCTAATAGCGCTGTACAGTAATGATCCTCTCCTTATTCACCTACATAGGGCCTTGGGATAGTAAACATGTCACCAGTTTCATATGTAAAATTTAACTTACTGGAAGCTTCTCAGGCTTACATTCTGCCGCTATAGTTTTTGAGAACTGAGGTTCACATCCTTGTCATTATAATGCATCAGAGTAGGACTTTCATAAAAAGTCATTTCCCTAAAACACAAACAGTGGCTTCAGAGAAAATAGAGATAAGACTTACTTTGGAGTCAAGAAGATCTGGGTTCAAGTCCAACAGTTAAGAAAGATGTCAGAAAAAAAGCCTCAGTACTAAGGATAAGCCGAGAGAACAGCTCCTTATGATATTTAATGTACACATGAGATACAGAAAAAAGACAAACTATAGAAAAAAAAGACAAACTTATGAGGCAGCATGATATAATGGAAAGGGTTAGGAGAGGTCCAAGTTTGAACTCTGCCTCTCATCCTACCTAAGTAACCACAAATCAGTCACGTTTCTTCTCTAAGGCTACTTTTTCACCTGTATAAAGGGAGATAATAATACCTGTTACCACCTCACAGGGTAGTCGTGAGGGTCAAATCAGATAGCATTTTTCTTTTTTCCTTTCCAGGCATTTTATGTCAATACATCCTAAGGAAATCAGAGAAAAGGCAATGTTCAAGCCAACAGTGCATTTGATTTTAAAAGAAATTTGGTGTACAGTATGGATAAGGGAGGGCACAGTAAGTGATATTCTCTAATGACCATTTTTTAACACTATCAAGCTTTTCTCCAGTGTGACTTTACATCCTCAACAATATTTATCATACATAAGAATGTACTATATGGGTGATCCTCCCCCCCACACTCCTCTTAAAAAAAGTTTTATAGTTGGTCTTTTCAAGAGAAAATAATTATAATAAAAAACCACATTTAGAATACCATGCCAGAAGCTCTGCTGTGTTTTATAGGAGTTATTTATCTACATTACTATGATTATTCACATCTGTTATTACAATAGTACTTAATTAGGATGGAAGACATACTGAGATCCTATTTTAAGGAGTGGTGGAAGCTTGGCCCTATCCCTATGCCCCATTACAAATGAGACACTACAGCAGAATCTGACTAATTCTCTCTAATAAGAAAATCTCCTACTGGGGGCTATCATTTTGGAAAATTATCAAGAAAGCAGATGAGCATGATGTCAAAATAGATAAACAGATGGATATACTGATAGATAGATGTTAGATGGATGGATAGATAGATAGATAGATAGATAGATAGATAGATAGATCAATGGATCAACTTGCAGCTTCAAAGGATATGTTGGCCTCATATGCTTTGTTAAATGCAGCAATGTTTTTAATTATTTATGATAATGCTCCATTGAATGCTCTGTAAGACTAATGAAGCCTTGGGAACATGAAACCTCAGCTATTAAATCTTTGCTGAGACATAGCTAAAACTGCCAGGGCTGCACGGGTTTCTCTTTCCTTGGTGAGAATCGTCATGTATGCATGGATATCAGCAAAGAGAGACCTTGTCAGATCAGAGTAGAAAATCCAATTTGGGCCCTGAACTAGAAGGGGCAAAATGTCCCTGAAATGTTTTCACTTTCTATCACATCATCACATGTTTGTACTTTTCTGCTTCTATTCATGTTATCTTTATCATTGCATCCTGTCTGATAAGCGGATGATTCTTTTGGGTTGTGTTTCTGAGAGTTGATTAGGCTTGACAGTTGCCTCACAGGCATTGCTTCCTGAGAAAATTTTGCCTGGGATTTTCATTAAGACTGCCTGTTCTTTACACTGCTGGTGTATTTTATGCAAATTAAAATAACCCCAAAAAAGGTGCCTGTGGATGAAGTGATCCAACTCTGGCATCCATGTTGCTAGATGCTATGAAAGCCTGCCAAGAAGCCAATGATGAGCAAAGGATATGATGGAAAAAATGAATCATCTTGGAATTTGTCTTTTTTTCTTTCTACACACAGTATTACTCCACATTTATTTATTCATACCCATTCTTATTTAAGTAATAAAAATGGTCAAAGCAATGACCCAGGGCTACAAATTTATACTTGTTCAGAAAGTGATAACATAAGAGATTCCTTCTTTACCTACTGAATTCTTACTTGTTCTTTAAATTAAAAATTTACAACCTTTGTGAAGTTTCTCTTGAGTCCTATTTGGTAACCATCTTTTCCCTCCAATCTTTCACAGTACTCATCATACTCCAAATACTCTAATGTACTTGCAATGTTTATTACAGTTAACTGTGTTTGTGTCTTATCCCCCATTAGACTGTAAGTTTCATGAAGGCAAGCTAATATAGGCTTTAGGGAAGCAAAAAAAATTAAATAGTCTCTGCCCTCAGGGAGCTTTTATTCTATATTCTGCTTACATTCTAATATGACATGAACACAAACAACTTTAACACAAGTAGGAAGAGACAGGGACAAAGGTGAAATCCAAAGTATATTAGAATATTAGAAGAGTGAAAATACATTTTCAGTTGGGGACATCAAAGACGGATGGAGGATATGGCACCTACACTGAGCCTTGAAAAAGGTAAAGATTTTGAAAGGCTGAGAAGTACATTCTAGGCATTGGATTGGAAGAAGAGCATAGCCTCATGAATGAAGGAATTGAGGCAAGAGGCGGCATGTTGAGTTTGGGGAATAACTAAGAATCCAGTTAAACTGAAATTCAGAGACTATTAAGGTCAGCAGTGTGAAAAAATGTAGAAAAGTAGGTTGGAGCCAAGCTGAAGACATTGTATTTTATCCCAGAGATAATAGAGAGTCACTGAAAGTTTTTAAGCACTGAAGTAACATAACCAGATCTAGATCTTAGTTAAGATTATTTTGACAATCCTGGAAAGAACTGACTGAAGAAGGAAGAGACTGTGAAAACTGGTAAAACTAAAAAGAAGTTATAATAACCCAAGGGAGTGGCAATGAGAACTTAATGGTGGGTGTGTGGACGGAAGAGGAAAGAGGCAAGGGATTCCGTCAATTCAGATATGAGAGGTGAGGCAGAAAAGGGTCAAAAATAATTCAGTGGTTTTTAACCTGAGACACACTGAACAAAATAGAAGACTCTTGTAGAATTAGCTTCCATATTAAGTCCCAGTTGTTTAGAAAAATGCCTCAACACCACTACCAAACAGTTTCCTTCCACACTGCTCTTTGCACTGGCTCCAGTCCTTCCCCACACAGTAAATGCCTGAATCTCTTATTTGCTGGCCTTACTCAAGTCTCAACAAACCTGATATGAAATGTTCTGTGCTGGCTCGAGCCTTAGTAATTGTTTGACCCTGGTACCACCCATATTGCTGACTCACATGATATCGAAATAATACATTACACAGGAAATTTGGCAGGAAGACCACAGAGGGTTATGAGTATCTAAAGATGGTCACAATGGGGACTCTACCATGACAAATCAACTTAGCAATGTTTAGCATTGAACGTAAGGAAAATAAAAAGACGGTGGGAGGTGGGGGGAGGAAACAAAAAGGAACAGAAAAACTGAACTTGTAAAAATGGGCAATTAACTAGATGTCAATTATGATACTACTTTCACTGTTAATTGTACCACTGGGTAGAGAAATAAAGCACTTTTCCTTCTGATCTCTGATGATGTTTTGTACTTCTCCTTTGTAGTTATTTTCTATTTTGTGTTAAAATAATGACACAAACTTGTGGAAACTGGGTCTTTAAGCCATAAAGAAAGTAGAATAAAAGACAGAGTGACAATCATAGACTTAGCTCTGGAGGGGCCATTGAAGTTATCTAGTTTGACTTCCTTGATTTGCAAGTAAGGAAACTGAAGCTCACAGAGATGAGTTGACTTTCCTAAAGACACATAAGATAGTAAGCGGTAAAAACATAATTTGGACTCTGATTCTATGAATTCATATTCAGTGTTCTTTCCACTGTATCGTCCTATGCTGCCTGCTTAAGTACCCAGGAGTATAGAGTTTGACTACGAAGGGCTTCTATCAACTCCTACGTTTAGGCTCATTAGATATAATCATTGCTAGAGAGTATTCAAAGGCAGTTGCAATGGATTCACCATACACTGGAGTACCCACCTTCCTTTGTCTCTTTGTGTATAAACTCAACAGCACCTAATATCTGTGGGTCACCTAGAACTTGTCAGTTGTCTAAGTTGAACCATTTGGCTGTACATGTACTCTGGATCAGGTTAAAATGGGGGTTCAGAACAGCAAAGCCTGCATGTCTTATACCCTTCTTACGTGGCTATGTCCATCCAGCTTGCATATTATACAATTAATTCTGTTGAACTGGGATGAATTTGTGAGGAATCATTTTTCTTGTGGCTACTATGAAGGAAGTCATGCCTGTACAACCACGATGAGCTGGAAGTGAGACCACATAAAATTGGGTTATCTTGGTTTGCCACAGCCTACCCTTAATGTCAAACAAGGAATGAAATGTAGGCTCTAGGCTCCTTACCATGGAGCACTCACTACAGAGATAAGGTGAAATAAACCAAGCCAACTCTGTTTCACAGCTCTCACTCAGTTAACTTACCCCATATAAATGCAGTCTTAAGAATTTCTGTTTTATAAATTTTGTAAGTTCATCCCCGGCCTACCCATAGTGTCCATACACACAGTCTGTTTGTGGATAAAGGGGAAGAAGTAATAAAAGGCTGCTGTCATCAAACACCAGA
The DNA here is from genome assembly GCA_023548195.1 of Bettongia penicillata ogilbyi. Taxonomy (NCBI): domain Eukaryota; kingdom Metazoa; phylum Chordata; class Mammalia; order Diprotodontia; family Potoroidae; genus Bettongia; species Bettongia penicillata. The sequence goes on along the minus strand of JAJHZJ010000666.1, from coordinate 313,236 downwards.
GTGTTCTCTGGGTTTATTACTTTTGAACTTTAAGGGTGACAATGAGGCAGAGCTTTCTAGAAGGGAAAAAGAGTTTGGTTCGTCAAGAGGAGGTGCTGACTACTAAAAGTCAAATCCAAAGAGGTCAGATAATGCCAGGAGGGTGAGAATATTGAGACACAGAGAATGGGGTATGGGGTCAAGGAAATAAGGATTCAGGTTAGGAGGTGAGGAGCAAAGACTAGGAGGATGCCAGACTGTACACAAGGGAGTCAAGGAGTAGATGAGGAACATTTCTAGTTACAGCCAAGCAAAGGCTTTATGTGAAAGGAGGAACAAAGATATTTGATGCCCAGGGTCAATAACACTCACAGACTGTGAATCACCCCAATGGGAAGGCTTCTGAGTGATATATGTGTATGTGTGTATTTTATATACACACACACACATATACACACATATGTATATAGAGGTATTTATACACATCTATGTGTCATGCGTATGTGTGTGTGTATGTAACCCTATGTTGTTGCAGACAGGGTTAAATGAATTGCCCAGGGTCACAGAGCATGTAAGCCAAATTTGAACTCAGGTCTTCCCGACTCCAGGACTAGGACTTTATCTATCGAGCTACCTAGCTGCCCAAGTGGGGTATACTATATGTCATATATAGTACATCATACCAGTTCAGTCATTTTCAGTGGTGTCCAACTTTTCATGACCCCATTTGGGGTTTTCTTGGCAAAGATAATGGAGTGGTTTGCTATTTTCTTCTCCAGTTCATTTTTTTTAACAGATGAGGACCTGAGGCAAACAGGGTTAAGTGACTTGCCCAGGGTAACATAGCTAGTAAGAGTCTGAGGCTGGATTTGAATTCACGAAGAAGCATCTTCCCAATTCCAAGTCCAGTGTTCTACCCACTGTACCACCTATCTTCCCTAGCACATAGTATATTACTTGACTACATTATATAATATAGTACATTATTTTTCTATTACCATTCCCTGTGACGAAAATGAACTTTTAGAAAAGATTATGTTCAGAGAAACAATCATAATTTTATAGAATGTTGATAATAATATATGGTTATTTTCTTGCATTTGCTTTTATATATCCTATCATTATATTATGTATATGGATTACCTGTCTACCTTAATTTTATGTATCTGTATATTTTCTTATCATTAGCCATCTGTTTATAAACCCTGTGAAGATCACTGTATGATTTTAAAAAATACCTCTAAGTCTGTTCAGTTTAAGTATTATCTGAATATAGTTATTACTTGAGTACTGTAATATATTATTTGGCCAATGTAATATTACTTGACTAGTACATTATAATACACAGTGCATTATTTGGCCATATTCTATTCAGTATGTTCATCAATGCCATGAATAAAGATAAGAAACAGTATACTTACTAAACCTGTGGATGGCAGAAAGCAAAGGTAGGTATAGAGAAGGAAACCAGGAAAATGAGGTGATAGAAACCATGTCACACAAAGAGAAACTCAGAATGTTTTAGTCTGAAGAAAAACATGCTTCCAAGAGACATGGTGGCTACCTTTGCATTAAGCTCATAGGAACACAGATTAAGCACAGGGGTTTTTAAACCAGAGTTTATGAACTTGTGAATATTTTGATAATTTTTTATTAATATCACTGGTTTCCTTCACAATCCTACGTATTTTATGTGCTTAAAAACATTATTCTGAGAAGAGGTTCAGAGGCTTCACCAGAATGCCAAAGGGGATCAAGACACAAAAAAGGTTAGGAATCTCCCATCTACAGCCAGAATCTACCTCAGAGGCCATAGAATCCCAACCTCTCATTTTAAAAATGAGAAAACCTATGGAAGGCCTATGGAAGTCAAACAATATGTCCAAGGCTACACAGGGAATAAACGTCTAAGGTCAGGTTTGAATACAGGTGCTCTGGCAACAAAGTCAATGTTCTTGCCTTCCAAGAATATCACTTTTAAGAGGGATTTGATTTATTCTACTACTTAATCCTATAGAAGGGAGTCAATGGATTGACATTGGCAAGAATCCAGATTTTGGCTTAATGTGAGAAAAAAAATACAGAACAATGAGAACTGTCCAAAAATGGAATGGCTCTCTCTTAGGAAGCACCACAAGCTCCTGATCATAGTTGCTCAATTCAGAGTCTCTCTCTCTCTCTCTCTCTCTCTCTCTCTCTCTCTCTCTCTCTATATATATATATATATATATATATATATACACACACACACACACACATATATATACACACACACCATCTAGTTGGAATGTGAAAGCAAGACTAAGGAGAACAGTACAGGTCCAGACATTATTCTTTCTAGCTAATAGTTTTCTCATCAAGAGCAATGAGCCATCCAACCATATCTTGGGAAATATCATTTTAACTATACTGTTATATGATATACATAAGGTGTGCTTAACCAATACCATTTCAGGATAAAACATGATAACTGAATCCCACTTTAATATCACAAATCCTTGCTATGTCATTCTTATTCCTTATTTAAGACATTATTGCTACATAATTCAGTGTCTAAAGTTTGACAAACATGTATTTTGTGTCACCAATGAACAATGTTATATACTGTGCATCTAAAAATTAATATACCTGGTTTCATGGCAGCTAGGTGGTGCAGTAGATAGAGCACCAGTGCAGGAGTCAGGAGGACCTGAGTTCAAATCTCCCCTCAGACACCTGACACTCACTAGTTGTGTGACCTTGGGCAAGTCACTTAACTCCAATTGCCTTATCTTGGGTAATCTCCAGCCATCCTGATGAATATCTGGTCACTGGATTCAAATGGCTTTGGAGGAGTAGTGAGGCTGGTGACCTGCACAGCCCTCCCTCATTCAAAACAAAGTCAAGTGCAAGTCATGCCATCATTTCTCTGATTGCATGGTCTTCTTCGGCAACGAAGGACAAAAACATAATACCTTGTTTCTATGATACGTTTCAATTATGAGAGGAAACATGCAGTTCTGAGATAAGGCATCATTTTTCTAGTGTCTAGCTCCAGTAATAGCCTTATAATGTCTAGAGAATTTGAGGAAGATTCCAGCACTGAGTGGACCCCTTGTGGCAAATTTCTAGGAGAACATTGACAAGAGTCATGTTGAATGGTGAGAGCTCAATGGGTTGTGATTTACGTGGCTGGAGAGAATCTTCACGTTGATAAGATCACAGATCCATCCAAGTTTGGGAACACAAGTGACCGGTACGGCATAATTTTCAGCAACTGAGCTGGGTGTCCTCATACATAAATACAGGGCTAATGTTTCCCAGGCATTTATGAGGAAAGAATTTAGTACAGCACATACAGGTGAAATGATTTTCATATAAATGGCATTCTGGAAATAAAGAATGGCAGTCCCGATGGGGTTAGTAGCCTTTTGTTTTCCAGTATATATTTCTATCTAGCTCAAGACAGTGATATGTTCCAGGAATTTATGCATTCCAATAAGCCTAGAAAAATTCATCAGTTGATCCAAGAGACAGTCAAACCTTTTAGGCAACTAGGATGGACACTTTTCCTGGAACAAGTCCAGAGAAGAATCATAATACATTCTGCTTCTACTGGGGTTGAAAACAACAGTCTCTCACAACACTCTGGCACACTCCTGCTTTTAGTTTAGGTGATTGTAGGGGCTATAGAGAAACTAATCAATTTCCAGACTTCAAAAGAGATTCTGGTAATGTGGTGGGTGAAAGCTAATCCTTGCTTATGTTTTATAGACAGACAAAAGCCATACAAGATAATTAGAGCTTGGAACAAAACTTACATTACTGGGCTGGACTTTAATTAAAAACCAGCTATGGGAAAATTTACACACAACTCTTTATCCGCTTTTACTAAACCTCAAATACATTCTAAAAATGTGACAGATTTTGTGGGTTTTCTTTTTTCCTTTTCTCTTACTTAAATCACTCAGTACCACGTCTATAACAGGCTCTGCTCATATGCAACTGGATTCTCTGCAGATGCCTTTTGAACTAGAAAGTATCACATATACAGGACATGCACAAAGACTGATGACATACAAAAGATAATATAACGCAGAATAATTAAATTGAATTAGAAGATTATTTTCATCGTTGTGCATTACCATAGTGCTCTCTCTCTTACATCTAAGCAAAAATAATTCCCAACAATGATTTTATGCTAGCTTAAATGCTGTAAATTTTTTTTTACATGTCTATTTTCTAAATTTTTTTTACATTTGTCTATTTTCTAAATCCACGGAAATGATGTTCCTCATTTCAAATTTTTAATATACTCTTTGAAGAAGAAAATTGGACAAGTGACTAAAGATGCCTTGAGCTCTTAAGAGTCTCAATTCTCAGATAATGGAGGAAGTGGACCGGTAATATATAAAGCATTATGATATTACTATTGCTGCTGCATAATGATTGAGTCCAGGGTTAGTCCTCCTTAAAGTTAGCTTTAAGCAGAGTTCTCTTCAGACCTAAAAGAATCCTAAGTTCAGATTCTAGCACTCCTTTAAAGGGAGCCCAGAAACTCTACACTAATTTAACCTCGTCAATGAACTCAATGAAATACATGCAGAGGGCCACTGGGCAAAATCTACTTATTCTTACTTGTAAGCTTTTGATGCAGTTGTTGAACCCTGCAGGTGTGAAAGGTATTAGATGTCTAGTCAACACATTCAGGAGAATCCAGTTTAAATGAACTTCGAAAGAGCATTGCACACTTTGTACTACCATATTTCTCCAATATGTAGGTGCTTCCTCAGCCAAGGAACAGTTGGTTAACCAAGATGATGAAATGATTTCGAATTAGTACTACAGCTAACAGAAGCATCTCCAACCTGGATCGTGAATATGGGCTTCATTTCATCCCATGTTAAAATAAAATCATCTTCATGAAGGTTAGATAGTTGTATAATTGAGAGATAACTATCCCAGGGGATAAAAGAAGATAGCATTCTTTCCTAGATCAAGGTGAATGGAGATATCATAATCAATAAACTTAATCTAGTCACTTTCAAAATATGCTATCCACAATTCCAAAGTTCCCCCCAAATACAGCAATAAGTCTTGTGAAAGACTATATCTTGATAGATAATTAGTGTTCTCAGGGAATCAAAGATAAATACTCCTTCTAAGATCAAAGTATATTGAAAAATGGTGATCAGTGAACCTCATCCAGCTACTTTCAAAATACACCAACCAAAATTCAAAACTCATTGCCTCCCCATCGCCCCATCCCTATGTAGAATATATTGGACCACAGATACAGAGTTGGAAGAGACCTCTGAAGCCATTTAGATATCATTTAGAAATGAAGAATTTGAATACCATGGCTAATTAAGGGACTTGTCTGCAAACACAAGGAGTAAATGACAGTCAGGTTTGACCCCAGGTCTTGTGACTATATCTGACATGCTTTCCACTGGATCACAGTTGTTACGGTTTACATTCATATATTCTTTTTGGCTGAACTACAATTTCTACTATTACCATGAGCTATGGTTAAATTGTATATTGGGATTATAATAACATAGATCACTTAAGTTGTGCTTTCTAGACCTCAGAACCAGTAGCAGACAAAATGAGTAGTGGTAGGTGGACTGCAGTTAATGATCAAGGGTTCTCTCTTTGTTTTCTCTAGTACAAGACAGCTTATAGAGGGTGTCCCCAAAGTCTTATTGCAGTTTTAAGCTACTGAACTGTACTATAACGTTTTTGTTGAGAGATATATGTACACTATAATTATTCTGATAATGGATAGATTAAAAAACACTGGAAACATATAGCTTTAATATAAATGGTGAGGAGAAGGTTGGGAAGGGGAGGGAAGAGAATTACTAATAGAGTAATGGGACAGATATAACAAACTGACAATGACAGGCTTTAAACAGAAGGAATAGCCTGGATACTTATAAGAAACTTTAGAACTCCTTTAATGACTCCAAACTTCTCCCTAAAATGAAGACACTCCTTTTTTTTTTTAATATCAATATTCTACCAGATGGCTGCAACTCATGGAACACTACAGTCTCTTACAAAGTATTATCAAACATTACCAAACAGGTCAGTGGAGAGGAACATGGTGGGTGTGAACAGGTTGCAAGATATATCATAAAGGAACTATAAAGAATACTCACAGAAAGGGATGTCATCAAAGAAATGCAGGACAGAAAAGAAAATGGGCTGGTTGTGTGGCAAAAGCAAGATCTAATCATTAGATGGACAGTGTCCTTCACTGAGATCCTCACTAAGTCAAATACAAGGAAGGTTCCCAGTACACTGAATGGACCCTTGTTGTGAACTTGTGGAAGACATGTACAACAGTTGCACAAGATGGACAGAAATAGATGCTTTACAATCTGTATCACACCAGGGAACATTTTATTAGTGATCTTCAAGAATTTACACACATTTCTTCCCAGATTATTTCAAGTATGCATGTTTCAAATCACCATTAGGATTGTAAATTATTTGTAGATAGGGATTACGTCTTATACTTTTTAAAATATCCCAATCATAGCTCAGTGCTAGGTACACAGTAAACATCACTGAACAGTTGCTGACTGAATCATTTTAAAACAAAAGCCACATAGAAAGACGATAGAAGAAGTCAGTCGAGGAAGAGGGAAGGTAAAGACAGTGGAAGGGTAAATATATGGAGCTTAAAAGTTAGACAAAAGAAGTAATAATGCTATAAAGATAATCATAAAAATGGAGGAGTATAAGTTATGAAAATTTTGCTGATCAATTGTCTTGAAGGAGAGAGAAACAAGCTCCACTTACCTTCTCTGCATGGATAACCTTTAAACTGAGACATTAAACAGATGTTAACCTTATGGCAGAAGTGTTTGTAGCACAAAAGACCTGAGTTACCTTTATGGGGATCAAAGTGGAGGAAGAGGACATATTCATTTATTCATTCAATTCAATTCATAAGCATTCTATATTAAGTACATGCTCTGTGAAAAGTCCTGTGCTATTCAAACATTTCCTTTACTTTGCCTTGAGACCACAGGAAAAAAAACTGAGGAGATCCACTTTACTTATAGCCTAACACTTCCCTATTGCAAGCACTCTGCCTACAAGACACTGAAAAACAAAAAACAAAAATACCCCTCCCCCCCAAAAAAAACCCCATTTAATAATGACAAAGAAGCAATGATGGCTTGACTGGTCTCCTTACCTCAAGCTTCTCTGTTCTCGAATCCATACTCCACATACTTGCTAAAGTGACATTCCTGAGGTCTGACCATGTCATTCCCCTACTCAATAAACTCCAACGGCTTTCTCTATCTCCAAGATCAAATATTAATTCTTAGGTTTAGCTTTTAAAGTCCTTTACAGCCTGGCTCCAACCTACCTTTTCAATCTTATTATACAATTTCCCTTACTGCACCATAGACCCAGTCGAACTGCCCTTCAAACTGTTCATCATACAAATCACACTCTATCTCCCAACTCCACTTCTTTGCACTGGCTGTCCCCCATCACCGGAGTGTATATACATATATGTATATGTGAATGCTTATACATATTGGTTTCCCCAATGGGATGGAAGCTCCTAGAGGTCAGGAATGGCTTCATTTTTGTGTTTGTACCCACAATGCCTAACACAGTACCTGGTACATAACAGGCACTTAAGAAATGCTTGTTCTTAATAACAATTAGTGTCAGTGATGGCAATAGTTCATTGGCTCATCATTCATAAAAGGTCTCTTATTTATCTCCTACTATTAAGAACTATTCACACACAGCTACACACTATTTGCATCAGTCAACATGCTCTTCTTATGCATTTACTATGTGCCAGGCACCAGGCTAAGCTCTGGGGATACAAAGAAAGACAAAAGCCAGCCCCTTCTCTCAAAGAACTCATGGTCTAACTGGGGACATAACATATAAACAACTATGTAGATGCAAATAAGACATTTACAGAGTAGATTGGAGATGATACATGGAAGGAAGATACTAGCACTGAAGGGGATGGAGAAAAGCCTCTTGTAGAAGATGATATTTTAGCTGAGACTTGAACAAAGCTAAGGAAGTCAGGAGACAGGGATAAGAAAGGAGAGAATTGTAGGCAGGAGGGACACCCAATGAAAAGGCATAGATGCAATGGTCCTCAGAAAAGGAGGCTTGTGTCAATGGATCAAAATACTATGTGAAGGAGAATAAGGTATAAATAAACTGTCAGTGTAAGAGGCAGCCAGGTTATAAAGGAATTTGAATACCAGAAAGTTTTCTATTTGCTCTTATAGGTAATAAGTAGGAGGATGACATGCTCAGACTTTAGGAAGAACATTCAGATAAATGAAAAGAGGATGGCTGAAAAACTACAGTATACATATACAAACAAACATATATACACACATATATACATATATATGAATATATACATGATATGAATATCACCGTGCACCTAGCAATTACAAATATGAGGAACAATGGTATGAACTGATAAAGAGTAAACCAAGAATATACACAATGATTGCAACTATGTCACTGAAAAGGATGTCTAACTAAAAACTCTTGAAAAACCAATGACGGTCCCACAGAAATGATGAAAGACACCATTCTCCCATGATGGCAGAGAGATGTGGGACCACTGAGACAGAAAGCTAACTGAAATGTCAAAGTAATGCTGTTGGATCAGATGTTTTGAGTTACCCTTTTCTTTAGACAAGGATAAGAAACAAGATCATATAATAGACAAAAGACATCAAAAAGAGGACCAGAAAACAAAAAAGCTACCGCAAACAATTAAAATAAAGTATTCTAAGAAAGCCTCTAAGAAAAAAAAAAACAAGTCCCCTACTCTTTGATGATGAGGTCACACATTTCTTGACCAATGACCTCTTCCATGACTACATTCAGTCAACACCTCTTCCTTGACCCATTAGTCATTTACAGAAAAGAGCTTACACACCCTTTTTCAGGATAGCACATTGCTCTAATTTCTGAATTTTAATGCCTTCCCTCAGACTATTTCCAATTTATCCTGTCTGTACACTTGCTTTCATGTTGTCTCCCCTGTTAGACTTTGAGGGCAGGTACCACCTTTGGCTGTTTTTATTTTTCCCTTTCTTTGTATTCCCGTTGCTTAGCATAGTACCTTGCACATGTTGGGAACTTAGTAAATGCTAACCTACTTGCTTTGATTTGATATAGAAGAACTAGATCAGGGAGCTTCTCCTCCAATGACGATCTCACTAGTTCCAGTTATAGGAGCAGGGAAAACTATCCCCAGGGTATACATATGCACACACACATGCATACACACACACACACTCAAACACACACCTACGCACACATCTTAACTCTGACACTTGCTAGCTGTGTGACCACAAGCATCATAAGTCTCCCTTTACCTCTCTAAGCCTTGAGATTCTAATCTATACAACTGGGAACAATATTGCTTGTATTTCCTGTCTCACAAGGCTGTTGTAAAAGAAGCACTCTGTAAACTCTAAGTATTATATACGTGTGAGTTATGATAATTCCTCACATCCTAGTTCTCTTGGTATTGCCACCATCCAGCAACCATATGTTCTTAATTCACTCCTTTGAAGTACTGACCCATAATATTAAAATTAAACACACAAATACATACTCAAAACCCCCAAATTGCAAAGGAATAACACAACAATGATAAAAACAGACTCTACAGACAATCAAGCACATCAGTTATATAGACATTAATTCCCACTTCTTTCTTTTGACTGTCATGGCAATCTGTCTAAGGAGACCAAAATAAAAAATATTTTCTAGCCTTCACTGATCAAGTCAGACAGTCTTTTAAACATGCCATACTTACTATGTGATCAAAATATCATTTATAGCCAAAGGACATATTTTTTTTCTAATTCATAGCACCTAAAATTATCATTATCCTGGAGCTTTGTCAACATTCTATATAACTTTTTTTAAACATCCTCCATGGCCACCACTGTGGTAGCACATATCTCCTAAAACTGGAGTGGGGGGTCTTTGACTTCAATACTTTATTGGTCTTTGTTAAAGGTTAACCCTGCTGAGTACTTTGAAAATAACTGCAAACACTACATCCATCATTATACTATAGAAAAATAAGGGCACTTGTGAAATAGTAGATTATAGAATATTAGACCTAAATGTCTCCTTAGAGATTAGTTTATCTCATCTGCCTCCTCATTTTTACAAATGAAGAAACTGAGTCAAAAAATTGTTCACAGCCAAAGGATAGTGCTTTTCTAGGGTCATATAGGTCAGTACATGAAACCAGGGTCTGAATTCTCATTGTTTGATGCCAAGTCCAGCGTTCTTTCTATTATCCCACACTACCTTTACAACAGAGGGGGGAAATTTGTTTCTTACTGCACTAGAGAAGAAAATTTACGGCTCATTGCCCTAATAGATGAAAGGCAGAGAATGAATAAATGCAGTGAGAGAATTCCATATTTCCTGCCAAGGCTAGCCTGTAAAACTAACAAGCAGGACTTCTTCCCCTACCTTGCGATCACTTCCACTGACATCTAAGTCTCCATGAAGAAGAACGAGAAGAAAGTGAAACAATCTTAATTCAAGTCAAGAATGTCCTAGCTGTTCTCTATCTATGCTGCAAGGTGGGGGTGCGAAAAAAAGGCAAAACAGGAAGTATAAAAAGGGAGGGCATCCTGGGGAAAGAACCTTCTCCCACATGGACTGGAAAAGGCATGCTGGATTATACAAACCCAATTTTAAACTAAGCCTGGAGTAGATATTTTGCATTCACAGCTGTATTATTTTTACTTAAGTATCAGGACTATGCATTCCAGTCTCTCATCTATGGTATCTATAATGCTCCAAGACAGTAAGTATTCAAAAAAAGTTGACACTCATTAATAATAATGCATCAGAATGGCAAAAAAATGAATGACAGAATATTAAAGGGTAGACAGAGGCTGAATAATACACAGAGATAATCTCCTAAATGATGGGAAAATGACAATAAAATCACTGTTCTCTCCCCAGAGAAAGAGGTATCTATCCTCTGTCAAAGTTTTCTTTATATCTCAAAACCGTTACAGTTTTAAACCACAAAGGAAGTGTGAATTATGCAAGAAGATAGCATACTTATCAGCCTAATACCACTCTGCATCTGAAAGAGGTTAGTAGGTTTTTGGCATATGTCAGTAATGTCAACACCTATAAGTTCCTCAGAAAAATTAAACAATGCACACAATTAAACAATGCATATGACTCGACTTATTACTAAATAGTAATAAGAATAATATATTTAAAACCTTTTTAGCAAATGCATATTGAAAATTAAAGTCAGAAAGTTAAAATGTACACTGTGTTTATGTAAAGGGAGCTTTACATCCATCATGTAATTAGACTTTTAAGGTTTCTAGTGAAGAAATTTTTATGACTGTAATATGATATATGACAAAAATATCTTTTTTATCCTTTAAAAGCACATTAGTTTACTGATGAGAAGCTTTTACCTATATCTGCATATAAAGTTATATGTCAGTGAAACGTGTAAGAACGTGTTAAGAAATATAGTTTAAAAGCATATTTATGTACCAGGTATATGTACATGTGTGTATTGGTAAGAAAGTAAAATGAGGAAAGGGCATAATTCTTGACCTGTTTTTCATGCTTTTCTTGCATCTCTCTCTTTTCTCTTCCAAGTTTTTCCTTCACCTGTCTAACTTGCTTTTCAAAATCCTTTTTGAGCTCTTCCATGGCCTGAGCCCACCGGACAGCCACCTCGGATGTCTGGGATACAGAGGCCCCGACCTCCACGTCTTTCCCTGATGGTAAGAATTGTTCCTCGTCATCAGAAATGAAAGGCAGGAACATCTATCCCCCAAGAAAGTAGCTTTCTATGGTCTTATTTTTCTTCCCTTTTCTGGGCACTTTCCCAGCCAGTTACTTGACTTCTGAGATTCCTCTGCACCCCCGGCTAGATCTGCCCAGCTAGTATTTGGGGTCTGAGATTCAAATGCTGCCCCCCAGCCTCAGGGCTTTCCACGAGTGCGGCTGCTATTCAATGTGAGCTTAAGTTCTGGTGCTCAAGTGGGGGCAGGGCCGCCTCCCAAGCTCAGTTCCCTCGGGGGCTTTATGCGGAGACCTTCTGTAATGGCCCTGAGCTCCTGCCTGCTGCTCCAGGAGTCCCGGGCTGCCACTGCCTCTGCTGCTGCCTCTGTCGCTGCCTCCCGAGGGGGCCCGAGTCACGGAGACACCCCGCTCCCCTCTCGGCCAGCCCAGAAGTCTCTCTCACTGACCTGTAGCGCCTGCTTTGCGGTCGCCGGAGGTTCCATCCCTGAAGCCTGCTCGGGTCTGCTCTTCTGGGGCCGTGCGGCCAGGGCAGCGCAGGGGTGAGCTCCGCTATCCGGAGCATGACGGACCCCTGGGGACAGCTTTCCAGGCTCTCTGGAATGGAAATCTCTTCCACTGTGTTTCTGCATGGCTTGCCAGAGCAATTATATTGGGATTATACAATCTCCAGAATTTGTGGGGAGTTTTTTTTACAGGAAATTTCTGGGCTGTGGATTTGGAGCTAGCATACGTGAGTCTTTCTACTCCGCCATTTTGGCTCCGAAAGGGCATAATTCTTACAAAAACAAGAATGAATTTTATACCATCTATGAATTCTTCATAATATATGTTAGCAACAGAAAGGAAATGAAGGAGAAGAGTAAGAGGATGAATAGGGAAGGAAAAGTGTAAGTATTCCTTGTATTCCAAAAGGGGTCTCTTGGACTTCCTTCTGTCCATCATTCTCTCACCTTTAAGTTCAGTTTTTCTCACCCATTAGAAAGAAAGTCATCCCTTCAATTTTTTTTAAAAAAGGTCCATAATTCAGAACTAAAAGATTAAGATTATGTTTGATTTTTAATGCTATCCTAGGAGTTAACCAGGAGCATTCAAGACATCATCCTTCTAGCTTCCTATCGAAGTTGGCTAACCGAGGCTATGTGAATCTGCTATAGTTGCTAGGATTAGTTTTAAGAGTCCATGGCAGCCCTGTTCTTCCCTGTTTGAATGGCTCTGTTAGGAAAGCCCGTTGTTCAAAATCTCCCAGATTTGTTTACGTGTTATGTCTCCCCTTAAGATAGTGAAATCTTCCAGAAAAAAGCCCCAGAACTTGTGTGTTTGTGTTTGTCTGTGTGTTCCTCTCTTTTTGTGTCTTCTTACTGAGAACAGAATCAGATTCGTCATAGGTTGGAGGATCAAACATTTAGAGCCAGAAAGGACCTAAGAGGTCATCTAATCTAACCCCCCTCATTTTACAGATGAGGAAATAGAAGTCACAGAGAGACCCAAGATCCCAAGGCAGCAAAAAGACTGTCATAATATGAAGTCAAAGCCTTTGACTCTGAATCCAGGATTCTTTGTATGGTCCTATACTATTTATTTAGTCACTTAATGACTGGCATTGAGGTAAGTTTGTTGTTAGGAAGACACTTTTCAGATTCTAGGTATTATTAAACAGTTTTCCAGATGATTTAGCAGGGTTTTAATCTGACCTATAATCACATTTAGCAGGGTCATATTATGCCAAATCCTCCTTGCAGTAACATTTTGAATTTCTGGTTTCAAGTCATTGATTCATTCAATGCCAATTTATTAAGGGCCAACTATGTGCCAGGGTCTGTGCTGGCTGCTAAGGAATCAGGAACAGAAGCTCATACATTACTACCCTCAAGGAGATTACATTTTATTGGAGAGAACAACAGGTATACATATAAGTAAACACATAGTACATGCAAAGTAAATACAAAGTAATTTGGAGAGGCAGGGATTTAAAAAGATGGAGGTGAGGAGGTGGTGAGTGAATTGTGGGCATGAGAAACAGAAGCTGAGTGAGAGGAGCAATAAGCAGGCCAGTTTGACTGAAAAACAGAGTGAAGGGGAATGATATCTAATAAACCTCTAAAAGCAGGATGGTGATTATAAATGCCCCAAAAAAGACATCTTTATACAAATACTCATCCTAAAAACAATAAGAAGTCAATAGAGCTCCTTTAGCAGGACGATAAAATGACCTAGCCTATACTCTAGAAACAGTGGGAGAAATTGTAAGGGGATTTACTATCAAAATTCTTGGTTATAATCCCTACTACTAGGCTCTTTCCCTGCCTCCCCAAATGCCCTTCAGCATTGCTCAGCATGGCTATGCTAGACCTTGCCCTCTTCTCATCATGTCTCTCTGAAAATAAGAACCATGATTAAAATACTGCAACTTGTACAAATCTTCACATGGAGTAAAGCAGAGTTTTCTTGCTGTTTTCTTCTTTTGATTTACTTTCACAAATATTTACTCAATTTCACAAATATTTATTAGAAAATTGGAATTGTTTTTGCTTCTATTCTTGTTTCTGCTGCATCTATTACTGAACATTCATTGGGAAATACTTGGAAAGGCAGAGATGAGACAACTTATCAGCCACCCTTCTAGACTCATGGAATTCAACACTGATGTGTTTCTCTGTGATGGAAGGAGAATAAACAAGGAGGAGCCAACTCAAGGAACATTTATCAACCCCCATTCTGTCCCTTTTAAACACCACAGACATCTCATCCTTGTGTTTTCTGCCAAAACAACTGTTTACTCCAAAATATGCATGTAATCATTTAGGTATATTAGTCTCAAGAACAGCCATCGCACATAAGCTGAGGACTGGGAGCTAAGCTTTTGTTGACTCTTAGTCAGACTTGCTATGTTAGAAACCAAGCAAAGGTTTCAGATAATTGTGATCCAGGCACATTTGGGTCCACAGTTAGGGGTCAGGATTCAGTGGAATATGCCATCAACTGAAATATCAAATAAAGGAAGGAGAACCCTGAGTTTCCAATGCCATGACTTCACCTAGTATTGTTAGATAAGTGGATTGATGTATGATAAAAGTAGGGTCAACACTGCTATATGCTACTTCTATTCGGTGTATTTAGCTTTAAAAAGAAGAAAACTCATTTCCACAGCCCCAGCTTAGTTTGCCATTTTACAAATATACACTGTTATTCTTGTTAGACTAGAAATTTATTTAGATCAGAAACTATTTCACTTTTCTTTGTATCCCCTCCAGTGGCTAGCCCAGCGACTAGCATGTGCATACTAAGTACTTAATAGATGATTACTGACTGATCAAAAGAAATGCCTATAAATGTAGATGGATTAACAGTGCTACAACTGGGAAAATTACTAAAAAGTTATTCTTACATTCTTATGTCTCATAAGTCCCCATGGTCTAATAATGCTAGTGTAGTAACATATTCATATTATACAGAACTCGTTTTAAATGTACCTGATACATATTATCATTACTATTATCATCATTTTTCTTCAACTTTAAGCAGTGTGGTTTAACTGAGAATAGGTATATTAGGCATGAACTTTCCAAAGAAAGCCAGAAAAGAGCTCAGAGGCTATCTCATCCTCTAGTTGATGAGGAGTATGTCTTTATAAGGAAAGTAGAATTACTATGAAATAAACACTCTGAAGATAGTAGTTGTAGGCAGAGGCCAATGAGTAGTCATCTCATATATGCAGCATAAAAGGGATGGCTGGTCTTCATCAATCTTATCAGCCATACTTAAATATATGTCTAGTAACACCATTGGAAATGACCTTTCTAAAGCAAAGATCAACAAATATAAAAACACATACAGCCAGATGCCTAAAACATCTACTTGACTCTGTGATTCCACTGAAATGAGATGACTACCCTGACTGCAAAAGAAATTTAAAAAACGAAATTTTATGCTATAGAGTGCTATTGCTCTACATTCAGAAATTCCAGTTGAACTGGAAGTTATTTTTTGGGGAAAATAATAAAAACAGCCCATAATATCTCCTTTAAAGATAAGACCCTCACAGAGAGGGTTTTTTAATTCTTTGGACCTGTGATGTCAAACTCAAATAGTATCACTGGGCCACATACTGACACAGAAATGACAAATTAATATTATCTATTTTGTGTCATATTTTTATTTACTTTGTTAAACATTTCTCAAGTATATTTTAATTTGGCTTGGAACACTACTGCTTTAGACAACAGAATTCCACAAAGTTGGAAAGCACAAAACAAAGAGGAAAAAAAATTAGATAACTTTTTTCAATTCTTCTGATACTCAAATGACTGTGAAGATCCCAGAGAAGAAAAGTCCTCTGAAACCAAGTTCTCTAATGCAGAGTTCTAGAGTCCCCAACCAGGGGTTGACAGAAAATGAATGCATGTTCTGTAAAGTTTAATAACTTATTAGAGCCCCAGTCCAGCTCTCACAGATGACCTTGGGAGTTCCATGTGAAGCATGAAGAAAGAATATGACCCTAAGTCTAAGCAATTACAAAACCATGAAGCAGCTCCCTGACCATTCCTAAATGAGGTAACCAGTAATAAAAATGCCATATTAGTAAGCCGAGAAAAATTAAAGTGTTATTATTGAGCTCTGTGACTAACATAGCCACCTTAAGGAGAAAAGAGAGTTAGGCCATAGGGAGAGAGGGAAGATATTTGAAATAACCCTAACAACGTTAGCAATTAGACATTGCTTTCTGCAACCTGCCCATTAGGAAAGGAAAATCTATGAAAGCCCACTGCTCTCTTTCTCTTGGGATGCTAAATGCAAAACCATGAATTCAGGGGGCCGCAGCCCAGACACTTAACACTTAAAGCTCATTTCCCATACTCTACACTCGAGGAACCAACTATTGATCCAACCTTACCCAGAGTACATGAAATGGGGCTTAAGATTTTGGGATCATAGCTAGAGCGATAAGGAATCTCTGAGGTCACTTAATATACAACACCCTCATTTTTTTTTATTTGAAGAAACTAGGCCAAGGGAAGTTAAAAGTTCAAGTTCAAAGGGTAATTTGAACCCACGTTCCAAAACCAGAACTAAATCCAAAGTCAAATGCTCTTTTCACTGTACCATGTTACCTTAGGATCTTCATGCGTGCCATTAACAGCAGGAGATAATATTGGGTTTCTATTTTGTTTTTACACAACTCCCAAGTTGACAATACTAGAAAAAAAGAGCAAGAGGGAAGCTGTGGATAGCTAGTAGGTAAGAATGGATCTGGGGGAAAGCAGTCCTGAATGCTCAAAGAAGCACAGAAGCAAACGTGTTCAGGTGATCAACCTAGCTCAACTGGAGAGAAAAATGGAAAATACCCATATCAGGGTCAGAGTTTATATACCATCTGGAAGGCCATTTGGGCAGCTTTAGGAGGATAAGTGGCCCAGTGGATACGAGTGCTGAAACTGGAACCAGCAGAATCTTAACCTGAATCTGGCCTCAGACATTTTACTAATTTTGTGATCCTTTCCCACAATTTGCCTCAGTTTCCTCATGTGTTAAATGGTGATGATAATAGCACCTACTTCCTTAGGTTACTATAAAGATTTAATGAGATAATGTTTGTAAAGTGTCTTGTAAACCTTAAAGTTCCACATAATTGTTATTATTTATTATTATAATTTTTAAACCAGAACTTTTCCTCTAAGATTTGAAGAAGTAGACAATGGAAAGTTTACTTCTATAAAAGTAAAAGATGATGGTAGAATAAGGAAAAAAAGTATGCATGTGTGTGTGTGTATGTTTTAAGCTATCTGTTAAATATAATATCATACTTTAAAGAAAAATAAGACATGAATGAGAAAATTCTCTGTGCAGGGAGGGTTGGGGACTTACAGAAAATTTAAATTTCATCCTAAGTGAGGATTACATAGGTTTTTCTAAAATATCCAAAAGAAAGTCAAAGTGTCAACAAAAATGTGTTGAATTACAACCATACAATTACAGTATCAATAATCTCTTGCCTATAGTTCTTGAATCACAGAAGAAAACTAAATGACCTTGAAATTAATGTAACCCATACTTTCTACCCCTGAGATCAGCTTTAAAGCATTTTACATGATAACAAGGTAGCCTATTTTTAAAGATCTAAAGAGAGGAAGGTTTTACAACCTATCTGGGAATTAATACTATCACATTCAATAAAGTTTTCTATTAAGTTCTAATCTAAGTTCAGCATGGAACTAACCTAAAGCTCTCATGCTGAACTTCTGGTTCCTATTTTCTTGTCTTTCTCTCAGCAAATGTGGAGAACTGTTGGTCATTATTCTCTTTTACTGTGAAATTCTATATACTAAGCCTTCTCAAAGTTCCAGGTTAATTAATCCCACTGTTCTTAGCCTTAGTAAGGGACCATTTTTTGGTTTTTCCTTCAGTTCCCTCTAAACTCTCCTTGCCCCTATCGCAAACAAGCTCCAAAATGGACAAAGTGTTCCAACAAAGATTTAACTGATACTGAAATGACAGTGATAATAGTCAATAGTAATAGCATTCATATAGTGCATCAAGGTTTGCAAAGGCCTTAACATAGGCTATCTCATTTTACCTTCCACTTTAGTATTCTAATGCCATCTTACTTTCGAAAATTGACTGTGAACCTTCCTTAGCGAAAGCTACATAAATAATAGGAGAGGATGGGGGGAGGGAGGAAGGGAAGGAGAGACAGAGAGAGACAGAGACAGAGAAAGGGAGGGAAGAAGGAAGAGGGAGAGCAAAGAAGAAAGGGAGTTACTGACAGTCAATTATTTAAGATTGATTTACTAATTTACAGATGGATTCAATCGGTGGATGGCATTCTCATTCTCATAGTACAACAAATTTTTGATATATTATATTTTATATTACATATTTACTTTTTCTGGATTTCAAAGGGACCAAGGATTAATTCCTTGTCATTCCTCCTAAAGTATATCCAGGATTCATAGTTTGAAGGAAATAATAAGTCACTACTTTAAAAAAAACCACCCAGATATCCTCACTCTCAACAAGAATATTAAACTCAATTGACATGTATTTTTTGAGCCTGTTTAGGAGAGCTGCTTTCATTATCTCTGTTATGGAGAGTAGATGTATAAAAAATTAATTAAGCCTTTTGGTATTTCTTTAAAATGAGAAAATATACTCACTGATATAACCTTACTATGGTAATTATTATGGTAATTTCTTGCAGAGAGTTCAAAAGCATGAAGAATTACTAGCTGAGTTCTCTGAAATGTACTAGGGGACAGTTCTGTTTAGTTTTTTCTTGTGCATAGAATAACAGTTTCAGGGAACCCCCTGGTTAGTCAGAAATTCTGGTAGCTTGAATACCAATTCCTATGTTGTTCTGTTTTACCAAAAGGACCTAGAGAAAGCAAGAGAATTGAGATGTTCTGGATGATGTCCTTTCCAAAAGGACATGCTTCTATTAGAAGCATTAACAGGTGCTTCAAGGGGAAACTGAGGTATCAGATATGAGTTTTTCCTCCTCGAGGATGGACTGCAAATCTTGTCTTGGTCTAGGTGTTTAAGAAGCTGGGGTTTATAAGGACTTTTGTGTCTAAGCATAAAAACTAGTAGCTTTTGAAAATGGAATTGGCAACAGATTTCTGGGATATGTATAAATTAGTTGAGTTCCCTGGAGAAAAAGGCATCTATATTATTATTTTTTTAAAAATAAGAACATTATTATATTTTCTCTTTCCTGGATTGGCAAAGTGAACCAAGACCCTTTCATACTTGTCACTAAGGCAATAAAAGGGATTATAAGACCTGGTTCCTATCCTCAAGAATTATTTCCCTGAAAAATCCTGTTGAGGGCAAGGAAGCATATACTTGTGAAAAAATAACAGTAAAAAGCAGTTTACAGTAAGTACCATATGAGTAATACCATCAATAAACATTCTAGGAGTGTAGAAAGGTTCAAACCAATAAGATCATCTTTCTATAGTTGTTGATATAAATGACAGATCTGCAGCCATGTTGATTGCTTCCAGGTACTTTAAGTCTTTCTTTTTTATTCATATAGCTGACCCAAGTGGCAAAGTCAGTGAGGCAAGAATAAGACAGAGGACTTTATGAGGACAGGATGGGTTACCACAAAATATCATAACTACAGATGGTTCCTTTTGAAAAAAACTAATCTGAACCAAACTAACGTCAGTATCAAATACATAGGGAAAGAGGAATAAGCATTTATGAAGTGTCTACCATGTGCCAGGCACTGGGCTAGTACAAATATATCATTTGATGCTTAACCCACTGGGGTTGTTATTCTCTTTTACAATTTGGAATGAAATAGGGGTCTTATTTTTATTTTATTTTATCCCCATAAGGGAGGATATTACTGTCTTCATTTTTCAGCCAAGGAAGCTGAGGCAAATAGAGGTTAAGTAATTTGTCCAGGGTCACAGAGCTAGTAAGCACCTGAGCCAGGATTTGAACTCAGGTCTTCCTGTCTCCAGACCTAGCTCTCTGTCCACTATATATACACTGTGTCATCTAGCTACCTTTCGTGCCACCTACTTGCCTGGTAGGCACTTAATAATCAAGTTATGTGGCTAAGTGTATAACGCTTAACCACTTTTATCAATAACTCTTGATGCTGTAGTCAGGAAAGGAAAAAGTTAAGTAAGAATTAGAAATAAGTACAAACTCCAGACAGATAAGCAACAAAACTCTGGGGAATAAAGGAAGTAGAGAAGAGGGGCATAGATCTGTTCCTTAAAAAATCTATATTGTTTAGATTTCATGTGTTTCACAAATGTGTACAGTTACGGACAATCTCAGATGCAAAGCTGGGGAAGAACAGACTTTCACTTCTCCCAATATTTGAAAATTCAAGAGTACCCAGTCCAGGAATGAACAGTTTCTAGAATGTAGCACAGTGTATAAAGAATCCAGGTTACATTCCCCAACTACCATAACCTTTGTTTTCTATGGCTCCTTGAGGCCAATTTCACATTCAAGCAGAAACAAAGACAATGTCGGTATTCTGGCACATCACATTCACAATTCAAAAATCACTTTGCAGCAAACATAAATACTAACGCCTTGATGTCTTTTAAATAGTTATTTCAATATACAAGCCATGACATTTCTGTAAAAAAAATACTTTTCCTTTGAACCCAGAGCCAATATGGTGGTGCAGCAATAAAAAACTGAATTCAACAAATAAACTGTAGAGTTTATTAAGTACTTACTATGTACAAGAACTGCTGAAAAGTTTTATTTATGTTAAGATTTTTTTTAAATTACAGGCCAACAAACTAGAACTGAGTGGGGTTTTTAGTGGTTAAGTTGGTCAGTACTCCAATTCAGTTGTAGTTGTCAATAAGTAATTGCATTCAAAGACATAGAAAACTATTAAAATATTAAGAAGCCACTGTATCATCTCTACATAGATAACATATATACACATATGTATCTATATGTATATAAACATTTATATAATATATATGCATATATCTATATATTCATATAAATATATAGATATCTCCATTCTCTCTCCTGAACTCCAGTCATATATTATAAACTACCAGCTGGACATATACTCTTGGATGTCCCAAAGTTTTTTCAAATTCCATATGTCTCCATTTTCCCATCAAAATCAATCTTTTCCATTAAAATCAATCTCTCCTCCAAACTTCCCTTTTTTAATTAAAAGATCACAATCTCCCATTCACCTAGGTTCTTAACCTCATAATCATCCCTGCCTCTTCCCTTTCTCTCACCCTTATATAATCCTTGGCTAAGCACTTGCCAAGTCTTGGGAATTCCTCAGCCAAAACATCTTCAGTATCTGCTCCTGTCTCTTCACTCACATAAACACAATCCTACTTTAGATTGTAATCACCTTAGAGTAGTTTGCATTCCTCTAAGAGCATTCCTCAAATCTCTCCATTCTCCAAACCATCTTCACTAATCGAAAACTCAGATTTCACTATGGAGCTCTCCAAGTGCAAAAGTCTCCAGCAGATGTCCATTGTCTTTAGGATAAGACACAGACCTCATTCAACCAGACCAGGCATTTAAGGCATTCTTCTATCTAGCTCCCACCATCCTTTTCAAACTTATTTCAAACTCCATTTTTCAACTAAACTGTAACACCAATTATCCCTTAAACTTCATTGTCCACCTCTCTGGATTTGCACAATCTATCCCCTGTGCCTGAAATACAGTGAGTTCCTTTCTTTATCCCATTCTCTCAAAATCTTTTCTTCCCCCTTTCAAGGCTCAGCTCAGGCGATCCCTCCTTTAAGAAGCCTTCCCCGATTTAAATTTTTGTTAAATTTTCTCTCTATCCTTAATTCTGCTAATATCATACTTATCAGAGTTTAGGTTTTATTTTTGTCTATATCCTCAGCTCCTGGAATAATGCCATTGCATATAGACTGATGTTTAGTAAAAGTTTTTTAAACCGAATTTTTATTCAACTCAGACTCATTTTTTTTTTGGCATATGTTTGGTTATTTTTGCAAACTAGATTACAAATTCCTTAAGGGCAGGCCAAGCTTCTTTGTATCTCCCATAGTATCTAGCACAGCGCTAGCGACACAGTAAGCTTAATAAAAATATCCTAAATTAAATAAAACAGATCAAGAAATTTGGGCCTAAAGACTTGGCATTCAGCTATTTATAAACTTCATTAAGATTTTATTAGTCTTATTCTCAGTTTTGAAAAACAAAAAGTATTTCATGATGCCTCATGATGGCATAGAGATTTCCCTGGGCTCCAGAACTTATACCCCCAAAATCCATGCACTGAAAGGTCTACCAAGCTAGAAAGACCTTGTTTGGGTATGAGCCTAAGGATAGGTCATGGGTTTGTCATTCAAGGAACTTTAGCCAAACTTAGCAACTTAGCTAAATCCAGACAGGCTCATTATCAGAAGACTGGCCATCAAGTGATTAAACTTTTGGCAATAACTATCTAATTAAAACAGTGAGAGATTGTTATCTTCAGAGTATTTGTAGTTTAAATAAGGAACACAAAATGCATATGGATATTGTAGGGCATCATGGTAACAGGAATCATAACCTGAGTGACTCAGAGTACTTCCACAAGCAGGAGTTAATCAATTTAAGGAATGGAAAATTGTTACATACTTGGTCAAGTCACAAAGTAGTTTGGAACATGGTCCATATCTAGATGTTTAAAAATTTTAACAATAGATGATTATGCCTTTCTTGGCAAATGCTACAGCCAGATGAATTTTTATATAACAGTTGGGTAACAGAAACCACTCAGTGCCCCAAGGAAACTCTCCAAGATGCAAAACAGTTGCCACTCTGAATTAGTCAGAGATCTCTCCACCCCAGTCAAATTACAGGTCCATATCAAAATAATAATAAATATGATAAATAGAACTGATCCTTATCTCTGGAAGCAAGTGCCTCAAATTCCTAGAGTAATCTATAAAACATTAATTTATGAAAACAAGGCAAATCACAGGTAAAGTAGCTGACACCAAGGATTCATATCTTCCTATCAACTCTCTGTGTTTAAACGGGTTTGCCTGAATCATTTCTCAATTACTCAGAATGTAATGTATTCACAGAAACTAGTTCTAAAATCATTCTGAATAAATGGGAGTTTTTATTAATAATCAAAGAAGAAACCTTTGAAGATTGTCTCAACTGCTACTGAAAAAAAAAATCTATCACAGCAGTATATGACTAGGCAGACACTACACAGAAAATCTAGATACAACAATTAGAAAATCCGTTCTTAAGTTTTAAATGTCTGCTTCCCAGAGAACTTGGTAGCGTACTCTAGTCTGCTATAATGCCCCAAATACTCAGCATTTTGACAACCCTCTTTGGCACACCCAGTCAAACAAATAAGTGGAAATAGGTATCATAAGATATGACTTTGAAAATACTGGAGAAATCTCCAGTTCTTATTTTCTTCTCTGAGAGTTTTGTTGTTTTTGTTGCTGGTGTTGTTAATGTTTGATGACCAAGGCTATCTTAGGATGAGCCCTGTATTCCTATAAGGCTTGGAAACACTAGTCGCAGTGCATTAAGCTACATGGGAGGATGTCACAGTGTATGAGAAAATAACCAGTTAATAGATAAAGAAGAGGGGGAAAGGTTGATTTTCTGTTGTTTAAATGTGAAATGCCTTTTGAGTGGTAATTTAATCTCCAGGTAGATAGAATTTCATTATTTTGCCTGTAATTCTGCTTTCAGGATTGAATCACAAATGGTGCTACATACCAGGGGATTACACCTTCACATCTCTTTCATTTTCCCTGACTGAAAAGAGTTCACAGAATCACAGGACCAGAAAGGTCATCTAATTGCATAAAAGTCAAAGAAAGTTTAATCTCTAATTTTCGATTACCAAGCATATGTTACTTCTTTCCAGAGTTTAATACTATGATCAATAATGCTCAAACACCTCTCAAGTAACAGAATATATCCTATTAATCAGAGGTGATTCATTCTCTGTGGCTTATTCTATGTGAACAACTCCTGCCAAGCATAAAACTACCAATGAATCAATTCAAGAGTGGTCTCTGATGTCAGTATAGGATTACTCTATACCGATTAGAAATCATCCTATTTTCTAATTTAGAGAGAAGACCGATACCTCAAAGGCAAGGCTCTATCACCTTGGGCTGATCTTATATATTGTTCTGCCCTAAGTAGTTGCTGAATTGTGCTTCCTTGATTTTATTTTCAAATCCAGACAAATGTACACCCAAAGTATGTACCTTATTCCCGAACTTTAAATGAGGATGGTCAAGACAGAGCACTTGCAATGGCAACAAACCCCACAGTTAAATTCAAATGTCTGTAGGAACTTGTATTAAGCCCTTACTATTCAAGGTGCATGTTATTGGTTTTGAATAATTTCAGTCATGTCTGACTCTCAATGACCCCATTTGGGATTTTCTTGGCAAAGATACAAGAGTAGATTACCATTCCTTCTCTAGTTCATTTTATAGTTGAGGAATTGAGGTAAACAGGATTGAGTGAGTTGCCCAGGGTCACACAGTTACTAAGTGTCTGAGGCAATATTTAAACTGAGGTCCTTCAGACTCTAGTGCTGGTGTTCTATCCACTATGCCAACTGACTGGTAGGTGCTAGAGATATATTTTGTCTGAACTGCTGATATTTTAATGTAGGGAACTTCCAGTAAGGGAAATTCCAGCCAAGAAATTAGTTCCACAAGTTGCTATTATAGTCTCAGATAGTTTCCTAGAGTCCTTAACCTAAGTGGTTAAAAAGTAATTTGCCCAGCATCATGGAGCCAGTACATTTAAGAGAAAGTTCCGAACCTAGATCTTTCAGATTCATATTGCCTCTATGTAGTAGAAATATGAAGACAAAAAAGGAGAAACAAAAAAGAAAGAAAAAGAAAGAAAAATGCTCCAGGAGCTTACATTCTACTGGGAGTAGTATGACAGGTACATAAGTATGATACAAAGTAGGGAGTAAAGGTGACAAGACAGAGGGCAAAATGCCATAGGAAAATCTGAATTATGACACTTTCTGTGCCCTCTGTGACTGTCACTTTGTATGGATTCACACGCATCATCCTCCATTAAACTCTCATTACATATCATCACATCTTTAAGTTTTTGTCCTAAAATTTCTTGCAGTCTTATCTAATCACAGTCCTTTCTCCAACTTCTTTCTAAACAAAGAATTCTGTTCCTTAATAAACATGCTACTAGATACTTGCAATGTATATTTTTTATTGTTTAAAAATAAAAAGCTCAAAAATGTGTATTTTTTGCCTCACTATTCCTAGACTTAGTTTGCAAGGTGTCACTGATTCTCACAAGTGTATCTAGCTGGGGGCTGGTGGGGTTCTGTGTTTGAAGGATGACATATATATCTGGGTAGAAACAGATGAGAGATTGAACTGTTTTGAAAGAAAACTGAGGCTGCAGCCTTCCAAAAAGCCAATCAGGAAGTTTAAAATTAAACCAGACACAATGGCCCTAAGATGCTTTCCTTTCTTTGTAAATAAAGTGTACAGGGTGTGAACTAAGACAACACAGTCAGCTTGTCTTTGAAGTTTCCTGGCTTTAGCCATTTTGTGTCACATTTTCAAATCAGTTAAATTTTCCTTTGGAGTTCAGGCTTATACAAGCTGGAAGCCAATCAACTTCATGTCCATTTAATATGCCACAACAAAATATACCTTTAAAAGAAACAAGCCTACCACATTTTCCATAATATATTCACATCTGCTTTCTCTGAAGACACTGGAATATTATTAAATAACCATGCTGTTAAAGTACATCCTCCACAAGGAAGCTTACTGTTCACTGGATATCTTTTTGGGATAGGTCAAAAAAGCTCTCTATGTTTCAGAAACTTACAAAAGACCATGGACAATGTAGTAGTGTTTTTATCATAGGAAGTGTAAAAAGAAAATAGCAAAGCTTACCTTATTGTGTTCATACTTGTATGGGATTTTGAGCGTGTCCATGGCTCTGATCATAGCCTGCATCGCTGTAAATATGTTCTGATATACCAGTTTTGTGAATCCTCTTTTGTCTTCATCAGAATAGCCTGATCCATGGATGATTCTCATCTGCTTGATGAATGTGCTTTTGCCACTCTCTCCTGTACCTGAAAGACAGACAGTAACAATAGCTCATCAAACTAGAATGCTCAGGCAGGCACCGTTCTAACGTAAAGAAGTCCAGTTGTGCTGAAAACTGTGGTATCAGTCTGAGGCCACATTGTATGCATTGTACATATAGGGCTGCCCTTGCCTTTAAGAAGACTCAGGCACAGGTCCTGCTTCTGACACTGACCCTAACCATGGACAAGTAACCTTAACTTCCAATGCTCCTGAACGACAATCTGAGTCTGCAAATCAGAAGAGCTGCCAATTTTCATTGGAGGAAGGAGCCCCCTACAACAATGAAATCTTAGATTGGAACCCCTATCTTTAACAAAATAATAACAACAAAATCCTGAAGGTAACAAAACTTAAGGTCAAATCAAAATTAGGTCAGAGAAGGGAAGCTGTAATGGAAATGGCAATACAACTAAATGGGGCCTCTGGAACCTCCCCAAAGCAAATGTTGTCCAAAAATTATAGCAAATACTCTCCTTTGAAGCAAAGCATCACAAACTTTTTTAGACTAAGTTTTTGTCATTTTTCTGAATTACAACACTGTAATTTTTAGGTTTGCCGTTCTCTGATGCTGACCCCTTCATTATAAGCAAATTAAAGTTATGCAAAAATAATTAAAACTGGAATGTCCTCCCTCCTACTTCTTAGAATCCATTAACTTCCTTTAAAATTCATCTCCAGGGTGTAACCTCCCCCCCCCATATAATTCCCTCTTCCTCTGCTGCTAATGACTCCACCACTAAATCATTATATATATATATATATATATATATATATATATATATATATATATATATATATATATATATATATATTTGGCATCTGTTTTGTGTTTATTTATGTATGTTATTTCCTCAGGGAAAGGGTAAACTCCTTGAGGGCAGTCCCTTCCTTTTTCTTTTCTTCACTCTTTATTTTTTGGTCTCTCTCTCCCCGACATCTTTGTACAATGTCTGGCACAGAGTAAAAACTTATTAATACTTGCTGACTAACTAAATTACCTAAACAATGATTATGTCTGACATCACAACATCATAAATGCATTTAGATTTTTGATATTCATTTAGTGGTCAGAAAGCAATATTCTGAAAAGGATGTAGCCTAGATTGAGTTTTACTAGGTATACCAACATTCCTCTTCATACGCAGAGCCTTCCAGATTATTCTCTGTCCAAGAACCAACCCACTCCACTCCCAGCTGTGCTTTGCTACTGGCCCTTCCTTGTTGGTATTGGGAAGGTCACAATAGAAGTACTATGCATGGAAACACAAAATTCTCCATTGACAGTCATGAGAAAGAAAGAAAAAATAGATTAGGAAGTGGAAGATGAGGAGAGGCAGAGGAAGAAAGGTGGAGCAATGAAAAGGGTCCAGTAATCGATCTCAAAGTTGGACCATCCAAAACCCTTCTTTTGTTGACAGCTTAAAAGTTTAATGTACCTCAGTGACTCATGGCAAATAAAAAATAAAAAATCCTGTGCAGTCAGGAAAAAAAAGAAGTCTAGGAACCATTTTTAATCCCATCAAGTGAAAATGGCATTTTTCCCCACAAAACAAAATTGTAACAAGTCTTCCTTCCCATGAAAATTACTTAAAATAATCTGAACCATTTAGGCAGAATTTAGATTTGGAAGCTGCTAAAATCCTCATGAATAGCTAAGTTCTAAAAGATTATTTCAGCAGAAATGTGCAAGTCCTACCAAATCAGAAAAGAGAGGAACATGAAGAACAAGAAACTTGAGCAAGTAGAGATGGGGAAGGAGAGCTGTCAGGGAATGCTTCATGGAGGAAGTGGAACCTGAATTGGTTCTTAAAGGAGCAAAGATCCTTGAACAGAAGATGAGAATTTATTTCAGGCATGAAAGAAAGATCAAAGGATGATAAACGCAGAGCCAGAAGGTACTTCAAAAGTCATCTGCTTCCAGCCCCTTATATTACAGAGGAGAAAACTGAGGCACGTAGAGAACAAACCATGCCTAGAGTCATACAGGTCTTACCAATTACCCACTGGTGATAGAACTTGAACCAGGTCATCTCTCTCCAGAGTTAATGCTCTTGAATTATTCTCATTCTCATACTCATTCTTAATTTCCAATCATCTCACCACAACTCATTTGGAGATTTTCCTTCTGATGTAGTAAACCAGATTATATTTCTTAACATTCCTCCACATAGATCTATGAGAGCTTAATCCCTAAGGATATGAGAAGGGATCTTCATTGCAAAAGTGGGAGACTATGGATATGGAACACTGCATTTAATTTCATTAATTTTTTTCAACATGTTGGTTAGCTTTATCAAATGTCTTATTTTTCCCCCATTTTAAAAATTTCTTCACTATAAGGAATGCAGAGATAAAAGTAGAGGGAGAAGGGAAAAGATACATTGGGGAAGAAAGGTGATGTAAGAACAAAAAATATAAATAAAATTTACTATTTTAAAAAAGTATCCAGGGAAAGAGGCACTGGAAGAACTCATGAATTATTATATGGAGCTGAGGACATCGTCCTTCCTGGTACTGTCCTCATTCCCTTATAAGGACTGATATTATTAGAGACTTCCCTACCATACATCCCTCCATATTATCTCTGTTATCTGTGGAGAAGACTTCAATCCTACCTTCAGTCACCATGTGTTTGCTGCCTGCCATGATTGTCTACAAAATCAGGTCTCTATCACCACATAACTCAGTCAAGTGAAAGCTGCTGCCACTGAGGGGGAAGAGATGCCTGTGCCACCAATGCTACTATCCTGGTCTTTGTACTTGCCACATCGCTAACCACAGTCCCTCACAGATATTGGGTATAGGGGTCTCCTCACCACCAAGCACTCCTTACAGCTGGGTGGATGATATTACCATCACCACCTAATCCAGTTTGGGAAGATCAAAAGTCACTGAGAAAAGGGGAGGTGGTGCCACCATTTTGATCTTGTTCATAACCCTCACTGGCCCTTAGAGGCATTGCTCCCTTTATACCACATCTCATCCCCTATCTCCCTCTGCATAGGCTCATGTCTGGACATTCTACTATACATACACACACATATAAATATAATAGGTTATAATAATTATGTATATAAATATATACATATCTTACTCTAAACAAAAGCTATTTTAAAACTATTTGGCTTTTCCTACTTAGATTGTTACATTTAACTGTTTTTGTTTGGCTATGGATTTCACTGAAGAAAGCCCTCTGGTATCTGGTGCTTAATGCAATCAGCAAAATGCCATCCTCGAACAGTAATTGGACCTCTTCACCACCTATAGCGAATGCCTCTGCCATTTGGATTCTAAGTATGACATCCTCCATGACAGTTACAAACACAATTAGCAATCATATGCTTGGTGGAAACAATCAGGTATTAATAATCATCAAGCATTATCTATTTCCTCCCTTTTTGGGGAGAGAAACTCAATCAAAATCACCGGATCAAATCACCAAACGGAAAACTTTTATAGAATCTGTTTCTGGATTGGTTTTCAAAGTTGTAGAAGCTCTTAGTCGGTTCACTTGCTATCCCAAACTTTTAACATTCCTCAAGATTTCATGAACAACAAAATGGTTTTGTTTCCCCAAACAATGTGAAAAAGTGGAAAATACCTATTGAGATATTAAACACAGAGGAAGGAACAGAAAGTGCAGGGTCACTTTATGACCGCTGTTCTCTTTACTGATATTTCCTCTCTTCAACTCCCTTAGATTTTAAAGGGGTGGGGAGAGGAAGAGAGAGAAAAAAGGAGAGGGGAACTGAAAGTTAGGACCACAGCATTTTCCCAATCTCAGTTTTATTTTTGGGGTACTTGGATTTCATTACCATCTTTACAAACAACAGCTAATAAGTCAAATAAGTATTAAGAGTTTTCAGAGAAGTCCCCTTAAGTGACTGCAGATGCTTTAACAAACACAGGACTCCTGTACAAAAAAGGAAAGATGGCTGTCAGTTTGTTCCTTTCCCTTTACTATAACCAACTATTACATTTTTTTTTCTATTACCATTCCTCGGGGGATTTCAGAGTGCTTGAAAAAATTATTCAACCATACAAGGAACATAACCATCTCCATTTTACATGTGGATCTAACTATTTTCTGACAGTTAGTGGCAGACAATATATAAAATCATGTTTTAATTTCATAATTCCAACACAATTTGGAACTAAGTGGAAGGACATACAGATTTTTCTGTAATTCTAGTTTCAACTTCCACATACCTTACACCACATTCAAGACAAGTATTTTTGAAATGCTGAGGAACTGAGATATAGAAATAAGCCTATGAAATGGGCTCTTTTTCATTTTACTGAGATCCAGTTTATGAAAACTAGCAAAAAAAGCATTTTTCACTTCCCCTGTTCCATCTGAAAGCTGCACTTGGAATCAGCAAAGACCTGGGTTTGAATCCTGCCTATAATACTTCTTAGCTGTATGGCCATGGGTAAATCATCTAACTTCCCTGAGTCTCCGTTTCTTCATCTATAAAATGGGATTAATAAGAAGATAATGTATGTAAGATGCTGTGTAAACCTTGAAACACTATATAAAAATCAGCTACTATTATTGCAGTTCGTATAACCCTCCCCTGACCCTTTCCTTTAAACATACGTAGGAGGGCATTCAAATTGTCTCCCTTAAACAGTTTCTAGGGATTTGGTGTTCTTCAACACTATGTGAAGAATCATTCAGCAAATTCAAATCATGGTAAGATTTGTCACAATGAAAACCAAAGTAATTCTAATAGACTGTCATCAATGATGTGGTAGAAGGCAAACTGGATGATTATTCCTCCTTCTAGTATTATTTGAGCAATGTTTGAGTGCTATGCCATTCAACAAAATAAAAGGAATAGGCAAAATGGAATTTTTCTTGGCTCCTCTTACATTTAAATCATATTAATTAGGATATGAAATCAAGGATGGGGAGAAGAAATAGGGGATAAAAGGGAGAAAGGATGAGAAAAATAAGTATAGGAAGGGAGGGAGGGAGGAAGGGAGGGAGGGAGGGAGGGAAAGAAGAAGGGAAGAAGGGAGGGAGGAAGGGAGGGAGGGAGGGAAGGAAGAAGGGAAGGGAGGAAGGAAGGAAGGAAGGAAGGAAGGAAGGAAGGAAGGAAGGAAGGAAGGAAGGAAGGAAGGAAGGAAGGAAGGAAGGAAGGAAGGAAGGAAGGAAGTCTTTACAAAGATTGAATCTGCTGTGCCTGTTTTTCCTGTTCATAAAAATCTGTGTCTAGTCACTGCAGGAGTGAAGACTGGAATATGAAAGACCTCCCTACAAACATACTGGTCATATGACAGTGGACAGATCAGTGCCGAAGGATATCCCATGAGTTTCTAAACATTAGTGAATGGAGTTCCCACACAAATCAAATCACAAGTCTAGAACAAAATAAACAAAATCTACTATTAGTACGTGCCCATATTCCCTTTACTCGGTGGGAGAGTAGTAGTGGAGAATTCTGTCCATCATCTTTTCCATCTGCTGGGGTCCTTCAAGTCTCAGCTAAAATCCCATGTTCTGGAATAAACCTTTCTTGATCTCCCTTAATGCTAGTGCTTTCCCTCTGAGATTATCTCCAATTCATCCTGTATATATTTTGTTATTTCTGGGTTGTCTCACTTATTAGATTGTGAACTCCTTGAGGGCAGGGAGTAATTTTGCCTTTCTTTGTATTCCCAGTGTTTAGCACAAATATGTTTCAAATAAGAAGGGCAACCATGCAATTGTTGATTTGGTGACAACGAAGAAGAAGAAGATGAAGAAGACGAAGAAGATGAAGAAGAAGAAGACGAAGAAGAAGATGATGAAGATGATGATGATGATGATGATGATTAGACAGGATCTAATCTTTAAGAATTTTGGCATCCTGGTGACCTTAAAAAAAGAAAAAACCCAACAACTCTTTTCAAAGCTTGTGTGATTTGCCTATGATTTTGAGAAATTTTTCAAAGATGTTCTCTCTCTTCCTCCCACTGCCTCCTTCTTCCTCCTGTTTTGTTGATTGTCTAGGCTTAAGATAATAATGAGAAAAATGATAATAATGGGGATTACATGTAAAAGTATGTCAAAGTGTTTTCAGAGAGCTGATTGTTAAACATTTTCCAGAACAGCGCTGCATGCACTATCCATTTGTATTGTCTCCCTAAGGGTTGCGTACATAAGTGTTAATTTTGGGTTGTCCATGCTCCTGTGCATCAGAGTTTGGACAAGAAATTCATCCACTTAGTTTTCATCTGAAGATAGTTCAGACAAACACATCGCAGAAAACTATACAAAGATACTTGAGTTTGATACAAGCAGCACAACATCATCTGTAAAATCAAGAATATGTGGAGGACCTCACCCCCTAAAGAATTCTTCCATTGAGACTCTATTCTAGATAACCTGATATTAAAACCTTCAGGAACACTTGTAGTTATAGAGCATCTATCATAATCTGGGCCTTAAAAAGAGAAAAAAATCTGTTTATACATAATGCTAAGATAATCAGCTGCAGAGTGGCTATCACTGAATCATGTTTCATTTATATCAATCCAATTGAATTGTTTGTATCGGTGAACCAAAAATGCCAAGTAAGCAAAAAAAAAAAAATATTCAGCTCCCTTTTCCCTGCTAGCCAATGTTTTCCACCATGGAGACAAATCTGTTCACCTTACAAAGTTTTTGAGTTAAGTTCTATGTATTTCTTTCCTAGGTCTGCTGAATTTTCTCATTTCATTTTTACAGTCTCTTCATGATGACTGTCGATGACAGTATGGCAATTTTTTCATTACTTTAGCTTTTTAAAAATATTAATTGATGGGTTATGACATATCCTACAAGAAAAGAATGAAGTTAGGAAAGGAAGGAAGAAAGAATCTAGAGTGCTACGTGGCCATTAAAATAAAGGAACTATGATACAAAGTTTAGCATCGCTCTAGGTAGGTTCTACTTTCTTTAACTATGGATGCAGACAGCAATAAGTTTGTCACAGAAAAGTAAATGACTCACAGAATCTTCAGTACTCTACCCCAGTTGGACTAGATCTTACAACTGTAAAATTATAAGTCTCTGAGACTTATGTGTCTTATATGCCACCCTGTACAATTCACTTCAACAGGTAGACTAAACTTATCTTCATGGCTAGATCATAATATTCTTGAGGGTGAGGATCAATCTTTAGGTTTCTATGTTTAATCCAATATTGAACACACAGAAGGTAGTCCATGGAAACTTGCCAGCTGATTGTCAAATGCAAGCCAGCTACCAAAGAATAAAGGAATCCACAGGTATTTTTAATTTTGTTTGCCAGGTATCCTCTTACATTTATAAAAGCAGGAATAAATTTCATTTAACAAATAGTTTAATATTTTAAATTCAAAGGCAAGAAATAGGATCTTATAGTTTAACACTTTTCTTATTATTTAACACGGCTTTGACTACATCCCACTTTTTCCCCATCAAATTTGAATTTTGTTGAAGCCAAATAAAAAGCGAACGACAAAGCTTGGGGTAAGAATGGATTCTCAGACCCATTACAAAAGCTCTGCAGTCAGTCAGCAGTCTGAGGGCACTGGTAAGTTTCTAATATATTATATGACATACAATTAATATAATATATCAATTTACATGTTAGTGCTATGTGAGCTGGATATCATCTGTTCCCTCAATGATCTTGTTTCTGAATTCACTGTTTACTTCACTGAGAAAAATGAAAGCAAAAATGTTTCATGTGAAACACAATATTTATGATGCAAATGTATTTAGAGCTAGAGTCAGAGTGTAAAATATGTTAAGTAAAAGGACAAAGCATTTAAAATAGTTTAGAATTTTTAAAGGAACAAAGTGTGTTACATGAACCCAGGACCTTCAGATCCAGCTGTCCACAGAGGTTATCCCACATGTCTGGATTGCTCTCCCTCCTCCACCTCTGCCATTTAAACTCCCTAGCTCCCCTCCCTTCAAGGCTCAGATCATGTGCCACCTCCTAGAAAAAGACTTGTTTCCATGTTAATAATACTTCCTCTCCCCCAAGAATTCTGTATATATTTTGATGGTACTCAAACTCACCTGTTTATACATTTTTTTTCTCCTTAGTAAAATGTAGTCTCCTTGTGGGCAACTGTTCAGCTTATATCCTTTTTTTAATCCCTGACTCCTAGCACTGTGCCTTTGTACATAAGACATTTAAGAAATACTAGAATTGCTTTTTTAATAGGTGTATGAAAAATGCCAATTAAGGAAAAGAATTCAGTTCCCTTTTATTTGCTAACCAACATTTTCTACCATGGAGACTAATACATTCAACTTACGAAACTGGTTAAGTTCAGTGTATCTCTTTCTTCTGTTGAACAGTGAGACTTTCTCATTTCATTTTTACAATCTGTTCATGATGAATATAAACCATTATTTAGCACTTCACGAAAAGCAGAGGTTCCTATGTCAGATAAAACCAATTATGTTTCCTCAGCTGCCATACAAAGTTTAATGAGGCTTCCATTATGTTTTATCCCCAAAAGAAAGTAGAACTTTCTGCTAGTAGCAAGCTTTGTGGATCGGCTTATGTCTAATCTCACAAAGCAAAGGGCAATGAGAGGCACCAATAACTCTAGTGCCACAAAGGGAATATAAAACTAATGCTTCCCATGCCTTTGATTAAATGAAATAGATCAAATCACTTTACATAAAATGGAGAAAGAAACACACCTTGTTTTCAAAGTTGCACATTTCTGCTGTAAAATTGTCTAATAACTTTAAAAGGCAAAGCAAACACACACTTGGGGAAAGTCCCATAAAAACTAATGCTTCCTTTTAGGCAGATTTCTTTGAAAAGCAAGGCAAATAACTTTCCCCAGGGAAATCATATGTATCTTCAAGTTCTGAGGTTTAACACCTCTGTCTTCTCTAATTCAACCCTAATTGAGGCACCTAGTAATAATGCTACACAATAATCACTTCATCAGGAAAGAAGCTTTATCTAAAGTACATAACTGCTTTGGAAAGAGGCTGAACTCTGTTTTCTATTCTTCCTCCCAGGATAAAGCAGTAAAATCTATAGCAACCCCCTTATCTAAGGAAACGATGTAATGAAAACAGGACTGGGTTAGGGTGCAGGAGATCCAGGTTATAATTCTGACATGACCATTTTTTTGCCTTTTATTTTGGGAAAGTCACTCAATTTCCCAGTGCCTTTCTTTCCTCATCTGTAAAATGGAGACAGTGCCCTATCTACCTGAAGGAGTTGTAAGGATCAGATGAGAAAATGTATGTAAAAACCCTTTGAAAACTTTAAAATGCTACACAAATGTAGGTTATTATCCATCAGAACAAAATTTCAGGTTTAAAAATGAAGCTAGTTTTGAGATTCTATCATTTAATACTATTATATTACTGTGAAGAATACTGATGTTATTACTATTTCCAATTTCCAGAAGGAAAAAAAAACAATCCCAAGATACAATCAAAGAAGCATCAAGCAGTAATAGACCTCAAAAGCTAGTTTAGTCTTTAAGTCCCCTGGAAGCACTGTAACAAATTGCATGTCAGATTAAAAATAGGTTAGGAACAAAACTTAACAGGATTATAAATCAGGTACCAAACTTTAAGGCCATTAAATTTATTCCACTGGACAAAGATGGCAAAATTGTTGCATGAAATCTTAGCAACTCCAAAGCCTAAGTCCAGGAATACTTCTAGTTTTTCCATAAATATCACCTGTACAAAATATAACAGGACATTTTAATCAGGAATTTTCTTCCCCATTCTAATAAACCTTTAGAGAATCAATAGAATTTATACAAACATCTACAGATCACACAGTTTCAATAATCTATTTGCTTTTCTTTTTTCTCTAAGCATTCTCCCTTCTTCTCTGCATTATCTTACCAAAAAAAAAGTTACCATTCTGTGTTTGGGATATCACAGCATGCAACCATGGAAATAACTTTGATGTCAGCATTTTGGCATCCAAATTGCCATATTGGGTCAGATGGAAGGAACTAGGTTTTGACATGGCATATGAGGATCAACTGAAAGAATTAGGGGTTTTTAGACTGGAGAAGGCTAAAGGTGACCAAATAGCTGTCATCAATATTTGCAGGGCTGTCAAATGAAAAAGGGACTGGATGAGCAACCAAGTGGCAGTGTAAGTCAAATCTTGGACCTAGACTCAGGACGACCTGATCTCAAATCTTACTTTAGACACTTAATGACCATGTAATCTTGGGTAAGTCATTTTAACTTCTGTGTGCCTCAGTTTCCTCATGTGTAAAATAGGAA
The DNA here is from genome assembly GCA_023548195.1 of Bettongia penicillata ogilbyi. NCBI lineage: Eukaryota > Metazoa > Chordata > Mammalia > Diprotodontia > Potoroidae > Bettongia > Bettongia penicillata. The sequence continues at coordinate 276,582 of JAJHZJ010000666.1, read as the reverse complement.
TCCTAACTTCACATAACTGCCAGGGTTGTTATGAGGATTCAAAGGAGAAAATATTTCTAAAGTGTTTTGCAAACCTTAAAGTAAAATGTTAGCTATTATTGGATTTGTTTTATCCTTAAAGGGCAAAAGTAGGGGACATAGAAGTTACAGAGAAGCAGTTTTGGTTTGCATATGAAAACAGCTTTCTAAAAGTTACAGCTCAACAAGAGTAGAATAGACTGCCTCTGGATATACTAAGTGCTCCAGCACTGAAGACATTCAAGGAAAGGCTTGACAGTGATACTGTAGATGGGATTCATTCTTAGTTCCAGGAGACTTTTACATAAAGGGGTCTTAAATTGAGAGTCTGTTTTGAGAAAATTTATTTTAACTTCAATATTTACATTTCAATATAGCTGGTTTCCTTTGTAATTCCATGTATTGTATAATACCAAATTTAAAATAAACATTATTCTGAGAGAAGGGCCCATAGGCTTTCCCAGACTGCCAAATGTGACACAAAATAAGGTTCCAAACCATTGCCGTAGGTGTTCTCCCAGGGCCTTTCCAACTCATAATGATTTATTCTAATACGATGAAAAATATCCAAAGAATTGCTAAGTTAAAAAAAATCTAAAGACAATCATTCCTCTTCCTCCTTATGCTTTAAAACTATAAATATAGAAGTCAAGTTTGTATTCTTTGACCAACTATATAATGGGCTGTGTTTCCCCCACACACATTCTCTAGCATTTCTCCAAATGGAATGGACTGAGCAAGTCAATAATCTATATTGAGATATTTTTGTTCCCTCGGCTCAGAAAGCTAACTGATACACAGACATCTCTAGTTCTATCTCTGCTTCTTCTTTCAGGACATTTCTATGAATATTTTTATCTGGCCCAACACTACTCTAGAATTCTTTACCCTGTTCTTGCTTTGCCTACCATCACATCTGGACTTCAACCTGTCCTCTCTGAGATCTAACTGGTGAGACTAGGTCTAAATTCCTCTTGGGAACAGTTTTAGGCTGAGATGGTAAAAAAATGTAATAGCATATTAAAAAGGTCTAACATTAATATGCCTATTGTTTTCTTATTTCACAAGTAAATTCAAGTATGAGAACAACATTTTTTTAAAAATCATGTCATAAGCAGGTAGGTGCTTAATATTAAAATATTTTGTCCTGAGTCATTTAAAAGTAATTTATGAAACATCTGTTGCATGTGTACCAGAGACACAGAAAGATGTGTATGAGACAGAAGAAATTATTTCTGCCCTCTAACAAAAAAGCTTTTTTTATAGTCAAGGATCCTCTGTACAAGCCATTACTGAATCCAATTCTCTAATAGATTAGTCAGGATAGGATTTTGTTTAAAAATTTTTATCCTAATCTTACTCCTAGTAAGAAAACTCTCCTTCAGTTAAATTGATTTGAAGCCCCAAGTTCCTCAGTATGTCATCTGTAAAATGGGAATAATGCCTCCTTGTCCCTTCATTGGTGGGATTTGGAAGCTAGTGCAATAATGTTTATAGAGCAACATCAGGATAAAAAGGTCTGTGATTTCATCAGCCCGCTCTCCACAGACCATTATAACCGACCTCAATATGTAGGAATAGAAAGTATGCTGTGCATCAGCCCATTCCCTCTGAACACATGTAACTTTACTAGAGAAGATCATAGAGACCTAACCTTGGGCAGAGATTTGTGAAGTGGCTTACCCAGGGCACACTGCTTCTATTAGAGGCAGAAAATAAATCTAGGTTTTCCTCACTGGAAGTCCCATGTCCTTTACATGAAACAATGCTGCTTCTCTATACTTTAATTTAATGTAGTAGAAATTACACAAAAGCAAGAACAAGAAAACATTGATTCTTCTCCTTCCTACTCATGTGATCTTGAACAAGTCTCTTAACAAGTATGAGATTCCATTTCTGTAAAATGAGAACAATATCTTCCCTGCCTAGCTCACTGGATAAAAGTAAAGATCATATACAATTATATACGTTAAAGCACTTCACAAATTAACATATATAATTCAAATATATACTTGTAATAAAGTACTTTAATTCAAATAATAATGGTAGCAGTAACAATAAAAAAACTCTAAATCTTAAAAGAATGGGAAACCTTTTAGACTTTAAGTTTTCTACCCACAATATTTTATCATTTCAGGTAGTTCTAAATGAATTTATGAATGAGAATATCACATACATTTCAAATCCAAGTTTTAGATCACACACAAAAATTGCATACTGAGAAATATGGTGGGTGGAAAATTTACAATTGTATTTTCTAAAAATCCTTTCAAGGTCTTGTTATTAACCAAGAAATACAACCACAGGATAAAAATTGGCTTCTATTCAATTCCTTAAAAGATGGTTACAAATCAAATAAAGGAGAAAAAAACAGTGAACAAAGATGGATCCAAAATACCATTTTTCACATTTGACAAGAGAATATTTTATCCCTACATATGAGTTTTTGATAGCCAAAACAATATGTCATCATACCAAGAAAAGCTCAAACAAAAAAAAAGTATGCTCCTCATAGGTGTTTTCTATTGTCATGGGACAGTCTACCTAGAATTCTCCAAATGTTCCAAGTTGAAGATGATATTGTGCTGATTGCATGAAGCCCAATAATATTCTAGCATCCCCTCAACGAGATCTTCAGTCACTAAAAAGAGACTGACCTAGCAAATCATAGCAGAAAAACAAAATGGATAAAGAATGCACCTGGCTCATGTAATAGTAGACAGGGTAGCCACTCAGTTGGCCCATCAGTGCAAAAATCTTGTACAGTAACTGAGAAAGTCAATAAAGATGAATCAGTAATTGAACATGAAGAGGGAAGTGAACTGTACTGAAGAAATTGAATACACTTTCAATGATCCTAGTAACATTTTGGCATGCAACTTTTTAACATCAATTTTTTCTCAGTGATGTCATATGACTATAGATCATAGAATATTACCATTATAAAAGAATCAAAATTGTGGTTAACTGAAAAGGCAGCAGCAAGATCCATGGGAACTGAGGGTGGGAGGCTGGATAAATAAACACCAGCATATTCTGTTAACAATGATTATTGCATAACAGTCATAAAAAAAACACCAAATCTGATAATACTGTCTTCACTGGGAATTATCTCTATAATAAAAATTTCATGTCCAGTTAAAAGAAAAAATGTTCTTTTAAGATTTTGCTACTTTAATAGATATGTGATCACATTGATTTGTCTGATGTCTCCACTGATGGGAATTATTGAACACTGAGACAGAATTCAAATTCAGGTCTTCCAGACTAGTGCTGTCATGGGAGCTAGTCACTTAATTACTCTCACCTTTACTGAGTGTCCATAAAATGGACACAAATAGATAAATAGCAAAGAAAGTGAGCCAAACACAGATCAAGAACAGAGAAGAAGATGGACAGCCTAAATGTTATAACAATATGCAGGGAATATTAAAAGTCTTGGAGAAAAACCTTCCAAGTTTGAGCAGCTGATTTGTAAAACCTCCATGGGAGGATATGGGCAAATCCCACAGGATGAGCAGACATGGGTGGTTGTGATCTTCTCTGGTAAAGTTAGCATGGTAGAGAGTTGGATTTGGAATGAGGACAGATTGCAATTCCAATACCTCCTCAGTCATTTACCGTCTGTTCCTGGGGAAGTTACATACCTTTTCTTATACTTAATGTCTTTCTCTGTAATATGGGGACAATAATTGTACCTAACTCACAATATTGTGAGGGGCAAATGAGATAGAATGCATGAAGCACTTTGCAAGCTATTATTATTATTACTGGAGAGTATTGTTGATGTTCAGTCACATAGCTCAGAAGTGTCTGAGGGCAGATTTGAACTCAGGAAGATGAATCTTCCTGACTCCAGAAATGGCATTCTACCCACGGCACTAGCTGCCCAAGTATTAGAGGGAACATCTACTAATGTCAAGAGTAGATAAATTCTCGTGATAGATACTGTGCAGTGCAAAACCCAGGTAAACAAACTTCTCATGAAGTCAAGAAATGCTTTTGCTCTTATTTACTATTTGCTAAAATATTAACAGAAATGAGTTGACTGAAGTCATCTCTCTTTCAAGGTTAATGTGTCAGGACTTTTTTTTCTGCTGTGACTCTTTACTGTGAGCTGCCTAAAAATAATTATCTTTTGAAAGAGACTGATAGGGGAGCAGTAAGGGAATTAAATTGCTGTGGCAAGAGAACAAATAACGTTCTAATTAACCCTTCAAAGAAGCAGTGGGCTACATACATGATGCCAAAAATCTCATTCTAACACATAAAGATAAGGGGGAAAGTTAGGCATGCTGCGTTTGGTTACAATGAAAGCACAGAATGATACTTGCTGAAAGACCATGCTATGGAGAGAATGGGTCACTGATTTTGCTTTCTATGTTTGGCAGCTAATCTAGAATGACCTTAGAAGTCCTATTGTCCATGAAACATCCGAAGATCTGAAGACCAGGTCATCTGCATGTCAGGCATTTACACAGCTAAATATAAAATCCAAATTGGATACAAGTCAAATTTTCCAAAAACAAAGAGTGAGCATTTTATTTATATATGTGTGTGTGTGTGTCTGTGTGTGTCTATACACATGTACACACATACACATTTACACATATACACATACTAGCATGCATACATATAACACACACATAAAACATGTGGTACAATTGACAAAGTGCCTGGCCTAGAGTCAAGAAGAATCATGTTCTGAATCAACACCTGGCATCAGACACTTATTAGCTGTGTGACCCTGGACAAGTCATTAACTTTGCTTCAGTTTCCTCAACTTTAAAATGAGCTGGATAAGGAAATGACAAACCACTCTAGTGTCTTTGTCAAGAAAATCCCAAATGAGATCACAAACAACTGGACATGACCGAAAAATGACTGAACAACTGAACAAATACAAACATTTGTATATGCAAACTCTCCTTACCACTTCTAAGCAAAAATGTAGCCTTTGAACATTAAAATCCTAGCATATTACTAATTCTCTACTGGAGATTTTTACCACTATCATATTCCCTTAAACTTAACCACTGTCAAATATTTCACTGACCATGCTAGAGAGAAGGGCATTAGGAAATCATTTGCCTCTAACTTCCCCAAAAGAGCAAAATTTAAGCTGCAGAGTACCAATAAGAGAGCAACTCTTACCACATATGAAAAGACAAGACAGTTTTTTTTTAATGGCTGTTGTTAACTATACCGAGCATTTTGAAGACAGGGAGATAGAAAGATCCTTACTCTTTAAGGGCTGACTTGCACAAAAGAGAGTTTATTGATTCACATTTAATGGTTGTTGTTTAAACACAGAAAAAGGAAAACTTATCTGGAGGTATCAAATTATGGCACGAGCAATTTTTTGCATACTTTAAATGTCAGTATGTAACTTACTTTTCAATTTAAATTCTGTCCTTCCAATTTGTTTTGCTGAATCTCCATGCGTTCCCACCATGTTGAAAGGTTTGACAACCAGCAAAAAGGATACTTAAGTGCCCTGATCAAATCTTTTCCTTCCCCTCCTCCCTCTTCCATTCCAACTACTTTAGATGCACTCTAACGGTTAAACTGAGACATCAGTCTGAATAAAATTTTAATAGAAAAGATTCTGTTTTACACACTCTTCAGGTAAGTGATGCCTGAAAACACAGCTTTCGAACATAACAAATGGAATGTGCATAATTACAATGACTAAGTTTGGCCTCTGAGAAGAAACGAGAAAATGGAACTCCCTCCTTTCTTTGCAAGAGTGGGAGACACTGTCAGTCAACCAGCAATACTATGTGCCAGGCACCGTGCAAAGTGCTAAGGACACAGAGAAAAAGGGAAAAAACAGTCTTCCCAGTCTGATGGGATTCAAGTACTCAGGCACTGCACAAATACTTTCAGATTCAGTTCATGTATTGGTTAGTTTTGCTAAAGGGCTCCTCCCTCTCCCTACCTCTCTTTTGGATTCTTTGTTACAAGGGATAGCTCTCTGGGCAGGATAGTAGAAAGGAATATATTGTATTCAGAAATTATATAAAATGATATCAATACAAATTTAAAATCTAAAAAAAAGAGAAAATATTGCTTCTTTCTGAAAAGAGGATACACTCTTTCCATTGAAGAATGCTACCTAGAAATTTATAACTGTGGGGAGGAAGGCCGGGGGTGGGGAGGAAAGCTCCAGTTTTAGTACTAAATTTGTTCTTGTAAAAGAAGAAACTGTACAAGGCCATATTGATGCTTTTTTTATTTTTGGCCTGCTTGCACACGTTATGATTTCCTACCACTTAACTGATAAAAAGGAACTGAAATCAATTACCCTTTTAATTTAGGGCCAGCCTCTTGTCTTATTCAATGGCCCATGGAATCAGTCCAAGGAAAGAGGAAAAGATAAGGAAGACACCCAACCTAACACCAAAACCTGGTAAGAGTTCTCAAATTCTTTGCAACATCTGAGGTTCTGTGACCCAAAGAATGTAGTTGACCCCAAAAAAGGGACTAGCACAGTATTAACCCCAGGGACTCTTCCTCAACTGATCTGAGTACATGCACAGTTCTACACTGATGTGCACAAACATGCCCCATGCTGGTAAAAGGATGTTGCCTGGCAAAAAAAGATTTTGGCAGAATGAGAATGATGATAGCAATTGTGTTTATGGACAAATGTTTCCTAAAAAAAGCTCCACATTCAGTGGAAAGGGGAAATGACTATGCAACAGCATCTAATGAAAGTTATGCATCATATAGGCTGTATAAAGGCTTCAACCGATAAAGAAAATAATTGAGAAGCAAAGAGTGGAATGCATATCATTGTAACAAAGAACAACAACAAAAAGATGGAAACAATGAATCACTATGCTTTGCAAAGTCAAGTAACATCCCCAATTATAGAATTAATTCCTGGCAGGGGTTAAATGATCATTATTATAGATTCAGACATGTAGATTTTATAGCTTGGGACCTTCACTGTTTACTAACCTTATAATGGCACCAGAAACATGATTTGTACAGCCTTCTCTTCTATTGCATAGAATTGTTGAGCTAGAGCTGAGCCCATCTAATCCAACCTCCTTACATATTGTAGATGGGGAAACTGATACACAAAAGTGTTAAGCAATTGTCCAAAGTCACAGAGGTAGCAAGAAACAAGACTGGGAGTCCTATGACCTATGTCCTTTCCAATGCATCAAGCTATATTCCACAGCATATTCTCTTACTTAGGTAGAAATTCAAAATGGTCCATTATCTTACCATGTCACATTAAATGAGACTGATAATATGACCCAAATTAACAAGTACAAGATCTGACACTCTCAGTAAGTTACTTTTCCCCAAAAAAGCTCAGGTGTTTAAGGAGCATCTAGTATGCATGAGGCTGCAATGAGTGCCTATTGGGGAACATGAATATTGTACTTTGTAGAGTGTCCCATTATCCAGAGTTCCAAAGCACTACTTAGGGAAAGGAAACAGATCTACATCGACGTGACAGTTCGCCATTTATTATGAAATCCCTGTCTCTTCTTCAGATCACTGACCACTGGCTGGTCACCAAGAGATTAAGTAAACAGTGTTCACTGTTCACTGGCTGTGACCCATTTCAGGCCATGAGTTTGAGGTCTGGAGCACCTACTCAGAACTCTAATCACCACTGTGGGGAGGGTGAGTTACAGATCCTCTACAGACTCCTCCTAGACAGAAGAAAATGTATACCTGATATCAAGAAAAATTCACTATCAATCAGCTATCAAAAGTGGAATGGGTTGTCTCAAGAGGTGGTGGATTCCCTTTCCTATAAATCTGGAGGTTTTGTAGCAGAGGTTGGATAGTCACTTGATGGTAATGTTATCGTAGATATTTCTTTGGAGGTATGGTTTGGACTAAATGTGTATAGAAGTCCCTCACAGCTGTTATAGAATCAGAATTTAAACATTGGAAAGGAACTTCAAGAGCAGACTCAAATTCTGTGACTTGAAAGAGAGGAAGGGTTTTAATAAGAAGAAAAAAAAACAAATTGTATTTCCTGGGGAAGAAAAAGCATGAACAGAGATGCAAAGGTGGGAAAACACATGAGATGGTCGGAGAACAAGAAGCAGCTACAGGTAGTTGAGTCTATGTGAAATAATATAGTTGAAAATAAGTCTGAACAGGTGGATTCACAGACTCAGCCTTGCTAGTCTCCTTCAATATCCCCTCCACACATCCATCAACATAATCTTCCTAAGGTTTAAGTCTAACTATGTTACTTTCTTGCCTCAAATACTTTCAATAATTTCCCAGTGCCTCTGGAATGAAACCCAAACTCCTCGCACAAGCATTTAATATAATCTATTCCTGGTCTCATTTCACATTATCATTTCCCCTTCATAATGCTATCATCTGGTCAATTTCGTTTTCCAGTTGTGCTCAAAATTCTTCACTACATCTCCCTTCTCTTTACTAATGTACCAGCAGTCATCTCCCGTTCCTGGAATAATACTCCATCCTCATCTCTGCTTGTCAAAATCCTTGTCTCTGTTCGAAGTTCAGCCTTGGTTCCACTTCCTCTATGAATTTTAAACTCTGTTACTCCCAGCTGTTAATGTTTTCTCCCAGCTCCACTTACAGGAATTACAGATCGCTCATATCGCCTTTCCCGGTTGGCTGTAACCTCCTTGAAGGCAGAGATTGCTTTGACTCTGGTCTTTGAATCTCTGGAATCTTGTATGGGGCCTCACACCCAGCAGCTACTTATAAAATCTTTGATGAATTATGCTAAATTGTTATATTAGAATAGAATGTCACTGTCAGTTTTCTTTGTACTTGACCCTCCAGTGCCTAGCACAAAAAGGAATCAAGTGGAGATGTTCATTGGTGGACCAAGTACCTGAACAAAGCAAACTGAAATTGAGGAGAAAGGACAGAACTGGAGATTCAGATTTGGAAGTAATATGCATATAGTTAAAAACAAAAACTTGTGAATGGAGCTGTCTCTGCCTTTGTGAGGCTAGACACACCTGTAAAATAATGAACAAATGAGGACAGGCACTCCCTTCAGCCCTGACTGCTAACCAGGATTTAAAGGTGGCATCTGTGGCATCAATAGATAATGAAAGTCAGACAGGTGTAGAGAATGAGGATGCCACTAAGTGTTGGAATGCTGACTGTAACCTTGACTGTCACTGGCAACACAGTGGTACACTCCCACTGATCTGATTCTCAAGCACATTCCCTCCTTGTCCTGGCACACAACGATAAGAGAGTATGACCTTTGTATGAACTGCTGGCTGCTAAAGCAGAATACAACCATCCAAGAAAGAAGTCCTTTTCTGCAAAGGAGTATGGGACCACATTTTAAGTGTTCCCCCTCCTTGACTAATTTCATCATGGTAAATTTCTGAATTATGAAGCTTCTCTATATGGGATATCCTTGCATCTGAACATGCACTAGCTGACAGTAGCCCAATCTCCCTTCATCAAGTGAAATCTCAGTAGAGATGACAGTGATGTATATAATAGGCACCATTCTGGGCTGCTCCATTTCAGTTTTTACTGAGAGGAAAAACCCAAAAAACCCAAGGAGGGGTACAAAATCAGCAAAAATCTGAATAACCTTTCAGATCTTTATAATGATGTATGTGAACCGTAATTCATTGATCAAAACAAAATCCTCTTTGGAAAAGATTTTGAAAGCTATACTTAATTCAATACTTGAAAGCTCTGGGTTTTTGTTGGTGTGGGCTCCCCATCCACTAGAATGCCTGATAAGCCTATTCAGTCTTAGCTAGTTTGCTCCATCACTTGTTAAGTCCTCAAAGTCCATCTACTTTGATAGGACCTGCCAAATCTTGGGCTCTGCTGGCATAACCTTGGGGGAAGCCAGAGTCATTTCTGTGTCATGATGAGATATTTGGAAGAGACCTTCAGAGGAGATTGTTAAGATAGAATTTCCACTGATTTGGAAAGAAAATGCCAACTAACATCCACCCTGAATTAGTAGGTTTAATGCATTTAAATGTAAAAGATATTAAACTAATCACTTGAAGATTCTTTTATAAGAATTTTTAAGAATTACAGTGCTAAATTATTTATCAATTTCCATAAAATGAACAAACTTGCTTGAACCTTGTCACCTTCACCAAGTGTCCCGTGAAATTCACCTGAAAGCTGGCTGACAATGAAAGAGTCAAGTTCTCTAAATGGAGAAAGGGCTAGAGGAACAGGAAAAAGGAAGGAGAAAGACAAAGAAAAAAATATAGAAACTTCGGATTAAAAAAATTAGATGCCCATAGCAGCTACCCAGGGGTTATCCCTGATACCTTTGGTCTACCCAATGACCTTTTTAGATCCTCCTTATTAATACAATGAAAGCAGGATTTACAAGCTAAATCTTGCTGAGCAATTCTGTCATTTCCAGTCTAGGAGACAATGAGGAAGTCAATGAACCTCAATAAGCCTTTCTTTCTTCTCTACAATTGACACTAGCCATTTCTACCTCATAGCTTGGTTTTTGCAATAGTGAGCTGGAACCAGCTCAGACCTACTGTACCTGAGAGCTGCCTGTAAAATTTTTCACTGTGTGCTTTTCCACCCAGGAAATCAATATTTCATTGTTTTGTTGATTGTCTAGACCAGGGATTGGCAAACTGTGACCAGTGAGGCTCTCTGAGCTGAGTGGATTTTACATTTCTATAAATACAATAAAACATTATTCTAAAAATATAAAAACATTTCACAAGTCCTACTAAAACAGGCAAGAGCCAGATCTGGCCCCTGATAATTTCTAGTCTTGATTTAAGAAATTGATGGAGAAAATGATGATGCAGATTTTAAATAAATATTGATCAGTACACCCCTAGTTTTAAGAATGAAGGTTGGTGATGTCCGTGAAATAACTAATTGTTCAGTAAATATATGTTATTTGTAAATGCCATGCCTGGCCACTTGAATTTGTACTTTCTAGGACAACGCAGCCTCAGCCTCACCCTAGTCTTTTCAGTCTTGAAGCCCAAAACCCACCCTTTCATCCTCCACTGGCTTTCCATCAGTCTTACTTTTACATTTGTAACCCAGGAGTTTAGCACAGTGCCTGTCAGAGAGTAATTAAAGAAATGTTTTCTCATTCATGTTATTAATTCTCAACTCATCCCAATCAGATCAGGCAAAGGATGCAACTCAGTTTAGTGAAAAGGACAAAGAATTCTGTAGTCAGGACCTGGGTTCAAATCACACCTCTGATGCTTATCACCTGGGTGACCATGGGTAACAATCTCTCTGTTCCTCAGTTTTTAGCTATAAGATGATAGGGTTGGACAAGGTAGTCTCTGAGTTTTAGACATGTAATCCTATGATCCCTAAAAAGCGAACAAGCTCTCAAGTTAAATGCTGACTTGAAGATAATCTCATAGTTCTATATAGAAGATGTATATTCAGCAACAGACCTTCTGCATACTCTTAAAAGACCTCACTAATCACTTTTATGCAGATGACCCTCAATTCTCTAACTCCAACACTCTTTCTGAGTTTGTGTCCACATTTCCAGCTGTCTGATGGGCTGCTCCAGGAGCTCCAGCATCCAGGAGAATGTCACTAAACTCAACATGCTAAAAATCACAGTTATCATACCTCTATGGCACCAACACCACAAGTTCTCTCCTTCTGCCTTTACTATTTTTGTTAATGTTAGTAACCTCATGGTGACCATGAATCAAAATCTTAAACTAGTGTTTTGCCTCCTACGAGACTGTAAATTCATGGAGGAGAGATATTCTCTCACTCATTCTTATATCCCCACAGAGACTTGTAAAGAAATTGTAAAAAATTGTTGAACAGAACTTAAAAAAAAAAGATACAAAGTGGTTTCCCCCAGACTGTAGAAAAGATCTGAAAGTAAATAATAATAACTCGCATTTATATAGTGCTATAAAGGTTTACAGAGGATATTCCTCAGAACGCTGTGAATAGTAAAGATGTTATTATCCCCATTTTTCAAATGAAGGGACATTGAGTGTCAGAGAGGTAAAGTGAATTGCCCAACTAAAGTCACATAACTAGTAAGAAGAAAAACCAGATTCAAACCCAGGTCTTTCAGTTAAAGAAATACTGCTCTTTCCATGACCCCACATTGGTTTTTCTATACTAAACTGAAGGCAGATTTAAAAATTTAAATCCCACCCCCTATTTTTCACCATTGGGTTCTGCTTACTCCCTCTGGGTTTGTTTATCTAGATATTTTTATATATGAAATCTAGGTCAAGGTGCCCTCCAAATGTTCCTCATGTGGCTTTTCTTGAAAGCTCAAAAATGAGCCTTAAATTTATTAAGAGGGAAAAAATGTTCACACTATGCAGCAAGCTTTTTAGCAGTGTTTAATTACCTAGGTTAGGTAAGCTGCACATTTAGGAAACGACATGAAAACTGGATCCCTTTAAGAAAAAAAATGGCTGCCCCAGGGAATCCATGGATAATCTCATAAAATTTTTGCTCACAATCTAACAAAATTCATAATAAACTGTGAAACAAAGGCAAAGGAAAATACCAAAAAAATTCACAACCTAGGAGTTATGCTGCATTCCTCACTATCTTTCAATTCAAACCCCACACTCTGCCCATATCTAAGCTTTTACCATGACTACTGATTTCATCTTTTCAATATCTCTTGAATATGCCTCTTTCTAATACCTCCCCTATTCTAATACAGGCCCTTATTACTGAAATAGACTGCTGGTGGGTCTGCCTGCTCAAGTCTCCCCCCACTCCAATGAATTCTCCATTCAGTTATTACAGTGATAAACACATGCCCAATCATATCACTTGCTCCCTGTCCCATCCCGTTCCACATCCCCTCAATAAACTCCTGTGGCTCCCTATTGCTTCCAGGAGCAAATATAACATAAGCTGTTTGGCATTCAAAGTCCTTCCTAACCTAGTTCCCTCCCACGTTTCCCAGTCTTCTTATACCTCACTCTACAATACATACTCTTAGATCCAGTGACACCAATCCCCTGGCTGTTCCATCTCTTGGCTCCTGACATATTTTTATGACTGTTTCCCATACCTCAAACACTCTCCCTTCTCCACTCTGACTACTGACCTCACCCCAGCTTCACTTAAATCCAAACTAAAATCTCATGTTCTACAGGAAGCCATTCCTAATCCCTCTTAGTTCCAGTGCCTTCAATCTATTAATTATTTCCTATACATCCTGTTTGAAGCTTGATTTGTATATATTTGTTCAGACATTATTTTCCCCATTAGATTGTAAGCTCCTTGAAGGACTGTCCTCTGGCACTTTTTGTCTCCCAAGTTCTTTGCACAGCACCTAGTACAGAGCAGGTGCTTAACAGATGTTTAATGATTATTAGCTGAATTGAAAGATAAGCAAAAGCCTGACACTAACTGGTAACAACACGGTGTGAGAGTTATACCCTTTCAAAAATTCTCAGCCATGACAAAACAGGAAGATGATAAATGTTGGAGAAGATGTAGGAGAGTTGGAATACTAATTCATTGCTGGTGGAACTGTGAGCTGATTCAACCATGCTGGAGAGCAATTTGGAACTATACCCAAAGGGCTACAAAAATGTGCATACCCCTTGACCCAGCAATAGTGCTTCCAGGACTGTATCCCCAAGAGATCATAAAATTGGGAAAAGGACTCACATGTGCAAAAATATTTATAGCAGCTCTTTTTTGTGGTGGCCAAGAACTGGAAATTGAGGGGATGCCCATCAACTGGGGAATGGCCGAACAAGCTGTGGTATATGAATGTAATGGAAAGCTATTGTGCTATAAAAAATGATGAACAGGAAGACTTCAGAGAGGCCTAGAAGGACTTAAATGAACTGATGCTGAGTGAAATGAGCAGAACCAGAAGAACATTTTACACAGTAATAGTCACAGTGTGTGAGGACTGTTTTTGATGGACTTAACTCTTCACAGCAATATAAGGACCTAAAACATTTTTGAAGGACTCATGATGCAAAATGCCATCCACATCCAAAGAAAGACTTATGGAGTCAGAACACAGAATAAAATTACTATTTTCTCCTTTATGTTTTGCTTTGTTTTTCTCATGCTTCCTCTCATTTGTTTTAATTCTTCTAAACAACATGACTAATGTGAAAATGGTTTAATAGAAATGTATGCGTAGAACTCATATAAGATTGCATGCCATCTTGAGGAAGAAGGGGGAGAAAATTTGGGATTTATAGAAGTGACTGTTGAAGACTGAAAACAAATAAATTAATAAATTTGGGGGGAAATTGTCTTTACACGTAGTTGGAAAAGATTAAAATACTATTTGGAAAAAAATTCTCATTATCTGGACAGCAGTCATATCTGAACTATAACAACAGTACAAAATACTTAACCTGAAACAAGACTAGATCTTTAAGTAAAACAAAAAAGCTAGCAAACCTACAGATTTTCTTAAAAGAAAAAAATTACAAGGCCTCAGGTAAAGAAAAACTTATTTTCTCATCAATACAAAGGAGATAATCAGTTCATAGAATGGATCAATTCAACAGATGAACCAAGTACAGAATACAACAAAAATGGCACAGTGGATAGAGTGCTGAGCTTGGAGTCTGGAAGATCTGAGTTCAGATCCCGCCTCCAGTGTTAGCTTTGTAATCCTGGACAATTTATGCAATCTCGGTCTGCCTTTATTTCTTCATCTATATGATGCATAATAGCACCTCACAGGGTCACTGTGAGGATTCATATAAGATGATGTGAGCAAAATACTTTGCAAACATATAAATTATGTATAAAGATGCATTTATATAAATATACTATAAAATGTATAAATGATAACATGAATTTATTCTATATGTAAAGCATACATAAATGATAACAAATAGAAATACTCTATATAAATGCCAGGGATGATGATGACAACCATCCTCCTGCCTAGAATTACAGTAAAGGAGAAGAAAACAGTGAAAACTAAATAAAATTGCAAAATCGTTTATAAATATTGGTTATTTGTCTAGAAAGATAGAGACTTCTGTAGAATCATAAATTAACTGAAAAATTTTTTACTGATGATCTCCCTAATAGAGAGGAAAACTTGCACAAGATAGCTTAATATATTGTAAAAACACAACTACCTACTAAAACTTTGGAATATCCATTTTGCTGGAAAAGGTGTTGAAAATAAAGAAGGCAAAACACATTTAGGCTGGTAGGTTACTATTGTTTTCAAAATACTGAACGAAGTGGACTTTGTCCTGAGATTTTCAATTAATAATTCACTCTAATGTAGAGGGAAAGCCAGAGGAGGAAGAACATTACCTCCAAAGTACCCATGACTTGCATGTAAAACATCTTTAAAGTTTCCAGGTACCTATGAAGACCACAAAAGAATTATCTAGGCAAGGTACATGCTGGTCAGAAAGGAGCAATGATGTAATACTGCTCAGATATTTTTGCAGCTCAGAGTCATCAGAATCTGTTGAATATTACAAGATAACTAATACTTTCATCTACCAGCATAAAAATTCAGATATTAAAAGTGGCAGTTTAAAAGTCAGAAAGGTCCATTAATAGTCACCCAAACCAAAAGACATGCACAGGACATCACAGCCTACAACTCAAAAATTCTAGATACACAAGATTTTGGTGGTTTTGTACTTCTAATGGTATTTTCTCATGTCATTTGTAAATGACTTGTCGAATAGCTTGTTGGTGTCTTACAGAGTCTTTTAATAACAACATCAAAAAAATCTCCACTCACTATCCCGTGCACACAAATTCCATGGTTTTTCATAGCTTGAATGCTTATGGAAAGCCCCTAAAGAAGAAATATAACCTACCTTTCCTACCAAAAACTAGAATATCCACAGTTATACCACAAGGTAATCATTAATATTACAGAATCAAGAAAACATCTTGAATTATACAGGAAGGGAACTAGTATGGGCATCTATCCCAAGTCTGGAAGGCAATTCTCTATAATGAAGTACAGGCAGTGTTGAAAATCATTAATATTAAACTGATGCAGTTATTTCACATATCTTAACTCACATTTCTTTGAAATCTTCAACCCCACCGGAATCCTTATCTCACCTCCAGTATCTTACAGCTGATAACTTCATATTTTTTAAAAAGATGGACTGAAACTTCCTATATAAACCAATATTAATAGTTCTCTCTCAATTTCTCTTTCCTTCTCTGATCTCTATCATTTTCCCTCTCCCTTTCTTTCCTCTTTCTTCTTCTTCCCCCCAAAAAGATCTCCACATCCACATGACCAAGTCCAAGAACTTATTAGCCTACCCTAATTTTTAATTCCAATCCTTGGGATCTTCAGTCCCAGGATTTTGGGCTGATAATTCCATTGATATTTCTTGAACTTTATTTCCTGTTTTATTTTCTGTCTACTCCTGGCACTTTCCCTAATCAGGTCATCTATCTTTTTTCTGAATTATATTCTGAATTATATTTTTTTCATATCATATTACTTTCCTACAACCTTGTTTCTCTCTTGTCAGTCATGAATGCTTTCACTGAAGTTATATCGATTCCTTGACTCGTCAGAAATCTTTACTGGATTGCCAATATCCTGCATTTCACAGGATTCAGCAGTTACTTCTTTTCTTATCATGAACCTCTCCCTTCCCATTATTCTCTCTCCTCATTTTCCACCAGCTACACTGCTTTTGGGCTTCTTTGCAATTCTCCATCATGACTCATCATTGGGAAATCTCATTATGCAATAAGATGAAATTTGTCTGGTACTCAACATCTCATCAGTACTCTCTGCCACACTGACTGGACCTTTGACTAGAAGGCAGGACCATGGGCTCCAGAGCCTCTACTAAGTTCCTCAAAGGCAGGGAACATCTATGTTTTTTCTTGTACTTGTATCCCCAGCACTTAGCATAGCGCCTGAAACATGCAGATGATTAATAAGTGTTTATTGCCTAACTCCCCTCCCTCTGTAAGAGGGTTTCCTTACTCCCTTACCCTTTTACTTGTTTTTGAATCTTCCTTCACAATGTCCTCCTTCCCTACATCTCCTGCTCCCAGTTCAAAAAGATCCTTCTCCTTTAAAGCCTTGATAAGAAGCTAACTCCTAAAGTAAACCATTTTTTAAAAATTCCATCATAAAAAGCATGGTCATGCATCAATTTCTCTCTTTGTACTCAACATTGTATCTATCTAACTTCTTGAATGCTATGTTATTTTGGTATGCTGAACTGCATTGACAGGGTTGACATCATATCCTACCAATAGCATTCCTTTTTACAAAGTATGCTATAAAATAGAAACTGAATTTTTAAATTTTTTTATATATTCATTTTATTTATTTTAATGCTCTACAATCACTACCATAAAACTTAGATTTTCTTTTCCCCGTCCTTCCCCAAGATGGCATACAATTCTATACAGAATCTACACATATGTTCCTATTGAATACATTTTCATTATAGTAATGCTGTCTAGAACTAAAATAAATGGGAGAAATCATATAACAAACCAAAACATAATACACACACACACACACAAAATGATCTACTACATTCTGTGATTGAATTCCATAGTTCTTTCTCTGGATGAGGAAGGCATTTTGTCTTAAAAGACCACTGGGAATTTTTTGAAGTCCTTGCATTGCAATGAAATTCCAAGTCTACCAGAAAAAAACTCTCGCACACTGTGGTTGTTGCTGTGCACAAAGTTCTCCTGGTTCTGCTCCTTTCGCTCAGCATCAGATCATGTAAGTCTTTCCAGGCCTCTCTGAAGTCTTCATGTTCATCATTTCTTATGTTGCAATAGTGCAGAAACTGAATTTTAAACAAATGTACCACAATTCTATGTGTAAATGAATGTTATCCTTTAAACAAGTGAACTTGGGGAACTTTTGTTCAATTATTCTACTAGGTGGCTAAAAGACTGTTAAGCTCTTTTTGTTTTCAAAATTGCCTTCAGAGATACATAAGAAAACAAGTTCCATCCTTTTAGAGTCACACCTTATTTTGTGACCTAAAACAGTACTATCCAAAGGTGAGCTACCTTACCAGGCTTGCCACTAAACTTAACCTGTTTAAAAAAAATACATTCCAATATGATGAGTATCTGTTTCTAAAGAGGACAGCCAAGAAAATATGCCCCAGACTCAGAAGTCATTTCCAAGGTAGAGTTTCAAAAGTGAATATATATATATATATATATATATTTTCAAAGTATTTTCTTTGAAGAGATAAAAACGTACTTGAAAGCTAAGTTCTAATAAATATATTTTTGAAAAAAGCCTCATTAGTTCAATGTCCATTTATAGTCTACACAAAGTACCCAGAAGCTGCATAGCATACTAGATTACTAGATATAGAATTAGAAGACCTGGGGTCATATTTCACTTCTATTACTAATTGTGTGACCATGAACAAATCACTTAAATTCTCCTTTTTTTTACAAGTCAGTTTACAAAAATCAACAAAGAAATAAACACTGCTGTATCCCTCCCTCCCTCCCTCCCCCCTCTCTCTTTCTGTCTCTCTCTGTCTCTCTGTCTCCGTCTCTCTCTCTCTCCCTTCCCCTCCCTCTCTCCCTCCCTTTCCACTTTCCATCCTCTCTCTTTCTGTCTCTCCTGCTCCCTCCTTCTCTCTCCCTCTCCTTTCTCCTCCCTCCCCCTCCACATCTACTGGTTTCTTTGGTTGTCTTCAAGTCTCAGTTAAAAATTGCTGCAAGAAGCCTTTCCTGATCTCCTTTATTACTAGAACCTTCCCTCTGAGATTATCTCCAAATTGTCCTGTCCACATCTTGTTTGTACATAGTCATTTGGATGTAATTTCCTTCCATTGGATTAAGGTCAGAGACTGGCTTGTATCCTCACAGCTTAGCATAGTACCTGGCACATAGTGGGCCACTTAATGAATTCTAAAAAGAATTAAGAATTAAGTCAAAAGACTTAACTAAGGGGAGACAGACATTTCTTCAAATATCCAGCTAGTCATTTGGAAAATGCAGAGAGCTAACTTGCTCTTTATTATTTCAGAAGCAGTTGTAGAACTACTGGGTCATGGAGAAGCAGATTTTGCATCAGTATAAGGAGGAATTTTGCAAAATATTACATATGTCCAACAAAAAATGGGATGCTTCATAGAGTATTGAGCTCCCTTATCACTGGAAGGATTCTAGTTGCAGGGTTCTAACAGAAACCATCATTCAAGTGCTTCCTGATACACAGGTTCAGAGCTTTACAGCTAGTTAGACCTTAGAGATCACATGTCCAACCCCCTCATTTTATAGATGAAGAAAGTTGGGTTCAAAGAGGTTAAGTGATTTGCCTGTGGTTATACAGATAGTAAATAGAACTTGGATTTGAACCCAGGTCTTTGGACACCATATCCTATGCTCCTATTACTATATAGAGTGTATTGTATTCCCAGTAACCAACCAGTAGGGAAAATATATAGCAAAAGTTTCTAACCAAGGATTTGTGGATAAATTTCAGGGGTTCTATGAATTTGGATGAAAACAAAAATACACACTTATTTTCACTAACTTCTAAATGAAATTTAACACTTGTGACATTTAAAAGTTCAGGAGACATAATTTCTGGGTAATTATTGATATATGTCAATAACTGATAATGCCAGCATTTTTTAAAAAGAGGTCAGTGACCCTTCTGAATGTCAAAAACAATCATGGCAGGGCAGGCTCATGGGTTATATATCCTTGGAAGAGGGCTATTCCTGAGAGTGACAATCATTTTTGATTAATTAACAATTAATGAAAGAATGAATATTACAATGAGGAGCTGATTCTATTCTAAAGACCTTTGATTATGCCATGTACTTTTAAGTTGCTCCCAGCTTTGGGGCAATGTATTCACAGAATTTATTCTCACCCAAACCTAAATACAAGAGTGGGAACAGAATGAGACTGAGCAGAGTTAATTTAATTTCATTATCAGTAATGTCCTTCAAGAGATGAAACTTTGAAATGAGGACTATAGAAAAAAGGGGGAGCTCTGGATCTCCCCGAATCACTGGTTATTAATAATCATTTCTCTCACATTCCCTTCAATTATGAAAGCAAACTACAACTGTATTAAACTTAACCAAACTGTCAAAGAAGTCCATGGTACATAAAACATTAAGAACCCCTGATGCAAAGGGACCTCAGGGTCTTCCTATGTAAAACGAAACAACTGGCCCAGATGATCTCGAAGGTCCCTGGGAGTCCTAGACCCTCTGATGCTATAATTCCTGCAACAGGAGGGAGTTTGGATCTAAAAATGACCTTGAGGTTATCTTTTAACATAATCCTACAAACTGAAAACTGTGGGAAAGAAGGCAAGGCAGTGGATGATAGTATTGAAAAGGGTTAAGAGGCCCAACTACATCAAATTAAAGTAACCTTACAAAGTTTCCTAAATCATTTCTCTTCAACGTTCCCAATACTTCCCCTATATCTATCTAGCTATCTATCTCTATATCTATATGTGTGTGTGTGTGTGTGTCTGACAAAAAGTTTATTCAATGATGGGGGAAGAGGGTATATCAATTAAATCTGCATTGATTATCCATGTTTGACCTGATATCCCAGCCCCACCTTCATCACATGTGCAAAGGCTTATCAGACACAGTGCCTGCTCATTAAAATAGGCTGCAGGCCCCAGAATCTTGGATATCAGACCTCATAGGCAGTGTGAGCTCATACATATTATTACCAGTAATTCCTCCCTGTCTGACTCTTTGGCTCCAGTTTCCCAATATCATTTCCTGGATCTCTCTTGTCAGAACACCCTGCCCTCAACCCTTAGTCCCCCCTCCCACAGATGAATCTCCTTGGCAACATTCAGCTTTCAGAAAGACCAGCCTTAGCCCAAACTATCCTCTATAAACCACTACTCCCAGTGATCATATATATGCTTGTGTGTTATCCCCTGCAAAGGTGGCAACAAGTAGATAAAAGTTTAGTGTGTCCAATTTCCTATTTGATGAGAAGTTATGGAGAGAGAAGTTCCACTAGTATAGGCATATTTAACTTATCTATGTTCCAGAAAATGGATATTTCACACTGAGGATCAGTTTAGATAGGGAAATATATCTAGTTTTCATATTTCAATAAGAATCTTATTTCATGTTACATACCTATTTAACTATTAAAGGGTTAATAATGAATTGAGTTCTGAAATCTAAGAAGAGAATGAATTAACTTTGAACAATCTGCTTTTGGCTAAAGGAGTTTTTCCTATAGATTGCCAGGTTCTTCCTGGGCAAGCTCACAGCTTTAGGTGGCAAAGGGATCATAGTCAAGACTGCAACTTACAATGAAAAGGAGTTCCCATAGATTTTGGATACCCTTGGGACAGGGTTTTTTTTTTCATATCTTCCTGAATCTTGGACATACCTGACTGATTCTCTAATTTCTTATTATTGGCCCTTGTCCTAATTCTCTGCTTGGTCTCATCTGCATTCTCAGCTGCTCACTCATTTCACCTCAGCCCAGTCTATGTGATGATATCTGTTCCATTTGGCATCCTTTGTTCTTGCTCCTGAGCTAAAAACTCTCCATGTATGGATGCAACACTGCATTCTGATCCTGATCCTGATCCATGACTTTATGCCACTGTGTATTTCTATTAATTCTTTACCTTCTATGGTCCCACTGCAGGCTCTTATGGGCACTGGACTTGGGGTTGAAAAGACCAGGGTTCACATCACATCTATCAGATTGGCTGGCATGACAAAACAGGAAGATGATAAATGCTGGAGAAGATGCAGGAGAGTTGGAACACTAATTCATTGCTGGTGGAGCTGTGAGCTGATCCAACCATTTTGGAGAGCAATTTGGAACTATGCCCAAAGGGCAACAAAAATGTGCCTACCCTTTGACCCAGCAATATCTCTTCTGGGACTGTATCCAAAAGAGATTATAAAAATGGGAAATGGTCCCACATGTACAAAAATATTTATAGCAGCTGTCTTTGTGGTGGCCAAAGACTGGAAATCAAAGAGGGAATGGCTGAACAAGTTGTGGTATATGAATGTAATGCAATACTATCGTCCTATAAGAAATGATGAACAGGAAGACTTCAGAGAGGCCTGGAAGGACTTACATGAACCAACGCTGAGTGAAAGGATCAGAAGTAGGAGAACGCTGTACACAACAACTATAGGGTGCAAGGAATTTTCTGGAAGACTTAGTCCTTCACAGCAATGCAAGAACCTAAAAAATTCCCAATAGACTCGAGGCAAAACGCCTTCCACATCCAGAGAAAACTATGAAACTGGACTGCGGAATGAAGCAGACCATTTTCCCTTGTGCTATATGTTGTTTTGCTTTATGATTTCTCCCATTCATTTTAATTCTTATATGAAACATGACTAAGGTGAAAATGTATTTAACAGGAACGTATATGTAGAACCTATATAAGATTGAACATCTCAGGGAGGGAGTGGGGAGGTAGAGGGGAAAGAGAGAGAGGAAGGGGAAAAAAATCAAAGATTTATGGAAATGATTGTAGAAAACTGAAAACAAATAAAATGATTTTTAAAAAGCAAGGAAAAAACAAAAGACCAGGGTTCAAAACTCACCTCAAATATTTATTGTGTGCCCCTCTTCTATAAAATAGGAGTTGAACACCATAGCCTCTAAGGTACCTTCAGGGTCTAAATCTATGCGCTTATAATATAGTGTATCTCAAATCAACAGAAAATTAGGCATAAAAGAACAATTCTTATATACAACATTAATCTCACACACATATTCAAGCTAACAACATAAATAATCATGAGGAAGAAACCTTAAGAAGGAAGAATCAGAATACCGCTTCATTTCTACAGTATCTTTTTTCCTAAGGGCTTTCATTCTTATTACTTTAGTTTCACATCAACAGTAGGTATTAGTTTCACAAAACATTTTGAGATTAAAACTTCAAAAGGACTTATTTAAAAGGCAGTAATGCCATTTTAGGCTGACAGAGTTAACACTACGATTATTCCTTAGGCTAAATATTCCAGTGGTTAAAATGGTCACTGCCTACTCCATCAAGAAATGGAATCTTTGAATGAAGAAAATGTACCATCTGATCATGCTTCACAACAGTTTGGTTAGCTGTTTTTTATTGCTTAATAATTCATAAGTCAATATCTAAGAAGTCTATCAATAAATTATGAACATTAGCAAAATATTAGATTTCATGGGAATGACTCATTTCAGAAAACTAAATTGGCAAGATACAACATCAACAGTAACAAAAACTGTCCTAAGGAGAAAGCTTAGAAGGTATTGTATATGCAGTCGCAATAATCGCAAAATGAGTAATTACACTCTCCAAGTTATTTTTCCTTGAGCTATAACAACACTGTAAAATGAATTTTGAAAAATGTATAAATCAACAAAAGAAAAATTACTCAGGGTGATATATACTTATTTTACTTTTTTTTAACCTGCGAAACAAGGGATTTGCATGCTTTGAAATGGCAGAGACTTCATTCATTCATGCAATAAATATTTATTATGGACTCATTATATGTAATCCCAGATATGTCAGACTCTGAGTGAGATATAAACTTAGTAAAACATGATATTAGCCCCCAAGGACCTTAAAGTCTTTAAGGGCAGGAGGTGGGGGCTTGTACTGGAAGGTAGCAAAGAAGTTTCTTATACTCTTTCTTTTATGTTATTTATATTTCAAGACCACTATTCTCTCCTCCTCCACCTCCTTTTTGAGATGGTGAAATTTTACTTCAATATCAGGATGATAGCATGATTGAGACTATGAAGTAAGACCTAATTGACCTTTCACCTTGTAAAATGAAGAATTTAGATGATATGAAGTCTAAAAGTCCCTTCCCAATCTGACACTCTATGAAGGCATTATCATTTGCAGAAACCTTTGCCAGACAACACCTGCACACCCAAGCACATCAGCTGATCTTTTTCATTTCTTAGAGAGAGAAAAAAAGCTCATGAATAGACAGTTCATCTGCGAATGTTTTATTAAGCAAAGTAATCCTCTTACAGTATTTAATCTGCCTATGTTTGAAGAGATAATAAACTTCGCTCAGTACTTTACTACAATCATCAAGCCAAAGGGAATAAGTCAACCCAGATGACAGGAGCAGTGACAGAATAATTAACTAAAGCAAAACAATTACAAGACACCGTCTACTTGTACACTAACCTGATCCTTGCCACTAGCATAGAGCTTTACTTGAAACTTACTGCTATCCAGGGGATCTCATCTCCCCAAAGAAGAAGGGCACAACTCATTGAAACAAAGTCCTCCTTACACAGACTGCTACCTTCACCTCACAGTGCCTCACTGAAAATTCACTACTGCTTAGTGTTCAAAGCACAGCAATAAACTGAAAATGAGTGATTTGTATTCCACTTAATTAAAAGATATAAAAGCCATATTTCTATTTTGGTTTGGAAACCACAAAACAGAGGGTTTCATTTCCTTATCTCCTTGGCCCCCTATCAAGAGATCTTGAAAAGTCTAGCTAGCTTCATCTTTTTCTTGCTGTTGATATCAGGAAATGTTCATGTCATCACAGAGAGAGAGAGAGAGAAAGAGAGAGAGAGAGAAAGAGAGAGAGAGAGAGAGAGAGAGAGAGAGAGAGAGAGAGAGAGAGAGCGAGAGAGAGAGAGAGAGAGAGAGAGAGCTGGATTTCATTAAAAAGAGAAAGCTTATAACTGGATTTCCATCCACTCGAACATTTTGTCTTTTTTCCTTTATAATTTGTGCAGCTGAACTGCATACAAAGCAATGTTCGGAAGACCCTGGTGTCTTTTTAGTCAATGGGAGCTCATCTCTCTTTCCTTCCATAAAAATATCCAAGAAAAGAATGATGTGCCAAATGCATTATTGTGAGACCAGTTACAGCAACAGCATTTGTCATTATTTTTGTCCCTTGAACAGCTCAAGTGCCGTGATGGTGAATGCTGAGAAACTGAAGAATAATCATCATAGCTTCATTAGGACTTCATGGATCAGATTCACCCTGACATCATGTTGATTTAGCAGTGTGTGATATAGAAAGTCAAGCAGAATAACACGATTCAGCCTATTTGGAATGGTTTCACTTACTGGGGGTGGGAGTGGTAAGGGAAGATAGATACCCTTTCAGGTTAACAAAATTGTGTTCATTATCCAATTACCTAAACAGTCACACCATCCTGGTGAAGACCCTTATGACCTCATGCCTCAACTATTAGAATAACCTTCTGATTGGTCTCCTTACCTCACCTCTCCCCATTCTAGTGCATCCTCAATTTATCTATCTAAATGATGCTCCTAAAGTTCAAGTCTGGCCATGTCTCCTCCTGCTCCCATTCAATAAATTGTAGTGGTTCCCCAACACCATGATGACCAAATATAGATTTTAAAACCTTTCACTATCTGCCCCCTTCTTATCTTTCCATCCTTCTTATAACCTAATACACCTAATCTCCTTCTGTGTCCTTTATGATCCAGTGACACTGACACTCTTTCTTTTCCTCCATCTCCTAAATCCATGCATTTTTAATGGCTTGTCCCCCATTCTTGGAAGGCTCCCTCCTTTATCTCTATTTCCTGGTTTCCTTCAAGTCTTAACTAAAATCCCACCTTCTCGAGAAGCCTTTCCCAGTCCTGCTTAATGTTAATCCTTTCACTCTGAGATTATCTCCAATTTACCCTGTATATACTTTGTTGAAGATGGTTGTTTCCATATTGTCTGCTCAATTAGACTGTGAGCTCCAGGAAGACAGGGACTGTCTTTGGTTTTCTTTGTATTTCTAGAACTTAGCATCGTGCCTGACACATAGTAAGTAGGAACTTAATAAATGCTTGTTGAAGTGCCTTGATCCCCTTATTAGACTGCTAGTATTTCAAAAACAGGAACTGCATTTTATCTAAAATATATGTCCACAGTTACGTTACAGGATGTTAAAATAGCTTGAGGGGCAGGTAGGCGCTGGAATGAATAGAGGGTCCAGCCTGGAGTTAGGAAGAAACATCTTTCTGAGTCCAAATCTGGCATCAGACTCTTACTAGCTGTGTGACCCAAGACAAGTCATTTAACCCTGTTTGCTTCAGTTTCCTCACCTGTAAAATGAGCTAGAGGAGGAAATGGCAAACCACTCTAGTATCTTTGGCAAGAAAACCCCAAATGGGGTCACAAAGAGATAGACAAGACTGAAAGGACTGAAAAACCGCAACCAACTATTTTAAATGGTCTAGGAAGAGCAATTAGCACCATGAGAGGCCTCCAAAAGAATTTTAGAACATTACGTAATACAACATCCCTATTTTGTACAGATCAGGAAAGTTAATACTTTGCCAAATACATCCAGTTCACTCGTGAGGCTCCAAACTCCTGTTTCATCAGTATAGGGACTTCTATGAGAAAACTGGCTTAGCCAATGAATATTGGCACCTATTCTATAAGGCAGTCTTAGAGAGATGTGTATCAGACAAGGGACTTGAATGAAGACCTTCTCTATCTATACATATTCTGCCATGATATCTCTCCCCTGGAGGTGGGGGAGAGGGACAGTACTCTTTTCACCGCTCTAGTTCAGCCAAATATTATTTCAGCAGTCATTCCACAATAACCACCCTAACAAAAACAAATAAATCCCTAGCTGAAAAAGCAAGTCACATGCTCAATCGTATCATACATTATTTTTGTCCATTGTTTTATTTCTGCTACATGAGGTTTTATATTTTCTTCTAACTGTAGTAGGCAAACAGAAGGTCTCTAGATAAAGGACTTAAAAAGACACAGAAGCAGGCATTCCAGATGTAGAAGTCAATATGTTCGCTAGGGCTTTGGGGAAGGATCACACTCTACTGAAGCTGATTTGTTTGCTTACTAACATAAAGCTCTGGGAGACCCATAATAAGACTGTTTGTAAGAAAACAGAAAATAGAGCACAATACTGGAGCTCCTCTCTGGATGGCAATGTGACTTCTAATATTGTGTATGGTAGTGAAGGGTACTTCATAAATAACCATGATTAAAATATGGCTTGATAACTAATACTCAAATTGTAAATATTGGTATTATATTCATGGAAAGCCTGGGAAATAAAATGATACTGAATCAATTCATGAAATAAAAGTTGGGTGAAAATATGAACAGTTCACTTCAAATGGAAAAGATTGTTTAATGAACTTCCCTCTTTTGAAATCTTTTCAAACAGCAACTAAAATCTCATTTTCTACAAGCAGCCTTTTTAGATCTCCCTTAACCTAATGCTAGACAGCCTTCCCTCTGTGATTATCTCCATTTATCCTGTGTAGATCTTGTTTGTACAGAGTTGTTTGCATGTTGTCTTCCCCATTAAACTATAAACTCCTTGGGAGCACAGACTGGTTTTTGTTTTTATGTTTCTTTGTAATCCCAGTGCTCAGCACAGCACTCTACATGTAGTAAGCACTTAAAAAATGCTTCTTGGTTGACTGAATGAAGAGAACAGGGAAGGAAGCAAACATTTATTAAGCACCTACTAAGCATCAGGCACTGTACTAAGTGCTTTACAAATGTTATCTTATTTTATCCTCAAAATGATGCTGTGAGGTAGATAGGACTGAATATATTTCACATTTTTATTCTGAAAAATCTGGTGGTCCTTTCAGCCAAGTGTTACTGCTGTGCTAAAGTTTAGTTTCTCTCTAATATTATACCATCAACCTGTGAAATCAACATTTTTTCCATGCAGATTTTTTTAAAACTCTTGAGTACAAATATTAAATACTTATTTAGTGCCTCCTATGGAAAAAATACTGTCATTTTTACTATTATAAATACACAGATAAAAAATAAAGGACACAGGAAGAGAAAAGCTACCTGAATCCAGAGAAAGAGCTGATAAATAGAAGTATGTATAGAATAATTTTACATATACGTGTGTATGTGTTTTATATATATATATATATATATATATATATTATATATATATAACATATACACACATTTATTGGTATCTAACAATAGCCATCTCTAGGGTGGGGGAGGGAGGAGGAAAAAAGGGGAAAAAAAAGCAATGTACATGATAACTTTGTTGTATATTTGGAAGGAATACCAAGTTGTACATGGTAAATTTGCAGTTTCATATACAACTATGTTATGGAAATGCTTGTTTTGTTCCATGAATTAAAATAAAACAAATTTTTAAAAAATATTATGCCAGGTGCTTATGATACAAAGATGAAAAGCAAGGAACTTATAATCTAATGGGTTGGGAAGAGCAGGTGCAATACATGCAAATATACCATAGGATAGAACATAATAGAAGAAAATCTGACAAAACAGTCTAGGGAAAATGGAGGGAAAGATTACTTTTGGTTAAAATGTTAGTGAAAGACTTCATGGAAAAAGTGGTACCTAATGTGGAACCTCAATAAAGAGAAGAGTTCCCGTAAGTTTATGTGAAGATAGTGTGTGGTGTAGGCATGGCGAGATATCCTATAAAATGGTGGAAGGAAAGAGAACACGGTACTCAATGAAGGAAAGTCTAATTTGCTTAGAATGTTGGATTTGTGGAAGGGAAGAGGAACTATAAGGCTAGAAAGGTAGGCTACAGTTAGATTTCAAAGGACCTGGAAATTTGTACTTTATCCAACAGAAAATAGGAAGTCATGGGAAATTTTTTAGCAGGAAGAGATATGGCTTGAACTGTATATTATGAAAATAATTTTGTCAAGCTGTGTGAAGGATGGATTAGAAAGCGGAGCTTAGGGAGACTAGTTAAAAGGTTTTTATAATAGTCCAGTGAGAGGTGATGAAGATTCAAATGCAGTAACACTGTAAGTGGACAGGAAGGAACAAATTATATAAAATAGTATCAGAATTATGGTAATAAGACTGAGATGTATGTGTTTGTGTGTTTCCTCAAAGCTGGCCTCAGATATTTACTAGCTGTGTGGTCTCATTTTCCTCAACTGTAAAATGGGGATTATAATAACATCTGCCTCACGGAGTTGTTGTGGTATCAAATGAGATAATATTTGTAAAACGCTTAGCACAGTGCCTGGCTGGCACATAGCAGGTGCTTAATAAATGCCTCTGTTTCCTTCCCCTAATCATCTTAACAATACTTGACACATAAAAAGGTACTTAATAAAAAGTATCTGACTGACTGAATCCACTTTCAAATCCTACTGAAAATAATTTATGTGCTAGTTTCCAAAATGTCACTCTGATACAACTAAACCAAATTAGAATTATGGCTAGGGTAAGGGTGGGTACAGAGGGGAGCATCCACTCATTGGGAGATACATAATACTCTATTTCTTTGTTCTTTGATCTCTACCAAATGACCTTTCTTTTCATAAACCCACATTTTGTTTTTCTATGCAGAGCTAACATAGCTCTAACCTGAAATGCTTATAGTTTAAAAACAAGATTGTGGAAGGTTTGAAGGTTGTAAGAAAGAATTCTTGACTGGCCTCTAGAAATGAAAATTCCTCACAGCCCTGGGCTCAATCATAATATGCCCTTACTATGACGCTATCCCTCACTACAAAGACATGATTTCCTTTCTCATGTCACTGGAATGCTGGAAGGTCTGAGAAAATGGTTTGAAGCTCCAGAAGGTTAATATTTTCCTTTTAGTATAAGCTGGATCCGTTTCCTTGAACAAAGAGCCTTTGGTTTCTAGTCTTCCAACCCTGAAGCCATGCATCCTGTGAGAGGATCAATTTCTGAGACATCTATTTTAATTATCATGGGTTGAAGCTGAATGCAGAATCTCTAAAAAGCACCCAAAATCTTCTCACAGGAGAATAATCCTGTAATACACTAAAGGAAGAAAAAATGATCAACTATGAGATCAAATCCTCTAAAAATAAGGATCAGGGAAAGGACTTTCCCTCTGGAAAGAAACCCTCTGAAGGTGTCCGCAGATGGCAATATGTCTTTTCAAATGTACCATAGGAAATCACATTCTGCAGAAGCATTCTCCATAAGCAGGACCCAGGTTTATGACTTCATCTAACTGTATGGTTGGTAAAAAGAATACTGGCTCAAGATGGCAGGTTCAGCTAAAATAAACAAGTCAAACAGATTTAGTTTTCTAAGTGAAGAGACTTAGGATTCTAAGAGTCAAGGTTCTTAATTCTTTCATGACATGGACACCTTTGGCAGGCTAGTGAAATCTCTAGAACTCTGAGAATTGTATTTTTAATGCATAAATACATAGGTTTTCAAATAAATATCAATTATGCTGAAATACAATTATCAAAAATTAAAACAACAAACCATGTTCATGGAGCCCATGTTAAGAATCCTTGTCCTAAAGTATGCAAGTTTAAGCAGACATAAAAGAATGAATCATCACACATTTTATACAAACAACTATTATTTTAATCTTCAGTACATGCATAAGAATACTGAAAGAATGATGGGTGGTAGAGGGGTGCATGGGTATATATATTGAGGAGTTAGCTGTTAGAATGGACAGACTGCTGAACTTGGAGAGAGGAAGACCTGAGTTCCAATCTATCCTTAGATAGTTACAAAATATGTGACCTTGGGCAAGCCACTTAATTTCTACTTGCTTCAATTTCCTCATCTCTAAATGGGGATAATTAATTGCACCTTCTTCCTAGGGTGGTTATAAGGATCATATGAGACAATATTTGTATATCTGCCAACCTTAGAGCGCCATACAGATAGATGCTAGCTTTATTAACTATTACTATTTTCTGCCCCACGACTTTCTCCACATTGAAGAAATTGCATTGCACAGCAGATTCAGAAGTGGATCTGGGTTTGAATGCTGCTTCTGATTCTTACTAACTAGGTGCCCTTAGATAAATTACTTAATCAGCCTCATTTCCTTATCTGTAAAAGGAAGAGGTTGGACAAGATTGCTTCTGAAGGCTCTCTCAACTTTAGCTCAATGATCCTTAAGGTAAACTGATTGGATTGATGACTGCTCAGTGAATCATGAACAGCACTTTCATAGGGAAGTGCAGAGGCAGTTAGTTGACTCAGTGGATACAGTGGTGGTCTTGGAGCCAGGAAGACCTGAGCTCAAATCCTGCCTCAGACGCTTACTAACTGTGTGACCCTGGGCATATTGCTTAACCTCTGTTTGCCTTAATGCACTGGAAAATGGAAGATGGAAAACAATTCCAGTATCTTTGCCAAGAAAACCCCATGGATAGTATGATACATCACAAAGAGTCATACATAATTGAACATCAACAATAAGGTAGGTTGCAAGGGATATATTTACTGCTCTTTGCTTCCTATGACTAAGGGTTATTTTGAGTTATATAGTAAATCTGCTCTGGCATAGATAAGGGATGTGGAGTGGTTAATTAAGACTTGGTTAATCAAGCAGTATGGGTAATAAAAATGGATTTCTGATTTTTTTCTCTTCTTTGGAAAAAATAGTTATAAGAGATGGCTCTCTGGGAGGGTGGTGGAAGGGATAATCTAAAGGATATAAAAATCTAATAAACTATACAAATAAAAATCCATTTTAAAAAACTGGTTGATTGTTGATGAGATAGGCGTTTTTTTACTTTTTATTTTTGGGAAAAAACCCTAGAATTTTTAGACTTTTTGTCTCTTGCTTTTTCTAACAGAGCCCAGCTTTTCCAGGTAAGTTTTGGCAACTATACTTAGGCTTCAATAATCGCTGCTTTCAAAGATTCTGTAACAAAGAGGCAGCCTGGCCTAAGCCTGATGGATAGCAGGCCTGCCTCAGAAGCAAGAGGTCCCACCCTAACTCTGTAACCCTGAAGAAGCTGTTTAACCTCTCAGTACCTGGGGCACTGAGACAAAAACTATTTTTTGCTGAGATGTTGCATTGGTAGAGGGAGTTTCCTCATTTGGAGTTTTCCCTATGCCAATGAAATCACAGATCTGGCCCCATCCAAACACAATGGCATTAGGTATAAAGATTCCATAGTTAAGATAGAAAGAGACAAGAATAAAAGGTCTGGTGAGAAGAAGGAATACTATGGAAGATCTAAAAAAATAACAAATGGTTCTACAAGCCTTTCTTACAAATGAGACATTAACTTTGTGTAGTGTGCGGATGCAGTTCCCTCTCATTTATCCGTATGTGATTGCAGCAAGATGAATCCTGGAAACCTGGTTAAACTACTACCCAGCTGCTGTATGACACTAGACAAGTCCCTTCATCTATCTTTCTTCTTGTCTCCTTTCTGCATTTGTTAAATGAGGTGATTCTATAAAATAAGCTCCACAAAGTGCCTTCCAGTTCTAATAGTCTATGACAGCTACCACCATACTTTGCCAATAATCTTATTACCACTATTTAACCTCAAACTGACTTCTCGTCATCTGCTAAACATTTGAGTCACCTCCCCCAGTATCTCATGGCCAGTGAAGTTTGGTTTTATTTAGTTTTGGGTGGGATGAAAGGCATAGGAGAATGACTTTGTCATTTATTTGGTATACGTAACTACCTTTGAGGAAACTCTACCAACACAGATTGGTACCTAATTTGTAAATTAATATTATCCTAAGGCAAACATGATTAGGAAAATTAGTGTGCTCCTCCTCCTCCCAGTCCCAGCATATCATATATAAAAATAAGTTTTTAGATTATATCTTTTTGGTATCTCATCTACCCATTGGATGACTGAAGAAGTGAAAAAAAAAACAGATAACTATTCCAAATTGTTTCTGAGAGATGACAGGACTTTGCAGTTTGTAGAGATGGCAGGAAAGTGTAGGGTGGAGGGAGAAAACTCCCTCTCTAAAGCACATTATCATTAATCAGCACCTTCTCTCCAAATTATGGTCTTAAAAAGTTGTCTGGGATAATGAGAAATTAAGCAGTATATACAAGTTCACAAAGATAGTATGTGTCAAAGATAGTCCCTGAGTCCATGTCTTCCTGACTGAGTCTGTCTATCTATCCACAATGCTACACTATCCAAACACAAGTTATATGCTTGCAAAATATATTTGGAGCTAACTAACTTTGTTTAAATTACTTCCAAAGCTAAAGGGTAGGATTTTTTAATAGCCAAATTGTCATCCTTATCCACTCAAAGGATTCATTCATTTTTGTCCTCATACTGCTATGAATTTTTTTTTGTTATTTTCCTACATGGTTGTGATTCTGAGATAGTTTGAAAATGATTTTAAATAGAATTTCACTGACCATGGAAGTGGCAAGCATGATGACTACTTTGTGCACAATAGACTGGTCCTGTGAGAAATTCATCCCTTTTTTCTTCATGTTTTTCCTTATCATATTGTAAGCTTAGATTTCTTCACTTCAAAGTCTCTCAGTTTCTTAGATTTCTTTGTTTCTCTGTAATTATACGTTCTTTCTGTTGGTTTGTTCCAATCCTAAGAAAAATTAGCTTGCAAAATTCTCTGTTTTTATGCATTTTATTTTCTATCCACATTTCTAACTTCTTTGAATTAGGTCATTGCTGTGTTCTTTATACCTAGAGATAATGCCAAATTTGAAAGTATTGTATTTAAAACCTCAAAATGAAGGTTTGAATAAGGCAGGAAACTGGAACTACCAATCGATATCTTATAGAAAGAACACTACAAACAAATTTTCTGCATGATTATTTTCAAATCTTAAGCTACATGTACTTTTTCATAAAGAAATCAAAAAGACTTAGTGCTTAAAGTTGTTTAACACAAAATATGACATATGTTGAAAATGACAGTGTTTCCTTCACTTACCTGTTGATTCACCTTTTTGAGAATTTATTATTCCAAATTATGTCAATTTACTCATTTTCCTCTTTTCCTTTTGTATTCGCTAATTGTTATTCTTTTTATTGTTTCAGTTGTGTCCAACTCTTCATGACTCCATCCAGGTTTGTTTTTTGGGGTTTTTTTGGCAAAGATACTGGAGTGGTTTACCATTTCCTTCTCCAGTTAATTTACAGATGAGGAAACTGAGGCAAACAAGGTTAAGTGATTTGCCCAGGGTCACACAGCCAGAAAGTGTCTGAAACCAGATTTGAACTTGTGAAAATGAGTATTCCTGATTCTAAGCCTAGTGCTGTATCCACTGTACACAGTGGATACCCTATTATTCTCCACCTCTTGAAATAATTTGTATAACTGTTTTATTTACTTATCACCAACCCCATTCTATTCTCTACCAATAGACTTTAAGTTCCTTGAGGACAATGTCTGATTCCTTTCTGTATTCCATTTTCCTGGTATAGTGCTGTGAACATAGTAGGTATTTAATAATATTTGTTGAATTAAAATGAATCAATTTTAAGATTAAACTGAAGAAATCTCACACTGACTTATTATTAGAGAGGGAAAAATTATTTCTCCCAGATTTAAAATATGCAGAATCGCATTTACTTTTTTCCCTCCTCACTCTTTTATTCCTTCTATAGAACTCCATGACATTTCAAATAAAATTCTTGGGGAATTTCAGCAAGTTCATTATGTAATTTATGCATATCCTCTTGACCCAGAAAATGAAGAAATATGTTGCCAGAACACTTCTCAATTATTGAATAGGAGTGTATTTTTTTCAGGATAAAGAGACTCTTTACATTATCAAACAACCTGACAAAAAACTTAGAATTTGTTCAATATTTTTGGTGTAATTCTTCAAATAATTAAGATGGTGATATTACTATTCTAAGAAATCAAATCCATCTCTCTGTTTCTCATCTCATTATTCAACAAATAAGAAATAACAGAGTTCATTTCTTATTAATCTCACTGCAGTGTTAACCTAGTCTTCAAAATACTCAGAACTTTTGTCTTAACACAGATTCAAGGAGGTTCAGAATACCAAAATCTTATACAGAGGATTATACAGGCCAACTGTCTCCCATAATGGTCCTTTATGTTGTAGGGGAAGAAGCCTGAGGTGCTATCATTCTTAGTCAGGTCCTTTAGTCACAGCCTTAGTGTGGAGGGATGAAGGGGAGCCCTGCTGTTGGGGCATGGAATTCCTGATTTAGACCTTGCTTTCTACAAATATAATCAAAAACTTGGGATATAGGTGTGGCTGCTGAATAATTAATTGCTCCCCTGAACAGTAACTCGTTTGAGGCTCAGCCACATGGGAAGCAAGCAAGGTTTTTTGAGAGGAGATATTCACACGGTGAAGAGATCAGAGAGAATGGACACAGTCATCCCTAGTACTGGATAGATTTAGGCTCCCAACATGGGTGCAGCAAGGTGGATTTTTACAGGATTCTTGTCTGAGTCAAGAAAAGCCAGGACTTGATGATAAGGAAGAGGGGAGTTTGGATTTGGGATGTGGGTCAAGGTTCAGGACTGTGGCAAGGGGAGAGGAAAAAAAGGGGGAAATGGCAGCTAGGTGATATTAAAGCTCCCTAATCCTTGGGAAAGGGGGCTTTGGCAGTTATACAGATCTTCCTATGACTGGGTGATTTGACTTTTTTGAACTTCCTAGGTATTTCTTCATTTAGCAGATTAAGGAAGCTATTATATTCCTTACCTCCCAAAGATTACAGAGAGCTTACCTCAAAACAACTCTGAGAATTAGGTAGGTAGTGCCATCTCATTTTACAATCAAAGAAACAATCACAGAAAGGCTAAATAGCATCATCAGAAAATATTAGTACAGTATTCGTTCCCCCATACCACAGTGCCCCTCATTAGCTATACATTAAGACAGCCCTGCAGAGAAGTAGACAAAGGAGAAAGTGGACTCCATGTTTTCACAGAACAAATGAATCAGTAAGCATTTATTAAGTGCAGCACCATGTTAGATGCTGGGTATACAAAGCAAAAATAAAAATGAAACAATGCAGTCTTCAGGGAGACTACCCTCTATCAGGGCCAACAACTGTTGCTCATACGAGGAAAATAAAACAAATATAAATAAAATAAAATATGTGCAAAGTAATGGAAGATCATCCCTTTTCCTGAGTCATCTCTGCAATATCCTGACCTGAGTGAACCAGCTAGACTTAGGTAATGCTCTTTAAATGTCTGAAGTAGCTGGGAGAAATAAAGTCAGGCAAAGTGCCTATCACAGTTTTCCTACTTCAGGGAGTAAATTTTCTGCCATATTAAGATCTGTTCAACTGTGGTCAAGTGAACAGAATGAAGCAACTTTGTTTCATTTAGAAATCATTTGCAAGGAAGGCTTGGTAGAATGATTTATAGTAAGAGGAATTCAGATAGCTTACCTACATTAAATACGTTCATAATTCAAAATCTTCCTAATATGTAGATCTGATCACTACTTTTTAAAAAGAAAACCCTGATGGCTTCCTTTGCCTACCAAATTTCATTCCCCTAATCATTTCTACCTGCCTAAATCTTATTCCTACTTCAAGACCTGACTCAAAGTTTTCCAGTTCCATGTTCCCTTCTGGGATCTGTCTAACCTCAGGAATCTCATATCAATTTCTGTGTACATCTTGTGTACTTGTTACATCCTGGTTTATACCAGCCTTTTTGGTGTAAATTTTTATCCCCCTCCTTACTCTTAAGTGCCTTGTTAGTTGTGTGCCTGTGAGTATATCATTTAATCTTCCTGGCTCAATTTCCTCAACTAGAAATCAGGAGATTGGATGGGGTGATTTCTAAGGTTCATCTCCTCCACCACCACTGGGTTTCAATTTATGATCAAAATCCCACTGAAGTACCTTAATGTTGAAAAATGAAGATCTGAACACCCTATGATCTCTCACACCTGTTTCCTGCTTTCCATCCTCACTACTACAAAACCAATTCAATCAATCCTTCATTGATGCTGACATGTGAGGTATATATTTGCCACTGTAAAATATTATTCCATACGGACAATTCAGCATAATAAAAAAGAGAGGGTGGGCTGGGATTTAGAAAATCTAATTCAAATTATTGGGTAAACCATTTAATTTCACAAAACCTCACCTTCCTCATCTGTTAAATGGCAATGATAACAGAAGCATTTGCTCTCTTTCCCACACAGGACTGTGGAAAGGATCAAATGAATCCTTTGAACTCCAAATTTCAGGGTTGAAAGGAGCCCATTTTAGTTTCACATCTTTTAAGAATCAATTGTTTTAAGAAAAAAATTAACTTTTCTGTCACAAAATATTCTTTCCCCAAATGTTAATGGAATAAAACAGAAGTTTGGATACTTCAATACTGCAATATAAAACTCACTAACCCAGCATAATACTGACTAAATACTAACTAGGCTTGCATAATAAAAACTAACCCTAAATTCCCTCAAGTTTTAGAAATGCAATGATTTTAGAGAAACTGTTCCCGTGTGGAAAGCTCTACTTACATGTCTTTCTATTGGATAGTACTTGAAATAAGTGGAATATGTGTAAGGCAAAGATTTCTTGTTTTGAACAGAATCTAACTTGTATGTAGAGAAAAACATTTTAAACCCTAGAGATAAATGTTTTAAGACTGTTGCCTCAAAGTAATTAAATTCATTTTCCTTAGGCATTTTTTTACTACAATAGGACCTCTCTGTGCCGAAGACGTATTGGGTTTATTGCCAGCTCCTGGCTCCACCCAAAGGAAGGCAAACAGTACACTAATACGACATTAAAATTAAATTTACCCAATCTAAAGTCAGGAAATTCAACCTAAGACACCCATAATAGGGAAGAGTTAATGCACTTTTGGGGACCGAGGATGTTCAGGCCATGACTGCCAAGACAATTTTTTTGAAATTTGGATCTCACAGTTCCCAGAGATTCAAAACAAGAGCCAGAAGCTGGGGTTTATCCCTTCTGTCTGATGTATACTTGTTATGATCTCTAGAGATTGTCATCAAAATTCAAAGGCCTTTCCTGCTTACACTCCCTACCCATAATTCTATTACTAACTTCATTAAGTTGTTTAACCTTTTCCTCACAGAACATAGAGCACTGAGCGTGGAATTAAGGAGACCTGAGTGTAAATGAAACTTCAGACGCTTAAAAGCTGTGTAACCCTAGGCAAGTCACTTAACCCTCTCTTTGCCTCCAATTCCTCATCTACAAAATGATAATGATAGCACCTGTGTCATAAAATTGTTGATCAATTGAAATAACATTTGTAAATGTTTTAGCACAGTATCCAGCATATTATTCTTATTCAGTCACGCCCATTGTTTTGTGATCCCATGGACCATATTGTCCATGGGGTTTTCTTGGTAATGACACAGTGGATGAAGGACTAAGAATTAAGTGAATTAAGGAAAACAGAGGTTAAGTGACTTGCTTAGGATCACTGACTATCTGAAGCTGGATTTGTACTTAGGTCTTCCTGATTCCAGGCCCAGCGCTCTATCCACTGAGCCACCTACCTGCCTCCTATTTTTTGCCTAATATGCCTATATTTAAAATTTTCTGATTTCTTTAATTGTTTTGATTTTTAATATATTTTAATTATTATATTTATAATTATAATTATTTTATTTAAATTGTGTATAAATTTAAAGAAAAATTAATATATTTAATATAATTTTATTATATTTCAGATAAAGTTTCTGATGCTGAACTATTTGACAGTGGTTCAGTGAGTGCTAAATAAATGCTTATCTCTACTTCCTCTGCCCCTTCTCTACCATACTTCCTTGCGCTGGGCTTTTTAATCATACAAATCATAGTTTCCCATACTTTGAAGGTAGCTCAGAGATTAACTAGCCTACCACCTACCCTAATGAAAAATTTCATCTCCTTCAACCCTGACAAATGGCAATCTATAGTCCATATGAAGACTTCCAGTGACCTCATTACAATATATACTCTACCCCCTAAAAAAGTCCATTCCAACCATGAGCAACTCTAATTGTTAGTTTTCCTATTGAGTCAAAATATGATTCCCTGTGACCTCCAGCTATTGTTCCTACTTCTGTTCTTGGGGTTCAAGGAGAAAAAGCCTCATCCTTCTTCCATATAATAACCTTTTCAATATGTGAAGATAGCTTTCATGACCAGTCTATCTGCCCCTCACTTCCCCGTATCTGTAGGCAAAACATGTCTGGCACCTTCTGGCTGCCATAGTGTCTTCCCATTTCCCCTGGAGCGTTGAGGCATGCCTGCCTCAGCTCCACCGCCTGGGGGGCTCTGGTCCTCTGTCAAAGTAAGAGGGATCCTCCTTAGTGATTTTCCTAGCTTCATGTGCTACGAGACTTTTTGCCCCCTTCTGCTGATTCCACCGATCCAGAATTTTTCTGGGGAAATATTATATGGTTCCTTCAAGGTCAGCAAGGGGAGGGGGAGACAGCATTTACTGATCACTCTGCCATTTTGGCTCCCAGAAGTTCAAGTAGGTGACTTACAGACATTTAATGTATGGGGTGATAGTCTCAGGCACAGATGCTGCAGAGATTTCTGGGGCTCCATCCATGGCTCTCACTTGCTCAGCTCCACTGGACTCCCACTCTGAGCTGCTAACCCATGTGCTGCCGCCTCCTCAGACCACTCCAGGGCTTTCCTACTCGGCACTGCCATGGCAGGGACACGCTGCACTGTGCGTTCTGTGCTCCTCCACCCCCATGGAACAGATTCTTCCCGTCAATCTTCCAGCCTGTCCTGGGTTGTGAAATTGCCACAGTCTGTCTCCTATTGGATTCTGCACCTCCAAAATTTGGTCAGATTCTCTTTTTACGGGTATCTGAGGGAGTCTAAGAGTTTAGGTGAATAGTTGCTCTCACTCCGCCATCTTTTCTCCACCCCCTTAAGAAAGGAATTTTAGAGCTAGAAGGTATCCAGCCCCCTCATTTCAAGGATATGGAAACTGGCCTACAGATACAAAGTAGCTTTGCCTAAAGTCACACTGTTAGTGGCAGAGCTGGGACTAGAAACCAGGTCTCCTAACTTCCAAACCATTGCTCTCTCCACTAAACCATGCCACTGCTACCATGGTAGAGTCCCACCAACCACTGTTCCAAGTGCAATCTTGATCTAACCAGTTCCTAAGGTACCACTTCTATATCATCTTGAGTCCCCATGGCCAGCTGTTATCTGCTACCCTTTTATATCAAATCCATCACCTCATTCTATGCTTCTACTATCAGATCCTTAGCCTGGGTTTTGGTCTTTTAGACTTAAACTAATCTCTGGTTTTAACGTTAACTTATCAACTTACACTCTGGTGTGACTACCAAGGAACTGAGATTGTTTAACTTGTAGAAAAGAAGACAGATGTCTGCAAATACTTATGGGTTATAATATGAAAGAGGGAATATACATGCTCTACTTGGTCCCAGACTAGAAATAGTGGGGGAAAGCTGAAATGAGATAAATTAAGGCTAGAGAAAGGAAAAACTTGCTAACATATACAACTCTCCCAATGTGGAATGGGCTGTAAGGAAGTGGGCTGCCCTCATTCAAGTTCTGTAGGCTATTTGGATTTGAGATATACCACACTGCACAGGAGATCCTTTTTCTTTATTTTCTGAATTTATTTTTTTATTTTGATTTTTTAATATTTTTTTAGAGCTTCAAATTCTCCCACTCATTGAGAGGCAAGAAATTGTATTAATTAAACATTATGAAGTCATATAAACCATATTTCCATATTAACCATGTTGCAAAAAATCACAAGGAAAACAAAGACAGTGGGGGAAAAAGATGCTTCAATCTGTACTCAGAGTTCATCAGTTCTCCATCTGGAGGTGGATAGCATTTTTCACCAGGCCTCCATTAGACTTGTCACACATTGTATTAATCAAAGTAGAAAAGTCTTTCATGTTTGATTAGCATTACAATGTTGCTATTACTGTTTACAAAGTTCTCTTTGTAATATCAGTTAATACAAGTCTTCTCAGGTTTTTCTGATACAACCCTGATCATCATTTCTTACAGCATATTAGTATTCCTTCCCAATCATATACCCTAACTTGTTCAGGCATTCCCCAATTGATGAGGATTGAGGGGACTCCTTTTTCATTTACATGTTAAATTAGATGGTCCCTACAGTCCTTTATAACTCTGAATTTCTAATATTCTGTGAAATGTTCCTCTTCTCCATTCCATCCAAAATAGCCTTGAAAAATCATCCTTTATACCTGTCTCTTACACTTCCATGAAAGGGAATTCACTTACCATTTTCAGCATGGAGCTCAAATGTGTTTCTCAGTTTCAAGGCCTTTGAAGTTAGTTCAACACTAACTACTCTTTAAAGCCCATATGTTCTCTCTCCTTTTATTCCCATTTTCTGATCCCTTTTTCCATTTATTCTTCTTGGCCAAACCTAATTCTCAAAACAACCCTCTACAGTTGCTTGCTTGTCTGCTCCCTTCCTCTCACTGCAATCTCATTTCAAAATCTACTCCTTCAGAGTTCACCATGGCCAAATGTAAACATGGGGAGAAAAAGACATAAAGTAGAAAACAGAAATCTCTCCATCCAATGAAAGAACAGAAATAGCCACTCTCTCTTTCCTCCCATATCTTCCCTTCCTTTCTTCAAAACACTTATTTTAAATATTTTTGTCCCCTTTTTCTTTGTTTTAGCAATGCAAATGCTATGGGAACAAAGTGAGTATGTTACTTTTTATTCACAGTGCCTTCTCTGGACTCTAGTAAATGGAAGTTGAAAAACAGTAATGAAGTTAGATGTTTTTAGCCAGAGGAAATAACTCCATTAATTGTTTTTTATGCTTCTTGTATTTCATGCAATTTTACTATCCAAAATAATTCAAAGCCATCAGTAGTAATGTACTCAAAGGGGCCTTTAAAATGTCTGAAGTCCCAAGTAAATACATCTGACCAAATTTAAGATTAATTTCTTCTTTCTAAAAAGAGGATACTATTCCTCTTCATCTGCTGAAGTATTCCTTCTTAAAGACTCTTCCCAAGGAGAATTAATTCTGCTACACAGGGCTCAATCTCATTCCATCCCACAAAGTGCTTATTAAAGTGGCATAAGAAAAGATAATTTTGAGAAATGGTTTGTACATGTTTCATCTGTTGTGTAACAGAGTTAAAATCATGATAATTACATTATTTTCAAATAAACACACAAATGCAAGTTATAACTGATCAGTGGTCAAGTCTGCTGACAGGTCTTAACAAGCAAGTGTTGGCAGATGAGCATCTCTTGCATTGTTGGGAAGTCCAGTATGCATCAGCAGGAATATGCACGTATAATGACTTGTTTACAATACAATACTATACAGTTACATTATGCAATATTGCATTATCAAAATTTCAATGCTGGAAGAAATCCCCACACTTATAATAAATTATTAAATTTAAGATGCATTTAATATTTTATATATATTTTTTGAAATGACACAAATTTCCCCCAAAAATGTGGAAGGGTTAAAGAAAGTAGATTTTGACAGGGGTGATGAGTAATTATTTTTTAAAGGGGGCAGCAGACCAAATAAGTTTGGGAACTTCTGAAGTAACATGATGCTCAGTACAAAGAAAACAAACAGCCTATGACTTCAAGTAGCCAACATTCTACTGAGGAAACTACAACACCAACAAGTATGTACTAAGTATCATCTCTATGCCAGGCATCCTGCTTAAGTGTTGGAGTTACAAAAGCAAAAGTCCCTGCCCTCAAGAAGTTCACATTCTAGTAGGCGAGAAAAGATAAATGTAGATAAGGAGATACATGATGTGTACAGAATAAAGGCACTAGCAGCTAGAGGGATCAGGAAAAGCAGGAAGTAGAACTTGAGCTGAATCTTAAAGACTATATTTCAGTTGATTCTCATCACAATACTGCTGTTACTGGATATAAAGTTCACTTCATTTTGCATCAGTTCATATAAATCTTCCCATGTTTTTCTGAAACTATACTGCTTATCATTTCTTATAACACAAAAGCAGTTCATCACAAATATATACTACAACTTGTTCATCCATGCCCTAGTTGATGGGCATCAAGGAGATACTTCTTCACGTACAAGAATTCCAAAAGATAGGTGTAAGCAGGGAATAAATTCCAGGCATTGTGCAGGCTACAATGGCAAAAGTAGGAAAATCTAAGACAGTGAGTTAGAACAACATGGTTGGATCTCAGCAGATAAGCATAGAAGGCATGTAAGAAAACTGGAAAAGCACTAACAGGCTAAGTTGTGAAGAGTTTTCAATATCAAAGAGAAAAACTTATATTTGGTCTTAGAAGCAATAAGCAATCATTGGATTTTATTGAGAAGGAAAGAGTTACATAATCAGACCTATTGGTCATCGTAGGGAGGATGGATTGGAGTGGGAGATGGTCATGGCAAGGAGACCAAAAAGGAAGCTTTTACAATAGTCAAGGAGTGAGGTAATGAGTGTCTAAACCAAAGTGGTAGCAGTGAGTGGAGAAGAGGGGACCTATATATATGAGAAAGATGGAGGAGGGGATGATACCCATTTGGCAACATGATAAATTTGGACATGCTAAGTGCAAAATAAAGGGATATTCTGCCTGGGGTAACAAATTGGCTTTACAAATATGTAATATTGCATGAGACATTGCTGATGGGGGCAAATCACCTAGGAAATGATGGGACAGTCTTTTGCTACTCTCTAGTGCCAGATACAAATAGAATAAAATAACCATCAGAAGAATTAGGTATTAAACTCTTAGAAGTGCACAGTCTTTTGTTTTTTTTCCAAATGGAATAAAATCAAACCCTTTCAAAAAATATTGCAAGGCTTTGTTTGTTCTGTTGCGGTTCAGTTTCCTTTCTCTTAGACTGTGTTATCTATTTGGAACAGTCTAATGCAATAGTGGGGCGGGGGAAGTAATTTAAATTAAGGGCTATTAAGCAAGGCAATGATATTCAATGTATTTAATGTTTTTCCCAGACACTAACTCAAGTGCTTTCCATTTC
This sequence comes from Bettongia penicillata ogilbyi, assembly GCA_023548195.1. Lineage (NCBI taxonomy): Eukaryota > Metazoa > Chordata > Mammalia > Diprotodontia > Potoroidae > Bettongia > Bettongia penicillata. The sequence goes on along the minus strand of JAJHZJ010000666.1, from coordinate 232,915 downwards.
CCAATCAGCAACACTGTTATGCTCTAATAGATCTGCCCATCAGATATGATAATTGGCCTTCAATTACATTTCATTCCAAATTAATCCTTGTAAGTGTACCAAAGCAAAAGAAAGACAATAGCCAAAGCAAAGACACTAAGACAACATGTTAGTCTTTACTGGAGTAAAAACTCCCTTAAGCCAAACCTCCAGGGAATCAGGAAAATTAACAGAACTAGCTTTGTGAGAGATACTTACTAACAGCACGAGTCTTCTGGGAAATCACTACCTGTGGGTGGGTTAGAACTTTTATAACTGAAGGTTTATGCTCCTACAGAAAAAGGAGGAGGTAAGAATGTGGGTGAATGAACCCAATGCACGAACAGCTAGCTCGTGTGCAACATTTCTCATCTCACTTCTCCTGGGGCTATGTGGCTTAAGGTACACATGTGTTTTACACCGGTATGAGTATTTCCAAAGTAGCCTACCATACTATTACTTTCTCACTAGGGAACCCTGGGAAACTAAAATCCTGTTGTAGCTCAGCATTTCCAATAAATCAGCTACAACCAAAATACAGAATAGAAGCTGGGAATAATGCATGGATTCTTTCAGATCACTAAGGTACTGACCTCAGGCCCAAAGCTGCTCTCCATGGCTGCCTACTGGGTACTCTGCATGCATCCTGCATATAAATAGTCATTTACATGTTTGCTCCTGCCCTAGAAGAGAAGTTCCTTGAAGGCAGGGACTGGGGTTTTTGTTTCGTTTTGACCTTCTTTGTATCCCCAGCGCATAGCCCAGAGCCTGGCAAATGCAACACACTGAATAAAATGCTTGTTGATAGGCTAGTGCGTGAAACAGATTTTAAAAAATCTTAATTCTAGAGTGAAAGGGGGCCTCAAGGGCCATTTAATCTAACCCCCTTTTTAATAGATAAGGAAACTCAGATCCATAAAGGATGACTGATTTACCCAAGGTCACTCAGGGAATAAGAGTCAGAGGCAGATTTTGAACCTAGTTTTTCTGACCTCAAAAACAGTGTACATGTGTCAGACTTTCTAGTCCTCTCTCTTAATTATCTCATATATTTGGGATTCTCTGTCATTACCTGATATACCCAAGTTAGTCTTCAGGGCCCCAAAGCAACAATATGAACATTTCTGCCAACTGAGAAGTTCATACAACTGCCAAAAAGCCTTCTCTGCTCTCCTCACCTCCAGGGCCAATTGATTTAAGATATTGCCCTTTTCTGCAACATACCTGAGGTAACAGTAGTTTTTAACATTTCCTGATACTAAGGTGTAAAATTAAGTACAAAGAATGCAAAATATCCATCCACTATGGAAGTCCTTATAGGATGACAAATCTCAAGAATGTTCAGTGTTTTCCTGGAAATAAAGGAGAAAAGCAGGAGCAAGGAGAGTAAGGACAAAGTCTCTCACAATGGTACTATGATGATGTTCAAATAGTTACACTGTACATCTAGGAGTTCTCAATGTGGAGTGGGGCAAGGATAGACACGGGACTTGTTTCTTAAAAATATTTTTAATATAAATTATTTAATGAATTTATTTATTAAGATTTTAATATAACTGGTTTGAGATATTTATGATTTTTAAAATCATGACTCTGAAAAGGAATCCATTGGCTACCTTAGTCTATCAAAGGGGTGTATGAAGCAAAACAAAACACTGTAGCACAATTTCTGCATCTACTTTAAGTGCAACACAAAAAGCACTGGAAACCTTCTGAATTCTTGCCCATCAGCCTCTCTGCCAAGTCACTTAAGGCAACTGTCTCCAAATGTGGGATTTTGCCTCATGACACAACACTGTCATTTGCAAAGCTGTCAGGTGTCTTCTTACAGCATCAAATATGTCCTGCTTCCACAAAAGGAAGAAATCCGAATACACACACACACACACACACACACACACACACACCCCTTCTTTACCCCTAGCACTGTACATTCGATAGATGCCTGGCTTGCCAAAGGATTGTATTTTGGCAGGGTAGGGCACCGTGAAAGCCAACATCTGCCCGCCCCCACTTCACTCCACTCCATCTCCACTCCATTCCATCCCGTGCCTGGTTATGAACTGCCAAGCTGTAGCATCAATACCCTGAAAGGACCTTTCTTCCACACTTTTATACACTATGTGGTTATCAAAAGACTCCTCAAGTACACTTGCCAATAGCAAAGGCACTTAGAGCATTCCACAAGGCAGTAATGAAAGGCATAACCACAAGTCAGGGTTTCAGCAAGGATTAGTCCTTCCCTTAGGCTGCCAACAAAGCCTTGAAAATTATATCTTTAAAAACACAGATTATGGCCTTGTTGAGGGGTTACAGCTGATGTATGCAGTGGGAAGAGAAACATATCGACTGCTTTCACCTATACTCACACAAAGGCATTGTTGGAAGGGGAGACACGTGTTGGCTCCAACTACCTTCCTCATAAGAGTCTTTATAAACTATTGTTTAGTGCCCCACATTTCTACATCAGTTTTAGATAATATTCCTCTTTTCCAGTCCACAATGCTTAGCACACTGCTAGGCATCCAGCAACTTTTAGAACACACATACTAGCTGAATGATTCTAACAGACATATCTGACTCAGCTCTAACCGTGAGATTTGAGCTCAGTAGTTTTGCCTAGTCCCTAGAAAGGATAGCTTTGCACAGCTGGTTGTGTTTATTCAGACCAGGTGTCTCTTCCCCACCCCAAAGCATGTTTTCCTGCAGACTATGAATGTCTAGTCTGATAACAATATGCAATGTGTGTCAGGACACAGATTACACTCACACCTCAAACGCCTGTATGATCCCAATCAATCTGCTAACCAATGTTATTTCCCTAAAGCACGTGCTAAAAAAAAAAAACTTCAAAAACAACAATACATCAAGGTTCCAATAACTTTTCTATTTATTTCCAATAAATTTTCTGAGAATGCCCTTAGGATGAGCAGTGAAGAAGATGGTGACCGGGAGTGGGGAAGTACAGAATGACTTCCCATTCTCAAAGCCAAAGGCAGCTCTCACAAACAGCAGGCAGGGCGATGTGGGAGTAACGATTAGCCCATATGCCAATAAAAATCAACTTGCATGCTATCTTTGACACGTGTATTGTAGGACACTGACTCCTGCCTGGCAACTGAGTTGAACCTCAAAGGATGGGTAATAGTATTGATATTTCACTTTGAAATAGCATTTTTTTTATCACAGGCCCATGTGATCAGTGAAAATATTGTTATCTCCATTTAATCAGAAATAGGGCTTAATGGCTTTCACATAGTCACACAGCTAGTAAGTATCTAAGGTGAAACTAAAGCCCAGATCTCCCTGACTCTTTTCCACTATCTTATATTGAGTCTGCAATGAAAACTAGAATTCCTTTCCACTGGTAAATGTACCTCCTAGATAAGAGGTAAGGAAGCACAAGCTAAGATGGCAGCAATGAGCCAACGAAGGGGCCAACAATGCTAGGATGTGCTGCTGTCCCTTGCCCACAGCATCCCCTGTCAATTACGTACTTCAAAGACTGATGCTGCTCTTTCACGCAACCCCCGGCTACCATCCACAGGGCTCCACATCTAGTCCACCCCTCTTTGGGGGCTCATCTTCCCCTACAACTTTGCCTTCCACTTGATGCTCCCAATCCCCTCATCTTCCTGACTAGATTTGGTAGGTTATTATCTGTTTCATAGGGTTAGACTGGACACTTTGGAGAATAAACTAAAGCCTTTCCATTACCCAACCAGTGTGGATTGTCCTCAGTCCAGAAATTAAAATGCTAGGCACAGGAACTCTTACCACTCCTTTCTCCAGGGAGACCCATTTCATTCCTTTTACTCATAGAAAAAGCCTGGGGTCTCGTCTCTCTGTCTCCAACATAGGGTAAGTTGTGTTCCAAGGTCTATTGCCCAATCAACTGAATTTTCCCAGAACTCAAATTTTCTAGTTATAGCTCTAGCAAAAGAAGGAACACCTCAAGGTGTACATGTGGCATTTTGTCATTCTATGCTCCTAAGCCTGCCCCGAAGTCATGAATATGGGTTTTTCCCCCTCACCACAATTATCTTTACTTGGGTTCCTATTAGAGGCAGAGGTGCCTAGTACATAAGCAGGTGTCCCAACCTCCCTTCAATATGAAATATTATTTCAGACACTAAACACTCAGAGATGTAAATGGAACTGTTCCTGGAGCAAAGCTGTGTTTTCCTCGTGCTTTCAGATGCATTGAGACTGAAATCATTTTACATATATACTCCTAAACTGCCATTCCCACACAGAGGAGTGTAGGAACCTCTTGATGTTTTAATATGGATCTCTTGTGTTCTGTTCTCTCTGCTGTCACCCTTCACCAAAAAGAATAAGCAGGAAGCCAGAGCCCCTAATATACCATTAGCTATTTGAGAAGCAGGAAGAGCCGTTCATTAGAAGGGTTCAAAAGTACGCTACAGTTCAGTTCCATCCTTTGCTAAAAGTGAGGTTGCCCATTACTAGTTATAGAAACCAGTAGAATGCTATCTTCTGGGCATTCTTGACTAGGAAAGAATCCCAGTAAATATGAAACATGAAGAATGAACAAATGACTTGTTTGGGGATATAACAGACTAGAAGGCTGAATACTTATCATTGGCTTTTCCTATATGATTAAAAATATAAATTTAGATTCAAAAAAATATGAAAAATCACATCAGATTGGTAGTACTCAATTAAGTTATGAATCTTCATTAAATAGCAATGCTGGGGCTGGAATTTAATAGCTTCTGATACCCAAATCAGAAGGGATGTGCCATGCATTAATATCATCATAATGCCCAGGACTAATAAAGCTAAGGTTATACACTATATCCCTGTCTGTAACAATTAGTTCCACTCTATTCTGAAGCCACAAAATGCCTGCCTAAATCTATGCAGGCAGTCATCCTGAAAATTTGTCCTGCTGACCATCTGGGAGTAGGATGGCAGAGAGAGAGTTTGCGTACTGTGTGGGTATGTAGGTATGTTTGAAACATCATAGATAGATACAAATCCATCATAAATGCTTGAAAAAGCAACTCAAAGGCATACCTTACTATTAGTATATCAATGGCGTCATATTTTTTACGAAGGTCTTCCAAACTTAGCCCCCTTTTATTTTCTGTTTTTTATTTTATTTTAACATTTTATCCCCCTCCATGTACTCTAGGATTTGGCTACTCTGGCCTATTTTCTGCTCCTCACATGTGACACTCACATCTCTTTTCTGTGTGTCTTTGCATTGGACATCCTCCAAGCCTGGAATGCTTGGCATCTTTGCCCCTGCCTCTTAGTTTCCCTGGCTTCCTTTGAGACAGTTCAAGTCCCAACTTCTCCATGAGGCCTTTCCCAGTTCCTGCAACTACTTCCCCTCTGAGATGACCTTTCATCTGCTCTATACATCTCTTTCTTGTATGTGTCTAGGTGTTTCCATATTGTCTCCCCATTATTAGAATGTGACCTCCCCATGGACAGGAATTGCATTTACCTTTCTTTGTATCCTAAGCACATGTTACAACACTGGGCATGTAGTAAGTATTAAATACATGCTTGCTGACTAACTGAGAAAATCTGTAACACACTCTAGCTTTGGAGTTTTGTTTTTGTCTGGTCATTTCAGTTGTGTCCAACTTTACATGACCCCATTTCGGGTTTCCTTACAAAGACACTGAAACTGTTTGTCATATTTCCTTCTCCAGTTCATTTTACAGATGAGGAAACTGAGGCAAACAGGGGCAAGTGACTTACCCAGGGTCACACAATAGCTGATAAATGTCCTAGGTCAGATTTTAACTCATGAAGATGAGTCTTCCTGGTTCTAAGCCCAGTGTTCTATCCACTGTTCCACCTAGCTGCCCACTTTGGAGTTACAAATTACATAAACAATGGCATATCTCAAAATCTCGCTATGATGCCCCACTGAAATACAGGCTTGACCTACATCCTGAAAGGCTATACCAGCAAAGTATTAGCTCTGACCTGTTCTACCAAGCCAGGAAAACTTCCAGTATAATCCCAGTTCTTTTCCCCCTCACTCCTTGAGGATAGGGGCTATTTCACTTTTGTCTCCATAGAGTCAGAACTTATTAGGATGTCTTCCACATAACAGAGCTTAATAAGTGTTTGTTGAATTGAATTCATTTGTATTTTGCATCAGCCATCTAAGTTAAAAAAAAAAACCACACCTCAGTGAGGTGATGGATTTGGGAGGGTGAAGGACCGTAGCATCTCACCAAAGCAAAGGTTTTGAGGGGAGTGAATCTCTATCAGTGGAAGGATAACAATGACATCATGGGTCATACAAATATTGAAGTACTGCTTTGGCCTGCATTGCTGTTCCACTCTCCTCACTAATGTTTTATGCAGGGATATTTAAACAAATTTTCACCGTAAAAAAGAAATTCTATTTCTGACTAGACCAGTGATTTCATCGGTTTTAAGACAGTGCTATCAAACTCAAAGTGTCTTAGAAAGTTACAAATTAAAATGATCTATATTGTACTACATTTTTATTTGCTAACTATTTCCAAATTAATTTTATCTATATTGCATTATATTTTTGCTTGTTTTGTTAAGTATTTCCAAATTACATTTTAATCCAGCTCAGGACACACTTGGGAGTTTTGTTGGTTGTCCAGTAGTGATGACACCTCTCATATAGGGAGCTCCTGGTAAGTAGCTTCCTTCAACATCCTCTCTGCATATAAAATCTTCAGAGAGCTGCGTGGTGTGCAAAGGGGCCAGATAACATGTTCTAGGTTGCACAGCCAGAATGTCAGATCCAGGACTTGATATTCCTGACCCCAAGGCCAACTTTTTATCTATTATGCCCTACTGCCTCCAAATTAATTTTAATGGTTTCAAATCTGCTCATAGAGTTCATAAAGGAAAGCTGTGGGGCTAACAGAGGCAATTCTTCTACTACAACAAACATAACATATAGATGGCTGAACTGGGCACAACATTCACCATCCATATTGTCCTATTTGGTACCATTGCCCCAGGCTATTTCCTTAGATCCCTAACAGTTTCTTCCCAGTCCCATCAACTACCCTCATTAAATATTTAATCACTTGGTGCCAGTAAGTACTTAGTTTGTGATTGGACCTTTAATTATTTAGATGATTAAATGTCTCAACCCTATCGGTGGGCACTCTAACTAAAAATGAGCAATCCAAAGATTCCAAACTTTGATGGCCCTTCCAGGAGCACCATAAACAGACCAAACTACTTCACATCATGGTCAAAACAAAACCAGAATCTCTGGGAAACAATGCCCACAGAAGGAATGGTCAAAGTTTTCCTAACAGGCGGTTCCTGAAAGGCTCTACCTTAAGGGCTGGCCAGTCCTCAAAACAAGTCATAATGGACCACTGATTTTTTTCTTATTGATTGTAGCTTCCAAAAACATTCAGTGTGATTGTCATTAGCTGACATCCTTCCAGCAAGAAAAGTTTCCCTCATGTAGGATCTCTTGCTTAAAACCTAGTTTTCTATGCAGTCTCCAGAGAATTAAGACCTTTCTTCTCTGGTGCACATTTGCCATTCTAATAAGCTAAATGAGATCACCACTTTTTAATCAAAATTAGTTCATTTATCCATTTAAACCACATTTTAAAGCACCCTATTATGTGCAAGGTAAGTTACGTTACTAAGCAAAAAGTGAGATGGAATTAAATAAAGGGATAGACCTTGTCCTCAAGAAGCTAACAATGTGGTGGAAAGGATGATACCCCAAAATGACAACTATACAAAACAGTATGTAACTGCAAAGGAAAAGTACAAAATCCTATAAGAAGTCAAAATAGTGAGAAATCACTTCTGATCCACAGCATCCTATTGACCATAAACCAAAACATTTTATTGATCACTTAATGTACATGGATGACATCAAGCTCTATGACTCCATCTAAATATATATTAAAATGTATTAAATATCTCTTTCTCTTCCTGGAATCTTTCATCAATGTTATCAATACATCATTTGGCTTTGAAGTGTATACAGTTCCTAATATATACCAAGATAGACACCAAAAGCTTCAAGCTTGAATCCAAAGGTCAAAATTAACCAATGGATGAAGGCAAAACCTACAAATAAAGACACTGAGGAAAAACAAATCTAATACAAAGATTAAAAAAAAGGGCATGGCTAAATACATTAAGATTCTTATGGCATACAGAAATCAAACCTGAATGAAAAGAACACTTTTAAAGAAATTAATATCTAGGAAATACTAGCCTTAATGCATAATTGTAAAATGAACCTTAACAGATATGCAAAGTATTCTAGCAAAAACCCACACAATATTAATAAAATCTCTAATGTTCTACTTCATACCCCTCAGACTAGAAGTTAACAAAAAAGAAAATGACAAATGCTGGAGAGGCTGTGGGGAAAAGTCACATTAATGCATTTGTTGGTGGAGCTGTGAATTGTTCAGCCATTCTGGAAAGCAGTTTGGAACTATGCCCAAAAAGCTATTATACCGTGCACACCCTCTGACCCAGTGATACCGCTACTATGTCTATTCCCTAAAGAGATCAAAGAAGGAGAAAATGGACTCATATGTACAAAAAGTATTTATAGAAGTTGTGGTTTTTGTGGCAATAAATTAGAAGCTAAGGGGGTGCCCATCGACGAATGGCTGAACAAGTTATGGCATATAAATGAAATGGAATACTGTTGTACAATTTTTAAAAATTATAAAAGGGATGACTTCAGAGAAACCTGGGAAGACTTGATGAAATGATGCAAAGTGAAGTGAGCAGAACCAGAAGAATATTTATTCAATAATAACAATATCATGAAGATGATCAATTCTGAAAGACTGAGAACTCTTGATTGTCACAACGACCAGTCATGATTCCAAAAGTCTCATGATGAAACAAGCTACTGACTTCCTGATAGGGAGCTGATGGACACGGAGTATAGACTGATGCATATTTCTTTTCTCTTGCTTTTTTCCCCCTCAGGACATGAACAATGTAGAAATTCATTTTTCATAACTTCATATTTGTATTGGGTTTTGTATTTCTTGATTTTTTAATAGACCAGTGAGGGAGTGAAGACAGAGTCCACCAGCCTAAAGAAACTTATAAAAGATTGGCATCTCCCTGCCAAAAAGAAGCAAAAGGTTGATCAACATTCTTAAAGAGTATGATAAACAAATCAGAGACCAAAAAAAAAAAATTCCTGGAACAAGTGGATACCACTTCATTGAGCAACAGTAAAGACAGATAACAGGTACATAACACTGATGTGTTGAATGTAACCAAAACTGGCTTGGCTCCAGGTGGAGGCTATTAAATAAAAGATACAAGAAAGTCCCTGCCTGGGCAACATTTACCTGAATGCAAAAAAGTATTTGTTCACTAAGAAACACTGAATAAATGGTTATTGTTGTTCTATGTTTTAAAATGGAGAAGTCATCAATGGCAATTAAGGATCAGGTAACTGCCACTAGAAGTTATAGAAGGTTATTACAAACACAAAACACAAAATATCCTTGAGAATTCTACAATTAAATTATATTGGAACCAAAGCATCACTACAGAGAGAACTGCAGCCCCTGACCTCCTGGGGGTAAATATTTAAGATCAATATTTTTTATAGAAGTCACTATACCAAATACTTATATGTTCCAAATGCAAACTATATGAACTAAAATATAGAGACTTAAGAGAAGAAATTATAAAATATGGGAACAGGACCAGGCACCCTGCCAAATATGGGCATTGTTCCAAAGATACTTTCAGTGAATCTACAGAACATGAGTTTGAATGCCCATACTCTTACTCAGTTAAAAAAGGCAGCCACTTTTATTCACCTGTTCAACCGTCCACAGAACATAAAAAAAAAAATAAGAGGATAATAGCAGGATAGAAACTTATCCTCAGGCCATTTTCCATCTCTACTATCAAATAAAATGATCAAAATGAACTTTACAAAAAAAGAGGTTAAAAATTAGATAATAACACCAAAAATAAAATCATATCACTATAATATTTTCCCAGACTTGTCCTTTCTTTAATGGAGAGATGAAAATTGCATTTGAAGAGGTGAATTAATGCTTTCAGATCACAAGGGTACAATTAATGTGTTAAAAAAAAAATTGATTAAGTGCTACCCTTTGTGGGACCTGAAAGTTTTAATGCTCACCCTCCCCCAGTGGACTGAAGTGACACTATGGGAGCTCATTCATTTGGCAAGTCCAAGACAATGTTTTCCTTCCTGTCCCCTTTCTGTCTTGATCTTGGGGCACGTTGGTTTGAAATATCAAAAATTTTATTGTGCACCTAACCCATTTTGTTACAAATAAAGGAAATCTAGTGCAATCACATATATGCCTGGATTACATAATTGACAATATTGTAAAACAAAAGAGAGACTATCCTACAGATGCAAAAGTGCTTACACATTAGGAGAAATCCATTTGTAAAACAAGTCAAGATAATCTGGATTATTTCAGTAGTCTGCTGGTGTGTCTACCTGCCACAAGTCCCTCCCCATTCTAGTCTATTGCCATTCAGTCACTAAAATGATTTTCCTAAAGTGAGGGTCCAAACATATCATGCCCCAACCCCTCATATGCGCTCACACTCAATAACTCCAGTGGCTCCCTATTGCCTCCAGGATCAATATAAAATGTTCTATTTGGCATTAAAAGTCTTTTATAACCTAGTCCCCTCCTACCTTTTCAGTCTTCTTACACTTTACTCCCCAACACACAGTCTTCAGTTCAGTGACATTGGCCTCCAGGCTGTTCCACCAACAACACACTCCATCTCTGGCATTTTCTCTGACTGTTCCCCATACCCGGAATGCTCTCCCTCTACTTACTGACCTCCAATTACTGACCTCCCTAAATTCCTTTACATTCCAACTAAAACCCAACCTCCTAAAGGAAAACATCCCCGATCCTTCTTCATTCCAGTGGCTTCTCTCAATCATCTCCTAATTATCTGTATATAGCTTGCTTTGTACATATGTTTGCATGGAGGCTCCCTCATTAAACTGTAAGTTCCTTGAGGGCTAGGATTATCTTTTGCCTCCTTAGGTACTCCTGGTGTGTAGCATAGTGTCTGGCATAGCGATGGCAAGCCTCTCAAAAAAAGTAATAAAACATGAAGTCCAAAAGCACAGCTGTAAAGAGATATTCAATCAGGTTTGAAGTAGGAAAATGTGGGAATGTGTTACTAAGAATCCAGTCAGAAAAGACTACTGAAAATTAAGTATTAAAATATACCCAAGTGAGTTTGAAGGCAGGCTAAAAAGGTCCAAAGTGGAATTAAAGAGAAGAGACAAAGAAGGTCACTCATGAAGACAGTTATACTACCTATAACTTTCAAAGAGTAAAAGAAAAAACTGGATGTTTTTCTGCAAAAGAAAAGAAAAATAGATGCGTTCATTATTTAATGTTGAGGACTAAACTGGAAATAGAGAAATCACAGGATTTAGAGGTGGAAAGGGACTTAAAGATCATGGGGTTCAACCCCTTCATATTAAAGGTGAAAAAACTGAGACACAAGCAGATTAATTAACTAGCCCACCATTAGTAAGAGAGCCAGAATTTGGACTGACCCACATACTACAAATCCAAATTCTAAGATCAATCCTCAAGGAAAACTCTAGTACCATTATGTTCATTTAACATCTTATAATGGAATTTGTCTTAAAATAATTTTTTGACATTTTGCCAATATTGAAAAAGGTTTTTCTATAAAATAAAGGAAATGTACATAAGCATGGACAAAAGCATCCTCAAGCACATTGCTAGGCAAAAATTGGGTCAAGGATGATGTTTCTATAGGACACATTTATAATTGGATCCTCGAGAAAAAGAAAAATTCCTTTCTATGATTAAAAAGCAGAACCAGATAGATGTATTCTAAGATTTTCTTAAACATAAAATATACCATATCTGTCAGTCAGTCAGCAAGCATTTATTAAATATTTACTATATGCCAGTCCCTGTACTAAGCAAGTGGCATTTAAAGAAAGGAAAAAACAGTCTCTGTCCCCAAGGAGCTCAGATTCTAATGAGAAGAGTGAGACAGCATATAACAACAATTTATATACAAGATATAGAGGGGGTACATGGAAGGTAATGCCAAAGGGAAGGCAATGGTAGAGAAGGAGGAAAGCCTGGGAAAAGCCAGGAAAGCCAAGAAGTGGGGCTGAAAAAGGACAGCATTGCAGGTGGATGGGCCAACCAATGTCAAAGCACAACACTGAGAGATGTGTGAGGTACAACAGTTAGTCCTGCATAGATGTAATATAGTGTGCGTGGAAGGGAGAAAGATGTAAGACTGTAATGGGCAGTAGTTAGAGTGAGCCCTGCAGTCAGGAGGACCTGAGTTCAAATCTCACCTCAGACTCCTGACATTCACTAGCTGTGTAACCCTGGCCAAGTCACTTGACCATGATTGCCTCAGGAAAAAAAGAATGGAAAAATGATGAGAAGGGGCTTTGAAAGTTAAGTGGAGGATCTCTCACTTGGTCCTAGAGGTAACAGAGAGCCATTGGGCTTTACTGAGTAGGGGAGAGAGACATGGTTAGATCTGTTCCTTAATAAAATTACTTCAGTGGCTGTACAGTGGGTGGATTGGAGCAAGGACGGAGTTAAGACAGGGAAACCAATTAGAAGGCTATTCCAACAGGCCAAGTGAAAGATGATGAAGGCCTGAATTAGGGTGGTGTCTGCATGAGTAGAGAAAAGGGAACACACAAGCTATTTCAAAATTGTCTTGGTGCAGATGTAAGTTATTAAGGCTTAAATTCTTTCACCATCTTTTCATTTTTCTGCTTTGTATTCACACTTACTGATAGCTTCTTGGGGACAAGGATCTTCCAATGTTCTTTCCTCCCATCTCCTTCCTCCCACTTTGTGGTCATTTTACATAGCCCACAAATCAAGGCAATTACAGGCAAGAATGCTGCCTTACTAACTGAGCTGAAGGGGGTTGGGATTCCTGCAGTGTTTTTCTTCACAACTGAGAGAAAAGAAGACTTGTGGACACTCTGTATAGAAGAGATATCATGAGGATCTAAATGGCAAGATGCAGCAACAGACGGGGTATGTGGGGTGAGTGTAAGTCAGGGGTCAGAGCTGACCCCAAGGTCCTAAGTGTGGATGATTGAGAAGACTAAGCTGCCCTTAACAGAATTAGGAAAGCTGAAAAAAGGGGAGGATTATTATTACAGTAGCAATTTCACAAGACAAGATTTTTAAAAATCAGACCTATTCAGAAAGGTATGAAATTGTTTCTAATTTATTGTGGTGGGGGAAGTGAAGCCTTGTTTGAATTACATCCTAACATAGGTTAGGAAATTAGAAATCAACTCTAAAATGTTAAGGAAATGGATGCTGCTGCCATTTTAAACACACATATTAGATTCATGAAAGGCAGGAAAAGGGGGCCAGCCTTGTAATCTGGAAGACCTGGGTTCAAATCCTACCTCTCAAACTTAATATCTCTTGGGCAAGTCACTGAGCCTTTCAGTGTTCTCAAGCAGCTCTTGACAATTATAAGTTGCTGATTTACATTAGTAGAGGGAGTTTCAACACCAGGAGCTTCCTACATTGATGAAAATCACAGATAAGGACCCCCCAAAATAAGGTTCAAAAGGTGCTCTGCCATATACATATTATTTGGCCCATAAGAATGGCAATCTGTCTTACTTTTCACTATTAAACCAATCTACCTCTTGTATTTTGTTCACAGGTAAATTTATCCTGTCAATCTCAGTTCCAAATGGCTTCTAAATAAACTAGAATTATTATATCACCATATATTTTCAAAATTTATTTTATTTTTAATTTATAGAATAAACAAGCATTACCATAACATAATACAATAAAAAAATGATTGCACATGAAACTGCAAATCTACTATGTTTTCTACATCTAACAAAATTATCCTGTAAGGTTTTTTTGGTAGAGCATGCTGGGCAAGTCATTTAGCCTCACCAAGCTCTAGGCAACCCTCTGAGACTCTAAGTACACTGGTAGTTCCAAAAAAAAAGAATAAACAAAGTAATCAGATATGCATTGTTTGGGAAAATGATTTAGTTGCTCAGATTTATTCAAATGTGATATTGCATTAGTAAGTGTTAATTAATCCATCCTATGATTAGAAAGCATATCCTTTCATCATATAATTAGCTTATAATATATATACCCAAGAAATGGATAATAAATATGGATACCTGACTTGGATTTCTACCCAAGACCAGTACTCTCTTGCATAATAACATTTCTTTAAAAGAAATCAGTCAAGAAAGAATAAAAATGATGGGTGCATGAAACTACTCATTATTCAGTCCATCTGTCCTTTAATCCTCAGAGGAAACAAGAGTAGAAAAAAAATGAAAATAAATGAAAGTATCTATCACTCAGCCCATGAAGGTGACATCTTCAGCTATAACATTTGTGAGCTGGTAGAATTATGGCTGGTTCTCCTTTCCATTTTTCATATTTTTTTTTTGCCTTGTATTCACATCTACTTATAGTTTCATGGGACAAGGACCTTCCAAACTCCTCCCTTCCATCTCCTTCTCCTTACTTTGTGGTTATTTTACACAGCCCATAAATCAAGGCAATTACAGTATGAAATGCTGCCTTACTAACTGAGTTGATGGAGTTCATATTCCTGCAACTTCTTTTGTCCACAACTGAGAGAACAAGAGGCATGCAGAAATTAAGCTCTCTCTGGAATGACTGCTCTGCTCTAATTCCACATCTTCATTCCAGTTGGTTATTTGCCTAATAATCCTTAAGAATTATTTCAAATGTGAGGAGTTTATAGAGGATGGAGGAGGATAATTCATTGTGGGGCACACAAGGAAGCAGTCTTGTATTATCTTTCCAGGCTACAACATAACCATTCCAAACAAATAAGGATCCATTCTTAAGAAATGTCAAAAAAAAAGTAAGATAACAGAACTCCAATGCCTCTCTAATATTTTTAAACTATTCAGGAATTTACATATACCCTGTTTTTAATTTTTTAATGTGTATGTGTATGTGTGTTTACACCCCCACTTCTTTTTGGCCAATATTTTTGTTCTGGGCAGCTTATGTGATGTCTTTTTCTACAGAATGTTTTTTGGATAGGCAGTGCGCAGGAAGAGATTTATAAAAAGAATTTGGTTTTTGATCACTAATGTTGGCAGGATGTAAAACAGCATGCCTCTTTCGCTGAAGAAGGTGGCATTTATGGAGTAGAAGACTAAAGAGGAATTTGTAGAAAATGAAGGGAGTGAGAATGACCAAAAGCCTGTGGCAATTTTTTAAGAGAATGTTCCTCACCTTATTAAAGAGTGAGCGGCATACAAGCAGGGATATATGTGACAAGGAACAGGATTTAAAGGGGGTGAGGGAGGAGGCATGATGCCAGCTTCCTCTTCCTGGAATTACCAAAAAGTTAATTGTGTTACAATTAACCCATTTTGAGAAGATTGTGCTTTTCATAAAACCTTTGGAAACAAATTATCTAATAAAAAAAAAAGCAGTGAAGTAACAAAAATAACAGAAAAGACATGACATTATGAGGGAAGATATGGATGGGAATTGCCTTACTGTTTACAGTTTTTCTGTTCTTGCTTTTGCCTTGGTACATTCAAGATGGCAAGATCAATACAACAATTAAAGCAATTAAATGATAAGAAGACCCAAGGAGGGCTGCTGGAAAGACGACACCTCAGACCTCTCCAGGCAAGCATCTACCAGTCAATCAAACAATTGGCACACGCTTATTAAATACCTTCTCTGTGCTAGTTGTTCCAAAGAGAAGGAAAAATAAAAATTAAATAATCCTGACTCTCAGGGAGTCTGTGTTCTTCTGGAGGGATAAGATGTATGTATATGAGAGGGGCACTAGATGTTTCAGGGATCAGGAAGGGCAGAGTGTAAAAAATAGTACTTGAACTGAATTGTAAAGGAAGAGAGAGATTCCATGAAGAAAGGAAGGAAGAGAGGGAGAGAGGGAAGGTGAGAGAGAGGGAGGGAAGGAGAGAGGGAGGGCAAGAGAGTGGGAGCGAAGGAGGGAGGGAGGGAGAGAGGGAGGCCGAGAGGGAGGAAAGAATTTTAAGCATGGTGGCTAACTGGAGAAAAGGAATAGAGAAGGGAGGTAGAGGGCTATATGTGAGGAACAGAGAGAAAGTCAGTTTGTTTGGAATATACAGTGCTGAAAAATGAACAATGTACAGTGAGTTCTTAACTCTTTTACTCCTGGAGCCTCTGGCATCCAAGTTGGTGGTTGCCTCAGTCATCTGTTACATCTCACTTAGCTCCAGCCATCATTTGCCAGTGATTTGTCAGCTGACCCCATTTTCCTTTCCAGTTCTAGAACCCTAATCAAATCAACTCTGTCATTGTTCCTGGAAAGGGTATGTCAATCTATTCCCCTAGGTATCTGCTTACCATAATGGTAACTTCGCAAACCAAAATACTCCTCTCTGGTTACCACTTACCAAAATGTGTTGTCTCCCCCAAACAGAATGTGAGCTTAAGAGCAGGGACCATCCTCACTTTTATATCTGTAATCCCAGGACTCGGTATATAAAACAAGTTTAATAATTTTTTTTCATTCTTTCAATAATTCATTCATTATTCACTCATGAGGCTGAAAAGATTGACTTAGGTCCAAGTTGTGAAAAGAATCAAAATCCAATTTTGACCCTAATGATAAAGGGGAGCCAATGGAGTAAACTCCCGTTAGAGGTATAACACAGTCACATTGATACTTAAGGAAAATCACTTTGGCAATGGTGTGGAGTGGGGAAGAAGTAAGCAGGGAGAACATTTAGGAGGTCCCAGAATAGTCCAAGAAAGAAGTGATAAGGATCAGAACTGAAATTGTAGGTTTATGTGAATAGAGAAGAATCCAACGTGGGAGATGTTATGGAGGAAGAAATTACAAGATTTTTCAGATGACTGGATATACTGGGTAAAGGATAATGGAAGTTGAGGATAATACTGAGGTTACAAACCCGGGAGACAGGAAGAATGATACAAGAAATAATGATGCCCAGTTTCTTTGAGTCACTGACACAATGTCAGAGGAAACATTCACATAGGGAGGACTGGGGAAAAGGCGAATTCTGCCAAATGCCCTCGCAGAAAGATATATATTTTTTTATTTAGAATCCAAATTAGCTTATACAATACTAATGATATGTGTATTTTTATTAACAGCATACTCTCTGAGAAAATAGCTTCATTATTTTTCAAATGCTCATGATACAGGAAGAAGATAAAATGAAGATGATGGGGAATGTCAGGACACTAATCTTCCGAGTTTTCTTCAGCAATCCCAGGTCAATGGATCTGCTTTAGCTTCCACCCTCTACAATTACTCATTTAGTTGACATATTTCATGACAAGTCTGGAATCTATCTGGTTTTTTCTTTGTTTATTTTTATGTTCCATAAACTCATTTTGTTGTACTTCACTTTGTTATACTTCACATATATTGTGTTTTTTTTTACAAATTGTGTCAAGCAAGTCTATTTAGTGCCATTTTTCCAAAAACTTGAGCTGACATCATATCTCTGTGCCATGTTTTGGTAATTCTCACAATATTTCAAACACGTTCATTATATTATATCTGCTGGGATGATTTATGATTACCGATCTTTGATGTTACTATTGTAATTGTGTTGGGGTGCCATGAACCACATCCACATAAGATGGCAAAATTAATCAATAAATGTTGTGGGTGTTCTGACTGTTCTGTTGACTGGCTGTTCAGGCTTCCCTATTCCCTGAGACACAACAATATTGGAATTAGGTCAGTTAATAAGCCTACAATGGTCTCTAAGTATTCATATGAGAAGAAGAGTCAATTAATGGGGTAAACTTCACTGTTGTATTATTTAAAGAAATTGCCACAGCTTCCCCAGCCTTCAGCAGCCACCACCCCGATCAGTCAGCTGTCATCCACATCGAAACAAGATCTTCCACCAGCAAAAAAGACTATGATGTGCTGAAGGCTCAGATAACGGTTAGTATTTTTTAGCAAAAAGTATTCTTTATTAATTTATGTACATTTTTTGGACATGAAACTACTGTACACTTAATAGGCTACAATATAGTATAAATATAACTTTTATATGCACAGAAAAACCAAAAAATTTGTTTGTCCCAGAAACTCCCACTTGATTTTCTGTGGAAAATAGTAAACATGAGGAATTGCTGGACTGTGATTATTCCTGCAGTACCTTAATGTGCCTTGGAGAAGAACAAGGTGAATGTGAATGACCACCCATTCTGCAGTTCGAATCACATCCCTCACCATCATCACCACTGCTCATCAACAGCTTACTTGAAATAGATCCGATAATATCTACACCAATCTGACACTGAGTGCTCCCAAGAAATTACGTGCCCATCTCCTCCCACTTCCTCCTTCAAGTATCTCCCTTGCTATTGCATAAAGAATTATCCCTGGGTGTTGCAAAAATATAAAGAACAAGAACAGTTCCAAAAAGAAATACAAGAAGAGATGCCCCAAGTTCTCAGACCCGATGAAATCTATTCATGAATGACCCCTCATGCTAAAAACTCCTGCTTTAGAATCATCTAAGTCTTGTTCTGTAAGTATGTATGTAACTGTAACTATGCTGGAAAAGATCTGCTTCCCCTGGACTCTTTCAGACAGATGATGAACTAGGCCTTGGCTAGTCCTCCCTAGACCTGAAGCCTTCCCCCTACCCACACTCCCGCCTCCTTATCTGCAGTTGTGGCTGGACTGGAAAAATGGATTTGCTTCCCAGTGTAAAGATATGCAGCAAAGAGAGTTATTTACTTCACTTATGGTCTCTTCAATATTAGAAACCCTTGATTAATGATCCCTTCTATACCAGTGAGCAAAATAACACATAAAAATGTAGCCTAAGGAACAGGTTGTTTTAATAGGCCAAAAATTACACTTGTAAAACAGTAACTTTGGCCAACCTTCAAATCAAAAACTGCAATGAGGTATCAGAGGCAGGTAAGGTAATCTGTTCATCTCATTTCCCTATCTAAACAATGGAAATTTTAATGACCTTCCATCCCTGAGGCTTTTCATAATAATTTCAAAAGTTCATGGAAAACATGAAAAGTCTTGTAAAGGTTCAATCAGGGTGTTTAACATTTAATAATTAATTCAATACTTAATAACTGATTTAATAATTTATTAAATTAAGTATATTTTGTTTTTAATTTCCTCCAAAACTCCTCTTAGTATTAACAGTCTTAAAGGAATTTCCTGAAATAACTTGGAAAAAATTCCCTTTATGTAATCACAGATCTCCATGCTTCATCTTGGTCCATAAAAGTCAGTAGTGCACGTTATAGGTCTGATCCTGGAATATGGGCAAAGATTTAAAGACAGCAGCAGGAGATACCATTTACTCCATCTCCCTGGTCAGAAGTAACATCTCCCTTATGGGAACTCCCTTATGGGAACTTTGTATCTCTCCAATAACTGCCCTATCACATTCTGTGGTGCGCTGTGCTTATTTATAGGGATAGGGGGCAGGATCTGTGTTTGAACTGATAAACGGAATTCCTAAGGAACACCCTTTACCAAAGCAAGTCAGCACCTTCTCTTCAACCTACTGTCTTAAAATAGTTGTCCATTTACAAACATACGTTAACCTCCCTACTTAACCCCCTATAAGCTCTGCAAGGTCAAAAAGTACCTTATATCTTTTGAGGGGAAAAATGAGAGTGTCATGAATGTCTAGCACAAGGTGTTATACATAATATGTATTCAAGATATGGTTGTCAAATGAATGATAAAAATAAAATTAAAATTACAATGATAAAAATGAGAAATCCTTAGCGTTAGCTTTTTATGACTTTAAGTTTCTAGTGAGGATTGTCAGAGAACCATTGTTATAACATTCAAAAGCATAGGGAAAAATCAATGACAATTCTGAAGGTCTGGAGATTTTTTCAAAACTATTTGAAATGCTGATCATAAGAAGATAAACACTCCATCTCCCCTTGAATTGTATAAAAGACAGAATACTGTCATAACTCAGAAGGCCCATATTTATACTTGATATTAATGGCTCTTTTCTGTCATCCAAACCTCTACACCTCATTTCTTTCTCTGTAGACTTCATACAATTTCTGGATTCTAACACCTCTCCTAAGAGATCCAAAATTTTCTGCCATCTTTTCAGTCTCAATGTTGGTGAAATGGAATCTTTCCTTAGGTATTGCCTTACTACTATAAGACAATTTTAAAAGTCAGAAATATCAGAAATTAAAAGTTATATTTTGGTATGAAAATCCAATTAAAAAAAAAAGACTCCCATGCTTCTGCTCTCTTTATTTTCTATTTTCCCATTACTTTTCTTCCAAAGATTTTTTTTTCTCATAAATTTCATCATCTCACTTTCCACAAACTTAATTTTAAAAAATAATGCCCTTCCCCCATCTCATTTACTTACCTTAGATTACATAGAAATTGTTCTCTTGGAAATATCTAATTTTAAATAGCTAACAAAATAATTATAGTTAGGGTTGTTTTTTTAATGTTCAACTTACAAGGCACTGATTTAGCAATTGTTCAATCTGCAGAATTTAGCGGAAACTATGTGTTGAAGAAAACTGTGGGATTTGTGCTCACATATGCTTATGGTCTTATGATATTTATAGCGTAGGGAAGATTGCAGCCTCTGAGCTATCATTCTTTCCACCAAGCTGTTCAAAAATTTCCTCTTATTAAATGATTTTGTCAATAATTCTTTCTCTAACCCTCCTCTGGGTCCTTCCAAAAGATAAGCTTACAATTTTGCAGACTAATGGCTTGATAAATCCTGATTTGTCTCATGAATGTGTGTGTGCATATATGGGCAGATTCACAACCACTTAAAATTAGGGAAAGAAACTATATCTGTGATTTCACTGATAAGGGGGAACTCCCAGGTAAGGAAACATCCTTCACCAATGCTGGTTAGCATCTGCTCCACTGATTACAGTCTTAGAAAGTTGACTGTAGTTCAAAGAGATCAGGAGACCTGCCTAAAGTCACACAGCCCATACATGTAAGAGGCAGAGATTGAACCTGTGCCTTCTTGCCTTCCAGGCTGGCTTTCTATCCCCTACACTAGAGGTGTCAAACACACATGCGGGCCAAATGTGGTCCACAACACTCCTGAATATGACTCCAACTAGATCAAAGTGTAATTGGAAAACAATTAATGAAATAAATAAAAATATATGAAATACAGATAATACATTTTAAAACTAAATCTATATATGACCTGCAATGATCCTTATATATGGTTTAATAATTCCTGTTTCTATTTGATGTTGACACCATGTTGCTTCTCTCCTAAAGGATCAATGGTCATGGAGCTGATGCTCACTATGCCCTTTCTAGCACTGGATGTTTTAAATCAGAGGCAGAAAAATATACAATAATCCCAAATCTTTTTTTTTCTGAAGCAACCTAGAACACAACAGTAAATGAACTGTTGCCTTTTCAACTGGTTACATGACAGCTTTATTGTGAAATAGCTTAGCAAAGTTAAGGATAATTACTGTCAACCAATAAACAGTGCTTTCAACATTTCAGTTCACACACTCACACACAGACACACGCATGCACACACACACACACAATGTTTGCTTCCTGCTTGCTTGATTACATGTGACATAAGAATGCATTCCTTACATAACTTATTTTGACCTTTCTATATGAACCAAAACAAATTGATACTGGAGTCATATATCACGAGATCAAATAGATTTCCTTCAAACATGGTTTAATGGAGTCCTAGTACTTTTGAATTTTCAGGCAACTTACAGATCCCTCAAAGGTGCAGTAATTGCATTCAATTACTCACAATAGAAGCCACAGAAGGTGAGATAATGAGTCTCAATAACATAACCACAGAGACGTTGCATTGAGATACATGTTGCTATTTGCAAGTGAACACATGAATCTGTCAGTTGTTCAATCAAAAATCTATTACAAGTGAAGAATTTCACTGCACCATGGAAGGGACTTCACTTTGAAAGAACAGTTGATTCTATGTGACTCTCAGGAATGACTGGAAATCCCTAAAAAAGGAGATTAAGCATTCAGCTGTTTTTTATCCTAACAAAGGAGATGCAGCCGGACAGAAGCACCTGCCATTAGCATCCTATCTTTAATCAAAGCCCCAAAAAATGGTCTCAAAGATGTACTAGATGAACATAGTAGGAACTTAGCAAATGTCTGTTGATCTAAATTCAGAAGCACTCATCATATACAATTTTTTTAAACAGCTGTATAAAGATAGATTGAAGTGTAGTTCCTTAGACCAGCTAACTCTTCATCCCTTATTTACTACCAACTTAAACATTTCTTAATACTTTCAATCTTCTTTTAGCTATCATTTCCTCTTTTCTTTTCCCCTGTTCATCATTTAACTCTCTCTTCACTATCCAAGGGTTACAGTGACTGTTACATACTCTATATAGAAATAGAGTAACATGGCATCCACTCAAAAGGAAAAATCTTAATCATAAAATAGATTCTTAAAGAGAAATATGTTAATATTATTTATGCAACTGCTTTAATCTTTAGTGCATAGATATTGATACATTTTTCTTAAGGACTCACATATTCTTGCTTATAATTATGGTTTTAAAAATACTGACCGAAAACAACCAGGGAAGGTGCTCCAGAGTGGCCCATCAACCTGAGACTGAACTGAAACTCATAGCTGAGAAAAATCAAAGCTATTTGGTGCCAAATGGCCTTAAGGTATAGCTGTTAAATGAGTCCAACCAATGAATAGGTAGCTAGGACAAGATCACTAGGAAGTGCAGTCAGATCTAAAGTTTAAATAGTCTAAGATCAGAAGCCGCAATATCAGGGGCAGGAGAAGCCAAGCTGAATCAGACATGAGTCCCAGCTGCAAGGCATAACAAGGTTAGTGTAGATAGAAGGGATAATTTCACCATCAAGGATGAAGCTAGCCAATATTATTTGGCATTCAAATTCTGTATTAGGCAAGCTCACGAGAAAAGGAATGATGATTTTAAGATACAAGAAAGAACAGTTTTCTAGAGACCAGAGTATTTGCTGTTGTCATTTAATATTTATGATTTCATTTTTATGGGGTTTCCTTGGCAAAGATACTGGAATGGTTTGCCTTTTCCTTTTCTAGGTCCCCATTTTACAGTCAAGGAAACTGAGACAAACAGAGGTTAGATGACTTGACCTGGGTCATACAGCTAGTAAATGTCTAAGAATGGGTTTGAATTCAGGTCCTCCTGACTCCAGGCACAGCACTCTATCCACTGGGTGCCCTAGCTGCCCAAGTCTGAGTATGGTGATGCCCAAAGAAAAAGGGAAAAGTCGTAAGACCTGAAATCTAAAGGGTCAAGGTGGTTTTGGGTTCCAGATAAGAAAAAATTTTATCATCTATTTTAGGTAGGAAAAAAGTAACTAGATCCTGATTCTAAGACTGGTAGCACGGAGTGAATAATTAATCTTATGAACGGGCTCACCTGAACATCTGCTAAGCCATGATGAAGAGCTATAGAAACAAATTCTAGACAGCTAAAATACAGCAGGCTGACCAATGAAATCCACGGTGAAATAACAGAACAAATACCAAAGATATGATTAGATGGGAAATTAGACAAAAGGGCATCTAGAATGAGTAAATCCAATTCCCTCAAACTGATGTTTAGGACAAGAATTAAAGGATACCTTGCCATATGAAAAACCTTAATCTTTTGTAACTGTATCACCTAGCACCACACATGATTTCCCATTAGTGCTTAAGAATTTGGGGAGCTAGTATCATCTTGCCAAAACTACCCTCCTAACATCTTAGGTGATGAAGAACCTCGGAAAATTGAGGGAAATGATCACCATGAGAACCAACTGGATGTTGCCAAGCTGGCTCATGCCACCCCTGAACAGCTTAGGGTGGTCCTGGGAGTACTGATGTGTTCTCTGTTCGCTAAGTCTGGGGCCTTATGATACCACAGTACAATTATTATTGTCCGTTCCACAATGAAACGATGAACTCTTATAATTTAGAGAGATCTAAAGTTGGAAGGAATCAGAGAGACCATCACGTTCAACCTGACATTTTACAAGTGACAATAACAAGTCCCAGAGACTGGTCCCAAATCTCAGAGGCAATAAGCATGAAAGGTGAGATTTTGACCCAGGTCCTCTAATGTCAAAGGTAGTATTTCTTTTTCTGTACCATGCTACTTCCACAATATAAGTACAATGGTAACTATGGTAAGAAAAAGAATCAAACAAAAATGAATATATTACAGAGGAATACAGTTCCAGATGCACCAGCATTTCACTGGAAGCAAAACAAATACTACATGAATGAATCCTGATTTATCTATTTGTCAAGATCTTTACACTCAAAATATAAAAAGGACTTTCTGATTGTTCCCTTTTTTCCCCTTAAAGATTGGGTCACTTTGTGGTGGCAAAGAACTGGAAATTGCTGGGATGCCTATCAATTGAGGAATAGTTGAACAAGCAGTACAACATTGAGATGGAACACTACTATGCTGTAAGAAATGAGCTCAATGATCTTAGAAGAAATGGAAAGACTTGCACAAAATAATGAGGGGTGAAATCAGCAGAACCGAGACAAAATTGTATCAAGTAACAGCAAATCTGCTTTAAGAATGACTTTGAATGAATAAGTTATTTTGTCTACTATAAATATATGGATTAACAATTAAGGACATAGGAAGGAAGATGTTATCTGCACCCAGAGAAAGAACTGATAAATAGGAGTAGGTATAGAATAATTTCACACATAATGTGTCCACACACACACATACACACACACCTATTTGTGTCTAATGACCACCATCCTTAGGGCAAGGAAGGAGAGATAAAAAGAAAGAAATTTTCACAATAACTTTGTGGTATATTTAAAAGGAATAGCAAATCATTCATAGTAGATTTGCAATTTTATGTGCAATCATCTTTTTATCATAGTGTATTGTGGAAATGCTTGTTTTATTCCATAAATTAAAAATAAACCAAACTATAACAAATAAACAAGTCATCTTGAACTAAAAAAAAAAAAAATGGGTCTCACTATCTTACCCAAGCTGAAAAAGCAGGGGCTACTCACGAGATTGATTCAGCTCTGATCACCATGGAAGCTTTGACCTTCTCAATTTCCACACTGGGTCCATTTGCCTCTCCATACGCAATCCCACAGCCCCTACTCCCAAGGGCTCATCATGTTAATGACAAATTTAAAGCAGACAATTTCACTGCCTTATTAGCTCACTGCAGCTCAGAACTCCCGAGCTCATGAGATCTGCTAGCAGCACCACACTGATAAATGTTTAACAACCAGCTACATAAAAGAAAAACAAATGTGCCTATGACAACACTTGTAAGTTTAACTTGCATCATTAACATTTTCTCCATCACTTCCTTGAGTCTAGGCAATCAACAGAACAATAAATCAAGCTCTGATCTGTAGGTTTGCCAATTTTTAAGGTGCAAATGTTCACACTGAAAATTTAATAGTCACCAAGAGTTGACTCCAGCAGGTAGCCTCAGCCTCACTAGTAACTGGAATTATAGGCATGAACCACTCACTGCAGCTATCTCCTGGTTATTCTTTAATAAAATAACTAATAACCGTATTTGGTGCATGGCTTAGGTATATTTTATAACAGTAGATATCATTCTGAAAAGTTTTGTGTAAAACTGAAATATTGTAAATCAAATCATATTGTAGATGCATTAGGGGAATTTGTAAAAGGAATTCCATGATGAATTCCTTTGTAAAGTGAAGAAGTATACTTCAATTTCCTCCTCACTTATCTGTCAACATTTTTTTTTTCAATTTTGAGAGTGGTTCTTTAGTGAGATACAGTTATATTCGTTCCCACAAGCAAGTCAATGACCACTAAGGATTCCTTCTGCCATAAGATTCAATACCCTTTCTTTACACGCACACACACAGCACACACACACACACACACACACACACACACACAATCTTAAGAGGGTAATTAGGTGGCACAGTTTATAGAGTGATAGACCTAGAGTCAAGAAGACCTAAGTTCAAATGCAGCCTCAGACAATTACAAGGTATGTGACTTAAGTCACTTAACCATGTTTTCCTCAGTTTCATCATCGTAAAATGATCTGGAGAAGGAAATGACAAACCATGACAGTATCTTTGCCAAGAAAACAACAAATGGGGTCATGAACTATCAAACACAACTGAAATGAACGAACAACAAAAATAACCTTAAGACCTGGATGAAAGTGTTATTCTACCTCCAGAAAGCATGGGGCAATATTTCTCCTAGCCCTTATCACCTCAGATTGAAATCTTATCTATCTCAAGATTGCTTATTGACTTCCTGAAGTCCTGATGACTTAATTTCCAGCTACTTCTACTTTAAGTATAAACAATTCCTGTACAGATCTGTAAGTGACCAATTACAGTCCACAAAGGTCTTTATGTTATGCTCCACATTAACCACCACCTTTTCCTTCAAGACTGAGTCATTTCCAAATGGAAGTGCATTAAATCTTCTTTTTCCTTTTGCTGATAATTAACTAACTCCCTTTGGAAGACCTTTTGTGATAGACTTGTGGAAAAAAATTCAAGATGGGTCCAAGTTACATGCAAAACAATGTTAGTATTAGTGTATGCAGAATAATATTTAACAAAATTGCTACCAGGGGAATGATAGTCATGGCTTTTTCACAGAGTTTACTTCAGCAAAAAAAAAAAGCAACTAAGTTCAACAAATAGTTAGCAAGAATAATTAGTCAAAAGAGGAAGCTACCACATTATACTCCTGGTACACTATCTCATCCTTCTCTTATACCCTGGCCAAGAAACTATATCCAAGATGAGTTCCTCTTTTGCTCAGCTTGGCTCTAAAACTCAAACTCCACCTCTGTAGGTGAGATCCCCAGCCACAGCCTTGTAGCATCCTCAGGTCCAAGGTCTCTCACCAAGGTCTCCCTTCCCCACAAATAACTTTGTCTTAAAGACTTGATGTAAGGACAGCCTTAATGCTGCTTGCCTTGAGGCACATTTTGTGGTGCTTGCCCCCCTCCCTGCCCTAAAATTGCTAAGTCCAATAGAGTATTACCATTGATTCTGTAGGAACAGATAAGTCACTTGTTGTGAACTCAGAAATGCACGTTCAAATATAGCCAGAGGCTTGATTGAAACAAAGAATTTTGCTTCCTTTTCTGAAGGAAAATGCTTTAATATTCTTATTAGGAATAAATAGCCCACCAATTTGGGTAGGAGTAAGATTGGAACATTTCCTCATCTGGTTAATCATGAAAATACTTTTCCTGGCTTCAGGATTCAGCTCATTTTCATTAGTGGCAGAGTGATGGTAATAGGACTGACTTGATTCTACTTCCTTCCTCCCATCTTCTCTATTAGTAGGCAGTCTGACCATTTAATTTAAAGTACCACATGTTGGTTTCTTTGCTTTTTCCTACCCATGTTATTTATTATCCCCTGGAGGGAAAGGTGAACATTGTTTCCTCTGATGCTGCCAATGCAGACTTATTCCAAATGAAAGAAACTCAGCATCTAATATGAAGTCACCATTGATTGAGCAATAACAACTACCTCATCCGGATCATCATGGTCACATGAAATTCAAAGAAGTCCAGAAAAGGGATGTGCAAACATTAAATAGAAAGAAAAAATGACTACTGCAGCAAGTAGGCTGCAGCTACCCACAAAAGTATTAATGTGACAAGGAGTTATGGAGCTTATATTTATGTAGCATTTTAAGGACTACAAAGCACTTTATATATTATCCCAATTGGTACTCACAGTGATCCTGTAGAGGTAGAAGTTATTATTGACCTCATTTTACAGATAAAGGAACCAAGACAGAAAGGTTAAGTCACAGAATGAGTAAATATTTCAGCTAAAAATATGAACCCAAGTCTTCCTGACTCCAGGTCCAGGGCACCATCTGTTGTCCAAAAGCAATCGAAATAGAAATGGGAAAGAAAGTTTCTGTGGATTGTTCTTTGCTGGTTCTTTATCTGTCACATCTACCAATCACCATGAATAACCCCCAAGGCACTATCCTGGGCCCTTTTCTCTTTTCTGTCTATATTAGAACCTTGTAGATGTAGGTAGGTGGTACAGTGGACAGGGTACTGGGTCTAAAGTCAGGAAAACTTGAGTATGAATCAGGTTCAAATGAGTCACTATGTGACCCTGGGCAAGTAACTTAACCTCTGTTTTCTCAGTTTCCTCAACTGTAAATAATAAGATAATAATAGCACTTACCTTCTAGAGCTGTTGTGAAAAACAAATGAGATGATATTTGTAAAGCACTTTGCATGGTGCCTCCCAAATAGTAAATACCATATAAATGCTTATTCTCCTCTCCCACCCGCCACTAGATCACTTATTCATTTGCACCTATAGGCTCAGTTATCATTTCTATGGAGCTGATTCACACAACTATTTATCCAGTCATAGTTGGTCCCTCAATTATGGTTTCAGATTACCAACTGCTTCTCAGACATCCCAAACTGGATATTCCATAAACATCTCAAAAAGAATCTACTATCTTTCCCACCAAACCCTCCCAACTGCCAAAAATCCCCTGTTATTATAAAGGGAACCCCCAAATTCTCAGTTACCCTGACTCAGTATCATCCTTGACTATTAATTCTTATTCACTCATACATCCAAACCTCTGCTACATTGTACTGTTTTTATCTAAACAATAACTCTGGTGTACCAACCCTTCTCTTTACTCACATAGCTGCTATTATCTCCTCTTGCTGGGACTGTTGCCATAACCTAAATTAGCCTCCCACTCCCCACTCCAATCCACCTGCACTTAGCTCCTAAAGTAATTTTCCTAAAACACCAGTCTGAGCATGTCACATTCCCACACATACTTAATAAAGTCCAATGGCTCCCTATTACCTCCAGGATCAAGTATAAAATACTCTGGCATTTAAAACTCTTAATAATGTGGCCCCTGCCTATCTTTTGGCCTTCCTTTCCTCCCACACATTCTCTGACCCAGCTACACTGGTCTATTTACTATTCCTTGCATAGGATTCTACATACCTATATTGTGGACCCATGCTTGCAATGCTTCTATCCTCCTTTCTACCTTTTAGCTTCCCTGACTTCAAGAGTTGGCTCAAATCTCAAAAATCTTTTCTGGGTTTCCTCAGCTGCTAATGTCTATCTCTCTGAAATCACCTTATAACCACTCTCTCTATATTTTGTATGAATATAGTTATTTACATGTTTTCTCATTAGAATCTGAGCTCCCTGAGGTAGAACGTGGTGAATCATCTCACACAAAAGGGACAAGAAAGAGCTTTTACAATGCAGAGGGGAAAAGGAAAGGTAAGAGAGACTAGGTGAGCCCTCCTTTCATCGGATTTGGCTTCAGAATGGAATAGCATACACACTCACTTGGGTATAGAAGTTTATCTTGTCCTAGAGGAAAGCAGGGTGGAAGGGGTTAATAGAGGGGGCATAATAGAAGGGACAGCAGATTGGAGAAAAAGATAATTGGAAGCAAACACTTTGGTAGTGGAAGAGGTCAAACGACAGAAAAGAATGAGGGCAGGACAGGATAGAAGGAAATATAGTTAGTCTCTCACAACATGACTGTTATGGAAGTGTTTTGCATGACTACACATGTATAACCTATATCAAATTGCTTGCCTTCTCAATGAGGTTGGGTGGGGAAAGGGGAAGGGAGAGAAGGTGGAACTCAAAACGTTAAAAATTGTTTTTACATGCAACTAGGAAATAAAATATATAGCAATGGGATATATAAATCTATCTTGACCTACAGGAATAATAGAAGGGAAGGAGATGGTGAGGGGGGTGATAGAAGGGAGGGAAGTTTGGAGGAGAGGGTAGTCAGAATATATATTGTCCTGAGGTGGAAGAAGGGAGGAAATGGGGAGAAAATTTGAAATTTTGTGGAAGTGAATGTTGAAAACTGAAAATAAATAAATAGAAAGAATTTGAGCTCCCTGAGGACAGAGGTTGTCATTTGCCTTCCTCAGCCTAGTGCCTGGCACACAATGAGAACTTAAGAAGTGCACAGGGACTGACTGAAGACTATTGAAAATCTATAACGTACATAAAAATAATGGTGTGGTGGTAAAGAATCAGGGCACGTTTTCCTTACTGAACATTATACTGTTAAAACTTGAACTAATCTTGCTGGGGAAAAAAAGTCAGTTTCTAGAATTCATTACAGACCCAGACTTGGTAGGAAAGCCACTTTCTGTTTTCATTTGAAGGGTATATTTTGACATATTCAAGTCCCTGGAAATAGGTATCTCTGGAACCTGTGCTAAAAGATGAGAACGCTAAGATTGCTCCATACCAACACAATTTCCCTATTGTACATTATGAAAAAAGGGCTTCCACTTTTTAAGTGAATCTGGTATTATAGATACCTAGTTTTATCTTTCTTCTTACTGGTAATGCTAAACGCAAAGGCACATCCTTCAGGGCACCTGTTGTCTAGCCACTGATATTCTTCAAAGCTAAGAGAACCAAGCAGCTTTGATGAAATCTGAATATCTGGTATCTACCGTATTGTGGATCAAAGAGGGCAGATTTGCAACTTAGGTCCTATTACTTCTCATCTGAATGATATTGTAAAAGACATTTACATTTTTCCGGAACTTGCTCTCCTTATCTACCAAATGAGAGGCTGAACTGGCTTCATAAGTTTTCATTTAGCTCTTAGACCACTTATCCTTTAAATATATGTTCAGATCACTGCAGACTGGGTTGGGTATTCAGTAACCCAACCCATGATACAAGGTGACCTTAACTTGCACCAGAGAGACCTATTACTAATTACCTAATACTATTACCTAATAATTAACTAATACTATTCCAGTGACATCAACAGAGACCAGGGCTGAGAATGGATATTTTTTTAAATATAACTTTCCTAATAATTGAGATCAAGATTTCAATTCCTATCATAGCAGCCCTACTTGTACATGAAGCAGAGGGAAGGGCTCAAGTAGATTTAAAAGAAATGTATGATCTGATGAAAGAGTCCCCACAAGTCAAAGCTATGTAACTAGTCTAAAGTCGTAGAATTATAGAATGAGAACTGGAAAGGTGATTTAGTTCAATCTTCTTATATTACAGATGAGAAAACTGAAGATCAGTGGGGTTAAGTGACTTTCTCAAATTCATACAAGTAGTAAGCATTACAGACTAATTTTAAATCCAGGTATACTACCTCCAGGGCCAGTTCCCTTTCCAAAGCTAGTTGGCACAGTAGATAGAGCACTGGGCCTGGAGCCAGGAAGAAGTAAGTCCAAATCCAGCCTCAGCTACTAGCTGTGTGACCTTAGGAAAGTCACTTAACTTCTCTGCCTTAGTTTCTTTAATGGTTAAAATGGTGATAACAACAGCACCTACCTCCCAGGGTTGTGGTGAGGATCAAATGAGATATTGTAAAGTACTTATTAGCACACTGCCTGACACATGGTGTGTTTGTTCAGTTGTTTCAGTTGTATTTGATATTTCTGTGACCCCATTTGGGGTTTTCTTGGCAAAGGTACTGGAGCAGTTTGCCATGTCCTTCTCCAGATCATTTTACAGATGAAAAAAATTGAAGCAAATAGGGTTAAGTGACTTGCCCATGGTTACACAGCTAGTCTGAGGCCAGATGCAAATTCAGGTCCTCCTGACTCCAGCCTGGTACTCTATCCACTGTACCACCTAGTTGCCCATACATTCTATACCTGTCTACCTAGCCATGCTTGGCACATAGCTACAACTGCTATTATTAGTAGTAACATCATCATCACTGCTAAACACACTGCCCTAAGTTCTTACCCCAAGATCAAAATTCTACAGGTGTGCCAGCATTTGACTGTCACCTTAGACAGCCACTCAAGGGCAATAGTGCAGGGCATCTGATCTGATCTGATTTCAAATGCCATAAAAATCAGCTATGGGCCAGGACTAGGAACCTAACAACTAGACCCTAAAAGGACCTAACAGAGCTAAGCATCATTCATCAAGCAGGATTAGGAAAACCAAACTATTCTGTTTCCTCTTGAGTCTTGTCTCTGACATTTCTAGAAAACTGATGAAGAAGAGCAGAAAGTTACTGCACTGAAGAGGACATCGAATCAAGACAAAGTAGGAGCTGTTCTATCTGGTGGTACCTTTATGAACATTCTTTCTTAGGCAAGGGCTAATATTGCTCTTAGGGAAAAATAGTAGTACATATAGATCACATTGAGCATCCCACTTTGGTTCTTGCTAAATCCCAGGTTTCTTTCTTTACATGAGGAAATGTGGCTCTCTCCCTCCCCGAAACTGAGAGTTTTCAGGATTGCAACTAGAATAAAAGGACCAGGCATCAACCTGAATATAAGATTGTATAAAAATGCATAGACACTTTACTATCATCTGCAGAAAGATTCTACAAGTCTCTGATGAGCAAGAGATTATTTCCTTTAATATCAGCTTCACCAAGATCAGAGAAATCAAGGGACCCAGAGAAGGAAACAAACGGAAATAACAATGACATTCAAGAATTCACCACTGGCCAAGATTATCAAGATCATTTTGCACCAAGCATGTCTACTATTTATATTTTAGATCCATAAGAGACTGGAGTGCATGAAGACCAAGATATTTTGAGACAGAATGACCAGAAGTCCTCCAATTTGTCAACATGGCTTCACACTGCACTACCTAAATGTGTCTAAAGTTGTCTCCATACAATAAATGCAAACACAGCCAATAACAAACAAAAATGCACTATCTTCTGTAGATCAATAGGAATTATAACCCTACTACTCTAAATGAGTCCTCAAATTAATATTGCTACACAATATTCTTTTGCAGGTCCTGAAAATGGATTCTTAAAAAAAATATGTACTACTGTTTTTCTGCTCTATAATATTTTAAGTAGTTTTTAGGGAGATCTAAACTCTAGTCATTTTCTAAACCCTTCTTCAAAGCTCAATAGCTCAGGAGGACATACACAATTCCATAGTTGAAGAACAAAGCCAGCAGTGACAGAATTTATTTTCTGGCAAAAAGAATCAGCATGCAAATTAAATCACATGTCTCTGGGGACAAAAATGGTACAAAAACTTCACTCATTTGTTGGATAAAAAATGACAGAAGGAAGGGTGCTTATCTAAGAGTTGTTGCTTAAGCATAAGACCTTGTGTATACAAGAGATAATAGTAAAAAAAAAAAAACAAAAGAAATTGTTATACTATCAACTCTCAAAAACAATCTCACAAAATATCCAAAATTATCAGGAATGTATGGGATGGCATACTAATGAAGTCTGGCATTAATAAATTCAAGACTATACAAACAGTGAAAAACTCACTAGTGTAGTTTCTCAGGAAAATAATTGAAATTGATGATAACAATGTTGTGGATGACTCAACAATTAAATTAAATTCAGTAAACATTTGGTAAACTCCCTTAAATAATTTACATTCTACTTGAGAGATACAATCAGTACCCTAACAAATAAATTTAAAATCTACAAAAGAGTAAATGTTTATATAATATTATTTATATTTTATATAAAATTATACATAATATACATTATAATCAATTACATTGTTTTTGTTTATATAATGTATAAGTATGTTGTATTTTATATAACAATATAAATACAAATACAACATATTTGTGTGCTGTAAGAGATGGCAGACAAGATATGGATGGAAAGAGTCAAATGAATTGATTCAAAATAAGTAAACAAAACCAAGTAA
Source organism: Bettongia penicillata ogilbyi (assembly GCA_023548195.1). NCBI lineage: Eukaryota > Metazoa > Chordata > Mammalia > Diprotodontia > Potoroidae > Bettongia > Bettongia penicillata. The sequence continues at coordinate 199,132 of JAJHZJ010000666.1, read as the reverse complement.
ACAATCAATACAATGAAAGATAACCATAAAGCAATAAAAAATAAATATTGCAAAATTATAAAGAACCAACTTGGTCCCAAAGATGGGGGGAGGTGAAAGATGGGGGTAGATCACTGAGCTATGGAAGGGGATAGATCACAGAGCCATGGAACACTGCATATTATATCAGATTTTTTTTCAATATATTGATCATATTACTGATTTTTTCCCCTCTCCTTCCTCTTTAAAAAATTCTATTATAAGAGATGGCTCTCTGAAAGGAGGATAAGACTGAATATAATAGAAAAATCTAGGATACAAAAACAAAAGATATCAATAGAAACCTATTTTTTAAAATAAGGAAATGTAGAGTAAGAGGGAAGGGGTTGGGGAAACACTTTAAAAACTGGGAGATATCAGGAAAGGTCCTGAGCAGGAGAGGTCACTGAGCCAAGCCCTGAAGAGAATTGGGGATTCCAACAGGAGGGGTAACAAGGCATGAGTTAAGTAAAGGAGGCAGGCAGAAGAGGAAATGTCATGTACAGAATATGGCAAGTAGGCCAGTCTGGCTAGGATTCATAGGGCGAATGAAAGGGAATAATGTGAAGTTACTTCAGAAAGATAGGTCAAAATGACACTGTAGGACTTTAAATGATACAAAGAAGAGTATGTGTTTATTCTAGAGGAAATGAGGAGCCACTTAAAACTTCTTGAGCCCAGAAGAAACATGAAATATGGTTCTATGTATTCAAAATATCCAATTGACAACTATAGGGAGGATGGATTGAAGGAGAGAGACTGGAAGCAGGGAGGTCAGTTAGAAGACCCCTGCAATGGTTCTGGAGAAAGGTGGTGGGGGCCTGAACTAGGATTGTGCCCTACTCACAAGTATCTTGTGCCAAGTACTGTGCTTCAGAATTGGAAGATATATTGACAACTGAACTTTAGAGTTTACAAAGCATGCTTTGTAAATTCACATACTTTAGCTTATTTGACTTGAGGTCAACTCTATGAGTAAGAGCAGGACATATCAGCCTATTCTACAGATGGGGAAACTGGATTTAGAAAGGGTTAAGGAATTTGGTCAAGGTCACTGAGAGAAGACAGGTCAGACCCAACTCTTCTGACTTCAGCTGATTCTACTGTATCTTCATGCAGGCTTCCTTTGGTTGGTATAACAGATTTTAAAAACTGCACAAACTACTCAGTTCATATGAAGGGAAAATAGCAAAAACATGTGCCAGTATAGAGAATTTTAAGAGAATAAAAGGGTTGTGGTAACGGCTAATGTATTTGTTTAATATTGTACATCATTGTTATTACACAATATTATGGACCAAACATTGTCCATTATCACCTAAAGGCTATAATTAAGGAGATCACTCTACCACTCAAACAAGGTAGAAAAGGGAGTAATTAACACAGTAATCATAGTTGACATTTATATATCACTTATAAAGCACTTTACATACATTATTTCATTTGATCCTTCCAACGACCCTAGAAGTTTGGCATTGCTAGACTCAATTTATAGATGAGGAAATTGAGGTGATAAGAGGTTAAACAACTTGTCCATGGTCATGCAGCTGGTTAGTATCAGAGAACAAATTCAAAGGACAGAACTTACTGACCCCAAGAACAACATTCTTTTCATGACAACCTGGGATTCATCCTCAATTTTTCCCTCTTTCATTTTTCCACTCATATTCCTTCAGTTGCCATATCTCATCATTTCTACCTCTACAACTTATCTTCTTCTTTCTACATACATGACCACCACCCTAGTTCAGACCCTCAGCACTTCTTACCTAGACTATTTTTATGTTATCTATATATCTCCAGCACTTAGCCCACTTGATAACACCAGACAGTCTTTCAATAGCAATATATATTTCTCCTGTATTGCCCAACAAAGGGCTGATTTCTACAACAACTTATAAAGCCTCCATGGAGTTGTGATATCATTGATATGTGCACTCTTTTCAATGGTACAATTCATAACTACCCATATCTTTTGATCCAACGCCAAATCTTGTCCAGATAGCATCTACTTTATGGCTAAAGTGAGGCAGACTGTTTAGTAATATGGAATAAAATAGGGGAGGATGATTGTCATTTAAAAAAAAAGATCACATATCTATAGCAAAAAAAAAAAAAGACAAAAAAAAACATCCCTGCTCTGATGTTATGAGCAAAATATGGATGGCAACTTGCCAAGAAGCCATCACAAGAGTCACATCATCACAATGGCTGTCATGGATTATACTAATAGACATACTAATTTTGCTATGATTATACACCAGTAATTAGTCCTCAAGTGTGGGCTGATAAAACAGTACTATAAATACAAAACCTAAGAATATTTTAGAAAATAGTTGCTACAAGATGTACTGGTATAAAGTCATAATAAAAGACCAACGAATCTTAGCAAGCTAACTAGACATTATGCTATTCAATAAAAATAATGACAGTGAGAGGCAATGGATACAGGGCCAGACTGCAAGTCAAGAAGACTTGAGGTCAAGTCATGCCTCTGATACAGACAAGCTGTGTTATTAGCAAGGACAAATTACTTCCTCTTTAAGGGCTCCAAGCAACATTTTAAATATCTAAGTTATAGACAAGTCCCATGATCGCCACTGGTAGAGAGAACTTCCTTGCCAGGAATTTCCCACAAAACAACATCACAGATCCAGACATCACTTCTGCCACCACTAACATCAAAGCAAAAACATATATAACTTAGTAAAGTAGTTCTGACACTTAACAGAACATCATTTACCTATGCACAAAACATTTTAAGGTATGTTGCTCTGACAGAAGAACACAAGGAGAAAAACCTAAATTCACTGAAGACACTTATGTTCTTGACAGCTTGTTATATTTCTCAAATCACAGAAAAATGTTATCAAATTGAGAATTTATATACTATGGTGTCTGTCATATAGTCAGGAAGTTGTAAAATCCTAAAAGTGGATTAGTGTAGCATATTGGGTTAGTATTACCTATGTTACTTTGATTAAATTTGAATCATACCTGTATATGTATATATAAGTATATATCCACATGTATGTGTTAAGCTAAAATCTGCTTCCCTGTAACTTTGATCCACTTGTCCTAGGTCTTCCTTCATGATCCAAACAGAACTAATCTAATCTCTCTTCCATATAATGACCTTTCCATAATAGGTACTCTCCAATTTTTTTTCTCCTCCAGGTTTAACTGCCCTAGTATGTTCTTAAGGCAAAATGTTAAGTTCCTTCACCATCCAAGTTACCCCTTTCTGCAACCATTCCAAAGTATAAAAGTCCTTTCTAAAATGTGTTATCCAGAAATGGCAATGCTTTGAATGTGATATGATCAGTTCAGAGTACAGGAGAATGACCACCTCCCTCTCTCTGAACCTTATTCTTTGGTTACTGAAACTCAAGATCACATTAACTCTCAGCTGTCACACTAAACCGTTTACTCACAATGAGTATGTCATCTCTGTGACTTTTCCCCCCACATATTTCCCATATTGCATTTCTTGTGTCCTCCTTGTGGTACTTGACCAACTGATTATTTTTAACTCAAGTTTAGGAATTTTTATTTATCCCTATTGCATTTAATCTTATTAGCTTTAGCAGACCAATGCACCCTATAGAGATATTCACAGTTCCTTATTCTGTCATCCAAAGTATTACTTATCCCTCCCATTCCCAAATTTCTAAGTATGTTAGCTATGCTTTCATCCATGTCATCAAAACAAATGAAGAGTATAGGGCCAAGAATAAAATCCTAAGGCACTCCCTTAGAGATAACCTTACAAAGTGACTTTTAGTTCATTTACCAAAATACTTTGGGTCCAGTCAATCAGAAAATCATCTAGATTCTAAGAACCAGAAGGGACCTGAGAGACCATCCAGTTCAATCAATGCATGTACAAAGATCTCTTGTACAACATCAGCAAGAGAGTGGTCCTCTGGCTCCTTCCAGAGACCCTCGTAAAACTGTTTTGGCAGACTGGCTAAAGCAGGGTGAGGGTAACCAAGAGGCCTCAGACCCATCAGGAAATTAAAGGGATATCTACTCCAAGCAGGTGAAGATTTCCCCCAGTGAAATAGGCAGATGAGACCAAATTGTTCCATTGGCCATGAAGACAGGCAAAACAGGTAGTGTGGAGTGCTTAGAGCTTGGTCAGATACCAAAGATGCCAAGATCATTCACTGCATCCCAGGTCTTTGACAATCATCATGACTTTTGTGTTGCCACTAGACTTCAATAACTCCGGAAGAGAGAGTGAAGCTGACAACTTGGTGAAATTCTGTCTCATTTAAACCCAATGCATCCTTGAGTCAAAACATCACCCCATGATATCACTGGTCCTCTTCAAGAGGAAGGACAAAAAACAGCCCTGGACGAGTCACTTAACCATATTTACCTCAGTTTCCTTATCTACAAAATGATCTGGAGAAGAAAATGGCAAACTACTCCAGTATTTTTGCCAAGAAAATCCCAATGAGGCCACAAAGAGTCAAATAGGACTAAAATGACCTAACAAGAACATTATAGTTGATAATCTTAAAGTGTTGCCTAAGGCTCAGAGAAGTTATTTATACATAGTTAATACAGTTAACAAGTATCAAAGGTAAGATTTGAACCCAGGTCTTCCACACTCCAAGCTTAGTATTCTATCCACTGTTATTATACCATTCTATGTTTTAAAAGAGAAGCATGTCTCTAAAATGGAAAATAATCCAGAAGAATGGAACTTTAAAGCAAGCAGGTATTCTTAGAGGTCATTTAATCCAATTCCCTCATTTCAAAAGTGAGCAACCTGTTCCATTTACCATAATTCTTTAAAATTTAAGGAAAATAGTTCCAAAATCACATTTATTCAATACCTTAGGATGTGATTTATAAAGGTGAAGTACTGTGACCTAAATGTAGGCAGCTAAGTATTCTTTTATCATCACCTCACTTATGGATTTTGCCTTTCTTAATCTTTTTTTTAGTTTTTCTGTCTGAAAATTGTTGTCCATGGTGAAGAGAGCAGAAGTTAAAAAGGAATTGAATGTTTCTCCTTCTCTCTTTTCATCCACACCAAACAAAGAATCCATAACTTCCTTATCTTCCTCCTAAGTATGCCACCACTCACCACCCATATAGCTTTAAAAAAGCCTTTTTTGCTATTCATCCTATCTCTAGAATTAGCTTATTTTAGTTTTAGCCTTTGATCCAGCATTCTTTCATTCATTCAACAAGTGTTTATTATTGTTTTTGCTTGAAGAGGACCAGTGACATCATAATGTTGAAGTCAAGGTACAGCATGTCCATTTGTGGCTGATCAGACCAACAGGAGCCCAGAAGACTCCATCACACGTCAGGCACAAATAGTGGATTTCAACATTTGGGATAGAGATGTCTCTAAACTTGTGCATCTTATGTTTTCTTTATGCTGCTGAGATTCCACCTTGCTCATAGAGCACAGTGCCTTTTTGGATGTAGACAAGCATGCTGGGCAGCCCTGTGCCAGCATCTCCCATATCTTACAATCGGTACTAAAGTTCTTCAGAGACACCTTGAGAGCATCCCTCATACTGCTCCTTCTGACCTTCGTGTGAGTGCTTGTTCTGCATGAGTTCTCCATTAAAATAGTCTTTTAGGTAAACGTACAATTGACATTTGGGCACGTGGATAAAGACTGCCGTGCATATGGTACTAGGCTAGACACTGAGGACTCAAAGTCAAAACCAAAAATAGCCTTTCTTATACTACTCTCCTAGAACCTTTGCAGTCTGTTATATTTGCCTTGGGTTACCTGTCACAGCTTCTGTCAGCCACTGGGAAGAATCCACAGTTGCCATGGAAGTTAATGAGGGCAACAGCGGCAGAAGGAGGTTTCTAGCTGAGGTGAATTAAAAAAAAAAACTATAGAACTTGGCTCAGACAGACAAATCTGGGTTTTAAACTCACACAAGCCCATAGAACAGTTGTGACAAATTGGAATTTTCTTGCCCCTTTCAACACTGCTGCTCACCTGGTGCAAGACACTGATTACTGGAACCCCAATCTCTCTTGCTTTCTGTGTGGCTGCTGGACTTTGTTTTGACCTGTGTGACCTTGGGCAACTCTGTGAAGCTCTCCAAGTCTCAATTTCCTAACAGAAGGCAGTTAGATGGTGCAACAGATAAAGACTACTGGTTCTGGAGTCAAGAAGACCTGAATTCAATCTGACTCGCACATTTTCTGGCTATGAGACTCTAAGTCAGTCACTTAACCATGGTCTGTCTTAGTTTACATATCTGCCATATAGAGATGAAAACAGCCCTAGTCTCCTAGGGTAGTATAAGGATCAAAGGAGATGACACTGTCTACATATTTTAAATAGCTACACAAATAGTAGTTATTATTATCATTATTCAAATGAAGGTGTTGCATTCAATGACTAGTAAAAGCCCATCCATTTCTAAATATTTCAATCATTCTCTGACCTCACTACCATTCTTTTCTTATCATCACTCTTTGGTTTATACCACAACCTCTCAGCCGAAACCTCTCTCCAACCTACCTGATGAAGAAAGGCATTCGTCATGACTAAATCTAGTCACGACTAATATTACACCCTCTGTATCTAAGGGTAGGGGTAGGAGGTGAAAGTACAGCTCTGCCATCTTGTACACGTCATTTTAAAAATAGGAACTTCAAAACTAGTACCCTATTTACTCACATTCTTCTCTTTAGATACTTGGCCCTTTTCTTTATCACAATCAATTATTACTGGATTGCCAGAATTTTATTTCTGACAGGCCTGAGCTCCTCTTGAACTCATGTCCCTTTTTTTAGTCTCAAATTATGGAAACCTTCTTATCCTATTCCATTACTCTCTGAAACCTACTTCCAGAAATCTAGGGTACATGTTAGACTCCGCTCCACATTCCTTTCCTTATCTATCAAAAATTCCTAAGGTTCCTGTCATTTCTACTTAGCACCAATTACTGTAGAGAATCAACTCAAGAATAGCAATTCCCTTCCCGCCTCTACTACCTGAAAGATGAAATTAGGAACCAGGTGAGCAAAGAATTTTTCAGTTCCTTTCCATTAGACAGAGGCCTCTAGAAGAGGTCTAGATAGTTAAGACCCCCATCATAATTATATCATGCCTCTCTCTGTTGGTTTTGTGCTCTGCAGCATTAACTCATCACCCAAATTATCTAAGGGGCCTGATGGTCCCATATATCACTGTTGTTTCCCCTTCCTTTGATCAACACCCAAATGTTCTCCACCCTGCCTCCTTTAAGACTCATGGGATCTCACACAGGTGACTATTAACTTGTTATACAATACTACCCTACATCTACTGCCTAATCTATTACCCTTGAACATAGCATCCTTTTTCATTGCCAGTTGCATCCCACTAAGTTTCAGTTTGAGAGCAGTTCACATTGCTTTCATTATTTTACTTTCACATCAGCTTTTGAACTTTGCATATCAAATCATTCATCCAACTGTTCCCAGAAGTTAAGTTCTGGGGCCTCTGGTGCCTGAAATACCTATACCTTCTCTTCTTTGTCTTACTGAAATTCTAACTATCTTTCCTAAGAAAGCTTAAAATCCTCCATGAAGTCTTTCCTGGATTACTTCAGACTATAGCGATTGCTATTATCTTTGGATTCCTAAGCATTTAATTATGGAGTATGCAACAGTGTTCTACAGTTCTTTCATATGTATTTGAACTGTCTTCCAATTCACCTGTAAACTCCTTGGGGATGGGAACCACATCTTTGACTTGTATTCATATTATATACCCCTACCAAAGAACAAGGCTGAACACAGTAAACATTTACCAGAGGCATCATAAACAATGCAAAAATGTTCCATAACACACAAAAATTTTAAGCTACTGAGTTGTGATACTGGATGAGAGGGAAGACTGAAACTAAGGGTTCAACTGAGAACGGTGCTTTAGAAACGTAGTTACTAACTCACATTTATAAACCAGTGGAATAGGAAATGCGAGTACTACTATTTCCATTTTACAGATGAGAAGTGACTTATCTATAGATACTTGGCTAATAAGTGACAACAGCAGGGCCAGCTAGGTGGCACCAACCCTATAGTCAGGAGGACCTGAGTTTAAATCCTGCCTCAGAAACCTGACACTTACTAGCTGTGTGACCTTGAACAAGTCACTTAACCCCAATTGCCTTACCTCCCCCGCAAAGAAAAAAAGTAAGAAAGCCAAGACTGTAGATTTAATGTGTTTTTCACTATACTATATCACCTCTCTAAAACTACTAAGGCCAAGAGTATAGTTTAAATTTGAACGTTATCAAGCCAACCTTATTCACTTCTGTGATGAAGCTGCTATATATTTTATATCTTTAAAAACATTTATATTCTTGTCCATTATCCCAGATTCTACATCCGCTGCTGTTCTCTTTAGCACTACTATCATTTCCTTCTACAATTACCAACCCCAGTGCACCTCTGGGTACAACCCAAAGTGGGAAAGATGCTGTTGTTGCTTATGGCATACCCCAGACGCTATCTGAGAGGAGAAATGGACACCCTCAAAGGACAATCAGCTTCTGGTCATTAACCTGGGAGAAAGCATGCATTTTTTTTCAAAAGAACTAATGTGTGCAAAGCCCATTGTAAAGCAGAACCACTTTGAAAGTTATATGTTGAATTTACCATATACTTAAAAGGAAAGGTATGCTGTAGGTAAGAGGTTCACAGCTTCATGTGCAATATGCTTTTTCTGTTCTGCTTTGTATATGGAAATGCTCATTTTATTTGTTTATTCAGTTCAGAAAAAAAGATAAAATTAAAAAAATAAAGTGCCTTGTAAATTGTGAGGTGTTCTATAAATGCCAGCATTATTATGTTTTCCCCTAGTTTATACCAGCATAGAGAAAGAAATAATGGCCTGCCTGTCCTAGAAACTCTTCTCAGTGGCCTAATATCATGGGAATTTGCCAGGCCTACTTTGTAGAAACTGTCAGATAGCACCGAGAGGAAGGTTCATTCTCTATGTGTCCCACATTCAGCATTCCTTGTCCTTACTATCATAATAACCTTTCCATCGGAGCTTCCCCTCTCCCCCATTCCTTCTAATCTTCCTTATGCACATGTATGAAGATAATCTTCCTCTGGCTAAAATCTTCACTGGCTCCCACTTCCTACTGAAGAAAGCCTGAGTCTGACTCCAATCTGACTCTTGCCGGTCTCATCTCATATAGATCCCCTCAAATACTCTATACTTGACCAAGCTAACTGAAGTTTCCTGAATATATCCCACACTTTCCCACCTCTGTCCTTTTTTTTATGCAGTTCCCTCTGTTGGAAATATCGTCCCCCATTTCTACCTCTTGACATCCCACCCATCCTTCATGACCCAGTTCGTGGGTGTCCCTCCAACAACTCACTTGACTGCAAGTGATTCTCATTCTCTGTCTCTCTCTCTCTCTGTCTCTCTCTCTCTCTGTCTCTCTGTCTTTCTCTCTCTCTCTCTCTGTCTCTCTCTCTCTCTCTCTTTTCCTCTCATCTGATTTCATTGTACTTTGCTTCTAATGCAGGGTTCACATTCAAATTTGTATTATGTTTATCTTAGTATATTTCTTTTTCATCTTTAGATTATAAGCTCCAGGAAGGCAAGGGCCAAATCTTATCTAAACTTTGTGCCTCCTTCCAGATCTACCATAATGACCAATATACAAAAGGCACATGATAAATTTCCAAGTAATGAATGAAGAGCTCTATTTCCATAGTAATAACATGGTGTGTCACGAGACTGCCATAAACAGGATAGACTGCTGATGCAAAAATGTCCTGTTTGGTTCACTACATATGAGTCAAACTAAAACATTCCTTACCCTATGACAAATTCAGAAACAGATTCTTGGAACTCCTGTCCTCTGAGTATGTCTAATAACTTCAAATATTTAGCACCTTTCCTGAGGCAAAGGATAGATGTTGATAAGAGATATTATATTTGTTACTAGTTAGTAATGCTAAATAGGTGAAAATATTGCTGTATAAGCCTAATTTGCTATGCTTTATTCCAGTCTGTCAACAAATTTTAGGGAGTAGTAAGATTTATAAACAAACCCATTGTGCATGTACAACCATGAAATCATGGCCTTTTCCTCTAGACTCAAGTATGGCGATTTTTAAAGCCAACTATTTTTGTTGCCATCTAGGTATCAACATTGTAGGCCAAGATTTTTTCTATAAGGATGTGCAATTAAAATAATAATAATGTCATAAGAGAGGGTTCTACTGAATACGCAAAACTTTGGAGACAATACTTAACTCATTTGATGCTGCAGATCACCCTTGATCCCTGTTCTTCTATAACAATGGAATAACTGATGCCCCCACTCCTCCATATTCTTCTATTACAATAGACTCTTACAGCTATCTTCCCATGCACTAACTGCTACTTCTTGGTCGTTTCTTTGCTGTCCTCATCTGCCTCCTTTCCCTTGAACATGATTGTCCAAGATTTCTTTGACTTTACTTTCTTCTCTCTATCCTGTCTCCTTGGCAACCATTCCCATGGCTTCAGTTATCACCTGTATGAAAATAATTTGAAAATCTTTATCTCTACACTCAACTTTTCTCTAGACTTCCAGCTCCATATCTCCAACTGCCTTACCTAGGTATCACCTGCCATGTCAAAATCAACATGTCCAAAATGGAATGCAATATCTTCTCCACTAAACCTGTCTCTCCCTCAACTTTTGTATTTCTGAAGATGGGACCGTGATCTTTAAAGATTTTAAAATTTGGTGTTGTCATTGCTTCTTCCCTTTCCCTCACTACCAACATCCAATCTTTTATCAGGTCCTATTGATTATATCTCCAAAATATTTTTTATCTTCACCAACTTCTTTCCACTATTGCTGTAATCGTTTTTTCATTTTTCAATTTTCAGATTTATATCATATTACTCCTTTTCACATGCTGTATATTCTAGTCATTCTGGATGACTGTTCCAACCCTATTCCTATTTCACTCCCTCTTGCCTCAGAGAATTTGCTCACACTAGCAAAGACAACCAGGTTTGACATTTTCTTTCTAACCCAAGTGCACAGTGCAATGGACTGAACTGCTTCTTAAACACCACAATACAGATTCAACCCAATAAGGCAAAAAATCAGATCTTGGCCTGTCAAAAGCAAATCTTTGCTTTTAAAGATGAATTTAACAATGTGTATGGCATTACTCCTTGCAAAATGAGAGAGACAGGCATTTTTTACAACATGAAACTAAACAAGCTTTACCAACTTGCTTGGTCAACCTACGTTGATCTTGCTCTACAACCCCACTATTGATTCAGCTACTGAACTTAGTTTTAGTAGCAAGACTGCATTGTGGCCAAATAGTGCTGGTAAACAGATTTTTATTCAGAGGTTGTAATTTTCTAACTATATGCTAAGTGATGATTAGCCTGGTCTCAATTATTCCTCAGGCAAGGTTTAGGAGGCAGCTGAACCTCATAAGAAAAATCACACAAAGAAAATATTTCTCCCTAAGATGCTGACTCATCCTTCCATTTTAGCTAGAACAAAAAGATCATGAAGATATAGTAATGTACAGTATACTACAAAATAAATTATGTTTTCATAAAGAATGGGAACAGTTGAGTACTAAAAGAGGAAATTCTTAAATCTAAAATGACTGGAACATTAGGCATCAAAGGAAAGGAGTTTCATTTAAGATACCTTAACTTTTAGCATAGAGTCAATGAGACTATAATAATAATACGAACAATAACAATAATGTAGGGATAGAGCTTGGACCTGCAATATCAGTGCTATAAGAAACTCCGAGGTTAGGAAACTGCATAGGTTAACACCTACTGTCCAACTGACATTCTTAGACAGCTACCTAAAGCCTGGATGGAAAGCTTAAGTGATTTGCCCAGGGTCATGTATCTAGTGTGTATAGGAGGGAAGTAGTACTTTAACTTAAGATTTTGTGATTGCAAGACTGCTTCTCTATCAACTATTCCAAGCAACAGTAGTAGCAGTAGCAGTAGTAGCAGTAGTGGTAGTAGTAGCGGTAGCGGTAGTAGTAGCGGTAGTAGTAGCAGTAGTAGTAGCAGTAGCAGTAGCAGTAGTAGTAGTAGTAGTAGTAGTAGTAGCAGTAGTAGTAGTAGTAGTAGTAATTGATATTTATTTAGGACTTAAGATAGGCAAAGTGCTTTATGTATATTCTCTCACTTAATCCATCCCCCCCTCCAAAAAACCCCATGAAATAGGTGCTATTATCATTCCCATTTTGCAGATCAGGAAACTAATAAAGGAGAGAAGGTAGTCATAGTGCCAGTGACTGAGACAGATTTGAACTGGAGTCTTCCAGAGTCCAAGTCTGGCATGCTGTCCATATACCACCTTGTTGACTCTTATCTGGTAAATAGAATATCTTTCTTCTGGAGTCACAAAGAACTAGTCTGAAATTCTACTTCTGATACATACTAGCTTTGTAACCATGTAGCAAATGAGTTTCCAGTTTGCATCGGTAGAGAAAATTTCTATGCCAAATTTTCCATATGAATGAACTATCAGATACAGACCAAAAACAGAAACAGTTTTTAGGAAAGAAATATGATCTTATGTATACAGAACAACAAAATGGTAGCAACATGGTGTAGAGGATAACTTGTTGGACATGAAGTCTGAAAAAATTTGGGTTTAAATCAAAGCTGAGACACTTAATAGATCTATGTGATCATAAATAAGTCACTTTTGCAGATGAGCCTCGGTTTTTTAATTGTAAAATGAGGATAACAATTTCAGTAGTATTTTACTTCTCTCATAGGGTTGTTGTGAATGTCAAATGAGATAATGCATAGAAAACTCCTTGCAAAGCATTATTTAAAAACCAGCTTTAATTATTTGCTAAATCTCTAACCAAGGAAACTGCTCACCAGAAAAGAAAAAAGAAAAATGTTAAATAACCATTATGTATTTTATTTAATCATGTTTTTTAAAGAAAATTATATGCAATCAAGTAATAAGCATTTATTAAGCACCTACTATGTGTCAGGCACTGTGCTAGATGCTGAGGATAAGTACAAGGAGTGAAACATTATACAAAAGGAGAGGATAAACCATGCTTTAAAAAATTCAGCTCCTCCTAATATGGCATGTTTCATTCTGCTCAAAGCAAATGCCAAGGCAATCACATGTTTACTTAAAAGAAATCTTAAGCATTAACAAAAATGAAAAGCTAAGAGAGAAGCACATTTACAATGAGATCAGCAGCTAAGACAGACCTTCATAGGTCAGGTTGGCTTAAAAGTACGTTAGATCTCTGCCCTGTTAGATTCTCCACAACTTGGAATTCATCACTGGGAATACAGCCATATTTAAGCTATTAGCATAGTGAGTACACATTTTAAAATGTGATTTTGAACTCAAAGTCTAAAATATCTGAGGCTGAGAAAGTCTCTGCAACCAAGTTGAAAACCATAGCTAGTTAATGGGTGGTGTAATGCTGTGCCATAAATCCAAATACAGAAAGCAGAGGCATTCCTAGTCCTCGGGTAGATTTGCCAAAATTTCTTTTAGTATAATTTTTGTGGGTGAGAGAGAATAACATTACACAAGGGAACAAAAATTACTCCAGGCACTTCAAAAACATTTCCAGCCAGCGTTAATTTTGACTATGGATTATAATGGCCAGGTTTAGAAGGAAGCACTATGTGGTAATTGATCAAATTAACGAAGAAATAAACTAATGCCATGTGACTACCAATTATATGCAATAAGTCCCCTTCTCCTATGAGTCAGGTAAAGATGGGGGTAGCATGGAGAAACTATTATAAAAAGATGTTACATGGATGGCCCATTGCAAAAACTGCACACAGTGAAGAGGGAGGAAAATGTAGGGCACTCTTTTACCTGGACAAAAATAAACCTTTGCCTATTTGAAGTTGTTGTAGGGGAAAGGCCTAGGGCAGAGTCGATCACCAAGGACTGACATCAATTTTGTTGTAAATAAATTATCCCAGCATATGGCCTTTTGCTGGAACATTGCTATACCCACTGGGAAGATCTATAGTCATTATCACATCAACAGCCACACCCATAGAAGCTTTTCAGATGAGAGAATACTGGAGGCAGGAAAAGAAGGCTCTCCTCTCTTCTGGAACCAAGAAAGAACACTACTTACTCCCTTGGGCATTCAAAGGCAAGAACCAAAGTCATTGTTGCTTTAAAAGAGCAACATTTTTTTTTCAAAATCCTCCAAACCACATAGGATAGGATATCCATTCACTGGGCAACTTTCTGAATCAGAAAATATACGCATTAATACAGGCTATTGCTCTTCTAATGATATAGATACAAGCTTGATTCCTGAATCTTTAAGAGTAGGTTTCAGTGTGTTGTTATCCAGTAAAAATACTCCTTACTTTAGAGACGGTTCTTGCATAAATGGTTGTAAAGCAATAGCTAGTGTTAATGAGCTTTTTTTGACTGTCAATGTCACACTATTGGCTCATATTGATTTTCTGGTAAAACCCATGAGTCTTTTTCACATGAATTGCTCTCTAACCACATCTTCCCCATATTTGATTTCTAAGCTGATACTTCCTAATGAAAATGAAGGCTTTGTGCTTCTTAAATTCATTTTATTTCAGTAGATTTGTCTCATCATTCTTGAGTGTTGACATCTTTTTGACCTCTAGTACTGTTATAAAACTAGATATTTTAACTAGTTAACCCTTTCCACATCACTGGAGTAGGAGGCACAGTGCCCCTCTCATCTGGAAAATCCATATAAAATTTTTTGGCCCTCCCTTCATACCAGAGAAATCTAATTTTTTTTTCTTTTTCATTTATGGGGTGTTTACAGTAATTTGTAAAAATCGGGCTGATTTATACAATACTATACAAATATTTTATGCTTCTGAATTTCTAAACTTTTGGGTCATCTCCTGACTCCCTAGTGTGTCTTCTGCAGTTCCCACAAAAATCACAAAAAATTCCCATTTAATTTTTTATGCCAACTCGCAATCTATCAAAATCACAGTGAGGAAAGTTGTGATTCAGATGGGATAACTGCAGCTTCATGTAATCTGCAATTTGATAAGCATGCCACCTATACTCTCATCTAAGGCACTGATAGAAATGTTGTATGAACAGGGTCAAGGACAGAGCTGTAGATCACTCTATTATGGATCTCTCTCCAGGTTGAAACCAATTCATTAATTACAACTATGTTTCTTTGATCATTCGACTAGTTCTGAATTTACCTTTTTGTACTCTAATCCAAGATCCACAGTCAAAAGGGAAACAATAGGTGTAACATAGCTTTATTTCAGTAAGATTTTTTTTCACCTAACATAAGATGCTCATGGGTAAAATTGGACTGTATGAGATTGGTCTTAATATTGTTATGAGTGAACAAGTGTTTGAAGGTCACATCTAAATGATAATTACAAATAGTCTGCCATCAACCTGGCAGAAATATACTGAATGATGCCATGTAAGTATCAGTCTTGGCATTCACTTTATCCAATATTCATTCATTCAACAAATCTTTATTAACTTAAGCAACTACCATGTGTGAAGCCCTGTCCTAAGTAAGCAATTGGAAGGATAGAAGGAAGAATTTGACACAATTCCTGCTCTCCTAGAACTTAGTGCCCAATAGGGGAAACTGTATGTATACATACACATACATACATACACACACACACACATAATTATAGATAGAACGTGTCGCAAAAGAGGTTTAGAAATGCTACGGAAGTCTAGAAAAAGTAGAGAGCACTTCCAACTTGGAGAATAAAAAGTAAGGCCTCATGGAGTATTGGGAGAAAACTTCCATAAACTAATAAGTGCCACAGAAATACAAGTTATTGCTCTTATTATTAAAGAAGATGGCATTGGAATTGAAAAAAATATTTTTGGTGTCCTCTACAAATGAGTTGTAAATATGTTTATTATTTTTTTCCATGGAGACTAATTTAGGTGGCATTAAGTTTCAGATTTGAATAACTAAACATGATTTCTCCTTAGATATGTTTCCAAGATTTTAAAATTCTGAATAATGCAATGGCCAACTATCACTTCAGAGGACTAGTGACATAAACTGAAATTAAAATGACCATAATAATAGATTAAATTCAATTAATGCTTGGCATACGGTTAAATACCACTTTATATACATCATCTCATAAGATTCACAGACTAATTCCTGAGGAAGGCAAGAAAATTATTATCCCCATTTTACAGATGAAAAAATTAAGCCTTAAATAGGTTAAGTGACTCTCCTAAGGTTATATGGCTAGCCTTTGCTATAGCCTAGAATTTAAACTCTTGCCCTTTATACCAAGATGCTCCATAAGGAGAGACACTTAAGAATGACAAATAAATATAGGATGTGAAAGAATACATAGGCAACTTAGGAGGGGAGAAAGACCTGATGACAACAGCTGATCATAAAATTAATATTTATTTAACCTACAGGGTTATTTGGAGCAAGGGAGCAAGAAGAGAATCCAATGGGACATGTCAACAACCCAGTTGTCATTTAAGCAATGAAGAGGAATCAAACAAATGGCAGCATGGTAAATCTGGAAACTACCAGAAAATCTGAGAGAAAACATTATAATCAGAAGAATTCTACTTGAAAGTTACTTGTTTGACACCTTCAGATAAAAGAAAGAGAGCTTCTGAAAAGGTATTCTAAAAACATTTTAGGACATTTCCCTAAACTATTTACAACCACAAGACAGTAAAGAACTTATCCTTGAGCTGATCCAAACTATGTCTTTGTTCTCTATGTACACTAAAATACTGATTTCTACACTATGCAAATTAGGGTAAGAGTTGAATGTTAATATGGAATATAGTCTACTTTATCTACCTCCTGGGGGCTATTAAAAAGTATTTTTGAAATTTCTTAACAATTCTGGATTTTAAAACTTCCCAGAAAAGAGCATTTCCATATACAAAGTAGAACAGAAAAAAGAATGAAATCATAAACCTCTACTATGAACAATCTGCATACAAACACATATATATGTACATGTGCATTAATTCAACATGTTACATTCACAATTGTCCTGCCTATGTTTCTTTCTCAACTTCCTTCAGTTCTACTCTGTGCTTTTTTAAAAAAAATACTTCAATGACTTTTATTTTTTGTCAACCCTAATGCTGGTTAGAAATACTCTCCCTCCCAATTCCACTCCTCAATAAAAAAAGAGGAAAAACACAATCTTTGTGATAAGCACAATCAAGCAAAACAGATGCCCCTATTTGCCATGTCCAAAAATGTATGTCTAATTCTGCACTTTTAGTTTTATTATACATCACTAGTCCTCTGAAATGAGAGCTGGCCACTGCATTATTCAGAGTTTTAAAATCTTGGAAACATATCTAAGGAGAAATCATGTTTAGTTGTGCAAATCTGAAATTCCCTGTGTAACACTTGGCTAGAAAAGAAGAGAGCAGAAACCCAAATGGCCCATAGTTTTTTTTTTTTTACTCTGTCTTTTGCAGGAAAAAAAATGCACCTGGATGAAGGAGATTAGGTTTTTGGTTTGTATTTTTTCCCTTATTCCAGCATGAACAACATAAAATTTAATGATTTATTCTATTTATCATTTTTTTATTTAAATATTCTAGAGGCAATTGTACCTACAACACTCAAGAGAAAAATATTTTATTTTATCCTTCATTCCAAGACAGAAAAAGAAATACACTGAGAGATATAAATGCAGATGAAAATACCTTGCCAAGAGATGTGTTATATAATAAAAACAAAACAAAACACAAGTGTCTTTTCTGAAGTCAGGAAAAATACAGAATTATTTCTGACCCGGTGAATAAGTGCTAGGGATGCACAGTGCATTAATTAATTCTTAGAAATAAAGAATTGCACTTTGATTAGTAACTACCAAACGGACTCTAGGGATTTTGAGAAACCCTAGAGAAGATCTTGTAACTCCATAATAAATATTAAGGTCTTGAGGGAAAATTCCACAAGAAAATCTGTTTCTGACACAATATAGTTGATAAACTTCATTTTAAAAAATATTTTGAGTTCAAAAACTTCCACTTCTCTCTTTGAAGACAATATTCAAGATATACAGCATGAGGCTTCTATGTAATCTGCCTTCCTTTTCCTCTTTCAGTTCTTGTTCCGAATTATTTTCCAGCATAATATTTGCACTCTCCCACAAGCCACAGTGAGCTCTAAACAACATTGCAAAAAATAAATACTGAGTAGATATAAACAGATAGGAAATAACTAATCATCAACATGGTAGTTATTTCAGAATAAGTTATTTGTGTGTAGTCAAATCATCAACTAGTTAAATATGGATGAAAAATTAACATCAAATTAAAAGATAAGATACAAAGATGAGAGAATCCAACATACAATTTACAACTCCAACCCAACCTATTGAAATGAGTTATTGAATATTAAAAAAGACTCTAAATACTCCCCTATCTTAAAGATTCACTAATGCAAAATACCTACCACATGAGTACAAAATATCTCAGAAATCTCTTCATAAACAAATGCTTAATTTCTTTGCCAAGTGGAGAGTCATTTAGAGTACAAACTCCTTTGCAAAACAACAAGGAAAAACATGAAAGAAGATAATAACAAAAAAAGCAAAAAAGTGAAGTGGTTGTGGGGAGGAGAGTTTAGCACGAGATGCAACGAAGTCAGATCACTTGACGAGTGTTATAGATGGAACTGGGAGGACAAACTGTCATGAAATGGAACAGATCTGCAAACGTTTCTGTATCAGTCTTTCCTCAATAATAATAACAATGGGATGGATCACCGAATTTGTTTCTTAAAGCAGAAATGCCATTCAAGAAAATCAAGTTGGGAAGAGTAACCAGATCTTTTAACAATAGTTAACAATAACAACAGTCGCAAAAGAAATTCTTACTGAAGATAACACAATTTGAAAGGCACTTGAGTTTTCCAAAGAACTAAAGAAAGGTAGAAAATATTGACAATATTAATACAAAGGGGGGAAAGTCTGAGAATACACCAATAATTACCAATGCATCTGGCACCCTTTCAGCTGCATGAGATCATTATCAAAATGAATTAAAGCACATATTAGGGGAATGGCTAGAAAAAACACGAGATAGAAATTGATGTCTTTCAGACTAAATATTTACAGGCACACTAAGCCTAATGAATTTAAAAAGAGAAAAGCCTACTGAATTTACTTGAGGCATATAAAAAAGTACTTGGATCTGTAAAGCAAGCACAGCATTTTAAAGGCCTCTTCCAATATAGTATCTTCCACATATATGTTAAAATTGTTTATTGCATCCTAATAGAAATAAAGACAAAGAGAATTTTGATGAGCCTATGATTATCAATATCAAGTAATTATATTATATTTTTATATATTATAAGCTTATCAAAAGTATTCACCATTATCGTGAAACTCATCTTAAACAAAATCCAAGTGAAAAAAGATATGTACTCTGAATGGTAAAAGTCTCCTGTTTGCAGATGACAATGAAATGATTGGGCTGAGCTCTGGTTCTCTTCAGTGAAGATTCATGGCCATGCAAAAGATGTTGGTTGGCCCATTAAACCATTTGGGGGGAAAAACAAGTGGATAAAGAAACTCATCAATCAAACAAAACTTTGGGGATCCATCAGGTCAGTTCCAATTGGGCAATACTGCTCCCTCCCTTCCTTTCTTCCTCTCATCTTTCCTCTCCCTCTGTCCACACAAGGAATTATACCCTTACCAGTGGGTGTTCTGCCCAAAGGAATATAAATTTTGATCGCTGAAACTTCCTAAGA
Source organism: Bettongia penicillata ogilbyi (assembly GCA_023548195.1). Lineage (NCBI taxonomy): Eukaryota > Metazoa > Chordata > Mammalia > Diprotodontia > Potoroidae > Bettongia > Bettongia penicillata. The sequence goes on along the minus strand of JAJHZJ010000666.1, from coordinate 179,353 downwards.
CTTCTTGGGGTTTATGAGCTAGATTTCTTTTTTTCCTCTTCCCCACTTATTTATCGTATCATATTAATACACAGGGACAAAGAGCTGGGGCCATAATTAGATAAAAGGAGATGAGATGTCTGAATCACATCTGAGAAACTAAGTAATTAATAGTTCCAATGGTTTCATGCTATTCTCTCCAACCAAAGACTTTTTTGACATTAACATTATCTTAATGGTGTTGTATGGATGGAGATCATGAAACACTACAAAGAATTAAAATCTGAGATGACTCAACGGGCCAAGGAATAGCATTCATTGTAGATAATTACATAGGATAACAAAACTTTAGAGGTGAAGATAACCTCTAGTCCAGTTATCTGCTCCAACATCCATGAAAAGGAATCCCCACTACAAAATCCCCAATAATTGGTCATCCTTCCTCTGCTTAAAGAAGGATAAAGGGAAACCCTGCCAAGATAACCTATTTCTCAAAGCAGGTGGGACAACTCTAATTTTAGTAAGGTTTTTTCTTGAAATAAAGCCTAAATATATCTTTGTAACTTCATAGAATCACAGATTTCTGAGCTGAAAGCAACTGCAGATGACATCCATTCTAATCCCTTATTTATTGGAAGGTTAAGGGACTTGCCTAGGTCACTGGGATAATGTTTCAGAGTCAGTGTTATTTCCATTGTTCCATTTGTACTTCACCTTTTATGCACTGATTGTGATTCTTTTTGAAACCAAACAACAAATTTAATTATTATTCTCTGTAATAGCACTGCAAATACATAAGGCTAGTGATCAAAATACCCCAAGTCTTCTCTTCTCCAGGATAAATATTCTAAGTTCATGATCCATATATGGCATGGATTCTAGGTCCTTTCCTATCCTGGCTGCCCTCCTCTGGATGTTCTTCAGTTTATTAATATCCTCCCTAAACTGTGGCACCCAGAACTGATTGTAATATTCCAGATGTGGCCCGGTCAGAGCAAGAGTCAAGCAGGATTAACATCTCCTTATTCCTGGGAGCCACACCTCAAATGCAACTTTGGATTGCATTAACACTTTAATTCCATATTGCCTCTTGTCTCATATTATTCTTGCACTTCACCAAAAAACCCTAGATCATTTACAAATGGCCAGATAATAAATTCTATCATCACATCCACATAAGAAGGGGCTTAAAAGACATCTTGACAATGTATATGAATCATATGACTAGAAAAAGACCTGTGTTAGCCCTATAATGATGGTAAGATGTAGAGGATAAATAAAAATCATTGCAGCAATATCCACAAAGCAATAAAATACCTATAATAAGTCCTCTACCCACTGAGTAAATCCTCTATGGAGGATCTGTGGAAAGATATGGACAAGAATCATATGTGTTGCAATCCGAACCAAAAGAGAGTCTCCACACTGAGGAAATCACAAATACATAAATGTGTGTTTAGTGTCATGATTTCTCTGAAAGTTTAGGATCTCCTCACCTTTCTCTCTTAGAATATTTAATCTAATTCAAGAGCTCCTACATGAAGTCTTTCCTCATTTCCTCCAGCTGTTTGTTTTCTCTCCCTCCTCAAATTTGATTGTATTTACTTATCTGCCTGCATGTTGTATCCCCAAGTGTGACATAAGGTCCTTGAGAGCACATAACAGTGTCTTGCTCATTCTGGGTGCTTTTTAAAAAGTTTGATTGAATTGAATGAAACTGAAATGATTGTATCTGTGTAATAAAGCAAAAAATAATTAACAGTTATTATAAAGCAAACATGTTTGCCATGAATGGTTTGAATAAGACGAACATAAAATACTGATATGCTCTAACTGGAGTGTATCCCTCTAAACTTGAGAGGTAAGCTTTGGACAAATAAAAGGACCCAAAATGTTATATCTCTTATCTCCGAAGTTGACAAGCATGCCTTTCCACAAATACTGTGGTGTCACTGTCAGAGACAACAGTGGACTGGACGGATAATTGGACTTATACGGTATGGCAAATGTCATTTTCTTGTGCCATTAAGAAAGAATTAGCAATAAAATTGAAGGAGAGAATTGGACTATACAAACCTTCATAATTGATTATTGGTTTCAAAACCCTCTAATTAAGACTCTAAATCATTCAGTGGCTTTTCCTTAGCATGAATTTTCAAATGAATTAATTCTTCTAGACCAATTTGACAGTGGAGTAATAGAACAGAAAGTTAAATTACCTAACTGTTCATCTTCAACTTCAGATAGCAGTGATGGTGACAAAGAATTTAGGCAGCAGAAGAAAGCTTTCTCATATGACAATGTCTTTGATAATACAGAAGACAGTATTCTATAATACACTGTTTTATTCATGGAAATATTTGTCCATAGAATTCATTTGTTACTAACCAGGAATTTCCATTAAAAAAGATTTGTGAAGAGTCAAGTCACAGGAGTGAGCAATTTCTTGCCAATGTAAGATATTTCTGTGGTTGTTATTTTATTTTTAACCAAGTGGAACAATGCAAATAGATAAATTCATTAAATAAATAGTGGGTCAAGAGAAGTACCTGCACGACTGTGGGGAGACAGAAAACCAAAAACATTCTACCCTAAGCCATATCAACTCTTACATACATAATCCTTTATGGAAGAAACAAAGAGATCCACTGTTGTTATGATAGGCTGTACGAGTATGTGTACAGGTGCACCTGTGTGTGTGTGTGTGTGTGTGTGTACATTATTCTCTGTGAAAATGAAAAAAAAAACTATGAGCAGTATACCAGGCAACACCACAAATGCTCCCAAAAGTCAAACTTACTAATGTCTCCTCCAAAGATGTGGTTTTTTTCCAGAGCAAATTGTGCTGAGATGTCCAGTACAACAAGAGAATGAAAATAGGGTGCTTAGTATGGAGGGAGTCTAGAAAGTACCAGTCCTCTGAGGGATGGTGATACCACCTCCACCATCACCACAATGAAAATGCACTATGCCTGAACCCATACCCACCTTGAACCCAATTTGCTGGATGTGGCAAAGGCCTCAAGGCTTCCAGGTTTGGTAAACTGCTTGGGAATGTGGAAAGGAAAAAATGTGGAAACTCTTAACTAAGGAGACAGGACAGGGTAAAGCATTTTAGACTATTATGCTACTAAAGATATGAAAATTCATCCCTGGTCTATTCTAACACATTATATATCTAGGGGGATTGGGAGATTGGGGTTTTGAGGGGAGCAGGGCTGAAGGAGAGGTTGTATACATACACACGTACACAATCACAAGTCAGTGCTCTATTCTTGTTGGGTAAATATTTCTAAATATTTAATGATATGGATTTTTTTCCTGAAAGTGTAGGCAGATAAAGTTGATGGCCTCTTATTAAAGTACTCTGGTATTTTTCCAAGGTGAAGAGTCCAATGAATAAGAATCAAATCATCCTATATTATTGGAACAAATAACAAGACGTTGACCATCTCTGTAGAACAGAGGGTAAATTGCATTTAAAATCTATAGAATTAACTTGACATATAATGAAGGATCTATGAAATATCAATTCAAAAGAAAGTGAGATAGTATTATATATTTATGGTATCACAGAGAAAAAAATGCTTTTCAATCTGCTCATCTCAGTAGCTGGAATTGCAGGCCACCTTACTCTCTGACTATATCTAAGTTTGATTAGAAAAAGATCAGTCTGGAGAAAATTCAAATGACTTAGAAAATGGCATCAATAACGTTAAATAAGAGGGATATTCTACAGTTAATGGCAGAAGTAGATCCCATGTATATATCTCCATATGTAGAATACTTTTCATATTTTCCAGTAATGTATTACATCCTAATTTGAACACAGCAGATTATTAAAAATGTATCTAATCTGGGTTCACTATCTCTTACCTGACAATCATGAACATAATTCCTTTTGAGTCCTCTATAAAAAGGACAAGAACATCAAAATTTTATTAACAACAACGTATTCTGCTTAGAGAAACAAAATAAGAAAAACTTGTTACAAAAATATCCCGCCTAACCTCACTAATTGTTTCTGTGAAAACATGTTAGGTGAAACAACATTACAGGAGCACTTAGTTCCAAGGAAACAATGTTATAAATGTGAATATATTCCTGATGGCCAAATTTCAGACTATAAAAGTTTAAATTAGTTCTCTTAAAGACCTAAAGCTATATAATATTTATAATGGTAATACCAACCCAAGCAGGTCACACCAACTCTTCCAACCCAAGAACTCAGGGTTATGCTACAGAAGGTAGAGTAAAGGCAAAAAAAAGTTACCCTATATATTTCACATAATCAATTATCTTCAAAAAATTCTGGCCCCAAAATATCAATTCACCGAGCAATAAACCATTATCATATATAACTTTTTACAAAACAAAACTGAGCCTTTTAAAGACTATCTCACCGAAGCTGGAAAAGTAGGGGAGTTACTCACAGGCTCAATACCATTCTGACTGTTATGGGAGATCTGACCTATTCTTTTTCTGTCCTGAACTGATTTGCACCCGCTTATAAGCAACATAATGGACCTCTTCCCAAACCCCAGGAGTTCACTATATAAATAACAAACAGGGCAGACATATGAAGTACTTAGCCTGCTACAATTCAGAACTTCTGGGATCTGCTAGTCTCAATCTTCCTGAGGAGTTAGGATTATAGGCATGCACCACTGAGACAAGTGATACACCTTTACAATGTTGGAAGAAAGAGGAATAAGGAATAGCTATATGGGGGAGCACAGCATGATAAAGCTCCTCAGCATGGCATATGTTCCCTGAAAAGCTTTGCACCTTCTCTTGCACCTCTTGTCTATCAGAGGTTTGCTTCATTTCCAAAAGATAAGCCAACGAACAAGCAGAGTTTATCTCTCCCTCTGCCACTTCCCCCCACTCAGATTTGTCTTCCCAGCTGGCTATTTGTTTCACTAGAAAGTGAAAAGAGATATCACTGCGACTTCCAGTAAAAAGGGTTTCGTGAAAGGTCAGAGGAATCCAACTTTCCTACATGTATACGCACAAATACCTACAAATCGTATCAGATTGACTAAATCAAGAAATACAAAGAAAAACTATACTAAATGCCTTTATCCAACCCAAGATCATGCAAAAATATAATCAGAAGCTTGCAGGACTCCCTTCACTAAAGAAGTCAGTGCGAATGCAGGATAATAAGCTAGAAGTCTAGCAGTGCTCAGACAAGAGGATCCTCCAGCTCTTCTCCACAGTGTCCTACAGTTTTTGAGGGGTAGAAAACCAGAATGAGCAGATAGGGAAGCCCAGAGGTCTTTGAAATCCACAGATCTCTGACTGCAGAACCAAGAGCCAAAGAAGGCAAAACTCTGCAAGCAATACTCAAAGAGGGGCTTGAAGTCTGCAACACTCTGGCCTGATTTGCTCCTGAGGGTCAAGAAACACTCTGAATCTGTGGGCTCTCAGTCTGAGGGTCAGGAGACCCATGGTGTTTGAAGAGGGAAACCTCAAGAAGGTCAGAAACCCAGAATGCTCTGACCATAAATATGAGAATGGGACTGGTAAAACTCTCAAAGGGGCTCAGGGTCCACAGAAATCTGACCTGAAATGCTACCCAAAACCCTGAAGACAACAGCAGTCTGAACCTGGATAATCCAGGCGAGCTCGAAAAATGCCAGCACTGAGTAGGTATGCCAGGGATGGTAGAAGTGACAGGAGCCCAGATAATAGAGGTCAGTACCAAGTAAGACTATTCCATGCAAAATATGTGAGGGGCAAAAATGTACGACACAAAGTTGCACATCAAGATTAAAGTTATGGATATTAGTAAAAAGAAGAAGCCAATTACTAAGAAATATTATGGAAATAGAATTGCATAACCCAGAAAAAGAGAGTTAACTCTACAATCACAGAGAATCAGAAAAAGAAAAAAATGCCTTGTCCCCAACAACTATAAGTGTACCTGGAAGAAATGAAGGAAAGGATAAATGAAATGAGTTCTGGAGAAAATAATAAATAAGTACTTTATAATAGTATACAGAAAGCTTCATTAGAATGGAACAAATAGAAATAAAAAAACTTCATGAGATGATAATAGGAACAAAATGAAAAGACTGAAAAAAATTGAGAAAATATAAATTATCTGCTATTAAAAATCATTTACCTAGAAAAACATCAAGAATAGGTAACTTAACAATCTTCAAAATCACTGAAAATCATGAAGATACAAAAAACCTGGACACTATATTTCAGTAAATTACAAACAAAAACTGTCCAGATCTAGTACAACCAAGCAGTGAAATAAAAATAGAAATGATCTACTGGTGACATCCTGAAAGTCATCTCAAGATGAAAACGTCCTGGATTGCAATAGCCAAAATCCAGAGCTTCCAGGTCTACGGAAAAATATTGCAGGCAGACAGAAAGAAAAAGTTCAAAGAAGGGAAAAAGGATTACACTAAGAAATAATACAGTAAGAGTGTGAATATGGAAATACATGAGTAATGGGGGGAGGAAACAATATTGCTCAGAATGGAGGTATGTGAGAAGAAAAAATATTCAAACCTAGAGAATAGGAGGGTAGGCATCCTATGAACTTCACTTATTTAAATCAGATAAAGTGGGACAGAGTACATATGCTTATACAATCACATGCATGCATGTGCATACAGAGAGAGAGAGAGAGAGAGAAGTCTAGCTTAGAAATACGTTAAAATCAATAGAGAAATAAGAAGGAACAAAAAATGAGAAAAGTGAGACTTACTAGAGAAGGAAAAGTCTGGGAGGGAAGTCGAAAATAAAACATACTTCAACTTCAGAGGGTGGATTGCAAATAAGGAATTAAAAGGAAAAAAGCAGAAGACCTGGTGATTAATATCTCAGAGTGAGGAAAATGAAGACAAAATGAGGTATAAGCAGATACCTTCAATTATAGATCAATAATGTTTATTATATTCCTTCTTCTTCACCCTTTTCTTTGTAAAGAGTAGTACTGGGGGTGGGGATGGGGCAAGAGAGGAAAAAGCTATTAAAGGATATGATGTAGAGAAATATATAATTAACAATCATATCATTGATGCAAATGAGATGGACTTAACAAAATGGAAAAGGATAGTAGAACAGAGAGCAGAGTCTAACAATATTGTTTATAAGAAAGCTTTTTGAAACATAAAGATTCTAGGCAACTAAAGGGTGCTATGGGCAGAGCACAGGCCCTGGAGTAGGAAGGACATAAGTTCAAATCTGACCTCAGACACTGTGTGACCCTGGGCAAGTCACTTAACCTTAATTGCTTCCAAGAAAAAAGACAGAAACATAAAGACTCGTACCGGTAAAATGAGGGGCTGGAGTATAATTCATTATGGTTCAAATGAATTTTGTAAAAATGTGGCATCATGAGCTTAGGCCAGGCAACAAGAAACAGTCATGATTTAAGTGATTAAGAGATTTAAAAAGAGTAATTATCTATGCTTAATGATACCACAGACTATGAGAAAACATAAATAATTTTATATAGATACTTACATACTAAATGGTATAGCATTTAGGTACTCAATTGAATTGCAGAGAGAAATGGATAGCAAAATTATAACGTTGGAGGCTTCAATGAAGCCATTTCAGACCTAGATAAATCTAACCCCTAAAAATAAATAAGAAAGAAGACAAGGACTTTAATAAAATTTTAGGAAAAATAGAGATGATGGGTATCTGACAATTACTAAAGAGTGACAGAAAAGAATATACATACTATTCAGTGATATGTGGCATTTTAACAAAAACTGACCATGTACTCAGGCTACCTTTTCCCTCTCCAAAAATAAATAAATAAATGCAAAAATTAGAAGTACCAAAGACATCCTTGGCTAACAGTGAAATAAAAAGTATAATCAATACTCTTTGAAGAAAGAATTCAAACTTAAATGAGAGTTAAATAATTTAATCCTAAAGAATTTGTTGGTCAATGAACAAATCATAGAAAATTGGTCTAAGAAAATGGCAACCATGAGAACATAGACCAAAGCAGTCCTTAAAGAAAAACAATTATCTCCAAATACTTTCATCAACAAAAGAAAGAACAAATCAATGAATTAGGTATGCAACTAAAAAAGAGGAAATACAACAAATTTTAAAACATCAATCAAACACTCAAATAGAAATCTGGAAAAATAAAAGAGATGAACAAAACTAACAGCAAAAACAAATTAAAACAAAATAAAACAGGTTGGACAGATAAGCTGATAAATAAGATAAAGGCCTGCAGTTTTGAGAAAAATAATACAACTGGTGAACTACTGAACTAACAGCTAATGTGACAGAGGAAAACCAAACTGTCGAAATGAAAAATAAAAAAAAAAAATCTACAACATAAAAATAAAGGAAATTATTGGAAACTCATATGCCCAATAATATGCCAACAAAATTGATCAATAAAACGAATGAATACTTAAAAATGTATATAAAATGCCCCAATTAAAAGAACAAAAAAAATAGATCATTTAAACAATGCAATCTAGGAGGACAAATTGAATAAGCCATAAATGGTCTCCCAAGGGGAGAGAAAAAGGAGCAAAGAGATTTATAAATGAATACTATGAAACATTCTTAGAACAATCAAGTCCAATATTACAGGAAATGCTTGCAAAAATTGGAAATGGGGATTTTACTAAATTCTTTGATACATATATCAAAAAATTTGGTAAAATTCTAACATATACATATGTATATGTATATGTGTGTGTGTGTATAAAATCTCAATACCTAACCCAAGGAGATAAAAAGCAGAGAAAGAAAAATAAAGGGCAATAGCCCTAAAGAATATCGATGTAAAAATATCATATAAAATTTTGGCAAAAACATTACAAAGCAACATGTAAAAAAAAAGTTTATGCCACTATGACCAGATTTGAATTATATTCAAAACACATACCTAGTCCAGTATTAAAAAAAATTATAACATAATGAATCATATTCATAATAAATCTAACTAAAAACATAGTTACATCACTATATGCAGAAAAAGTTTTTGGTAATATGTAACACCCATTACTATTAGAAACACTAAAAAACCATAGGAATATATTTGTCTTTCTTTAAAATGGTAAACAGCAGCTACTGAAAGCCAAGAGTTAGCATTATCTGTAAAGGACAAGTTAGGCCTTTCCAATAAGATCAGTTACAGCAAGCATGTCAATTACCATTGCTATTATAGTGCTAGCTATATAATAAGTCAAGAAAAAGAAATTCAAGGAATAAGCATGGAAAAGGAAAAAATCATTGCATTTTTCAGATTATATTATAAATTACAGGATTGTAGAGAATCCTGAAGATTCAGTTAAGAATAAGATTAAACAATAATTTCAGCGAAGTAACAGGAAACGAAGTAGACACACATAAATCATCACCTCTTTTATATGTTATCACGAAAAGCAGCAGAAAGAGACAGAAATGGATATTTCACTCAAAATAATGACAGACTACATAAAATATTTGGAAACCGATCAACCAAAGCAATAAAAGTAATTATATGAATATAACTATAAAACATTTTATGGAAATTAAAAACAGACCTAAATAATTGGAGAAATATTAATTGCTCCTGATTTAGGCATTTCAATATTATTGAAAAGAACTGAGAAAACTACCCAAATTAATTTACTTATTCATTGCCATAGTAATCAAACTAACAGTATTACTTCATAAATCTAGAGAAAAACTCTAAAACTTAATCTGTTAGAATAAAATGTCAAGCATCTAAAGGGAAATTTTTTTTTTTAAAGTTTGAAGGAAGGAGCCTCTCCACACCAGATTTCAAACTGTACTGCAAGGCAATAGTCACTGAAACTATTTGGTACTGGTTAAAAAATAGAAAAGTTGATCAATAGAACAGATTAGGTAAGCAAACATAATAGGTTTAATAACCTATAATAGGTTTAATAACCCCAAAGATAACACACACACACACACACACACACACTACTGAAGTAAAAACTCACTGATTTAAAAAGAAGTACTGGGAGAATTGGAAAGAAAGACCATCAGAAATTAGGCTTACCAACAACTCATACAAAATACCACAATAAGCTCCAGACAACAGGTACTAGATATTAAAGATCGTACTATAAACAAATGAGATGAGCCAGAAAGGATATAGCCTTTAAAACCATAAATAGGGAGAAAATTCTTGATCAAAGATGTGATTTTAAAATGGGGGGAAATATAGAAAATAAAATGGAAAATATTTATTACATAAAATTCAAAAAAACCTTGGCATGAACAAAATCAAGGCCACTAAAAATAGAGGGGAGGAAGAAGGAAAAATCTTTGCAGCAAGCTTCTCTGATAAAGCTGTGGTATCTGAGTGATTCAAATACATAAGAACCAGAGCCATTGCCCAAATAAGTAAAAGGTTAAAAAATAAAAACAGGAAGTGAAGGAGGGAAAATGAAGATATTTATATAGCTATTAAGCTAAATGAAAAATGTTACAAATTACTACTAATAAAAGAAATGCATATTTTAGAAACGTTGATGTTCCAATTCATACCAATCAAATTGGTAAGAACTGCAAAATTATAAAATAACAATCACTGGAGGGGATGTAGGAGGACAGGCACACTAACGCAGTGTTGAGGGAGCTGTGACTGTTCATCCAATTCTGAACTGGTCCAGCCCATTTGCAAAGAACATAAAGTTACTTAACTGTGCATTGTGCATACCTTTTGATCCGGATGTATCATTACTGGGCATATATCCTAAAGAGATGAGAGAAAAAGTGCTTTGTGTGACAGAAAATAACTAGAAACTAAGGGGATACCCATAAATGGGGAATGACTGAATAATGTTATCTGAATATAAAGAATTCTGAGAAACTTGGGAAAACTTATAATGCAGAATAAGTAGAACAAAACTGGGGAAAAAATTTGTACAATAACTATAAATAACACTGTGGGGAAAATTTTAATTTTGAGAATTTGGATCAATGCAATTGCTATGATTCCTGAACATCAATGATGAAGCATTCTACCTAACTTGTAACAGAAAAATGATATGACAGAAGCACAAAATGAGACTTCCATTTTCAGACAGGGCCAATGTGTAGATTCATTTTTCTTGACTAATTTTATTGATTGATTGCTGGTAAGGGGTTTTACATGAAAAGGGTTGAGGCAATTGGGGAACACAGGAGGCATAATGACCTTAATGCTCCCCCTGAAAAAAGAGTGCCCTTGAAGCATATTTTTTCAATACACAGAAGAAGACAGAATGAAGTTGAAAGGGAGACAGACAACTAGGATAGCTTATAACTAACTATTGGATTTATAATATTCTTTTAAAAATACAAGTGGACATAATATAATAAGGCTTTGCAGTTTCATACATAATTCTCTTCTTTGTTTATTCTTTGTTTATAGAAATATCTGCGTTTAGTGCTTGTCAATTTAAGAAAAACAACAAATACTTTGAAAAATTAGAATATATCTGTTTACCAAAACAAAACCAAAAAAATGAAAGGGGAAATGAAAGGTGGGTTTCAAAGGCAAAGGGAGGGGAAGAGGAAAGCTTATAAAACTTGATGATACTACCACAGACCTGTCCAGCAACCATTTTCTGATCATCCTGACTATTAAAGATTGTCCCAGCTCAGCTACTCTCTCTCTGCTCCCTGTCAGTTAGATAGTAAAGGGAACTGACATCTTCAGGAATAAGCTACCATCACTGTACAGTTTTTCTATGGAAGGATTCAATTATAGTAAAAAGGAATTCCCAGCCACTGTTCAATGTTACTTTACAATAGCATCCTTAATACATTATCATAAAACCCTATCTTAAGGACCTGTAAATCCTCTATAATGTTGTTAATCAATTGCCCATTCATAACATTATTCCTATAAAAACAACTGTACATGTAATGTTGCTTCATCTAACACTATATTTATCAGGAAAAGATTAAGAACATTAAGGTGAGATAAAGCTTATATTAATAAAGAGAATAAAAATCATTTATTGGGCTAGTTTTATGTAAGGGTTGATTCTATTTGTACTAGTGCCTAAACACATAGCTTAAAGTCATTTTCTTTTAATGTATTCAATCACCCTACTTCCCTTCTTGCCAGATCATAACCACATGACACTTGACAGCAGCACCAACTTAGAAGTTCCCTAAATATTTAGAAAATTGATTTAGAAATCAAAAAGTCAGAAAAATATCACTATACACTTGCAAGTCTCACAATCATAACTAATCTAGTCATTTAAATGCATTATAACACAATGAAAGTATAAAGGTGGGATTCCTGTGTAAGGGTATCTTGATATCAACCCTTGTTCTGATTAAAAGAGAAAAACAGAATAAAACCTTGTGGTTCACCAAATACCCTACAGGAACTCTCTTGGGGATTACCCCCAGCCCACTCAGTGTCAGAAAGAGACAGAAGTCAGTCAACAAGCCTTTATCAAGTGCTAACTGTGTGCTAGGCCTTGTGCTGAGTTGGAGATTAAAGAGGGTTGTGGGCAAGGAGAGCAAACATAAAACAACCCAGTAACAACCAGTCCCTCTTATCCTATTAACACAGAATTAAAAAGTAAGAAAAAATCTTTTCGTGCCTTGGATTGGCTTAAGCTAAAAAAAACAAGAAGAAAGGAAATTTTAAAAATTGTCATTCTATACCATTTTTAGTTAAGTAATCTTTATAGCACTTTGATCTTTGTTAGCATTCTCGACTGAAATTACATGGTATAACTTTTTATATATTTATCATTTATTTACCTGTGTACCTATTTTATTCTTAAATGCGCACGCGCACACACACACACACACACACACACACACACACACACACACACACACACACACCAGATTATGAGCTCCTGGAGTTCAGGGAATGTTTTGTTTTGTCTCTGAAGGCATGTCTGCGGAATTATAGTGAACTAAATTTGAATACCAAAGATTATCAGAAGTAGTTAAAGAAGAGAAGGTGAAATTACTCATCAGAATTCAGATCTCTAAGAAAAAAGAACGTGCAGGGCCCCTCCTCCAACTGTTTATGAATACACTGCTAAACATCAGCATTCATTTTCCACATGAGAATCAAAAAGTCTCATTGTAGCTCTTTTTCTTTAATTCAATTATTGTTCCCTTCTGTGAAATATCTTGAATATAATGGCATTAATAACACTTTAGTTCCCAACTGCACTACCCACTACACACTTCCTTGAAGTAACTACTCCTTTTCAAATGCTTCACAATCTGAGATTAATCCTGTAATAAAGGTGCACAGAATTCTCTCCCATCTGCCTATGGTGACCCTGGCCCTGGCCTGAACTGGGCTGAACTGGGTAAAAGTGTGTGTGTGTGCGTGTGTGTGTGTGTGTGTGTGTGTGTGTGAGAGAGAGAGAGAGAGAGACAGACAGACAGACAGACAGACAAAGACAGAGGGATGACTTTCCATTGATATCATTGAACAAATTGCTATTTAGTTTTTAAATCAGCAAGAACACAGACTATTCAAATGAATTCCATTCTCAATGAAGAATGAATCATGGGCAAACACTGGACCAGAGAAATGCTGTCTTTTTCAAACAACCTCACTCCAATTGCCAAAGTTAATCCAAAAGGCAAATTATGGGGATGGAAATATTACAAATCTCCAAACTGAAAAAAAGGAGATTAAAAAGAAGAAATATAATTTTTTCAACCTTATCAGCCAACATGTTACCTTTATGGGGTTTGCTTTTATAGGCAACAGGCTGGGTGTGCCTTTACCTGCCTATGGTGACCCTGTCCCTGGCCTTAGGGTGGATTGAACTGGGTAAAAGTGTATTCCTGCAGGTCAGCAGGATCTTTCTGGTTAAGGAGCTCGGTGTTTATGTATGTGCCAGAGGAAGACTCTGCAAGTAAATGGCAGAAAGCAAAACTTTTTAATCAAGGCCCTATAATCACCTCCTCTGAAAATTACTATTTGCCATCAGAAAGATTCAGGGCCTGTGATCAACACCAAAAAATAATCTTCTATCATCATTAGTGACATTTGAAATCTTTTTTGGACTCTATTTTACCAATCAGGAAATATGCATTAGGCAGATACTTATTATGATAAGTATAGTGCGAGAGGGGTTGCAAAGAAGTATCAGGTACACTTGACATCAATAAAATTACAATTAAGTTAGTGAGATAGAATATAATGATTTTTTTTTGTTTTTAATCTAACAATTGAAGGTGCCAAGTGTTGAATGAGTAGTCCAGGCAGGAAGTACCCCAGTTCTAGTTGAGTTGAAATCCTTATGAGTTTCAACCTTCCCAAGCTATAAATCCAAATGATAGTACCACAGCTCTGCCAATAGCTTTCAACTGCTTCATTTTCTCTATTTTTAATTAAAAGTCAATCCAAGTCACAAAGACACAAGGAATATATCATAAGGGCACATTAAAACAAAGCAGAGTTTCTATAATGAAACAGCATGAACTATGGAGAATTCTTCAAATTCCTCCTTTTAGAAAATGAAAAATGAAAGCTTCAAGTAACATAGAACCTGGGATATAAATAGAGATATATACACACGTGCATTGTATACATATTACATATGTATATATATTTGGGTATGTGTAAATACATACATACATAAAAATGCCTGAAGATGCTATGATTCCTGTGAAGAACTCCCAAATAAAAGAGCTGGTTATCAGGTTGGAAACTCCTTCCACCTGTCCCACTACCCAATCACAGCCCACCTATCTCTTATTTAGTGAAAAGGATCATAGGGTCATACACTGATGAAGAGCTAAAATGGACTTTAGAAGTCATCCAGTCCAACTCACCTCATTTTACATGTCAAGAAACTAAGTCCCAAGACTATACAGGTAAACAAATGGCAGAGAAGGAATTTTAACTTGGGTCTGTTTACAAATCTAAAGATCTTCTTACTGCACCATATGAATCCTAGAGAGTGTCTTACTATAGAAAGACGTTAAGTAACATGCCCAAAGTCACACAATTAGTAAGTACCAGAAGTAGATTTGAATTTAGATCTTCACTCCAAGCTCAGAACTCTAACCATTAATATACTGTCTCTGCACGTTCACCTTTGATAAATATTAATTTTGTTCTTGACATTTTCCCCAAGATTTAAGCCCAAGAAGTTTACATTGGTTTCTAAAATGAAACTCAAGGAACAAAAATTGTAGCCCAATTCTCAGGTTTAAAGCAATTGGAATATGCATATATATTATTGTTGGGCAATACTAAGTACATGGCTGCTTGATATTCATTAATTCATTTCCTACAAATACATTCAATTCTCTCTTTCTATGCTGTCCTTGGTATGGTTGTAACTGGTCTTTATTCACTGACCTGCTAGGCAGGTATTGGAATTATTAGCAGTTTAGCAAATAAAAGGTGACTACTCAAAAACTTCCTATAATTTTGTTTGTAACAGCTGTTCACTTGCAATAGTGTTTGAATCTGAGAATAGATCTCTCTTTAATGCTATCCATTCAGTAGGGTAAGAGAAAATGTTCACTGTTTACAGTGTTCAGTTATTGCAGCAGAGTTAATTACCAGCAATCACACATTTTACCTTATAACACCATTTCACACTTTCTTAGGATATATTTTGCTGAGATCTCATTTACTTGAGAGCCATTATAATTGTTTTCATCCACAAAATTTTCACTGCCCTCCCCCATCTGCTAGGCAAATAGACCTTTAGCTTGTTGTTTAAAATTCTGCAATAGGATCCATCCTGTGGGGTGGAGATCCTAGTGGCAAGAAATTGTTCTTATATGCTTTATGTCATTTTCTGCCTTAAAATGACTTCTGAAAATGACTTCTCATCTTTCCTCTGAGATAACCACTTTGATTTCTACATAAAGTACTTCTGGACCCCTCTACAGCATTTCTACTGAGATCAGTGGGAAGATCCCAACCACATGCAAAGAAAAGAAGAATATGAATTCTCCAGTCGAAAAACCTTCCTTGGCAATACATGAAAAGAATTTAACAGGATTAAAACTTAGTTCATCATAGGGGGAAAAATGTTCTTCATTTTTCCTAAGAAAGTGTTGTCCATCTACTCATAAATGAAATGGTTCCTTTCTGAGCCACAAAAAAAAGTATTATAATAAAAATCAGAACGCATGTACTTACAATAATCATACATCCCAAAGTTTCAGGATAGTCCCAATTTTAAGAAAAGAATTTTTTTTTTACTGTACTTTGCAAACAAGAATCTCATTTTTCATTCCAGGTGTCCTGATATTTGGTTCAAAAAATATGTATATCACCATACACAGACGGCACACATCTCACCTTTAAAAGGTGAACAGTGTTCTTATGAGGAAGGATGTGGTGTATCTAAGAAAAAGCTAGAGGGCTCTTTTATATTAAATTTTGTGATACTGAAGTTTTCTTATTCCAATTTATACTGCCAATTCACCTCAAAGCATTTCATTCAGGAGCATGAGGGGCCACTTAATTATCAAACAAGGATTTAATTTGTGCAGAGGAACCTACATGACAGGAAAAATGTAAAAGGGGAATGGAGGAACAGTTATCTGACATATGGAAGCAACATAGACAGTGTGTCTACATGGTTTGATACAAAACCTTACAACAATAGCTCTATAAGGCTGCAGCTTTCCTTTTTATGAGGGATGTTTCAACCTTCTTTTAATTTATTTATAACCAAATATAAACATTTTATTACAGAAAAGAGGAAATTTATTCAAAATAAATCCTAATATTTAGAGATACTTCTGCACTTTACAAGTTAAAGTTTTTTTTTTTAAACTCATTAGTTGTTTTGGGTTGTTTTTTTTTTGGTGGGTCTCCAATGGGATCTCATTAACACCACATTCTTGTGGCAACAGAGAAATCTCACACCAGACCTGCCTGAGAGCTGATTTTTTTTCTGTGTTTCTGACTAGATAAATATTATGCCATCTAGACAAATCAAGCAAAAAAAAAAAATACCCATTCTTGCTTCATTTATCTCAATTTATGAGTTCAAAATCCTTGACCCATGCAGATACACTGTCTAAATAAACCCCCTTATTCTGACATCTATCAGGGTTATGCCTTTGTTGCATGTACTGAACATTACTTAGTACTCAATTTACATGTATTTTTCTGTTTACTTATCTGTGGGCACACTGCTTCTCCAGAGTAAAATGTAGGCTCTTCAATGACAGAGATTGTATCCATTTCTGTCTTTGCATCTCCAGTATAGAGCACAATGACTGGCACATAATAGACACTTAATGTTTAGTGAATTACTCTGAACTAAAATGAACTGGATTGATATCTCACTAAATATCCACATAAAAACCTCTTGAATTATGGGTTGTAGTTATTGTTTTACTATCAACAATTCCCCAAAATTTATATCTATACATTCTAGTGTTTTTTATACCTTTATCCAGTTGATGATCGGAGAACAATTTTATTTGTGACTGATGAGAATTTTATAATAACTTTTATCAGCATAATTTTTGTACCAATATGGATCATTGTAATGGGGCAGAAAAAAATAATTTGGCCATTAAAAAAATAGGGTTTTGCTACTGAATGCAAGATATAAATAACCAAGAAATGCAATAGCTGTTATATCTTTCTAATGTTCATATCTTAGACATTACTGTTATTTCCAAATCCACATTACATGGTAATGTACACTGTTCCAAATGTAACATAGCATTTTCTATTCATGCTTATACCCTGACACGGTCTTCTAACAAATTACTTGCAACAGTTGCATACCATAAAAGGGATCAAGATTTTATGTATCACAAATGAAAACAATAGTGTTGTATCCTGATAATCTATTCACTGGTTTGCAATGTTTTAAGTAATTCCACAGAAAGTTGCAAATCCATGTCATTTTTACAGTGTTAGATTTTGCAACCAGATCTCTGAATTAGCTGAGAAGATCAAGAGTACATATTAGTTTTCCTAAAATTAGCTCACTTACTGGCTATAAATTTAAAGAATTTTGAATGTGTTCAATTGTTAGAAATTAATAAAAGGTCACTGCTAAAAAGTTTTGCCAAACCACAATCCTTATCAATGACCCAGCTTCTGAAAAATAGGAGCTATCAGGATTTATGAATTAGAAAACAGATGAAGAACAGATTTCCATTTAGAATCCAAAAATGGAACCAAATCAGGTTTCTGAGTGAAGCTGTATATATGAACTCAGGCATCTGAAGTCATGTTCTTAATTTACAACCACTACCACCCCATCAAAGGGAGTGGTTCATGTACAGTCAGATAAAAATATATCTCCTTTGAGAGAATAATTAAAGAAGCAAATATTATGTAATTTACATACAGTAAATACCCCAAAGAATACAAGAGCAAATTAGAGCATTCTCTGTGGTACACTGTAGAAACAGAAATAGAAAGTTTTCATAAAAAGGTTGGGGGGGAGGGGGAATAAATATCAGCCTCATCAAATAAGGAAGGGTAACAAAGAGGAGTCACAGAGTTATACAAAATAAAGAAAAAAGAATGAAAGTTAAAATGCAATAGTATTGAATAAAGTAGGGGGAATGAGTATGATTATTTTAAGAAACAATAAAGAATGAGTATTCAAAGTACTTCTCAAGGACCATACAACTCAGGACCCATTTGACATAAAACTAGATTTGAGCCAGAATGTCACAAATTTTACAAGCACAGTTTATTAGCTATATAACCACAATTTCCCTTTTATTACTTAATCTTAATCATTAGCTCCTAAAACCAAATAGTTAAATTTTAAAAGGCTTAAGGCCACCACTGGATTTCAAATATCCACAGAAGCACCTTGAAGAAGGAAAGAAAGGAAGAAAGCCCTCTAAATAGTCTCATGACTTTAAGTAAAATGTTCATCTTCAATGTCACTTAGGAATTTACTTTGGAAAGCATTTTACTCTGATACTGTAGGATATTTTCCCATCTCTAACACTTTATAAGTTGGTCATGATGAGCACTTGTTATACATCTAAGCAATGACATTGTGCTACAACTTCCTGTAACCTCCACTAGTAGAAGGTGACGTCCTACACTGAAGTGTATGTCAAATGAAATAGTGGAGCAATAAATGAACATTCATTTTACAGAAAAACACATCAAGGTTTTCCACAAACCAAAAGCACCTTCCCCAGAAACATATACTCGAGCACACATACACACACACACACACACACACACACATCGTCCCTTAACCCTCCCCCAAGACCTCGAAGACAGACTCGCATTTAGCCTGAAAATCAAAATAATCTCATAATAGATTGGTTTGTCAGTTAGGGTGAAAAAAATATACATTTGCCATGTAGTATAAAGCAGTAAAGATAGCTATTGTAGGATGCTTATGTTACACAAATCATGAATGATATATATGAAGCTAAAAATCACTTGACAATTCTACTTTATAGGGTCACATTACAGTGATCTATGTAACTTTTAAATCTTCATGATTTTAAAGACTAAACTTTAATTTCAGGTTACACCACTATTGCTAATTGGGAGGGGGAGATTTTAATTAGGTGGAAGGGAATTCAAATAAGCTTATTCAACTATTTGAGATGGAAAAGAGGGGTGGGGGAGTCACAGCAGATGTTACCCAGACCCTGTAGTCCAGAGAAGTCCAGTAGATGTGAATTGTTTTCTTCCCCTTCCCCTCTCCTAGAAAGCCACCACTAACTTTCATTTAAAAACAAAGCAGGCCTATTTAAATAAACAATACATATTTACAAGTAAATAAAATCTTCCTTTTGGGACAAGTTTCTGAGGCCATTATACCGTCTGCCCTCTGCTCTTCTCGAGAAAGTCCCTGAGAAGTCCAAGCACTGAAACATTTGTTGCACTATATAGAGTAAGGGCTGGAAGCCCTGGAACCTGCTGTTCAAACCATAAACAGAAACAACTCAAGGCAGAATGCAGGTCAGGTGAAAAAATACTTTTTGAAATGAAAAAGTTTAAAATGACACATTTATGCTTTCTAATTAGGCACCTCTAGAAGAGACACATTTCCTCCCTGCTTTTCCTCATTGTAGAGAATATCTCGTCTATCCAACCGGTGCCATTTCAGCCCTTAAAAAAGTAGCCCTCAATTTGAATCAGTCTATCATAGTCCTGGGTTCTGCATCCCTCATTCTATTACCTTAAAGCCCACATCTTTTCCTTCAGTCCCTCTGCCTTCCATTCCCTTTAAACTAAGCATGTGCAAATCTGTCTAACCGTGTTCCAAAGTGAATCACGTGTTCTGCTTGCTTCTTTACAACATGTATAACTAACCATTTGTATCTTTCTGCCATCATTCTATTTTGTTCCTCCTCTTTAATTGATCCAACACATAAACAATAGGGCTTCAACAGCAGAATAGGTCTTTGCAAAAAGAAGATGGAATGTTCAAGATAAGATGATATATGTTTCTTAGACTCTTTAATAACAGTAATCTTTGTCCAACACAAAATTTTATGTAATGGATTTCCAACACACACAAGTATCCATAACACTAGGGCAGACATTTTTCAGGCCTATTATTCCAAAGCCCTATACTGTTCCTGTCACAGTAATTAAGAATTGTGTCACACTGTACTGTATGTGAAAACTGATCTCTTGATTTTTAAAACGCTAAAAACACTGTCCAAAGAAAGCATCAATACAGATTCCTATCTGAGAAAGGGCATTTTTTTCTGCAATTCCCTTAACAGAGCAGAATTGGAAGGTTCACTTTTTCCCCCAGGTTAATGGGAAAGTGTCCTATACTCTGCCCGTTTCATTTCTGGCCCAAATGGGCCAGTTCTAGAGGTGTTAAATCACTGTCATTTCCCAATACACAATAGGTCACTATTCAGCTCCACGGAGTAGCAGAGTGCTGGATTCTTGATTCTTTGCTAGGACCTGTTCTAAAGAGAGTCCTTCATGTGGCTTATCTCATGAAACCAAAAGCTCCCATCACATCAACATCTACCACTCTCACCACCCCAAACCCCAAAACCTCGGACCCCAAGTGTCTTTCCTTTGGAAGGACGGGGCAGCTAGCTAATGAAGCCTGCCCCCAAACCTTCACCAAGGAACTCTCATTTTCTCTCGCTCTTGCTCGAGTCTCCAGGTTGCAACAGAATTTCACTTCTTTTACAACATTTGCCGCCTCTTTTTCACATCTCACTTTAAGCCTCCTTTGCCCTAGCTTCCGAGAGCCACCACCACCATCCCCTTCCTAGAACCATGTCACCACATCAAACCTCCTTCTGTCACCCTCCCTACACCCCAAAATGCATTCCTAATACAAGCACCCAAGGCAGCACAGACCTGTATTCTCTATTGTACACAGATAATAGATGTTCGTACATAAATGTATGTATAGGGATCTACACAGAACATGATCCACGGTAGACGCGCTATATGTGCGCGAACACATTTTTCCGACTCCAATTATCCTAACGGAAATAGCACGCTCCCACGGAGCTCAGGCAAAGATACTGGGAGTTGAATCCCTATTTCTCGCTCCCCCTCCCTCACCCCCAAACCCTCTTGCCATGCTACGACTTTCATTTGCACCGTGTCCACATCTGATACACACACGCATACACAATGCGTAGCCCTGGGGTTTGCACATGCCGGGGCACATACACCGCGATAGCTGTGAACACGGGGAGAAGGGGGACGTGGGGGGCGCACGGTAGGCATACGGAGAGATCCACTCCATAAGGGCACCGTGCGCGCGTGCGTGTGCGCGCGTGTGCGCGCGCGCGGTGCGGTGTGTGTGCATGTGTGTATGTGTCGGGTGCTGGGGGAGGGGTGCTGGGGGTGCAGAGGGCAGCTGCCCCGAGGGTGGAAGCAGGGGGAGGGGAGGGGGGCGGAGGGAGCCGAGGAGGATGGGGCAAAGGCAGGGAAGCGGTCGGGGAGCCGGGGAGGCGGCTCTCCCACTCACCCAGCAGCAGCAGCTTCAGCTCCCGGCGTGCGTCCCGCTTGTCCCGGCGGAGCTGCCTCTCGATCTCGTCGTTAATCCGCCGGGCTTCTTTGGCTTCTTCGCTCAGGCAGCACGCCATGATGGACTCCAGAGTCATTCTTCCCAACTGCTTCAGACACAACCCCCAGTACCCCCAGAAAACACAGGCGCGCGCGCGCTCCTTGGCCGCGGCGGCGGCTCACCCCTGGGCTGGGGGCGGGAAGAGGCGCTGGGGGGAGGGGAAGGTGGGCGACTCCCGAAGCCGCCCCCCGCACGCCCGGCGAAGCCCGATCCCGGCGGCGGGGCCCGAACACAGCAGCGCTGGAGGGAGGTTCGGGAGGTGCAGGGAGGAGAGGGGAAGGCCCGCTCCCCCGGCCTCTCTCAAAGAATACCACCGCCCCCCCACCCCCCACCCCCTCTACCTCCGCCTCTGGCACTAGCTAGATCCGAGTCCTCCTCTTCGAAATCATGCACCGAGCCCCCGAGAAACATCCACCAGAGCAGCTCGCGGCTGCGACGGCGGCACGAGCGGCACGGCACGGCAGCCGCGAGGGCACAGGAGCGCACCCCGCTCCCCTGCTCCGCCCGCCTCCACTCCCCCCGCGCCCCCTGTATCCGAGCTGACACCCGCCGGGATCCCTTTCCCACCCACCCCGGGCTCGCGCGCAAACACACTCACACGCTTCCACACACACCCCGCTCCTTCCTCGCCCCTCCTCCCCCGCCCCTCCCCCTCCTCCGCTCTCCGCCAGATGCCCACCCCCCGGCCCTGGTGAGTGGCTGCTCAGCTTTCTCCCTCCCCCTCGCCACACACACACATCTTCTCTCAACTGGAGCCCAGATCCGGGAGGGAAGCGGCGGCGGCGGCGACCGCGGGGGAGAGGAGGAGGAGAAGGAGGTGCCGGCGGCGGTGATGGTAGTGGAACTGGAGGCTGGAGGAGGCGGTGTCGCCGCCTCCTCCCGGGTCCCGGTGCCGGGGATTCTTGCACTTCTCGTCTCTTCGGAATCTGCCTCTCCACCCCCCGAGCCCTTCCCCGGCGGGGTCCGTGTGCCGGATCCCGCTGCCTCCTCCGCCGGTGTCGGGGCTGTGCCCGCCGTGCCCGGCCGGGAGGAGGGCCGGAGGCGAGGCTCGGGCTGCCGCCGCCAGCCCTCCGTGGACGGTGTGGACAGCCCCGCCGGCGGCGGCCGCTAACCCGGCTCTGCCCCGGCTCAGCCTCCCGGGCGTGGTGAGGCAGAAATATGGCGGCCTTTGGCTCTCGGTTTCTCTGCCCACCAGACACAGATACAGCTAGTTCCCCACGCTCCTGGAAATCCCACGGATTCCAGCCTCCAGATCCACTGGACAGGCTCGCAAAGCATCAGCTCTCCCCAGCAGCCCCGCCGGGCTGCCAGCGGCGCGGCGCGCCCCGACGGCCGCGGGGAACGGGGCCGCTTAAAAAAACTACTTTTTAAAAAAGATCCTAGCTTCAGAAATGCCATTGAACTACAAAGCACCTCACACCACCTCCACCTTTAGGCCGTCCTTGGGAAACTGAGCCTTGAATTGTGGGGTGGGGTGGAAGGGGAGACACATTTGTAATTCATTCCCCACTGCTAGGGTGGGAGGGGCATCTTCCACAAAGTTACTTCAGATCGAAATTAAATCCTGAGCAGAGAAATGAAAGTGCTGAAGTTTCCGAGAGTTTTAGAGGCAACGTTCCTAACTTTTCATGCCCGTGGGATTCATTGTTTTTAGTGGGTTTTTTACTAGCTTCCCCTCCGGTTTTGAAATCATGCCAGCCGTTTTAACATGTTAGGAAATCTGTCTCTCCGTCTCTCTCTGTTTCTCTGTCTCCCCCCTCCTCACCCCGTCTCTGTCTCTGTCTCTGTCTGTCTCTGTCTCTGTCTCTGTCTCTCTCTCTCTCTCTCTCTCTCTCTCTCTCTCTCTCTCTCTCTCTCTGTCTGTCTCTCTGACTCTCTCTCTGTCTCTGTCTCTCTTTCTCTCTGTCTGTCTCTGTCTCTGTCTCTCTGTCTCTCTCTCTCTCTCTCTCTCTCTCTCTCTCTCTCTCTCTCTCTCTCTCTCTCTCTCTCTCTCTCTCTCTCTCTCTCTCTTCTCTCTCCCGGAAAAACAAAGAGCTTAGCTCTTTAAGTATGCAAAATTATGTGTGACTGGATAATAGTGTAAACAATGAAACAAAAAATAAACAGCAGAATAAACGTTCATTCCAGCAAAATTTCTTCCCATTTCTTGTTTCTCTAGTTTTGATTGATACTGTTTTGATGTTGTTTGGCTACTTTGTCCTGATACTCTACTGATAACAGGGTAAGGACTTCCTGTGAATTTCGAGTTTTGGACGACCCAACAGCTCAAGAAGTGAAACTACTCCTTTCTTGCTTACTGGAATTTGATGTTGTAAGGGTAATATGTGTCCTGGGACCTTCCTTTGTTCACTGGAGCTGTATTTCATGAAGATTTTTCTGTTTTAATTTGCTCATCCTGGGATGTCAAGAGATTTCACTGCCATACTACCATTAGAATCTCCCACAGGTGCAGAATTGTACAAAGGGTTCTACAAGGGACAGGGGCAACATCATCTCCATGTTTTTAGGGGCTGGCACCTGCTCACTCCCCATATGTAACAAGTCAGAAAGAAAATCAGACAAGTTCTCAGATTCTTGGATCTACCAACCCATGCCCCACTCCTTCCCTACTGCCTTTTTTAGGGCATAGACAAAAAGGATCTATAAAAATCCATCTTGTCTGACAATAAGGAAGGCAAATATCTCCTCCTGTACTGCTAAAGCCCTAATAAATGACTACTAGACATGATAAGAAATTAAAATTTAAAATTAAGTGACTAATGCAATTAAATATTCAAATTCAATATTGCAGAATTTAGAATGACTGCAGGGAAGAAAACTTAATTATCATTTTTCTTTCATATATATGGTTCTTGTATATATTTATGTTTCATATGTATGTGTGTGGATCTCTGTGTATATATTGGTATATATACATACATACATATGTGTGTATGTATTCCAAAAGACTAGGAAATCAAATGAGGACCAAGAACCTACAAAAACCAATGACTGGTGATCTAAGGGAGCAGGGACCATTGGAAACTTATTACAAAGTCTACAATGCATGAAACTATACTTTGACTGATCTAACCCATTACTTGACTGAATTACACAAGTTGAATGATTGTTTCAGAATTGGGTAGACAGGGCCTTACACAACTACTTGAAGTCAAGATGAAGACTGCCTTTGTGTGTTACAAGTATTGAGATGGAGGAAAATCGCACTGTAGTATTAAAACAAGATAAAAGGGAACAAAACTGAACTGGGGGTTGGGGAGAGGGAGAAAGAGAATAATAGTTCCCCACGGGGAAGGGAAATTCCAGGACTGAGCCTAAAAATGATATTTTAGATTTGCATAGTGATTTAGAGTTTCCAAAGCTTTTTCAATTATTTTACCTCATTTATCTACCTACCATCTTCAGAACTAATCTCACTACACCATACTCAAATTCAATAAATTGCAGTATATCCTTGAATTTGACAACCAACATTTCTTTATCTCTTCATTTTAACTTAAAATTGACTCTCTCTTAGGGACAGCACATCCCTCTAAACATCTCCATTCTCCAAACTCTTAGAACTGGAAGGAAAAGTGCCCATGATCCTTTTCACTTGAACCTCTAGATATCTCTCTTAAGTATTAAAATTTACTTTTATATGTGATAAATGTCTAACATCCAGAATGGATCCTTTAGTATATTCTTCCAAATTTCCTCAGTGACAAGCATTATGTTCATAGTATCCCTCTCCACCCCATCCCTTTGTCATTACCCTCACATACTTTCAATGTTTAAGGAAAAGACTCCTCTGACACAAGACCAAATAATGACTCAGCCTCCCCAACTACAATAGTTTCCTTCTTCATCCTCCTTTAGGCACACACTCACCATCTCTCAGA
Organism: Bettongia penicillata ogilbyi; assembly: GCA_023548195.1. Lineage (NCBI taxonomy): Eukaryota > Metazoa > Chordata > Mammalia > Diprotodontia > Potoroidae > Bettongia > Bettongia penicillata. The sequence continues at coordinate 153,513 of JAJHZJ010000666.1, read as the reverse complement.
ATTATAATAACTACCTCCAAGATTTGAAACTTCTAACCTGTCTTTGTATCTCTCCCACTCCTTCAATTCACAAAATCGCCTCTTCACCCTTGTTATGACCCTTGGTCACTTGACCCTGTTTTCCATCTTTCCCACTTTGTCTGTACTTTCCTTCATGCCCTCTTAACTGCCACTTTAATGATTCACAAGTTACCACTTATCCTAGAATCTTTTGCCTCCAAACCTTCCCTCATTCTGGACCCGCAAATTCTCATCTCTGGATAATTCCTGTCGTGATTTTTTCCACTTCATGCAAGCTGCTGAGCATTGCTGGAGAAAGTGATAAAACTGAGCTGATTCCATCCACTACAAATGTATGGTACACAACCTCAGTTAAACCTTTACTGCTGCTCAATAATCCTTCTGCTCTCCCATTATTGACTCCCTGTCTTATTCCATACAGCTACTGTTGCAAGCTTTTTCCTCTCTTCCCAAACTCAATGGCACCCCATCTCTATTCTCTATCCCCTGGATAATCTGATCACTTCATCAGCATGCAGGTGACTCAGGTTTTTGAGATTCAGCACCGTCTTCACTTCCTCTTTTGTGTCTTCCCTCTGACTGGAGGACTGGAGGTTAAAGCAGTTAACTTCCCACAGTCTTTCTTTATAGAGGGTTCTGAACTTCCAGAATTGTCTAGGTAACTCTTCATTTTCCATCTTAAGCTCTAAGCTCAGTTTAGTTTAAAGTCCAGAGAACATTGTACCTATATTGTACCTATACACTGGGGACTCCCTACCACTTCTCCCCATCCCCTTCAGCTTCCTTTTGTTTATTGTCTTTATCCATTAGACTGTAAACTCCAAGAGAGCAGGCAAAATCTATCTTTCTTTTCTTATTTGTATCTCCAGAATTTAGAACCGCCTGCACATGTGATGAGATAGATGGGAGTGTAGGAGGCAGAGAGAGCAAGCAGAAATGTGAGATCCAAGCCAGAAAGTGCTCAAAAAGACCACGCATTGAAGCCCCCCACCTTGGATTTATCTGTGTGCCTTCACAAAGTACCCCCCAACTACCTGACATTCCACAACAGCTCTTTTGCCTTTCCTGTTCCCCTTCCTTATCTGTACATATTCACAAAGCACCCTATTCTAGAGCAGCAGTGCTCCTCCCCTCTCCTGTTGCCCCTCTCATTTTCTTAAACTGCAGTAACTCCTGCCCTCTCCCTATCCTGTTACACTGTATGTAGATCAGACACATAATCTGCCTCAGTGCTCTGTCTACCAGGAAGAGGAGCAGAATGGGCTGGCACTGTCTCCCATGGGGATCAAGGCCCCGATGGTGCTCCGATGGAGTTGTGTTACCCCAATAAATGCCTTTTATTTAACTTGGAAATGGTGTGAGTGATTTATTCAAGACACTGAGACCTATGTGTTTATTCCTGATCATTCTGGTATATCCCAACATTTTGGTGTGCCCATGAAACCCGATATATGGTAGGCACTTTATAAATGTTTGTTGAATTCATTTATATATATATATGTGTATATATATGTATGTATGTATATATATATATGCATGTATTTGTGTATATAATGGCCACCCAAAATAAGTATCTTTCCTCCATTTTTCAAAATTTCTTAGCATCATCACATACAACTGCTTCCTTCTGATCACAGATTTAACCTTCTCCCTACATCCATGATCCCATTCCTACTTCCTCCGAAAACATGTTCCAGTATTTCTCCATGAAAGAATGAAAAAACATCTGTTAAGTGTTTCCCCTGTGCCAATCTTTGGGTTAACCCTTGGGAATACAAATAGTTAGATAGTACCTGCCCTCAAGGAGTTGACATTCTAACAAAGGGGACACCCCTCTGTGTGTCTTGAAATGGAAAGTCTTGGAGGTGGTGAGTAAGTGGGCACATCTTTTTCCAGTAGTCACAGTAGTATTGACTTATTTAGGGTTCTAGAACTGGAAAGGTTAAGGTAGAAAGATATGCAGCTTAAAAGTGGATGATGTAAAGATAGCAAAAAAAAGCTTTCAATAATTAGGGTAACACAGTCCAAAGTCAAAAGTTCTGGAGTAGAAATGGCTAAGCACCTCAGAGCCTGAGCTGAATTCAGGGGACAGAACAATAGGGTATGGCAAGTAGGAAAAGATGGCCATGAATACTCATTCCCCTATTCCACTACCTCCTTTCCATCAGCCTACATACATGTTCAGATGTCCCCAAAACTTTATTTTTATTAATTAATTTACTTAATTTTCATTTTCAACATTCACTTCCATAAGATTTTGTGTTCCAAATTTTCTCCCCCTCCCTCTACTCCCCTCGCCCCAAGACTGCGTGCAGTAATTTGATATAGGTTCTACATATACATCCATATTAAACATATTTTAACATTAGTCATGTTATACTCAAACTTTTTTTTAAAGGCCTTCAACCACATCCAACTACCAGATATATCTCTTCATTGAAAAACTCTTTAAAAAAGTGGTTTATACTTAGTGTTTCCATTACCCTCTCTTTCCCCAACCCTTTGTAACTCAGATTCTGCCCCAACCACGTCATGGAAATTGGTTCCTAATAGTCTCCCAGAGTCACCCAATCCTCTCTCATAGGATCATAGATATAGAGTTGGAAGGGAACCCCTTCCTCAGTCAACCCCCCTCGCTTTGCGGACTGAAGTTTAGGGAGATTGTGACTTATCCACAATACTACAGAGGTGTTGCTTCTCCTTTGTTCTTGAAGGGAACCATGGCATGAGGAAGGCAATGCTATCACTTGCAAGTGAATTGGATTTAAGTGAGGGCTGTGCCAAGTCATCAGTCTCACTTTCGCTTCCAGAGTCATGTCAGCCCAGTAGCAAGATATAGATCAGGATGACTGGAGATTGCCCTGGATGCAGTGGGAGACCTTGGCCTTTTTAAGCACTTACTATACAGGGAGTAAACATCAGAAACCGAATTTTAACCTAAGGCCTCTGACTAGAGACAATGATCTTTCCTGCTAATTAAGCTGCCTCTAACACTGTCCCTTTTCAGTCCTTATCCTCCTTGATGTTCTCTAGCATTTGACACTGTCTCTCCTAGTCTCTCCTAATGGACGCTCTTCTACTTTGACTTCAGATACACCATATCTTCTGGTTCTCCTATCTCTAGCCATTCCTGTTTCCTTCACTGAATTCTCTATCTCTTCCTGCACCTTAGTATGCATAATCCCCAGCTCTGTTCTTAGTCCTATGTTTTACCTACATTTTCTCTCTGGGCAACCTCATTAACATCTATGTATTCAACTACAACCTCTACTACAGGTGATTCCAAAATCTGTACCTATCTTCCGAGGTTCAGATCTGTATCTCCAACTTGTTACAGGATATTTCCAGCTGGATGTTCCTTTGGCACCTTAAATTAGATAGAGTTTACAATCAAGGAAAATCAATCAGACTAAAACTAAGCTTAGTCTTATTATTTTGTCTTTCCCTCTAAACTTGCTTCCCCTTCTGATGTCACTATTTCAGTCTTCACAACTCTTCAACTAACCTCCCAAATTCAGAAACTCAAAATGGATACGTGATTTAGACATAAAAGGTAACATCATAAACAAATTAGTGAAGCATGGAAGAAATTACCTGTCAGATCAATGGATAGGAGAAGAATTCATGACCAAACAAAAGATAGAGAGCTTCAAGGGAGGTAAAGTGGACAATTTTGATATGTGAAATTAAACAAAATCAATAAAGGTAAAAATTAGAAGAAAAATAAGAAACTAGGGGTAAAATCTCTGAACCAAATGTCTCCAATAAAGATCTCATTTCTAAGATATAGAGGGAAGGAATCGAATCAAATGTATAATGAGTCATTTCCTAATTAATAAATGGTCAACAAATATGAACAGGTAGTTTGCAGAGGGAGAAATTCAAGTTATCAATAGCCATGTGAAAAAATTACTCTAAATTACCAATAATTAGACAAATGTAAGTTAATACTACTTGGAGATACTATCCCATAACCATCAGCTTGGCTAAGTTGATAAAAAGGAAAATCACAAACACTGGAGGGTCTGTGGGAGAACAGATCCAACCTGGTCCCACCATTCTGGAAAGCATTCTGGAGCTATGCCCCCAAAACTGTTAAATTATGCATACGTTTTGACTCAGTAATACAGTATATCAGAGAAAGAAGAAAAGGATTCATATGTACAAAACTATGTACAGCAGTTATTTTTGTTTGCAAGCAACTGGAAACTGAGGAGATAGGAAATGGCTGAACAAGGTGTGGTATATGAATGTGATGGAATGCTATTGTGCTCTAGGAAATGGCTAAAGGAAGGTTACAGAAAAACCTGGGAAGAGTCATATGGACTGATGCAAAGTGAAGTGAGCAGAACCAGGAGAACAATTTATGCAATAACAACAATATTGTAAAGAGAACCAACTTTGAAAGACTTAGTTACTCTGATCAAAACAATGACTAATCATAATTCCAAAGGACTCATGATGAAACATATGATCCACTTCCAGGTAGAGAGCTTATGGAGAATACAGTTTGATGCATATTTTCTTCTATTTCTTTCTTTATAACATGGCTAAGGTAGGAGCTTGTTTTGCATGACTATATCTATTTGTGATGGATTTTGTTTTTCTTGCTTTCTCAATCAGGAGACAATTTGGCACTGAAAATGAAATAAACTAGGTGGGGAAAAAATCTCATAAAGTCCCCTCATTCCTCATTTCTAGTCTGTTATTAAGTCCTATGAATTCTACCTTTACAACATTTCTTTCATCTACCCCTTCCTCTCCTATTTTTGCTGCAGCTGCCACTCTATTACAGACCTTATTATCACTGGACAGGTTTGATAGGTTTTCCTGTACCCAGTTTCTCCTTACACCAATCCAGCCTTCATATTGCTGACAGATTTATCTTTTTAATGCACTGATCTGGTCAAATCATTCTTCTGCTCAAACACTTTCAATGACTCCTTATTACCTATTGAATAAGCTCAGCCTCCTTATGGAAGATTTAAGGCTCCCTAAAATCCAGTGCCACCCTGTCCTTTCCAGCCTTAACTCATGTTACTTCTCTCAATGTAGTTTACACTTTAGCAAAACAAAACTACTATACTCTCTTCCCCCAAACCCCAGACATACCCTATGCTTCCTGGCTCTTTGCCCTTGCTCCTGCTCTTTCCTATTTTTGGAATGTCCTGCCTCCCCCTCTTCAGCTGTTGAATTTCAGTCCATCTCTGATAGCCCAATTCCAAAGTTACTTAAGGAAGCCTTGTAGAAACAACATTCTTCTTCAAACATCACACAACACTTCACTTGGTAACTAATGCTGTTATGATATAATTTGGGCATTGCAGTTACCTCAACTTATTTTCCCTCTCACACACACACACACACACACACACACGACTGAAAGCTCTATGAGGACAGAGACCAGATATCTTGGAAACATGCGTAGGCAATCAATCAATCATCAGTCAATTCAGAAAAGAAAATTACAAATGCTGGAGGGGATATAGAAAAATAGGTAAACTAATGCAATGTTGGTAGAGTTATGAACTGGTCCAATCATTCTGGAAAACAATTTGGAACTATGCCCCAAAGGCATAAACTGTACATGTCCTTTGAACTAGCAATACCATTACTAGGTCTGTATTCCAAGGAGATCAAAGAAAAGGGGAAAGGGCCTATATGTACAAAAATATTTATAGCAGTCCTTTTTGTGGGGATAACTGGAAATTGAAGGGATGCCCATCAATTGGGGAATAGCTGAACAAGTTGTGGTGTATTTTTGTGATGGAATCATATTATGCTAATTACAAGTCAAATGGTTTCAGAAAATCCTGAGAAAGACTTATATGGGTTAATGCAAGTGAAGTAAGAAGAACTAGGAGAACATTGTATATGGTAACAACAATATCGTAACAATGATCAGCCATGAAAGACTTAGCTACTCGGTTCAATACAATGAACCAAGATAATGCCAAAGGATCCATGCTGAAAAATACTATCCACCTCCAGAGAGGGAACTAATGAACTTTGAATGCAGATTGAAGTAGGCTTTTTTTTCCATGACTCATATAGAAATATGTTTTACATGACTTCACATGTATAATTGATATCATATTGCTTGTCTTCTTCATAAGTGGTCGAAAAGCTGGAGAGAAGGAGAGAATTTGGAACTCAAAATTTTTAAAAATGAATGTTAAAAATAAATCATCAGTCAAAAAGCAAGCATTTATTAAGTGATGTGCCAGGCATTGTGCTAAATGAGGAAGATAAAAATACAAAGAACGAAACAAGGCAGCCAGAAACAAAAGGAAATAACGAATAGATACTGGAGACCGGAAATACCACTCCATTATTAAAGAGTGAGTTCTGGCAGGACGTAGAAGAAAAACAAAGGTCAACTGAGCCCCATCAAAAATGTTACCAAAAAATATGTTAAATGCGTATTGAATTTCAAGGTGCTATGGTGCTAAGGAATCAGAGGAACTTATAAACTGGTGGGATAGAGGCAGTAAACATACATTAAAAATAATAACATAATATAATGTGTAACATAATATCCACATATTCCTTTACATAACCTACCTTATGCTTCCTCCAGCGATTTCATTGTCTTGGAGTTTGCTTTGATTTCAGTAACTCAACACAGATGAATGCCCTCCATCCCATCACTTGCTTTTGCCTCTCCAGTTGGAGGGTTGGAGGAGGTGGAACCAAAATCTCCTCCCAAAGCCTCCCTTAGAATTTCTAGCCAAATTTTTCATTTCTCACCAGATGCTCTACTTGGTTTCAGCTCTACATCATGCTACCACATCACCTTCCGGTGAACACCACCTTCCCCTTTTCATCTTCCTTTTGTGTATTATCTTCCATCTTTAAGCTCCTTGAGGACAGGAACTGTCTTTCTTTTTCTTATTTGTAATTCCAGTACTTATCATAGTACCTGACACATACTAGGAGCTTAATGTTTATTATGTTGTATCATAGAGTAAGTAGGCACAGGGTCATTGAAGAATAGATATGAACTGAATCTATGATTCCATTGATGTAGAAAGCTACCTCTGAGGAACTTCCGCTATCATTTCTGGTCACTACCTTCTCTGCAACTTATAGCATTATACAGTTGCTTGGAGTAGGGAGAGGTTGAGTAACTTGGACTTGAACCCAGGTCTTCTTGGTGCCAAGGAGCTCTCTATCCATTTCACCAAGGTGTCAAATTCAGTCATAGTTGGTGCAATAGTAGTGTAATGCAGTGGAAAGATCAGAGGATTTAGGATTAAGTGAAATGGATTCACATCCCGGATCAGTCACTTACCACTTTTGTGACCAGTCACTCCACCTCTTAGGGTCTCAGTTTTCTTATCTGTAAACTGAGGAGGACTAGGATCTCCAAGGTTCATTACACTCTATGACAGTATGAATATTTCCAAACTGAACTAAAAAGGACTGTAACATCCAGAGCTTGCATGGGGCAAGGTGGGGTGCTTATTTTTGAAAGATTTATACTCTCCGTGACATTTATAGTAAATGGCGCCACCTAGATGGAGATTTTGATAAATGGAGATTTTGATAGATGGAGATTTTGACAGTAGCAATGGCCCATATTTGTGTTACACTTTGCACAAAATGACTTTTATCAGAATAACCCTAAGAGGTAGGATCATGGCATCATATATTTGGAGCTAAAAGCGACCTCAGAAGTTATCTATTCTAACACTCTCATTGTATAGAGGCAGAAATTAAGACTCAGAGGCTAAATAACTTATCCGAGGTCACCTAACCAATAACTACAAGGACCAAGCTCCAACTCAAGACTTCTGACTTCAGGTGTAGTCAGTGTTCTTCCCACTACACTCCACTTCCTACCTCTCAGTAGAACGACGTCAAGGCTAGTCATCAGACACCATCCATCCTAGGCTGAGCAATGGGCTGGGCATAGGACCTGGGGCGAAAAAGACATGTTCAAATCTAGCTTCAGACCCTGAGCAAGTCACTTCATTTTTGTTTATCGCACTTTCTTCATGTGTAAAATGAGGTTAATGATAGTATCTACCTCCCAGAACTGTTGTGAGGATCAGAAGAGATACGAACTGTAAAATACCTAGTCCGTAGTAAACACTATATAATTGTTAGCTATTATTATCATTATTAATTTAAACTAATGAAGGAATCAAAGAATTATTTCTACATATAGGAATGAAAATCATGCTTAGAATGACCTAGCCAGGGCAGAGGTCATTCTCCTGAATTTGCAGGGTATTTACCCTGGAAGTAGAGGAAGCACTAAAGATGTTTGAGAGCAGGAATCACACTGGCAGGCCAATGCTTTGGGAGAATAATTTTTGCAGTTATGTGAAGGATGGATGGGAGACCAGTAGATATGATTCCAGTTAGGAGACCATTGCAATAGTTCAGGTGAAAGGTAATGAGGGTATGACCAGAGTGGTTATTACATGGGTTAGGGATATCATTTGGAGCTAGACTCAATGAGATTTGGCAACTGGTTAACTATAAAAGATTAAGAAAAAGGGACAAATGAAGGAGGACTACAAGTATGGGAACATAAATGACCACAAGGATGATATTATCCCCAATGGAATAGGGGACTTTGAAGAAGGGAGGGAGTTCTGGGGGCATAGGGAAGGTGATGAGTTCCATTTTAGACATGTTAAGATACCTATGGGATATCAAGGTGGAAATATTTATCAGGCAGTTGGTAATGCAGGGCTAATATATAGATTTGAGAATCATCTGCATAGAGAACTAATAACGAGAGAGGCAATAGAGAAAAGAGGAACCAAGGGCTTGAAGAACACACACACACACACAGTTCAGAGTCAAGTCACAGCCAAAATAGAACAAGGAGGGATTTTCCAAAGTCACAAATTTCGAAGTCACTGACAGTCTTTTAGTAAATGGATTTTAGCCCTTAGTTAATAGAATCCCTGAATGGATCAGGATGGATATCAAAATTCATCTAGTCTAAACTAATATCTTAAAAAAAAACCTTCTCTACTATATACCTGAGAAGTGGTCATAAAGCCCTCACCTGAAGACATTCATTAATGGGGAACCTACTACTTAAGCCAGTCCACTCTACTTTTTGACAGCTCTAATTGTTAGGAAGTTTTTCCTTTCATTGGACCTAATTTGAAAGAAACTATTGGTCAAAAATAGGAAAGCCACCAAATGCTGAATTCCTCTCCCACTTATTCCCCCTTTTTTCCAACCCTCCCCCCCAAACGCTGTATAGTTGTTTAAATATCCTGAGGTCCCTGTCACCTTGCCCATGAGATAGTGTTCCACTCTACCACCTCAGCTATGGGATAGGTTTTCCTGAGCACAGCTGGTAGTACCCACCCCAACATAAAAATTCATCAGCAGAGCATCATTTGAAACCTTGGAGAGACAAATTCAATTGACTATTGGCATCAAAAAACAAGATTTGAGAAATGACTAGGAAGAAAGGTGGTAGAGGACACAAGTGATGATGGATTCTTATAGAAGCTTTCCTAAGAAGGGTAAGAGAGATCAAGGATAATAGCTTAAGGTACTGGCAGGTTCAAGTAAAAGGTTTTTTAAAGTTGGGGAAGATCTGGGCATGTTTTTTAGGCAGCAGGAAAGGAACCAGTAGATAAAGAGAGACTGAAGATTAGATAGAGACTTCTGTCAGATCATTTGGCAGACTTTCCAGATTAGCAGGTTACTAGAGGCCAATCACAGGGTACTAGAAAATACACAGAATCTGAAGACAGAGTGCTTGCATTTAAATCACATTTATTTCTTATTTCTCTGTGTGTTTTTGGGCTAGTTACTTTACAGTTCTGGGCCTGATCTCTAAAGTTCCACACCTAGTTCCAAAATACTCATCTCTTTTCTGTTCCTCTCTCCTTTCCCAGCTCTGTAAAGTGAAAAGAAAAAAAAAAAGCAGCACAATTTCCAGGCAAGTACTTGATTACCCTCTGGGAAAGAGTTTGCTTATCATCAGGAGTGCCATTTACACAGATTTCGTGTTTGCAGAACTGATCTTACTGTGAGATATGCTGGGAATATTTGCCCAGACCCCCAACTTGGGAACATTGACATAGGAATTTTTTCTTTTTCTCTTTCTTTTCTTTTCTGCACAAAGCAGGATCTTATATGAATACTCACTGACATAGAATCTGGTAGCTCCAAGGGAATCTCCCAAGATAGTGACCTGGATCTTTGCAACAGCGGCCTGCAAATTAGCTTTGTCTCTCTGGAGGGTCCCTCAGGACTTAGGGCTTCTTTCAGAGTTGCTTCCCATCCTTAATGCTGTTGTTGTTTGGGAGCCATCATCCCAAAAGGGGGCCTCCATCTGAGCAAATAGAAAACCAAAAGCATTCAGCTAGAAATCACTCACCTTGAGAAAGTATCAGTTTACCTGCCTGTCTCTTCTCTTTCCATGATTTTAAAATCAAGGTCCCCACTTGATTCTCAAAATTCAGTATTTTTGAGATTTCTTTTATGAGCCTGGCCTCATGGTAACTACATAACAAAACTGCCTCATTTTGGTATTCATAGCCAGCTAGTGACCACAACAAGCCTGACTTTCTCCAAATTCCATTTATCCTGAACCCACGTTTTCAATGCTCTAGATTGGTATAACCATAAAACACACACACCACACACACACACACACACACACACACACACACACACATCAGGAAGCTGAAATACAAAGAAATGAGAGCATAATTAAGCTTCCTAGTTAGAAACAAATAGCTACTTGGAAAATATGTGTAGTTCAGTACATGGACAGCAAACAAGGAGTGGGATAGTCAAAATGAGTTCCTTCCAAAAACATCTCTAGAGGGAAATGGAAACTTGTCTTCCTAGTACAACCCCTATCATCTCAATGCATGTGCATATCTATGTGTTAGCAGATGATCGCATGACAAAAAATTCATCATTGTCAGTTGATCTAGGTATAAGAAATTAGCAAAACAGTAGGTATCACTGCAAAGAAAATGGAGAATTGAAATTTATTTTGGGTTGGCTTTAAAATAATTGTAGTAACAGCTAATATAGAAATGTGTTTTGCATGACTTCATGTGTAAAATGGGCATTGTATTGCTTCTCTTCTCAATGGTTGGGAGAGAAGCTGAAGGGAGAGAGAATTTGGAACTCAAAATGAAAAATAAAAGCTAAATGCTAAAAATAAATAGATCGATTAAATTATTCTAATAGTTTAAGAAGATAAATATTAAAAATCAATTGTCATCCCTATAATTTTTTTCAGATTAGTAGTCTATTTTTTCTTTTTTGATCTGATTATATGGTTTCACCCATCTTTAGGTCTCTTATAGAAATTCCCTCCACAAGTCTTGTTTGTTCCTTGTAGAACAGAGTCATCTGAAGGACTAGGGAGAATAATTGACTTCTCATGTTCACCAAAAGAACATATATCAGAAACAAGACTGGAATTCTTGTCATCCTGACTCTAAGCCAAGCCATTTATCCATTATGCCACACAGTCTTTCATTTTGAATTTCATATCATGAAGTAAGCAGAGCCTATTTCTGGTTTCCTAAAAAATTTTAAATTGAAATAAATTGAAATTGTTCAAAATAATCTCATGTAAATCAGAAGGAGGAGACAATGGACCTAAAGGAGCCCAGATTCCCCTACAAATATTCCAGCAAAGCTCTAAAAATGCACCAAGGGAAATTTATATCTCTAATTGTTTACATCAATAAAATAGAGGGGAAAAACTAGAAAATGAACAAATTAAAAATCTCCAGTTATACAACAAATTGTAAATCCTGAAAAATTGAAGGAGAGGTTCATAAAATAGAAAGTAAGAAAACCATTGAATAAATCAACCTAGAGGCTGGTTTTATGGGGAAAAAAACCAATAAAACAGCTAAACTATTGGTTCATTTGATTTTCAAAAAGGAAAAAAGAAAACCAAGTCACTAGTATCAAAAATGAAAGGGTTGAATTTATCACCCATGAAGAGGAAATATTTAATACAATTATTAGGGGCTATTTTGCCCAAATGTTTGCCAATACATCTGACAATTTAAATGAAATGGATGAATAGTTACAAAAATATAAATTGCCAGATTAACAAAAGAGGAAATAAAATACTTAAATAACCCCATTTTAGAAAAAGAAATTGAACAAGCCATCAATTAACTTCCTAAGAAAAAAATCCCCAGGACCAAATGGATTCAGAAGTGTATTCTACCAAATGTTTAAAGAACAATTAATCCCAATACTATATAAACTATTTGGAAAAATAGGTGAAGAAGAAATCCCCATCAAATTCTTTTTTTAACACAAATATGGTGCTGATACCCAAAACAGGAAGAGTCAAAATAAAGAAAAAAAATTATAGATCAATTTGCCTAATGAAGATTGATGCAAAAATTTTAAATAAAATACTAGCAAAGAGATTATGGCAATATATCACAAAGGTTATACACTATGACCAGGTGGAATTTATGCCAGGAATGTAGGGCAGCTTCAATATTAGTAAAACTATTAGCATCAATAACAATCACATTATTATCTTAATAAATGCAGAAAAAACCTTTGACAAAATACAGTACCCATTCCTATTAAAAACACTAGAGAGCATAGGAATAAATAGATCTTGTCTTAAAGTGATAAATAATATTTATCTAAATAATCTATAATGGGAATAAGCTAGAAGCCTTCCCAATACAACCAGGAGTGAAGCAAGGATGCCAATTATCACCTCTATTATTTAAATATTATACTAGTAATGTTAGCTGTAGCAATAAAAGAGGAAAAAGAAATTAAAGGAATTAGAATGGTCAACAAGGACGAATAACTATCACTCTTTGCAGACAATATGATGTTACACTTAGCAAATCCTAGAGAATTAACTAAAAAAGACATGAAATATTAACAACCTTAGCAAAGTTGCAGGATACAAAATAAACCCACATAATCATCAGCATTTCTATATATTACCAACAAAGTCCAGCAGCAAGGGATAGAAGGAAAAGTTCTGATTAAAATAATGATAGACAATCTAAAATGCTTGGGAATCTACCTACCAAGAGAAATTCAGGAATTACATAAACACAACTATAAAAACACTTTTCACACAAATAAAGTCAGATATAAACAATTGGGAAAAACATTAATTACTCATGCACAGGTCAAGCCAATACAATAAAAATGACAGTTCTAACTAAATTAATTTATTTATTTAGTGCTATGCAAATCAACTTCTCAAAAATTATTTTATAGAGCTAGAAAAAACAATAAAACTCATCTGGAACAACAAAAGCTCCAGAATATCAAGGGAATCAGTGAAAAAATGTGAAAGAAGGTTGTCCAGCTGTACCATATCTCAAACTGTATTATAAAGTAGTTATCAAAACAATCTGGACTGAATAAGAAATAGGGTGGTGGGTCAGAGAAATAGATTAGGTACAAATCACATTATAGTAAATAACCATAGTAATCTAATATATGATAAACCCAAAGATCCAAGCTTTTGGAACAAAAACTTATTTGACAAAAACTACTGGGAAAATTGAAAGACAGTATGGCAAAAGCTAGGTATTTACCAAATCCCACACCATATATAAAGATAAGATCAAAATGGGTACGCAATTGACACATAAAACGTGAAACCATAAACAAATTAAGAGAGACAATGTATCTGTCAGATTTATGGAAAAGGGAAGAATTTAGAACAAAAGAAGAAAGAGAGGACCTTACAAAATGTAATATAGATAAGATTGAGTGAATAAAATTTAAGTTTTTGTATAAACAAAGCCAATGCAACCAAAATAAGGAAAGAAGACAACTGAGGAGGGGAATTTTACAATAAATGTCTCTGATAGAGGCCTCATTTCTTTAATATAAAAAGAAAAGAGTCAAATTTATAAAACTATAAGTTGTTCCCCAAGTGATAAATGATCAAAGGATATGAAAAGGCAGTTTCAAGACAAAGAAATCAAAGCTATCTATAGTCATATTAAAAAAAAAACAACACTCCACATCACTACTGATCATAGAAATGCAAATTAAAATAACTCTGAGTTACCACCTCATAATTATCAGAGGTGCTAACATGACAAAAAAGTAAATTGTTGGATGTTGCAGGAGAAGTGGGAAAACTTAATGCACTGTTGGTGGAGTTGTAATCTGATTCAACATTCTGGAGAGCAATTTGAACTTGTGCCTAAAGGGCTATAAAACTGCACATCTTTTGAACCAGCAATATCACTTCTATGTCTATATCCCAAAGACATCCAATAAAAAAGAAATGACCTATTTGAACAAAATTATTTACAGTAGAAATATTTATAGCAGCTCATTTTGTGGTGGTTAAGAATTGGAAGTCAAAGGGATGCCCATCAACTGTGTAATGGCTAGACAGCCTGTGATATATGGTTGCAATGGAATATAATTGTGCTGTAAGAAATGACAAGCAGGATGATTTCAGAAAAACCTGGGAAAAAATTACATGAACTAATACATAGTGAAGTGTACAGGACCAGAAGAATGTGGTGCACAGTAGCAACAATATTGTTTGATGAAGAACTGTAAATGACTTAGCTATTTTCAGCAGTAATCCAAGACATTTCCAAAGGATTAATGATAAAGTATATTATTTACCTCCAGAGAAAGAACTTATATTGACTAAATACAGACTGAAGCATGGTATTTTTCAGTTTTTTATTTCATTTTTTAATTTTCTTGAGTCTTCTTGTGCAAAATGACTAATATGGAAATGTTTTATATGATTGCATATGTATAATGTATGTCTGATTTCTTACTGTCTCAGGAAGTGGGGGAGGAAGGAGGGAAGGATAAAATTTGGAACTCAAAGCTTCAAATAAAATGTTAAACAATTTTTAAGAATTGCAATAAGTCGGAAAATTATGAAGATATCCAGGGGAAACAGCCCAAGCTCTTCAAAAAAAACTCAAGAAAAATAAAGAAAATTAAAAAGTATGTTTCAATCTGTATTCAGAGATCATGAGTTCTTTCTCTGGGGATGGATAGCATTTTTCATCATAAATCCTTCAGAATTGCCTTGGATCATCGTATTGCTGAAAATAGTTAAGTCATTCACAGTTTATCATAGGATAATATCATTGTTACTTTGTACACAGTACATTTCACTTTGCATTAGCTCATGTAAGTCTTTCCAGGTCTTTCTGAGAGCATCCTGATCATCATTTCTTATGATGTAATAGTATTCCGTGACAATCATATAGCACAATTTGTTCAGCCATTCCCCAATTGGTGGGCACCCTTTCAATTTCCAATTCTTTGCCAGCAGAAAAGAACTGCTACAAATATTGTTGTATATGTGGGTTCTTTTCCTTTTTTATCTCTTTTGGGATATAGACCTAGTAGTGGTTTTGCTAGATCAAAGGGTATGCATGGTTTTGTAGCCATTTGGTTATAGTTCCAAGTTGTTCTACAGAATGATCAAATCAGTTCACAACTCTATCAATAGCACATTAATATCTCATTTTTACCACATCATCTCCAACATTGGTCACTTTCCATTTTTTGTCCTATTAGTCAATCTAATAGGTCTGAGTTAGTACCTCACAAGTGTTTTAATTTGTATTTTTCCAATCAATAGTGAGTTAGGGCATTTTTTCATATGACTATAGATACTTCTGATTACTTCATCTGAAAACTGTTCCTATCTTTTGATCATTTGTCAGTTGTGGAATGGATCTTATTTTTATAAATTTGCTTAGTTCTCGATATGTTTGAGAAATGAGGCTTTTATTAGAGAAACGAGATTCAAAATTCTTTCACAATTACAATCACTAACTATATTCTCCTCCATCCTGTTTCCCCTCCTTTATTTTTTATTTCTATTTTATTCTTTTAGTTATTTTTATTTTATTCTCTCTCTCCTTTCACCTTGTCCCTCTTCAGAAGTGTTTTGTCTCTGACTACCTCCTCCTCTAATCTGCCATCCCTTCTATCACCCCTCCAACCTGCCTTATCTCCTTCCTTCCTACTTTCTTGTGGGATAAGATAGACTTCTATTGCTTACTCAGTGTATATGTTATGCCCTCTTTGAACCAATTCTGATAGAAGTTCATTCACTCTCCTTCACCTACCCTCTCTTCCTCTCCACTGTAAAAGCTTTTTCTTGCCTCTTTTATGTGAGATAATTTATCCCATTCTACCTCTCCCTTTTCCTTACTTCCAATACATTCATTTCTCACTCCTTAATTTTGTTTTTATAGATACCACACCTTCACATTCAACTCATACATGCGTTCTCTGTCTATATATACTTCTTTTAACTGACCTAATAATTATAAAGGTCTTATGAATTATAAATATCATCTTCCCATGTAGGAATGTAAACTGTTTAATCTTATTAAGTATCTTATGATTTCCCTTTCCTGTTTACCCTTTTATGTTTCTCTTGAGTCTTGGATTTGAAAGTCAAATTTTCTATTCAGCTCTGATCTTTTCATTAAGAATGCATTAAAGTCCTCTGTTTCACTGAATATCCATTTTATCCCCCGAATGAAGGTTTATACTCAATTTTTGCTGGGTAGGTGATTCTTGGTGATAATCCTGGTTCCTTTGTCCTCTGGAATATCATATTCCAAGCCTCCCAATCCTTTTTGATAAATCTTGTGTTATCTTGATGGTGGCTCCATGCTACTTAAATTGTTTCTTTCTGGCTACTTGCGATATGTTCTCCTTGATCTGAGCACTCTGGAATTTGACTATAATATTCTTGGGAGTTTCATTTTGGGATCTCTTTCCATTTCTATTTTACTCTTTGGTTCTAGAATATCTGAGCAGTTTTCCTTGATCATTTCTTGAAAGATGATGTCTGGGATCTTCTTGATCATGGCTTTCAGGTAGTCCAGTGACTTTAAAATTTTCTTTCTTGGATCCATTTTCTAGATCAGTTGTTTTCCCAACAATATTTTTCACATTTTCTTCTATTTTTTTCATTTTTTTGGTTTTGCATGATTGTTTCTTGATTTCTCATAAAGTCATTAGCTTTCGTTTTCTCCCATTTAATTTTTAACGAACTATTTTCTTTGGTGGTTTTTGTACCTCCTTTTCCATTTGGCCAATTCTACTTTTTAAGGAGTTAATTTCTTCCGTGAATTTCTGTGCCTCTTTTAGCATTTGGTAAGTTCCGCTTTTTAAGGTATTCTCACTGGCTTTTTTGTACCTCTTTTAACATTTGGTCTGTTCTGTTTTTCAAGGTGTTATTTTCCTCAGTATTTTTTGTGTGTCTCCTTTACCAAGTTGTTGACTCATTTTTCATGATTTTCTTGCATTACTCATTTCTTTTCCCAATTTTTTTCCTCTACCTCTCTTACCTGATTTTCAAAATCCTTTTTGAGCTCTTTCATGGCTTGAGATCAATTCATATTTTTCTTGGAGGACTTGGATGCAGACGCTTTGATTTTTGTTGTCTTCTTCTGAGTGTGTGTTTTGATCTTCCTTGTCATCGCAGTAATTTTCTATAGTCAGAATTTTTTTCTATTGTTTGCTCATTTTCTGAACCTATTACTTGACTTTTAACTCTTTGTTAAAGTAGGATTCTGCTTCATGGGTGGATGATGCACTGTCCTAAGCTTCAGGGATTTTTGTGGAGCTATTTTCAGAGATACTTCTAGGCACCCATAATTTTCTAGTTCTTCCAAGGTGCTGTGATTGAGGGAGAGGTATTTTTACTACTATCCTGGCCTATGCTGTGGTCTGTGAGTGACCACAAGCATTTGTTTCTTCCTAAAACTATGAGGTAGGTCCCTGCTTCCCCATGGCCACAAATTCTGTTGAGCTAATTCTCTTCCTCACCCTGGCACTGTCACCCAGGACTGTAACCCAGACTCAAGTATGAGCAAAGTAACAGAGCTCTGCCTTAGTGATAGCAAAAAGACTCTTGTAATCTTCTTCTAATCAGTTCTTCAATGACTGGAAACTGCCACTGCTGCCAGCGATTTAGCCACCCTGAGGCCTCCTTCTGGTTTGCTGTCTGGGTCTGCCTGTGCTGGATTGTGCTCCTCTCTAACCCTGGTGCAAAAGACCTTTCCTGCCACCCTTCTAAGTTGTCTTGGACTGGACTATTGTTTCACTCCATCTTTTTGTGGGTTCTGCTGCTCTAGAATGTTAAGAGTCATTATTTTAAGGTATTTTATTAGCTTTCATGGAGAAATATTTACTCCCAAGGTATAAAGGAAAACATACAAACAGCTTCACTTGATTCCTACAGACTGTGATACAAAACTATTTAAGTTGAGGTTCCAGGGCAGGGTGTTTCCTCAGGGCTTCACTCATGGCTTCAGCTCCTGGGAAAGGTGAAGATCATTGCTGGCACCTGAAACTGAGAAGGACAAAACAAAAGAGAAAAAGGCAAACATCTCTAGCCATGCCCCAAGGGTCTAAAAGGGGGGGAAAGTTATTCCTCCCACCCTCTCCAAATTCATTTCATGGTGCTTATCTTGTGGTAGAATGGCAATCTTTTCTTTCTGGACACAGCAGGAAAGAGATAATACATACTATATTTAAAGAAATCATAAAAAATTATCCACATCTAATAAAACTTCAGGGCAAAGTGAAAACTAAAGAATCCACTGGTCATTGCCAGAAAGAAATCCCAAAATGAAAACCCCTAGGAACATTACAGCAAAAATATATAGACCTGAGCTTCTAAGTAAAAGAAAAAGTACTATAGGCACAGTAGGAAAAAAAAGAGCTCAAATAATAAGAAATTACAGTTAGGAATACATGAAATTGGCAGTTACCACTCTAAAAAGGAGAATAGAATATAATATCTTAAAAGATAGAAGCTAAAGGCCAAGAAAAATTTGTTCTAAAAAATGGTATGATCCTAAAATGGGAAAGTGGGCTTTTGATGGCTTAGAGGACTTAAAATTTTTTCTTGATGAAAAGACTGGAGCTAAGTAGATACTTTGAAATATGAGTACAACAGTGAAGATGAAGCTATAAAGAGAAATACTACACTTGAATATTTGGAAAGATCTATACTATCAGGAAGAACTTAAAAAACAAGTGTCTCATAAAAAGTTCTAATGCCTTTAACAGTATCAGAGAAGAAGTTAAATGAGACAAATGAAAGGCTTAGGGTAGCTTTTTTTATGTTTGGATGGTTCCAAAAGAAAGAAGCAAAGGGAGGTAAAAAGGAAAATGATAGGAAAAAAAAGAGGAAGAAGAGGAGAGGAATTCCTATCTTGCATAATCAGGGTACATGAGAGGAAGGGATAGGAAGAGTCACATGAATCTTATTTCACACACATACAACCACACCCATAGAAAGAGTTTGGTGTAGAAATATATTAAATTTAACATCTAAATATTTTTAGAAATAGTTTGTTGAATAACAGGGAGAAATAGAGTATAAAAGTAGAGGGGCATGTCAATATATTGTTTTCTGACCAGGCAAACTTAACAAAAAGAGAGAAAGAAAAGAAGTTAAGGATCTGAATAGTATTTTCAAAAAATTAAATATGATAGCTGTCTGGCATTTACCAATGGGACATGAAAGAAGTATATATCTATGCTTCTTATCTATACATGGCCTGTGTTCTAGGGTACAAAAAATTCACTAAAATGCAGAAAAGCAGTACTAAGTGCAGACTAACCAAAATTATTTTTAATTTTAAAATTCTGCTTGGCTCAAAAAATTAATAGAGGGTTTGTCCATATATGCTGATGTCTTTATGTCTCACCTTTCACTGATCCTCATGCTTATTTCTCTCTGAACCATGTAAATATATGGGATATAAGGGTAACTGGGTGGCACAGTGGATAGAGCCCCAGCCCAGGAGTCAGGAAGACTTATCTTCCTGAGCTCAAATCTGGCCTCAGACACTTAGCTATGTAACCCTTGGCAAATCACTTAACCTTGTTTGTCTTTGTTTCCTCATCTACAAAATGAGCTGGAGAAAGAAATGGCAAACCACTCCAGTATCTTTGCCAAGAAAACCCCAAATGGGGTCAAAAAGAGCTGGAAACAACTGAAACAACTGAACAACAACGTGGGTATATGAGTGTGTTTCCCTCAAGTCAGTTGTAACCAATGGAGGCTGATTATTCCTAGGTAATATAGAAGATGCATTGTTTCTCACTGTAGAGCAGAGCAGAAAATTAAGAGTGGAATTCAATAATCCAATAGAATAAACTCAGTAAAAGCTATTTTCACATACACACACACACACACACACGCCCCATTCACATACACATGCACTAATAATATCTGACGTGTGCGTGTGCGTGTGCGTGTGCGTGTGCGTGTGTGTGTGTGTGTGTGTGTGTGTGTGTGTGTAACCTGATGGTCATTTTATTCCAAGTTTTAAAATATCCCAACTCAGTGTAAAAACTCTGCTTCAGACCCTTCATTTCAAGTCCCTGTGCATATTCAAGCCTTAATCTATTGGTAAACCTCTTTGATTTAGTATTTAATGATAGTTTACTCAAGGCAATTAAATTCCATTGGTTGAGGCAAACTACTACTTTAAAACCTAGAGAATTCAAATAAAGCATTATTTGTAGATTTTGTTTTTGCTTAGTATTATGTTAAACCAAGAGAATAGACTTCAGGGTGGACATCTTCAGGAGGGAAATTACTTCCAAAAGTTTATTTACTAGAAAAACAAGGAGCTAGATCTTTAGGAGGGTATTAAATCCTAGGGAATGCCTACCTGAGGAAGCAAAAAGCCAAGCTATGCCCTTCAATCTGTGAACACAGGGAACATCTCCAAATACAATAAATTTAAAAATGATTTTTTGAAGTAAAGAGCTAGGCTACATGATGGTAAAAACAATACTTCCTAAGAACCTTTTCAGCCTATTCACCATCGAAATCTTTATAAAGTCATCCTGCTGTTTCATTTGGTCCTGATTTGCTGCCATATGATCAATATATGACAAACAGAAGGTCTGGAAACTTTCAAATGGGCCTAAATTACAAAACTTACCTGAACTACACATCTTGCAAGATGTTTTAGTAGGGTCTGGAGTATTGTGGGACATGTGGCAGAATGTCAGTGAGGTGGCAGATCACTAATAACTGCACTCAGCTTTGAGATGCAACCCCAAGTCATTTATTTCAGTGTGTGTCTTTCCAGCAGAATGGGTACAGGATTATCAATTTCTCAATCTTCAATTTCAAGAGCAGAGCTTCTGGTTTATCATGAATTTGAAGTAAGAAAATGAAAGGTCATCTGAGGATTCTTGGATCTTTCTTTTACTTTCTTTGTGATGAGTAATTTAATTAATCCTTGGTCAAACCAGGTCAGTAAAGAAAGCCTGGTATCTCTGAGTCCATGTGCGTGGAACACAGGATGTGGTTAAATAAGTTAAGGAAATGATTTGTGCATCCTCAGTGCCTCATATCCAATTAATTATAACTTTAATTCTTGACCTCCATATTTGACAATTTGATAAAGCACAAATTTCTAACTGAAGCTAAGACTCTGCCAAGCTGGGCATCTTATATGAAATCTATATTTGAGTTTTCTGATGGTAAAGTTTACTTCAACTTCAACACTCCTTCCAACCTTGCAAAATCAGGGTAAATACTTTTCCACATCTTTTCTACATCAGAATTTTGATTGGATAACTTATCCTCAATTTAGAGTAATCATTCAGAATTGTGTCTGCTCCATGAAGTAAAATTAATTACTTTTGGACACACACACATAATTCAATTCTAATAATAAAAACCAGTACAACTACCACCACACATTTTCCAGTACTTTAAGGTTTGCAGAATACTTTCTTCAGAACAACTTTTGAGAGCTAAAGTTTTGTCATTCCCATTTTAAAGAATAATAAACCAAAGCTCAACTTTGTTCAAACTATTTAGTGTCAGACTACTTAGTGTCAAACTCAGGTTTTACTCAGATGTCTTTTAACTCTAAGTCCCACACTTATCATATCAATTTTTAAAAGTTATTCTTATGTGTGTTGACATTTTATAAAATAAGGGTGGCTTACAAAATAAGTATTGGTGTTACAATGAAAGAGAGAGATGATGGTATAGTAGATAGAGAGCTGGTCTTGAAGTCAAGACAGATGGGGGTTTAAATCCTTCCTGTGACATGTTTTGGCTTTATGACATAGCCTCTCAGTGGCTCCCATCAAGAATTACCCCCTATAGGAATTTCTTTTTGATGCCCTTTGCCCTTACCTCCTGGCACTTCCCTCTAGATTTCTTCTCATTTACTTGGTATATTTTTCTTTGTGTACAAGTCTCCCCTGAAGGTAGGGACTATTTTTTAATCACTATTTTAATCACTATCACTATTATTTGTTTTCAGTGTTCAACAATCACTTCCATATATTTTAGATTTTTTTCCACTCCCTCTTATTCCCCCTTCCTCCCCACTCCCTCCCTGAGACAGCATACAATCTTATATAGGTTCTACATGTACATTCCTATTAAATACATGTTGCACAGAATAATTAAAATGAATGGGAGAAACCATGAAACAAAACCAAACCTAATATAGTACAAAAGAAAATGGTCTGTTTCTGTCTGCTATCCAATTCCATTTTTCTTTCTTTGAATGTGGAAGATGTTTTACTTCAAGAGTCCATCGGAAATTTTTTAAGTCCATGTGTTTCAATGAAGCACCAAGTCTACCAGAAAAATTCCACACACACTGTGGTTGTTGCTGTGTACAAAGTTCTGGCTCTGTTCTTGTCACTCAGCATCAGTTCATGTAAGTCTTTCCAGGCTTACGTGAAGTCTTCCTGTTCATCGTTTCTCCTAGCACAATAAATAATATTCCATTACGTTCTTATACTACAGTTTATTCAGTCATTCCCCAATTGATGGGCATCCCCTTGATTTCCAGTTTTTGGCCACCACAAAGAGAACTGCTATAAATATTTTGCACATGTGGGACCCTTTCTCATTTCTATAATCTCTTTGGGACAGAGTCCCAGAAAAAATATTGCTGGGTGTATGTGTATGCACATTTTTGGAGCCCTTTGGGCATAGTTCCAAATTGCTCTCCAGAATGAATTCAATCAGTTCGCAGCTCCACCAACAATGAATTAGTGTTCCAACTCTCCCACATCTCCAACATTTATCAGCTTCCTGTTTTGTCACATTAGCCAATCTGAAAGGTGTGATGTGGTACCTCAGAGTTGTTTTGATTTGCATCTCTCTAATAAATAGTGATTTAGAGCACTTTTTCATATGATTATAGACAGCTTTAATTTCTTCCTCTGAAAATTTCCTGTTCATATGAAGTCAGGAACTATTTCATTTGTTTTTATATAACCTAGTGCCTAGTACCATGTTTTGAGATAGAGAAGATGTTTAATAAACACTTTGATTACTAATTAACAAATGCTTAATTTGATTGAAGACTGTGTCACACCATATGAAAGAATGATCCAAATCACTAATATTAAGAGATATGCAAATCAAAACAATTCTGAGGTTTCACCTCATGTCCTGAAAACTGGAAAAGATGACAAGAGATGGCTATAGTCAATGTTGAAGGGTTTATGGAAAGACAGTGACATTAACACATTTTTGGTAGAACTGAGAATTGGTGAACAAAAAACAATTCTGGAAAGCAATGTGCAATTGATAAAAAACTGGTAGAAAGCAATGTGCAAATAAAGCAACAAAATATATGGGCCCTTTGATCCAAAGACCTTTAGTGGGCATATACTCCAAAGTGGTTATTAACAAAAAGAGAACTGATTCTCTCTCTCTCTCTCTCTCTCTCTCTCTCTCTCTCTCTCTCTCTCTCTCTCTCTCTCTCTCTCTCCTTTTCCTCCTCCTTCTCCTTCTCCTCCACCTCCTTTTCTTCCCTCCCTCCCTCTCTCTTTGTGCCCCCCACCCTACAAGCTAAAATATTTATTTTGGTATGTTTTGTGTTATCAAAACTAGAAACAAAGCAGATTGCTATCTTTTGGCATGATTGCTAAATAAATTGAGGTTGTTATTAAATTGTGTCCAACTTTTTTGACCCCACTTGGGGTTTTCTTGGCAAAGATACTGGAATGGTTTGCCATTTCCTTCTCCAGTTCATTTTACAGATGAGAAATTGAGGCACACAGAGTCATACAGCTAATGAGTGTCTGAGGTCAGATTTGAACTCATGAGTTTTTTCTGACTTCAGGGCCAGCACTCTATCCACTGTACCATCTAGGTGCCCCCAAATAAATTGAGGTACATGAGTGTAATGGACCATTACTGTGCTGTAATAAATTATGAACATAATGACCACAGAGAAACATTTAAAAATTTATATGAATTGATACAAAAAGTAGCAAGCAGAGCCAGAAAAGCAATTTATACAATGACTACAAAAATATAAGAGGAATGAAGAACAGTCACCAAAAAATCAAAACTGAATCTTGTAAATTATAAAGAACTTTGTCACCAAAATAGAAATACAAGAAGAAACTTCTTATCACACCATTACATAGATTGGGAGTTCATGGCTGTGTTGTTGTGTTTGTTCTTTGTTCTCAAAGAGGACCATGACATCAAGATGAAGACATGACTTGCAGCTGACTTTGATTTGAGTGAGGGAGGGCTGTACAAGGTCACCAACCTCACTTTCTTCTCCAGAGCCATCTGGGTGCAGTGGTCTGATATTCAACAGAATGACTGGAGATGTTCCAGGATGCAACTAATTCTCAAATACTTTTCAAGAAAGAGGGGATTTGGTCATAGCCATGGTCAAGGGACTACTTAATGATTTTTGGCAGTTTCCCTTCAACAAATAAAAGAATGCAAGATAAATAAACTGATAAGAACTTTGGTAGCCTCAGTTTTCCCATCTATAAAATGGGGAGATTGAAGTAGATGAATGAACATCCTTTGATTCTCTGGGGTCACATGTAGCTCCTGTCTATCCCCATCATGAAATAGGGAAAACTGGGATGACATATTTGACTGCTTAAGAGAGATCCTGGGTAAGATACAAATGCTGGCATTTATCAGTCAATCTACAAGCATTTTTTTAAAAATGCACCTTCTAATTGCCATGTCCTGTGCTGGAAGACAAAACTAGTCTTTGCCTTCAAAGCTAAGGATATATGAAAAAGTTCAAAGGAACTAGTCCTTGCCTTCAAAGCTAAGGATATATGAAATATGAACAAATACAATATAAATTTTTGTTGGGGAGGGTACTAGGGGGGAAAAGAAAGTTTTCCTGAATAAGGAGATACATGAAAACAGTTTTGAGGGAAATAAGAGATTCTAAAATGGTGGAAATTAGGAGGGAGTATCCTCCTGGTATGGGATACAGCCAGGAAAAAATACAAGGATTCTCTGTGAAATGGATAGCAAGAAACCTGGTGTGTTTCTAACAAAGAGTTTGCTAAGATAGAAAATGAACAGGACTGGAGAACTGATGGAAGTAGAGGGGGGGAATTGCATATAAGATCATATTTTTAAAAATATAAGTAGTTTTACCTACTTTCCCCCCTCTTATTCCCTTTTTAAAAATTCTTTATTATAAAGATAGCTCTGTAGAAGGGGAAACAGGGGAAAATTTTTTTTGCTGCATTGCTGAATTACATGTATTGATAAGAATTTTGTTTTCTGAACTTTATTTTATTTGATTTTTTTCTTTTGGCAAATCATTTATCTTTATTTTTTTAATATTATTGAGGTTTAAAAATTGTGAGTTCCAATTTCTCTCCATCTCTTCAGTTCCTCTCTCATCCATTGAGAAGGCACAGCAATATGATACCCATAATACATGTGAAGTCATGCAAAACATTTCCATATTAGCCATGTTGCAGCAACAACAGAAGGCAAGGAAAATAAAGTGAAAAGCAATTAGAGAATGCTCTTATATGCACTCAAGAGTTCATTAGTTTTCTCTCTCTGGAGGTGGATAGCATTTTCATCATTAGTCGTTTGAAATTCTCTTGGATCAAAGTAGTGAATAGCTAAGTCTTTCACCAGTGATCATCACTACAATATTGCTCTCTCTGTGTATGATCTTCTCCTGGTTCTGTTCACTTCATTTTGTATCAGTTCATAGAAGTCCTCCTAGGTTTTTCTGAAACCATTTCCCTCATAATTTCTTTCTTTCTTTCTTTCTTTCTTTCTTTCTTTCTTTCTTTCTTTCTTTCTTTCTTTCTTTCTTTCTTTCTTTCTTTCTTTCTTTCTTTCTTTCTTTCTTTCTTTCTTTCTCTTTTTGCAATCATTTTCACAAAATTTTGGGTTCTAAATTTTCTCCCCTTTTAACCCCTCCTCCCACCCCAATACCCCAAGCAATCTAATTTTCCCTATCTCCAATCTGCCCTCTCTTCTGTCATCCCTCCCTTCTCTTGTCTACATCTTCTCTTTTCTCCTGTAGGGCCAGATGACTTTCTATTCCTCATTAACTGTATGTCTTCTTTCCTAGTAGCAACAACAATACTAAACAGTTGTTCCTAAAACTATGAGTTCCATATTCTCCCCATCCCTCCCTCCTCATAATTTCTTAAATAAAAATAGTACTTCATCATAATCATATACCACAGCTTGTTCAACCATTCCCCAATTGATGGGCATCCCCTCAGTTTCCAAATATTTGTCATCACAAAAAGAGCTACTATAGTTTGCACATATAGTTCCTTTTATTTTTTCTTTGATCTCTTTGGGATACAGAACCAGAAGCAGTGTTGTGAGATTGAAGGATATGCACATTTTGATAGCCCCTAGGGCATAGCTCCAAATTGTTTTCTAGTAGGGTTGGATTAGTTTACTGCTTCATCAACAGTACACTAGTGTATTTATTTTCTCACTTTCTCTCTAGTATTTATTATTTTCCTTTTCTGTAATGTTAGGTGTGAAGTAATACCTCAAAGCTGTTTTAGTTTGCATTTATCTAATTATTAATGATTTAGAACTACTGATAGTATCAATTTCTTCTTTTGAAAATTGCCTGTTCATATCCTTTGACCGTTTATCAGCTGGGGAATGCCTCTTATTTTTTACAAATTTGACTCAGTTCTCTATATATTTGAGAAATCAGACCTTTATTAGAGAAATTTACTGTAAATCCCTCCCCCAATTTTCTACTTTCCCTTTCATTTTGACTATTCATTTTGCTTGTATAAAACTGTTTTAATTTCATGTAATCAAAATTGCCCATTTTACCTCCTGTGATCTTTTCTCTCTCTTGTTTAGTCATAAACCCTTCCATTATTCTTATAATGCAAAGGTACTTCCATACTGCCCTGATTTGCTCAATATCTCACCCTTTATGTTTAAACCATATGCCTATGTTGACTTTATTTTGGTATATGATATGATGTTGGCTTATGCCTAGTTTATGCCAGCTTCTTTTCAATTTTCCTAGCAGTTTTTGTCAGAGAGTGAGTTCTTGCCCCCCAAAGCTTGTATCTTTGGTTTTATCAAATACTAGATTACTATGGTCATTTACTACTGTGTATTATATACCTAATCTGTTCCATTGATCTACCACTCCATGTCTTAGCTGGTACCAGACTGTTTTGATAATTGACACCTTGTAATACAGTTTGAAATCTGGTATTGGTAGACTGTCTTCCTTCACACATTTTTTTCATTGATTTCCTTCATATTCTCCAGGGAAAGTATTAAAAGGGAAGATGAAGACAATGTAAAAGTAAAGGAGATAAAAAAAATCAATTTTTTAAAAAGGACTATAACTTGCAGAATAAATGTCATAAAGGATGATTGTCCTGGTAGATGGAACCCCTCACTGGGATCTCCCTATACTGGCAAAATTACATGTGTGATAAAAACAAAAATACTAGAGAAAAGACATAATATTCATCCCCAAAAGGAAATCCCCTTCTGAAAAAACTTCTAAATATTTTTTTGAGCAAGTAATTGTGGGCTTTTAGTGATTTAATTAAATCTCCTAAAAATATCTAGAACAATATTCAAGAGTACTTAATTCCTAAGAAAAGAAGGAAATTTCACCAAAAAAAGTCATCTCTGAGTCATAGGATCACAGATCAGCACATATAACATATTATATCTATTTGAATGTTTTCTTGTGTATATCACTGGGCTGAACACTTTGAAAAACAAAACATAAAAAGACATAGCTCTGCTTATTCATCTGAAAGAAGCTCACTGATATCTGAGTCTTCAGTCTGTTTGCTAACCCAGACCTCTTGCCCTTATAGCTTCATCTTGGACATCCCCAGGAATGATGCTAATTCCTTTACTCTAGCAAGAAGAATGTTGTCAGGGTCAGGGAGTTCTTATGAGTGAAGTACCTTTAAGATCTTCAGAGAAAAACTACTATGGTAGCTTAATAAACAAGTATATGAAATCACTTCTGAGCTGGTTTCATCTGCTGACAGGATTATTCATTCTGCAGATTTGTTCTAACCTGCCAGAAACAGTAATATTTTATGAAAAAGAATTGTTGTTTTAAGGAGTGGCATTTTAGGAAGGGTTAGAACATTTCCAGACTCTTAGGGTGGCTACTTGATTTTTCCTCAAGCTTATTTTTCTAACCAGTGGGTGCTAAAATGAAATTTCCCCAGCAGGATTATAATAATTTTCTGACATCAATATTGAGAAAATGAGAAAGACATCAAAAAGAAAATAGAAAATGTTTTTTCACAATCAAATATGTAGTTATCAAGTGACAAGAATCCAAATGAGATTGTGAAATATACTCATCACAGACGTGTGAAGGGTGCAATTGACTTTCTTTTTTTAAAAAAGTCTTTTAATGTTTTTTATCCTATAATTTTATTGAAATATTTTGTTTTCACAACTCTTCATTTCTAAATATATCCTTCTCTCTCCCCTATCCAGAGATTCAACCTTTCAAACAAGGAATTTTTAAAAGGGAAAACCACAGTTCACTAAAACCAACCAACACATCAACCGAATCTCAGAGTATATGCAACGTTTCACATTCATAGAACTCCACATCCACAAAGAAAAGGAATGAAATTTTTTCATTCCTTCTTCAGAGCCTGGGTATTATACAGTTTTCAGTTTCTTTTTTATTTTAATTTATACCATTGTAGTGATTA
Organism: Bettongia penicillata ogilbyi; assembly: GCA_023548195.1. Taxonomy (NCBI): domain Eukaryota; kingdom Metazoa; phylum Chordata; class Mammalia; order Diprotodontia; family Potoroidae; genus Bettongia; species Bettongia penicillata. Next base: position 124,515 of record JAJHZJ010000666.1, on the reverse strand, counting down.
TATATGTATATTCTATTTCTGGTTTGGCTCACTTTACTTTTTTGTCTTTCCATGGTTCTTTGTAGTGCTTGTGGTCACTGTTTCTTTCAATACAGTAATCTTCTATTACATTAATGTATCTCAGTTGTTTGAGTTCCCTAATTGATAACTATCTACTTTGTGTCCACTTCTTTGCTACTGTGAATAGTATATGTGTGTATATTCACATAGATACAATGTATCTATGTGTGTATATATGTATATATATGTATATATACATACATATACACACAAATGTGTATATATACACATATATACTTGGAATATGTATTTTTGATATATGCTTTCTAGGTCAAAAATTATAGATACTTTCATTACTTTTGTAGCATAATTCTAACTTGCTTTCCATAATAGTTGGACAGATTCCCAGCTCCAGCAATGTCATTAGTAAACTTGTCTTTCTCTCCAATATTGACTGATTCCCACCTAACTGAATTTCAGTAAAGACAATTAAAGACTTCAAATTCTTTAAGTCTTGGTCATTTTAAAACAATAGTCACAATTTTTTTCAAGTATAAGGATTCTTTCCCAAAGAGTTGTGATATTTGTGCTATTAGTGTATATCAATTGATGGACAAAATACATGATTACAAATGGCTACTATGAATTTAGTAATTCTTTAAAGGGTACTTGTGTTTTTATCAATTACAACAGCAACTACTTAACTAAATAGATTGGTCAGCTAACTGATGGGGCTGTATCCTCCTCTGATATAGATTGCAACATGTTCATCTCTGCCAATCTTGCTAGAATTTTGTACACATCTCCCTTATAAGTCCTCCATAAGTGGTATATCCAATGTGCTTGGGAACTTCCTTGGTTACTCCTAATAGTTGATACTAGTAAGAAATAAATACTATTCATCATTTATCTCTTGTTCTCATCTTACATGGGACATGTTTTTTAAAAATCAGCATCATTGCCTCATAGGACAGCAAGAAACTTTGGAAGGTAAAACAAGTTTAAGAAAATGACATTCAAATATCATCTAATAGTTAAGAAAAGGAGGCTTCCTTAACCACAGCATGGGAAAAGTATTCAATAAGGGCATAGCCTTGATTCCACTGATCCTAGATTCCCTTCATCTATGTTAGTCATTCTGGTGTTCTGATTAAGCGTGAGGGAAAGTCCCTCTAATCTTCCTGTGGGCTGGCTTTGAACTCAGGCTATCAGGAAACTATTTCAGTGGTGTAAGCCTGAGTCAATTAAATCTCAGAGAAGTCCTCCTAAGTAAAAAACTAGTCTAATTTACATGGCAAGTATTGCTTCTACCATGCAATCTATGACCTTTTTTGCATTAGAAAAATATATACTTGTTTCAAGAACATCTTTGATAAAAGCATTAGAGAAGAACATGTAGATTTTCATAAGGGATATTCTACAGTAGACTACATATTTACCATTTCTTAGGACTGAAAAACCTACTGTGCATATTGTTTGCTGACTATAGTCAAGGATTTGATTTATTAGAAGGAAATGATGCTTTAAAGGCTCTCTTCCAGCAAGATATCTCTCATGCATGAGATAAAATTATACCAAAGTCCTTGAAAGATATAACAGACATAGCATTCTTTAATAACTCTTGTTATAAATATCGTGCAGCATTAAGTAGGGAAGCATATACTCATCAAAGGTATTTATCGTGGTCATAGAAGATATTCAGCAAAGAAGTGAAACAGAATTAGGACTTGGTATATACATGGTGAAGTCTCCCTGTTTGTAAGATAACATTGTCTTGATTGCATTAAACCATAGGTTATTCCAGATCCTCTTAAAGGTTGTCAATAGCCATTTCAAAATAGTGGCCCAACTATCCACCCAGAAAAAAATAAAGGGGATGAAAAATATTCATTGTCCAGACTATGATATTTCTTTTTTGGACAATTTAAACAGCTTAGATAAATGGATAGGATAGGATAAGAAAGGGAGAGGGAAAAGGAGAAGGAGAAGGAGGGGGGGGAAAGAGATCAGATATCAGTTTAAAATTGCTTGGCATATAAAAAGTACATAATGGTTGAGTAGTTGTCTTTCTAGCTATTTGTCAGACTGATAACTCTTTAAGTAGTCCATAAAATTGCAATTCACAACATACCTATATATCTTTATATTCATTTTTCTATCTGTTTATCTATATATTGGATAGACACTGTGGCTGGATAATTAGTTGGTCCTATTATTGAAGAGAAAGAATAAGATAGGATAAATTTCCTTTGAGAAACTACAAAGTTAGGTTAAAGACTCCAAACTTTCCCCAGAAACAACATTATTCTTCCAATGATATTGTCTGGCTCAGTCATGGAACACCACAGTTTTCAAGGACCTGAAGTTAAGATTACCCAAAAAGCAGTATAATGGTAATTAAGAGAGTAAAAAGATCTTCCTCACCATTGCTTGGGCTGCCCATTAAGAGAAGTTTGATGAAGGGATATTTGTAGGAAGGCCCACAACTTTTGTTAATTTCTAATGACATACTAGTTCTCAAGGGTTGTGATGCCTTTTGGATCTGAAAAGTGTATGAATACTCTGAGGTGAGGTTTTCCTTTGGGGCTTACTCTTTGTAAGTGTTGGCCAGATGAGACTCTGGGCAGCCACTAAAGAGCCCCTCAGCTTTGAAAACCCAGATGTTGGTGTTTCTCTTCTCTGCGCTCTGGTAATTATGTATGTGTTGCTTATGATCAGACAGCTGGAAGTCCTGTCTGTTGATCTTTATTTCTCTGTTTGTATTTTCCTTGAAGTTCAGGGTGCTGACTTTTCCCCTTAACTAAGTGAATGATACATGTGCTTGATTAAAGTGATTGTTGACCCCTCAAAAATTGCTTTCCTTTTAGAAAAGCAGATTTAAGAACTTGTCCAGCAGGTACATGTATGCCAGGGTCCTTGGTGATACAGTCAGGCTATAATAGGCATGGGTAGATTATAACACATTTTAAACAAGCAGTTAAGAAAGGCATGACCATCTCTATACCATGCTGACTGCAATTCTGTTCGCTTTCCTCTCTCAGAATTTGGACAACCTCTCTTTGGGCTCTGACTGCTGAATTTTTAACTTTGGTAGCCCTGGTCTCAGGCCCAGTATTCTACTTTCCAGCATTCCCCATGCCATGCCATGTACCATTTCCTTCTCAATTCTAGTTATCTGTGTTGTATTCCTCTATTGTATCATAATCTTGAAGGGAGGTATTGTCTTGATTCCTTATATTTTTAGTCCTAGAGCTTAGAAAAGTGTTTACCATATGAAATTAATAAAGGCTTTTCATTCGTTTCTTGATTCAAGAGACATTATCAAATAAATTTATGAATAAAAAATGGCCTGGACATATAACAAGAGTAAAAGATGATGATAGACACCCCCTATGCTTCATTTATATCCTTGAGATATCAAGCCAGCTCAAGAAATCTCACTGTACATTAGATGGGCCCTCTGAGGAAAACTGAGAGAATATGTGTAATGATTGCATATGACACCCAAGCATGCATGGGTTGAGACCTGACTTGTTGGAAGAAGTGTCAGCATTAAGGAGATCACAGATTAATTCAATTCAATGAACATTTAATGAGCATCTATTGTGGACATACATTGTTCTAGGCACTAGAGATAAAAGATAAAATAGTTCCTTCTTTCAAGAAGCTACTATTCCATTAGGAGAAACAATAGGTGCATAGATAAGTAAATACAAATATATGCATGCATATACATATGTAACTTATGTGGATATTTTATTTACTGAAAGTAGAAAAAGCAGATTTTACATTAGATATCAAAAAGCAAGTTGAGAAGAAATAAAAAGAGTTCTGAGAAAACCTGAGAGAAGCAACACCTCAGTTTAAAATATCTTTTTGAAAAAAGATACATAAAGTAATTGGAGGAATGGAAAGAAATCATGACCTATAGAGTCAAAAGTATTAACTTACTCTAAAAAACAAAAATGGCAGTAGTATATTGTTCCACAAGAATTAATATGCTTATGACTTTTTTTTTAAGATTTCAAAGTTTATTGATAAGGAGCTCTGCTTTCTTCTTTTTAATCAGATTAACTAAGGGATGTTTGTTTTGTCAGTTAGCGTGTTTGCAACTTAGGCATATATCTATTTCCTTATTCATGTGCTTTACTCCTAAGTTAATATAAGTTTTTGTTTGCTTTTTTCCTCTCCCTCATACTATGTGCATTGTTGGGAGGATGTGACCCTGGTTTATGGGTGGGTTGTTAACGTTTTTATTTTTGCCTTCTATTTAATAATTATGTTATGGTTGCTTTTGCTTTCTTGTTTAATAAATATTCTATGCTTAAGAGCTAATAGTGGGAGTCAAAATGGTGGAATAGAAGGCAAAAGTCATAGCTTAACTCGTCCACCAAACCTCTTCCACAAAGATCTAGAGAATGCACCAGACTGAATTTGGTCAGGAAATCCAATAAGAGATCCAAGTGAGTCATGTTTTCCCCAGCCTACGCTGGCTTAGGAAGACAGACAAGTCTGTGGAAACTAGGGACAGGACCTGACCTGGAGCTGTGCCATTGCTCTGAGGTTCCCCGTGTTGTTCCTGTTCTTTGTCACCACCTTACAGTAGAAGACTCACTGTAAAAAGTAAAGATTTGGTATTATTCATCACAAGAGCCAGATCGTTAAGATCAGACACTTGGTTTTTCCCAAATAAGGAATAAAAGACTAGAATTTTAAGGGTTTTCCCTCTACATTTTTCTTTTCTTCTCTTTTTTCCCCCATGATTAGGAGTCTGTAATTTTTTTTCTCTTTTTTCCTTCCTTACTCTTGACTATGCCAAGAGAATTGTCCCAGAAAAGCCCAAAAGCTTTTAAATGGTCAAAGGCCCTCTAGAAGTTCCTTAAGACCTTGCCATCATGGAATAGCATGTGATAGGATCATTATCTACTATGGTTCCTCTTTTCTTCTTCCCACCCAACCCCACAACATGAGTTAGTCCTGAAAGGAAATAAAGACAGAATCTGATTGGCCCAGAAGTAGGTAATGCTTAACCTATGCCTTCTTTGATGTAGCTTCCTTAAGTACTCTGGTTGTGTTGATATAGCTTCCTAGTCATCCAGGGACATAAAAGTTACTTCCTACATAGGGAAGTATGGGAAAAAATGGGAAAAAAAATCTTTGGAGCAAATTTCTCTGATAAGATTCTTATATCCAAAATATGGAAGGAATTGATTCAAATTTGTAAAACTAAGAGTCATTTCCCAAAAGATAAAAGGACAAGAGATATGAAAGGCAATTTTCAAGGGGAAAAAATCCTATGTATCAAAAGCCATATTTTAAAAAATTCTCTAAACCAGTAACAATTAGAGAAATGCAAGTTAAAATAGATCTGAGGTACCACCTCATACATATGCAATAGATCGGCAAAGTTGACCAAAAAAAGGAAAAGGACAAATTGCTGGAGCTGTGAGGAAATATTTCCATTAATGCATTAAGTAGAGTTGTGAACTGATCCAGACATTCTATAAAAACCTTTGGAGCTATATTCAAAATGTTATGAAATTGAATACCTTTTGACCTACTGATACTACTACTAGGTTTATACTGCAAAGAGATCAATGAAAGAGGAAAAGTACCTACATGTAAAAAAAATTATGACAACTCTTTTTTTTGTGGTAGTGAAGAAGTGGAAATTGTGGGGGATGTCTATCATCTGTGGAACTGCCTAACAAATTGTGTCATATGTATGTGATGGAATATTATTGTGTTGTAAAAATGATGAAGGGGATGGTTTCAGAGAAAACTAGGACAATTTGTATGAAATGATACAAAATTAAGTGAGCAGATCCAGATCCAGAAGAACAGTTTATGTAATAACTATATGGTAAAAACAAACAACTTTGAAAAGATTTAGAAATTCTGATAACTCTGATCAACATATGGGCCAACCATAATTCCAAGGGATAGATGATGAAATGTGTTACTCAGTTTCAGAGAAAAATAATAAACTCAGAGTGAAGATCGAGGCATATTTTAACATGGTTAATTCAGGGAATTTGTTTTGCTTAACCATTTATGTCTCTAACAGGTTTTGTTTTCTCAATGGGTCAAGGAGTAGGAGAAAAGGGTGGGTGGGAAGGAGAGAATTTGGAACTGAAAATAAAATAACATTTTATTAATTAAAAAAATAAATAAAAGTGGTGTAATCGTGGTTTATTTATATAAATTAAAAGAGTAACTAGGTGGCATAGTGGTAGAGCACGAAGTCTAGTGCCAGGAAAACTTGAATTCAATTCTAGCCTAACATACTTCCCAGCTATCTGATCTTAGGCAACTCACAATCTCTATTTGCCTCGCAACTCACAATCTCTATTTGCCTCAGGTTCCTCATCTGTAAAATGGGGGTATCCACCTTACAGGGTTGTTGTGAGTATTAAATAGGTATTATTTATAAAACATTTACTTAGTACAGTGCCTGGTACATAGTAGGCTTTATATAAATGTCAGTGATGATGATGATGATGATGATGATGATGATGATGATGATGATGATGAGAAGCACCTTGGTCAGGGCTCAGATCTTGATAGTAAATTGGCATTTCTTCCACATTAGGGTTATCCCCAGAATTCTGAGAGTGAGTTGTAGCCATATATCATATATCATGGAGGCTGACTCCCACCTGCCAGCACAGATACAGTGGAGTGAGCCTGGGGAAAGCTTGAGGTACAGTTGCAGTGATCAGATCAGTCACACTCATACACAAACTGAGCACAAAGTAATTTTAGGAAGGGCTGAGCACTAAACATTAGAGTATTCAAGAAAAACCTTCTGTAGGACCCAACACCTGAGTTGAATCTTGAAGGAAGCGGAGGATATTAAGGGGTATTTATTGTTGTTTTTAATGCATCAATAAATTTTTTAAATTAAGGAATCCTAGGCCTGCCTAATAGTTCTTAGATCCATCCCAATCAATCAATTTATTTGACAACTATTTGTGAAAACATCTACCATGTGCCTGCACAGATCTAGATGTGTCTTATCTTCAGGCAATTATGCATTTTTGTCAGTCAAGCAGAGCAGAACTTTCCTTCAAAAGGAAATAGATGCAAACTGAAATTATACTCTTAGCAAATGAGCATATGGTTTAAGTTTCAAGAGAATATCAATGAAATTCAATTCAAGTGAAATTGACAAACATTTACAAAGCGACTAATACATGAGACTCTTAACAATTTTAATTTCATATTTTCAGTCTAACATTAGAAATATATTTCTGCCTGGAATAATGTTTCTTGACACAGACCCCTAAAAATTCCTGGGATCCTTTCAGGGAGTCAATCAAAATTATTTTCATAATAATAGTATCATTTGCCCATTAAAATACTCCTCCATTTTCCAACTATATACCTGTATGAGGCCAGATTTTCTTCATATTCTTCAAACAGAATAACACATTGCAAAAGACAGGATGCATGAGCAGATATGAGAATCCACCTGTCTTCTATCAAACCAGGCAAGAAAGGAATTTGCAAAAATATGTAAAGAAATGCCACTCGTCTCTCATTTGGAAAATTTGGTCATTTTTCATAAAATCTCATTGATATTAACATGTAATAGGTTTATTATTGTCATTTTAAAATAAATAATATTTTTAAAATTTATCAGCTTTAATTTTTATTATGCTAAAAATAAGTAGGTACTTACTTACTATATGTACCTCACAGTAACGGTGTATTAAGCAGATTTTCCATTTTCTTAAAATAATTCCAGCAAAAGAAAATGAAGTATGTATGAATGTCTGTATCCTGCAGCAAGCAAAGTGTGGGAAAGCATGTCCTAGGTTACCTTGCACTGTATTGTAATACTGGTTTTCTTATACAATGGGGAAAAAATGTTCAAATGTATGTAAACAGATATGGTCACAAATTCTCCTTATAAAAGAAGCTACCTTTTAAAAAAAACTAATATTTGATTTTTTAAAAGAAAATGAAACATATAGAAAAATGTAACTCCTTGGAAAAAGCCATGAAGTCCACATGGACTTAAAGCATAAAATATTCATTGAACCCAGTTCAAAGAGTTGTATGGTACAATCGAACAATCACCTGAATTGGAATCAAAGGATGTCATTTCAATCCTGAATCTGTCCATTATAACCTGGGTGACCTTAGGAAAGTAATTTAATCTTTCTGGGCCTCAATTTTCCCATTTGTAAAATGACAGGGTGAAATCAAATGACTTCTTTGGTCCCTTCCAACTCTAATTCTATGATTCTTGATTGTAAGAACAGATTCTATTAATTAAGCAAAAATTGGAAGTTAAAAATCAATTATTCCACAAACACTTATTAATTTATACCTATATGCCAAGCAAGCAATCAATCAACATTTATTAAGCATCTACTAGGTGCCAGGCACTGTGCTAAGTACTGGGGATACAAAGAAAAGGAAAAATAGTCCTTTCCTTCAAGGAGTTTATGCTAAGAGAGGACACTATAATAAATAATAAATAGTTAAGTAAATACAGAGTGGGTAGAAGGCAATCCTGGAGGAGAATACTGTACCTAAATGAATCCATACAGGTAATGTTATATCAAGGCAATTGTACTTTATAGATCTAGACAAAATAATGATATTTTAAAGCTCATTTTGGGGATCAAATTGCATTAATTAGATTTAGCAACAGAAAGTTTTCCCTTCACAACTGAGGAAAATTCAAACCTAACTTTGATAATGGACAGTACCTTCACACTGTGCCTTCTCATTACAGGCTTTGGAAAACTAAAGGCAAAGAAAGCTTCATCCAATGTAACCTTATCTACATTTATGGAAGTCATCTCAGTATAATATATAGAATTTTCATTAAATCAAAAAGTTGGCCAGTCTCTCATTTGTCTTGGTATTTGAAGCACTCACTATTCCATGATGGAGAGAAGGATAAATATTTTAAAACATTAAATATTTTGAATTACATACTATCTTAAAAAAATAATCTATGCGGTAGCTAAAAAACCAAATTTGCCATTATAAAAAATAGGATGAATCCCTAGTCACTCTTTTCTTATGTTTTCAGAGAAAAATAATTTTTATTCCTTCTTTTCAAGTTTTCAAAATAAAATTCCTATTTTAATTTTTTTTGCCCGAGGACTTGCAAAATTATTAAAAATGCAATCTTCTCTGGTTGTAGCTATGGATTGAAACTATTTCTTTCCATAGCTATCTTTGTGTTAGTTAATCCTGATTAAAAATTTGTGGTGTCTATCAATTACCTTTCTAGAAATTTTCAAACAAATGATTTTCATATTATGCAACAGTGATTGGATCACTGATTCTATCTTGAGTTTCAAGTCCTATCATTTTTACATTTTGATTAAATAATTTCACTATTTTGCATAAATAATCTATGTGCAAGTGGGGGATTAATTCCTCAAGATCCTAATCATTTATTCCAAAGAAAATGGGACAAAACTCTTCAGGAATGTGAAAAACTTACAGGTTCACTCGTTTCTGGAAATCATGCAGTATTAGAAGAAAAGTAAATGCCAAGAATTTTCATCTGGCAGAAATTCTTTGGGCAATTCCCTGTGGGCACACATACATTCATTTTAATACCAGCTTGTTTAAAAATCTATTTTCTTATATAAATACGAAAATGACATTTTGGTTGATATGAAAATATGGACATAGAAAAACTATTAGAGATATTGAGAATATTATGGACTTTGTCATGAAAGTCATGTTCCCAATGAATACAAGCCCCCAAGGCTCAACATTGCCTTGAGAAATGTATTTTGAAAAGTCAAGAACAAATGATGCAGAATGAAGAAAACAGGATCAAATGAATGATGTACACAATAATTACAAATGAAGACAAGAGTTCAGGTCCAATTTCATTTTTGTTTAGTTGATTAGTCATGTCTGACTCTTTGTGGCCCCATTTGGGGTTTTCTTGGCATGATCTGTCATTTCCTTCTTCAGTTCATTTTATAGATAAGGAAACTAAGACAAATAGGGTCAAATGACTTGTCCAGGGTTGCACAAGGAAGAAATGTCTGAGGCTAGACTGGAATTTAGGTCCTCCTGAGTCCAAGTCCAGCACTTTATCCACTGTGCCACCTAGTTGCTCTTAGGTCAGATACCATGCCCAATACTGGTTCTGGATGAATGAAGTTAAAATATATTTCCTTTCTGTTAAACCAAAATTATAAACAATAACAACAGAGACTAATATGGAAATACTTTACATGCATATGCATAGCCTATATCTGATTACTTACTGTCTCAGGGAAAAGGGAAGGAAGGGAAGGAGAGAGAGATGGATAAAATTTGAAACAAAACTTTTTTTAAAAAATGTTAAAAATTGTTTTAATGTATAATTGGAGGAAAATGAAATATTTTTTAAAGAAAGAAAGAATGTTCTTCTGGAATGAGGAGATTGCTGGAGTCTCTAGAATATTCCAGAATGAGAAGGATTTTGTGGCAGAGTCGGGAAAGAAGTCCTCAGAGTCAGGAGTGGGTCCCGAAAAGAGTCATTCGTGTAACCTGATGATCACGAGGCAGTCCAGGAGAAGGGAACTATGTGACTAAGAAGGAAGAGTTCCCAAGCTTCGTCTCTTGGGCAGTTCCAACTTTGAGAATTCCAGAGTTTGGCCTTTTAGCCAGAGAAGAGGCATTTCCTAGGCATCATCATCCAGGTCTTCCAGCAGGAAAAAGGTTGTTTTGTTGTCGTTGTGTTTGTCCTTCGTTCTTGAAGAGGACCATGACATCAAGATGATGACATGACTTTCAGTTGACTTTGATTTGAGTGAGGGAGGGCTGTGCAAGGTCACCAACCTCACTTTCTTCTCCTGAGCCATCTGGGTCCAGTGAAAATTCTTGAAGACAAGAATTTGGGGGATTATGAGTGACAGTAACTTTGAAAATTTAGAGAGCTTGACTTGGTGGGGAAATTCTTAGGGAGTGGAGTTCTTGGATTGAGAAGAAGATTCTGATTGAGAATTCTTGGATTGAGAAGAAGATAAGGCTCTGAATGTTAAAAGAAGTAGAAAAAAGGAACAAAGTCAACTTTTTGATCTCAGATTTGTGGTCAAATCAATAATTCAATGAGCATTTATTAAGTACAATAAGGGAGAGAAAGAGACCTGAACCTTGTCCTCTACTAGAGTTAGTATGAGTTGTTCAGATAGTGTAGGTCCTATAGGAAGATGTGTGCCTATATGGCAACACCAACTGTACTTCCTCTTGAGGACGTCCAACTGCTCAGGGTATTGGATATTTGTATTGGTCTCTGAGATGAAAGTGAGAGACTCACTGAAATAGTAGGAATCTTGTTGTTCAGTTGTTTCAATGGCATCTGACTCTTCACAGTTCGAGGTTTCCCTCTTATTTATGGGAGGATTCCAAACTTTAATATGGAGCTAACTGTGAGTATGAAGAATTTTAGGATGTTGGGGAAAACAGAACATCAGAGCAGGGAGAGGACCCTATCAGTTGTTTATAGGTCAATGCAAATGCTTTATGTATTTTCGACATTTGATTAGTGCCCTGTTAGATATTTGTATCTAACAGGTTTCAATAATGGCGGTCCTATGTCTAGTATATGCTTTGTTTCCCAAGTATGAGACTTAAGGCTGTTATTACCCACAATCCTATGCCCAGTATTTGCTCTGCTCCTTGAGCGCTTGTATGCGAATTTAGAATTATGCACATCTCTGGAGATTGAGACATGAATTACGTTAGGAGATTTTTTTCACAGTAAATTTTGATTGGGGGCATAGTAAGTCAAGAGAGATTTTGATGAGTTAGCTCTCAAGACTGAACGTCTTTGTGGTCTATGGATTAGTGGGTATTATTTCTTGGGAAATTTAGAAATATTTATAAAGGTGGCTATGTGGCACAGTAGACAGAGACTGGGCTTTTGAAGTCAGAAGACTTGATACTTATTAGTTGTGTGACCCTGAGCAAGTCATTTAACCTTTGTTTGCCTCAGTTTCCTTAACTGCAAAATTGGAATAAAAATAACATCTATCTCAAAGAGTTGCTATTAGAACCAAATGGGGTAATATTTGTAAAATAGCACAGTGCCTGGCATAGAGTGGGAACTATAATAGAGTTTATTCTTCTCCATTTCCTTTCCCCATTGGCAACTGATTGTTGTAAAAAAAAAATGCATCAAGTAGCAAAAAAGTCACAATAAGAATACATTCACACATGCTGGAAAATCTTCTAAGACGCATGGAGAGATACTTGGGTAGCTTAGGCTATAGGTGAGAATATACTCAAATTTGTCCAACACAGTTTTGCCTTCGGCATGATGCAGCTTATTGAATTTGGCACACTGTAATACTCTTGTGGCTGCTGTACAATGGCAAAAGACTTCATTTCCTCTGAGAACAAACGCAAGAAAAGGTGTTGAGCTGTAGGAAGTTTAAAACTGCTGGAGACAGATTCAAGATAGAACAATCATATGACCCCTTTTAAGGTATTATTCCACAAGCTTTTTGGAAATTGGAAATTGCTCTCATTTTTAGGCGAAAGGTTCAATATGAGAAATAACTTTCTCTCCTTTTTAGGATGTATCATATGAACCTAGTCTGAGAGATGTGTGTAGTACCCAAATCACTAAGGATGTTTAGTATTTCTTCTCCCATTTTTTGGCATATATTTTGTTTGACACAACACATACTTCCTAACAGAGATTCAAATAAACCTCTTCCCATAATACTTCACCCCAAAACAATATAGTAAAACTTCCTAACAAAGTGATGGTGACTGATTATGTGGAGTTTTCCCCCCATTTTTTATATTACTGAGCATTATCAGAAGGGAAGGATACGTGTTAACTTTTTAAAAAATCAATTTGCTTATTTTTATAGTCATTTATAATCTGTCCTCGCTACTAAAAATGAAAACTAAAACTCTTATCATGAGCATGTATAGTGCTGAAAAACAAATTTCCACCTTGGCTTGCTGAAAAATTTATCTGTCTCTGCATTTTAAGTTTATTGCTTCTCTGACAGGAAGTGAGCAGCTTCTTTCATCTTCAGTCTTATGGACTTGTGATTTATCATTGCATTAATCAGCATTCCCAAATCTTTCAAAGTGACTTTTCTCTATCAGATTGTCACTCCAGAACCTGTTCTCCTGGTCTGCTAATTTTGTTCTGCATCAGTTCATAGAATTTCCCAGTTTCCTCCAAAACTGTCCATTTTATCATTTCATGTGGCACAATAACAATCTACTACATTTATATGCTATAATTTGTTTAGTCATTCCTCAAAAGATACCTCCTTAGTTTCCTTTTTATTTTCCACTATTATGGAAAGAACTATTATAAATGCTTTTATACATAAATATTCTTTTTTATCATTCCTTGATCTCAAGGCCTAGTAGTGCTATAGGCAGGACAAAGTGTACGTATAGATTTGTAATATTTTTGAGCATATCTCCAAATTGCTTTCTAGAAGGGTTAATTCAGAGATTCACCAAGATACCAAGGTGTCTTTTTCATGCAACCCCTCCAACATTTATTATTTTCCTCTTATGTCATCTTTACCAATCTGATAAGTATGAGGTAGAATCTCAGTTACTTTAATATGGAATTTTCTAATTATTAGTGATTTACATAATTTTATATAGCTATTGATAGTCTGGGCATCTTTCTTTCAAAATGACCTGTTCTGTGCCTTGATCATTTATCTACTGAAACATTGCTCCTAAAATAAACATGAATCAGTTTCTTATCTATCTTGGATATAATATGTTTATTATAGAAAATTTCTCTGAAGTTTTTTTCTATTTACATTTCTCATTTGGGAGCTTGTTTCTATGTCCCCAGGTGATCAAGAAACCACAATAACTCAACCATAGTCCTCAAGAAAGCTGCATCAGTGAAAGAACAGTTTTAGCCTTGCTCACCTCTGGGCCAATCAAGTCCTATCTGTGTCTTCTCATCACATATCATCCCTCAGTGGCAAAGTACTAATGATTTTCTAGAGGACCTTCCACATTTTAAATGTTTTATGGCTTTTCCTGGACAACTCTTCTGACATAGGCAGCACTAAGGAGATTATATAAAAAGCAAAAAATTATAGCCCCAGACCCCATTCTGCATCAAGAAGAAAAAGAAGGAAGAAAAAAATATGGAGGAAAGTAAAATCCAGAAACCTTCTGGGGTTTTTCCTCTCCTTGGGAAGAATCAAGTCGCAGAAGATCTCAGTGATGTTGTCCCTGTTGTGAGTAATGCCAAATCTTTACATTTCATGGTGGGTCACCTAATGCAAGGCAGTGACAATGAACAGAAACAGGAACAGAAGTACACGCCACATATAACGCCATTTTGTACATAGTCGATAACTTCATGCATTAGGGTGCCTTATAGTAAAGTGGCTAAGAGGTTATAAATGTTTTGCATGCATTTATAAATTTATAAATTGATGACTAGACTTTCTGAATACAACCACCCACTCAGTATTCCTTTAATTTCCCATCAAAATCTCCCCTTCCCTGACAGCCACAAATGGAGAATGATGTGAAATCTTTTTTTCCTTCTGTCTTCTGTGGATGGATTCCTTCCTTCCTCCTTCCCTCCCTCCCTCCTCCATCCCTACCTCCCTTTCTTCCTTGTCTTCTATGGGATCCAAAGAATTTCCCCATATTTCTATTCAGATGCTTCAAATAGGGGACCTCCTTTCTTCCAAATAAATATATTCATTATAGTTATATGGTGAGAATTTCATATTCTCCAAGCTATTAAAAAGCAAGGTGCCTACCAAGAATATCTTTGTTCCTAAACCCTTTATGGGAAGACATTATCAGTATCATCCCAGAAAAGAGGAAACCTATTAATTCACAGGGACCTGAATTATTTCTTTAGTGTATATGGAGACATCTGAGGGGGAAAAACCTGACCTTGGAGTCAAGGTGACTCTGCTTTGGGAAGGAAATAAGTCAATGCTAGAGAAGACTATGTACAAAAAATGGTCTATTCTTATCAGTTAAGACTTTCTGGAGACTAAATCCCAGCAACTACTGGAGCAAAGAACACACACCTTCATAGGTAGCATTGATTTTTTTAAGGCTTCTAATGGTTAGACACCCTGACCTGGGTAGTCAGCTGTTGATTAGAAATGGGAAAAGCTCTTACCTTGAGAGGGAAGAGTACCATTTTGCCTGTTGGGGACAGATTAAGGGCCATATGGATTAAGTGAGTGCTCTGACTGGCACAAGGAGCCTAGCTGGGCAGGAATAACTGCTTTATCCTTAACTGGAAGGATTATATGGTCACATACCCAGCACAACATAACATTAGCACTTCAATGTTCTGATTGGCAATAGATCTAACCCTTAACCTCTGCTGTTCTTGTAATGGTTCCCACTTGGTTGCTTAGCATATGATGTCTCTGATGATTGCTAACATGGCCCACAAACAACTAAATACAGTCAGAGATATTGTCAAAATTCTTCCATTGATCCTGACTTCAATCCAATCCAATAAACATTTATTAGGCACCACCTATCCACCAAGCACTGTGCTAAGTTCTGGAGATACAGTTAATAAAAGGAAAGACAGTCCTTGTCCTCAAGGACCTCACAATCTAAAGGGGAAGACAACAAGCAAGAAGAAGGGGAAGAAAGAAGATACTAGGGGGTGCCTACCTGAGAGCATTTTATATTCCATAAACCATTTATATTCCATTTAACCATAGGGTTAAAACCAGGCAGAGACATAGATGCAAAATGGAGTGAGCTGAGAGTTCAGTTTCTGTCCTCTGTTAAGGAAAGCATTGGGAGGAGTTTGGTACCACACCTGGCAGCCCTCCAAACAAAAGGAAGAGGCAGCTGAGGGAGGTGATATCAATCAAGGCTTGAGTGAGAAACATGGTAGTGAGATCAGAAGTGATGAGTTAGTTCTCCTGGAAGGAGCAGTTTGTTCCATGGAGCTGAAACCAAGCAGAGCAACCAATATAAAGAAAAGTACAAAGGGGAGAGCATTTGACTGTCTAAACCTGTTCTTTTCAGGCTTAAGACTACTGGGTCAGACCCATTGCCATTGCCCAGAAACCATTGTAGATGAAGATTTTTGCTATGCCTCTCCCTCAAGATTCTTTCATATGCCAACCATGCAGTCTGGATGGTTCGGATCAATGGAAAGACTTACTGGGAGCCCGATTCCTGTTACCAGGTTAGTGTCTATTGAATTCCAGTAGCAAATGTCTCTCTAATAGCACATGGAGTCGTTGGTAAACCAGGCAAAAACACGTTGCTCAAGAGCCATGTCCTTGTAAATAGATGTCTGTTGGGTTGGCCAGTGGAGGAGGCAGGATTCCAGAAGTGTTCTTGAGGCATCAAATTCGAGCATAGTTGCCACTTGTTTGTAAAAGGAACTAACACTTGAGAGACCTAGGAAAGTGACTTTATTGTGTTGTTGCAGTTCAGTCATTTCTGTCACAATTCTTTGTGTCTGACTATTTGTGACTCCATTTGGGGTTTTCTTGGCAAAGATACTACAGTGGTTTGTTGTTTTCTTCTCAACCTGTTTTACAGATGAGAATACTGAGACAAACAAGGTGAAAAGACCTGCCCAGGGTCCCACAGCTACTAAGTGTTTGAGGCAGATGAGTCTTCTTGATAATAGGACTGGTGCTCTATCCTCTGCACCACCTACCTGCTCTGTTCTTTCATGAACCATTTCCATTTAGCAATAAAAGCCTCCTGTGAACTGCCTGCCTTGTTAGAGGAACTGTCCTGTATTCCCCAACTCATAATAGGCTACTCTAGTCAAAGGGTGATTATATGACACTGCATCACATATTCATTTGTAACTGTTGATGTTCACTCATTTTTCAGTTGTCTGACAATTCATGTCCTCATTTGTTTTTGTTTTGATTTTAAGCAAAAATACTACAGTGTTTTGCCACTTCCTTCTCCAGCTCATTTTACAGATGAAGAAATTGAGGCAAATAGGGTTAAGTGATTTGCCCAGGGTCACACACTTACTAAAGCGTCTGAGGCCAAATTTGAAATCGGATGAGTCTTCCTGACTCCAAGTTTAGCTTTCTATGTTACTATACCACTTAGCTGTTCCATAAGTAGCAGTAATCAGGTGCCAGGAATAGGCAAACTACATTCTTCTGTCTCATGGCTCTGATATTGACTGACTGCAGTACAATATTTGTATTGGAAACCATATACACCAATCCCTACCAATACCATACACACCAAATCACTTAACCTATTAGTACATCAATTTCCTTATCTATACGATAAGGGTGTTGGACTCAATGGCTCTTCTCTTCTGACTCTAAATTTATGGTCCTATAAGCTACAGATTGTAAAGAAGGTAAATAACTAAATTCCTATTTCAAGAGTGTTATCAGGATCTTTAAGTAATTTTGAATTTCTTTCTATTCTCAGAACTCAGCTGCTTTTTGCTATGGAGTCATGTTATTGTACTGGGTGAAGCAGATTGTGAACTCACCCAGGCCAATTTACAGCCTGAATACCTCCTTAACTAAATGTAGGAGAAAACTTTGATTCCATGATTGCTTGTTTCTGTGTTCATGCCCATTTACACCTCCTACATGTTAGAAGGTTAGTATGTTATTACGAATTTCTCTCTTTTTAAGAAAGAGTATAATAAACATTTTGAGTTCATGACCCAAACTGTTGTTACTGCCAATTGAAGCATTAAAATATAGTTTTCGTTGGTGTTTTTGCAAAATCATAATTGACTGAGTCTTAAGTGAAAAGATGAATCTACATTAGAACCTACAGGTAGATGCATGACATGATTACATTAAGATAAAGGAAAAACAAAATTTTCCATCCATTACAGTAATAAAATCATTACCTTTCTCAGTGCAATGTATTTGTAGAATACTTATTCAGTATAAACATTCATGAGTTCAGTTGCATAACCAATTTTCTCCATGAAATATTTGACTCTGTTTCCTAAGAGTTTGCTGCCCTCCCACCCCAATTCCTCAAACTGTTTTTCTTCCTTTATGTCTGTCTATCAGTAATAGCAGGGACCCCGACATGCACAGGAGGGCCTGCTGTAGAGGTTCTTAGATGCGCTTTTCTAAAAGGAAAGTGACTTTTGAGGGGTCAGCAATCTACTTTAATCACATATATCGTTCACTTAATTCAGGGGAATAAGTCAGCACCCTGAACTTCAGAGAAAATACAGACAGAAATAAAGACCAACAGACAGGATTTCCAACTCTTTGACCATAAGCAATACATAGTTATCTGGGGGAGAAACACCAAAATCTGGGCTTTCAAAATCAGGAGCCTCCTTAGCAGCTGCCCAGAGTCTCATCTGGCCAAATAAACATTTCCGAGTAAGCCCCAAGGTAAAACCTCATCTCAGAGTATTTATACACTTTTCAGAGCCTTAGGGCAGGACCCCCCAATGCCTCAATAGAAATTAACAAAAGGTATTGAGGCCTATTAATGGAAGCTCTTTAACTCTTCCCACCACCCACCATTAACCTTGTATTAACATTACACTATCTCAGTACATTAGGTTAGGCACCTATAAGACGGAACACAAAATGGATTTTTAGGCCTTATCTACATAAGGTTTGATCCATTTTTCATTCTCCTATATTATTTTCCTGACATGAAAACTAAGGCAGATATGCGCATACTTGCAGAGAAGATGGCCGAAGATAACATTTAAAAACAAAGATGAGTTTAATGCTCTGGGATGGGCCTAACTCTAATCATTCTCCTGATTGTTTAGATTGTTGGAAGAAAATGAGAGAGATCACTCAATGAATAACAAAAGGAGATTTAGTTAGACATAGCAAGAAAAGAATATTCAACTGTGATAGGCGTTGAGGATGCCTCAAGTTCATTCATCTAAGAGAAAGTCTCTTGCTTGAGGTAATTCACAACTAATCATGATCTACCAGCCAATCATCAAGGGGCATTCCTCAAGACAGTTTTTTGTTTTGTTTTGTTTTTTTGTTTTTTTTTTTTTTACTCAGGAGATCAGGAAATAATGTTAAGAGTTTGAGCTTTTAGTTCCCTAAGCCAACCAAGTCTTAAGGATGATCCTAATATCTTTAAAGTAAATTCTAGTCTAATTTGTGTAGAGACAGGGGTTAAGATATCACTCTTATTATAGCTTTTCTTTCGGAATTTCATCAAGCTAGAAGCCAGAAATGTCCGTGGTGTAGTAAATTTGTTGTAAGAAGATCAACATTCAAATTCTGGCCCTGTCACTTATTAATACTGTGATCTTACGTAGTCATTTAACATCTCTGTTTCTCTTCTGAAAAATGGAATAGTTTCTATTTTCCTTACCTCATGCTACTACTGTTAGGATCAAATGAGATAAGATATGCAAAACACAATCTTTCAGCTTATATTATTTCTAGTTTTGACCTACCAAATTTATTGAACCAACCGTGGTCTTGTTGATATGACCTAGGAATTCATCTCTTTGAGAGAAAAGTCTCACTAGGCTAAGTGAATAATTAGCCTGTAATCATTTACAAAACAGAAGGATGTGCATGATTAAATGACGAGATGCTCCTAAAGGAATACCTTTGCCTTTTCTGATCTCCAGTTCTAAAAATAAAATAAAATAAAATAACATACTGCATTTTTTAAAAAAGATGTTTCATGTTTTTGAATTTCTCCCTGTCTTTAAATCTAATTTTTAACCCTCTAGCATATGAAATTGTTATACTTTAGGAGAGAATTACCATTTTTATTTCTAATTATATGCCATATATAATTCATGAAAAATTCATGGTATAATAAGAAAAATTTTTTTTTAAAAGATGTTTGTGATGCTATGGGAGACACAGCAAGGTCTTGTGTTCATGACTCAGGAACTGAGACAGAAGATTTGAGTTCAAGTCCTGATCCTACCTCAATAATTATGTGACCCTGGATAAGTTACTTTAACCCTTTAGGTCTCACTTTTTCATTTAGAAAATGAAGGAGATGGGTTAGATGGGTTAGATATAAGATTCCTTTCAAGTCTAACATGCTATGTATGACTGTTACTCTTCCTGAATATTGGAGATATTCATCACCATATGAAGGGGACTTTTAAATTTTTAACAACTGGCTGTCTGAGGGGGTGGATGATATGCTGGGCATGTTTTAAAGTTTAACATGCATTGCTGGTATTTTCTACATAATTTTCTTAAGTCTTGAAATCATCAAAACAACCAAATCCTTTTTTGTAGTATTTGCTGATTTCTGACAAGTAAATGCTCTCTATGAAAATTCAACAATTGGCTCTTGGGAACCAGGTCAAGCTGACTCCACCACTCCCTGAGCTTAAGAATGGGTCAAGGACATTACCCTAATATATGGAAGTGACTGGAGCTTATAATCAAAAATAGTAAAAAGTGTCTGGTGCTCATACATCATTTTTGATGTTTGCTATTGGCTACTTTGTCCATGTGATGAAATAAGATGAGCTGGTACAATTCAGATAGGCTGGATCTTTCCAAAGTTTTCCTCCTTATTCATTTTCACAGTTCTGGTGAAAAGATATTAATGGTCTCTACAGCAATTTAAACTATGAAAATAGATAAACCTAAGAACCTAACAATGCCCTGAAATAAAGAGATAATGACATAGAAAGACAAAGTATCATACATCTCAAAGTTGAAGTCTCAGTCTCCTATGTTCTCACTCCTGTCATTTACTCCAGAAAGTATTACTCATCTCCATCTGAAAGTTATGTTGACTTTACATATACCAGCCCCCTTCCCATTATTATGTGACTCTTCCAAGTACCCTGTTGGACAAGTGGATGCAATCAGTTAACACTTTTCAATTATTTCACAGAAGACACTACAATCCTTCTAAACACTTAAGTTCCCAATCTCAGAGTCATCCTCATCTCTTCCTTCTTTAAAAGGGAATAGAGCTATCTATTCAGATTCCAACACATGAATTCTACTTCTATTTCTCACATCCATCACCTTGCTACTCACATAACTACCACCATAGTTCAGTCAGAGATCATCTCTCACCTGGACTATTACATAGCATCCTTCCTAATTATCCTCTTTACCCCCATTCTTTCCATTCTCCTATTCATCCTGACATGGCTGTCAAATTGATATTCCTAAAGCCAAAGACTGACTATGATGCTCCACTGCTCAAGAATGGTTATTGGTCTCTTCTTGCCTCTAGGATAAAATATAAACTTCTTTTGTATTCAAAGCTTTTTGTGATATCGCTGCAACTTATCTTTCAAGACTCATTTTGCATTCATTCCTTTTATGGTCTCTACATTCCAAAGTGGTTTACTTGCTAATCCCCATATGTGACATTTCATCTCATAGCCTTCAATTCTTTTTTGCATGGATCATTCCTTATGCTTGTGTAACAATGATTCCTTCCCCTGCCTACCACCTGAGAGCCAGGTGAATTACATTCCCATTCTTCCTCCAGGGTTTTCTGGGATCCTTACAAGGGTTTTTTTGGGGGTGTGTGTGTGTGATATCTTTCACTTCTACAAAAAATTGCATTTCCCCAATTTTATGTAACTAAGCACTCCAGTTCCTATATAGCATTAATCCCATCAAGTTCTGAGTCACCTTGAACTTGCATCCCAAGACCCTGGATTCTTGGGATTCCCATGCCGTTTGCAACATCCAGCCTGGAATCCTGGTCTTCAAAATCACCATGGCTCCAAGGTTCAGGATTCCACTCCCTGAACTAGAATTGAAGGGGAAAATAAAAGACCAAAACTCCAAGTTCGTTTCTGAGTGTCTCAGGGCACAATGAAAGGGAGAGATGGCCATTCCTAGCCCAGCATGGTAACCATACTATAGATGAACAAAACCTTCACCCCTAGTTGCCACCAGAAATAGTGACTGTCACAGAGGAGCAGATTTAAAGACATAAGTAGTTATAGCTATACATCCATGGGAAAGAAGCTACTCCTGCCTCCATGGTAGGCCAAAGAAGAATGCCCACAAAGCAACAGTCCTTTCAGAAGCAATACCCACATGAGTACAACCTCTCACTTAGGGGATTTTAGCATGTGCCAAAGCTCTATTACACTTGGAAAGACCTTCTTTGTCACTTTCAGCTTATATCCCTAACTTCATTCCAGGTTCATCTCAAGTACCATCTTCCACACAAAACCTTTCCTGAACCTGCCAATTGTTGGCACTTTCTCTTATCAAAGATTATTTGACATCATTTACTGTGTGTATAGATATGTATATATACACATATATACATACATATATGTATATATACACATATATACATACATATATGTATATATACACACATATACATATATGGAAAGCAACACAGCTAAGTACTATATATACTATGTATATGTATCTATATCTAGTACTTAACTTTGTTTGTTGCTTTTACCTAATATAAAATGCTTGACAATAGGGATTGTTTTGTTATTGTTATCTCTAACATCTAGCACAGTGTCTTGTGTAGAATAGGTACTTAAAAATGTTTTTGAATTGTAGTGAGATGAATCACTTGCTATATCTTTTGGTATATACACACATACTAGATATACATATATGCATATATATACATATATATGTATATGCATATATATATGATATTAAAATAATTTTGTGGTCTATGGAACTTTTAATCATGATATAGTTTGTTTCCTTATTTATCTCTATGAATCCTCTGGATTTGGGCTTTTGCTTTACTGATATTATGATTGCAATTTCTGATTTTTTGGGGAGTCTGCCAATGAATAATCTTTATTATTTCAGCCTCTCACTTGAACATGTCCCTGTGTTTTAGTCATGCTTCGTAGAGATAAAATATTATTGGATCATCAGTTGTTGGGTTGAGTTTTTTTTTTTTTATCCCCTCTAATACCCTTTCCTTTTTATATGTGAATTCAGGCCTTTTATACTCATGGTTACAAAATCAATCAACCTGTATTTACTAAACACTATATACCAGGTACTCTTCTAAACACTTGGGGTACAAAGATAAAAATGAAACAACCAATGCCTTCAAGGAATTCACATTCTAATGAGACAAAATGCACATATATAAGTACATACATAAATGAATACAAAGTTGTTTGAGGAGGGAGGGCACTTGCAGCTGGGATGATATGAAAAGACTTCATGTAGAAAGTGGCACTTAAACTGAATTTTAAAGAAATCCAGGAATTCTAAGTGGTAGCGATAAAGGAGAACATTTTAGTCAATAAGCACTCATTAAGTACCCACTGTGCCAGGTATTCTGCTAACCACTAGGGATACAAAGAAAACCAAAAGACAAGCCCTGCTCTTAAGTCCATAGTGTAATGGGGGAGATGACCTGAAAACAACTATGTACAAATGAGTTATACACATGCTAAATTGGAGATAATCAATAGAGGGAAGACACTGCCATTAAGAGGAACAAGGAAAAGCTTCCATAGAAAGTAAGATTTAGATGGGACTTGAAGATGGCAAGGGGGGAGGTAGAGATGAGGAAGACTATTACAGGCATGGGGGACAGCCAGGAAAAATGCCTGAAATTGGGAGATGGGGTGTCTTATGTGAGAATTAGCAAGGAGGACAGTGTCACTGGATTGTAGAATACATGGGGAACGATAAGATGTAAGACTGAAAAGGTAGGAGGGAATCAGATTGTGAAAGCCTTTGAACAGAAGATTTTATATTTGATCTTGGGGGTAATATGGAACCACTGGAGTTTATTGAATTTGGGGGTAGTCAAGGGAGGAGAATAGTGATATGGTTAGATCTACATTTTAGGAAGATTGATTTGACAACTGAGTGGAGGCTGTACTGGCATGGGGAGAAATTTGAAGCAGGGGATGGATCAGAAGGTTAATGTATTAGTCCAGGTCTGAGGTAAGGTCAGTGTCAGAAAACAAGAGAGGACATGTATGAGAGATGTTACCAAGGTAAAATCAATAGGCCTTGGCAAGATATTACATATGGAGTAGGGTGGGGATAGAGTGAAGAACTGAGAATGATACTTGGGCATGACTTCCTTCCTAACAAATGTTACTTATACAGGGACCACATACAGAGAATATAAAATAATTCATTTATACAAGTCAATAGCAAACAGAAAATCAGAGAAGTTATAGAAATGAGAATATGCCAGATAATATACAGAATAAATGAACTCTCCCACTTGGGATTGAGCTATTCTGGCTTAATCAATAGAAACCATCTCAGATCTCATGCAAGGGGAAATTCCCTGAAGTCATTATTATGATAAGCTGGTATGAGGACAAGGACATAATCAAGATGCTAGCTCGTCTACATATCAGCTTCTTCCCAGAATCTTTTTCTCCCTTTAGGGACCTGTTTCTAAGGAGAATTCAGAAATATAAGCCTTCTCCCTTGAAGCCAGTAAGACCTCTCTTTTCTCACCACTTCCATCCCACATTCAGGCATAGAACATTAAGTACTTAGTCTCCACCAATAAGGAGATTTTTTATGCAAGTATTATGAGCTCCTGGTTACATTTATAACCCTGATATAAAGGTAGTATTTATAAGATGAAAACTTGGCATTAGAAAAATACACAAGATGAAAGTAAGTTTCATGTTAAAATGATGATGACAATGATATAGATGATGGTGAGGAGGAGGAGGAGGATAATTGTGGTGAGTAAATCAGTTGAAGAAGAGAGATGAAAAGGTTTAAGGGGTGCTGCATACTGTATGATATGAGATGGAAAGGTTTCAGGATCTAGTGCCCATGCTGACTCATGAAATGTAAGATCCCATGAAAGAAGAACCCCTTGCTCAGAATTAGTGCAAAAGCATTTTTGTGGATTGTGGGGACACCAGAAGTGAACTATGGAAAATACTGTTTTGGGACCTGGCATTTAAAACTGTACTCTTGCCTGAATACATGAGAGAACTGATATAGCCAACTTTGATGTTTTATTTAAAATCAAGCTATAGACCAACCAAGGAAACAACGTAAGGAAAAAATTATGAAGAGTTTTAGAGAAGAAGAAAACAAAAAGGGGAGTTTTTGAAAACAAGATTCTGAACATTTTGCAGATCATTGATTTACCAATAAACTCCCACAGGGCATGGATGAACTGTGCCTTTCACATCTTTCTGTCCTCTCCATTGCCTAGGACAGTGTCGAAATGTCTTATACATGGCAGACTTTCCATAAATATTGTAGAGTAAATGAGTGAATAGCTTCTGTCAATGTCATATTGTGACAATATTTTCACTTTCTAAGACTAAATTATCTCTCCTTCTTATTACCCTTTTCCATGTAGCCTGCCCATTATTTCTCTTATTATGGCCCCATTTGTATGCTTCCTCTTCAATGGCTAACTTCTTCACCAGTCTCCTGGCAATTGTTGCATGTTTTCACACACACACAGGAAAAGATTTTTTTCTTCACTATGCTTCTAGCATAAAAGTTACAAAGCATGTCACCTAGAGACCCAGAGGGTCCCTGAGACCCTTTCAAGAGATCTACTAGGTCAAAACTATTTTCAAATAATTTTCTAATTAAGGTTTCTAGTTTTCTAATAAATATTATAACTGTAGCCTGTAAACACAAACCAAAGCTCTTTGGGGGGTCCTCAATACTTTTAAGAGTATTCCCAAGACCAAAAAGTTTGAGAACCATTTCCCTCGTGGATTAGAACTACGATGGTTGGCAGGTGACACTGAAGAGATGAAGCCCAGAAGCTTGTAGCAAGGAAAAATATCAAGAGGTAGCCATGAAACTAATGGAGTGAAATATCCATTAGTGATCAGAAAAGCCAGGGAAAATACAAAAGAGGAGAAGCCACAGAGATATCACACAGGGGGAACAGAGAAAGAGCAGCAAAGATACGATGCAACATCCAGGTGCAGATCCAAAAGAATACAATACCCATTAGAGAGAAAAGTCCAACAGCGAGCCAGACCAGAGGAAGCAATGTGATAATATCACCAGAAAATATAAGCAACCCCATAGCATTGGAATAAATTGATTCTATAGAAGTACTCTTAGTCTATGGGAGAAATTTTCCATTGCTACTTTTCTTAAAATGTTATTTCATTAAATACTTTTGCTTTGCACTAAATGTGACCATTGGCTAACTAGTAAACTAGACACATTGATGGGGGGCTCAAGCCTCAAAGACAGCTTTGAACTTGTGATAGTGGATGTGTTGGGGAGGGTGGTGGGAAAGACATATGAAAGGATATGTCATACAAGCTATATAGCAGAAATATATTACATGGTAACTCACTGATCTAAAAGAATTAAGGCAGTCTCACAAATTCAGAAACTACCATAACACTGAACCAGTTCTGGAGATCTCTCTCAACAGGCATTATCTATTATTATCTATCACCTCAATTAGAGTATTCTTTTTATTCCTAAAGCTAAATGGTCTGCTTGGCTTAAGAGAGCAGATGCAGATATCTTGAGATTGAGGAGTATCTTATTATAAATATTTCCTCATTTGTATCCAAGCAAAAAATTCCATGGCAGAGACTTCTTGCATAGCCTATTAGCCCCCAAACACAGCCAGCTATTCTAAGTTTCCTTTCTTGGACCATGAAATTCCATGTTGTAATGAAATGTAGGTATCCAATAATATCAAAATATCGGGGTTTTTTATATACTTTTGGGAGAACCCATTAGAATTATCTTTATTTTAAATATGGGGAATCGGAGACATAAAGAACAAAAATGAGCTAAGTGGTGCCAAAGCAATCACTGAAAGTCTTGGCACAACAAATAAAGTTTGGACTTTGAACGGTGGATGGAATTATTTTTAATCTAAAGTTAAAACAGTGCAAAGATATTGATCAATTACTTAATCAAAGGAAACTTATTACTAACCAGCAAACTTGAAAGGAAATCTTTAACATAGATTCCCCCTCACAGATACACATAACCTATCCTATTTAGTTCTCGTATCTGATGCCTTAGAAAAGGCAAGACTAATTTATATTTTTGACCTTAACCTAGAGACAAGGGGAAACATGTTGTCTTCCTAATACCACTGTGCTTCATGGAACCTCTTCTCTTTCTCACCAAATTCCACTTACTAGAGATATCTACTGGGTCCCAATAGTCATGATGTTCCATCTGTTCCCTTTGTTTCCTTGTTAGTAGATAGCCGGAAGCAAGGACTTTGCTCTTTCTCTCTTCCTTTAAATCCAAAGTATTTAACAATTTTCTTTAACCATGGAATTTAACAGTTTAAATTAAAAGTATTTGACAAATACTTTTCAAATTACCCCATTAAATTCAAAGTACTATTACTTCTAGGTGTTTCAAACATATCCTTAAAACAAACACAAAGAATTCTATGAAATAAGGATGGGGTGTTAGGATGGATGCAAATTATAGAGAATCTTGAATGCCAGGATAAAGAAATTGTGTTCTGATCTGTAAGCAATGAGAAGTCACTGAAATATCCTGAACACGGGGAAAACAGAATCAGATCTACGTAGTAGGAAGATTATTTTGACACAAGTGAAGGAAACATTAAAGAGGGGAGAGACTGAAGAGAGGAAAGCCAATTAGAAGTCTATTACAGTATTCCAAGTTAGAATTTGAAGAAGTACACAGGTGCAGGTACAAGAGATAATTCTGCAGTAAAATGGGTGACACTTGACAACTAATTGTGTTTAAAGGTGAGAGAAAGGGAGGCATACACGACAATTCTTCAGTTCAAGCCTCAGAAACTGGGAAGATGGAGGTGCCATTAACAGAGATAAGGAAGTCAGGAGGGAAAGAGGTCTAGGAAGGAAGACGATGACTTCAGTTTTCAACCTGTTGAGTTTGTAGGATCGTTGGATATTCTGGTGAAAACAAGTACCTGGGAACTCAGAGGAGAGGTTGAAAGTAGAGATAAAGATATGGAAATTTTCTGCATATGAGTGATCCTCGAAGCCGTGGAAGTGGATGAAGTTGCTAGGGTATAAAATGAAAAGCAAAGAAAGCCCAAGATAGATCTTTAAATGGCTTAAGGGGGAGTAAGTCGATGAGCTCTGTGCAAAAAGTTGTGTAAAGGGCTGTCACTTAGGAAACTATGATCACAAAAGGATGTGAAACAGTATTTGTGGCAAGTTCAAGGGATAACTATAGGGTGGATCCTCTGTGGAAGGAAATACAGAAAGAAATATCTAGAGGGAGGTTGAAGTAGGACTGTCATTCTGGGGAGAGATTGGGCATGTCTGTATAGATTTGGAAATCTTCTGTATAGAGATGATAATTGAACCAGGAGAGCAGATCAGATCATCATAGAAAAAATTGTAAAGAGAGAAGGTCCAGGACAGAGCCTTAGGGGGTATACTTATTTAGGGGACATGAAATAAATAATGAACCAGCAAAGAGACTACAGAAGAGTAATCCTAATCAGGGAAAGAGGCATATGGTGGAAGCCCATGGAAGACAGTATCCAGGAGGAGGGATGGCCAACAACATCCAAAGTGGCAGAAAAGTTAAGGAGAATTGAGACAGAGACAACTCCATTATCTTTAATATTTAAATATATTATATATATATATGTATTTATTGTTATTCAATATTATTTTTTGTTAAATATATTTAAATTTAAATTGCATATCATTTTCAAGAATTATAGGATCTGAAGTCAGTTTGCAAGAGATTAAGGAGTAAGGGTGAGAAAAGAGTGGGCAATAAGTACATACTTACAGGAAGCTGATAGTGAAATGGAGTCAAGATGGCAGATGATAGCTTGAGGACATGGCTGGATAAAGGAAATTTCTTTTAAAAGGATGGTAGGATAGATCTGAATATGCTTGTTGGCAGTAGAAACAGAACCAGTAAGGTAGGGACAGAAACAGAGACAGACGTCCAGACACACACACACACACACACACACACACACACACACACATACAACCTAATCACGAGGTATTAACTACCCACCAAAGCAACATACATAAAAAAAAAAAAATCAAACATTTCTATAAATCTCCCGGTAATCTCTGACTATCCTGTCAAATACTGTAATATCCTGGCTGATTTTTACAAAATTAATCATTATACCAGATAATATTAATTTTCTGGAATAGGTCTCTGAAAAGATTCAGCGAACGTTGTCTCTTCACAATTGTTTCAATTTAAATAATGGCAATACTACAACATATAAAATGTATTTTAATCCAAATACTAGTGCAGAATTTGAGCCATGCACTCATGACCTTCTCAAGACAGTTAACACTACCAGTATTTCTTGGATGAAAGCAAACATCATCCATTTCAATACTGCTGTTGTTTTCCTTTCGACCTTAATTCTCACAGACAACTGTTGAGATTGACAGTCACAACATTCTCATGTAGCAACTGCATATGGCAGTTCCCAAATCTGATAATCAGACTGCTACTACAGAAAGGAAATGTACCTGCTACAGAGGTAAATGTACAATTTCATCACGTGTTTGGCTAAGTCAAGGCTAGTAATCTTGACTGCATAAGCAGAAGCTATAAAGTCGCAAGAGTTTAGAAATTACGAACCAAGGGTATTCGGTCCCATCTTCAGAACCAGGAAACTGGCCAAATAAGAGCTTCAGACTTACATGTTCTGCGGATACAAGGATAACAGATTTGGTTTTCTAAAAGTTATTACAAGTAACATGGTTGTTTCTTGCTAATGTAACAATACCACTGAATACATTGTTTGAAATGAACACAAGCTAGGGAACATAAATTTTATACTGCAACTTCAGTAACTGAATTTACTCTAGAAAAATGCACTTTTTCATGTGAAAATTTCCTAAAATGAAATCTGACACTAAGAATAAACAGGAATCTGTCCAAGCTCAAGGTGTGACGAGTGGCAGTGAATCAGTCACATGACACAAATTTGTACGCTGCAAACGTTTTAATGATTATTGTTGAGCATACACATTGGAATTTTTTTTTACTTCAAACTGCAACAAGTTAAATAAATGTTTATAATATACAAAGAAAATACAACCAAAAGCAAAACTTGCTTTAAGTGTGCCTTGCACCTAGAACCAGTGTTTTTTTTTATTTATTTTTTTAATATAGCTTTATCGTTGAGCTGCACAAACACACTTAAGAATTTGATCTTTATAGCAGGGCATTAGGAAATAAAAATATACTCCCACTTCAAAGAAATAAAAAGGTTGTGCATGATTATATGCCAAACAAAAGAGAGAACGCTAGAATACTCTGACAGTGCAGGCATCATTAAAAAGGGAAAGAAAAAGCCTGAGATGCCCATTGACTCTCTAAGTTTTAAGGGAGCAGGTTTTTTTGACTGAATAGCTTAAAAGCCAGCAAAATAGGGATCAGTGATGGCAACTGTAGTGTATGGGGCAGTGAAATGACAAATTTTACACAAATACACTGTTAGAAATTTTTCAGTAAACACTGAAGATTTGAGGAGCTGCTCTTTGGAACAAACAGGACCACCTTACTCCAGTCACATGAGCCCTTGAAGCATCGCACGGTGTTCTGTGCTATTTACTTGCTGGCTGGGTATTTAAAAGGGATTCATTTTGTCTTTAGCAGCTAACAAACTTATTCCACAAGTTTCTAAGCCTCAAAGGTGGAAAACAAAGGCAAGTGTCATCAGAGCATGGCGTGAAGTTCATACACTTTTCTGCACACAAACACAAGAGGCTTCACTATTGTCAAGAGTCTTGGATGTCTTTCATTGCACTCCATAGTTCAATTGAGATGAAAGCCTTTCTCCATAGTAGCAGCTAGCAGGCGTTCTCTCATAATCTCCTCAGAGGAATATTCAGGCAACTTAAGGTAATGCACACATGTATTCACCGATGGGTAACTTGCATCTGTAGCATCAACCTACAAAATGAAAAGGGAAACCCAAGATCACAACCTGCTGAAGTGCTACTCGTTTTTCAAAGTCACTCAATGATACAGTTTCGTGTGGAGGGTTTGTACCTTGCGGACGACAGTAAGGCGGGGATGAAGGTTCGCCAGGCCACCTGGAGGCAGGGTTGAGCAGCCAG
Source organism: Bettongia penicillata ogilbyi (assembly GCA_023548195.1). Taxonomy (NCBI): domain Eukaryota; kingdom Metazoa; phylum Chordata; class Mammalia; order Diprotodontia; family Potoroidae; genus Bettongia; species Bettongia penicillata. The sequence continues at coordinate 93,584 of JAJHZJ010000666.1, read as the reverse complement.
TGGTGAACTGCAGGAATGCTTTCCTTTCATCTGATGACATACCACACAAAACTCTCACAAACCGCAGGAAACCAGGGCTAAACAAAAAAAAAAGAAGAATAATATCTCAAAGTCACAGAAACTAATTAAGTGTATTACATTCAGCAATTATCATATTCTACAAACTGTTCTGGGCAAGCACCATCATACATTAACTGCAGCTATTTTCAAAATGACTACATGTCAATATAACCATTCTAATGACTTTTTAAAAAGCAGATTTAAGTAGTTACAAATGGAGAAATCAAGAAAATAAGTGATCTCGCCCATATTCAGGGGACTTTCCTAAAAAAACCTTCCAAAATCCTCTATAGCACAAAATTCTGAATTTTTCACCCTACATTACGGACTACATACTTTCCTTATGCTACAAGCTGATCGTGGGGAAGAAAAAATGGTGAAGCTTTAAATGAGTGCTTACATAGAGACTTGATTAGCACTGTCTCTGGAGTCCAAGGACCTGGGTTTAAATCCCACCCTGGATGCTTACTGCCACATACAAGCTAAGGCAAGTCCCATATCTTCTGAGGGCCTCCATTTCCTCATCTGTAAAATGAGCAGGCTGGAATTGGAAGAGAGGACCTCTGAGGCCCTTCCAGTTCCAAAATCTATGATCCTGTGGTTTTTGAAGTTCTCTTTCAGCTCCAAATTCTACCATCTGATGAAATGAGCTCTATCTTGTGAGAACTTGCTCCAAGTATGGTCATTAAAAGGCCATTTAAGCAGACTTCAGAGGACTAAAAGTGGTGTGCCAGCCCTTCTGAGCAGAATGAGGCATAGACACCATGAAGGCACTTGGCTTGTGTGACTGTTCTTATTTGTTGCAAGAGAGGGTTTCTCTGGCGGAGAGAGTATTTGCAAAAACTTGGTACGCCATGGAGCAAATTTTGAACGTACCTTCGGAGACGTTATTGCTCAATGCACTAAGCAACCAGTGACTTCCGGCGGTCTACGTTCTAATCCATTTTTGCCACTGAGGTTTTTCATGGCTCTGTGCTATCCACCTGCCTACACACTTTCTCAGGTTTTCAGCTTTAACAGAATGATGGCCTTAATACCAATCACTCCCCTATCAGTCAAAAGACAGGTGTGACAAACAGCTAGCCAAGATCATGCTGTAAATTAAATACTTCGAAGCAAATGCAGAAAATAGTGATAATGATCATTACTAGTCCCGTAACTTGGACATATAATACAATCCAGAATAATAGTGTCCAACTAAATACATATAAATTCATATCCAAACTCAATTGGATCTTCCTTGGATCCTTGGTTAATTCATTTACCATCTCGGTCCTAAGCTATTCCAAACTTTCCATTCGTGCCTTACGGCCCCCAACACCACCTCCCCCCTTCTGCCCCGAGGACTTTGCTTCTTACTCTGCCATCACCATGAAATGTGAGCTCTTCTTCCATGTTCATCATCTCAAAGTCGTTCCCGTAATCTTCCATTCTCTCCTCCTTTCACTCAGTCTGCCAAATGTCCTTTCCCTTACCAACACTCTTCTGGAACTCCCCATTGAGGAATGTACTTGATCCTATATCCCTCCTATCTTTTCCAGGAATTGCATTTTAACTCATCCCTTCAAACAATTCTCCCCAATAATTTATCCGTTTTAAAATATTCCCAGGTTTCCCACAGCCTTAAGAAATCTTCCTTATACCCAACCATTTCCTCTATCCTATAGCTCTTCTCCCTTCCTCAGCCAGACTTCTAGAAAAGTCTATTTGCAGTTGCTGCTTTCATGTACTGTTCCTATGACTGACCCTTCAGCCTTTTGCCCTGTGGCTTCTAATCTCACCACTCAAAATAATTCTTGCCAGACTTAGCAATGACCTCTCAATTGCCCAATCTGATGGGTTTTTTCTCAGTACTGATCCTCAAAATATTTGCTACATTTGACACTGCTGACTGGCTTCACCTCCTCCTGTATATTCTCTTTTCTGTGGTTTCTTATGACACTTATCTCCCCCGATTTGTCCCCTAACTATGAATGTTCACTAAAGTTTCATTCCTAGACTGTCTTCTCCTTTTCTACTCTCCCTTTGGTAACTTAAATAACTTAAACCCATAAAAATCATCTTCATGTAGATGACTCCTACATCTATATCCTTCCCCAATTTCTCCCATGAGACCTACATCACCAACTGCGTCAGAACTGAACTCTCTTTCCCAATAAACCCTCTTCTCTTCCAAACTCCTTTCAGTCTACTAAGCCTATAACCTCAGTATTATCCCAGGATTTCTCACTCTTCCTCAGCCTGTATATCCAATTAATTGCCCAATGCCACCATTTCTCCCTTCAATCCTTTCTGTCCATTAAGAGTTACCAAATGAGGTCAAGTCCTTGATGGCCTCCCTGCCTCATCTTCTCCTCCAGTCCATCGTTACCAAAACAATGTTTCTGAAACACAGATCTGACTGGTTTCCCTACTTAATCAACTCCAGTCACTTCTTATTGCTTCCGGGATAACATAAACCTCCTTTGTTTAGCTTGTAAAGCCTTACGTGACTAAGTCACAACCTTCCTATCTTTGCTAGCTTCCTTGGGCATTACCCCTCCAACTCTGCAATCCAGCCAAACTTGCCTTCTCTTTGTTCCTCCCATATGGAGTGTCCTTGCAGGACTCCATATCCTGTCTCTGCGCCTTTGCACAATAGCTGTCCCCCATGCCTGGAATGCACTCCCTCCTAAGCTAGTTCTCCCCTTCCTAAACTATCTTCTATTTAACTACTTTGCAAATATATAGGACCTTTATATTTATGCTGTATATATTTTCATATGTACTTGCAGTCTTCGCCATTAGAATATAAGCTTAAGAATAAACAAATTCTGTGTAATTAACAAATTCTGTGTTTCATTATTTGTACGTGTATCCCTAGAACCTGGTAAAATACTTGGCATGCAATACGCAGTAAATACCCCTGCTAGGTCATTGCCTTGAAGGCAAAAGGGAGAAGGGAATGATAGAGGATGAGATCGATGATGGTGTAAGGGAACATGATGTTGGGCAGACTTCAGGAGGTAGTGGAGGACAGAAGGACCTGCTGCGCTGTGGTTCATGGGGTCAGTAAGAGTCAAACGTAACTGAGTGAACAAACAGCAAATGCACTACATAAGTACTTGTTGCCTGAAATGATTTTGTAGGTGAGGAAATTAAAATCTCAAAGATTGAGTAACTTTCACAAAGTCAGTTATTATGAGCACAGGTGGGACTAGAATTCAGGGCTTTAGTAGCTAATAAAGAATTAAGGATAAAAACCAAAACTAAAAAAGGAATAATCCAAAGATTATGTAATATAAAATAATTCCAAAACATTTCCCTTAAACAGCAAGCAATAAGTAGTTGTCTGGCATCTTCCTTACGTGGTGCAGAAACATACACAAAGTAAGCTCATGACAGGTCTGGCTTGAATTATTTTTTGAAAGGATCATTCCAAACATAAATGAAGTTTGTTCTTAGCTGTGAAAAGCTTCCTTCCCACCCGATCAATGTATAATGTTAAATTATTTCTATGGGACCACTGAGTTAATTAAAAAAAAAACCTCAGTAATAACTGTTATTTCTCTTATTTGTCAAACTAATGTTATTACAAGTAAAAGTTTATGAAAATCTCTTTAAGATTCCTTAGTCCCTAGATTGCATATAATTTTGCTAAAGAGAAGGAAGGGGGGTAGAGAGTGATGATGATAGAGAGTTATTAAGTCTGTATGAACAGAATTTTTTGTATAAATGATTAACACCTCTAGAGACAATTCATGCCATAGGAAATTTCAAATGGAAAAGTGAGCTCCGTAATAAAGTAACAATGTACTTTTCTAGAAAAATACCCCTTCTCCTTTTCTCTCTGACAACTATGAAAACTGAATTTGTAGTAACACTTGTTCCTACAGTTTGGAGAGGATGTTTAAAAACAACACACTTTTACTCCCTTTGCTTGGTCCCAGTTCTTGTGCACATACCTGTCCCGTGTGTAGCCTAGCTTGGGCTCGGTGTTAATTGATAATGTCTTCAGCAGCCCAGGATGGCGACTGATTTCCACAAAGAATCATCTGGACTTCTTCATGGCTGAAGGAACTCAGCTTCTCCATGGGGAACACTTTGTTAAATCCATCTTCATATATAAACAAATTAAAAACAAAATCACTGAGAATGAAAACTCTATTTCTAAATTCAGATTTCAAAACAGTTTAAAATTATAATACCTCATGTTAACCAAATGAAGAATGTACTATTACAACATTAAAAGCACCCACAGAAATAATTATGAATAAAAACCTACTTCAGATATATAAAATTTCTCTAAGTGACGGCCACAATCTTAAATGAAGAACAGGCAACCAGTATGACACATGTATTGATGCAGATAATTCTCCCCAGCCAACCCAGGCCCCCCCACTGTACGATCCAGCCACACGTTTTCGAATCATATGTACTTGACAAACATCACTTTTGCTAGTACCTTTTCCAGAAGAATTAAAACAAATAAAATAAAATATATTATTTCTCTCATCTTGACAAGTTCCCACCCAGCTGAAACCCCTGGATTTCGTGACCTTCAGAAACTCATTATTCTGAAAGAACTCAAAACTCACACTCCTCAGGATCATTTCCGACCCCACCTGCAGAACTTCATCATGCTCCTGCACCAGCTAACTTTCCCCATATTCCGTCCCACTTTTCAGCTGCTTTTTCTGTGTTCTCCTCCCTCATTATGTTATTTCTATACATTCCCAATGTTTAGCATAGAACTTAACCCAGAGCAGGCACTTAAGAAAGAGACTCTTGACTAGGCAGAATGGAGTACGCTGTCCATTTGACAGATGAATAACAGTGCAGTTACTGAACTGTATCAGAGGTTAGCAGCCTCCATCCAATGAACAGTCTAAGGAGCAGGGAGCTGAATCCCTCACAAGATTCCAACACTTCTCCCTATCCCCTTCAAATCTCACTATCTCCTTTTTTTCTGGTGGTGAACTAGATGGAAAAACCTGCAAAAATCAGGCAGTGCTCACCACAGAACAACTAGCCACACCGCCCTTCACCAACTGTTACCACCCTAGTACCTTGCCAAGTGAGTCCCTATGAGTTAGCTCCATCACCCCCAAATATGAACCAATTACACTACGGAGTTTCTGTTAAAAGGAGAATTACGAATGAGAAAACATTGTAATGTATTCAGTTCCTTCACTGTAGTTTAACCTAAACAAATGTGCCAAAGAGTCTTCTTGTAGTGATTAAAATCACCTCTGAAAGCTTCCATCTGTTTCTGAATACCCGTCTGCATGCAGAAGTCAAACATCAGGTCCACATACTCCTCTGCATTGTCCATGGTAATCATCTGTAAGAAAAAAAGGAAAATTAGCTGTTCCTGTGCTGGTCAGAGTGTTTCAGCTATTTCCTAATGCACAGGATACTGATCAAGATACAGACAGAGAGAGAGAGAGAGAGAGAGAGAGAGAGAGAGAGAGAGAGGGAGGGAGGGAGGGAGACAGAGAGAGGGAGAGAGAGAGAGAGAGACAGAGAGCGAGAGTGGGAGGTAGGGAGACAGAGAGAGAGAGACGGAGAGAAAGGGAGGGAGACAGAGAGAGAGGGAGAGAGAGACAGAGAGAGACAAAGACAGGGAGAGAGAGAGGGAGGGAGGGAGGGAGGGAGACAGAGAGGGACAGACTATTTTCCCCAACAAGGTAAAGCTATCGAAGTCTGATCATTCCAACAAAACCTTTACCTCATCTTCCCCTCGAGGTTTGAGATCCACAGCTGTAAATCCATAAACTCGGGAGGAAGGACAGAACTGGAAATTTAAACTGTAAAGAGAAAGAACAAAGGATTCGTTACCAGCCCGAACTGCTGAGTGCTGACACCAGCTTGTAGCTAGGAGTGGGTCCTTTCCTATGGGAACAGTAAAAAGAAAGCTATGACAACTGAATCATCTCAATATTCCATCAACTATAAAGACATGAAGTATTCATGTAACAACCCCCCCAAAACTCCTGATTCCTTTTCCACAGTGACTAGAAATAAACCGATTAAGAGAAAAGACTTTTGCTCTAACTTCTCTGCTCTTGTTTATATATTTTTATATATTTATGGTGGTTGATGTATATTTAGGATGCTATAATTAAGAATGTTTGATAAATACAAATCTTATTAATTACAATGTAGATTTAACTCATTTTTAAGGTCAAAATTTATTTTACTAAGCTATAAAGTGCTTTCCTTTCCAAGCCTTTTCACGCCATCTCCTAAAGCACGACAGCTCTCCCATCCAGACAATCTGTTACAATCCCCTCACATGAAAGATGAAACCGCTACCCTTTGGACATAAAGTGACTTACCCAAAGTGATACGGGTAAACAGCCCAAACAGGGTCGAGGTTAGCTTCAAACCTAGTGCTTCTTTCACTAACCTACACTAAAATGAGCCTATTAAAAATGCTCGCTGGTTTGTTTCTAATGGAATTCAGCAGATAGGCATTAGGTCTATTCTTAATATTGCATGACATTCACGATGGTAACACTGACAAAAATGATTGTATAACCTACAGCAAGAAGAAATGAGAAGCTTAACCTATTTATGTCTTCAGTTTAAATAATTTTAAATGTTAATTTTTAACATTAGGCTCTGAAAAGAAACCATCTACTTTTCAGCATGCCAGTTTTTTTCAAATCCCTCATATCTCAGTCATTCCATCCTTTATAAAAGCACTAGAGGCAAAGGTTCTCTCTCTCTCTCTCAAGATTCTACTGGTTATAACAGTAGAAAATTACTAATTCTGCAAAAAAGGGGCTACAAATTCTACACCACTGCAACTGAAAAAGACAATTCCATCTATACATCTATGATCCTAAAAACTAACATATAATAACTTATGGAGAAGCAGCATGGTTTGGTGGGTATGGAACTGGCCTAGACAGGAAGACCTGGATTTAAAGCCCTACCTCTAGTATCCATACTAGACTAGCTGTGTCCATGATTACCACTTAACCTCTCAGTGCCCTTGAACAGTTCTCAAAGATTATGTATAATACGTTGATGTGCATTTGTGAAGAGAGTTCCCTCATATAAAATAAGAGGCCCAGAGCAGGACCCCCAATCCTACAAAACTCTGAGCACTTGCTGATAATAAGCACAGTAAAATGAAAGAAAAAAAGCTTCTTGTGGAGACAGCAAGTTCAGCACACACTAAAAACAGCAGAATTAAAATGAAAATGTTAATAACAAGATATCTCAGGCCAATAGTACATACACAGTGAACACAAGAAAAGGTTCCTCTATAGTGTAAGATATTTGTACCCTGTATTAAAAAAAAAAAAAAAAAAAGCACAAAATGTCTAATCGTTGATTTAGGCTAGCACAGGTCCCAAGCTGGTCTCTTCTTCTCCCAAAAACAATCTAAAAGCACTGGAACTATGAATTTATGACCTTTAATTCAGAACTTGAAATTTTTAATTATTTTTATGATTAATATTCTTACCTTTCAGAAACAGTAATCCCTATGCCACTAATAGAGGTTTAAGGGTCAACAAGAAATCAAAAATTCCTATACAACTTAAACTTTTTCTGGAGTTTATCTGTTAGAACACCGGTCTAGTTTAACACTCTTTCACTTAAGAAAATTTGAAGACAAAAAGTAATAGCTGATTCTTCCATAAATGGGCACTCCCAAATTACAGTAAAAACAAAAGAAAAATGTCTTCGAAGCTATCACATATGTATAAATCTTACCCCTAAATCTTCTATGCTAAGAGGAGGTCCAGAACCTGATGGATTCTTCAGCATTAGATCTTGCAATTTTGTGTTCTTTTCATCTTCTGAAAGACTTTTGTTGCCTAAAATTTGGCGCCTTTTAATAGCAAGGTCTTTAATTTCTTTTAAAAATCTGGCTCTATGTGGATTTACCAGTTCAAAATCTTCCCAAGTTAAAATCCCATTAAACCAAGCTGGGGGTTTTGGTTTGGGTGGGTCAAGAATAAATTCTGATTTGGAATCCTCTTCAAAGCTTCCTACTGAGAGGGAATCGTGACCTTCTTCCGTGGATGCTTCCGACTGACTCTCGGTACAGTGCAAATCTCTATCACCTCGGGACTCATATATCAATTTACTCATATTGCTTTTAATGTCCCCCATACACATGAGTTTAAAGAAAGGCTTAGAAATGGGTAAGTCCACGAGTCTGTTGTCCTGAATGCATTTGGCCAAGAAAAATTCCAAGGAAATGAAAGAGTTTTGTGATTCTTTCAAGTTCATCACTATCTTGTGGGAATGGTGCAGTAAAAAGTCCACATGATCTTTGTACATAATACCCGGGGGGCTTCAATCCACCTCCAAGATCAACCTGGGGGTTGTAAAAAGAAGATAATTAGACTACAACTGAATATATGATAAACTAAGACTATCTTCCCTACTGGGGAGATAGGGGGAACCCACAAACATTACTTTTTGTCCAATAAATTCTAAGTTAATATTTCTGGTGGCTGAATTGTGATGTTAACAAGCATTAACCTAATTACCAGTCCTATTATCACAGCATTCACAGGTTCTCTAGTTTAGTAGAGGCATAATTACGAATATGACCTATATTAAACCTTAATTCCAAAGATGCTTTTTCAAGATATAGTTAAGTCAAACTTACCCCACCAACAAAAGCCATTTCAAGCTATGTATTGGGAGAACAGGGAATGGGAGGGTGCCCCACAGGGCCAGAGAGGGAGTGGAGATATTTTTAATTTTAAAAAATGAAAACACTTAGGTTTGACATCTTTTCAATTCAGGTATTCTGACTATCTCAATAAAGAATATAACAAGTTTAATATTACTCATATATCAATCTTGTAATTCCAGAATTCTATGGTTCACACGCCCTTAACATCCTGACTTGTTTAGTCCCACATTCATGGGTCAGTATTTCTATTTCATGAGCACAAGATGGGGAAAATGGATCTTACATGACGAGATTCATCATCTGGAAAGTCATCATCACAAAGCCATGTTCCCAGTTCGGTTCTCTGGAATTCTGCTGCCACCAGAGCATAAAATTCTAGCGTAGGTCCCAAGCCAGTCCCTTCTTCTCCCAAAAAACTCAACCTAAAAAAGATTGGGAAAGTAGGCTTAAAATTGGTTATTAAAAGGTTTCAGTAAGGTACATCCAAGATTACACATCTCATTTTAACTTTTCTGTACAACTGAGTCTATGTGGTTTGTATATCATTCAAGAAACACTACAATTAGCTTAAAAATAAAATTCTTCAATGTATTTGTCAAGATAAAACTTAATATTCACAAACTACTAGGATAATAGCAGATATTATTTCACCAAAGAGGTAAAATGTATTAGAAAATGAGATGGTGAGTAAGAACTCAGATCTTATTATTCTGGGACTGTAATTATGAACCATGTGACACTAGGAAAGAAGTTAGAACCTCTCTGGTCCTCAGTTTTTACATGTCTAAGAGAAGGAGTTGGACTCCATTCCACTGTAGAAAAGCATTCTAATTCGAAGGCTGTACCTCCAGAACTGATTTCCGATCTGCATGTATTTGCATAACATTCTCAGCCCACTCCATCAGCGAATCACCCCGTGGAACTTTTACTCTTTCATGCTTAAGACGACCAACTCTAAACTCTCCTGGATCATCTCGTCTCACGGTACTTGTCCTCGTTCGTTCAACGGTGGCCTCACGCCTATTCTGCAACCATACGATTGCTCTAAAAGAAAAAAAAATTATGTGCAAAGTAACATCATGTTTGGAACTAGCAAATTTCCTATGCTATTGAAAACTTTAGTTAAGACACTTTTTTAAAACACAGAGAGAGAAGTACAAACAATAGCAAATATACAAAAAGAAATGTGGGAATCTACTCCACACTAAGTTTAAGAGAGCAAATATTACAAGCTTCCTCTTAAACAAATGATAATTTACTATGTGGTACCTCTCTCTGTGAAGTAAAATAAAAGGAGCATTCTTATAGCATGAAGCATCAATTACATTAAAACTAACATTATAGGAAAAAGAGCTTATCTGCAAATGTAATATGCACATACATGCATTTTGTATGTAAAGAGAGAGGAGGGGCTGGAAGACATAAGTTTAAATCTTGCATATGGTATTTATTACACATGGACAAGTATTCTTAAATTCTTTGGGCCTCAATTTATTCAGATGAAAAATGGGGATAACTCAGAGTGACCTGACAGCTTTTGTGGCCCTCAAATGAGATGCTCAGTGTTTCAGAAATCGTCAAGTATAATATGCAATAAGTCATAATTGTCATACTTCTATTTACATAGGAAAATACTTCTAAGTAATTAAATATGAATGTCTCATATTATGGAGAAAGTAACTCTGCACATTTAATCTCTAAAGCATAGAGGGCAATGCAGCTATAATTAGTAAGTACTATATGTACCAAGCTCAGAGCATTAACTCAACCTTCTCAGCTCTTAAAGATATGTAATATTATTTTCCATATATATTATGAAAAAAACCACAGGATTAAACTACTTTTATAAGTATGCAGCTGCTGAGTATCATAAAAATTTGTCATTTAAACTTTTTATTTTGTAATTATCACAACAGCTGGAAATCTATTGAGGAAGATAAATGTTTTACTTCTAGCAGTAATGTATCTTACAACAGAATTTAAGATGTATGGAAATTAATGTTTGGCAAAAAGTATAATTTTAGCTGTTAATAACTAAAATACTACAAAACTTTCAGGAGCTTTTTTGATAAATGGACAAATTTCCTATTCCAACAAAATTAAATCATACTACGCAAGGATGAGGCCTGGCACTTCTTAACCATTATCCAGATGGCAGTGTTTCTCCCATTCAATGAGATTCAATTCCAAAAAGCTTTTTATTAAGTATGTGATGGACGCTGAGGAACACAAACACAAAAATCAACTGTCTGGGCTCTCAAGGAAGTTACATTCCATCTACAACTTTATGTGTGATATGTAAAATGTTACCAAAAAGTAACACCCACAATGCGAAGTAAATTAAGAAATGAAGAATTCACCTTTATCAGCCACACAATTCTAAGTTGAAATAAACCCCTACACTTTGACTAGAAGTGCTATTATATGGAAGTACTAGGGGAGAATCACCTATTTATGTAAAAATTTTACCAGTACGTAATCAAGGCAAATTCTTTTATCAACTTTCAGAATTTATATATAGTTCTAGGAAGAATGTGTGAACTTGCTACCTGGTCTTTCCCCCAAATAATATTTTTTTTCTTTTTTTTGGATCACAAGTCCTTTTAGAAAAGAAGTATTTTGAAGCCTCTCCTTTACATAAAACACATTTTATATGTAAGCCTCCTGAAAGCAACAGATGCACAATTCAAAACCTTTGCCCCCATTCTTCTCCAAATCACAAGCAAATATTGAAAGAATATTTCAAAGCAAAATTTTATAACATTAGGCACATTCTAAAAGATTACACCAAGAAATATATAGTAGCCCTAACTATGTTACTACTTGCTGAAAATACTATTACAGTGCTAAGCAACTTCTAAAAGGAGATACATCTCTTACCTGGATGCTCCAAATGCTGTACATGTGAAATAAAGCTGCCTAGTTTCAAATGGTATTAAGAAGGGACATTTGCTAGTTAACTGTTCACACCAGTCTGGCAGAGCCCCACTTGCTAGTGCCAATGGTTCCTGAAAATTATCACATAAAACAACGGTCTCAGCACCACATAGGTGAATTAACAGAAAAAGAGTAAATCCTAATATATAATTAAGCAATTGCAAAGTCAAGGTCCAAATGAGTAAAAACAACCACAAAAAATCAGGCAGAGAAGAACATGTCAAAGGAAGGCCTTCCAAAGCCCAGCACTTACAGTACTGCACAGTTCACTGGCCTGCGGTCATTACCTCAATCTGCTGCAAGATTTTCGTAGTGATTTTTTTGCTTGTGAATTCATCTGGTGGAAAATTAAACTGAAGCTGCTCATCTCCTTCTGCAAACATTAATAAAAATATAAAAACTTGACTTGCTTTTTAAATGACGCTCAAGAAGCCAGACAAGGTTCCATACATACCTTCTTGGGAAGATCTTGAATAAGGGTCACTTGCGACGATATACAGAATGCGTAACAGCTGTAAAACGTCTTCCACTCCACACGAGTTCTGTCCATTGCCCGCTTTGGCCTGTGGCTGTTCTTTGGCCAAACTAAGGAATATCACAATTTTGGAAAGTAGAAATGGCTCCCTGGCTCAATCCAGACTTTGATCCATGCTCACAAAAATCCTATACAAATAATTAACAAAATTAATCATTAAGTCATATTTTTAGAATAAATGAAAGGCTAGTCCTATAAAAATAGCGGAGTATAATCAATTTCTTTTAACATTAAATATCTCCTAATAAGATGCATACATTTACAAGAAATTTTACTAGCATCTCACTTTATTAGACCAGATTTTAAAATAAATGTTGGAACATGGACATCATTAACTAAACAAGCTTCTAAGAACACCCCATTATCACTTTCCTCCTCATGAGAGGAATCTACAAAGCTGCAAAATGAAGCACACAGCCATTCCCAAACAAAAGAGTATTTGGATGAGGACATATACCTTGTATGCAGCTATGAGCTGAGAACAATTTCTGTTTTTCCTAATACTTTTATTAGTGCCAGTTAATTTCCAGTGGCGCAGGAAAGCGGAGTCTGCAATTCTTCTGCAGGTACGTTATCAAGTCATTCTTTGGTAATTCATCAGTGCCAAGGTACTGTTCCACATGCTCTACGGACCAGCAACCCTACAACAGGAAGAACCAAATGTTGGTTTTTCCCTGATTGTAAAGTCTAGGATATTATACATGCATCACACTAAGATAGCTATAGGATCGTGCATTTAATAATTACAACTTGTTTCTAATTTAAAATTTTGAATGCTGTTAGTATTGTTTTTTCCACCCGGTTGCACCTCACAAACAATAATATGTTGGTTATTGACTAAGGCAATAAATAAGAATTTTTAAAATAATAAAGAAAATATTCTTACCATCTTTCCATTTTCCTTTTCTTTGTCAGAATCCTTCATCTCTCTGTACATAATTCTAAATATGAAGACATTTTCCAAATTAATTAAGCATTTTCTTAAGGTTTATTTCCAATGAAGTTTATTTATACTTTAATAAGGACATCCTGAGGAGGATAATAAAATCCTTGGGAGAATAACAGGTACTTCAGATCCAAGACAGGGATAAAGCAAGAGAGGTCACTCACTGCAGAGGAAGATGTATGACCTGAATATTTCATCATGAATACAAATAAAGGACACGATAACAACGCAGAAATCTTGATTAAGTCATAGTGTGGGAGATGAACTTGATCAAGCGCTGGAAAGAAACCTAACAGAGTGGGGAAGCTCTCTGCATCTGAGGTTATATTAAAAGAATAACCACAGGCAATGAAAAAGGATATTTTTAGCATACAGTAGTTAAGAGAGAAATTTTCAAAGGTAAGAGTCAAAAATTAAAAGATGGGTTTGGGAAGGGAAATGAAGGTGAGGAGGGAATCAGAGACTTAGAAAAAGAAATTACTGCTCTGCTTACTTCCTTTTCCTTCCATAAACTGAGCTGATCCGTAAGAGACTTTGGTAATAAATCACTACTTTTATAATGCATGCTTACTGTAAAAAAAATGTCAACCACCAAATTACAAAACTGTATCAAACATATATATATATTTTAATACTAATTAGTTCATAATTTCTGTGACATTAAAGTCTGATGTAAAAACATGCTTTATGTATATTGAAGGGAAAAGGTCATCAGATAGGTATTTTTAAACAATTCTACAAATTTTGGTTTACAAAAAACAGAACCTGAACTAGTGTCAGAAATAGAGTTCAAACTTGGACATTTCTCATGAAAATGTAACTCAAAAAATCTCTTACGTGTATGTTGGTTCCCAAATACGCCTAAGTTTATCAGATTTCACATTGCCATTACAGGAAAATTGAAGTAATTTTTGTACATAGTAAAAGATGGTTGATCTGAAGTTAGTGAGGGGCAATTCAACTTCACGAGTTGTTCCAAGACCTGTTACTTTCAAGGTAAGTGCTAATCGAGGTGATGGAGTACATTCAACTTCTTCTAAGAGTTCTGAGTGAGGTGTACCTATAAAAATGTGAAAACCATATGAGAAACTTCACTACCATAAAACATACAAAATAAAGTAGAAAGCCCATTATATCAACAGGCAGAAGAAATAATATTTACTCCTTTCTTTATGCCACATTAACTACATGAACAATTTATCTTACCTTCTAAAGGCAGGAGTAGGGGGTAAACTTTGATTCATATCTATAAGCATCTTCTAACCAATCACTTACCATTATGTACTACAGATTAGCCAAGTTTATTCAAGACAATGCCTATATTGTAAAACATGCATCTACCTTCACAGTTAAGCAAAAAATGCCCTTTCCGGCTTTTTCAACTGTTACTGCCCAAAAGTATTTCACTAAGATTTTCATGTCATGTTTTTTTTTTTAATTTTATACAAAAATCTTCCATGACAATAGTTTGTTAAAGAATGACTAGGAATGAGTCCTAAATTTTGTAAAATTAGCAGAAAGGTTAAACAGTGTTTCCATATTCATCATGAGCCCTTTTGAAAACAATTCTCTTTTTAAATAAGGAAGGAAATTTCAAAAAAAAATCAAATTCATGATTTCGGAAAGTTATTTGTTCTTTATTATGAAGAACTGCAACATCTTGGATTTATCAAAATATTTTGTACCTGAAATCTTCCTATTTACATGACTTTCTATTTTCAGGATGAAAAAGAACAAAACACTTCCTTTTTTCACTAGTTCACACATTAAACCAATACCTTCTTTTCCTAAGCTAACCACATGACTATTTTATTTAATGTCTAATATACTAAAATTAATCAGAAGAAGATATAAAATATATACTATTCTCTCTACATACCAGGGGGTGGAATTTCTAGATCAGTTGTCTGCTGGACATTAGTACGACCAGGTCTAGGATCAAAAGCAGGCACTAATGCAGAAAACTGACGTTTTAGCACATAATCGTCATCCCAAGTTCTCCGACGTCCTCCTTTAGTTTCATACTCTTCCTCTTCCTAATAAAAAAAAAAATTCTCTATCAGTCAAACATTACCAGAGTAATAATTTGATGCATGCAAAAGAAATGCAACCAGTGCAATGTTTCTATGCAGCCAACTGGTTTTTTCAGTCGATAATTTGGTATTACAGTACAAACGTATATCACATCAGAGAAGAAGCAAACCCAAATTGACATATGTAAAGGTTATATACAAGACAAAAGGAATTACACTACTAAGTTCCCCTGGACTGTAACTAAAAGGATGGAATTTGCTAAATTTTAGTAGTTTAGGTAGTAGTTTTATTGGCGTGAAATCAAAGTGGCTAAACATACAGCACTTTCAACCAGCATAAGCTATGGTTACATATGCTACTGGAATTTATATATTAGCACACCACAGAACATAATGAAATGTGACTTGGAGAGGCCAAGTACCAAATGCTAGAAACACTGCCAGCATGAGCTTCTTGAACCTCATGGCCAAGATGAAAGAGGTCAAGACAGATACTGCGTCTCAGCTAGCACAGCTATTCCCACAGCCCCAGCACCCTGCCCTATCCCTACCTCAAGTCCTTTTTCACAAGCCTAAGGAAGTAAAATGCCCAGGGACATGTGTCCTAGGAAATGTCATAGGTTACCCTTCTGTGGAGAGTCCTTTCATTTATCTGTTCTTTTTCTTTAACAACAGCATATATTCTTCAAAACACTTTTTTGTTATTTGGAGCAAAAAAATTTTAAATCATAGGTTGAGGTAAAGAGGCTAAGGCTTAGGGATAAGGATGAGATAGAAGTCTACCTGTTCCCCAAGGGGCCGGCTGCCCGCTCCAGCAGGGACCTGTGGTAGCTGAGAAGTGACAGCATGGTGAGTCACATCAGAACGGGAACCTGCCCGACGCTGCAGGGATGGACGCCTCAGGATCTCAAAAAAAAATGTAAAAGAGTTCTTTATTACAGTAGGACTATTTCCACTACTCAAACCAATTCTGCTCTGAAACAATCAATACACACTGATATTAAAACTGAGAACTTTATCTCTATAGGTCACTTTCAGAAAAACTTAAAAAATAAATTGGTTTGTAAGCATCCCTCTTTCTGATCATAAAACTGTAACCAATTTATTACTCATTTTCTAAGCCACAGATACTAAAAACAGCTTCTATCTTTCCCCATCAAAAAGTCATTTTATTAAGTCTGATCAAATAGAAGAGTTAGTATAGGGAGATCCAATATATTCAAGTTCCTACAAATAGATTTTTCAGGCACGGGACTTAGTTGGATAACTATGAAACAGTCTGATTTAGCCCGTTAAAAAGAAACTCACAAAGAGCTGCATTACAGTACTAAATTCATATAAAGACAGACTTCAGCGTCAGGGCACAACTCTAAATGTCATGATCCAACCTTTCTTCTCCATCAGTCAAAACATCCATCTCTGCACATGGAAAAGATTTTCTAATCACCCATTTCCACCCAAGAGAGCCAAGGTCTCCTGTTACCATAACTTCTTCATACTCTTGGTCTTCCTGGTTGTCGTCCTCATTCTCATCATCTTCTTCATCTGGCTCAGGCAAATCCTCATCATCATCTAACTCTGCTAACAATGTGCTTGCACGACAGCTATCGAGAAAATCTAGAGAATAACATCAATAATTTTACTTTCAAAGTAATCAGTGAACTAACCAAAAAAACTTTTATGGTCCCACGAACAGATAAAAATAAGAATAAAAGTATGAAATTATACATTAAGGAGAAAATGACCCAAATATGATCACAGGAGAATCTGTAGGGTAAATTGGCTACGATGAGGCAAGACGGAAAGGACAACATGCGACAGTCATTAATGATGTAATTTAACAGACAGGAGGCAGCAAAGCTGTATTATTTTATATTTTTTTCTCATGGTCCACTGAAAGGGAAAACTTTCTAATTGATTTTATCCTTTCTTCAAGCTGCCAGAAGGCACTCAAATAGGTAACATGTGTTCTCTTTTTCCTTCTTGACTCTAGGAGTCAAGGTAACAGAACATCATTAAAAATTTCTAACTAGATATATCACAAATTAATTAGGTCTTCTAGATAGTATTATACTAGCATTATGAAAGAGTGTTTAATACATCTATGTTTAACAGGTAGAGATTAGTCTCCTG
The DNA here is from genome assembly GCA_023548195.1 of Bettongia penicillata ogilbyi. Taxonomy (NCBI): domain Eukaryota; kingdom Metazoa; phylum Chordata; class Mammalia; order Diprotodontia; family Potoroidae; genus Bettongia; species Bettongia penicillata. The sequence goes on along the minus strand of JAJHZJ010000666.1, from coordinate 76,293 downwards.
TGTTCTACTCCTCCTATACTAACACTTCCTTGCTGCTTATACTTATGTATACACACACTAAGTATACACATGTATGTATGTATATATTCATCCACATATGTATGTGTATATGGGTGTATAAGTGTGCATATATGTATATTTGTATCGGTAGTAGCCAAGAATGATCTTTTACCCTTTACAGAAAAGATAAAAGCAGGGAAGGTCCATTAACCAAAAGAACAACAGGAGCTAGCTCCTGGATAACTTACAAGAAAATAATCTACATGTTTCCAAAGACATAGCTGCAATGTCACCACAGCACGAGAATACTCAAGAAGTATATCCAAGGAAAAAATGGAAGGTGCCTTCCCTCTCCTGATTAGTTTCATTTTCTCATGCTATAACTTGTTTGTACATAATTGTTCACAAGTTATTTCCTCCATTAGTTCCTGGAGAACTGGGACTGCCTTGTATCTTTCTCTGTGTCCTCAGCACTAAGCACAATGCCTGGAACATAGTAGATGCTTAACAGAAGCTTAATGATTGACTAGTAAAAAGCTATGGTCCTTGACATCTATACACAAATGTACAGTAAAATAAGCAAGATAAGGTGGGACACCTTAAAGCAAAGAGGAAAAGTTGACCTGACAAGTATTACGAAGATATGACTGGAATTTGGATCCATAAAAAAAAGTGGGCTGAGAGCAGAGAGACTGCACTGCATAATTAATCAGGCCTATACTGGGGAGGCAGGACCATATAGCAATGACACAGCAGCCCCCAAAAGCTTATACAATCTTGGGCTGTTCTGAAAAAGCTTCACTTCCAGGAGAAAGAAGGTAAGAGAACCACTGGACTTGACCTAGTCAAACAGTTTCAATAGGGGAAAAAGAACCTCTATGTTCTCAAATATTTACTAGGAGTTCTCTTTGTGTTGGTAAAGACATGGACATTGTGGGGATGCCTGTCACCTGAGGAATGGCTGAACAAGCTGTGGTAGGATCACGATGGAATACTACTGCACAAGAAGAAACGATGAACTCGATGACCTTAGAAAAATATAGATAAACCTGCACACAACAACGAAGCGCGAGACAAGCAGAACCAAACAAACACTGTATACAGGAACAGCTTTGAGAGGCTAAGTCACTCTGACGATAATGAATGACAAAGTAACTACAAAGGACACATGAAGGAAGATGCCATCTACATCCAGATAAAGAACTGATACATGTATACTGTATGCAATGACTTTACATACTTGTGTGCATGTGGATGTATACACACATACATACTTGTACCTAATGGCAGTCATCTAAGGGTGGGGGGTGGTTTAAAGACAGGGAAAAAAAGAAATTTACCATGATAACTTTATGACATATTTAACCACGTTAAAAGAAATGGCAAACTGCAAGTAACAGATTTGCAGTTTCATATGCAATCATCTTTTATTTTGCTATGTTATGAAAATGCTTGTTTTATTCCATAAATTAGTTTTTAAAAAACCAGTATTGTGTTCAGTTCTGGGCACCGCATTTACAGATAAAAGGAAAATACCCAGAGGAAACAAGAACGGTGAAGAGAAATGAGTTCATGACATGAAGAAAGTTGAAAAAATCGAACTGTTTAACACAATGAAGAAACAACTCCGAGGGTACACAGTAAGAGGAAGATAACCAGAACTCAAATGGACGACTGATGTAAATGGATATGGTGCCACGAAATACCCATATTTGTGATTTCCTCAGTATAAACAACTCCCAGTATAGAAATTCACTCCACTGATGCAGATCAGCTACTCATTATTTATGGCACTGATCTTAAAAGTGGAGACACATCTTAACCCAGAGGTGGCATGATTAACCAATGAGAAACTGGGGAGAAGAAATGGACACTTTCAGGAACAATTATTGATTTGTCCCCATCACCATCCCCCTTAAGTCTTCACACCACTGGCATTCTGGGATTTCAACATTCACCACAGCCTCAAGGCAGTTAAAACAAACACCCAGACATACACAACTCTGTGAAGGCCAAATTCTCTACAACAACTCCATAAACTCCACCATTTTCCACCCCACACCCTTCTGCCACTTAGTGACTAGAGCAGGTACTCCTCAGCAGCAGCCTCTGTGGTCTGGAGAAGTAGCCTGAGCAAAGCTCCACCACACTCACACTTGTCATTTTTCATTGATAAAGAATGAATAACCCAAGATAAGGAAGCAAGAAAGGCTATGACTACAGTATCTTTCCTCCTGAATGTGTCCCTCTTTCAAACTTTTCTCTCTACTGTAGACACCAACATTCGCCCAGTTATACTTGGTATTCCCAATTCTTCAATTCCCTGTATGTATACCTCAATTTCCCTCAACTTCACAAATCTAATCAGTTGCCAACTCCTTTCGTTTCTACTACCACAACGCCCCCGTACTTGTCCCCTTCCCTATACTCACGCAGCCTATTACAAAAGTCTCCTAAACTGCTCTCCCTGCCTCAAGTGCCTGCCCTCTCTAATCTGTCCTCCACACAGCTGCCAGTTATGTTCCTAAAGCACAGCCTGACCAAGATATTCTCCTATTCCAGTGGCACCCTACTGACTCAAAGTTCATATGTTATCTCATCTCTAGTGAATCGCTTTTAAATTTCTATTTTTGCACAAATTTTCTAATGTCCAAAATTTTTTAATACAGCAGTATGAATATTTGAACATGTACGTAATATAAAAGTAAATAAGCATTTGCATACTAGGGTACATTTTTTTTTAACTGATATGAGTACACGAACAAGAGTTTGGAGATAACTGGCTTAGGATACTCAGAAGTTAATGACTTGTACACTTCCATGCATAACAGACAAATCTTGAATCCAGGTTTGCCTAATCACAAGGTCAGTTTTTTATCCACTATGACATACTGGATCTTTTCTAATAAAACTTACCCAAAAATGGAATGAACTAGCTGCCCTGGGAGGTAGTTAATTCCTCCTCAGTAGAAGTCTTTAACCAAAGTCTAAATGACTTGTCAGGTTGTAAAGGGGAATTCTTGTTCAGTTATGGAGTAATATACTAGGTGTACTCTGAAGTCCCTTTCAACTCAGCTTCTGCAACTTTCAGAAAAGCAGAAAAAATTTAGATGATTTAGAGCTGGAAGAGACTTTAAAGATCATACAGTCCAACTCCTTCACTTCACAGAAGAAACTGAGGCCTGCCTTACTAAAGGAAACTATTCGCTCAAGATCACACAGATATTATACATAATAAATGACAATTAAACTCAGGGCCAGTATAATCTTCCTAATCATGTCCCTACTCAACAAGCGTCTTTTTAGCTTCGTATTCCAGGGTTTCTATAATCGAGCTCCATATTACATTTCTAGTCTTATTTCTCAGTATCCCATCCAGTGTTTTAAACTGGAATGATCTTTTTTACCTCCATCCATGGGTGCAGTAGATCCCTCACACTAGAAACAGCCTTCTCTTAATTCAGTCTAATATATAAGGAAATCCTTCTCTTTAAGGTCAATTTCAGGTGCCGTGTTTTCTGCCATCTTCCCTGATCCCCTCTTAAATTTCTTAGCCTACCTACCACATTTGATTCTATACATTACCATTCTAGAACTTCTCTTATATAAACTTATTTGTCTGTGTCTATTCTTCGTTGGATTATAATTTCATAACAGGTTTAACTCACTTCTTTGTACATATCAATTTGCAGAATTCAGATTTCATTAAGTTGAACCAAAACATGCATGGTTACAAAATAACAAAATTGAAATCAAAATTGAAATCTTAATATGGTTTGGAGGATGAGGGGGAATCCTTAACATATTTACAATGTAGAAAACACAGGAAGAATCATTTTTATAAAAATTGAATTTTGAAATACCATTTTAATGTAGCTTATTCACCTGCACTTTTTCTTTCCTTTTAAGTATTTTAAGTATCTACTAAGACAGTTCTCCCAACAGCCTCTCCTAACCTTCAATGCTTGCCCAACCAAGTTATTTTGCATTTTTTTGTCTTTTCCTAAAAAAGAAACTAAATACCTATTTATTATAAAATCATGCCAATTAAAATAATGTTTTATTTCTCACATCAACATATTTAAGTGAGAATTTAACGAGTACTTCCTTAAATATTTTAAGGAAAGGTCTAAGTTCTTCCAGGGAAGAAAAAAATAACTACAGAAAACAGCCAATGACTTCAACCTAAAAATAACTTACCATACAATGAATATTCTGCTTCTTGGCCTGGGTCACTCTCACTCGACGTTGATGTGAGGCTGGTGGTTAAAGTGTTACTCAGTGACTGACCAACCGACAGAACGGTTGTTGCTGTGGCTACGTTGCTGCTGCTGGTAACACTAGATGTTGACATTGTCACTGTAGACGTGGGTACCAGTTGTAGTCAAATTAGGGAAACTTTGGGCACCCATAAGAGGAGAAGCTATAGACAAAAGGATAGTAAGTTAAAAATAAAAAATATGCCCATGTGTTACAACAGCAACAGACAAAAAGAATTCAATAGCAGGAAAATAACTTTTAGGCCGGCTTAGCAATAAATATAATGGTTGTGAAGATTAGAAGGCAACTCTGAGACCTAACACCAAACCGTTCCATAGTACTATAATTTTCTAAAACTGTAACTCAAAGTGGCTGAATTAAGAGAAACTAAAATAATTAACCTTTCCAAACCATGTTTTCCAAAACAAATTACTTTGACTATTTAGTCACTTCAACTGGAATCAAAGCTTTTTCCCAGCTAAAACTAACTTAATGAAGACCTCAGCAAAATCTGTATTAGAATAACACTGATTCAGTGAAGTGTGCCTGCCTACTGCCAGCTCTCTTATCAAACTTACCTTAGGAACCAAAGACTGAAGCTTCTTTAGTTTACAACAGGAGTAGCCAGGACTATTTATATTTTTCAAAAAAGCAGCTTTTACATTTTTAAATAAAGTTGGCTGTATAAAAACAGGAGAAGGAATGGATTCAACTCTTGGGCTACAGTTAGCAAGCCCCTGGTTTAGAACACAACTAATTTTAGCCCTTCCATATTAAAAGAAGTCCGCTCAATTACTATTTTGAAATGAAAGCTGTTTTACAACTCAAAAACACTAGAAAACACTTAGAACTCCAGTTTTTAAAATAAAATAAACATACATCACTGATTAAAAGGTTCTATTTGACATCCCTTAAGAGAGCTGAGAAAAGCATGGTCTTCCATAAGGAAAAGTTCACTTACTTGCGGTGCTCATCACATGCCTCCCCAGAGTGTTAGTGTTATTATCACTGCTGCTTCGACTCAAATTCATGTTGTTGGTAGCATTGGTTCGTGCTATGTTTGCCACTCTCCTTACAAAGGACTCCAAACTAGAAGTTTCTCTAGAGGATAAGTTAGGAACACTTGCACTGGAGCTCATAGGGGCCCCAGCAGCCAACAAAGAAGTTACTGAGAGTCTGTTACTTGCTGAAGAGCTAAGGGGTCTTTGTGAAGCTGCTTCTTTGTTAGTCAGTTCAGACACCGAGCTAACATCGGGAGAGCTAACACTCACAATCCCCATGGATATGGCACTAGACTCTCCAGCCGTACGGACGGAGCTATCAGGGCCTAACTTCCTTTCAGCATTCTCACTTCCTGTGTCCGCTGTTAAGGTGCTGGTGCTTGCACTGGAGGACGACCCTACTTCAGCTTGAGGCACGCTTTCAGCAGACGAGAGAACAACAATCGGTTCATGGACATCTGTTCCTGAAACTATACTCTGCTCCATTACACTCTCTGATCTCCGCTCCATTTTGGTCGAACCCAAGCTGATGTCGCTGCTACTGGCCACGCTACACACAGAACTGCTGCTTCCTTTTCTACTTGAGGAGCCTGCAGCAGCAGAGGTCTTGTCTGGACAGTTGTTTTTCACCAAGCTGCTCCATGATTGTGTTGTGCCTGAAACAGTGGATGAAACAGGTTTGGGTGATGCCGCTGTATCAGGGTCGTACCCTGGTGCAAGCTTGAGGTCAAATTTTCCTTCTGCGCCCATACGGTAAGAGTTTGAGCCACCGGCATCCCAGGTGACATCAATCCAGCCTGGAAAGGGACAGGAGTTTGTGAGACCCAGCACAAAGCAGACAGGAGCGTGTCAGACAGAAGCTCCACAATATGGGATCAGCTTTGTATCTCTGAGTTACTAGAAGTCATTAAATAACTTTGGTCTGCCAACTAAAATTAAACAGGAGATTTGAAATTCAATTACTTTAAACCTTTGTCTCCATAAGGTTACGAATGCCATCACAAGGCCAGCATTCCTTGGGTCATATGATTCACAGCAGAACAGAAGAATAGGTGCTGGAATTGGAGGGAAACGGGTTCAACTAGCTGTGTAGCTATAAGCAAATTAATGATCTTTCTGAGCTTACATGATCTTAGCTTATGACTACTATGAGAAAAGTGTTTTTATAAAACCATCAAGTACCACAGAAATGTAAACTCTTACAGGTCAACTATTTTAGAAATCTATTCCAAACAAAATTTTTTGGTTCCATTTCAGAAAAAATTGGTAAATTCTTCACTCTACTTTTTTCACTTGTTATTTCATTTTGATCCTACACAAATAAAATAAAAAGGGTAATTTCATTCACAGAGAGGCTTTCTGTTTCATTTTTCTAAGTGAATGCTTATACAAGCACAGAGGAAATTAACAAACCTTTTTTTACTATGCTAAAGAAAATTATACGGTCAGGTGGTCAGTCCCCCTCTGGGAAAACACAACATCAGGAAAATAAAAAAACTGTTGGTTCATGGACAATATTTTGCAAAAACTGAAGATGGCATTAAAATTTTTACCAATCCATGGGGGAATGTTATAAATAAACATTAACTTTTTAAAGTGATGACAATTTTTGTCATTTCAGTCAGATTTTGAAGTGCAAAGATTCATTTAGTGGAGCCTTATTATAAAACAGATTAAGCGCAGAAAACTTCAAAGCCAGTGATTTGGTCTGTAATTATTATATACTGTATTATTCATGGACATGTTAAAATGAATCATAATAAAGAATTATAATCTTTCAATTTGTATTACTATGTACCTGAAAAAGAAACTATTTTAATGTTATAAAGGTAATTAAATTAAAAATCATGAGTTAAACTTTAAACTGATTTGAGAAAGAAAATAGTTTAACAAGCTTAAGATTTATAATCTAAGAAGAAAATGTGTACTACATACTTTCTTTTCCTGAACATAAAAAAAGTTATGGTCATTTTCAAATTTAAAACTACATCACAGGCAGGGAAGTGGCACAGCAGATAGAGAGTCAGACTTGGAATGAGGAAGACTTGGGTTTGAATCCTGCCTCAGACATTATGTCATTCTGGAAAAGTCATTTAATCTGTCTTTGCATTAATTTTCTCATCTGTATAATGGAGAAAATAAAAATAGCACTTGGCACACAAGATTGTTGTAAGGATCAAATGAGAAGACATAAATGCTAGCTATTAATGTTGGTGTAATTATTTCTAACAGTTTCATGTTTTCACCTGTCTCCAACTCAAAAGATATAATCAATATTAAAACAAAACATTTGCCCAGGATCTAGCTATGGAAAAGTATTTTAAAAATTCTAGACCACTTTAAAATAGTTTGAACATTATAAGCAGTAAGACGTAAATACATGGTTGCTTTAAACATTACTGGTCTCCTAGAACATCCCTGATGCTACACTAAATGTAGGCAACTCAATTATCCAATGGAGTTAATTATATGGATTTGAGTACATTCACAGAAAATCTTGACTGGATTTCATCTGCTTTATTTGACTAACATCTTAATTTCCTTTGCACACAGAAGAGCCCTTTGAAATCAACACATCTCTTGCAGAAAGAAGAAGAAATGGGAGAGGTAGAAAATTTTAGAAATACATGCGCTCTGTCCACTTGAGTTCCTCCCCATAGAGGACCAAACTTCATTGAGTTTTAAGTTAATTTTTTGAAACTAAAACCACATTTCCCCATAGAAACATCGTAACAAATAATTCTGAGGCCATTCAACAAAACCTTATCAAACTTACCAATCATAGTACATTATTCGTTATATAGAAAATCACTGATATGTATACTAATGTTTCTATGGAGAAAATACAGAAGTCTAGTTTGAGAGGCCAGACAGCAGGAATAATGATTCTCTCGGGTCTAGGACAGTAGTGGTAGCTCCCATTAAATCTGGGACAAGAGGTCCAATGGAAAACAACGTGAGAGCCTGGTAAAGGGAAGTGAGACAGGGGTGGGAGCGTATGCACCAAGAGCTCCTGCTGGTATAAACTCTAAGTACAACTTCAATCCAACTTCACTGAATTTTTTTCTTCAAAAACCTGAAGAAATGACGTGTCTATTCCTCTTTCTCTATAGACTTTTTAAGTATTTAGATTACTTATGTAATTAGATTTTATTATGTCATCCACTAAATTCAACAAAAGAATACTTTCTTTTGACCTACTAAAAGTACTACGGGGAGAATAGAAAACAGCTTGGTTTCAGTGCTAGATCCTTAAGACTTAAAAAAGGATCCGAACTCATTTTCTTCTACACAATTATCCAGCAATTTTTAACTGTGATTCCATTCCTTGAGTGTGTGGTTCTCTAACACTTGTCTTGTACAAACACTTGACGACTTCTGGATCCTCTCTTCCGTTCCATGAATCAATCTATGCTTTCCTGAACACTCAACAGCTTTTATATTATTCTATAACATTTTGAGATCTTACAGTGCTAGTTTATCTTCAGTGGTTTGGTTTATCATACTTGTTCATTATATTCTTGTCCAACTTATTTTTTCCATGTGAATTTTACTAATCTAATATACATATAACAACTAAACTCAACTAATGATCTGAAATAAACCACTGGTATATTTATTGGTATTTTATTAAATATTTAAGTTATTTTGAAAAAAAACCACTAACATTTTTACTTTATTTGCTCAACCTAACCATGAGTAGGCAATATCATATCATTTGTCATAATCATTGAAACTATTTTTGTATAGCTCTCTTTAATGTATGTTTCATCGAAGTTAATGCCCAAAAGAACTGAAAACTGGGGTGGGAGATACCTATCATTTGGGGAATGGCTGAACAAATTATGGTCTAAGCATATAACACTACTGTGTTATAAGATATGATGAAGGGGACATTTTTAGTGAAACCTAAGAAGACTTGTATGAACTGATAGAGTGAAGTGAGCAGGTTCAAGCAAAAAATTTATAGTAAAATATCAATGCTATAAAAACAACCAACACTGGAACCCTTTATAACTCTGACCAATTTAATGACAAACCATGACTCCAGAGTAACAATGATAAATCATTCTGCCCACCTCCTGACCAAGAGGCTTCATATTTAGGGAACATGTATCTTTGGATAATGTCAATGTGGGAATCATTTCACTTGTCAGTGCATTATCTGCTACAAGGCTTATATTTTTAATTTTTATTTCTAGGAGATGAAGGACAAGGGAAAGGAAAGAAATGCTTGCTTATTGAAAGAACTAAAATGCTACTTAAAAAATAATTAAGATTGCAATCTTCTTTAAAAAAAAAAACAACCACATGCAAAAATGTTAATATTCAATAGATAACGTTAGTGCTGTTATTAAGTATTTTAAGGGGGAAATGTGGGTATGATATGAGTCCCAAGAAAGAACAAGGGCTGAAACTTTTAGAGAGAGAAAATCTGAGGGAAAAGACAATAATTGAGTGAGTGTTCTTATGCAGAAGTGTTCCACTGAAGGCAAACAAAAATGGAAAGGAACATAACTTTAGATGATCCAAAATACCCTATCAAAATATACAAGTTTTTCATATTTGACTTTAAGATAGGATTGAGTTTTCACTGAAAATTAACTCTTACAAATACAACCTCTCTCCCTAGTAACCATTTGATAACTAGCTATTTATTTTATAAACTACAAAAACACCTATCTCATATACAAACACTCTTTAATACAGAGACTGTTGTGTAAAACTGTTATCCATTATCTTAGAGATTCAAAATCCTAACTCTCTATATGCTTCAAACCAGTGGAATCAAGCCCCTTTCCCCTGCACAAGGTACACCTTAACTACTGCTACAAACAAGACTAATCAATCTATCTTGGCTCTTTCCTTGGCAATAAAATTCATTTAAATAACATCTAGGAGAACACCATTTGACCCAGCAATACCGATTCCAGGACTGTATCCCAAAGAGACCATAAAAATGGGAAAGAGTCCCTCCCATACGTACAAAAATATTTATAGCAGCACTCTTTGGGTTGGCCAAGAACTGGAAATCAAGGGGCTGCCTATCAATTGGGGAATGACTGAACAAGTTGTGGTATATGAATGTAATGAAATACTATTGTGCTATAAGAAATGATGAACAGGAAAGACTTATATGAACTGATGCTGAGTGGAAGGAGCAGAACCAGAAGAACTTGGTACATAGCAACAACCACAGTGTGCGAGGAATTTTTCTTGTTGACTTAGACTTAGCTCTTCAAAGCAATGCAAGCACCTAAAAAATTCCCAATGGATTCCTGAGGCAAAATGTCTTCCATATCCAGAGAAATAACTATGGAACTGGATCACAGAATGAAGATCTTTTTCTCTTGGGTTATGTTGTTTTGTGGTTTCTCCCATTCATTTTAACTCATCTATGCAACATGACTAAGGTGAAAATGTATTTATAAGAATGTATGTGTAGAACCTATGTAAGATTGCATGCCATCTCTGGGAGGGAGGAGGAACGAGAGGAGGGAGAAAGGGGTGGGGGGTAATCTAAGATATGTGATTGTGGACGGAAAACAGATTAATTAAAATTAATTAAAAAATAACTAGGAGATTAAGCGCTCTCATTCACAGAGGACGTCTGTCAAAACACAAAGTCCTATTTCGGCTTTTTGCGATGATCGGTTTACACGCGTAATTAGCCGATTCCTATTTTAAGGCACACACGCAAGAAAAAAATGGAAAATTCACTTCCTTTTGTTATCTGGCAAGTCTCTACTGAAAACATGTATTCATCATTTCAACGTCTGATAATTCTGATGAGCGTTACTGGACAGAGCACATTAAAACCCACCAAGAGCTGCTTGTGGTCAGAAACAGCAGTCTCTTCATGGAGTAACCTCACCAGCAACACTTGAATATAACACTGAGATAGATTTAAGATAACACTGAACTCTGGAAATGAATGTTAAGGGCAAATAACCAGTGGAAAACTTACTCCATAAATTTAACTCTTGTGAAGATCTTGTGGAGATCTCACAAAGAAAGCTAATGGCAGGAGAAAGATCACTCTTGTTCTTGTGCAAAAGGAAGGTTTTTAAATGCTTTGTAGTACCAAAAAAATGAATAATGCCTGATCTCGGCGAAGTCAGAAAGAAATCTAAAGTGTATTATAAAATAAAAGACAAATGAAATATCACAACTGCTAAGCTAAAGAAAGGTGAAAAACATACCTATAAGTTATGTGCATGACAAAGTAACAGTAAAATTTCAAGTACTTTTACTTATACTATCATAGTGATCACATTTTTAAAAATAACCAATATGCAGAGATAATTTGAGATCTTTAAGTTCCTTACAATCACTAATGCGGTACCTATTTCAATTCTTTGTAAAATAAACCATGGGTGCTATTAGAATCATAAGAATTAAGCGTCATAATCCTGAAAAAAAAATTTGGAATATACCTATTCAGTCTCTAAAATATTGAAATGGAGAGGAAAAAGTGCAAATCAACTCCAAGTTTGGCAAAAAAATACCAATATGGTATTTTTTAAAACCCCATAACTCTCAAATTCACAGGCACCTACTAACCATTATGTAGTTCTCCGGTGACAGTGCCTTCTCCTTGTGGGCTACCATCCTGATCCCTCCATTTCCAATCAATTCCTCGTATTACCCGGGCTCCAGGAACCATGTATTTCAAAACTTGTGACCGTACCAGCCGTCGCTGCCTTCTCAAGTTAGCCTCTGCTTCTTTGGCTGCTTTTCCTAAAAAATGACAATTCCAACGCCGTAACCAACAACGTACATTTGAAAATATTATCAACATGAGAAAAACTTGCTCCATATCATCTATTTACCTAGCTGATCTTCACACACTCCATTCACAGTGCCATAAAGTTCAAATCCAGATAAAGAGAGGTAGTGTGTCTGGCCGCTAGCATTCTTCCCCATTTGTTTGATTCTCACATGCCTCCACCCTTGTTTCTCATCCTTCGGTGGATCAAGAGGCCATGTTGCCGTTGACCTTTTTGAGGGTTGAGAAAAATATTTTAAAATGAGTAGTAAAAATTTTAAAATGAACTTCAAAATGTTGCTATTTAATTAATATACTATAAACTCTCATCAAAAATAGGACTGATAAATCACTTTAAGTGATTTAAGGGCAGACTTGCTCAGTACACTGAATTCCTGGCAGTGTCAAGAAATATATTTGACAACTCCCTAAAGAAACCAACATGCAAAATTCCTTACCATAATGTCAACCCAGAAAAAAATTTATGACCTCCCAAAATAACAGATTTGACATGCAAAATGCAAATATATGACATTTTATATGAATGTATTTAAATTAACTTCAAAGCCACGGTCAGAATAGTGCCTAGCATATAATAAATGCTTTCAAAAGTTCGTGATCCATCTGAAGGTTCTATGTCTTTAGCATCCAATTTTCTAATATGCAAGTTGAGATTACATGTTAATTAATAAATTCCAAATTTAAACTGCTTTTATAAAATATATTTTCCTAAAAAATTATATGGAAAAATAATACTAAAATACCACATTACAAAGAAACTAATCCTCCAACAAAGGCAATTTTCAACTAACCCTGGTTCATTCAGACTACAATCATCCACATGCGTATACAACGTAGTCCAGTTCTGTCCATCTTTGGATACTTGGAAAACCCAGTTTCTAAGTGCAGATCTTCCGTAACCACGAGCATGGCGTAACGTATATGCTGATGGAATTACCCACAGACCAAGATCGATGGCAAACCAAGCATTCTTATCATCATTGCTATGACAATTAAGTGCTGAACTATCCCGGCTTAAGATGTCTTCTAAGCGGCCGTAAGGGAGGTTTCTTCCTTCTGATGATGTTACTACCACCAATCCATAGGCTGCTGGATTTACCCACTCATATGCAGTTCTAAAGATATAAAATCAAAATATTAAGAAAATGTTAAAGCTGGTTATATAGATTCTTTTTTATTTTTTAAATGAGGAATGGGCAAACTTGTGAGTTAAAATGGAAATGCTATAGGCATCAATATTCATAATTAAGTGTCTTTCAACTTCATTAGATAATTTTAATGTTTTCATCACCTTTTGATGATCAGTTATTAAATGTATCCAAATACACGTGTGTTCATATGCATATGAACAACACAACTGTTAAGACCATGATGACTTCCCTTATTTCCTCCCACTGACAGCTAATCTTGATACCATATAAAGCTACTGATAAAAGGCAAACCTTCAAGCTTACCTCATCTAAACCTTCACTTTACAAAACTCACTTCACTTTTTATATTGTTTGAGAAATGACATTTGCACTGAGGAAAAAAATGAGCCTGAAGAGACCAAGGTTTCACAGATGGGGTCTTTTATAGCCACACATCCAACTTCCAATCTCGGAAAAATAAACAAAAAGGGCTTCAACCACTACTGACCTCTATATTGCTTACAGAGACTTTGGGGGAATGGTTTTTGCATGCAACTCAAGTTTCCCCAATGAAAATTTATGAGAAGAGAAAAAACAAATTTTCTGCAGAAAATCTGCGATAGCAGCATGGTCACAAAAAAATGAGTGTGGCCAACAATATAAGATCCTTTTCAGACTCTCTGTTTTTCCTCACATATCCTAATTACACAAGATTCCACGATAAATCTGACTGCAAAACTTTTCTTGTTCAACAATGACCAGAAAATCAGTAAGGTCTTAAAAGGGAGGGAGACAGGGGGTGAAGGAGAGACCTATCCCCTCTAACTGGATATAGATAGATGAATAAAAAGATAGCCAGAAAGACAAAGAGGAGTTAAATTGAACAAAAATGTATTAAGCAACATGCAATAAAGCTACATGCGATGAACTGCATCAGGCACAGGAGAAAACAAGAAAAAGACAGCCCCTAAACTAAAAGACCTTAACTGTATATTATCCTATTGTAATAAGGAAGAGATTATTTTGGCAGCTTTGAAGATGGATTAGTGAGGGATGAGACTGGGGCATGGGGAATTTTTGGTAAAGGTATAATTTATGGTAAAGACACCATTCTCCTGGAAAATTCCCTTACTGAGGTCTTCAAATGTGATTTTAAATTGGGCAAGTCCCTGAGTGCCTGTTAAAACTGTCATCCCATCATCCAACCCGATGTAGACTGCTTTACGTCGAGTCAGGTCCAAGAGTCCTTTCCAACTTTAAATAAAGTTAAAATTTACATACTACATCTGGTACAGGAGTGATAAGGCATAAATGCAGCGGATCAATTATTGCTGCCAATGAGGGCAGGAAGGCTAGGATGTTCAGGAGAGGTGTCACAAGTACACAGTAAGATGAGCTCATAAATGGGACAGACGGGGAACGCTTACCGTATTACATCTGGAAAACTGCAGCTGTTTTCAGTAACACAAAAGTGATAGCAGACAATAAATTCTTTTCTCTCTTCATGATTCCAATTCCAATCTACAGACGCATTGGAAAAATCTGACAACTAGATTTCATACCAAACTCTCTGCAGGCTTTTTCCCTCAAATGCATTTCTCAAACAATACTGCTTATAAAGGGTGTGAACACATACAATACAAAAACAGAATGAAGGTTCTTTGTCCCTATAACTAAGAGGAAAACTTCCAGAAGTAATATTTTATGGTATTAAGACTGGCTATCGGAGAACATCAAAGCAGATGTGAGGTTGTGAAAATATGAACCAGGAGGCCTCTACACCCTCTTGTTGACCTCATGCAGTGGATTTAATTACCATCCCTTTAGAGATGACTCCCAGTGCAATATATTCACCCCTAGAATTAAATGTCATGTGGACATTTCACACTGTATGTTTCACACAATATCTTACATTTAACACAACTCAAACGAATTATCTTCCTCCACAAACCTTCCCCCTTCCAAACTTCTTCATTTCTGTAAGGCATCACTTTCTCTCAGGTTTGTAACCTTGGCATTACCCTCAACTACTCACTCTCCTTCATCCCGCATAAATAATCACTTGCCAAATATTGCTCTACCTACCCCACAACATCTTTCAATCCAAGTTATTCTCTCTACTTGCAAAGCTTACTTCAGTCCCTCATCACTCCTGCCTAGATCAGGGATTGGCAAAGCTTGAAGTAAAGAGAGGTTTTTACATTTTAAATACGATACATTTTTATTATAAGATACAATAAAATTTTATTTCTGCAGTTAGATGATGCAGTAGATTGAGCGCTGGGTCTGGAGTCAAGAAGACTCATCTTCCTCAGTTCAAATATAGCCTTGGGCACTTACTAGTTGTGTTACTCTGAGCAAGTGAATCCTGTTTGCCTCCGTTTCCTCATTTGTAAAATAAGCTGTAGAAGGAAATGACAAACTACCATAGTGTCTTTGCCAAGAAAACCCCAAATGGGATCATGAAGAACTGGAAAGAACTGAGAAATGACTGAACCAAAAAGACACATGTAAAAAATGAGAACTCTGGCCAAGATGGCTGACAACCCAGAGCACCAAACTCTACCCCCCAAAACCTCAAATGTAACACCCCAAAATATTCAAGTCAACAAAAGTCACTCCAGAGTTTTGCATCACTCTCAGTGACACAGGCTCTCAGCATCCTTCTCTTTCTTTCAGACACAGCACCAAATTTTTCACGAGGCTTTTCCTGACACTGCTTCCCAAATGCCCTTCCTCCAAAACTACCTTGCTTTAACTACTCTGAATATATTTATATTTATTCACCTTATATTTGTACTATATAAATTCACATATATAATTGTCTCCCTCGATAAGAAAAAAAACACTCCTTGCGAGTGGAATTGTTTGACTCTTTGTACCCATGTATTGAGCACCTGGCACAGTGCCTCGTAGATAAGTGCTTAACAAATACTTGTTGAATGATAAACAAATACTAATTACCTTCAGCTTGTTGCCAATGACTACTTACATGCAAATTCACATACTAAAGATAGATAAGAGCTTTACAATCCTAACAGCAAACAGGCTTGTCACAAGAGGAGAGAAAAGCACATGGATAGACTGGGTCTTAAATTGAGATATTCGAATAGCGAAAGAACAGTCCTAGGGAAGAGTTGTAAAGGCACTGAATAGTTGTGATATGCATAGATATTGGTAGAAGTAAGTACACACAACGATGAATCACAGAGCTTTCAAAAGAAGGTTACTATTAGGATATATCAAAAAACAGTTCACTTACTTAGCATTTGTCCCAATCCAGTAAATGATCCCATTTTCATCAAAATCATGCTGGTGCCGGAACACAAAATTTTGCCCTTCTCGTAGTTTCCGAACAAAAACAAAAGACGACCGGTCAAAATCATACCACTGCTTTGCGACCTGAAAACAAGGAACGCAGACCATGTCAACCCCAAGAATTCCATTATCTTGAACTGGACAGAAAAAAAGAAAAGCTTACCATTTTCAAGAGATACTGCTCTAAAGATTCAACTGTTGCTAGGGGTTCCATTTTCAACATTCTTCCAGTTCGATCTATTAAAGATGTTTCCCCAGATGCACGTTCCAAACGAAATCGTAATCTTCTTGTCAATATCTTTTTAAAAAACATACAGGAAAATAATTCAGAAAAGGCCTTGCTAGTTTAGAACTGTGAAATATCATAACATGATCACTTTAATGGAGACAGTTTTTGAAAACCACATCAGCAGCAAAACTGACTTATTTTTAATTAATTCTCAGAACAAGTTGAACTATCAAGGAAAGCACAGTTCACACACAAACTATTAATTGCTCTGAACTGTCACATAATTTCAATAGGATAACGTTTTGATAAAATAATTTAACTTCATGATGGAAATACTGCACAGTGGCTTATTTTCCAACATTCTTGTGTTTTTACAATTAGTAGTTACATGTTAATTTTCCATACAGTTCCCAAACAGAAATATAAAATACATGGTTAAAAACCAATGCCAAATTTCGCTTCAGAACTGTGGTTCACCCATCACTTACAAGTCACCTGCTATGGCAGGCATGTGTGCTACTTAATGGAACTGTCTTCACTGTTAAGACTGTATGTTTCTAGAAAGAAAGGACTCTCTTACTTCTGTATTTATCTTCATCATCAAGGCTAATAATGACATTAACTCTAATTCTATTGTGTTGATAGAGTAGCAAACTGCTTTGTGACAGAAATTCTATCCTTAATGAGTTTTGATAACCTCTTCAATTCCTATACCAGAGATTATACTGCTGTTCTGGATAACTGATCTCACGTAAGGCCTGGCCAAAAGACTGAGAAGGAAGCCTTAAGCAAAGTCAAATAAAAAACTTGTTCTCATTCCTACCTCTAAGTCTATGTGGAATAGCCTACAAGGGAATCATATACTTCTGATGTAATATAACAAGGAATAAGTACAAATTCTCCTTCCCTGTCTAGGTTCCAAACTCTGCTTCAGTAAAAGTACTAGCCTTACTGAAGATAAAATATAATTCTATACGTAAGTCATATGTCTGGGGTTAGGTACTAATGGAGCTACTAATGAAGCAATTATTCATAGTATCCACCCTAGAAAAACCCCTTCCCCAAACCTCTCCTGTGCTAAGCAGTTCAGCACTGAAGATTCACCTCATCTCCAAGGCCTCAGTCTGCTCCTCTCTAAAAATGGATGGACTGAACTAAAGAATCTCTATGAAGTGATTAGAGTAACGATCCCTTAACCCATGAATCATTCTGGCTAGAAGCAATCAATCTCTCTCTCTCTCTCTCTCTCTCTCTCTCTCCCCCCTCCATGGAGCACATGAGCTGGGGTCTGCTCTCAACTTCAACAACTAAACCATGTGCCTTACAAAGGGGAAGTCATCACCCCTTTCATTCCTCAGTCACTTAACCTTCCTGTGTCCCAGTGTTTTTGAAGGCCAAGAGTAAGAATACATGTAAAAGTCATTTTGAGAAATGCCAAGTGCTACAGAAACATGACAGCAACGTCATTTTGTGCTTCTACGGCACCTCAAGTCATAATTACCGATGCAGAGCTCACTGTCTTTAATACATTTTTAAGAGCTCCGTAAGGACAGGGAACAAATTTTCTTCTTCTTAGTCAGACTAAGCGAATGCTTAACAGTTATCTATTGAAATAAAAAAATGCATCACCATCTTACCTAAATTTACTCTATGTTAAATACATTGGCAGTAAAAACTCAATGTAGTAATAGTAGTAACCATTAGGTACCAAAAGGACAGTGTAAGTAAAAAAAGAAAAAGAACTCAAAAATGCCAGGAGGCGCCATTTACTATCAGAGGCAAGGCTGAGAGGAGGCTTACCCTGAAGTGAGGGAGACACATGATTACGCTCTCTTCAACATATCCAAGTCATTTAAGCTCTTACTTCTAGCAACCAGGACTACTTTTATTTAAATGCATGTGTTAGCATTTTTATATGTATGAACAAAATTTTTTTTAAAAGACTCTAGACGGTATGAAACACTTTACCTATTATTTCATTTTATTCTGACGAGTTTGTTCTTCTTGGGGGGAGTGACTTGCGCAGGGCCACACGCTAGTAAATATCTGAAACCAAATTTGAACTCAGGTCCTCCTGACTCCAGAGTCAGCGTTCTATCCAATGTGCCACCCAGCTGCCCCTCTGACAATTATTTTGTGAAGTATGCATACCAATATTATTGTTCCCATCACACTGGCAAGAAAGCAACACTCAAAGCAGGTAAACAACCTGTCCATCCCCAAGGAGCAAAATGAGGACAGAGGTCAAGCTTAGATGTAAGTTCTCCTTTGTTCTATTACACCACAATGCTTCACTATGAGCGTATGGTAACTGCAAATTCCTCAAATCTTTAAGAGGTGCAAATTAATATGAACCGAATGTACTTGCCACGTCTCCCAAAGGCATGTAAATAATGTCTCCACCCAAATGTATAATTTTCTTCTAAGGAAACAACTTGGGCTCAGTTTCTTACGTAAGACAAGCCATTTTTGCGTACGCCTGTCATCTAAACTCTGATTTGTACTCTTTTCCTTCTGAGACAAGTTACTACCATTTTTGGGCAATATATGACAGGGGAATACTGTAGTGAGAGGTAGCAGACACCAGGCAAGTACAGGTCAGGCACATAGGTATTAGTCATGGATCTCTACAGAGGCAAAGGAACAGATACTGTAAGTGTACCTAAGTGATCATGTGGAAACAAAGAAAAGGAAAACTACTAATGAAGAATAGTCAGGTACACAAGCAACTACTCAATCCATCAAGAATTTATTACACACCTACATCAGGTCCTAATGGAATAAAATAAAACAAAATAATAAAAAAAAAGCCCCTGGCCTCAATGATCTTATGTTCTAATGGGGAAATAGACAAATAAGCAAAAATAATGATGTTTTCCATCTCCTCAGATTAAGAAGTAGGAGTAGCAAGAAGCTTTCCAAAGTTTCTTGTGCTTCAAGTAGATGAGTCTTAAAGGAGATCAACCATTCTACCCAAAAGGACAACAGGGAGCACAACCCAGATTGGACACAAAGCCCCAATTCAGGAATTAAATAGAGCTGACATTAAGTAACACCCAAGAAGACATGAATCCTCCCAAAAATGCAAGTTTAGAGATCTACACAAAGGAGAGAATAGCTATGAGGAGTGACTTAAAGGAAAAATAATGCATTTTCCACAAGGTCTACATGAATATCCAAAAGAAATAAAGCAAAAGATAAAATAAAGTTCCGTAGAAAAGAACTAGAAGAATAAATACCCTCAAAGAGAAGGTAGTAAAGTTGATCCAAGAAATGGGACTCTCAGAAACTAGAATAGATCTTGTCAAAAATTAATTACTTCCTGGGAAAACAGGAAATATTATAACAAAAATCAAGACTGAAAAAAAATATAAGAAAACGTAAATACATAATTTCAGCAATAACTGATGTGGGAAACAAACTTAGAGAAAATTTGGAATAACTGGAGAAAATAATAATTAAAGAAAAGGTGGGACACTATTTCAAGAAAGCATAAATGTCAAGTGCCCAAACTTATAAAAACCAGAGGACAAGGACTGAAAGACACCAATTACCTTCTGAAAGAAACCACAAAACAAAAAGTTCTAGGAATTATGTAACTAAAACCCAGAGTTCCCACATTTAAAAAATTCTGCAAGCATCCAGAAAGAAGCAGCTACAGCACAAAGGAACCAGAGTCAGATCACACAGCTTCTACTAAAAATGAGAGATCTTAGAATATAAAAGTCTAAAATGCAAAAGACACAGGCTTATGACAAATAACCCAGTCTGCAAAGTATAATCTTTCAAGAGGAGAGAATATACCTTTGATGGAATAGAAACTAAAAAGGAACTTAAATGCAAACACCACAGTCAAAAGTAACCTAGAAAGGTAAATGTGTCTGGCTCACTGGAAAGGGCTATACTGTAACAGGGGGGAAAGAAACAATTTTCCCTTGGAAAGCTTAATGTATTTAAAGGGCATAAAAGGGAATTAAATACAAAACACATGAGCTCTAAGGATGGACTGGTTCTATTCCAAGTGTTTTTTAGAAAAAAGTTTAAGAGTAAACAGCAAAGTAGTGAGGAAAGGAAGATAAAGAGGTGAAACTTGCTATTTCTCTTGGGGTCTGGCAGAAGGGTACACAAACATAAAGAGGATATCTGAAATATGGTGAAGAAGGCAAGAGGCAGTGCAGGACTAGTCTTTTTTTTTCTTCAAAAAACCATTAGGTCAATAAAATGCAGGCCCGGGAGCTTGACTCTGACTGATGCGAAAAATTATAGAACAGACCATTAAAGAGATAGTTAAAAAACTTCAAAAGGAAGCAAGGATTAAGATAAACCACTATGGTTTCATAAAGAACAAGTTATGTCAAACTAACCTTATTTCCCTTTTTGATAGGGTTACTAAACTGGTAGATTAGTAGAATGTTGTACATTTAAGTTTACTCACATCTTAAAAGAATTCCATAAAATGTCTCATTATTCTTGTGGCATCTATGCAGAAATGTAAACCAGACAATAATGCGAGTCAAATTGCTGGATTCAAAAAGCAGCTGAGGGGCAGAGCCAAGATGGCAGAGTAGAAGTAGGGATCTGCTTGAGCTCTCCCTCCAAACCCCTCAAAAATATCTGTAAAAAATTTCTCTAAACAAACTCTAGAGCAGCAGAAGCCACAAAGTGAAACAGATTTTCAGTCCAAGACAATCTGGAAGGCCAACAGGAAGGGTCTTTGCACCAGGCTTAGAACAGAGCACAGCCCATGCTGCGCTGGCACAGACCCAGGCCTCAGGGCCTGGAATCACTGGCAGTTGCTGTGGCTTCCGAACTTCTCAATCCACAACTGCCAAAGACAGCTTCAAAGATCACTGAGAAAGCTCCCTCACCTGGGTGAGAGGGGAGCATTGGTCTGGGTCTGGCTCTGGCCCTGACCCCAGCCCCAGCCCTAGCCTCATTCCCAGCCTCAGTCCCAGGCCTAGCCCCAGCCCCAGCCCCAGCCCCAGCCCCAGGGCAGTGGTGGCAGCTGCTCCTGCAGCTCAGAGCCTACAGACAAGTGGGGGAATTGAGTAGCTGATCTGGGTCACAGTCCTGAGTGGTGGTCCTGCGGTAAGGAGTGCAGATGTGGTGGAGCTGGTGGTGGCTGTGGAGAAGAAATCTTACTCGCAGTTTCAGGGCAGAAAAGAATGTTTGTAGGTGCTTACAGACAAGAGCTCAGGCCAGAAGAGGGGTAAGCACCTCTCCCTTGATTATAACACTTTGGAGGAACTGAGAACTTACAGGTCACTAGAGATATCTCTGAAAACAGCTGCACAAAACTTCTGAAACTTGGGGTAGTGTACCCTCCACTTAACAAAGAGCTCAAAAGTCAAGTCATTGGTTGGGAAAATGTCCAAAAAGGGAGGAAAAATAAAACTCCAGAAGGTTACTTTCTTTTTGAAAAGGTATTTTCTTCCATCTTTCTGGATGAGGAAGAACAAAGTGTACAACTGGAGGAAGACCAAGGTCAAGGCTCCTCCATCCAACGGTCTCAGGCCATGGAAGAGCTCAAAAAGGATTTTTTAAATCATGTAAGAGAAATAGAGGGAAAATTGGGAAGAGAAATGAGAGTAATGCAAGAAAATTCATGAAAAATGAGTCAATAACTTGCTAAAGGGGACTCAAAAAATGATGAAGAAAATAACACTTTTAAAAATAGACTAAACCAAATGGTAAAAGAGGTCCAAAAAACCAACGAGAAGGCCTTAAAAAGCAGAACTGACCAAATGGAAAAGGAGGTCCAAAAGCTCCCTGAAGAATTAGAATGAAGCAAATGGAAGGTAATGACTTTATGAGAAATCAAAAAATTATTTTAAAAAATGAAAAAATAGAAGACAATGTGAAATATCTCACTAGAAAAACCACTGATCTGGAAAATAGATCCAGGAGAGATAATTTAAAAATCATTGGTCTCCCTAAGAACCATGATTAAAAAAGAGTCTATATATTATTTTACAAGAAATTATCAAGAACTGTTCTGATATTCTAGAATCCACTGATCATCTCCCGAAAGAGACCCCAAAAGGAAAACTTTAGGAATAGTGTAGCCAAATTCCAGAGTTCCCAGAGTAAAGAGAAAACATTACAAGCAGCCAGAAAGAAAGAATTCAAGTATTTGGGGAAATAAAATCAGAATAACTCAGGATTTAGCAGTTTTTACATTAAGGGACTGAAGGGTCTGGAATATAGTATTCCAGAGGTCAAAGGAAGTAGTATTAAATCCAAGAAATCACCTACCCAGCAAAACTGAGTATAATATTTCAAGGACAAAAATGGAATTTCAATAAAATTGAGGACTTTCAAGCATTGTTGTTGAAAAAACTAGAACTAAATAGAAAACCTGATGTTCAAATATCAGAATCAAGAGGAACATGAAAAGGTAAACAGGAAAGAGAAGCTATAAGGCACTCATTAAAGCTGAACTGTTTACACTCCTACATGGAAGGCTGATATATGTAAATCACATGACCTTTCTCAGTGTTAGGGTAGTTGGAGTGTGTGTGTGTGTGTGTGTGTGTATGTGTATATTATATATGTATATATATGTAGGTGTGTGCGCAGAGAGGGACACAAAGGGCACAGGGTGAGCTTAATATGAAGGGAGAACACCTAAAAAATAAAGGTAACTGTTGAGAGGAATGTACTGGTAGAGACAGAAAGGAAGAGGTAATTGTAGCAAATCATCTCACATAAAAGAGAAGTGCTTTTACAATGGAAGGGAAGGAGTGGGGAGATGAAAGGGAATTAAGTGAGCCTTACTCTCATAGGATTTGGCTTAAGGAGGGAATAACACCATTAATTGGGTATGGAAATCTATCTTAGCCTGCAGGAAGACAGGGGGAAAAGGGATAGGAGAGGGAGGATAATAGAAGGGACAGCAGATGGGGGGAAGAGTAATCAGAAGCAAACACTATTATGACTGTTATGAAAGCTTTTTGCATGGCTACACATGTATGACCTATATCAAATTGCTTGTTTTCTCAATGAGGGTGGGTGGAGAGAGAGTAAGGGAGAGACTGTGAAACTCAAAGCTTTAAAAATAAGTATTAAAAATTGTTTTTACATGCAACTGGGAAATAAGATGTACATGCAACGAGACACAGAAATCTATCTTGCCCTACAGGAAAACAGAAGGGAAAGAGACTGGGGGGGAATAGAAGGGAGAAGAAATTGGGGAAAGGGGTGGATGGGGTACATGCTGAATGAGGAGAGATAGGGAGAAAATTGGGAATTCAAAATCTTGTGGAAGTGAATGTTGTAAACTGAAAATAAATAAATTATATGCATATTTTTAAAAAGCAGCAAAGACTCCAGGGGTCCACAGTAACTGTGCATGTGAAAGGTTATCAATGGCAGAGAAATGAGAGACCTTCTTAGCAAAAAGGAACAATGGTCAAAAGGTGCAAGAAGGCAAATTTAGCCTTCATATCAGGAAAAGCCTCCTAACAATTAAAATACCCTAAATGGAATGGGTTATCTTGGGAGGTTGTGGGTTCTTGGTAAAAAGGTATTTTATCTACTTCGATATCTCTGAGCAAAGGGTGGATACCCATTTGTTAGGTATGTTATAGGGGGAATTACTTTTGGTTATGGGTGAAATTAGATGGCTGCTAAAGTTCCTGCCAAATAACTGTGGTATGCAATAAACACTTAAAAGAACTAAATATAGTCTCTTAAAGTACAAAGGGTGATATGGACATGGACAAACTACAAAGGACAGATAAAAGATTCACTGAAGTAAATATAGTAAAGAAGAAAGCAAAGACACATAACTTTAACTGAACTTAAATACAAAGGGACAGTACAAACTCCTAAGCAGAATGCTGAGAGTACTGTGACTAAAGTGCTTTACAAATTATAGAATACTATATAGATGGGAGTTACTGTTATTGTTAGAAGCCATGGATGTGCAGAGACCCATGAAAAACACAAAATATGCAGCCAGATGACAAAAGAATTTTTTCACATGTTTGGATGTGAGAGAGTTTGGGAAAAAAGATGAAGGCTCAACACTTGTGGATATTAGTTTAATGGTGATGTGTAACAAAATGTCAACACTATTCAACTCATACTTTGTGCCAGCCTTCTCCAGTTTGGAAAATAACTTCAAACTGAAGAGAGGATAACAATTACAGTGGAATGGTTTTTTAAGTCTAAAACAGTTGATAAAACAAGAATACATTTAAACTCTTCAAGTAAGTCAACTCTCAGTCCAGACAAATGATACCCTAATGTGCATAAAGAATCTATAGATGAGATTACTGAGCTAATCTCAGAGTTAACAGAGTTAATCTCTGGAAAATCATAAAAAAGGAGAGAGGAAAATAGGAAGTGACAAACTGTTCTTATTTCAAAAAAAGAAACAAAGACGTCAAAAGTAGAATAACAACCCCCAAAGTAGAGATTATTGAGTAGCTTCAGGGAACAGGAATGAGTTCACTGAGACCAACCTCACTACAACTAAACTAACCTAATTTTCTCCTATGATATAATTCATTACTATGAATTACTAGAAGAATGTCAGACATGGTGATTCAGATTTGAGAAAATCATCCAAACTCTGGCATAACAATCTGACAGGGAAGATAGCAAAATAAGGACTTAGATAGCCAGCTGAACAACCATACCCCAAAAGCAATGGTTAATTAACTGGCACCACCCTATACACTTGTCTCCAGTACAGTGACAGAGGACTCAGAATGATCCTGTCCTACTCAACATGTTTATAAATGACATATCAAAGACTTCAATAAAGCTTATAAAATCTGCAGATGACACAAAGTTGAGAGGGATACCTAATATGATAGAAGGCAGAATAAATAAACTATCTTGAATACTAATATACTGGATAAAAATCAATCAAGTAAAGTGACAGGGAAAATGGAAAATCATAAGACTCTTACACACCTAAAACAGGTAGAAATCCCCTGTAGAGTGCGTGTGTGTGTGTGCACGTGTGTATTTAAAGCAGCACACATTTTTAAATATAAACAGAAAAAACTGAAGGCTTAGAGGAGGGTACATACTTCAGGACTTTAAACTATTAAAAAAACAATAGAAACTACCCCCCAAAAAGTGCATAAAATTCCCTTACTTCATTTGATTAAAAAAAAAACAAACAGTGGGCATCAAGAGCGTAAATCTAATTCTTTTTATCTTTTTTTTGTGTAAAGGAAATTACATTCCTTTGTAAATTTACTGAGGAAATAAAAGTTGAAAGTACTAATACTTAAAGCAATTTACAAAGAGGATTTGCCAACATGAATACTGTCAATCAAGAAGGAAAAATAAACCTCTTAACAAAAAGACTGCTTAGCTGTAGACTTTCACCATTTTTAATAGTTTGTGTACTCTCTATGCTTACCTGGAGATTATATGTAGATCCTGGGGTGTCGTACAAATGGAGAGGTAGACGTTCAATAGATTCTAGCACTGCTATTAGCTTCCGAATTAAAGCAACTGCTGGACGACTATAAAGATAAGAGTAATTGTGAAGTGCAAGAATTCCAAAATATTGAATAAATGATAAAAAGCACGATCATATTAAAAGATTTATCTCAAAGCTACTATACAATTAGATAAAATAACAGAAACTGAAACAAATGAGTTAATTTATCAAGGAAAGAGTAAAACCCAAATATTCTGGTTTATTATTTATCTACTGAACAAGGACTTCATAATCATGCTGTTCCTCTATATGGTGAAAACTATATTTTATTTTTGGCAAACTTCTGAGGAAGCACAGGCATCTATGCATAATTCAACTTTATTTCTAGTGAACCTAGCTTTAATAATTTAAAGATTTCTGTTGTCAAAAAAAATCCTTCCCTGTCAATCGTTTCCAATGTAAAAGTAACATGTCATTTAAAACTGATTTTGAAGAACATACTTTGTTTAATTCAAAACTTACTAAGCATTTACTTACAAGGCATATTTGATGTTGAGGAATCCTTTATTTCAAAGTAAAGAATATACACGTTACATCCCAAGATGGCTAGGTTGCTCTAGATAAAATAACCCTCCTTTTTACATAAGAAAATTCACAGCAATTAAGTGGCCTGCCCCTAGATCATGTGGCTAGAAAGTGCCTTTCAGACAGCAGAACACGAATTCCCCAACTCTACCAGACTTCCTTTTTCATACAAACTCACAGAACAAGGTACCTAAATTAGGTTTCATTCAATCATTCACTGACGGCAAGTAATATACACGGAACTGTTTAAGTTGCTACATTATTCTGTGTAAGCATTTAATAAAAAGGTGGCTCTTACCTTTCATCATCTTCATTTTCGCTGAAGGCTGTCTTGAAAACATTGATCCTCTCGACCAGCTGACTACAATCTTGTTTCACTTCTAAATCCACGCTCTAAAAGAAAAACAATCTTATCATATAATAAACTGTAAACAGTATTCTTTCCTCATTGGGATAGTGATAATATTCACATTTGCACAAAATGTTTTTTTTTACTAGAAAAATTATTCTATTTTAAGATAAAAATTGGACGTACTTAAAGTAAGCCACCAATATTTTTCTATTATGTAAAGGTCTCCAATGAAATTCTGTATAAGGCAGTTCTGACTACACCTATAATACTAAACTGCTCATCACCAAGAAAGGATAAAGAAACTAAGGGCTAATTATATTTCAGAGAAATGGAAAACACCGATCAACTAGCTATACATCATTTTGTCAGATACAAAAATCATCATGAATTTCCTTTATGTAAATCCATAAGCTGATTTTGAGGGACATAGTAAATGAAAATCATCAGCAGTTACCTTAATAAGTGCTTGAAATTTACTAAGGTAAGTGCTAATGGATTTCATTTACCTTTGTCACTACATGTAATAAATCAATAAATTAGATGAAATTCTAGATTAAATGATTCTTTTCAAATATTCCAATGATTAGAAAAAGGGGGAAAAAATGGAGATTCATTAAAACTGAACAAATAAAGAATGGTCAATAAATTCATTATTGAATTTTTTTACTCAACTTTTTAAAATCAGATATTACATGGTTTATACCAAGTACTTTTAATATTTTAGTTTCTGAAGAGGTGCTGACAAAATAAAGTTTTTAATGCAGAGAATGAAAATTTAAATACCATACTAGGTGATTCCATTTATTATAGTCTATTTTTCCACTTATGCTCAAGAACAGACTTACATTATTCAAAACTGTAAGAAGTGCTTGCACCAAACCACTACTGCACATTTCATATGGTGAAATAGTGTTTTCATCCTTCAAGAGTACAATTAAGTTTTCCAAAGCGGTCTTCATTAAATCTCTCCAAGTATTCTCACTCTCAATGCACTAAAGAGAAAACACAGAAGGTAAAAGAATATAATAAGCAAAAGCCAAGTTCCTATTTTAATTCAAACATTATCAGCCTTGGTAATAAATGAATTTCTCTATTATATGCCAATTCTTTTCATACTTCACTGAAAACAAAGACTGAGGGGAAAAATTTTACCTCGGCACCTTTACAAAGTTTGTTGATTTGACATAAGAATCTAAACATTTTAAACTATTGGTGGATCTGTGAATTGACTCTTTTCTAAAAATCTGGAAATTATACTCAAAACGCTCTCTTAAAATAGTGATGTTGAAAATAGATTAAATTCCTACAAGCTTATAACACAAAGAGACCAAACAAAGAGAGAAAAAAAAAGTCTGTGCACAAAATAGTTATATCAAAGAACTGATAACCAAGGAGGGCCTGTCACACAGGGAATGGACAAAGAAGGTGAAAAATTATCGTAGCACAAGAAATGACAGATTTAGACAAAAACCAGGGAAAACTTCTAAGAACTAGTACAAAGAAAAGGGAATAAAAGGAGACTTATCTACAGAATGACTAAAACAATGTAAAAGAAAACCACTGTGGGAAACTTCAGAACTCTCATCCAGGAGAACTCCTGCAAAAGTTGGTGTTAAAGTTGCTGTTACAGACACCAAATGAGACAATTTCAGACACTCAGTCTGAGGTTATGTTTTGCTTGAACACTTAATCATTAGAAGGCAGAGCCTTTAATTTGGAGAGGGGGAAGAGAGTTGGGGAGAAAGGAGTGATAACAGGTACCCAAAAGTACGAGAGAAGGAAGCAAGCTAAGGAGGAAACACCGACAGCAGAAGGCTCTGAAGGTGACACTGTAAGTGATGGAAGCTCTCAGTCTCACACGCAGTCCTCTTTCCTGTTCTTCGTTCAACATTCCCCTGTATTATCGATGTTTGTTAAGTTCAGGAGGAAAGAAGCCAAGCTTTTGTTAAAATGAATTAGTAACTAAACTCACTTGTCTGTTTGTGTGCAGCTCCCAGGAGGATTCTAATTGAGTCGCTATGTTTCTGAGTGTTACCACTACGCCCCGAGGCATGCTTTCAACAGCTTTAAAGTGATCATCATACAAGTCTCTGGCCATAGTTCGTACCTACCAAAAAAAAAAAAATACCAAACTATTTTTATATCCCATTTAATAAATCTACCTGACTTTTCCTTTACTCTTCATAAAGTATGAGAGCTTTAATACAGTCATGGAAAACTTGAGGTTTTTTCAATCAGCTTAAAATAAAATTCCATCACTTCTTACTCATACATGTCAAATTCCTAACCTAACCATAATGAGTATCACCAGACTAACAATATGAAATTAGGCAAAAATCACTGCTGTAGTTAATATTTTTTAATTATTAAGATTCCACGGTCTTCTGTAAACAAAACAGAAATTTATCAACTGGTGAACAGCAAAAAAACTGATAGATGAATGTAATGGAATACTACCAGATGGTGCATATAAAGAGAAATGAAAAGACTTCTATGAACTGAAGCAAAATGAAACAAGCACAACCAGGAAAGCAATATATATTCAGTAATTACAACAATGGAAATCGAAAGTCTGCCACCGCCACCAACAAAACTGAAAGTGTAAAGACCAAGGTTGGTTTCAAAGAACAACTTATGAGAAGGCATTTCCTCCCCTTTCTACAGAGGTGGGAGGCTACGGCTATAGAACACACATAGAATGTCTGACTTAGATGATGTATTCAGTTTTCATTTTTTTCCTCTTTTGTGTTTTTAATAATAGATGGCTCTCAAAAAGGGAGGAAAGAGATGAAAAGGTGATATAAACAAAAACACCAACAAGAACTAAAAAATGTCTTCAAAGTTTCCATGACCATATTTCTGGCAGGATTTAGGTTTAATTTGTATCTTACTGCTATGTATAACTTCTGGACATATTGAAGTTTTAGGAGATGATTTCTTCTCAAACAAAATAAAAACAATTTGGAGGAGAAAAAAAAAGTTAGCTCACCAAAAATACCACAGATTCCAAAGCAAACCTAAGATAGGATGTTTTCTAAGAATCATTCTGCAATAAAAATGTCTACGATGCAAACCATGGTTTGCAATTCATTAAACCATGCAGAATCAACATTTATTACAACCGAAAATAATATACACATATAATATACAAATGTTAAGGAGAAAAAAATTTATCCATTTTTCCCTCTCCCAACTACCACTAATCACATTTTTTAAACTATCTTGCTACATATCAACAAAAGACCGTGAAAGATACAGTATAATACATCAAAAAGAGTATCATATCATAAATCTGAAATAAAGAGTTAAAATAAATTGTCAAAGTGCTATGTTACTACATAAATTTGTCTCAAAGGGTCATCATTTTCACAAAACACATTACTGCTTAATAATGAAACTGTTAATGTGTTCATGTGTATGCACTGGCATCCACACACATACATACACATTTAATTTGGCTAGCATTTCAAGTTCTAGAAAAATGTGTTAAAATATATGTTATAAAAAAAAGTCCCTTTTGGAATATGGCCATCTAAAATATAGAGATATCATTCTCATAGAAAGATCTGTTGCATCCCAAAGTAGAAGAAATTTTAGCCATGATGCAGTTGTAAGAGCTATAATGACATAAAATATAGAAGTAAAATATTTTGTATAAATCCAAATTACTTTCCTGCTCATTTCTATTATGCAGGAATTACAGGATCATATTCACACCAGGAACTGTGACAAGAAACAAATTTTTTTTTTAAATAATGCCCATTAAAATAAATTATTATCCCTAGTGCCAAAACCTAAAAAAATATCTTCCTCCAAAAAAATCTCTGTCTTAAAACTAAACTTTTTGCTGCATTGTGGTTTTTTATCACCACTATAAGAAATAAAATGAAAATATGCTATTTGGCACTTAAAACATGGATATATATTTAGAATTAAGAAATTCAGTTAGAAATCAGAAGAAAATTAAATGAAACTAGTAAACTTAGAAAGGAGAAAATAGCAAGAATTATATTATAAAATTTGATCTGTTCAAACCTTGCAGCTGAAAACTTTATTAGGAATAATTTTAACACAATTCAGAAGAAAAAAAAAATTCCTTGAAAAATACCTTTTGCTTGGTTTTCTCTAATTTAGATTTCAATTTTCTTCCTCTTTTGCCAGTCCAGCCAGTGACAAATTCTGACCCTACAAAAAATATACAATATCAACATATGAAATATGCAAAGTGTTAGATAAATTCTTACCTATTAAAAATTTAAGTACATATATACTTACCCAAAGATGTTTCAGCTGTAAATGAATGCTTAGTTCCTCTATTAGATTCAAAGACAAAACCAGGGAGATCTTCTTTCAATATTGTAGCCTGCTGTCCATCTGAATTATGAATAGCAATTTCTCCTTCTTTTAAACAAGTAAGTGACCAATTGCCTACAGTAAGTTTAGTGGGTCCTGGAACTGAAAGTATAGGTTGACTTGAAGTAGATGGCTTCACTTGACTTCGGGCTCTTTGTAACTTCTCTAAGAATTCACTTCTGCTTTCTGTAAAGGAAAGAAAAGGGGTTATGTTTAATGCTTCCTTCCTTTCAAAGCTTTGTCTTTCCTTAAAAGCTATTTCCAAAATAAAAGAATTCCTTTTTCATGTGAACATTTTCATTGTCAAAACTATCAGAAAAAGAACATCTGTGTGATTAAATTTTGTAAAATCAATCTGAGAAGAGCCTCTCAGATAAAATAACGGAATCAAATTGTTGGGAGGACCAGACAGAGAACTGCCCTTCCGATGAATGTATTGAGGCCTTTTTCGAAGGCAAAGCAATTACTGAGGTAGCGATGACTAAGGAACAAATATGCATAAAATTGTTTTCGTTCTTTCAAAGGTTACAAAAAAGAACTAAATAACTGATACAGAGTATGGGAAGTTTATATACGCCAAGTTAGAAGCATACACTTCATATCATTAGTGATGAGCTAGTACTTATGAGGAAACTGATGCCACAGAAAAAGTTTCAGGAGAAGAAGGCAACAATGAAAGGATGAAAATGGAAAAGGGGAAGAAGCTGAACATGGGAGTCAGAGCCGGAGGTCATGAGGAGCACAAGAAAAGCTGTTATGGGGACAGAGCGCCCTCATGAGGCTCAGTCAGCTGAGAGGGCCGCCGGAAGCACCCTGCTGTGGAGACACAGCTACTTGGGCTCAGCACTCTAACATCATCTAGAGAGGGCTGGCTCTGCTGCCCTCACGGCTATGAAAGGAAGGAATACAAGTGGAAAGACAGGATCTACATTAGCTTGGCTGTGGAAAACAAGATCAACTTTGTGGAGAACTGACAGTCCAACGTAAAATCTCCTGTTACTTGAAGAGCTGGGGCAGGCAAGAGAGGCAGAGTCAACCTGAGTTCACTTAATGTAACCTACCCACAACAGAAAATACACCAGAACAAATCCTAATGGGGAAATCCAAGAAAAAACAGGGAGTCATTTTTCCAGGCCAAGTAGGTCTAAGAAGACAGAGAGGCCAGGTGTGGACAGGAGATCACACGAAGACCGAAAACAGACTGAGAAGTGGAGGCAAGAAGAGGTCATGAGGATTTAACTATTGTGCGAGGTTGGAACGGACACCACTGGGGCCAGCTCAAAATTTTAAGTGTGAGAATTTATCTCAGAAATAGGCAAATGCTACAAAAATCAGCTTGATTTATTTTATTTCTTGTCAGAATGAAGGGAGAAAATGTTAATAATTAAAACTTAAACATGTGATGAGCTCATTTTTTTTTTTCAGAGAGATAGCTGTTAAATATTTACTAGCACATCCCTGCTCATGATCCAGCTCCAGGGGGAAATCATGAAGGTACATGTGGTCAGGGGCAGAAAGGAGGGGGTGATAACGGGAGGACAGATTAAGGGAAGCAGTGATCAGAAGCAAAACAGTTAAAAAAAAAAAAAAGGACAAATAGAAGAGAATTTACAGGCTGGAGAGAAATACAGAGGTAGCAATCAACACCGTGAATGCAGATGAGATGAACACACCCAGAAAAGGGAAAGGAACAGCAAGAGGCCAAGAAACCAGAATCTCCTAATACATTGTTTACAAGTAACATGCTGAAACAGGAGACACACAGAGCTAAAACAAAGGGCTGGGGCAGAGTCTATCATGCTTTAGCTGATGTGACAAAGGGAAGGTTAACGACCATGATCTTAGAAAAAGCAACAGCAAAAATATACCTAATTAAGAGATAAACAGAAAAACTATATTTTGCTTAAAAGTATTACAGAAAATGAATTAATATACTGAACGCCTATGCAGCAAATGTAGTTAGCAACTGAATTCCTAAAAGAAAACTATTAAAGGAACTGTATAACAACTGAGTTTTCATTTTTTATTTTTTTTTTCTTTCCTTTCCCTCCTTCCTCCCCACTCCCCCCTCCCTCCCTAAGACAGCATATAATTCTATATAGGTTCTACATGTACATTCCTCTTTAAATACATTTTCAACATAGTCATGTTGTATAGAAGAATGAAAACGAATGGGAGAAATATAACAAATCAAAATGTAATATAAAAGAAAATGATCTGTTTCATTTTGCGATCCAATTCCATA
Source organism: Bettongia penicillata ogilbyi (assembly GCA_023548195.1). Lineage (NCBI taxonomy): Eukaryota > Metazoa > Chordata > Mammalia > Diprotodontia > Potoroidae > Bettongia > Bettongia penicillata. The sequence goes on along the minus strand of JAJHZJ010000666.1, from coordinate 42,624 downwards.
GTTCGTTCTCTGAAAGTAGAAGGCATTTTGCCTTAAAAGACCATTGGGAATTTTTTAGGTCCTTGCACTGCTATTAAGTCTACCAGAAAATTCCTCACACCCTGTGGTTGTTGCTGTGTACAATGACCTGGTTCTGCTCCTTTCACTCAGCATCGGATCATATAAATCTTTCCAGGCCTCTCTGAAGTGTTCCTGTTCATCATTTCTCACAGACACAATAGTATTCCATTACATTCATGTATCACAAAACTTGTTCAGCCATTCCCCAATTTATAGGCATCCCCTCAATGTCCAGTTTTTGGCCACCACAAAGAGAGCTGCTATAAATATTTCTGTACATGTGGGATCCCTTCCCATTTTTATGATCGCTTGGGGATACAGTCCTAAAACGATATTGCTGGGTCAAAATAACTAAGTCTTTAAAGGAAAAGTTGATTGAGTTACAGGGGAAAAAAGGTAGCAAAAATTCTATTACCAGGTAACTTCAATTCTTCTCTCAGACAGATTTTACCAAAATTTAAACAAAAAAGAAATGAAAGACCTGAATAGAAGTTAAGAAAACTTAGATATGATCACCAGAGAATAATACATGGGAATACAAAGTATACCTATTTCTCAGCTGCATATTCACAAAAAATAACCACATTAGAGCATAAAAACATAAAAAACAAATGCAGAAAAGCATAAATATTAAACATATCTTTTATGGGTAATAATGAAGTAAAAATTTTATTCAAAAAGGGCTTTCTGAAGCAAAGATTAAATAGACCAAATAACTGTAATCTTAAAGAATAAGTGTGTCTAAGAACAAATCGTTAAAACAATTTCATTAAAGACAAAGACAACAATGAGGCAAAGTGCCAAAATTCAGGGGCACATTCAAAGCAGTATTTTGGGAAAATTTTCTCTCTTGAAATTGTTTTATCAATAAAAAAGAGAGAAAAGAATGTATCAAAAGATGGCAATGTGACTAAAAAACTAGAAAAGCAGCTAAGTAATCTTCTCTCCCTTCCAACCTGCAAATAAACATCAAAACAGAAATCCTCAAAATCAAGACAGGTTAACAAAACTGAAAGAAAACCCACTAAATTAATAAAGCCTGGAGCTAACTTTTGACAAAAAGCAGTCACACAACTAAATCATTACTTAACTTAATCTTTAAAAAAGAGAAAACCAAATTACGTGTTTCAAAAATGAAAAGGATGGCAAGATGGTGGAGTAGAAAGATTCACATATGCTAGCTCCAAACCCACAGCCCATATATTACCTGTAAAGAGGAACCCCCAACAAATTCTGGAGCAGTGGAAGCCACACAACAACAGAGTGGATGAGATTTCTGTTCCAGAGAGCCCTGAAAAGCCGACACCAAAGGTCTATCGCACACCGTACCTGGAGCAGAGAGCCCAGCCCTGCCTTGGCCACACAGCACTGAGAGAAGCAGATCCTAGCAGGCTTCAGGGATGCAATCTCTGGTGGCCGTGAAGGTCCCTCCACCCACAAGCGCTACAGGTCAGTGAGAGACCCTATCTGGCTGGCCGAGAGGGCAGCGGGGTGTCTCCATAACTCAGGCCTCCTCGGGAGGCAGCAGCAGAGGCAGGAGCAGACCGGAGCTAGCAAAGAGGGCAGGAGCTCGGATCCATTGTTGAAGATATCCACATAAACCCCCTGAGGGAACTGAGCCTGGGCAGCGGCCCTGCCCCCACCTGAGAACCTGAATTTAATCTCACACTGAATAGCAGCCCTGCTCCTGCTGAAAGCCCTGAGGCTGGGGAGCAGCATTTGAATCTCAGACCCCAAGCACCAGCTGGGCAGATCTAGGCTGGGGTGAAGAGGAATCTCAGAAGTCAAGTAACTGGCTGGGAAAATGCCCAGAAAAGGGAAAAAAAAATAAGACAACAGAAGGTTACTTTCTTGGGGAACAGATGTTTCCTCCTTTCCTTTCTGATGAGGAAGAACAATGCTTACCATCAGGTAAAGACATAGAGGTCAAGGCCTCTGTATCCCAAACATCCAAAATAGGTATTCAATGAACTCAGACCTTGGAAGAGCTCAAAAAAGATTTTGAAAAGCAAGTTAGACAGGTGAAGGAAAAACTGGGAAGAGAAATGAGATGCAAGAAAAGCATGAAAAATGGTCAATACCTTGGTAAAGGAGACCCAAAAAAATGCTGAAGAAAATAACACCTTGAAAAATAGGCTCACTCAATTGACAAGAGGTTCAAAAAGCCAATGAGGAGAAGAATGCTTTCAAAAGCAGAATTAGCCAAATGGAAAAGGAGGTTCAAAAGCTCACTGAAGAGAATAGTTCTCTCAAAATTAGAATGGAACAGATGGAGGCTAATGACTTTCTGAGAAACCAAGAAATCACAAAACAAAACCAAAAGAATGAAAAAATGGAAGAGAATGTGAAATATCTCATGGGAAAAACAACTGACCAGGAAAATAGATCCAGGAGAGACAATTTAAAAATTATGGGACTACCTGAAAGTCATGATCAAAAAAAGAGCCTAGACATCATCTTTCATGAAATTATCAAGGAAAACTGCCCTGATATTCTACAACCAGAGGGCAAAATAAATATTGAAGGAATACATCGATCACCGTCTGAAAGAGATCCAAAAAGAGAAACTCCTAGGAACATTGTGGCCAAATTCCAGAGCTCCCAGGTCAAGGAGAAAATATTGCAAGAAGCTAGAAAGAAACAATCCCAGTATTGTGGAAATACAATCAGGATAACCCAAGATCTAGCAGCTTCTACATTAAGGGATCGAAGGGCGTGGAACAGGATATTCCAGAAGGCAAAGGAACTAGGACTCAAACCAAGAATCACCTACCCAGCAAAACTGAGTATAATACTTCAGGGGAAAATATGGTCTTTCAATGAAACAGAGGACTTTCAAGCATTCTTGATGAAAAGACCAGAGCTGAAAAGAAAATTTGACTTTCAAACACAAGAATGAGAAGAAGCATGAAAAAGTAAACAGCAAAGAGAAGTCATAAGGGACTTACTAAGGTTGAACTGTTTACATTCCTCATGGAAAGACAATATTTGTAACTCTTGAAACTTTTCAGTATCTGGGTAGTTGGTGGGACCACACACACACACTTACACACATGTACGCACACACAGAGACAGAGAGCACAGAGTGAATTGAATAGGATGGGATCATATCTTTAAAAAATGAAGCGGTGAGAGAGAAATGTAGTGGGAGGAGAGAGGGTGAAATGGAATGGGGCAAATTATCTCTCATAGAAGAGGCAAGCAGGGGACTTTTTAGTGGAGGGAAAAAGAGGAGAGCTAAGAGAAAAACATGAAGTTTACTCTCATCACATTCAACTCAAGGAAGGAATAAAATGCACACTCATTTTGGTATGAAAACCTGTCTTACAATACAGGAAAGTGGGGGAGAAGGAGATAAGCAAGGGAGGGGGATGATGGAAGGGAGGGCAAAGGGAGGAGGGAGCAATTTGAAGTCAACACTCTTGGGGAGGGACAGGATCAAAAGACAGAATAGAAACAATGGGGGGCAGAATAGGATGGAGGGATATACAGTTAGTCTTACACAACACGACTGTTATCAAAGTCATTTACAAAACTACACAGATAGGGCCTACATTGAATTGCCTGCCTTCCCAAAGGGAATGGGTGGGGAGGGAGGGATGGGGAGAAGTTGGAACTCAAAGTTTTAGGAACAACTGTTGAGTCTTGTTCTTGCTACTAGGAAATAAGAAATCCAGGTAATGGGGAATAGAAAATCATCTGGCCCTACAGGACAAAAGAGAAGATGGGGACAAGAGAAGGGAGAGATGATAGAAAAGAGGGCAGACTGGTGATAGGGAAAATTAGAATGCTCAGTGTGTTGGGGTAGGGGGAGGGCACAAATGGGGAGAAAATTTGGAACCCAAAATTTTGTGAAAGTGAATGTAAAAAGTTAAATAAATAAATTTATAAAAACTTGCAAAAAAAAAAAAAGGATGAACTCACAACCCATAAGAAGTGAAAGAAATTATTAGAAATACCAATAAAACTGACAATCTAGTTGAAATGCATAAATATTTACAGAAATATATATATATATATATCTGGATAACATATCCAGATCAACAAAACAGGTAATAAGAGACTAAAATAATCCAATCTTTGCAAAAGAAACTTAACAAGTCATATATGATCTCTCCCTACAAAAAAATCCACCAAGCACAGATGGATTTTTGGGAGAATTCTATTAAGCATTTAAAGGACAATAAATTACAATAAATTGTCTCAAAAATAGTAAAAGAAAGGTTTTTGTCAAATTCTTCCTATGACACAAATGTAGTCTTGATACCTAACCAAGTAGTCAAAACAGAGAAAGAAAACTATAGACCAATAACACTAGTAAATACTGATGTAAAAAGCTTAATAAAATATTAGCAAGAAAACTACACCAAGACAACACAAAAATTATACACCATAACTTGGATGGATTTATACCAGGAATGTAAGACTGGTTCATTAATAGGAAAGTTGCAAACAAAATTGAGTAGGTTAGTAATAAGAAGAATAAAAATCTGTGATTTATACCTGTAGATAAAGAACAAGATTTTAACAAAATACAACATTTCTATTTAAAAAAACAAGTTAGAAAACACAGAAATAGATGGAACTTTCTTCAATATAACAAGCAGTAATTTATCTGAAACAAATTTCCATCCATAACAGGAAGAAACTAGAGAGAAGCCTTTCCAATAAGATAACTGGGGGAAGAGAAAAGCGTTTATTACCATTACTTGTTAATATCATGTTAGAAATGCCAGCTATAGCAAAAAAAAAGGACCAAAAAAAAAAAATTGAAGGAATACTAAGTCTACGTGGAGAGGAAATAAAATTATTACTTTTGGCAAAAGATATGATGATTTACACGCGGTGCTCTGGAGTCTACTAAAAAACCAATTCAGAGAATTAATATTCCTTTAGCAAAGTTTCAATATATAAAATAAACTCATACAAATCATGAGCAAGTCTTTAAATTCTTTATGCCAAAAAAATGAAAACAGGAAGAAAGAGAAATTCCATTTAAAATGACTACAAACAGTATAAAATATTTGGGACTATACCTGCCAAGAAATACACAGGAATCATGAATACACAATTACAAAGCACTTTTCACACAGAGAGACATAACTGGAAAAATATTAATTGCTCATACTAAAAATGATAACTAAATAAATTTACTTATTCAGCACTATAGCAAACTATCAAAGGATTATTACATAGAAGTAAAAAAAAAAAGCAAAAATTCATCCTGAAGAAGACAAGGGCATCAATGAAATAAAGTGGGAAAGAAAGGAGCCAAGCAGCACCAGATCTCCGGCCACATTGAAGCCACAGAGAAGGCAATGATTATTGAAAACCATTTGGTGCGAGGTTAAGAACAGAGAGGGTGATCAGTGCAATAGACACAACACACTGAAGCACAGAAGCACACAAGGCTGGAGTTGGAGGAACCGAAAGGTCTCACTATTTAACAAAAACGGATGGGAAAATTACCAAGAAAGTCTGCAGAAACTAGGCAAAGACAATCATCTTGTACCATGTATGAAGAGAAGCTGCAAACAGGTAGAAAGTGTAATATCAAAGAACATCATGGAAAATAGTAGCATGGAAAAAATTATGGGTCAGATCTATGAAGGGAGAAGAGCCTATGACCAAAAGAAGACACAGAGAGGATCACAGAATGTAAAAAGGACAATTGTGATTACAAAAAAATTAGGAAAAAAAAACCAAAGTTCAATTAGAAGAGAAGCAAGATAATCTGGGAAAAATCTTTCTAGCAAGTTTCTGTGATAAAGACCTCATTACTAAAATACACATGTATAACTACATATATATATATATATTATATATATATATATATATAAATCTCTATATGCACACACACACGTATGGAATTTTTTCAAATTTATGAGCCATCCTCCAGTTGATAATCAAAGAATATGAATAGTCAGATTTCAAAGAAAAAAATGCAAGCTACCAATAGCCATATGAAAAAATGTTTTGAAATTCACTAATAATAAGAGAAATATAAATTAAAACAACACCAAGGTACCACCTCACACAGACTAGACTGGCAAAACTGACAAAAAAGGAAATGTAAAATGCTGGAAGGGCAACAGGAAAATAAGTACATTAAAAAACATTTAATGCTGTTCCAGGCATCCTGGAAAGCACTTTTATTTTTATTTGTTTTTAATTTATTTATTTAACTTTTTACATTCATTTTCACAAAATTTTGGGTTCCAAATTTTTTTTCCCCTTTTATCCCCTCCCCCCACCCCAATACCCCAAGCAATCTAATTTTCCCTATCTCCAATCTGCCCTCTCTTCTGTCCTCCCTCCCTTCTCTTGTCTCCATCTTCTCTTTTCTCCTGTAGGGCCAGATGACTTTCTATTCCTCATTAACTGTACGTCTTCTTTTCTAGTAGCAACACAAAACTAAACAGTTGTTCCTAAAACTTTTAGTTCCAAATTCTCCCCATCCCTCCCTCCCCACCCATTCCCTTTGGGAAGGCAGGCAATTCAATATGGAACCTATCTGTGTAGTTTTGCAAATGACTTCCCTGATAGTCGTGTTGTGTAAGACTAACTGAATTACCCTCCATCCTACCCTGCCCCTCATTGTTTCTCTTCTGTCTTTTGATCCTGTCCCTCCCCAAGTGTTGACTTCAAATTGCTCCCTCCTCCCTTTGCCCTCCCTTCCATCATCCCCCCCCTTGCTTATCTCCTTCTCCCCCACTTTCCTATACTGTAAGATAGGTTTTCATACCAAAATGAGTGTGCATTTTATTCCTTCCTTTAGTCAAATGTGATGAGGGTAAACTTCTTGGCTTTTTTTTTTCTCATCTCTCCTCTTTTTCCCTCCACTAAAAAGTCTCCTACTTGCCTCTTAAATGACATATAATTATCCCATTCCATTTCACCCTCTTTCCTCCCACTACATTTCTCTCTCAGCATTTACCTTAATTTCTTTTAAGATATGGTCCCATCCTATTCAATTCAATCTGTGCTCTGTCTCTGTATGTGTGTGCATGTGTGTATGTGTGTGTGCGTGCATGTGTGTACATGTGTGTGTGTGATCCCACCAACTACCCAGATACTGAAAAGTTTTAAGAGTTACAAATATTGTCTTTCCATGTAGGAATGTAAACAGTTCACCTTTGGTAAGTCCCTTAAGACTTCTCTTTGCTGTTTACTTTTTCATGCTTCTTCTCATTCTTGTGTTTGAAAGTCAAATTTTCTTTTCAGCTCAGGTCTTTTCATCAAGAATGATTGAAAGTCCTCTGTTTCATTGAAAGACCATATTTTCCCCTGAAGTATTATACTCAGTTTAGCTGGGTAGGTGATTCTTGGTTTGAGTCCTAGTTCCTTTGCCTTCTGGAATATCCTATTCCACGCCCTTTGATCCCTTAATGTAGAAGCTGCTAGATCTTGAGTTATCCTGATTGTATTTCCACAGTACTGGAATTGTTTCTTTCTAGCTGCTTGCAAGATTTTCTCTTTGACCTGGGAGTTCTGGAATTTGGCCACAATGTTCCTAGGAGTTTCTCTTTTTTGGATCTCTTTCAGGTGGTGATCAATGGATTCTTTCAATGCTTATTTTGCCCTCTGGTTCTAGAATGTCAGGGCAGTTTTCCTCGATAATTTCATGGAAGATGATATCTAGGCTCTTTTTTTGATCATGACTTTCAGGTAGTCCCATAATTTTTAAATTGTCTCTCCTGGATCTATTTTCCAGATCAGTTGTTTTTCCCATGAGATATTTCACATTCTCTTCCATTTTTTCATTCTTTTGGTTTTGTTTGATGATTTCTTGGTTTCTCGTAAAGTCATCAGACTCCATCTGTTCCATTCTAATTTTGAGAGAACTATTATCTTCAGTGAGCTTTTGAACCTCTTTTTCCATTTGGCTCATTCTGCTTTTGAAAGCATTCTTCTCCTCATTGGCTTTTTGAACCTCTTTTGCCAATTGAGTGAGCCTATTTTTCAAGGTGTTATTTTCCTCAGCATTTTTTTGGGTCTCCTTTACCAAGGTATTGACCTGTTTTTCATACTTTTCTTGCATCTCTCTCATTTCTCTTCCCAGTTTTCCCTCCACCTAACTTGCTTTTCAAAATCCTTTGGAAAGCACTTTTAAATTATGTCCAAAAGTTTATTAGACTATGTGTATACCCTTTGACCCAGTAATGATCTAAGAGATCAAAGAAAGATAAAAAAAGAATCACATGAACCAAAATAGCAGCACTTTTTGCAGTAACAAAAAACTAGAAGCTGAAAGGGAGCCTGTCAATTAGAGTAGATGCCTACTAAAAGAGCTGGCTACTGCTCCAGAGTCCAAGAGCTGCAGAAAAGGCCAATGGAAAAGCTGTAAGGATCACAGAGGAACAGATAAGTAGCTTTAAATAGCACCCAGGATACACTGCCAAGTGTTACCTGAAGAGACTCAGGCACCTCGAGCCGCGAGCGCTCCAGACAAGGGCTTTCCTACTTATCCTAGTCGTCTGCCTCCTTGCTCTGTCACTCCCCACCCTCCCCATAAACACTGTGCTTTCTGGTTGCTGAGTCTAACCCAGGTTTATGGGTGGACTGTTACAACTGTCATGGCCTTCTATGAATGTTACGTTAATTCCTACTCTTTGTCTTCTATATAGTGTTTTGAGTATTCCTGCTTACCACTAAAACCCTGTGAGAATGCCAAAGGGCTATAAGAATGGGTACCCTCTTTGATACAGCAATACCACTATTACATCTTTATCCCAAAGATATCCCAAAAAAGGGGAAAGAACCTATTTGTACAAAAAGATTTATAGCAGCTCCTTTTGTGGTGGCAAAGGATCAGAAGTTGAGGGGATGCCCATGAACTGAGGAATGGCTGAACAAGTATATGGTTGTGATGGAATACTATTGTGCTTTAAGGAATGACAAGCAGGACGCTGTGAGTAAAAACCTAGAAAAGCACGAACTGATGGCAAACAAAGCGAGCACAGCCAGGAGAACACTGTACACGGCAGCAGCAATACTGGAGGACGATCACTGAGCTACTCTCAACAAGATCATCATGATCTAAGACAATTCCGAAAGACTCATGATGAAAGAAAACACCGTCCCCATGCAAAGAAGGAACCGAAGGCGCGTGAACGTAGATCAAAGCAGGCTACTTTTCACTTGGTTTTTCCTCTCAGCATTTTCTGTCACAACATGACGAATAGGGTTTTACATGATTACATATGTGTTCCTTTGTCAAACTGCTTACCATTTCAGGGAAGGAGGGAGGAAGAAAATGTGGAACAGAAAAGTTTTTAAAATGATGGTTTAAAACTGTTGGGAAAAAAATAAAACTTTTTTTTTTTAAAAAATCCAGAGAGAATCTGATAGTAGCATAGTTGTGCCTGTGACCAGGTCTCTGATTGGGTAACGACTGGGGTGTAGGTGTGGAAGAAAGATATCTCTGACATGTTGTGGACAAGTTAGGGTTCTGCGAGCCAAACCGTAGGGATAAGGAGGTTGTGGGTGCCACAAATGACACCATACCAACAGCCTGTGGGAAAGTCCATGGGCACAACCAGTCTACATAAAGAGTAAGGCAGATTACATCTATGATTACTATTCCCCCGGGACTCACAGAGGTCTAGTCGGCATGCACCTGGGGCACCACCAGGGCTTAAGTCACAAGATATGGGAAAACCCTAAAACCAGGTGAAAAGCATCAGTGTAGTACAATGACAGCTAATTGTGGAGACAAAGAACCTGGGTCTGAATGCCTACTCTGCTTAATAATATGGAACTTGGATGATTAATACACCCATAACAGTACTGCGAATTTTTTTTAAAAATCACTTCTTTACAAAACTACCTTTAACAATAACAAAGCTAAAATAGACATTAAGTTGAAAATAATGTGTTACCTGAACTATCAGACCCCCCTTCAGGACTGCCGCTGGAATACATTGTGGCAAGTTTCCCATCCAAGATAAATCTGAACCATCCATTGCTGCCATTAGATAACTCCAAAGCTGCTGCATCGCTCCAGATATATAAGCAGTCCCTTCCCCTAATAACTGACCAGTCTCTCCAATGGTATGGTCTACCCTGCTGCAATTCTTTAGCATCTTCTTGTGGTTCATCTTCCTATACAAGTAAGAAAGTTAAATGAAACTTGGTAAATAATCTGAATTACAACAATTTAGAAAGTATTTATAAAAACTGATCAATAAATGATAAATTTAGGATATAAAAAACTAAGTAACATTCAAATACAGAAGTAAATATACGTATTCATACATTGAGAATTAACTTCCCATAAAGATGGCAAGTATTTACACCAAACTGAACAATTAATTGAATTACAAGTTGATAAGACCAGTGACATAGAAAAGTGGCACAGCATGGTCAAAAGACATAGGTTCCGGTCCCAGTTCTTCCATTAAATAGCTGTGAGACCCAATGCATGTTATTTCACCTCTCTCATTTGACAAGCTTTACGGTCACTTTTTAAGACCATTATTACACAGGAACAAATGTCCCTTCTCCAGAAAATATCCTTTCAAACTCTGCTTCTACAACCACTTACTTTCTCAGGTTTTGATTCCTCTTCATTTTCATCATCAGACGAAGGCCCTGCCAGGGTGGATACTTTGCTAATTACTCCAAGCCTAGCGAGCTGGTCCAAAAACACATCGCCGCCTTTATCTACCAAATCCCTTATGATTTGCAAAGCCAATAAGTGGCCATCATCATCATCCTAAAAAAGATCAGGGAGAAAGTGATTAAAATTAAATTCCATTATATGCCACATAAAGAATGACATTAATTTAAGTCAAAATTTAATTTACCTGAGAATCATGATTTCTATGGTATACAAGTAAAAACACACATATAAGAAGTAAAGGCTTTACTGAATAATTTACCTCCTGATCAAGAACAGTGGCAGTAATCTCCACTAGTATTGTAGGCAGATTGTGACCAGCATCAGAATCACAAACTTCTTTAAGGAGTGCTTCAGAACAAAAATGAATCATTTTTCTAATGAGAGCAAGACTTGCTTTCCTTTAAAATAAAAACAAATTATTCCCATAAAACTAAAATGAAATGAATAAATAAAATCACTCAAAAGTACATAGTAACAAATACTAAAATTTCCCTGATTCCTATGTGGATATATATCAAACCTAAAGAGTACTATGAAGTCACATTTCTCTCTCAAGTACAAAATTTGATTATCAGAAGCAACCAAAGACTAGCTTTAGTTCCTTGGTACATATTTAAGATTAGCTATGCATGTTCTTGATTTCCTTCATGAAGTAATAACTTAGGTTATTATCAACAATGACTACTTTTAAAGCTTTGTGAAATGTTCCTATATATTACTGTTTAACTATCAAAGACTTAAATCATCATAAGATACTGGAAATAAAGCTGATATTCCTTGACTTGAGGAAGAGCTAAAAAAAATTGTAGTTAATGAATACAATGGAACATTTCTACACACACTATAAAGCAACAAATTAAGTCTTGGAAGACTTGCACAAACTGATGCAATGAAAAACAATACTTGAAAGTAAATTTACACAATGGTATAAAGAAAAAAAATGAAAGATTTTAGAACTTTGGTCATTAATACTGACTGCAAAGGAAGGGTGCTGAAGCCTGCCTCATAACTCAACAGCAGACGGCTAGGAACTAGAGAAACAGAGCGAGGCATTTTCAGGTGTGACCGATGTGCTGATCTGCTCTGTTCTGCCTGATTACCCATGTTCTGCCGCTTGCTGTTTTACCAAGGATGGGGGGAGGGGGAGTAATGGAGTAAGTGACAGGATTGTTCAAAAAAATGCAAGCAGTTTCATAATTGAAAAGTACTTTGTGAAGAATATAAACGAATAGAAAATTATAAAACGGACAAAAATATTCCATCTCATTTTTTAAGAAAACAACAGCAATATAAAGCACATAAGCATTCAGTAAGCAATTACAGAACAATTAACTTTTCAAGGAGCAAATGCAAGAACAAATGTATTGGATAATTACGCCCAAGAAGATCAATCACCAAACATTGTTAAACATATAACATATAATAACAACTAGAATGGAATTCCCATTTCTCTCCCAAGACTGCAATAGGTTGAAATGCTGCAAAGGAAGTTATAAATATAATAATTTGAACAGAAAAACCTGCTATTTTGAATTAATTCCATAAGAAAACAATGGAAATGCATATGAAGGATTCTGAGAAATGAGTCTGGAAACCTGGGGCAAAGGATGAATTTAGCATAAAAAAAAAAGGGGCATAAAGCTGATCTGTAAATAACAGAATGTAACTAAGTACCTAGAAAACAAACTCTAAGTTTTCTTCTCTTCTAATGTTGCTTCTAAAATTATAATAACTTTGGTTCCCTAAAGAGCCACAACAGTTATATAACCTGAAACTTAACATTAATATGGGGAAATGGTGAACACGTGAGCCATTTACCTGATTGAAGGTAACATAGTTTGCTGAAATGTTTGTGCAAAGACTGGTAATAATCTTTTCAAGTATATTGGTGCCATTTCAGGATCTCCTTTGGGTTCGTTACATTCTTCTTCATCTTTATTTGCATCCTTCTTCTTTTTATCATCTCCTTTATTAACTGGACACATCCAGTCACCTTGAAACCAGTAGGCATCAGTCAATAAAATACATTTCTGGAACTTTTTATAACAAACAAAATTTAAGTGTTCGACCAAATTTAAGTTTTTATTACCACACCTAAAAAATCTATGCTGTCACTGAAATCCTGATTCAGTTGTTTTTACTTATCAGACTGCTCATTTTATTAATACACAATATTCAAAAAGTTGTCAATCCCAATAATGAATCGGTTTTGGGAGCAAATAATTACAAAATTATAAGCTGAGGTTATATGTAAATACTAGAACAATGTGATGAAATGAAAAAAATTTGTCAACTAAGCAGCTAAATAACACTCCAAAACTACTTAAACTGATTTGCCTCCCCAACACAATGAGTGACTCCAGTCATGTAGCCCCACCTTGAAATAATATGCAACACTATTAGTTACCTAAGATTAGCTAACCACTTCCCATGACAGTACACATGCAAAAACTCATCGTCAAAACTGGCTGGAAAATTGAAGAAACATTACTGACGAAACAATGTTATTACTCACCTGGAGACTGGAGAATAGCTACTACTTCACTATGGCCTCGTTCTCGAGCTTTATCCAACGGAGTTTTCCCATCTTCATCCCTTAAATCAGGATTTGCGCCATGTCTTAATAGGGTCTAGTATGAGAAAAACAATTTAATGAATAACAGTAATTTTTAGTTCTATATTCCAAGAAATTTACAGAATCCTAACTAAAAGAACTGAAAGGTTGTATGGCCCAAAGTTCAGTCCCTGAACTTATCAGAATCAAAAGTCCTAAGATTTAAGTTTCAGTAACAGATCTCAAACTATATTTTCAGAGTCCCTGTCCACAAGGAACTTACATTTATAAAAGGTGAAAATAATTTACATTTGCATATAAACAAAATACACACAAGTGATTTTTTGGAGAAGATGTTAACAACAGGCATCAGGAGAGGCTTCACAGAGGTAACACTTGAGTTGAACTTTGCAGGAAACTAAGGATTCTAAAAGGTAGCCAGGTAAGGAAACACATTCTGGGAACGTGGGACAGTCAGTGCAAAGGAACAGGAAGACGCCATGAAACAGGAAGAGTAGTAAGAAGCTTGGGTAGACAAAATTATGTGAAAATTATATGAAGGGCTAGAAAGGTAGACTGAAGAAAGGCTGTAAAGATCTTTAAATTAAAAAAATTAGATTTTATACGTTATCTTAAATGGTGCTACAGAAGTCTACTGAGTAAGGAAATGAAATGGTCAGACCTCGGCTTTCTATGTAGAGTAGACTGGAAAGGAAAGACTTGAAGCAGGTAGATGAACCAAGAGGCTATTACAAGTCTTTGTGATGGAGGGAGGACCAGAACCAGGGTAATGGAAGGAAGGAAAGTAGAGGAAATCTATATGCGCAATAAATGTGGCAGAAATAAAACTGAGACATGGCAAATGATTGCTACATCAGACAGAACTGACAAGACTTGGAAAGAATCTGAACAGAACAGAATCTCTGGGATTCCATGGTTAAGAACCTGGATAATCAGGCCGATACCACCATGCCACCACCCAGGAACAAAACTAGGTACATCTGGAAGTCAAGTGGATTTGGGGAGCTTGGCTTTTATTAAATTTGATGTGTCTGGGATATCCAATCTGCAAAGTCAGATAGACTTGTGGAGATAAGACAAGAAGGTAGGAGAAAGGTTAGTGCTAGATAAATAAATATGGGAGTCATCTTCATACAGATACTCAAATCTACCAGACCAGAGGAGATCACTGAGAGAACACAGAAAGAGGAGCAACGAAAATCCAGGAGAGAGCCTTCGGGTACCCCCATGCTTGAAGTGTGATGCAGATGTTCATCTGGAAAAAGAAAATGAGTGATCAAGCAGATAGGAGGAGACTCAATAGAGAGGTGTCATAAAAACTCAGAGAGAAGTGATGGTCTACGGGATCAGATGTGGTCAAAGAGCCAAGACTGAGAAAAGGTCATTACATCTGCGACAGCAGTGACAAGGGCACCAGTAACTTGGAAAAAATAGTTCTGGCTGAGTGATGGAAAAAGGGCTAAGAAGAGTGAAGGAAAAGGGGACAGCAGAAACTAGAGAGCTTTGTCTGAGCTGTGAAAGGAGAAAAGAAACAGGACAAGAGCTTTAGGGGAAAGCAAGGCAGAGGGAGGGTTCAGGGATGAGGAGAGCTGATGGTGTTCACGTGCAGCAGGAGCGGAAGGAGAGCACAGGGACAAGTTGGAGAGCACAGGGACAAGTTGGAGATCAGAGGGAGCAGACACAAGCTACGTGAAGAGGTAGGTGTGGCCAAGCACAAGACTATCCTGTTCCAGGACCAGAGAAAGGGGAGAAGGAGAGATTCACATGTAAAAGGGAGTGGAGATGCAGAGACATGGATTTTCTCAATAAAATGTGAAGTGAGACACTAAGCTTGGGTCAGGGAAAAGAAGTGCTCTAGGAAGTATACGAAGGATGGAATACTATTGTGCTATGCAGATTTCATAACTAAAGTGAAGGGGGCAGAGGCAGGACAAGAATAACGCAGCACAAGCAGCACTGGGGGTGATCGCCCACGAACAGCTTCGCTCTTCTCAACAAGTTATCCAAGAAAACTCCCAAGGACTCAGGATAGAAAATGCCATCCACATCCAGAGAAAGAGCTGACGGAGTCCGAATGCAGATCGAATCATACTATTTTCACCTTATTTTTTTTTCAGGGTTCATTTCTTTTGGCCGGTTTCTTCATTCACAATATGACTAATGTGGAAATATGTTTTACATGACTGTATATACATGACATATCAAATTGTTTCTTGAAACTGCATCGGAAGATACAGAAGCTATCTTCTCCCCATGTTCTACTGTAGCTTGTCATATCTACATTAGTCAAATGGATAGTGAGGAAGACAGGGAGAAAATATGGAACTATATTAATAAAAATTATCTTTACCTGTAACTGAAAAAAATACTATTTAAAAAAAGAAAAGAGGAGGCTCATCTTAAAGATCTGAAGGAGTCTGTAGTTCACATTTACAATAGCATTTTAAGATTTCCAAAGCGTTTTCCTCACGACAACAGAGTGAGAAAAATTGTTCATTTTTTTTTTTCCATTTGGGTTGCGATTTGTCCAATCACCCTGAAGGAAAGCATCTAAGACACGACAAGACTCCTTTCAAATGCTTAACCAAACTCTCAGTTCCCACAAACCAGTGTGACCAGTAGCACACCGTGACGCTGACACGCTGTAACAGAACCTACAACAGGATATGTCTTCTACGGACCGAAATCATAAAATTCATGAAGAACACCGATAACACACAAAAATGGGATTATATATTAATATATATTACTTATCCCCCTCAATATAATTCTTAAACACACATAAGTAACTAATTATACTAAAGCTAAAATTCACACCTTTGCTACTTGAGGCCTTCCAAAGCAGGCTGCGTAATGTAATGACGATGACCTCTGACCCCTGTTCACATCAGCACCTCTTTCACACAGAAATTCTACCTGTGGGAATTTTTTAAAAAAGTTAGTTGCCTCATTCATTCCCCTGCCTTTGAAAAACTAGTTATTACGTATGATCTTACCATTTCCTGAGTTCCAAAAGCAGAGGCCCAGTTTAAAAGGGTTTGCCCTACATCATCCATAAAATTCACTTCAAAAGCTGCAATTATTAAAATTAAAATATAATTGAGAATCAGATGAAAATGTGAAAGTATAACTACAAACCACAATACAGAATGAATTTATTATAAGTAGATATAAATATTTCCTATCATGAATTTTCTAGTAGTTTGAAATACTCTATGCTTTCCCCCCCACTAAAGAGAATAAGAATAGCAAAAATTCACTAAATTTTGAACAACTATAAGTAAAAGCAAACTCAGTTAAACACAAGTCTGTCTTTTTAAAAGAGACCTGACATCTCTTCTATATTTAAAATGAACAAAGATGGTAGTCTATAATTCAGATTACTTATGGAGTTCAACTCATAGGCAGAGAAGAAACTAAGGTTGAAAAGAATAAAAAAACTGAAAAGAAAACTACACCCAAGGCCAGACATCACTTCATTAGACATCGCAAGATGAATATCTACCCACATATCTTAAATGTCACAAAATAGATGGAAACTGTGTAAAATGGCTAGATCACAAACTAAATCTTATCCTAAAAGCAGTTCTATCTTTTCATCACTTTGCTTCCAAAAGAAATTTTTTTTTTAAAGACCAGTATTTCACCACTCAGCAGCAATCTGCCTGGTCCCACATTTCCCTCAGATTCCAGGACCATTCCTGTGAACCTTAATTATGAGGCAGCACCACCCTCTAGTGGGGAAAAATGACAACTGCAGACTAACACACAGAAGGTAAACCACAATCATGTGAAGATAAATTCTGTATCTTCCAACGCAGTTTCAAGAAACATATAACATCAGGACCTCATCTCTTAAGGTAATCTGCATACCTCCTGTGTCAATTGCATCTATAAGTGCATCAGTATCTTTACTTCGGATACAGTCTATGAGCTGCCTATGTGAGCGCTCTCCAGAACTGTCCAATCTACGAAGTCCTGGAATTCTGCCTGTGGATCCGGCACTGGATTTTGGTAGGGCCTTTCGTCCTTCAAATAACAGGACCAAGAGAAGGTCAACCAAACGCATGGTATCCAACACACATCTTTCATCCCCCTGCAGAGCACTTTCAATTGAATCTGGAAGCTCAGACCTCAGGAGATCCTAGAAAAAGGGATGAGAACAGTTATGTCTGTAGTTTACTAATGACTCTGTTCCACCATCCCATAAAATACTATCCTCTGAAATAAAAAACAGTAAAAAAATATTCTTACATGTGTGACCACTGGAGATCCTCTGCAAAGTGTTGACAGCAAGCTTACAATAGTCGAAACCTGATTACTTAATTTGGAATCAGCCGCTGTAGATGGTGCTCCGGTTGTGCTTCTCCCGGGTTTGCATGCTGACGATGGCCCTGATACAGTACCACCAGCTGCTGCCATTCGAGATAAGAGCTCTTCAGTGAGTCCATGCTTGGCTAGCGGGGCTGGGTCAACACCACGTCGAGTAAATCTGTCGGCTAGGGAAGCAAAACATCGCAAAGCTCCATCTGAAACCTAGATATGGAAATAGAAAATAGAATCTCTAGATAAGGAGATCATAATCTACATAACTTGAACAACTTTAAACTCACTGAAAAGACTATCATACTATTAAGACACTGAAAACAATACCATTGATACTGCTAAGAAAAATCTAAGCAGGTTGCATTGGGTTTAGAGAGGAAAAAAACATATTTGATAATAATATTGATATGATAACATTTGACATCTAAATTCTGTCAATTCAATAAGTCTGAGAAATAAAACTGTTAATCTACTTTACAAGAATTCTTGATTGTAAGTAACACGATCTAAGAAATGAATTTGTTTTGTTTTTCAGAAAAATATTTTTAGAATGGATAACTGATCTGACTACAGCTTTTCTCTCTTTTCCTAGAGTACTATTTCAAAATCTTTATTCTTTCTGATTCTTCACCACCTTCCACTCAAGTTTTACAAAAAATGCTCATTGAATAGAATAAGCAAATGATTCAGTTCTGGGTCTTCCTCCTATTCCTCAAAATTTCTCAACATTACCAGGTTTCCCTATGTTTCACTAAGCCTAATTATTATACCTGTTAAATTAATCCCATTTCCTCTAGGAACTATCAGTCATCCCCAATCTCTCATTCACTTTTCATCTCTTCTTATCAACAAATTCCTCTCTAATAAAACACATGTTCAGGTTTCACCAATTTTTTAAAAAGTTCCCTTGACTTTTCCACCCCTCTCACTGCTTCTCCATTATAACTTTACACTGCTAAAATGCTAGAAAACATTATCTACAACCCAATGCTTCTACTTGCAACTGATATTCTATCTCCCCAAAAGTCATCACTTGATAGTTACTAAGAACAAATCCAATGGTGCTTTCAAAGCCCTCATCATCTCTGACCTGTACGACCACCAAAACTCTTGACTACTTCCCTCTAACTGGATACTCTTCTCCTCAAAAGGCTTAAGAAACACTGGATTCCCTTGCTTCTCCTTTCATTTCTAATTTCTCCACTTTCCTTGTCTAGTTCCATGATTTCTATATAATCCCTTAGCACAGGTATCCCACGCAAGTATCATGCCCTAAGCAGTCTTCTTCATGGCCATACCTTCAATTAACTTCTCTATGAAGATGACTGACTCTCTGTCCATTCATGAACTCTCTTCTGAGTGCTGGATCTGCATTCCCAACTGCCTACAGAGAAGGGATTCATAATCTGGGGTCCACAGATCCCCACCACCCCAAGAGGCCAGTGGATAGAGAGCAGAGGATCTGTGAACTTGGATGGGGAAAAAAAAATGCATCTTTATTTTTACTACTCTTTAACTGAAATTTAGTATTTCCTTTAATTATGAATGTAGGTAACAAAATCATTATTCTGAGAAGTTCATATGCTTCACCAGATGGCCTATAGTGTGTAAGACACACACGAAAAGGGTAAGCACCCCTGCCAGAGAATGTTTTCCCTAAGAGGCAGCGTCATAATTTACCCCAAACTTCCCCAAATTCATAACCTTGGAGTTACTGTGGCTTTTTGTTCTTTCTTTTATTTCCTTCTTTAATTACTGTCCATAACCAAGCAGTTACCAAAATCACATAAATCTATTTCCATAACATTTTCCAAATCTATGTCCTTACCTCTCCAAAGACCTGAGCTTCAGATCTAGTCTCAATAGATATCCTCATTACAACTTGCCCAGATTATTGTGGGAACTTCCTAATAGTATCTTCCTTCCCTCTCTCTTTTTAACCTACTCCCTAAATTTCTGCCATAACAATCTCTATTAGCCATACATTTGCTCATGTCACTCCTTCTTTCAAAATCCTGGACTCTCTTTAGTGGCTTACTGTGTAAATTTCAAACTCTTCTGGCCATCAAGCCCTCCTGGCCACACTGCGTTTCCAGCATTATCTTTAAATATCAGAATTTTCAAATTGGGAAGGGATGTTGGTGGCCATATAGTATAACCCATGTCCCAAAAGAATCCTTAGTAGTCATCCAGCATCTGCTTGAAGTCCTGTGAGGAAAAAGAACTCTCCTTCTCTACTTCCCAAAACAATCCAATGCACTTTGGGACAGCTATTGTTAAGAAGCTACTCCTAATATCAAATCTAGATTTGTCTCTTTGCATCTTTCCCAATGTTAATGTTCTTCCAATTTTCTCTCTGTAATCTTCCTAAAATGTTTGTCAAAAAACTTAATACAGCACTCCAAAACATATTAGTCCTTTCACGCACTTCAACAACATTCTAGTCTGTTTCATATATTCTCTATTTTAACACCAACTGATGTACAAAATCAATCATGTTTGTAAGGACTTCAAACAAAAAAAGCAACATAAGTTCTGTTGCTTTTAATATTGTCCAAATCTTTTGGCAAACTACAACAACAACAAAAAAAACTGAAAAGAAAAAGCCATCATTATAAATTGTAAAAACAAAACAAACAAAAAAAAAACCCAGACTATTCTGATTAATTTCCTTGTTTTCATCAAATTGTCTACATACCTGATGATCTTCATGTTTTAATAAACTAGACAGGGACTCTACACAGATTTCTAATGAAGAATCTTGAGGCTCCATTTTGCCACAAAGCCTTGACACTACAGCCATTGCAGAATGAAGAGTATCTTTATGAACCAGGTGTCCACTGTCACGAATGAATGTCAGCACACAGTTTAAACCACCAGCCTCAAAGACAGCTCCCGATTCACGAGTACAGATAAGTTCCAAAACCTAAGAATAATTAAAACACAAAAATACAAAAAAAAAATTGTGCCTTCTTAAAGTAATATTTTCCTTCATTTGCTGTGAGAACAGGACTTCTACCAATCTAGCAAACAATCTCTAGATGTTTCCCCACACTGCTTCAAATCATAAGCTTCCAACCCGATCTACGAAAACAAAGACAATGAGGCAACAAGAAGTTTCTTTCATTAAAGGACATTCTTTATTCAACCAGAATGTCTAACTGATAACAGTCCTTCCTCCTTTCACAGTGTTGGATGATAAGGTTTTTAGAAGATAATAATACAAAGAATGCAAAAAGAGAGATCCCTAGAAAGGTACCAGGCAAGTCTGCCGGCTTGATACTGACTGCTTAGAGTTACAAACTCTGGCATGGCCCATAAAAGGCCAGGTAAAAAACCACTCTTAGTCTGACAAGTGACGTAGAACATATCCCTTATCTCTGACGAGGCATCACCCATGAACCAACAGGTAGCTGAAGCAGTATGAGAGAGTTTAAGAAAGGAGCTTCAAGTCTCTGTTACAGGCTCCCCCACAGTTAAGACTTCTTACCTTAAGCGCTGTAAAACCACCCTTTGGTTAGATAAAAGATACATCTTCAACTACTCTACCACTTTCAACAAGGAAAGCTAAAGGTGAGGGAAAAAATGCTTTCCATCTTGCCAGAAGACCTGATTTTTCTCACCTACCTATCTCACAAGGGTGTTGGGAGAAAAACAAACTTTAAAGCCCAGTATAAATGCCAGTTATTAGTACCTCTCTTACATATAAATGCGGTACAAAGAATCCTGGAACTGGAGTCCAAAGCCCTGCGCCTCAGACCTAGCTCTAGCGCTCGCGAAGAAGAGGAGGAGCAGGGGAGGTAACAACTAACGCGTGTTGAATGCTTGCTATGTTCCAGGCAAACACTTCACAGTCATCTCCTTTGGCCTCCCCACAACCCTGGAAGGTAGGTTCTATTACTATCCCCAGTTTACAGACTGAGAAACTGAGCCAAGCAGGGCGTTAAGCGACTTACTTAAGGTCACACAGATAGTGAGTGTCTAAGGTCTTCCCGACTCCAGGCCCAGCACTCTAAACACTGCACCATCCAGCTGTAAGAACTTAATAAAATGTTTGTTGACTTGGTAAATCTCTCTTAACCACTTCCGAGCGCTAGCTTGTCAATACGACTAATATGGAAATGTCTCACATGACTGCACGTGTGTGACCTCTACCAAACTGCTTGCTGCTTATCTTCTCAATGAGGAGAGAGAGACAGGGGTTCAGAATTCAAAATTTTAAAAAACAAATATTAAAAATTGTTTTCAGATTTAACTGGGAAAAAGTATTACGCAGATTTAAGAGAGCCTATCTGCAACATTACTCAATCTCCATATGATACATCTTCAAAGAATGAAAAAGGGGGTGGGGGGGTGGGTGAGTAATATTTACATCGACCTCACAGGAGTATTGTGAGGAAAGTACTTTGTAAACTTTAAAGTTTTATACAAACCATGTTGTTAAAATGACCCTCAAATGGAAAAATTTAAGGTATGCATCTTTTTAAATCTGTAATGTAAGAAACAATTTTTTAAAATTTAAGTTTTAAAAGATTCTTACCTTCACACATTGTTCAGCTAAGTCTCTGCTGGTTCTGTTGTTAAGTTCAACTACCACCAAACGATTACAAAGTGCTTTTATGGCTCCATCTACTCCAACGATTCTCCGAGTACATTCTGCTGATACATCTAGGTAGTAGGTTATGGCACGGGCTGTCACTTCTAATACATTGTCTGGTGCACTTTCATCAAGAAAAATTTTACAGAGCGCTGGTAAAAATGTACGAGGAGGGCACCTACAGTAAAAAGGAATACATTATACAATACTAACAAAATATATTTTGCTATTAACCAACACATAAAAAAATGAGACGAGTAAAAACAACTTTATAGTAGCATTATGAAAGAAATTAAGGAAAGATGAAACAATTAGAGGCATGCTCCATTTGTAATCAGTTCAAACATAAATAACCACATCAAAACATCACAAATTTTTACAGATTTAATGCTATTTAAAATGCACGCCTGCTACTTTCATGAATTTAAAGACAGAAAAATAGATCAATAGAACAGAGGACAAAAAAATAGAACCCAGTACGTATTAGATTAATTTTCAGGGAGTGCCTGGCACATAGTACATAGTAGTACATAGTAGGCGCATAATAAATGCTTGTTCATTTGACTTGGTAAACTCAAAATACAAAAATATTTGAGAAAGGAAAAGGAAAACAAAAATTGTTAAAAAAAAAATTGGATAGCAGTATAGCCACAAATTAATAGAATTATATGATATACAACATATTTTAATAATCCAGAGTAGACCAAAGTTATAAATATAAAAAACACAGCCATAAAAGAATACTCTATCTGTCAATTGTGGAAAGAAGCAAAGGCATCTATCTTGAAAACAGAACAAACTATAGACACAAGATTTACAGAATGGATGGGCCAAAGAACACATTGTTGTAGGAAGAAAAGCAACATCTCTAGACTAAGTAAAAAATAATCAGACAGATGAATACATTTGTAACAAGGATTTGATAGAAATTTGACACCAAAAATATAAGGAACTAAAATAAATAAATAAAATAAGAATTTTCCAGGGGTATTATAGGCAAGGAATATTAACATTTTCTGAGAAAAAAATTATGAACCACTATCTGAAAAAAAACTACTCAAATATCTAATAATTCAAGAAATGCAAATTCAAAACAACTCTCCATCAAATTCACCAAAAAGTGGTTAACTGACATAGGGGCATGAATGTTGGCAGGGCTGAAAACTGGTTAAAACTTTTTCAAAAGCACTCTGACAATTTACAATTAGTTACAAAACCAGTCATGGCTACTACCAGAAGACTCAAACATCCTACTACTAAAGCTATTACCACAATGAATGAGTGAGTTGATGATAAAAGTGTTTATTAAGCACTTAAAAAGCTTTGTATAAAAATACTCATGGAAGTTTTACACCGAAAGCAAAGAAACTAAAAACAACGTATACTTCTATAATAGCTGGACACAATATGGGATGTTGTCATACTTTTAAACTTTCATTTATTTATAGGGCAATAATACAAAACAAGGGATAAGCACCCAGTAAAATACAGCAAATCTAATTCAAAGTATGGCAGATATGATGACTACCTACTGCAAAGCCCAACTAGTTGATTTCCCTGCTTCTGATCACTTCACACACACCTGTCTGTCTTCCACATACTTTGCCAAAGTAATTTCTCCTAAAAAGCACAAGTATTCTCCCAATCACCTCTAGGATCAAACATAAAATCCGGTTTGGCATTTAAATTACTCTTCTTCCTTTGAGTTTGCACCTTCCATTCCAGAGGATGGCCCCAAGGCTCTGTCCAGCACCCTTTCTCTATTTCAGCTGGTAATTTCATCAGCTCCCAAGGATTCAATTATTATCTCTAGACAGATAAGTCTCCAGATTTGCACCTCTAATTACCTATGAGACACCGCAGACTGAATGTCCCTTACTGACAACATTACAATAAAAATTATAATCAACAAAGGAAATGAGAAGAAATGGTTAAAAATGAGCTAGAGAAGCCAAGATGGTAGAACGTAAGACCTGTACAGTGGAGTTCCTCTCCATAAAACTCCTCTAAACATATCTACAAAATGCATCAGATTGAATTTAAATAGGGAAATCCAGAAAAAGTCATAGAAAGTCATCTGTCCAACCTGGTTTGGCACAGGGAGACTGACAAAGGTGTCTGCATACAGACAAAAGGGACAGGATCAGGCCAGGGGCACTACAGCTCCCAGGGAGAGGGAGGTTCCAGAACTCCTGGGACTCCACCAGACCTAAAAAAAAGTTCTGAGACTCAGGACAGACGCAAATTTGCAATTCTGTCAGCCACTACCCACTTCCAAGTCACAGTATGGGCTGAATGTTCAGAGGAATGTGCTAGGAGAAAGAGAAAGGGAGAGGTAGAATGTAATAAATCACCTCACATAAAGGAGGCAAAAAGGACTTTTACAATGGAGCAGAAAAAGGGGAGATGAAAGGGAATAACTGAGCTTTACTTTCACTGAATTTGGCCTCAGGAAGGAATAACATACACATTCAATTGGGTACAGAAGTTTATCTTACCCTACAGGAAAGTAAGGGCTGTAAAGGTACAAGACAGGGTGGGGGGTGGGGGTGGGGCGGGAATAATATAAGGGGACAGCATTTTGGGGGAAAGGGCAATCAAAAGACACAGGGAACAAATGGAGGGCGGGACAAGAGAGAGGGAAATACAGTCTTTCACAACATGACTTATGAAGCGTTTTGCATGACTACACATGTATATCAGTATGGAATCGCTTGCCCTCTCAATGAGGGTGGATGGGGCAGGGGGAAGACAGAGAATGTGAATCTCAAAGCTTTAAAGATGAATGTTAAAAACTTTTTTTACATGATACTCTAGGAAACAAGATATACAGGCAAAGGGGTATAGAAGTCTATCCTTCTCCACAGGAAAATATAAAGGAAGGAGATAATGGGGGGAGGGAATGCAGAATAGAAGACTGGAGGAAAGGGAAATCAGAACACACACTGTCCTGAGGGGGAGAGATGAGGAGAAAATAGGAAATTCACAATTTTGTGGAAGTGAATGTTGAAAGCTGGATATTAGTAAATTAAATAAAAAAGTTAAAAATAATTTTTATAAATGAAATAAGACTATGTAAGGAAAAAAATTTGGAAAAAGAATCAAAAGCTAGGGAAAAAGTAAAAGGGGAATTAACAGTGGGTATAAAAGTTACAAAACCTTGCCCAAGGCAACACACTCCCTGAAAATTCAGATGAACGAAACAGAAGATGCCAATGAGAAATATTAAAGTCAAGAGGTTGATAAAATAAAACATAAAGGTATCTTGGTAAAAACTCATCAGGGAAAACATATTGAGGAGAAAAAAAATCTAAGAAACACTCTACTACCTGTAATGCCATAACCAAAAAAAAAAGTGTAAAATATCTTATTTCAAGAACTATGAAAACTGGCCCGATCTCTTAGAACCACAGGGCACAATGAGGGGAGGGAGGAAAGAAAGGGAACTGGAGAATGACAATGCAGGTTTCACATGATTAAAACAAAATGTTTTTAAACTTAATTAGAGACTAATTAATTAGACTGCTGCTAGTGGACAGCGTAGGGGGACTGAAGTCTGGAAGACTCTTCCTGATTTCAAATCTGGTCTCAGACCTTTACTAGCTAGGTCTTCCTAAGCTCACCTGTAAAATGAGCTGGAGAAGGAAATGGCAAACCAGCACAATCCCTTTGCCAAGAAAGCCCCAAATGGGGTCATGGAGAGTTAGATAACAGCGAAAAATGACTGAAAAAGTTAATCCTAAACAACTGGTAGATCAAAGAGCAAATTACAGAAACATTAGATAATTTCATGAGAACAAATAACAAGACAGCATATTTTGATATGAAAAGGCAACAAATCAAAAAAAATCCCAATTAAACATAAAAAACAGAAATTCTGAAACCTGAGAAAACAAGAAACCAAAAACACTACCAAATTAATACACGAAATATAACTAGCTGGTTTTTTTAAAATACAAATAGCTAAGAGGAAAGTCAAACTGTCACTTTCAAAAAATGAAAAAGTAAACAAATGAATAGTAAATAAATTATTTTATCAAGTTTATATGCCAGCAAAACACAAGACTTAAATAAATTGGATATTTTACAAAAAAAAAAAATACCCAGATTACAAGGACATAAAAAATTTAAATAACCTGATCTCAAGAAAAGAAATCAAACAAAGCATAAAGGAACTGTTAAATAAAAAAAAATCAAAATTACATATATTTACAAAGGAATTACCAAACATTTAAAAAGTAATTAATTCCAAATTACATAAATTGCTTGCAAAAAAAGAGGGGAACAAAGAATTTTACCAAACTCCTTCTATAAAATAAACATAGTCCAGATATTTAAATCAAAAGGAAAGATAAATCAGAAAACAAAAACTATAGGCTGATATTTCTAATAAATGTCAATGTAAAAATACTGAATAAATTATTACAAATGACATTTGTTCTTGTTCAGTCACATCCAAATCTTTATGAACGTGCAGACCATACTGTCCATGGGGTTTTCTTGGCAAAGAAACTGGAATAGTTCACCATTTCCTTCCTCAGGGGATTAAAGAAAATAGGTTAAATGACTTGCCCAAGGACACACACACCTATTAAGTGTTTGAAGAAAAATCTGAACTCAAGTCTTCTCGAATCCAGGCCCAGCACTCCACTGCTCCACCAGCTGACTCAACCAAAGGAGTTACAGAAATATCCTTAAAAGAGTATATACTTTGTTCGGATTATATTTATCCCAGGAATGCAATGCTGATTGAAATGTTAGGAAAATCATTAAGAGATAGCAGCAAGATATAGTGGATGGAGAGGTAGTCTCTCAGTCATAAAGACCTGAATTCAAGTTCTGCCTCTGACATGTACACACTGTTTAATCTCTTGGTGCTCTTAGAAACTCACTAGGCATAGAAGCTGTCCAGTCTCCTCTCCTGGGAATTCCTATACCAATGAAATGAGGTCCACCAGGACCTATAAAACATGAGTTCTTAACCTTTTTTGTGTGTCACAGACATACCACTCCTTACCCTCTACTCCCCACTCCTGTCCCCCTTGGTAGTCTAGTAAAAATTATAGCTCTCATCTTAGAAAAATGCTCTTAAATGCATAAAATATGTAGGATTATGGAACGAAATCCATCATAATGAAGTAGTTATTCTAATATTTAAAGAAACAAGTTTACAGAACCCAAGTTAAAAACCCCTGCTACAATTTTATTTAAAACAAGATATGTAAAAACAAAAAATACTCGGTACCTTCATTTAAAAAATTCAGTAATTTGGAAATTAATGGATTCTTCTTTAATAAGGTAAATTGGTTGTTGTCTGTCTTCGAAGAGGACCAAAATGACATCACCATGATAAAGTGAAATTTCAGTGTGTCCAACTGTGGCTGATCAGACCAATACGAGCTCGGAATGCTCTACCACAGGTTGGGCACAGACAGTCCATTTGAATATTTGGGGTGGATATCCCAAATCTGCACATCCTGCGTTTACTTTGTGCTATCTCAATTCTGCTTTGCTCAAAGAGCACAGCACCTTTTCTTATGTGGGGCACACCATGCTGAGCAGTCCTGTGCCAGTGTCTCCCATGTTGCACAGTCAAACCCAAAGTTCTTGAGACCTTGAGAGCATCCTTATATCGCTTCTTCTGGCCACTTATGTGATGGCCTGCCCCATGAAAGTTCTCCATAAAATAGTCTTTTTGGCAAGCATACATTTTGCATTTGAACAACATGGCCCAGCCCATGGGCTCTCTGAAGCATAGTTTGAATAGTTGGCAGTTCAGCTCGAGCAAGGACTTCAATGTCTGGTACCTTATCCTGCCAGGTGATCCTCAGAATCTTCCTAAAACAGTTCAGATGGAAGTGATTCAGTTTCCTGGCATGGTGCTGGTAGACTCTCCATCTTTCACAGGCATACAGCAATGAAGTCAGCACAGTGGCTCTGTAGACCTTCAGTCTGGTAGTCAGTTTAATACCTCTTCTCTCCCAAACTTTTCTTCGGAGCCTCCCAAACACTGAAACTAGCTCTGATAGTGTGTGCATCAACCTCACTGTCAATATGTTCATCCCTGGAAAGCATGCTCTCAAGGTAGGTGAACATCCACAGCATTCACAACTTCTCCATTTGTTGTAATTGATGGTTCCAACGTATAGATGGTGTGGGTGGTGGCTGATGGAGCCACCTGTGTTTTCTTGGTGTTAGTTATTAGGCCAAAATTAGCACAGGCAGCAGAGAATTGATCCATATTTTGTTGGATCTCAGCTTCAGAGGTTGCACTGAGGGCACAACCATCTGTAAACAGAAAATCATGCACTAACATTCCCTCCACTTTGGTCTTGGCTTGTAACCTCCTCAAATTGAAGAACTTACCATCAATTCAGTAGCTGACCTTGATGCCATGTTCATCCTTATTGAAAACATTTATCAACATGGCTGAAAACATCCACACCAAAAAAGCATGGGAGCAAGCATACAACCCTGTTTCACTCCATAGTTGACTGGGAAGGCACAAGAGCTTTGTTCATTATCCAGAACCTGGGCAAACGTGCCATCATGAAACTGACATACAATATTGATGAACTCCAGGCAACCAAATTTTGACATAATTTTCCATAAGCCCTCATGACTAACAGTGTCAAAGGTCTTGGTCAAATCCACAAATGTGTAGAGTATTCTGTTCTGCTCCTGGCATTTCTACTGGATTTGTTAGGCTGCAAACACCATAACGACTGTTCCTCAGCCCTTTCTGAAACCACACTGGCTCTCAGGTATATGCCCATCTTCCAGGTGAAGGATCAGCCTATTAAGGAGGACTCTAGCAAGAATTCTGCCAGCAATGACTAAGAGAGAGATCCCCCTGTGATTGTCACAGGACATCTATTCCCTTTACTCTTATAGAGATGGACAACGGAGGCATCTTTGAACTCCTGGGGTATAACCTCCTGTTGTTATATAACCTGGAAAACTTCAGTCAACTTTTGTATGAGCAATGGTCCCCCTACCTTGTAAATCTCAGCTGGAATAGAATCAGCACTAGGTGCTTTGCCACATGAAAGGAGCCGAATGGCCCTCAAAATGACCCTCTTCTTAAATTGGAAGTTCAGCTAAGGAGGGACTGACTTCAACCTGAAGTAAAAGGTCAATGGCCTCAGCACTGATTGATGATGGTTTATTGGGAACACTATGGAAGTGTTCAGCCCATCTCTCTAGGATCATGTTCTTATCACTAAATCAATATGACTCCATCAACACTGAGTAGTTGTGATGCACCGTAAGTTTTTGGTCCATAAATAGCTTTCAGGGAATCATAAAACTGCTTTGGATTGTTACTATCTAAATAAAACTGAATTTCATCTGCCTTGTCACTGAACCAGGAATCCTGCATCTCTCTAAGCTTTGCTTGTACTTTGCTTTTGTTGGAACTAAATGCTGCTTTCTTACAGATGACCTATTCTGCTGGTGAATCCTGTGGAGTTCACGTTTTTCATTTAGCAGTTTCTGAATTTCCTCATCATCTTCATCAAATGAATCTTGATGTTTGTGAGTGTTCTGACCCAGATAAGCAAATGCAGTGCTGTACACCAAATCT
Organism: Bettongia penicillata ogilbyi; assembly: GCA_023548195.1. Taxonomy (NCBI): domain Eukaryota; kingdom Metazoa; phylum Chordata; class Mammalia; order Diprotodontia; family Potoroidae; genus Bettongia; species Bettongia penicillata. Next base: position 12,857 of record JAJHZJ010000666.1, on the reverse strand, counting down.
CTGAGAGCTGTCCACTCCTTTTCTGCTCCACTGTTGCCAACTGTGTGTTGACTCAACTTTCCCTCCAAGTCGGCAGCAAATTGTTCGTGCTCAGAGAAGAGCTCTAATTTGTTGAGATTAATTCTTCTGGTAGTCATTTTTTGCTGTGGGAGGGGGAGCTTTTGATGAATGCAAATACTTAGCTTGGAAAGGATAAGTCTATGATCAGTCTAGCACTCTGCACCACACGATGCCTTTGTCACTCTCACATCTTGTAAATAGTATGTATCCAAAACCAAGAGCTATCATTTCCTGTAGTCGAGAAACACTAGGAATGGAAATGTCTAATAGGATTGTACATATACAGCCTATATCAGACTGTATATTGTCTTGGGAAAGTGGGAAAAGAAGGAAGGAGAAAAAAATTTGGAACACAAAAATCTTACAAAACTGAATGCTGACAATCATCTTTAACATGTAATTGGAAAAAATAAAATACTATGGGGAGGAAAGGAAACACTAGGAGACTTTATAAGAGGTTTTAGGGGTAAAACAAAGATGTCTATTGTTACCACTATTACTTGATCTGATTCTAGAAATGCTAGCATAACAACAAGGATAAAATTGTGGGAATGAGCACAGGCAAAGGGAAAACCAAATCAACCCATTTTTCAGATGATATGATGGATTACTTAGAAAACACTAAAGATTCAACTAAAATATTAATTGAAAAAAATTTAATGCATTATAGTAAATGGATAAAAAATAAACCTGCAAAAATTGCCAACTTTTCTGTATATAACCAACAAAAACCAGAAGAAAGAAAAAGAAATTCTTTTCAAAATAATTATAGAATGTATGAAATAATTGGGAATTCACCTACCAAGAAGCACATCAGAATTATATGGTAATAGCTAGCATTTATATGGGGCTGAAGATTTACAAATATTTTATATTTATGTATATACATATATATGAACATAACTGCATCAAGTTAATCAGTAAACAGACTTTTACTAAACAACATTTATTAAAAGTTTATTATGCTCCAGGCACTATATCCAAGTAATAAAAAGGAAGGTAAAAACACTGACCTAGCTCTCCAGCAACATACATTCCAAGAGAGGTAATAATATATAAATAATTAGGTACATAAAAAATACGCAGTGTGAACAGAAGTAGTCTGAAAGGGGGGTAGTACTAGTCGCTGAGGGGAGCCTGAAAGGGCTTCTCGCCAAAGGCGGGTTTGGAGACCATCAGAGACAGAGGTGAGGGAGGTGGAGCTGTAGCCACAGCATTGTTGCTAGGAACTAAGGACACAAATACAAAACAAAAAACTGCCTTAACCCCAAGGCAGCTTACATTCTACTGGGGCAATGTGAAGTCAAATATTTAAGTCTAACTGAGCTGAACCTTGTGTTTTTGCTTCTTTTGACCTGACCCAAAACATTTTATTACTATCCCTTACTTTATAGCATTAAACAAATAGCAGGCTTTGTTCTCGACAGTAAGTTAAAAGCCTAGGTAAACAATTTAGTCAAATGGCATATAAACGCTGCAAGATACCCTTCTAACTATTCGGAAAAGTGACGAGGCAATATTAAATGTCAACTACCAATAAACATTAAATCCCCTAATTAGCCAACTCACTACACAAGGTAGACTATTTGTGGATTCCTAAAGGCTAAGGAGAAGATTTAAACTAATGAGGAATGCACTGGTTTTTCATATTTATGGACAATTAGTGGCCCACATGGAAAAGATTAGATATACACTCTATAAAAGCTGCCTATTGGTTTCTTCATATAGTTAAAAAATGACTTTAACATGTCAGATAGCATTTGGATCTCTGCTTTCCGAGGCCCTGTAACTCAAATTTATCACAAATTATATTCCTGAAAAAGACTGAGGGATGCTTTAAATACACATCACTTGACTCAGTCTCTTCTTTGCCAAGTAACTTTTCCTCATTACTTTAGCTTCAGTATATAATGCATGGTATCTCTTCTGGGCTTTTATAATTAGTAGAGAGAATCCAAATTTTCACATACTATAGTTACCACAGTTGCACTGTATATGTTTTTAAGGTACTTCACAATAAACTACCATAATTCTTCAAAAAAACTGAAGTACACAGACTGAATTTCTTTTATTAACTAATTAAAAAATTATAATGACTTATAGAACTGTAACTCACACTTATTAAAATTCCAATTCAAAGACTACTTAGTTGCCTACTATGTACTGAACACTATTCAGAGTAAGAGAGATATTTTAAGTGGATAAGGAGGAAAATGAGGTTATTAGATGACCTTAAGATTCCAGTTAAGTATGCAATAAGATCATCCGCTGAAAGTTAAATAAGAGGGAGAGGACTTAAGAGCTTAACGTACAAAAAGTTTAAGACCAGTCAAAGAAACAGCATCAGCTCTTAGGGAACTCAACATAGTTTTGTAACTTATCTCAACAATGCCTAACAGTCAAGAAGGAAGAAAAACAAAACATGGGGATAAAGAAGCTGAAACACCAAAAAGGGGGAAGACCACAAAGGCTTGGAATAGTGGCCACGACACCAGGGCCTCTAGGGAGTGAATGGAGACAGAAGTCAGTCAATCGATGAGCATTCAGTGTAGCAGGCACCACGCAGATGGCTGGAAACGCAAAAAAGGAAGCAAAAGACAGTCCTCAAGCTCAAGGAGCCAATACTTCCAAGTAAACAAATATGTACAAACAAACCGCATACAACATAAATGGGAAATAATTTAAAAAAGAAGGCACTAAAATTAAGGTCACAAAGTTTCCTATAGAACACAGGATTTTAGCTGGGACTTAAAAGGAAATCAGGGGTGTTCAGGAAGACTAGCCCCTCTGGTATGAGGCATTCACACTCTGATGTCCACCTGCCACCCAACGGCCAGCCTGGGGCTCCAAGAAGCTGCAGCGTGCCCGGCGCCCACATCCCATAAGTGTCTCAGCACACAGGCCAAACCAAGTTGAAGGTAACCTGCAAGCTGGGAACGTCTACCCCAAGCATGTGAAGATTCTCCCCAGTAGAATGGGCGATAAGAACAATTTGTTGAAATGGCCATGAAGGTAACCTGAAGCAGGTGCTACAGAACACTTAAAGCTTGATCAGATGCCAAAGTAACATATTGCATCCCAGGTCAGTATCCGTTGTCCTGAAGACTTTTGTCCTGTCACTGGACCTCAATGACTCGGCAAGAGAGTGAGGCTGATGACTTTGTGCAAATCTGCCTCACTTAAACCCATTCACGAGCTAGTCAAGATGTCACTCTGGGATGTCTTCAAAAATGAAAGACAAACAACAAAGGAAACCAGAGAAGCCAGAAGACACAGAGAAGGAGGGAGAGCATTCCCAGCATAGGGAACAATCGAAGAAAACTGTCACAGAGTCAGGAGATTGTATCTTGTTCAAGGAACAGCAAGGGGGCCTGTGGTATTAGATCAATGTTGGGAAATAAGGGGTAAGAAAACTGGAAGGGTGGGGTAGCCTCGATTACGAAGGGCTTCAAATACCAAACAGATGATTTTGTATTTGCTCCTGGAGGCAACAGGGAGCCACTGGCATCTGACTGGGGAGGGAGGGAAGAGAGTGAAATGATCAGAGGGAGCTACTTACATTATAGGAAAACCACCCTGCCATGAGCAGAGACAAGGCAGCTGAACCACCAGCCTGCTGTCGCAGCAGTCCAAGCTTGGGGCACTCACCAGAAGGGCGAAGAGGGCGTATTAGAGGGATGGGGAGAACACAGAATTGACACCCCTTGGCAACAGAATAAACGTGGAAGGGGAGAGTTAGTGAGGAGTCCAAGACGGCACTCAGGCTGTAACTCTGGGGGACTGGGAGGGTATCCTCAACGGTAACAGGGAAGGCTGAAGGAGGGGAGAGTTTGGGGCATAAGCCCAGCTTTGGACAGGTTGAGTTGGAGATGTCTGATGAAGATATTCAGTTCCGAATGTCTGAGAAGCAGTTCGAGATGCAACAATGGAGGAGAGTATGGGGCAGGAAACAAAGATCTGAGAATCGCCGGCATAGTTATATCTGTGAGAACTGGTGACATCAACAAGAACTTGGGGATGAACTGGGAAAATAAGAAATGGGTCATGATGATAATGAACTAGGTTCAGTAGAAATAAAGCAGCAGGAAAGGTAAAATAGGAGATTGTCAAAGAGAATAATTTCATGCTTCAAGACTTTGTAGGTAGGAAGGCATCACACAAAGGCAAGCACCAAAGTGGTGTCGCGAGTTCAAGATCTGTCTGGACTCTCCAGGCTTCACTTAGGACTTCCTCCACCATACTGAAAGCCTCATCATGCCCTAGTTCTTCATCTTGAAACCTCATTCTAGCAGAACCAGAAGAACATTGTACACAGTAAGAACAACACTGGAGGATGATCAACTATGACAGATGTAGCTCTCCTCAATAACACGATGATCCAAGGCAATTCCAAAAGACTCATGATGGAAAATGCTCTCCCCACACAGAGGAAGAACTGTGGAGTCTGAAAGCAGATCGAAGCATGTTATTTTCACTTTGTTTTTTATTTTTTTTCTTTTGTTCTGATTCTTCTTTCAGAACATGACTAATGTGGAAATGTTTAACATGACTGTAACATGTATAACTTATAAGACTGCTTGTTGTCTTGGAGGAAGATAAGGGAGAAGTTGGAATTCAAAATATTACAAAAATGAATGTTGCAAACTATCTTTATATACAGTTGGAAAAAAATTAAATACTATTAAAAATGTAAAAAAAGAAAGAAACCTCACTCTAGGACTGGAATTCACATATTGGAAGCACCCACCATCCCACGACCGCTCCCTCTGATTAGACAGCTCCTTCTTGAACTCCCATTTAAAAAAAGAGCCTAGGCCTGCCACATTTATTCCTCTCCCTCCTGGACTTTACATATTGTTTTCCTTTTTATTCCATAAAGGCAGAGATTTTCTTTTCACTTGTATTTTTAAGTACAGCCCTCAGCACAGTGATTGTATGTGCTAAGCTCACTATCTTCAGCAGTTAAAAAAAAATAAAATAAAACAGAGGCCAGAATTTTAGAACTATCATAAATTTGGTAGTTTGGGGATATTGGAGTGGATGTCAACAAACATTCTACAGAAGGGATACAGATCTGGAGACTGTAACATTAAGAAATGCCTCCCAAAAGATTTGAAAACCATATTAAAAGAAGACTCAACTAGATGCAAACAGCTTACTGATGAAGCTGATATTAATATGATTTCCTCACAAATGTGAAGCTGCAGTATACCTAATCAATTAAATCCACACTAAGATGGATCAGAAGGACAGAAATAAGGACAGCAAACAACGAAGCAAAGGTAAACAAGTCCCTTAAAAGAGGGTAATGGATAAAACAGTGGTTCTTAACTTTCTTTGTCTCATAGGTCTCTTTCCCAGTCTTTCCCTGTCTCATGGCAGCCCTTGCAAGAATAAAGTTTTCAAAAGCATAAAACAAAATACACAGTTTTACAATAAAAACCAATTATACTGAAATAAAAATATAACTTCTAGTACAATCAGTCAAGTAAAAATAGAAACTGTATTTACGTATACATGTTCTTTATACTCCAACCACTTACCTACAGAAATGGTTTTTTTACAGTTTTATTCTATCAACAAAAATCTGCCTTCTCTCTCTCCTACTCCCCTCCCCTATTGAGAAGAGAAATGTGAAAGTATAGTCAAGCAGTCTCCCAATAATCATGTTCCCCCAGAATGTCTCAATCTGCATTACATCCATCACGTCTCTGTCAGAAGGTGGGTAGGTAGTTTTATGAGTCCTCTGCAGCTGTGGTTGGTCACTGGTCGTTGGCTGATCCCAGTTCTTAACTCCTTCAAAGGTATCTGGATAAATATTGTTATTATTGTTGTATACAATTCTATCTTAGTTGTGTTCATTCACTTCCCATCAGTTCATATAAACCTTCCTGTCTTCCAGTGACCATCCCCTTGATCTTTTCTTAAAGCACAATAATGTCTTTGGGTAGGTTTTTTTTTTTGGTTGGTTGGGTGTTTGGTTTTAGAAAGTAATAACCAAAAGGCTACAGAGGCTAGCAAACAGAATCCTATGCTAGGATTCAGGACATGGAGATCTAGTCCGAGCTCAACCACCAACTATGAGCTACTAGAAATGGAAAAGACATCAGAGGAAAGTCACCCACAAGAAGGACATGAAAATTCTCAAAAAAACACTATCACTATCTCAACAAAAACAAGTGCCCTCTGGATACAGTAATGTTTAAAACCTGAATTCTTATCATGTGAACCCCGTAATTAATAGTATTTTACATTCAACAAAAATTACTCTGAGGTTCACAAAGAAATTACTAACAGTTTCCAAATAGGTATCTTTCTCTTTTTGGGGGGTAGTGGGGGGCGGGGGCAGGTAGGCAATCAGAGTTCACTGACTTGCCCGGGGTCTGTACACAGCTAGTAAGTATCTGAGGTTGGATTTGACCTTAAGTCCTCCTGACTGCAAATGATCTATCTACTCCACTACCAAATGGATATCTTGCAGAGCCTACTGCAATAATACAGCATCCATTTTAGCAGAAAACACTTTCTATATGTTATGATTTATTGTGTAGCAAAATCTTTCTCGTAAATTAGAGAACCCAACCTGAAGCACAATTCTAAATTTTAAATCCAAATTAATACAATTTTATATTGTTTTTAAAAGAACTGTTCTTTGCCTAAAGTATTTCAAACCTGATATAAAAATTTAACAAATAAAATAAATTTCTGGCCCTTAGCCAGCTAAATGATATATTACCAAAGAATCAAATTTAAATGTATTTATTCTAATTCTCCTAAATAATCCTACACTGTCAAAGTTAAGTATCCAACTCTATCTTAAACCACTAGAAAAGCACCTTTTCTCTGGCAACAAACACCATAGTCTAAAATTCTGCCAAGGCATCAAGATATTAAATAGGGAATTTATTAAGCAATACCACTGAATCCTGAAAGAATTAACAGAAATTGTATATTTTGTTCCTAGATAGCAGTTACCGGCCTGTAGAATCAAACATGCACAAATGAATATGAACCTGAAAGTTAATTTTAACAAACTTTAAAAAATAAATTGAATTAAAATTTTTTAAAAATGAAGTCTAAAAAGAATAAAGATTATCAATGGGCATAATCAAGGAGAAAGAATTGTTACTAAATGCTAAATATCTTGTTTCTTCACTAATAAATCAGTATTCTAGGGAGGGGCACTGTAGAGGATAGTCTTAAAAAAGGATGTGAAGGCACAAGCAGAGGAGAAATCAGGAGACATGACACTACGTGGCTAAGACTACGTATGTTGTATATATACTTATACATATACACATTGTTACCCCCAATAGATTAGAAGTTCCTTGAAGGGGAAAGACAGCTTCATTTTTTTCATGGTATCCCCAGTATAAGTTTGTTCACTAGATCAAGACAGGAGGTATAATGAAAGAGAATGGTGACCTTACTGACTGAGAGTTTGGGCAAGTCATTTAATCTCTCAGAGCCTTTTTTTCCTTATCTATAAATTCGGGGGTTGGGCTAGATCAAAGGTGTAAAACACATGGGGGTTTATGTCCCTGAAGCAGATTAAAATGTAACTGGGGAAATATTTTTTTAAAATACAATAAAACATAGATGAAACTAAGTCAACATAAAGCCCACACGGTCCTGTTTCTATCTGTTTGACACCACTGCACCAGATGACCTGTAAGATCCCTTCCAGTTCTATCAAAATCTATGATCCTCTACATACCTTCCACTCCAAAGGATGGGTTGTCTCGACCAAGAAGGACAAGTGGCTTAGAGATAAGGTAGATGAAAGGACAGGGACTCCAAGTAAGGAAATACTGGCCTCAGAATGAAAAACCAATGGTAAAGGAAAGGGCATAGAAAAGGATTAGGCCCCAAAATGTGATACACAAAGTCCTACTGCCTAATCTAAGAATATATCTGAAAAATGAAGTACTTCAAAGAAGAGGAAAGACTAAAGGAATGAGTAAGAGTTACGGAAGAGATCTGGGACAGCACAGATGGGCAGCTTAAAGAGGTCAAGACTGAGTACCCTAAACACCACACCGTGTGATGGAAAAGGAAAAAATACATACAAAGTTCATGAAAGGAAAGTATGGAAGACTAGATTCCCCAGTATCTTAGAAGGAAAAAGACAGGTGGGGAACGCAATGGAAAGGGAGAAATCACATATCATTTGTCTGGACTGGAAAAGAGAGGAGTATGTAATAAAAACAGTAATCAATAACGTAAATAGGAGCCAAGGATAAAGACCTGAAGAGAAACTAAGTAATGACAGTATAAACAGTAAGCGGATGCACAGCAACAATAAATGTTCTACAGAGAACAATGAGAAAATTCACCAAAATTTACAGGCTGAATCTCAAGGAGTTCTCAGGAAAATTACCATCTCTGAAAAGATCTATTTCCAGACTATAAGAATGAACTGAGCATGCAAACAAAGATAACTAGAAAAAATCACAAGTTAACCCCAAAATAAGCACAAAGTAAATCTTAAAACTCACAAAAAATACACTTTAAAACAAAAGACATAAAGAGTTGTTTTAACTCGTGGCTCCTGTCGCTGTTGAGTCATGTCTGACTCCTCATGATCTCATGGTTTGTCATTTCCTCTCCAGAGGTTAAGTGACTTGCCCAAGGTCACAGGGCTAGTGAGCCTCTGGGGCCAGATTTTAGCTCCGGCCTTCCTGACCCTAGGTTCAGCACTGTCCACTGAACCACCTAGCTGCCCAGCAAAAGCAATCAACCATTAACCAAGCTGATTAAAAGAGAAGAGAAAAATCAAACTAACGAAAAATGAACAAAATAAACTCTGAAAAAAAAAAAGAAACAGTACTATGAAAAAATACCATACACAGCTGAGTGTCAACAAAGTGAAAAAATTTAAAGGAAATTACTGACATAAATAGAATTAATTAAAACAGTTAGAACTAATCAAGGAAGTCCCTTTCTCAACTAGATGAGCTTTTAATCAATGTGACAGCCTTTTTGCCTGAAGCATCTAAGGGGCATCCACCCACCAAGAAAATAGAAATACACTACTGCTTTCTTTAGAGGAGAAAGAGAACTCTCCCAACTGCTTTTCACTGACTGAATCTGCCTCCAAGCTGATTATCTCTTCCTCTCTCCATGCTCTATATCAAAGAGTCAGAGAGGACTCCTCTGCTGTTCACATGGTAGAGCAATACAGCAACCGATTAATATCCTTCAAATGCGAGAGAAATGAGTGTGCACGCACTGCACTGTCGTCATTTGCACAGCCTCATTTCTCAAACCACCTTTAATACTCAAAGTCAGCTTTCTGGACACTGGTCAGAAATAAGCTCCTGAGAGTGGGCTTTCCCAACCCTAAAAAGACATTTTAGGGTTGGGAATCCTGTAGGATCTTTTGGCTGATATTAAAGCACTTTAAATTCCTGCAAAAGAATATAACAAAAGCAGACAAGTGACTGCACACCACCCAAGAGGACAGACTGTTAGAAGTTTTATAGAACCTATAAACTATTTCTTCTTAATCTGCTGGAATTTCAATATAATTAGTTTCCTTTACAATCTTGTACATTTTATGTTAGACATATAAAAAATATTTTTCTGAAAAGGGTTTATGGCACCAAAAAACAAAAACAAGGGGTGGAACCAAGATGGCGGAGTAGAAGGACACACGTTTACAAGCTCCGAAACCAAAGCCCATAGAATTAATGTAAAGAGAGACCCCCATAACTTCTGGGTCAATACAAGGTGTGCAGAAACGGAGTGGAAGAGATTTCCGTTCCAGGGAGCTCTGGAGACCCGTCCCCAGGGTCCATGGCACCCCGGAAAGCGGACCCCACCCCCAGCGCTGCCCTGGCCGCGGCCCCAGAGAAGCTGACCCGAGCAGGCTTCAGGGACGGAAGCTCCGGCAGCCGGGAAAGTCCCTCCACCCACAGAAGCTACAGGTCAGTGAGAGAGAAGGCCGGGCTGGAGGAGGGGAGTGGAGCGTCTCCGTGACTCGGGCCCCCTCAGGAGGAAGCGGCTGCGGAAGAGGCGTGGGCGGCGGCTGAGGCAGCAGCGGCCCAGGACTCAGGAATCCCCGCAGCAGCAGGCAGGATCCTCATTACGGAAGGTTTCTGCATAAAACCTGATGGAGCTGAGCCTGGGAGACAGCCCTGCCCCCACCCCGCTCTATTACTGAAGGCCTCTGCATAAAGCCCCTGAGGGAACTGAGCCTAGGAGGCAGGGGGCCCCCCACCCCGCCCCCACCCGCTCCATTCCTGAAAGTCTCTGCATAAAGCCCCTGAGGGAACTGAGCCTGGGAGGCGGCCCTGCCCCCACCCCAGCGCCAGAACTAAAGCTTGCTGCGGAAAGCCCATTTGAATCTCAGACCCCCAAGCACTAGCTGGGCGGATCCAGGCAGGGGTGGAAAGGAATCTCAGAAGTCAAGTAACTGGCTGGGAAAATGCCTAGAAAAGGGAAGAAAAATAAGACTATAGAGAGTTTTTTCCAACAAATGCAAATGATCCCGACATTCAGATCGGATGACGAGGACGTATTCTTGCCATCAGGGAAAGACGTGGAGGGTGGGGCCTCAGTACCCCAGACACCCCAGGGGGGTGTCGGGTGGGCTCAGGCCTTGGAAGAGCTCAAAAAGGATTCTGAAAAGCAAGTTAGACAGGTGGAGGAAAAACTGGGAAGAGAAATGACAGAGATGCAAGAAAAGTATGAAAAAACGGGTCAATACCTTGGTAAAGGAGACCCAAAAAAATGCTGAGGAAATTAACACCTTGAAAAATAGGCTCACTCAATTGGCAAAAGAGGTTCAAAAAACAAAACAACAACAACAAAAAACCTCTACTTACATTTACTAGCCCTTAGCTCCTAAGAGGAAGACTGAAGAATTTCAGTTCTCTAGGACAAAATCCAGGAAACTGGCCTTTTCGCCTGAGCTAAATAAACCCTAGAGGCTGCCTCATCAAATCTGAGAATTCCTAAGTTTGAAAATTCAGGCACCAGCCATTTTACAGAAAGAAGAGGATTGGGCACGTAATTACTGAGCAGTGTCCATTCTAGGAGAAAAAGAAAGCTCACGTTGCCTGTGAAGCTGAGAGGTCACAGAATGGGAAGTAGAAATGGAGAAGTCTGCAGAAAGAGATTACAGTAACTTGGAGAGGACAGGTGCAACACAGAGGTGATGGTTTCTTCAACAGGCCCTAAAGAAGTGCTAACAACTACCATATGGGAAAAAACTCCAAATTACTAAGACAAAACCACGGACTGAAACAACTCTAATGTCTCACCTACAATCAGTAAACTGGCAAAGATGAAAATAGTCAATGTTACGGCAACTGTGGAAAGATAGGTACACTAAATCATTTCTGCCAGAGCAGTGAATTAATATGACCATTCTGGAATGTAATTTGGAATTGTGCAAATAAAGTGGCTGAAACGTCCCTATCCTTTGACCCAGACATTGCATAGTTGCATAAAGGAGGTGGGTTTTTTTTTTAAAAAGACCCCATATACATCAAAATATTTATAACTGCACTTTTCGTGGCACCTTGGAAATCAAATAGATGGACACCGATTAGGAAAGAGCTAAAATAAACTATACCACATGAAGGTAATGAACCGCAAAGAAGCTTGACAAAGAGCTTCTGGAAGGACTTCCACGAACCGATGCAGAGTGAAGAAAGGAGAGTCAAAAATATAAAATGCACGACTACAGCAATGTAACTGAAAAGAGTCACCACTAAACGAAGAAAAATAACGTTGCAGAATTATTAAAAAAATAAGCATGGCCCCAAAGAGGAATGTTAGTCAGTCTATAAGCATAAGTGAATACCATGAGCCAAGCCCTCTGCTGAGCGCTGAAGACACGAAGAAAAACGATGAATAGACATATCTTCTTAGAACTGTTAAAGAAAATCAAGAAAACAATTTACAAGATGAAGACAATGTACGTGAAAAGAACCACCACAAAATACAGTCAAAAATGAAGGCTGCAAAATGACAAAGCACAGGCTTGGCCCCAAAGAAGAGATATGGGAATACGTATCTCCCCCCTCACCGTCCCCATTCCTTTACATGACAGGTTTTCCCAGGTATGAAACACTGCATTTATTGTCAAATTTTTTCAACATTACTGGTCAGTTTTAATGATCCTCTTTATCTTTTTTCATTAAAAATAAAAGTCTGCTATAAAAGATGGGTATCTTGAAGAAAACAAAGGCATGCAGGGAAAAATTCAGAGGATAATAAAGATACCATAAACTGATTTTAACAAGTTGTGATGCAAAGTGAGATCTTTTGCTGTTTTTGTTTTAGTATAATCAAATTTTTCCTTTTTATATTCTCCAACAAAGTCTTTACTATGAGTAAAGTACAGAAATAAGTTTCTTTAACTAGAAACAGAGAATCTATTTATATTGTTAATGTGATTAGACATCTTCCCCACTCATTAATGGGCCTTCCCATTAAAGGGAGTTTGATTAAGGAAGATTTGTAGAAGGCCCACCTCTTTTGTTAATGAGGCACTGGTTCTCCAGGGCTGGGATACCCTCTGGCTCTAAAAAAGGCATAAATACTCTGAGGGTGAGGTTTTACTTTGGGGCTTACAGATTGGAAGTGTTTGTATGGCCAAAAGAGGACTCTGGGAAGCTGCTAAGGAGCCCCCAGCTTTGAAAACTCAGATGTTGGTGCTTCCCTCTCTGGTAACTACATTCAAACAGTTGTATCTGTCTGTTGATGGGCAGGCAGAGGAAGCCATATCTCTTGATCTTTGATTTCTCGTATTTTTTTTGTAGTCCAGGGTGCTGACTCCCTGAACT